>OX443563.1:70193477-71574017 GCA_949372485.1 Cheilosia soror | reverse complement strand
TGGATTAACGAGCGATAGATGCTGCTTGCATAACACTTGTGCGATGTGGCCTTGAGGGTCGCAAACAAGATTCGTGCGTGCATGCCGTTCGTTGAGCAAGAAAATGGCACTTATTGGTGCAAAATTTTGTTCTGGAAGTGTTTGTAAATGATGCAAAAGTTGAACATTTAAGAACCGATGTAAAGTTGAAATTGTCGGTCATCTTTGCACCACTAGCGATCCCGCCATCAATTACAGTTGGTTTGATGTTACATAAAGAGCTTTAAGGAGCCGCATATATTATCTGATTAATTAGACGTGGTTGCGGATGAGTAACGGATATAACCATTTTCATCGATAGTCAGGCCGTACTGAAGCCACTGCCATCTACGAACATCAAGTCTGAAATAGTGAGGAACTTGGATATTCGTGTGTTGAGAGGGGCTGAACTGTCAACTGATCACCACATGGTGTTGGGCTATAATTGTATCTCAACGATCAAACACCTATCCTGCCAAAGCGGTGGGAGGGGCTACAGAAATACAGGAATTTGCACGGCAGGTATCTGAAAGGTTTGAACAAATTCCAAAAATTTGGAATAATTCCAAACATTTGGAATTTGTAGAGAAAGAATGTCAGTTGTTTCCAGGAATAGCGATGGGTCCATAATCTGGTGCCTAGTCCTATGTGATGAACTCACACCCTATTCAACCTAACCTAACCTATGTCAGTTATTTTCAACAGCTGCAGTCATTGCCTCTGCAGGACATGTTTGCGGAGTGAAGCGGCTCGGTGTGGCGGCTGGTGGTGAGAAAAGAACTGCGTGTTTTAAAACGCCCGGAGTTCAAGAAGCCATCAGAGAGAAGAAGGTGTGGATTCACTTGGGGGACTCATCTTCTCGAAACCGGTACATTGAGGCGCGAAGAACTTGCAAATTGGCTGTTAAAGCTGCCAAAGAACAATCTTGGAAGGAGTTCGGCGAGAAATTAGACCGTGATCACAGATCTGCAAGCAAGTCGTAAAGGAGAAAGTCGAACATTATTGAAGGAGTCAAATCCAAAGATGGTACACTTTTCTTTCTAATGAGGAGGAAATCTTGCGGAGATGCAGCGAGCACTTTTCTGAATTGCTCAATCCATTCCAGGGTATTGAGGATGACAGATCCATTGCCTTGAGAAGGGCGGAAAATGGTCCGACGGTAGAGGAATTCACTTTGATGATCAAATCGCTAAAAGCTTGCAAATCTGCCGGAGTGGATGAAATCCGGCCAGAAATGCTCAAGGTCTTAGGTGAAGAGTAACTCTCTCTTCATGGCTCTCTCGTGTGAGTAAAGTGGCCTGGGAATGCGGCGAAACTGATTGTGTCCCTTTTCAAGGTGGGGGATAAAGGCTTGTAAGTATGCTACACCTGTTAACGAATGCGCTTCGTAGATTTGGAGAATTTAGTATATTATTAACCTAATACCAGAATACGTAAGGAACTCAATGTCGAGCAGGAACTTCTCCGGACGGACCATGCTTCGTTGGTTTGGTCGAGTTAAACGCATGTCCCCAACCGGGATCCCACGACCCAGGTAGACCCAGGATGAGATGGTTAGATCAAGTCCATAATCTATCCTCTACCCGGTAGGGGTTGATGATTTAGAGTCGATGGCGGAGAATCGAGAGCTATGGAGGGTCCACTTGAGCAATCTACACCCGCGACCCACTTAATGGACAAGCGGACCATTGAAAATTAATGAATGAATAACCTGTCCCACAATGCTCAAGGCAATTACCTCCATCATGCATCATAAATGACGAAATTAGGACCAAAATAGCAAAAAAAGCCGTCCGGAGGTGGTCAGGCCTTGCCAGGCACGCAGTATCCAAAGCACTTTTTTTTGCAATTCGAACGTAAAATTTCTAGCGAAATTCTCAAACTATAAGCAGATAATAACTCAGGACACTGGCCGATATATTGTCAGGACACTGTCTTCTTAGAAAAAAAGAGGCTTGGAATAGCAGACTCAGACACATGAAGGTTCTATAATGACCTGTAAACCTAGGAAGATAAATACAACACATTTACTGTGGAAGTACAGTAGAAGTACATTTCTTGGCAGGTACTTCTTCCAACACTTCGAGCAGATTGACCATACCAACTGCAAGGGGCTACTTGATTTTTGCTGGGAAATCGCGTGTTTTTCAGTGCCAAAGTGTTTATGGGTTTTTCTATTGTAGTTTACTGCAATTGGTTCCCTGTAGGGATCGCGATGGTGCCTATAGTTACGTATAAGACCTATCTCTCATACTCCTATCTAACCTAACCTAGCCTAAGTAGACGTGGTTGATACAATCAATGCCTCCGAGTTTTTTGAGGACGCGCTATTGTTGCAGCCCGAACTTTGCATTGATTGTTATAAATGAGCTAACAAATGAAGATATTTATACAGTTTTTGCTGAAGTTGAAGCTGTTTTTGAAGCTGATTACCAGGGACGACAAATCCACTCACTATATACACGTCCAGACAAGTGAAGGGCTGCAATGTTGTCGGAACTCAACTGATTAATTAATGTACCAAAAAATTGGACTCTTATTCAGTCAAAGTAGGTTTTCAATGTCAAGTGTGACAAGAATGGCGGTCAAGTCGGTCACAAACAATCATAAGGTGCGATTGGTGACAAAAGGGTGAAGCCATCAGTTAAATATATGTAATGTGCAAATCAAAACGAACTTGGACCCAGTAGTTGAGGTGTTGTATTTTTTAAGAGTTTCGGGCTTGAGAAGGTACAATTTCCTCATGTCTCACCAACAGTCCTTGCACAATGCGTTTGTTTATACAAAATGTTTTTTATTTTTTATTTTGCAATTCAAATAAACAAACCCTCACGATTTATATTAAATTATATTCAGCTGTCAAGGTTTTGCAATCTATCCAAGCCCATCAGCGAAATCTCTCATTTCGATCTAAATAGTGTAAGAAAACAAATTATCGCGCCCGCCACCGCCGCCACAATGACTTTGTTTCTTTTTTATACCTACATAATAATCTTTTTAAGAAAAACCCATTCACCACTATTCTCACACATTTAATTGAGAAACATAGAAAATAATCACAAAACTTATGGCCACAAACAATGGCCAATTTATTATCGTCTTGCTCAACACGGCATAAGCAAAGCGCACTGTCGACCACTACCACCCCACTCCGTCGATATTCTATCGGTGCTTAAACTCAATAGCGTGTCGGTAAAGCCTTAAGAGTTAAGCTAAGGTTAGAGGGAAATCTGAATGGTGGCAACAATTAGCATGCACATTGGGAGATGGTTATCGAATTGCCCAGCCACGGTGCAGAAAGGTGAATTGATGGCCTCTTTCCTTCCTAAGAACTTCGACGAGGGTGTCAAAATGAACAAGAGTATACGAGCACGTGTATATGTGTGTACACCGGTCTGGAGTGCGGAAATGCAAACAGTGGGTCTTAATGAATTTAATTCAGAAGTTTATTGCAGATATAGGCACTTGGCGTAAATAGGTTTAATTGGTGTTCACAACAACTGTTTGAAAAGGTGGTAACTGGTACAAGCTTT
Organism: Cheilosia soror; assembly: GCA_949372485.1. Classification (NCBI taxonomy): domain Eukaryota; kingdom Metazoa; phylum Arthropoda; class Insecta; order Diptera; family Syrphidae; genus Cheilosia; species Cheilosia soror. The sequence goes on along the minus strand of OX443563.1, from coordinate 71,570,466 downwards.
ACATGCAACTGTTGATGAAGCATATACCTTTTTATTTATTGGTCTTAAAGGTTCTTTTGAGTTACGATAGGAAAATTATACTAATTTGTGTGAGCTTGTTAATGATTAATTGCCTATTCGTGAAGTCATGTGCTGCTTGCAGAAGATTTGTGCAGGGCCTTAGAAAATAAATAAATAGTAATAAATATTTAGGACGCTATTCCTAGGGTCTTGTATGGACCTATTGTGCATTATATATTTGTATATTACTGTATTGTTTCGAAAATGTCCCGGTACTAATGACAGAGCAAGTCAACTGACAGTTGGCGCCCAAGCTGAGGACTATTACGCAACCCTTTGTGAGTGATGTGACTTTTGAATTGACAGGTGGCTTTTGGGAACGCCACTCCTGACTTGGCGTGGTAAATCTGAAAAACGATGCGATCATTTACAGAATGACAGCTCATTTAGTAAGCTTTCATACTAAACAATAGTCGCAAAAAATGCGAAAATTGAGAGAAGAGAAGAGGACAAAGCAGACCAGTAGTCATAGAAACACTTAGGGATGAACAATGAAACAATCTTATGAAATATGAAGAGTTAATCTATTAAGAAGAATATTGCAAAATACGATTAGAAATAAGCGCCAACTACTGTGAGAACTCAAATCATCGCAATTGGTGGGTGCCCAATACGCCCAATACTTTGGCAAGGACTGAAAGAAAATTCATATATAGCTATAACGACAAAAACAAATGGGGTCCTAAAAGCAAAGGATTGGAAGTAAAAATCGAAAGTTACAAACAAAAAAGTATTGTATGGAAGTAATTCAGCTAAAGCCAAAACGCGTGTTCATATTAAAAAAGTCTGAAAAACATGCGCGGACCCATGGAATGCCCATGAAAAATAAAATAAAAGCGCTGGTGCGTGTTACGCAAAAATCGCACCACAAACCAAATACATATTGGATAAACAATTTCCGTTGAACGAGGCCATTAAAAACAGGTGCTCTGTGACGTTTCCTTCTCCCTCTGGGCTAAAAACTGGAACTCGAACTGGCAGAGTAGCACTGTTGTGATACCAACTCTGTGAATCATGTAACATACTTTTATGAAAATTGCAATTGCGAGTTATTTCTCTTCTACTGTGTAGGTACCTACTTGTTGCCATGCAACTAACCTGCAATCAAGTGCTGTCCGTTGCGCCCAAGCAATCCGCCGCCGCCACCATCGATAGCACATCCACCGTCAGACGGACCGGATGTACATAGATGATGGATAAGCACGAGCTCGTTCCATAACTCGCCATCCAAAGGGAGCTTAAATCGACCAAAGTAATTTATTTTGCAATTGCTGACGATGACGAAGCATGGCAAAGAGATACAGAGACGCAGCGGTAGCGTCATGATGAGACACTGAGCTGGAGGCAATGCGCTTATAATGGACACAAAACGCCTTCTGGGCATTTCGACTTGGATGGTATGCTTTCACTTTTGTTTTTGTTTCTTTTTAAGCTGCCTTTAGTATGATTGAACTCTTAAAACAATAACCACAGGAGATGTTGAAAAGCATCAGCTTTATAAAAGCGTGTAATTAATGTTATCAGCGGAATAATACCTACCGAATGATGGACTTATTTTGTTGTGCGGTTCGGTTCCATTATGAATTGTGCATTAAAGCTGAAAGTGTATGGAATTTTGTTATAATTACCACCATAATAAGACAACAATCTTGAAAATGACAATGAATGAGAAGCCGTCTTGTGTATCATGTATATAAATAGAAAAGATCAGATGAAAGGAATTGCGCCTCTGGCGCTACCACATTACTCGAACTCGATTATGATTTGTCACTTTCAATACAGATTTAAGTGGTCAATATGATGTAAGTGTGGATTTAAAGATCTTCAGGCTGATTTCCTGAATTAGTGCTTGTTTAGACCACACACGCCGCATTTCTTTTGATTTCATTTTTAACCCACGGCTGCTAACAGAGTTTATTCAAGTACGATTTTATGTACTTGATTTTATCGAATCTCTCAAAGTTTACGAATAGCACCTATCCCGTGGTAATTTTTTTATGTCATACGCATTACAGAAACCAAGAATTCCTAATGAACGATTGGCCGCGTTACATTGGCCGCTAGTCATCTAGCACATAATATCCCTGATGGAGGAACGCTGGCGCTAGGGATCTAGCGGCCTTAGACTTTCGTGCCATACACTCAGAAAAAAAAATTGTAATACCAAGAATTTTATACTTTGGCCCAACAATTTTCGTTGGTTAAAATGAACCCAAGAACTTTGAATTCTTAATTTAAGAATGAAAGTGTAAGTCCTGATGCAAGAACTTTTATTCTTGACTTAAAGATAAAAATGTCAAAATGTTAAGAATGTAAACTGTTGTCTGAAGAACGAGTTGTTAAAAAAGCTCAACAATTAAAATCGTGCGGCCAAATACGAAAATATTTAAAATTTTAAGAGAGAAATTCTTGGTACAACAACAGTAAATGTTTTTTAATAAAACTGTTTTCAATCATAAACATATTTATGAATTAAATAGTGGTGGAGTGTACGATTGTCATCTGTTTGACTTTTAAAAATATAAATCGTTGACACAAGAACAAATTGAGAACAAAAAAAATGAACAAACTTGTTCAAATATTTAAATTGTCAGATATATGTCAAAGTGTCTTTTCACTTAGAACCAATACCTTTTAATACCTACATTTAAACTTTCCTTGAAAACATTCCTTTGTTTGGGTAGATAATTGAAAATCTATTCCTTCTCACACTTCACACAAATATTTCAAATACATATTTAAGAGCAACGAAGAATAAAATAGAAACGCTCAAAATTAAGTAGGTAATAAACCAAACATTTATTTTTTTCATAAGCAATTCTGATACATATATTTTTTTACAAAAAAATAACTAAAACCGAACAACTTCTTCAGAGCTGATTAAAGTGACACTTTTTACACATGTTGAAAAATTAATAACATTTTTTATATCAAAAAACGATTATTTTCCGAATCCAAAAAAAAAACTTTAATACTTTCAAATTTCCGACTCTTCCGTTTTAAATTCACTTTTTTGCACTTTTTAATATAAAAAGTTCTTAACGCGATGACAATTCATAAGACAATGCTGATTTGCATTGCTTTTTGTACTAAGGGAACGATTTACAGTTACTTTTTGTATGAATTTAAGATAAAATTGCTGTGTCAATAACTTGTTGTAGTGCCACGTACTGGATGTTGAAAACGTAACAATTTTTCTTATGAAATTTTGAAGCTAACGTAAGTAAGAACAGTTTGTTGTCATAAGAACAATTTTATTCTCAATTGCTTAACGTTCAATTGTGCTTTTTCCAACAAAAACTTTTTATTCTTGGCTTAAATATGTAGTTCTTGAAAACAGATTATTATACAAATAGTTAACATTTTTCATTGTTAATGCAAGTTCTTACATTCTTGATAATAATTGTTAACTGAAGAACGAATTGTTGAGTCAAAAATTCGATTTTTGAAAGGATATTTTGTCTACAGAAATACTTAACACAACAATTTTCTTGTTGGGCTGATAATTTTTTGTTTTTGAAATTGTTTAACAATTTCAAAATTGATTTTACAAGAATTTTATTTTTAAACTAATAAATTGATTCTTAAATAATCAATAATGCGTTGTTGATGGAAGAACTTTTTTTTGAGCCAACACTTTTCCACTCACAATTTTACAACAACTAAAAATTCTTCGGATAACAATGTTTTTTTTCTGAGTGTACCTTGTCAAAGGCGTGCGATACTTCAAGAAAAACGCTAGACCAAATCTTTTTACCTTCCAGAGCTTTTTCAATTTAATTTTTTATTCAATACACCTGATTAATTGTGGAACATTTGACCTGAAAGCAGAAATGATGATCTGGGATCAAGCGCTTGCATTCGTTTCAAGTTTTTCGAAAGCCTTAGATATTAGGTATAGGCAGAAGCGATTCCTTAACGTTTGCACATTTCACCGGTTTCGGAACCGTAATAACTTCAGCGTCACAAACTAGACCGAATATCACTCGAAGAATTTTTCTGGGATGCGAGAGGGATGGGAGAGAAAAATTCTTCGAGTGATATACGGTCCAGTTTGTGACGATGGAGTGTGGAGAAGAAGATTCAATGACGAACTATACGGGCATTACAGCGACTCTGACCTGGTAAAATAGCTAAAAATACGACGGCTGAGATCGAGATGGCAGGGACACGTGGAGCGTATGGACAACAACGCACCAGCCCGACGAGCGACGGGTCTTCGAATCCACCCCTGAGGGACAACGCAGCAGAGGAAGACCCCACCTTAGGTGGCGCGCACAATTGGAGAACGACCTCAACCAACTTGGTGTGCGTAACTGGAGGCAGCTGGCGAGGGTCCGAGCTGGCTGGAGGGGCTTGTTGGTTGAGCCCGTGGTCCACCCCGGATTGTAAGCGCCACCAAAAGTAATAACTGCAGCGACTTTCCATTGCCTTGGAACATATAATATTCACCCCTATCATGGAATCTGCCGGAGGGAATTATTCACGGAAGAATATTTTGGTATCGTCGAATCCGCAAATTAAACAGTTATTATGTCATATAGGTATATGCATAATATTAACACATACTATTGGTAGGGTGAGTTTGTTTTTCAGATTTCTGTTCACTTTTCGGATTCGACGATACCAAAATATTCTTCCGTGAATAATTCCCTCCGGCAGATTCCATGATAGCGGTGATTAACAGCTGGGTTCCAGAAATCGAGTGAAATCGAAATTGCAAATCGAGTGAATTCGTTTTTAGTGTTCTGCATTTCGAGCGATTCGGAAACTCTGAAATTTTTTCGAAATTACAATTTCACTTTGGCTCAATTCCGAAAATTTTTAAATCGAAATCGAATACAGTGAAATGTAGAACACAAAAATCTATTTCCGATTTCATTTCGAGTGAAAATGAAATGTGGAACCTAGCAATAACATTAATGAGGCATTTACGATGTAGAGCAAGTTAACTAATGCTTTTTTCGGTAACTCCTTCAAAATTTCGCCTTTGATTAGATCATATCGAACGGCTTGAAGGTTTCTTCTAGACGCTCGTCAAATAAATCCCTTTTCTCTTTGGCCCCTACTGTGATTGTCGATTGCGATCGAATTTTATCGATTTGACAGTCGCTTGTAGTCAATTACAAATGTATGATCGATGCTTTCTCTTGGAAGTGAAAAAATGTTACGCGTACGAATAGCTAAAATCAATCGACGCAATCGACAATTGCTGTGACGATCGCTGATCGACAATTATGTACAATAAGGGCATTTGTCTTCTTTGCCCATTCGCCGTAAGATTTTCGTATTGTTGGCGAGTGCATTATGGGTTTCCTTATGGATTTCAAGGCTTTCAAGGCATAGTGAGTATTTCGTGTTCTTATTAGCAGTCAATCTCTCGAGGCAAGTAGAAGTCTCGCGATTCCTTAAATCCTGCAGCAGGGGGCGCGCGGGTTTGTTGCCATCTCTTGCGCGATTTGCTCTTTTTCTTATGAGTTCTTCGATTTAAGGCTGGTATTCGGCTTCATTGTTCCGTGTTGCTATCTTGCGACAAGGAGTGTTTTTCCACGCTGAGCTTTGAATAACTTTCACGAAATTATCAATTTCGTCTTCTATTTTAGCGGTACAATTAATAAACATAATTCCTTGCATTATTTTCTGAAAACGTCTTAGTTGGTTTTGTTACTAGTTAACCTAAGCGGTCCTTTTTTTTTTGCAGAATGACTGCAGATCACAGATCATAGCATTCTTCAACTTTCGTCAGATTTTTGGTTAGACCTTTTGCGATAGAAAAGTTGACGAAGTCAAAGATTTTATTTTTGTTAGTTGGCTAATATGTTGGCTTTCTCCGTAAAAAAGAAGTCCACCCGACGCTTCATACAGTAGTCTGCCTTTCGTTGAATTGCATCTTGAACCCCAGAAAGTGTGTTTCGGGTTGTTAATTTTTTGAAACAAAATAGTAAATAACGCACGGTAACTTACACAGAAGTTTGTTTTTATTACGTCTTTTATGATAAACAATAGTTGTGTACATAAAATTGCTGCAAATTTGTAACTGTTTTGTATTTTTGTTTATAAATTATTTCCAAACGGACCAAAAATGTCTCGACACAAGGGATGATGTTTACCTCTTTTGTTTTTGCTTTTTTTTTCCTTAAAATACGTTTAAACTAATCTACACACAAGCGCAGCAATACGAATGAAAAAAAGATTTAAGATCTTAGCGCTTTTAATTAGACAGACAGAAATACTCATGTCAAATTATATTTAAATTACAAAAAAAAAAAAAACGTTGCTTTCATCTCCATACGTTTAAAATTCCCTCCGATGGTACTTGTCAGGATCAAAGTAGGATGTGACCACAACACGGTCACTGAATTTACGTCCGGTAAGCGCTTGCTGAGCCTTCTGACAATCAACCACGGAATTGAACTCCACAAATACTTTGCCACAGCCGGGCACATCAACACCTTCGATGGGGCGGGGTATTTCCACGCTACGTACCACACCGTACTTGTTGCACTCTTCCTTGATATCTTCTAGAATATCTTCGTATTCTTCTTCGTCGCGCAATTCATCGGGCGTCACCATGTTCAACAGACACAATACCTCGGTAGGTGGTCCTGATGTTCCAACCATTGACATTCCGGGCACCTGTGACAAAAAAAAATCTATAAAACTGAAGCAATTCAAGAGGCAATGAGAAATCTTACTTGAATTTGTACAGGAGCAACAGTACCGCCCAATTGTGAGTTCTTAGCTCCAACACTGGCTCTTTGTACAATCAGTTTCTTGTCGCCCAACTGCATTCCGTTTAATCCAGCAATGGCCTGAAATGCAAGTAAATGTCAGCAAATGTACACAGATGGGTTTGCTAATTTCTAGACTTACCTGATCTGTTATATTGTAATCCACGTATTCGGCGAAGGCATAACCTTTACTCAAACCGGTGGCTGCATCTTTAACCAAATTGAATGCTCGCAATTGTCCAAAGGACAGCAATAGCTCCTTGACCTGTTGAATTTCGTTCAAATAAGAGAGATTAGTACGAGAATATAAGTGGGCTGGAAGATATGTTGGTAATTAGTTGAAACAGGAAACAAATGGACATCGTTTTTGTTCATCTTCTTTTTAAGATTCCTAGTCCGTTCTTGGGATAGTTCGGTGTGGTTGGGGAGAGGAGAGCTCTTGTGATTTAGTGTCTTTGCTTAGGAGTGACGTTTTGAAACTCTAAATATGCGAGTGCATTGAATGTTCTTAGTTACATATCAATTTTGCAAGATATTAGCATATTGCAGAATGCCGCCTCATTTTGATTTTCACCTCATGTCACGTTGGGGTCAAATTAATTGTACTACTGAACTATAAATTGCAAAAAAAAACTAATAAAACAAGCTGTCGAGAACATCTGACAAATATCTAACATAAAACTGTAGGACCCTTCGATGCTTTCAAAATGTTCCCTGATTTCCTATAACGACAGATTGAGCATGATGTTTAACAATTTTTTTGTTCTGCTCTGCAACTTCCTATAGTAACTTATTAGTTGTCAAATTTATTTACCTTTTTGGCCCCACGACTACACTCACAGTTAAAAGTAAGAACCAATTCCCCAAATACATACACAATATTGTATTGGACCTCCGAATAGCGTTAATATTAATCAGAACAATAAAAAATATCTGTGAGTCGATGACATCCCAGATTTTATCTTCTAATCGTCATTGGGATGATAAACTTGAAAGGAAACCGATGAAGCATTGAAAGACAGCGGACGTTTCCCAGAAATATAGCCACTGCCATATACACAGCACTGGCAAAATTAAATAAATATACAGACTGTCGTGCAAAGAGGGAACTGAAGGAACCATGAATATATATTAAGAGATGTTTGTTATATGTACAGTGTTGGCCAAAACATATGCAACTAAAATGACTTGCCTTTAACAGGCTCTGTAAGTTTGTAAATTGTTACCAGAAAAAACACAATGACACGTCCATAAATATCAATACGGCACTAAAATCTCAAATAATGATCATGTAATGTAAATGTTGTTTACATCTCTGTGTTATCGCCATTTTTATCGATAAATATTAAATCCGGTGTGGACAAAACATATGCAACTGTGCAAATTTGTTTTAAATAACGGCATTTTTGCAATTTCTTTTGTTCTATTGTTATTCATAAACTAATTAGAGAAACAACGAAAATAGACTTGTCGACATATTCATTGTTAAATCGTGTTTTTTTTCTGTTGGACTTAAAATAGAGTTCGTTCTAAAATGGCACGCGATAAATTCGGATTTGAGCTCAGAAAACGAATTGTGACTGATTATTCTTCTGGATTATCACAGAAAGACATTGCCGAAAAATATAAAGTTCATAAAAGCTCAATATCGCGCATTATTAGTAATTACAAAAAGACTTCACAAGTTTCAGTGGTACACCGAGGTGGACGCCCGCGCAAAACCAGTGATCGGACGGACAATTTAATAGTCCAGACACGTCAAAAAAGATCCATTTATTTCTTCCTCCAGAATAATTGAAAAATTGCAAGTACAAGTTTCAGCTCGAACAATTCGCAGACGTCTTTTACAAGCCTCTCTAAAAGCAAGACGCCCAGCGAAAATACCGCTGATATCTAAACGTAATCAGAAAAAGCGTTTGCAGTTTGCTAAAGATCATTTAAATTGTCCAGAAAGTAAATGGAGGTCTGTGCTATTTAGTGACGAGTCAAAGTTTAATATTATTGGTAGCGATGGCATGTGTTACGTAAGACGACCAGTTGGAAAACGGCTCGAAGCACGTTACTGCAAAAAAACGCTCAAGCATGGAGAAGGAAGTGTAATGGTGTGGGGCTGTTTTTCTGGCGCTGGTGTTGGCCCACTGCATAAAATAAATGGCATTATGGACAGATTTATGTATAAAGACATATTACAAAGTGTAATGCTTCCATACGCAGAGTATGATATGCCATTGCGGTGGGTCTTTCAGCAAGATAACGACCCCAAACACTCATCGAAAGTGGTTAAATCGTGGTTTGCAGATAATAGAGTTACGGTAATGGAATGGCCACCACAATCGCCAGATTTAAACCATACCGAAAACCTCTGGGAAATCGTAGACCAAAAAATTTATCGATACAAATTCTGATATTTTGTTTCGGCGCCTGGAAGATGCTTGAAAATCAATCTCAATAAACATAATTGAAAATCTTATCGCATCAATGTCTCGAAGATGCCAGGCTGTAATCGTCAACAACGGATTTGCTTTACTTGCATTCCACTGCGCTCCATTTTGTTAGTTGCATATGTTTTGGCCTCTGAAAAATGTAAATGAATAGTAGTTTTATGTATTTTTCATATTATATTTAAATGTCTATTGAGTAGATACTTTTTTTTTATTATTAAAGCAATAAAGTATTAAATTTAAACAAAAAATTACCAAAATTTGTTTTTAAAAAACTTTTACATAATGTTTGCCTAAAAATACATTTTGGTTGCATTTGTTTTGGCCAACACGTATATATTTATGTATATAAAAATCAACTGTTGTAGTTGTGTGTTAGTGTCGCAAAAACTCGAGAACGGCTCGACCGATTTGGACGATTCTTCATTTGTCTTGTTTTAAATAAAAAGACAACATAGGCGAGGCCAGTTTCCGATAAATTTGTTGAATATTGTTACAAAAACATTTGTTTAGGCAGATTAACAAAAGGACGAAAGCTGATTTACATAGCATTTTGGAGTAACACACTTTAGGACCGAATTTGATCCGTACATTTGTTAAGAGACGTTTAATACAGAGAAGCAGTGTAATCTTAACTTCAAATTTTTGTCAGACTTGTTTTGTTTGAAATAAATGTCCCACGAAAATTGGATGATTTTCGTGAACTTATCAAACAGAATACAACATTTTTGGTTACTGTTACTGAGACCTTAACATTAAATAGGTTAACAAAGTGACTGCTATAATGGAGACTATGGCCTTACTTGCAGAGGGAGATCGCTACCGCACTGGGATAACGATGTAAGGAAAATTGTATCAGAGAAAAATAATAATACCCTCACAGCCTACCATCGAACAGAGCAAACTTGAGTCAACATTTTAAGCGTTCACGTTGGACGTGAATTCAACCGGACGGCACAGCTTGTTGGTTCCTAGATAATCTATGTAATTACGAGCAGATTTACAGGAGAGAGAGGATATATGTACTGTACAACTTTAAAACATTATTATATGAAAAAGAATGTATGGACCTATTTTAAAAAGATTTGAGAGTACTGCAGGAATAAACTGGTTGAAACCTACAAAAATCAAAGAATTGTGAACCACCTTATACGGCGTTTAGGCGTAATATAAAACGTCGATGCCCTTCTACAGAGATTGGGGCTCATACCGTGCAACCAACGTTATAGGCTGGGCCATGAGACTTCAATTGACCGACGAAAAGGGCAAACTATTAATTAACCACCAAAAACTTAAAACAACTCGACTCTCCTTTCAGCAAAGACACAATATCACTCAACACTATCACCATCCTCAGCATCACTCACCATTACTCTACCCTTTATGTAGTTTGTTCTTTGTCATTGTTGATTTTAGTTTTTGTTATAAAAAAAAAAAAAATCCCTCGCGTACGAAATCAAGAAATTAAATCACACGCATTAAGCTATCCTATTGGGTACCTTGAATTTATTTATTTTTTTATTCAATCTCTACACAGAGGAGCTCATAAATTTAACGCTGCAGTAGCAGTCAATGGGCTGTGATTTATTATCTGTATTGCAGGTTGGCTGAAATTGTTTTTTTAAATTTTTATTTTTAACTTGCCTTTTTTGCGGTTTGGTTTTATGCATATTTTCTGGTTGAAGAATCAATCTTTAAAACAGCGTTATAATGTGTACTACGGTAACAACGCATAAAACAGGGGAAGGAAGAGCATCGCGCAACCTAAGCTACAACAACACAATGAAACATATTATCAGTATCGTTTGGTTTTTGAATGAATTTTTTTTTAGTTTTTAAATAAATTTAATTGATTTTTGTGTTTTTCTTGGCTTTGTTTTGTATATATGCTGTAAAATAGAAAATAATAAAACAATTCCTGAAACAATTAGCTGAAAAATCAAACAGCTGCAAAAAAGAAAAGAAGAGTATACCGGTCACTTTGTGAATAGTTTGTATGCATGTATCTTGGGAACCTGTAAACCGCTACAAAACGTGAAAAAAAAAACACAAACATGATTTGAATTCAATAACCGAGCGTGCTCGCAGCAAACGGAACGAAAATCCGAATAATGTGGTGTATATGCATATATACAAGGCGAGGCGACGCGACGCAGACGCAGACACATTGTTTTTTTTTTTATTCTATAAGAATGCTGCTACTGTTGCTGCGCAGAATGTTAATTTTGTATTATGAAGCAACCAATTTTAAGGTTCCTAACTTTTGGTTTTGCCTATATGATTCGGTGGTACTTAACAATTAGATAATTAGATAATTAGATAACCATCCTCATGCTATGTAGCGACTGCTGGAGTTTTTTTAATTACATACCTACTATGTACATATTACATGCAGCATTTTATGTCGATTAAGTTGAAGTTGCAAAAACGCCGACAAATGCCAAAAACGACATTTAAACAACTTTCGTTTAATATAAACGCCACGTAGAATAATGGTGAATAATAAAGAGCTGCCCAAATTATTCCCCGTTTTAGAAAACGAATAGAATATGAATAGAAGACATCGACAGGTTACAGATACATACTGCAGTTATGGCAACGACAAGTATCTATTCTACGTCTGCATTCTAACTACCTATGTATCTGACGTGGTCAGGGGCAGAACAAATTTACCATAAAGAGATAGGTAGTTCTCCACCGTTAGCAACTAAAACATACGAAATAAATTCTGCGAACCTTTAAAATAATTACAGCAATTGTAACCAAACAACAAACTACCTGCGATAATATGACTTTTATGGAGATCAGAAAAGGGTATCCCGTATGCGTCCAAATTCAGGTTTAAATTTTAAGCGTAATCAAACTCGAAACTCCAAGGCTAAGTACCTACGTACGAATGTTATGCCTATTTGAACAGGCATGTAACTTACAAAACATCAAAGAATTCACACCTAGAATAGAATTTGGAGGCAGTAAAGCATTTTGCCTCACAGCTGAAATGTGAAACCAAAATAATTTCAAGAGGAAAATATGCCTAATAATCACCCCTATTGCCGTTGGCGTTTGTCGTAAACAACTCATATTTCGCTTCGTTTTTTAGTCGCTGTTTTTAACTTTTTCGAGACAAATGAATTGAAATGATGGTGAACACATAGAAAAGGAAAAAAAATTGTTAACAAAAGTTAAAAAAAAAATCTGAACATTGTTGTTCAACGACACGAAACATAAGTCGTATACGACAAACGCCAACGGCAATAGGGGTGATTACCTATCAACACTTCTTAACGTTGTCGACCAAACTATGTGAACTTAAATTCGCCCCTATTGTCGTCGTCGTCGTCTGTCTCAAACGACTGGCGACATTTGCCGTGTCGAGTCGTTTGAAATTTGGTATTGCGTAACTTATGCTGATTTCGATTCGCCAAAAAAAAACTTTTCACTTTTTTCGTTCGTTTGGCACAAAAAAAAGCAATATTTTTCAGAGTCGAACTTTTACGAATCTATATTTTTTCTCAGAGTCGCTCGAGATTAACCAATACACTTACATATGTTTAGAAATTTGGTAGCTGGCGTTATTTTGTTTACGTTTTATGAAACAAATAATAGAGGTGTAAATTTCATCTTCATCATGTGGCACATCTTCATCGTCGTGGTCGTTCTCTTCGGATAATACTGACTCGTCTTCGTCATACCTTCGAGCAATTTATGCGGTTGCAGGATTTGTATTTGCAAGGGAGAAAAAGCATCGAGTTTGTAATTTTATGGAGGACGTGGACCGTGGTGAACATATACTCGGAATATTTATTATGAGACTTATTTTATAGTTATTTTAAAATGTTTGTAAAACTTGCAAGTTGCAAACACTCTATGAAAAAAAAAATCGAAATTACTAGCATAAGAGAAATTAAAAAGCAAACAAGGTTGTGTGCGGTCATGTGATTTCTCCCACACCTTAATCGAGACAATTGTGTTAAATTCGCCACGAGAAGCAACATTTTCCAAAAGTCTGTACAACTACATAATGTACTTGAACGTGTGACATTGACATAATTCGCAAAACACAACGAGCTGCCACTGGAGCGTTTGGAAATAATGTATGTATTTGAAAATGGTGGCAAAAATCAATATCATGCCGTCAGCAAAAAGTGAAAAACAACATCGACGTGTTCGGCGTCACAAAATAAAGCTATAGCTATTAGGTAGGTAGCGACTCAGCCTTGAGGTAGCCTACCGATATAAACTCGTACAAGGACAACACAATAATCAAATTACAAGAAACCAGCCCAAGAAGGCAGTTGTGAACGGAAATAAATACTATATAGGGCCATTATCATCTACTGTGCAGAAGCACGAGAGGATGTACATCCTTATAGTTGTTTCGATCTTAAAAAACGAGTGATTTTCAGTATTGTTTGCTTTTACGAGCTTTGAAGGTCGACATTTATTATTGAACTTACGAACTGTACAGTGTACAGAGACAACGAATTGGTAAAGTGCGTAAAGTCAGACATCTAAGATAGTTGATTCTAACCTAGACGGACAACGCAGAGAAAAAAATACCTCGCAACAGCATAGAGATACGGTGAAGTATTGGAAATAAGTATCTAAAATGACGGTCCCCAGCTAGCAAAAACATCTTCCTTAGCAGTCACTAAAAAAGTCCATTGTTGAAAAGAAAAAGAATCCGTTTGCTGATACGAATCATGATTTAGGTTTTAAATAGGTTCTGTGCTACTTTTTGTTAACCATAAACTGTCATACTAGGGTTTAAATTTAAATGCAAATTGTTTTTGCTTCGCCTATAAAATGGAACGAAATGAAAACTTTAAAAAAAATCTTCTACTCCTTATAAAACAAAAGGAAGAGGACAAATGAATTAGATGTAGAAACCCTAAAATTGGTTGCTCTTTAATAATCTGCGCACTTAGCTGCTGCGTTAAAAAAAAATAACCTGAAAACATAAATCACCGCGCCGCCATATACAACATCACTATATTAGGTGTTGCAATGATTCCATTCACTGAAATGCTTGTAGAACAAAAAAAAATTGTAATACCACGAACCAGAGAACTATACACTGCCGCGCGCCGCACAGATAACCTAAATAACCTGCAAAACAACATCCAACACTTTATAAAAAAAAACGAGAATACAATTTTTGTTTCCCGATTTGCTTTTCTGAGTTCCCCATTGACCAATATCAAATGCAATTGCAACTGAATTGAGTCCTTGCCAAGCGTTGTCCAAAAATATGATAAACTTATTACACTGTTAACGGTAATCTGAATTTCATGGAAAAGAAAACCTTCTTTGATCGCCTCCCAAACACTTACCTGGTCTTCATTGAGATAGTTGGGTAGGCCGCCAATGAATATTTTATGTGGAGAGTCTGGAACGACCGTTGAAATGACTCCAGCTGGAATAAAACAAAACCAACCCAATTAATCGTAATTCAAAGTAGATGTATTGTAAAAACAACATACAGTGGAAATCATTAGTTGGGGCATTAATCGGTTGACTGTCGGTCATTCCAGGCATCGGCTGATAATCGTGAGGCCGACGAATCTTTAAGCTCTGCCCCTTAAAGTTGATTCCATCGAATGCCATGGCCTGAGTTGTCTCATCAATCGACCTAAACTCCAAGAAGGCGAAATTCTTATCCAAATTTATCTGACAAGCCAATACCGGATTGCCGGCTGCTTGCGCTAGACCAGATAGATGCATTTGTTGGTTGAAGAACTCCATCATCTCCTCCTCCGTTACACCAAACGGAATGTTGCCCACATAGAGGCGACGCGCCTGCCTTGTGATGGTGGAACCTACAACAGGAACTGCTGCCTGGGGTGTATCTGCAACAACATTAGCAGGAATTTGTCCTGCGGCTTGCATAGCCTTATATTGTAGTGGGGTTATGTGCTCAAAGCCCGGTGGCGGAACATCCCAGTATAGGGATGGCTTACGGCGACGAGATCTGTGACCAGGACGATTGCGAGATGGGGGCCGTTTGCGGTCACGTGAACGTGATCTGGAAGATCGTCTTCGCTGTTGATCTCGCGAACGAGATCGATGGCGGCGTCTATCGCGGTCTGCTGAAACACATCGATTTATTTTTTTTGTTTTTCGTATATAGTTTTTGGCAAATTTTAATATTTACCGTCTGCTCCCATTGTTTTAGGTGATTAGAAATTAAAACTGTGCTATTGAAATTCGAAAATAATGCACTCTTTAGAAGAAAATAGTTGCAAAAAACGAGATATATTATTTGAGAAAAATATTTTTCACTACTACAACGCACACCACCAAAATGGCTGCCTAAAGAAAGAGAAATGAAAAAAATAAAACTACGTTTCTTTTATGAAACGCACTCTTTCGACGTTCGATTTCGAGACTCTGATTTGCAGATGGTGGAGACTTTTAATTGGAGTAGAGTGGGTATTCATATTCATAAAATCTATTACCATGTGCTTATGATAGGTTTTATTAGGTAATTGTAATTTTTTTTTAATGTAAATCTTCCTATTTCTTGCCGCCCGATGAAGGACGTAATCACGTCCGAAACTTCGCAAATATAAAAACTTATCTTTGACCTATAGCCCGCTAATCGTACAGATTGTCAGGCCTGTTTTATTGGCAATCTATCTCAGTGAAGTAAAGTAAAGTAGAATTTTTAACACGCAATTATAATAACTATATAGAGTCTCGAAAGCATCAAACTGTGCGTAGTTCTTGTAATTGCGTGGTTAAGATTCTACTTTACTTTACTTGACTGAGATAGATTGCCAATAAAACATGCCTGATATCAAATCTTAAAAAACTGTCCAGCAAACAAAGTGGTTGCTTTGAATTTCTCGAAAGTGTAAAACAGTGTGTAGTTGTTGTAACTGCGTGTTAACAATTATACTTTACTGAGGTAGATTGCCAATAAAGCAGGCATATGGACTATCTAGCAGCGAATTTTTAGTTGATGCAAACATAAGCACTGCACTAGCACTAGCTTCTTTGATACACGGTCGGTGGGGACCGATCAATATCATCGAGCAATTCGTGCATATGTTATTGGCATAAGTATTTGGGCGTTGATATCAAAAATAGATGGTACAAACCACGTACAAACTACGTAAATGTACCTATGTGGCTTTGTAGATACGTACGACTTACCTTTACAAATAATCTCCCCAAAATGTAACTTTTCATCTCTTTCTAATATCAGTTTGAAGTTCACTGCTAAATTGGTACTTCTGTCATTTTGACAAGAAAATGAGAAAAAATTGCCAAAAACTGACAGACAGTCGATTACGTGATTATTCCTAGTCTGATCCACTCTTTTAATTCGATAATAAACGACAATATTCACCATGTTCTTAAGGCCCCGTTTAATTCGCCTTGCACGCGCCTACAGCCAAACATCGGGTGCTGGCCCCACCACTGCATCAACACCAGCTGGTATCAATTCTAACGTACCCGGACTGAGCAGCCGTTGTGTGAAACCCACCACAGAACCAGTTGGTCCTGGTGCATCGGCAACTGGAGAATACAAAGTGCCCGAATACTTCAGTTTCAGCCGTGTCAGCTATTATGAAGCCGAAGTAGAAATGGCCAAATACCGATGCCCTCAACCTAACGCCAACCGAAAGTAAACCAACTGTTCCAGATGAATATTTTATTTATGAAATATAAAGTTAAAGTTTAAAGAAACGCATAGAAATAGTTTTCATTATTAGTTGAAGTAAATACAAGAGAATACATTATTAAACAATCATTTCCAGCTCTCGTGCATAGAAAATTGCCTGCTCGGCCAATTCAACGGACGGCAGTGCCTCCTTTGGCTTCGCGGTTTTGTCAATGAAGTTGAAAACATCTCCAGCTAGTTTCCAATTACGCTTCACACCAAATGCCTTTACTTCGGTTGGGGTCTTAAGATTGAGACGTTTCGCGGCCTCATTTACAGAGATCTTCTCGTACGACTTTTCAATGCATGCACCGATTTCATCTCGTACTGTTTCCAACAACATGTCCATGAAGTAGTTGTAAATGTCGGATGGGGCGCTGTTCTGTAAAATAAAGAATTCATCATCTTTTTAGCGACTTTGACAGAAGATAATTAGGTTAGATAAGAAATTAATTAGCCGCGAATATGGATCAAATAAACCCAACGCTCTTTGCAAGTTCATCGGTCACAAGACAGGCTAGCGAATAAGAGTACTCATGTTCTAACTATTGAATATTGGTGCTGTCGACAGTTATAAATAAATTCTGTCTTTTCACCCAGCTACCGTTTTTGGTTGCATTTTGCTTCCCTTTGCGTCCCTCTGTAACGAACCACACAACCTGCACGGCACGATGGATGAATACCAAGCACCTAAGAAAATGCCCACGTACCGGGAACCAGATATAATATTTTTTGTTCTCTTACCTTCGCTTGGAATATTTTATTATAGCGACCCTCCATGATGTACTGCTCCAGTGCCAAAATCGGACGAACAAACTTATTTGTTTGGATAATTTCCGCTGACAAAAGCTCCAATTCGGTATGAAATTCAGAAACTCGATTCACAGACAAAAGGAAAAGTAAATTTAGTCCCAGCAACTTGTACATATTTGTCGATTCACCAATTTCTTGTCTAGAGAGAAGATAAACAGAATTTTCCTCGTACAATTCATTATTCATTACAAGAACAAAGGAGTTTCTTACTTGTAATCATAGTAATAGCACTTAAGCTGAGAGATATATCTCTCGAAAGCAGGAATATCCTTACTCGCTACACTATATTCCACAGCAATCTCGAGAACATCGCGAGCTAGGATCATTTCTTCCTTCGGAGTCTTCGCATTACTAGTGGGCAAGTAAGACAGCTTTGTTAGAGCAATCTACAAAGCAAAATCAAAAGTTTGGTTAGGTTATTGCTAAATAGTTGCACAAATATGTTGAAAATACCTTTAAATTATCCAGCAGTGTACCGCATTTCTTTAGATTTACGGGTTTTTTGGTCCATTCTGATTTTAATTCCTTAAATAGTGATTCAACACTCTGTAGGTTAGCGGCCATGACGATTGCGTTTTTTTGATGATTTTATTTTTTTTTGTTTTGTGGATTTTGACACAAGATGACTACCGATTTGTTTTACGACATTTACCACAAATCTCTACAGAGGTCCTAATCTATTACAAGTAAATGTATGTTGTTAGTTGATGTACTAGAACCTTTTCAAAATCGATTCTATAAAAAAAATTCTGTATAGTAAATCTCTGAAAAATTAATCAAAATGCCTAATTGAATTTTTTTTAATTTAAGAACAACAAATGGGTATTGTTTCACTGCATGACCGTTTATGTGGTATTTTGTAAACGATTTTGTTCATTCATTCATTCATTCATTCATTTTCAATGGTCCGCTTGTCCATTAAGTGGGTCGCGGGTGTAGGTTGCTCAAGTGGACCCTCCATAGCTCTCGATCCTCCGCCATCGACTCTAAATCATCAAGGGCAATCCCCATACGGGTAGAGGAGAGATTATGAAATTGATCTAACCATCTCATCCTGGGTCTACCTAGGGGACGCCTGCCCGATGGTACGGATTCCATAGCACGTCGTGGAATCCTGGTCGGGGACATGCGTTTAACATGACCAAACCACCGAAGCATGGATCGCTCCGTCCGGAGAAGTAGCTGCTCGACATTGAGTTCCTCACGTATTCTGGTATTTCTGATGCGATCTCTACGGGTCACACCAGCAATACTACGGAGAAATCTCATTTCGGCAGCTTGTATTCGCGATCTTATTCTTTCGGTCATTACCCAAACCTCATGACCATAGGTAAGAGTTGGAACAAACACCGAATTAAAGACTGACAACTTAGCTTTGACACCAAGTTCAGTCCTCCTGATAACAAAATGACCAAGCTGTCTCAAAATCGATCCAGCCTGACCAATCCTACAGGAAAACTCGGCATTGCTCCTTCCATCACTCGTGAATAAGACCCCGAGATACTTAAACTTCTCCACCTGTTTCAATGGGACTCCACTAACATGCAGAGTGCATTGAACAGGCGTTCTGGAGACGACCATCACTTCAGATTTGTTCACATTTACCTTCATCTCAGCTTCAACACAAACGGCTACAAACCGATCGAGTGCGCGCTGAAGTTCAGTCTGAGAGGACCCAAGGATGACCAAGTCATCAGCGAAGAGCAAATGACTTATCCTCAGATCTCCCAATTCGAAACGTTCATGCTACACAAATAAATACGTATTATAAAACTAGATTATTACCGATCAATGTTGGATCAATTTCTTGTGGATACAAAAAACAGAAAATTGGAGCTCTAGAACCCTACCAGGGAAGGCATAATAGGCTACGCTAGAGAGGCCGCAGTGCCAGGGCAGGTATAAAGGCACTCCAGCCCAAATTAGAGCTCTAATGAAATGTTTCTTAAGAATTTGGAAGTACGAATGACATATTTGACAGGATGATTGAGAACGAGTTTTGATATATGTAAATGTTAGGACTTCCACGTAAGTAGCTATTGCGAGCAAAGTGCACATATCGCCCTATATCCATTTATTTAACTGAATAAGATTAATTTTAATTTTATTTACCAATTTTGTGATCACTCTTTTCACGATTCCATCGCAATAATAATAATGCAATGACATTCGCAAACAAAAACATTGGTCTGTGTTGCAGCAAATTCGGCTGCAACCGAGACTTTTTTGTCAACCGGCAATTAACAAAATGGTGTTTTTGATGCCAAGTTACAAAACCTTTATTGAATACATATAAATCCATTACTAATGATTAGTTACATGTTTTTATCTTAGAATTACTTACTTAGTCTCCTTAGTTACCGAAAATTCACAATGATGATGGTTTTTAATGCGAGCCAACACGGGCTTAATTCGCTTTTATATAATAATTAAAGCGAGCCAACACGGGCAAAATTCAATTAAAATGCGAGCCAACACGGGCAAAATTCAATTAAAATGCGAGCCAACACGGGCAAATTCAATTAATTATAAGTAATGATGCGAGCCAACACGGGCTTAATTCAATTAATTAATTAAATATTAGTACTATACTTTTGACTTCAAATTTTGCTGCACAATTAGCGCCTCGTGGAAACCAAATTAAAATGAAAATGAGAAGCGAACATAACCTCTTCTGGTTACAATGACATTTCACCATTTCGCTCACGACTACACCTATCAGTCGATAGGGGAAGCTACTTTATAGGGTACCTCTGCAGTTGTCTTCACACTCCCCTCCGGTAGTTTCACCTGTGGACTGGTATCTTCTAGGGTTGTGATGTCAAGGACCGCCAGTTTGACCACGGGCCTTTCGTAGACCCCAGTCTGGGTTTGTATGGAGGCACTTCGCACTTGGCCATCCTTCGACATTTTTACCTGAACCACTCGCCCTTTAGGCCAGCAGTTCCGGGGACTATTAGGGTCCACAAGCAAGACGATGTCACCGACCTTTATGGGCTTTACGGGTGTAAACCATTTTGCGCGCCTGGTAAGCGTTGGTAAGTATTCAGCTACCCACCGCTTCCAGAAGCGGTCCGCGAACTGCTGTGAGAGAAGCCAATTTTTTCGATGCACTCTGTTGTCGTCGTTAGGCGCCACCCAGGGCTTGGACCCATCAGCCGAGCCTAACAGGAAGTGGTTGGGTGTGAGAGCCTCCGGGTTGTCGATATCTATTGGTATGTACGTCAAAGGCCGCGAGTTTACTATATGCTCCGCTTCTATAAGCATGCTGCGCAGTAGTTCGTCGTTTGGATTGCGTATTGGGACCGTTGCATAGAGGACGTTTTTTATTGATCGTACTAGTCGCTCCCAACTACCACCCATATGCGGCGAGCTTGGTGGTATGAATTTCCATTTAGTGTTCGTTGTCGTGAAGGCTTCTATTAATTTCTCTTTCCGGATTGTTTTTGAAGCTTCTCGTAGCTCCCGCTCCGCCCCATGAAAATTGGTCCCATTGTCGCTGTGAAATTCGATAGGGGTCCCTCGTCTTGCCATAAAATTTCGAAGACACAAAATGCAGGAGTCTGTAGTTAATGTGTGAGCAACCTCTATGTGGACGGCCCTCGTGGTAAGGCATGTTAACAGGACACCCCAGCGCTTTTCGACTCGTCGACCCACACTAACTGTCATTGGGCCGAAATAGTCGACCCCGACGTATGAAAACGGACGACAGAAACTCGCCAGTCGTGCGGGAGGAAGCTGCGCCATGATTGGTGATCGGGGTTGAGCTCGATTATTCCTACATTTTTGACATGTCCTCTTCACGGCTTTTAGAGCAGAGCGCATCTGGGGTATATAGAACTTTAGGCGTATAGTGTTCACAACTGTTTCGTCGTTTTGGTGCTTGTATCGACGGTGAAAATCATTGATGATGTGTGATGTAATTGGGTGCGTTCTGGGTAGAATAATAGGTGATTTAACATCCATTCCGATTCCCTCAGCAAAGCGAAGCCTGCCATGGGCTCGAATAAGTCCATCTTCGTCACGAAATGGGCACAAATTAAAAAGGTGGCTGTTTTTTTCGACATTTCGATTCGCTCCTAAGTCTGCAACTTCTTCTGGGTACACGCTACTTTGAGCCTCTTTTATTAAGGCGTTTTCCGCCGCCTGGAGTTCTTCGCGTGACAGGGGTCCATTAAGCCGAAGTCCTTTAGTCTTCGTAGTGCTCACATTATGAACGAACCGAAGGGCGTACGCGGTGCTCCGAAGTAGCTTTGTCCAGCTGGAGATCTCTTTGAACCGGAAAATATTTTCTCGACCAGAAGTGTGGATGCCAACGAACTGCGTTTTCAGCTCCTCAACTGTCGAGCCTACGACTATCTCCTGTGGCCAGCCTTCCGGAGAGAGTTTCAGAAATTCCGGTCCATTGAACCAACGGCTAGAGGCGTTGAAATCTGGCGTTTTTTGCCATTTTGTAGCCTCATCAGCCACATTTTGCTTACTGGGTATCCATCGCCAGTCCGTGATTTCGGTGAGCTCCATTACTTCGCTAACTCGGACGGCCACATATTGGCGGTACCTCCTGTGGTCAGACCGGAACCAGCTAAGCACAGTTTTGGCATCTGTCCAAAAGTATCGTTGACTGAACGTGATCCCGTGTGACTCAGCGATACATTTAGCAAATCGTGCGCCAAGGAGGGCTGCCTGCAACTCTAACCGTGGGATTGATAGAGACTTAAGAGGTGCCACTCGGGTTTTGGCTCCTATTAATCTAACGTCGACCAAGCCGCCATGCGAATTTCTTACATATGCTACTGCAGCAAAACCGTTTTCGCTTGCGTCTACAAATACGTGTAGCTGTATCTCGGATCCCCAGGCTGAAGTCACATAACATCTTGGGATTTTCACTGTCTCTACTTTGGCTAGGTGTTGTACCCATTTTAGCCATTTTTTGTGTTCCTCATCTCTTATTTCTTCATCCCATGCAATTCTGGAGCGCCAAATTTCCTGCAGAAGAATCTTAATGTACATGAGGAAGCACGCTATCAGCCCCAACGGATCAAATATTGTCATTAACACCCTAAGAACTTCGCGCTTAGTAGGACGGCGTGATCCGAAAATGATTTCTCTCCGCTTCGGATCGGTGGTGAGTTTAAATGTAAGACAATCAGAGGAGGTGCACCACCACATCCCAAGTACCTTTTCAGTCCCTAGTTCGACGTTAATATTCATATTTATTTGCTCCGTTGCTTGGGATTCAAGCGCCCTTAAAACCGTAGTCGAATTGGAAACCCAGTTTCTGATGTGAAAACCGCCCTGCTTATGTATGTGTCGAATCTCTTGAGCTAGTTTAATGGCCTCTTCCTCCGTCGCTACACTGTCCATCAGGTCATCCACATAATGATTCTCCTTTATTGACCGAGCGGCTCTCGGAAATTCAGCGGCGAAGTGCTCAGCGTTGGTATTTTTAACGAACTGGGCGGTACAAGGGGAACACGTTGCCCCGAAAGTCATAACCGTCATTATATAGGTATCAGGTTTTCCGTCCTCGTTGCAGCCCCACAGGAATCGCTGGTAATGATGGTCCTCTTTTCGTATACCGATTTGGTGGAACATTTCCATAATATCCCCGCAGATAGCGATTTTGTGTTGTCTAAACTTATAGATTACCGACGTCAGAGGCGTAAGCTGGTCAGGGCCTTTTAGAAGTACCGAGTTAAGTGAGGTTCCGTGGATTGCAGCAGCAGCGTCCCAAACGATTCTGATTTTTCCTGGCTTATTTGGGTTTTCAACGGGGAAGATCGGTAAGTACCATGACTGACTCCGATTTTCGTTTGTCTCCTTAGGCGTGAGCTTTCGAGCGTAACCCTTCACGACGTATTCGTCGACTTTAGCATTTAGCTTCTCCGCTAGTCCTGGATCCCGTTCCATACGTTTTTGGAGGCACACTAATCGCTTTCTGGCCATCGGGTAACTATCCGGTAGTTGGATGTTATCGAACCTCCATAGTAGTGTGGTCTCGTATCTTCCATTTTTGCGGATCGTGTGGGAGTTTAGCAAGTCTAAGGCTCTAGCGTCGTCCTGGGATATTATGATCTCCTGTGTGTTTAGTGCGCCGAAATTATCCTCACAAATAAAGTCTTTCAATAAGCGACGCAAGTCTGAGTCGTTACATTCACAGACATGGAAACTGTGAGTTTTATAATCGCTATCTGAATTGCTATCTCTTTCGACACAATTTCCATGAACCACCCATCCTAAGCGAGTCTTGGTCGCGACGGGTTGATGCCGACCTCCCTCTTTGGCCCGTAGTGGAAGCCCCAGTTGAGCGTTGTTAACGCCTATAAGCAACCTTGGAACGGCTTTGTTATACGAATCGATAGAGAGTCCCTTTAAGTGCTCGTACTTCCTTTGCAACTCGTGTGGATTGAGCGTTTGAGCTGGTAGGCAAAGGTTCTCAACCGTGTGGACATCTACTAGTGGAAACCTCTCTGCGTGCCCATTTGTGCTGGATATTTGCAGGTCGATCAGCTCGGATTGGCTCTCGTATCGGGAGGTGTTTCCAGTCCACTTCAGACATAGAGGTCGTGGAGATCCCCGCACGTTTAACTGCTTCGCAAGTTCCCTATCCATTAACGTTACGGAAGAGCCATCGTCCAAGAATGCGAATGCTTTTATTTTAACTCCGTTCCCATAGAGAAATACAGGCACAACCCTAAACAAAACGGTATCAGTTTCGTAATCCTGCGTATTACTGCTGCTATCTAAGTGCAGTCCAACGGTTCCGGCGTTCGGTTGGCTCGAGGCAGCTTCTTTTTGATCGTTGTGAAGTAGTTGGTGATGTTTTAGAACACAATTATTTTTTCCACAAACCGCTTCCGATCTACACTTGTAGTTCAGATGCCTTTTTAAACATCTACGGCATAGTTTATGCTTCCTTACTTCTTCCCATCTTTCAGCACGGCTCGATTGTTGGAACTGCTTACAGTTAGCTACCGAGTTACAGTTCTTACCACAAATACAGCACTCGTTCTCCAATTTATCGTTGGCGTGTCCGGTCTCCTTATAATGCGCATTCACGGCCCCTCTATCTTTCCACTTTCTATTTCGATTTCTCCTATCCTCTACCGACGTAGATGCAGTCGGAAGTAGAACTCCATTGGCAGCCTCGGCCATCTTGTACACCCATGTACTGAAATGTACAAGCGTACACATTGGTAGTGTTTGCTTGTGGATGGCCCAATTGAGCCGTAAGGCAGGTGGAAGCTTTTCCACGAGTTCTTGCATCAGCATTGGATTGTTGAGGTGGTCTACTAGACCAGAGGCCTCGACTGTAGCGCAAAGGTTCTGCACTGCTATCGCGAAGGTGACAATAGTCTCAAGTTTGTCCGCTTTTGGGGAGGGCGTCGTGTTAATTTCACGAAGCAAGGTGTTGATAACTAGCTCCGGTCTCCCGTACAACATCCTCAAAGTCTCGATCACCCGTCCGACACAATTTGGTTGTATAATAAGACTTCTTACTGCCTCCAGAGCATCGCCTTTAAGAGCTTTATGTAGCCGTATAAGATTTTCTTCGTCGATAAAGCCGCATAGTTCTGTACTTCTATTAAAAGTGGCAATAAAGAGTGGCCACTCCGCAGGATTTCCGTCGAAGGTCGGCAGGTCTCGTGACAACAAGTGTCGTGCAGCTAAATGGTTCTTATTTAGAAAATTATTCGGAGCTTCTTGGCGAGAAGTATACGGTGCAGACATGTGCTGTGAAATCGGTACGTTAGGCTGTTGATGAACTTGCGGCGGAACATTTATCGGATGTTGAGTGCCATGCTTCGATGGCACGAACGGTGGTCGTTGAGGATCAAGCTGTGGTACCCCGACACTACTCCGCACGTTAGCGTATTGGGATTGGATACCTGGCGGCACGAAACCTGAGCAAGACGGCTGTTGGTCGGTGCACAACGTTGGTCCCATCACAGCACAACCTCGCGATACGGAACTGTTTTGGTGATGAGAAGTGGGCGGCCCGAAACCTGACGGGTTTCCCCCAACATCTGTCGTAGAGTGCAGACAATTCCACTCGGGTATCCCAGCAATCCAATTGCCGACGGCGGTCTTCGAAGCCGCAGCGGTTTCTACCTCTTGGACGTCTTCATCATCATCCTCTGAAGAATCTACGATTTTACTCATGATTTTGTATTTTTTGTCTAAGTATTCGGCTTCCCTTACTGCCCTTAATCGAAGCTCCTCTTTTTCCCGAGTTTCCCTCATCGCCTTTTCCTCCTCGATTTTCTGCAACTCAATTTGCAGTCGCTTAGATGAAGAAAGCTTAGATGACCTTGAGCTGCCTGAGCTTGTTGAGCGAGGTGGTCTGGACGCCGAAACTTGACTATTATAGAGCCCAGTACTCATGGTGGCAAGAGTAGACTCAAAACCTTCTGCAGACACTAAAGGCGCGATAGGAGCAGCAAAGGTCATAATGCTTTGCGCAATCGACGAAGACGTGGCAGAGATAGATGGCAGATTGTGTAGCCCGATTAAATTCTGAGCTGAAGTTGTCACATAGGGGTACGGAGCGGGGAACGCAGTCGCTATGGTATCAGGAGCAAGTTTTCTAGGAACAACGTCGAATTCACAATGAGCAAGCGCAGCACTGTTTGTTGCTAAGTGTGGTTGCAATCTAGTAGGATTGTCAGAGGTGGTCGCGATTGTTAGATGTTTATACATAGCCGTAACTTCGGCTGCCTTCTGCGCTAACAATGCGACAGGTAAATCGCTCGTAGCAGATGCAGCAGTATATAATGGAGGTGGTAACTGAAGTTTATTAGAAACGCCCGTAGCTGGCACAGTAGCAGAGTTTTTGTACAGGGCAGAGGCTACGGCAGCGTCCTGGGAAGAAACTATGGCAGCAGTTGTTGTGCACGTAGTGGTATTTGCTGCTAAACACTGTTGCGACGATTGGCTATGCATATTGGCTTTGGTGTCGGCGAATCTCACAGCAGTTGCAGTACCTGCTTCTGAAAAACTAGCTAAACACTTACTCTTACCTGCGCATGTCTTGCATAAATACGGCTCATGTTGAATATAGCTGTCCACACCGGCACAGAGGAAGTGGTTCCAGGCATCACATTGATCGCATTGGACCATATTTCCGGCAGAGTCAGGTTGATCACAGCTAGAGCAATTGTAATCCTCATTCCGTGGAGTGGGTGTCTTCTTCGTTGGCGATCTCGGCGTTTTACTGGACTCGCTGAAAGGTTGCGGCGTTTTTGCCCTTTTCGGTCCCATCTGCGTACGCACACTGGATTTCTTCAAGTCTTGGATAAGTTTTGTAAGATGTTGCAGCAAATTCGGCTGCAACCGAGACTTTTTTGTCAACCGGCAATTAACAAAATGGTGTTTTTGATGCCAAGTTACAAAACCTTTATTGAATACATATAAATCCATTACTAATGATTAGTTACATGTTTTTATCTTAGAATTACTTACTTAGTCTCCTTAGTTACCGAAAATTCACAATGATGATGGTTTTTAATGCGAGCCAACACGGGCTTAATTCGCTTTTATATAATAATTAAAGCGAGCCAACACGGGCAAAATTCAATTAAAATGCGAGCCAACACGGGCAAAATTCAATTAAAATGCGAGCCAACACGGGCAAATTCAATTAATTATAAGTAATGATGCGAGCCAACACGGGCTTAATTCAATTAATTAATTAAATATTAGTACTATACTTTTGACTTCAAATTTTGCTGCACAATTAGCGCCTCGTGGAAACCAAATTAAAATGAAAATGAGAAGCGAACATAACCTCTTCTGGTTACAATGACATTTCACCATTTCGCTCACGACTACACCTATCAGTCGATAGGGGAAGCTACTTTATAGGGTACCTCTGCAGTTGTCTTCACAGTCTGCGTAAGCGCATTTTAAGGGGCGCGTAAAGTTAGAGACTATAATGGGTTCATAAATGAGGTTATTTATTATTTTTTACAGATTAAGCTCGACATCGTACTGAAAGAAAAAATCCGAATATTTTTTAAAAATTAATTTAGCAAAAAAAACACCTTGAATCAAGTTTGTCGAAAAAATAAATTTCATATCTAGAAGTTGGTAAGACTTACGACAAGTAAAATGTATTTCTCTCTATTGCTACCTACTATTACAATAATTACTACAATCATTTATTAATTTTGCCTGAACGCACTCAACTCTCCAAAATAAATGCAAGTGGTTTTTCGCCTCTTTGCCGAATTGTCAAACGATCAAACAAACAGCTGTAGTTTACTTTTTTTGCTCGAGCCAAATAAGAAACGAAATACCGCGCAATTGCTCTCCAAACAAACTGAATATTTATAAATAATAATCCTCTTAGAAAGTAATGCCATGTATATGGGGTTGCTTAAACAGTAGTAAACTGAAGTGATATAAAATATTATCAATTGCCCCACAATAATCAAACCACAGAAGAATCTGAGCTCTTCAAAAAAAGAAAGCGCGCGTACCTACAAAATTCAAAGCTATAAATCGGGTAGATGTCTGGAAAGATCGTATGAAGTTTGCAACAGTTTGTGCCGAACGTTTTGTTGAAGGTTTGCTAGTTCAATTTTTATTTCCAAGCAGCATAATAACAATATCACCCACAGGTGGGCCAGCAAAATTAAGCGACACCCTTCCACGTAGATTGAGTTCTAAAAATGGGGTCAAGTCAAAAGAAAATACGCATTGATAGCAAAAAGACATTAAAAAAACGGCCAACCCAACAATCGAATAAGTATAAGGAAGTAGTTGGTGATGTTCAAAAGACTGATAGAAATGTACAGAAAAGATTGTCGGATAAAGTAAAAAGGGAAAAAGTACAAAAGGATGATGAGAATGATGAAGTAAGTTGGATTTGTTCTTTCCTCAATAAATTATTGGATATGGCGAAATATTATCGCCGAAATACGGTGCCGGTGAAATTCATCTAGTACAATTTGTATAAAAATCGGCGCGTTCCGTTCGCACAATTTTTTGCTTAAATCCGTTATTTTTCCGCTTTAAACAAATTTAAGTGGCTATTCATCCGTTGAGTTTGTACTGAAACCACCTACGAGTCGAGTCCTTCGAGGCACTACTGCTGTGCAACGCTTTGAAATTTACATTAAACTACAAAAAAAGTACTAACAAATATCATTTTCCGCAAATGGTTTCAATGTCGTAGAAATATTGTAATGCTCCTTACAGATTTACACACCAACTGCAATTCTAGCTTGATATCGAAAACAAATTTCTCAGAATCATCAAAATAGTATTTTTTGTGCCAATGGAACGGGGCGTAAAAGTGAGAGTTATTTGCTTAGAAGAAGTTGTTTATGGTTGCTATTGGATTTGTATTGCCACTGAAGTTTTGGGCTTTACAAAAATATACCGGCTGTGAATTGGGATTTGGGTAGTCATTTTTGAGAAATATTTATAAAACTGCTTTATTTGCATTTTTTTTCGAGAAAAACTAAGTATACAATGTTCTTAAACGGCTGAAAACTGAGTACAAGGTATTATTCAGGATATAAGCATTACCTGTCAGTTATATTTTTATCCAAATCGAAAATCGTTAGAACCGGTTTCAATATTTAATACTTCGTAAAAACCTCCTATCGGTGAGCAACAAATTCTAAATACGAAAATACGTCCAAGCGTGTTAGGCTGCAAGCCTATAGGACAGACAGACATACGGACGGACAGACAGAATTGCGAGACCCACTTTTTTGAGTTCCCCTGTCATCGTAATATCAGAATTGATTGAAATCTCGTATAGGAGAAAGTTAAAAATACTAGTCGAAGTAATTTGTTCCTAAGAATGTATGAATTTATTTGTTTTTGCAGTTACTCTCTCAAAGATTTTAGAGAAATGAGGTAGGATAGAGATAGGCCGATAATAATTTTTACATATATAAGGACTTTTTGAAGGGGTATACTTTTTAAAACCGATTTTATAAAAACATTAAAAGCATGAAAGAAGAATGAATGTTGAATTTTTTTTTTGTACAAACTTGGAATGCATTTGGTCAACGCCAACGGAATTTGGTTAATCTAATAACAAACAATCGACAACTTCTGTATCAACATTTACCCAACTAACTAACGAATTGGATTTATACTTTTGATAGTGCCGGGCCCTACGAACTAGCTCCCACTAGCCAAAACGAACTAAGTCCCAGAAAATTTTGGATTTAGGTTATATGAACTAACTCCTATGATTCTTAGGAACCAAGACCCAACTAAGAATGAACAAAGTCCCAATATAAGAATGAATTAAAACTCAATAGTGGGACTTTGTTCTTTGTGAACTATGTAAGTCCGGAATGAACTTACGCCCAACCTCCAAATCCACCTCAGGTAAGGTCTTACGCGTTGTCCCTCTGGAGTAAATTTTAACTAACTGAAATATGTACTATTTATTGTACCGGAGGACCATTCATTTAGTATATTGTGAGGAATTTTTCCATTGCACACACAGATTATCTCATCAAATTTGCATTACGCATTCACAGTTCTGAACACCCATAAGAGGAGCGGAAAGGAAATATTTCTACAGAATATGCGTGCCAAAACAAAACAATTACATCACCAGCACGAATGAAATGAGGGCTTGTCTTCAAATAATTTTTTTCCACCCTAGCGAGGGATCCGTCGGAACGGAATATTCTCCGATTTCATACGAATCGGGGGTTTTTTGCTTCGAGGTATACTTCCGAACAGGTTTTCGGATGTAACGAAAAAACAAATAACAAATACGAAAACCTCGATGTAGCACGAAACAAAATCATCTCATATCCATGTGTCCTCGCATTTGAATGATGACTTCCTCGAATGTAATTTGAGCCTCAGACGGAGCGTTGCGGACAATTCTCCGTTCCGACGGATAAAGAGAAACATTGTATTTTTCCACTACAAGTGGAACATTTAAAAAAAATTTCGCAAACTGTTGGAAAAACTAATAAAATCATTTTTTTGGGTATCTTCTTTCTTACTAAATTCTCACATACCTACACTTATTTTCTGCAAGCGAAGAAATTTCAAAAATGTAACATAAAAGAAGAGTCAATAATATGCCTGTTTTATTGGACATCTATCTCAGTGAAGTAAAGTACAATCTTCAGCACGCAATTAAGTGAATATGGCCAGTATTATATAATATAATAAATATACAATATATATTATAATATAATAAACAGCATTTCCTTTTTTTGCAAATTTTATTCAGCACTTCTCATGTTGTTATTCATCGTATTTTCTGAAATTCGCATATTTACCGATTAGCTCCATTATAATGGTGAATTTTAAATTATTTGCGCTTTACAAAAAATATGTGATGAACTTTTTATCAAGTGGTAAAAAATTTAAATGGGGACCTAGCTAACGCAATCTACATAAAGAAGTTCAATGTTCTGCCAATTTACTGGACACAGCCACCACAACTCTCCAAACAAAATGTCATCCATCGGCCGCCATGTCTGTTTCTAATTTGACTGTTGTAGAGTTTTGACTGTACTGTGTGTGCGTTGGAAAAATGTCATAATAGCGTTGCTTCTATTTTTTGTCAGCTAAATTTATTTAAGTTAAAAATAAATCACATAAATCTCCATCGCGAGTGGAATTATTTTATTAAAATCAATTTTAATGTCTGAGGCACAAATAGTAGTGTGAATTCGAAGTAAAATATTACCCGCGCGTTCTGTATTAATACATTTAATTACTGCGCGGGAATTCTCCCATCAGCTCGCCCGTACAGTATGTAGCCTCCAAAAGTAGTGAAAATACAATAGAAAACGAATTTCATAAAATTTATCACCGTTGGCAGATAAAATCAGTTAAATCATTTTTTATTGTTTAATTCTAGGTGAGAAGTTTAACAATGCGTGTGGGCCGAAAACCCCGAAAGACACTCGTCGAACAGGAAAAGACTAAACCGTGCTTTGTGCGTCTGGAAAAGGTGGGAAAGGAAAAGATAGCGTCGTTATCATCGTTGGAGCGTAAGCCCGTAAATAGAAAATTAATCGGCCCGTTAAAGAAACGTCTGGTTAATTCAACAAGTCAAGTTTTGAAAAAAGAACAAACACCTAACCGGAGTACCCAAAGTCTAGTAGGGAACAAAATTCAAGAACGTGCAGATCATACACCAGCCCAAGGTGTGAAAAAAGTTCCGGAATTTTCGCCGAGTACATCAAGCAAAGTTCTAAAAAGGCATCTAGGACGCCCTTCAAAAACGCACATTCAAATAGTTAAAAAAGGTCAGAATACACCAGGTTCTGTCGTGAAAAAAGAAGAAGGTCGCGAGCGGAATATAAAACTAAGTGCAGCTGTGCAGAAAGCGCTTCAACTCGCACTAAACACAACGAGTCCACCTGTGGAGAAAGTTCTTCAACGTCCACTGAGTACACCAAGTCCAGCTGTGAAAAAAGTGCCCCAACGACCACTGAATTCCCAAATTTTTAAAAAAGGGGAGCAAAGTTTGCCGAATAAATTTAGTCACATTGTGAAAAAAGTGCAAGGACCTTCAGTAACCGTGGCGTCAACAAGGACACGTAGGGCTCCAAAACCCAACCCAAAATACTCGAATGCGGACATTATAACTCCCAAAGCAAAAGCAAAACGAACCAAAGGAAACGTAGCATATGAGGATACGGATATAAATGAGTCCGATGAGGATTTCTACAATGACTTGGATGAAACTAGTGTTGAAAGCGAATCTAATGATGACGTGGATGCCGATGACGCCTTTATGATAGAGGGAGACAGTTCAGATTTCTCCGAAAACGATGATATAAGGCCAAAACGCCCGCTGCGGGGCACTCCACAGTCTTTTAACAATTCACCAGGTTCAGGATCGAAGCGGGGTCGTCCAAAGAAAAAATATTCACCTCCGCCAGTCGTGAGGGCACTTCCAAAAGCTAAAGTTGAACCGAGA
The DNA here is from genome assembly GCA_949372485.1 of Cheilosia soror. Lineage (NCBI taxonomy): Eukaryota > Metazoa > Arthropoda > Insecta > Diptera > Syrphidae > Cheilosia > Cheilosia soror. Next base: position 71,537,826 of record OX443563.1, on the reverse strand, counting down.
AAACTTATTCAACAAACGCTTCCACAGCGGACGGCACCGTCAGTGGTGCAGCAGCAACAACAAACTAAAAAGCGAAAGCTAGAAGAAATTGATAACGAAGTGGATCCTGTAGAGTCAATTATAGCACGAAATAAACGTCTAAATATTGCTTTATATGATGCCAACGACGCCAAACCGTTATCTGTAGTAAAGAGCGACACCCCCCGAGTTGTGCGTACTTTGGTTAAGCCTAGAAATCAATCGCCAGCAGCCTCGAGTTTATTAAATCAGAAGAGAGTATTTCAAGGTCTTAATGCAATTAAATCAAATCAAACATCTGTGACCAAGGAAACGCAAAAGGAAACTATAAAATCTCCACAAACACCGAGACGATCGCCTGCAGCAGCAGTGAAGTACATCGAATCGGTTGATTCTGCCAGTACCCAAGACGACTTTGAAACAATGCCAACATTCACAATAGTCAATATCCATGACATAATCAACAAAAAGGGCGACTGTCTTATTCAAAAGAACACGGACGAAGAAAAGGGCACAACATCACCTAACACAACCAACAAGGTAAATCGTCGTAAATCCGGACATACCACGATCCTCTCGGAGAAAATAGACCCCGTCAAATTGCGGAATCCCATTCCACGCACTCCGTTTCCCCCCAAGAAGCCCATATCGACGATTCTAAATAACAACCCTCCGCCAAGGCCCGAACCCAAGGTTCAGACACGTGTGACAATTTCGCCTCCAGAGAAGAAGCCAGTGCAAGCAGTGGTAGAAAAGCCAGCGCCACGTATCTTGAACTCCGTCGTCGCCAAGCGGACTTATCCAGTTAGGCCGATCCTCGGCAAATTAGATAATGATGTCCAACTGGAACCCACTGACGACCCCATAGAAAAGACCCAAATGGTAAAGGAGAACGTTGGAGCGAACAAGCTGATCCCGATTAAACCAGTTCAACCGCGGAAACTTCCCCCTGAGAAGGTATTCGTCCAAAGACAAGGTAACAAGCTGATCAAGAAAATCACATGCTTCGAGACGTGGTACGTCATTAATATCCCCGAAACGCAGGAACCAGTGGTCAAGAACCAACTTGATATCCCGTTGATCACCCTCGCCAATGCCGTGAAGTCCATTCGGCTCCCATCGACTGCCTGGAGCACCAAGGTAACTGTCTACAAGCTTTCCACACAGCTGACAAGCAAGACTCCTATGATCCCTTTCATTGGGGATCTATCAGACCAATCCATATCCGAACAAGATCGCGAAAAGTACCAACCATCGTGTGTAATGTTCCGACGTATGACTCAAAAGAAATCTAAAACCCGAATGCCATACGATCGTGCAGTCATATTCAAAATGAAGACCTTCTTTACAAATATAGATGGAAAAAACGTTAAACTTATTGGTGCGCCGAGTACTGTCAAGTCATTTGAGGATATCGAAATTCTGCTCGAGCTGATTGATGAACTCGACCTGGTGCACGAGTTTGTTGAACCCGCTAATACAGTCTAACAACCGATTATAAGGTCACTAGGACGTGAACTTTTTTAAATTTTATTATTTACGTATAACGGAAGATGTAAAATAATTAGTTTAACAGTGTCGTTGTTCCCATTGAAGTGTAGGCAATTTTTATATTTAAAGAAAAAGTACATCTTGTAAAAAACGCAAATCCATTAAAAGAGTACAGATCATCTGTATGTATTATGAAAAAAATTGTATTTTTCTTACAAAAGTAAAAGTATGCCGCTCTTGGGAAAGTCTCTATTGGCGACGCTTTCTTATAAGGGCAATAATATATAAATGATATATATATATATGCAGATATTGTTATCAACATTTATAATTTACCATCTTCATTAAAAATAAAGAAGTTTTATTTTCAAAAGTTAACGTTTTCAGTGTTATTCTTCTCTTTGGCCCTAATGTACTTTGCGGAATACGTTCATTGGTAAAATTAAATTTTGACTGAGGGGCTGCTTACATTTTCGAAAATAAATTGGAGTCTGCCGTTTAGTCATTTCGATTGGACAGATGTAATACGCCGCTTAAATAAAATAAATAAATATGTAGTCGGCGATATTGGATGATATGGGTCCCTAAATTCTCGCAACAATTCGTCGGCGAGAGTTATAATTATGGCATAGATGAAAGGCACCTACAATTTGGTGCTGTAACGGCTGAGTTTTATGAGGAATAGCAGTCGGACGGTTTAGGTTTAATTTGTGTGTTTCGCGCCGTTAGGCCCTTATTTCAATAAGGGTATTCACTTAAACGCGTGAAAGCCTCATAAACTGCGTAAACTGCAGAAATGTACCACCTCGTAAATCAAATGTCAGATTTTATATGGAGAATAGTTTACGCAGTCCTTATAATTTTCCACAATCTACTCCAAATCTGACAGTACAAACAGGCGATTCGACTTTATTTCCTTCCTTCCTTACATTACCACGCCACGCAATTTTGCATGACTTCAGAGAGAGATCCGTTTGCTACAGTCAAGGTTAATGATCTGTAAAAAAAAATTATGGCGGCCTCAATTCAACTAAGGCTTGTGTTCTCACTCTTACACATCAGTAGACTTGACTGTGGAAAATCGGATCTCTTTCTCTCTCTCTCTTAAGACATGCAAAATTGCGTGGCGTTGTAAAGTAAATCCAGCATTAGTTTAACCCATGATTGAATAACTTTGATAACCAAAAAACCGTTTGTTCACTTATTTTTCGCTTTGGTCACCAAACCATAGATTTGCGACAAATCGTTCCAGTTTTCCAGTTTGTCAATTCAGTTGTTTGAATTATTAATCCTTGGTTAAATTTTATTAGTTTATTTTATTGAGTTATGTAGGTATATTTTTTTTATTTTACATAATCGCACATCACAGCCGCAGCAATGCGTGCAATATTTTTTCCACACTGTCGTGCATTATGTATTCATCTGCCAGTTGAAAATGCGTCGACATAGCAGACCATCAAACAACACACTATTTTGCGTTTTTTATTTATTAAATTAAATTATGGAATTTTTGAAAGAAGGTTGTTTCGTTTTTGACTGCTGTGTCAAAGCTTAAACAAGCGAAATTGCAGAATTTCCTTAGTTAAATGCCGTTAACCGACGAAAATTGGCTGGCTATCGATTTATCGGGTTAACTAACCAAACCATGGATTCTCTGGTCAAAATTTGACTGAACAAACAGATTCTATGATTATCACCTGGAATAACCGTTGATTAGAGTTCAAAGATGAACAAACCGGCACCAAAATCTATGGTAACCTAACCGTGGGGCCAGATCACCTAAAATTAACACGATCGAACAACATCGTTTCGACAATGGCAGTCTCTGTTTATTGCCACCCCACACATCAACGATGTTGTTCAATGGTGTTTATTTTGCTGATCGGACCCCAGGCTCTGAACAAACCGTCCCTCAGACTGGGAGAGATTCGTACATGCAAACACTCGTAACATCTAAGCACAAGGGAATATAACACACATGCCGATATTTTATACCTATGTTCTGTGTTGATGCGTTGGAGCACCGCAACAACCTAAGGCTGGACAGAGTCAACGCGAGAAGCGAAGCTAAAGCTAAAGATTCAAAGCCTTAAGCAAAGCGAATGGTGTCCATAATGAACGCTAACATTAACGCTTCGGAGTAGGATAAAAATAAAAAAAACATCCTTGAATAATGGAAATGGATTTGTCAGAAAAAGAGGACTTTCCATTAAATAATTTATTTTCCAGCCATTCATTGTTGAAAAAGGACACTCCGTTTAATATATTAAACATAGTAATAAATATGACGAATTTTATCATATTTACAAAGATTTACGAAGACATCCGAAAACATCCCGACAAAAATTATTAAATACTTTTGAATGCCATTAAAAGTAGGTATTCAATTATCTACCCAAATCTATTGACATCTTCGTTTTAGCTTGAATTTCTTGCTAAAAAACTGATCAGAAGGGTTTATTCGCTTTTAGCGCCAAGTTTCGCTTAGCATTGTGTCTTAGCATCGAATCTACTATGGCTAATGTAATTAAAATGTATGGGCGCAGTTTCTTAGCTTTGACCTGTCAAACCTTAACTTTAGCTTAGCTTTTCGCATGCACTCTGTCCGTGGCCTAAGAAAATGTAGAAAATATTTCTTTGAACATTTAGAGGAATTCTCAACTTTTCTACAAAATATAGTTTATTTGTTTACATTACTATGGCAATTTAAACTTGGATGCGGCATAGGTATGTTTCTTAAAACTTTTGTATCGCAAAAATGTGTAAAAATAGCATTTCATGCCAAATGAAAAAACTTGTACCTTTTCTGACAACTTAAAAAACAAACTAGTACTTTTATAACTAATCTAGTACTTTCTTTTGAAAATGTCTTCTATTCTAGGCATGTGCCCCCATCCCATGCAGCATGACTGAAGTGTCAAATTTTGGATTGTCTGGAGTGGATTTCGGTAAAGTATTTTTTTCTTCTCTGGTTAAAAAAAATATAAATAAATATGCTTGCTCCAACTTAGGTTAACCATAATAAACGTTTGAAAATGTCTGGCCGTGAAGGTGGTAAGAAAAAGCCTTTAAAAGCCCCCAAGAAGGGTGAAAAAGACATGGACGAAAACGACATGGCTTTCAAACAAAAGCAAAAGGATGCCCAGAAAGCATTGGAGCAGGCAAAACAGAAGGCAGCTCAGAAAGGTCCACTTGTCGGTGGTGGAATAAAGAAATCTGGGAAAAAGTAACGACATCTTACCACCAATATGTGTTATTATACATATATATATAACAAAAACAAAATAGAAAGTAACTTTTTTTATAATTTATCGATTCATCTTTTGTATTTGGAAAATCATTAACAAATGTATCATATAACCTGTTTTGTGACAAATATAGATGGAGAATAATATATACCAGCCTCGCATGTTTGTTTTTAATGTGAGGTCCATTCGAATTGCTTTTCAGCAAAGTTAATGCAGACACTCTTGGCGTCGGGGAAACTTGATTGTGTTCCTGGATGCTGCACCGAATACGAGGCAACTTTGCACGCAGCACCAATTTGCTGATGCAGTGGCAGCTCTGGATGAGTTGCTAAGTAGAAAGCCAGAGATCCAATAAATGAGTCACCAGCGCCAGTGGTGTCGATAACTTTGTCTACCTTTTGCGTTGGAACGTGAATGACTTCTTGGGTGTTTTCCTTTTTCATATACACAGCGCCAAGTGGGCCAAGAGTAATAATAACTGTGTTGGCACCCATTTCAATAAGACGTAGTAAAGCTGCTTTTGAATCCCTGAAAAATTAATTTTTTATATGGATTGAAGTGTTTTTGCAAAAATCATACCCTATGCTATTGATTGGAAAACCTGTTATCAATTCTGCTTCGCTTTCATTGACACAGAATATTGATGAGTATTGTAGCAGTTCTGCAGGAGTATCCTCTAAAGCCGGTGCGCCATTAAGGATGGAAATACCTTGAAACTGCTTAAGAGCGGCAATTGTTGCTTCAATAGGCGTCTCCAATTGACATATTAGAATCTTAGATAAAGTGAATAGGAGTGAGATATCTGTGCAGGTGAATAAGCAAGGCTACCTTTGATTTCTTGAATAACTCGGCAGCTTTTTTCACATCGTCTGCTGATAGACAGTTATTTGCGCCAGCTACAATGACAATGTTGTTTTCTCCTCCGTCAGCAACGCTAATTTGAGCTATTCCCGTTGTCTACAAAATGCTTATGATACATTTCTAGTGATTATGTAAAAAAAAAAGTCTTACTTCGTTAGGGCAAATCTCGATGTAATCGGTTTTCACATTTTCCTCTTGAAGGTGATCCACATAGTTTTTACCCCAAGCGTCATCACCAACCTTGGCAATCATTGTAGTCTTAGCACCCAATTTAGCGGCTGCCACACATTGATTAGCACCTTTTCCACCAAATCCAGTCGCAAATGAACTACCATGCAATGTTTCTCCAGCCTTAGGCAGCCGGGGAACATAGCTAAAAATGGGATCATTAAACTTAATTAAAAGTAACCCAGATGAAAAATAAACTAGTTACCAAATAAAATCGACAATTGCTGAACCAAAGACAAGCACCTCCATTGAAATGAATCGAGAAAAACTTTTTGATTACCAGCACTGCTGAGGTGTTATCTCGTCTAACTTGTCGTTCAAGTAGTTAAGCAAACATTAAGATAATGGTTTTATTATTATTATTAGTCAAGTATGATAATGCATTGTACTACTGTTAATTTGACAATTTGTAGCCAATTGAATGCTCCGAAGCATCACTTTTAGATTAGATAGATTTAAATGAGTCAGCACTCAGCAGCCATGCTAGTTTAATTTCGTTGACTATAGTTTAGTTAATAAATTTAAATTACTATTGGTAGTATCTATTTCGGCAAGTAGGTAGTTTAACTAAATTTAAGAGTGCAGACTACACACACGCATAATTATTCACCAGGCCATCCAGGCATAGTACTGTCAGGCGTTGGTATTCATTTTGAGATGATTTAATTTTAAGTTATGCTATAAACTAAAAATATAGTACATATAATATAATCCCTCTTCTCTTTACTGCTAACATTGACATGACAACCAATCTGATTTCATCTAGCTAGAATAATCAAGAATCGAGATCGAGATACAATTTTCAAATATAATTCAAGATTCAAGGATCGTAGTTGGTTTTGGTTCCAGACTGCAAGTTGCCTCCGTTTTAAGAAAACCGAGGTACGAAAATGTTGTGGATGGGTTGGGTGGCGTTCAGCGCTCCTCTATTACTCTGAGTTGCTGCAGATGCGGCTACTGTCGCATCGCAACACGTAGGTAGGTAGAAAGGGAATATTTGTATTTTGCGACATCAGTGTCAAAAGAGAAAAAAAATAAAGTGACAGCTAAAAAAACTTGTAGGACAAAAGAAATTTTATATGGCGGGAGATAGGGTTTGCCCATTTTATTTGTGAAAAGTTTATAATAAAAAACATTGCAGAATGGAAATTTAGTGTTTTTGAAAAGTGTTAGCAAAAGTGAAATAGTTAAATTCGTAGAAATTGTGTGCAAAAATACAAAATAAAATCTTAGTATCTGCTATGTTTGCTTTCTATCATATTACGTGTTTTTAGACAGAGTTCGATCCGTCATTTTCGCTTTTAATTTTGGAAATAAATGCAATTTTATGTCATTATTTTTGGCTGTGCTGTGGCCTATTTCACCAAATTACAATTATAATTACAAATTTGTATTTGTTAATTACATTTTCAAATTTGTTAATTGATTTTCTGTTTCACAAACTACAAACTTAGTTCCAACAAATTTGTTAGAAAGAGAAAAAAATGAAAGGAAATTGTATTTGTTATTTACAAATAGAAAAAAAAAACCCTTTCACCGTATATTTTTCAGAGTTATAAACAACAGCTGTTTTTCATAATTTTGTAATTCTTCTAACAATCTTACTGATAACCTTCAGAGAACAAAATTAACAGAAACAACATTTTTATCGGTTTTATTAGCGATAAGAAAAATGTTGGAAAACTGGTGGTTAGTGTGCTGGACTACTGTGCGAAGGGTCCCAGCCCCAGGTTCGATCCCCGGGAAGGCACAAATTACATCTTACTGCATTAACTCTCGCGAACGTCTGACAAACATCTGAGAGTACATTATAACTGTCCTGAAAAATCATCCAGCCGTTCGGACTCGACATAAAATTGTGGGTCTCTTTCTCTTTCGTTAGTCCCAAAAATAAAACTCTCAAAAACGAATGGTTGTGAGAAACTATAGTGTATATACGGCTGTTGCGCCAACTATTTATTTATTTATTTAAGGAAAATATTTTCTTTAGGCACATTTTCTAACCTGTTAGAAATTGATGTAAGTATGTTCATATCGGAGTCGGTGAAAAGTTTATTTTCAGACTGATTTGCAATCCTACCCCGACGTTCAATTTGTATTAAGGACTATTCACACGAGAGCGACCAATACGAACGACAACGAATATTCGCGAGTTTTGACGGTTCGTTCACATAAACACTTTTCATGGTGGCGGCAGTTCACAAATTTCAGCCTTCAGTTCCTACCAGAAATTTCTCTAGCCGTTTAAAAATGTGGATTGCGAATAAATTTTGACAATTCGCGCCGTCGTATAAACTATTTTTAAATGTCAATGTTCAATTTCCTGTTCATAAATGCATCAAAAGTGGTTTGTTCGCATTTCATCAATTTGTTCGTTCGCTCTCATCTGAATGGTCCTTTATTTCCTCTGGCTTAGAACGTTTTAACTGAAACTTTTCATTGAAAATAAAAGAATCAGAAATTTCGTAGTTTTTTCTTCGTCTATTTAGCAGAAACTTATGTCACTATCGGTGCTACTATGCCTTCGACGTTCCTTCCTTTGAAAAATTACAAATTGTTACCAAATCGACTCACGATCTTTCTAGTGTAAGAAATTTTCAGTAATTGAACAAATTTGTAAAACTTTTTGATTTGGTGAAACACAAACTTGAAAAAAAAAATGAATTTTAACATATTTGTACATGTAAGTAACAAAGAAAATTAAGTTTTGGTGAAACGGAAATAATGAAATTTCTACAAATTTCCTTTTGTAAATAACAAAAACAATTTTGTAATATGGTGGATTTACATTACCACGCCACGCAATTTTGCATGACTTCAGAGAGAGAGATCCGTGTTTCCACAGTCAAGGCTAATGATGTGTATGAGTGAGACCACACGCCTAAAAGTTGAATTTAGGCCGCCATAACTTTTTTAAGGAGGTTTGTGGTCTCACTCTTACAGATCATTAGCCTTGACTGTAGCAAACGGATCTCTCTCTTTAAATTCGTGCAAAATTGCGTGGCGTGGTAATGTAAATCCACCAATACAAAGTTTTTGTGAAACAGAAAAAATCGATTTTTGCACAAATTTGTTAAAAAAAAACCTGTAAACAACAATTTGTAAGTAGTTGGCGAAATAGGACGCTATTTCCATATAAAGTTTCGTTTGTTTTCCTACAAAATTTTTTGACGTTTAAGTGAAAGAGAAAGTCCACTTCTGAAAGAGATAGCTTTGCGAAATACCCTATCCCATCACTAATTTCTACCCTACCGTCAAACTGGCTAAAGGCCTCGACCCATTAAATCCGTCGCATCCGTTGCGTTGACGGATTGCCGTATTCGATGGAACGAACAGTCCCATAGAATCCGTCGCATCGTTGACAGCCGATGACATACGAGAGAGAGTTTCTCTCATTATCTTATATTTCCACCAATGAAAATGCTTCCTCTCACACTTTGCCAACTGTCAACGGATGCCACGGACAGAAAAGTAGAAAGTAAACCAATTTTATCCGTCGCATCCGGCACGTACGTTGCTCCTGGGTCACCTTCGCGTGTCGTAAACTTATGACGTTGCATGAATACCCTTATTGTCTTTGCCATTGACATACTACATGGACTGCTAGTGAAATATCAGTTTCATACAAACCTGCGAGGAAAAGTGCAGCAAACATAGGCACTAGACCTTTTGGTTCAGTGCGGCGAAAGTAGGAAAGAGGTTTCAGCCTCTGCTCGCCATTGCTATTTTTTATTTGGAACACAGTGCCATCCATTGTAGAAACATTGCAACTGCCCAAAAATAACGACTAATTCAAATTATTTCAAACGTTCTATAACAGATGGCACACTCAACACTCAAACAAAATCACACGAATTGCTCGATGACATTTGAGTGTTTTCGTTTCTCTCCGCCGTGAACCAAAAGAGCTAGTGCTTATGTTTGCTTCAAGGAAAAATTGGCTGATAGCAGTCCATGTATAGTATGTCAATAATGGTCTTTGCATTTGTCTTTGGCTGGCTACCCCCTGCACTTTTCATCCCCCTTATCATCACATTCTCGACACTAAAGTGGAACATCGGTGCGTGTAAAACGGGTCTTACATTTGAAAATGTTTGGAACAATATTCTTGTCGCCATTAATTTTTTTTTTTCACTTCATACAAGTCTAAATCGACCAGCCGAAACAAATTACAAGCAAATAAACAACAACAAAAAACACACACATACACCCTCTCATGATAAACTCGATCAATCTGCGTTTACATGAAAATGTTCAATCCAATCACAGAACATTTTGTGATCGGATTAATTGAATTTCGTTTTGATCCGATCAGTGTTTACATGGGATTCAATTCGAATTGAATCCGGATTGAATCGTTTATGTAAATGGGGTAAGTTATGGTGGATTTACATTACCACGTCACGCATTTTTGCATGACTTTAGAGAGAGATTAAAGCGCGATGGTGCAGAAAAGAAGCTTTATTATATACCCATGTGAAAATTATTTCTAAAAGTGGATTGTCTGTGCCATCTAAGTAGGTACCTACCTGCCTGCCTTTCAACTCACGCAAAGTCTGCATGCATAATCTGGCTTGTGTGGCCACTGCACTGGCCATGCACATTTTACTCCATCATCTTGAACACACTCCTTTCAATATGTCATAGTTGGTACTGCCGATTCTAAAATGAACCGCAAGCTTGAATGCTAAAAATATCCATTTTCCACCATTTTGCTTTGCTTCCTCCATCACTTTAAGAACCGCGGTCATCAAGTGAGCACGCGAGTTGTCAAACACCAAAGAAGAAAATTGCATTTTCTCTTTGAAGTTCTTTTGAATTTGTGACGTTTTGAAATAAACTAAAATCAGGTATATATTGAACAAATTCTTGCAATAAATTTGTAATTTTATATAAACAAATAAATGTGATTGATAGTGTGCTGAACTTGGCAAGTGTGGCGATAATTGATTTTCATCGGTCGCTCGTGCTGCCTCATTCAAAGTGTTGGATTATGTAACAATTTTGCTTTTCTTTTCTATTTGACTCTTTTTTTTTTTAACTTTATATTTCTTGACACAATTACTATTGTTTAATTTCTATTTATAATTAGAAAATGGGTTAGATTAGTTCATGTAGTAAATTAAAAAAAAAAAAAAAACCGAATCAAGGAGTGGTCCTTTTTCTCCTTTTCATTACACTTTTATTTGAATTTTCTTTTTTAAGAATATCACTAGATGCGAGTTGCATAGATTTCAATTGACAGTTTGCAATAATTTTAGTTGCAGCGTGGCCACTACCCCGATTAAAATTGCAAGTATTGCTAATTTCTATGACGCATGCTTGCCAATAGATTACTTGGGTTATACAACCATAAAAGCCAGTATCTTATAAATCTTGTTTTCTTTACATTTTAACTGATATTCCTCATTAAGAACTCTTCAATTTTGTTCAGTATTTTTCTTAAAAAAGAAAGTGACACGTGACGATTGACTGTGGAATTTTTGGTATAGAGCTTCGGCCATTTTAACTACGTCAACGTCAGACCGTGTCATGTGTCGTTTCGCTATCGGCATAATGTTTTAACTGAATTATCAAATTTTGTACGCAAATAACAAATAGCGTGTGTTATAATTTGTGGATTATATAAGCGAATTGGGTAAAAATGATAATCTACACTTCGATCATCGTACATTATCATTAACTTGTCTACGGAATTTTTTGAAATTACAATGGACGAGCTAAGCGAAGAATTTGCGAACATTTTAAGAGAAACTGAAAGAAACAAAATGTTTTCGCTGCTTTCTCTTTTCGGCAACTACAATACTACAACTACATACTTCCAAAACGAAGAGAGCAAAATTAATCTCGCAGAAGGCAGAACATAGAAGAAAATAGAATCAGCCTTGAAATTGGACATTGTGCGCGTGTAAGCTAATTTTGGAAGCAATGTCTTGCAGCCTTGTACTTGTTTTAGTTGGTCCTTTTAAATGGCAAATAGTTTTGGACGCCTTTGAGAAGTGAGAAAGAACGTGGCATTGATTCGACTATGGGTCATTAATGCGATGATGCGATATTGGGCATCTGACCAAAACGAGTGCTGCGATCTAGTTTTAAGCAGAAACTTATGCAATTGCAACAATCAAGAACAATGCAATTATGTATGCATGTGGGCATCGCACATTGTTTGTGATGGGGAAATTCATAAATTCGATTTGCATACATATTTGAATATGTTTCTGTTGGTAACTGGTTGACAGCACGAATATTTCACATTCACATGGTTAACATTCAAATTCAAGTTCATTGACTTTCGGCTTGGCATTGCCGGTCGGTGTTTTAACTTGCTGTAAGTGTGTAATACGGCGACGGATGAAAAATAATACTTTGGCTCTGTAGGCATTTATTAAAGTTTTCTTTTTTCAATTACAATCAATTTATAATTTTTTGAATTGATGATCTACACATTTCGGATGTAATGTCAGAAAGCAAGGAGTAACAAAGATGTGTTCTCTAACAACATTGAATTTGGTGTACATTTTTGTAAAATGTTGTCTAAAATTTGTTAAAAGAACCACATAAATCTCGTAGAAATAGTCGCACCGGAATTATAGCTATGTCGGAACTACCTACGCCACTAGTTCATCATCAGACTTCTTTTCTGTACACAAAAAGGTACACCTAGGTACACCTAGGAATATGAACCTACAATGTAGATACATACAACAACTACATTCCATACCTAAATTATGCATAAACAATTTCAATTGTACCTACTGTACTGTCCTACCTCTAGATAGGTACAGTATACCTTATACAGTATTTAAAATGCTACCATTTAAAAAAGACTGGCATGTAGGTATCTACATTTTCTATGCATGTACATATGTACATTTATATGAGAAACGCCACCCTTGTCCATCATTAAGTTGTTTTTATCGATTGCCCAAATAATCTGTAGATATTGTTTAAAAAATCATTTTAAAGAACTTAATAGTATACCACTATACATTGTTATTTTAAGCCAGGTATCTACTGTTAAAAAAATATACATATTTCATTTCGTTCTTAATTGCAAAACAAATGTGGCAGCCAAAATATGATTGTTAGAAAAAAATAATACATACCTATACCTACCCTAGATACGACAAATCAATTATGCTGATATGTCGTACATCTGTGTTTGCAGGTGCAGACAGTGCAGTTACATACAAACAAACATAATAAGTAATGTAGGTATGTAGGTATAATGTATTAAGAAAAATTCTAACCAATATGTATTGCAATTTGGAATTCATTTGTCAGATTTCAATACGAATTCATTTGAATATACTTTTTGAGTGTTTTTTTTTTCAACAACTATGTACATTCTCATTAAGGCTATGCGCAGATGCAAATAATAGTGACATAACGAGAGGTAATATTTTGTTTTATAGTAAACAAATCACAAGATCAAATAGGGGGTGTTCAGAATAGCACGTCTGGTTTATTTTGGGAGCACATAATTGACATATTACAAACGAAATGACGTTTTGTTTTCGTCAACAGGCGTCGTTAAGTCACATGGGCTATTGCTGACCCAAATTGTGTCCATGTGCCGTAAAACTATTAGGTGCGATACATTTTATGTTGTGTTCCAATGTTGATCATTTTGCAACAATGAATTTACATAATAGGTTACATATCTAGCTTAACTTACAATAGTTCTTTTTTAAGGAACAACACATCATAACAACTATGTACTTACACTCTTCTGACACTTCTGAGATTCACACCAGGCATTTATCCCTAGTAGAAGTGAGTTGGCTTCGGAGTAAATTCCGAGCACAAAGAGAAAAGTATCTTCTATCATTTCTAAAGATATGACCGTCTACAAATGGAGTCAGACGACTCCAGCTTCATGCTATGGATAAGAAAATAATTTTGACGTTTTTAGGATAACTCTTTTTAACATGAAACTTTAAACTTAAATATTCAAATTATATACATACATACATACATAGCAATATGGCTATTAGCCCGGTGCATTTTTGTACTCAACTGACGTACGAGTGGCGTAAGAAAATGAAAGACTGGAGTTTAAAGCCTTTGCCGCGTTCGAAGTAAGCCAGGCATTTAACTATGCCAGGTCAGGTGGGCAATGCAGTTATGACATAAATTATGTACATACTTGGGTTGTTTCCAAATGGTGTTTTTTTTGCAAACAAATTACAAAGATGCGGCCAAGATCTTGGTCTCCCTTTTTTTCTCCAAAGTGGCTAATTTTCGGTGTACAATCATAAACGAAGAGTAATTTTTTCCCCTTAAAAAACAAATGAAAACGTGTGTAAACAAAAATCGATACTCTACATAGTTATGTATTCGTTTAAGAACTTTATCTATTGTTATATCATCAGAAAATCATGGAGAAAAGCATTAGCAATATTTTTTTTCCAATAAATGTAACTAGGTATGTACCTATGTAGTTTCATTTCCTGGTCTGCACACGCCATACAACTTATGATTTGAGAAGTACAAAGCTGGAAATATATTCAGTGATTACATAAAGTGTTTATTGGAAAATTCAGTAAAAAATATTGGCCCATATGGTTCGTTCATTCAGAAAAGCTTCTTTCTGTTACACGCACTAATTTAGAACCGAGAGCGCACAGCACAACGTCAAATCAAAAGATACTCTCGCTAAAATGATAATTTAATCAATCAATTATGTATGAAGCCAAGCTCGACAATGTAAAAAAAAGCTCCAACGTGCTCGTGCTGTAATTGTAAAGTTATCACCCACCTGCCACCTCCTATAGCTTTGACAATTTCGTTAACCAACTTATGTAACCCGTTAGAAAACAAAATGTTCGTCCTCATAGGTATCTTTTGTGTTTCTTGTGCTTGATAAGAATAGATGTGAAATTTTATAGAGCTTTTGCCTGTGTTTGCCAAAAGTCGACGCATTTGCCATTGGCACAATTTGAAATGCGCATGTAGACGATAAATAGATGGGAAAAAAAGCGAGAGAGAACGACCTAAACTTGACGATTCTGCAAATAGATTCAAGAACAGTTCTCTCGGTCGTGTCGCTTTCGCCGTATATGTATGCATGTGTGTATGTATAACTTGGAGTGAATACCTCGGTTAGCAATTGGGAATTTTTCAAAAAGCAAATCAGTTGCCGGACCGAAGTCGAAGTGTTGTGAATAATTTTCTTACTGCTCTGTGATAAATTAAACAAATAGGTACATATCCATACATACTACTAAATAGCAATTACATATAGTGTAATATTTTCTACTTTTAACTGGTTTTCAAATCAAATCAAATGAATTTCAATCGAATTTTAAAGGAGCTATTTCAATCGAAATTCGGTGTAAACTAACTATGGAGTTATAAGAATTTTTTTTTTCTTTTTTTTTTTCACATCTCGGTTATGCAACAACGAATATGAGTGCTTTGTGAAAAAAAAAATGCAAGCTGATAATAATACAAAGTATTATATATTAAGTGGGATTTAGTAGAAAGGCCACGATTAGAGTCTGTATCAAGTGCGGTTTTTAAGTTACCACGTGGTTGGTGTTAGAATAGCGAAAAACCAGACTACAGCTATTAATTAATTGGTTCTTACGTCATCAACTGATTGTACATTGGTCGGGAGGTGGCAAGTTATATAAACGCGGCCCAGACGCTAATCAAATTTCTTTTATTGGTATATTAACTTGTGATTCAAATTGTTTGTGAAAATATTTTATGCTAAAAAAAAGCTCTGCATGACACTGAATAAAATCATGTGGGCGTAATAGCATGACTTCACGTCATGAGTTGATGAAAAAAGTGCTTTTTCGTATAAGCCTTTGAGCGATTACATAAACTTCATCCAAGGTCTTCAAAAGATTAAGCGAACCTGACTTTTGTCAATTTTATCTAACTGTTGTGTAACCAATCTTTTTCTAGTATGACTTCCCATTATAAAAGGATTCGATGCTGCGTTTCATTCCTTGAAGGATATTTTTAAATGCGGGTTGGCTTTTAATCGATTTGAAATGGGGAATAACTAGAGATAAACAGATGGTACTTTTATTTCTTATGTAGGTGGGGAAGGCAGTTGCGGTTCCTACAGTACGTGCCAGGAATATGATATCTTTGCTATTACTGTTATGTGCGTTAATACTATATTCGTATCCTGTGATGTTTGAATAACGATATTCTTACTCGTTGATAAAAGTGTTCTTAACGAGCTAAGCGACCAAAGCCATCACTTTACTACTACAAATCAATATTTTCAGAAAAAATGGTTTATTCAATGAGAGTATATTCATCATATCTTTTGGTCAACTACAGAGCAATCATTCATTCTTGCCTGCCAATTTCAATATTAATTCTCGCAACATTAATAAGTTTGGTCTAAGTGCAAACTGATCCACTTCTTCAAGTTTTAGAAGACCTTTCGGACAATAAATTACTTCCACAAATTCGAAATCACTATACATATTCATAGGTTCCAATCTATAGTAGGTCAATGGGAGTTATAAACCCTGGACGACTATCAAGTGAAGTTACAGATGAATCACATCTCTATTTGTATGGGAATTGCCCCTGAAAATTTAGAGTCTTTGATCATCCTACACCCGCGACCCGTCTAATGATGTTACATTTGAAAATTTAATCAATTTCATGTTGAATTTACCTAAGCACTTGAGCCTTGCAGAGTCTTTAATTGCAAGGGCCGAGAGTAAGTGAAATCTCGAATAACTACCGATTCGTGTATCATCAGAGTCAATTCCCATTCGGATAAATGAAAGATGTGATGTAAATTATTTAACCGGTCAAAAACAACGAAGACCTGTAAAACATAAATCAGCAGTAGCTGCTTGAAGTAGGAATGTTTGAACCGCACTTCACTGCCAAAAACCAGCCACCCAATTTTTGAATATGTAGTTTGTTTCCAAAAGGTACAATGTAGCTCCAATTAAATCTTTTGGTAGCGAAAATTTCCTTGTTCACTTGTTTTCTTAAAAATTATAAACAAAAAATTAAATAAATTTGACTAATAAATAATTGTTTTGTTTTTCTTTTCAGCAATATGGGTAAGGATTTTGATCCCGTGAGTTTCGCTAAGGATTTTGCTGCCGGAGGTATCTCCGCTGCAATCTCCAAAACTGCAGTCGCCCCAATTGAACGTGTGAAATTGCTGTTGCAAGTGCAACATATTTCAAAACAAATCACACCCGACAAACAATACAAGGGCATGGTTGATTGCTTTGTCCGCATTCCAAAAGAACAAGGCTTTGCTTCATACTGGCGTGGTAACATGGCTAACGTCATCCGTTATTTCCCAACTCAAGCTTTGAACTTTGCCTTCAAGGATAAGTACAAGCAAGTATGTGTCACTTTGTAATTTAGTTTTTTTGTTGGCCCGGATTTTATATGCCATCTTTCTATTAAATAGGTTTTCTTGGGAGGTGTAGACAAGAACACTCAGTTCTGGCGTTACTTCATGGGCAACTTGGCTTCCGGTGGTGCAGCTGGAGCAACTTCATTGTGCTTCGTCTACCCATTAGATTTCGCCCGTACTCGGTGAGTTTAACTTTTGTTGTTGTCGCCAGAGAGCATTTTTAACAATTTTTTTTATTTTATTGCATCTTTGTAGCTTGGCCGCTGATACCGGCAAGGGAGGTCAACGTGAATTCACCGGTCTTGGCAACTGTCTCGTAAAGATCAGCAAATCCGACGGCATTGCTGGTTTATACCGTGGTTTCGGTGTATCAGTGCAAGGTATCATCATCTACCGTGCAGCTTACTTCGGTTTCTACGATACCGCTCGTGGTATGCTTCCCGATCCTAAGAACACACCAATCTACATCAGCTGGGCTATTGCTCAAGTAAGTTTCCTTTCTGATTCCGACTTATTGTTGTGATTTAATTGTGTTTTTGTCTCGTTAAGGTTGTTACAACTGTTGCTGGTATCGTCTCCTATCCATTCGACACAGTTCGTCGTCGTATGATGATGCAGTCTGGCCGTAAGGCAACTGAAATTATTTACAAGAGCACAGTTCACTGCTGGGCAACCATTGCCAAACAAGAAGGCACCGGTGCCTTCTTCAAGGGCGCTTTCTCCAACGTTCTCAGAGGTACTGGAGGCGCTTTCGTCCTTGTCCTGTATGATGAAATCAAGAAGTTATTGTAAATTAATATTGTAACAACAACACAAACAAAAAATTAAATTAAAAACATAAAACATAAAAATAGTAAATTAAAAATGCCTTTGGAATTATGTAGAATTGCTGTAAAGCATTGAATAGGCGCTTGTTTCGAGTGTGTGAAGTGCGTGTTTTCTGCTTTGAAGCGGTTTTAATTCGACTGACTGTGGTCTTAAAGCAGTCTAACAAAACTATGAAGTATTTTCGAGTTTGAACTTTGGATGCGTGTTCGCTTGATCGATGATGTCATCAATAGACGAGAAGTTTAGAGTTAGCAACAGCAGGCAGTGCCAGTGATCTCAACGACCTGCGTGGCTTAATGTTTGTTAATGAATTCATTTGTAAGCCGTGTGAAATAGGTATATCGTTTCGTCGGTTAAGATTTCTGCTATGGTAATATTCCGTAGCGAGTTCTGGGCTATGCAGAGAGTGTAGTTTGAATTTGAATGAATTTTTCGATAGGCGCACTATAGCTTCGAGTGCAGCTTTGTAGAAACGCAGAAGATATTTACGTTTCTACTTCCAATCATGCATGCAGCGCTGTTGTCACCGCAGACTAATAACTTTGGATGTTGATTAATGTATTCCTGGTGTGCAGTTTTATAAATTCTACGCAACACATTGTGCGGGCCTATTTTCTAGACGCGGAGATTAATGCATGCACGCACCTAAGAAATGCAAACAAAATAATTGGCAACGAATGTAATCGAAAAATCGTTGGTTGTGCTCTTGCTCGGGCGAAATAAATAAAATGTAAACTTTTAATTTCAATGAAAGCTTTGAAGGTGATATATGTAGTATGTACATTTTTTTTACTTTGTTCCATTTTTTACGGGGATATTTTTCAAGGCACATTAAAAGAAATTTGAAAAGATACAAAAAGGAAGTGGCATGACTGAACCGCAGGTACGTGAACCTTTGTAGGTGCGATATTAATTACATAATCTTGTTTGACACCAGATTTTTAAAGCCGTATCAAATTATTGTACTCTCGGCTAGAAGTCAAGTACATGTACTTTTTTATAAAGCTTCCTTATCCAATATGTATACACAAATTTCTGTCTATCTAGAATAGATTGTTGGTATGTATATCTAATCTAATCTAAGTCACCCAACAATTAATTAGGTATATTATTTAAATATACATAGCTACCTATATGAGTATACCCGTCTAAATGGGACTATCACGAGTTTTGATTGAGTATTAAGGTATAAAAAAAATGTATACATATGTACCTTTAATGTTTCTTAACGTTTTCTGTAAATACATATTGTATGTATAATGTACATATGTAGGTACTGAAGTGCAAATTATCATAACCAACGGGAAAATAAAAACAAGTTTGTAATGCCTATGATAGTAGCAAAATGTGATATGTTAGGTCCATTCATTGTGCTCGAGTTATAAATTAAGTGAATTCCAGACTGGCGTTATCAGTATGTAGAACATACTTTACTACAGATAAAATAGTGTCTTTTGAATTTTGATAAGGCATACACGCAAACGAGGATTTAGACATTCGTAATAAGTATAGCGTATTCTTGGCAAATTGTATGTTTCATCCAAAAAGATAAAACACTATTGTTCGTCACGAACACCATTGTAGGGATAGCGACGATACAAAACCTTTGATAAGGATTGGACAGCCACACCAGATTTCCTTCTCGGAATCCTGTCGTTATAACGACTTTCCATCCGAGTTTACACATCTATGTACTTCTTAAAATGACTTCTTGTACATAAACTGAGTAACATTGCTCTCATTATGCCTTCAGTTAGGGCCTCATATCGGGTATCTCCTGATGCCCGGGGGCATAACGGCATACATTTTGAACATTTTTCGACTTTATTTTGCTTCAAAGACGCACGATTTGTGCGAATGATGAATTTGTGATCAAAAGGGATACGGGTACGATTACTTGGCGGTGCTAAATAATAAGTTATATGGAAGAACATATTATAAACCTTTTAAAAAAAATTTCAGCAAAAAAAAAAAGAAAAGAAAAAAAGTATTAAAAATAACGGCAACACTTTCAATACACGGTACTCTGTACCATATGAATTGTTTTTAATTTTCTGTCAATTCTTTATTATTATTCTTTATTCATCTACCGAGCTTAACTCTAACAGACTAGGATTAAATATTATTTTAATTTCAGAACATAGGTTTTATTATTCAATATAGATCATTTAAATTTAGATCTATCATCACATACATCTATTTCAGTGCAAACAGAATTAAAACATTTTATACATTAGTTATTGGTTCGTTAAGACCATAATTGTAAGAATGTCTAGGATTAAAAAAAATGTGTTTCTTGTTCATAGAATTCTTTCTGGTGCATACAAATTAAATTTTTTAAGTAGGTATTACGATAAGAAAGGACATCATGAATAAACAGCATAGAATGAACACTTCGCCTCTTTTCTAAGGTATCTAATCCCACTAAAGCACATCTTGTGTGATACGACGGTCTTACATCAAGGTTCCATCTCATTTGCCTTATAAGAAGTCTTGTAAAGGACCTTTGTACCCTTTCTAACCGAATTATAGGATTAGCATATATTGGGCACCAGACTATAGAGCAATATTCAAGGAAAGGCCGTACTAGAGACATAGACTGACTTAACAGCATATGGGTTCGAAAATTCAGCACATGTTAAGAAATCCAAGCATCGAGTTTGCTTTGGCAACAACATAATCAATGTGAAACGAAAATTAAAGTTTCGTGTCAAAAATCACACCAAGATCCTTAATTTCTGTTTTTCCAGAAAGGCCGGTCCCAGAAATTGTATAGTGATTATACCGCGTCTCCATGAGCAATATTTCATAGCTTGCCATATAGTATTCTATGAAAATTGCTCGTGGAGACCACAAATAGTATTCTATGAAAAATGGTATTCCATCTATTGCTCAGCTCATAGCTTGCTATCGATAGGACGATAGTATTTTATGGGGTGCACTTTTTTGTTGTGACGCATGTGTTTTCGTGTGATGGCTATGGAAATAGTATGATATGAAATGCCCACCCTACATTTTATTGCATACTATCGTTATTTCTTTCTATGAGAAATGACAGATGACAAGCTATGAAATATTGCTCGTGGAGACGCGGTGTTAATGCTGGTTTACATTACCATGCCACGCAATTTTGCATGACTTCAGAGAGTGAGATCCGATTTTCTACAGTCAAGGCTACTGATGTGTAAGAGTGAGACCACGAGCCTTAACTTTTTTATGGAGATTTGTGGTCTCACTCTTACAGATCATTAGCCTCGGCCCTCGACTGTAGCAAACGGACCTCTCTTTCTGAAGTCATGCAAAAATGCGTGGCGTGGTAATGTAAATCAACCATAAGTACAGGCATTAGTGTATGGTATACAGAAAAAGAAAGCCCTTTACAAAACTTATGTAATGATATGTGCCCAAGATATTCGTATTTTGGTACACTTTTCACAAATTACATATTTCAATGCCTTTTAAACGTTTTTTCTACCGAGATGATACCAGGCGTATTTTTTTGAGAATCTAAAGCTAGCTCATTTTTACTTTTACATGCAAAACTTGTATACTCACTTCTGGTTTTGTTATACTCACTTTTGGTTTTACATGTAAAATTGTTATACACACTTTTGGTTTTGTTATACTCACTTCGCAAAAAAAAAAATACGCCTACCGATTACGGGGGTAGATTTTGCTTTAATGGCCATTCGAAAAACCTCTATTTTGAAATGAGATTACTTTTTTTTGCTTTTGTGTTGGTGTGCTTTTTGACAATCAGCTGTTTTTAAATTGAAATTTTTTGTTTATATATGTCACTTGTTTGGTAATAGTAAAAGTATGTGTGAATCTCGCTCTCGAATGGAGATTCGCAAAAGTGACCTGAATCTTAAAAAAATTGTTTTCTTTTTCCGCCCAATGGAAAACGAATTTGACAGACAGCTGAGTGATTTTTCTTGTCCAATGGAAATCAACATAAAGTAAAGTAGAGTGTAATTGTTATTGCGTACTGAAGATTCTACTTTACTTAACTTTGCTGATATAAGGCGTATTTTTTGGGGAATCTATAGCTAGCTCACTTTTATTTATACATGTAAAGCTGTTATACTCACTTTTGGTTTTGCATGTAAAAGTAAAAGTGAGCTAGCTATAGATTCTCAAAAAATACGCCTCTAATAAAACACGCCTATTACTATCTCTATTAATTTATTTATAATGTTAATATTACTTATCTAATAAATTTTGGAAAAACATTTGCATAGGTCTACCGTATTGTGGTTGTTTAATGCTGCCCGTCCACTTAGTGCCCAACGCAGCAACCAATCTTATCCAACAGTTTATTCAACTCTTCAGTGGAAGAAACAATTTTTTTAGGCTCGTACACTAGTGCACAAACTCACGTTGTTCATGTTGAGCAACGTAATTCCAATTAAAGTTGAACATTTCTTTGTTGAACGCGTTGCGGGCCCCGTACACCTAGTTTATCAACTCACTCAACTGTTGAATGACCCCGTACACCTAGTTGACCAACTCATTCAATTGTTGAATAACCCCGTACACCTAGTTGACCAACTCATTCAATTGTTGAATGACCTCGTACACTTAGTTGATCAACATGTCTGATTTTGGCAAAAAAAAGTTCCTCGAGTTGGACAACAGCGTTTTCGTTGTGGTTGCTCACAGAGTTGAAGAACGCGTTGATACCCTCGTACATTTAACCAAGCATCACTTGTTGGGCAACGCGTTGGACGCACTTGGTAGCTGACAGCCTCTCACACCCTCATGAAATATTTCGAGTTTCGCTTTCGACATCAGTTTGGTAGTGATCTTCCCGGGGTACAGAGCATTGTTTCTTGTTTATTTATTTTTTTTTTTCATTTGATTTGTGACTGAAAGCAAAACATAGGTACTTCGTTTTACTTTCATTTTGTATGCTTTCCCTTTCTGGATTTTCCTCATGACTTTATTGCTTTATTAGGGGTGGATGTTTTGTCTAGCACTTATTACTTGTGCGCGCAGATGTTTTATTATTGGTGTTTCCGCAAAGATCTGCGATGGGTAGATCTAGACCAGGGCTGGGCAAACCGGCGACCGCGCAAGAGTTTCAAATGAATATTTTTAAATAAAATAAAAGCAACTTTTTTCTGCTCTATTCATTTTTATACTTACAAACCAACATTACATTACATTACATTTTTTTTTTTTAAGAATTTCTATTTCGGAAACAAAAAATGTACTATACGCGTTCTTTGTTATACATATTTGTTTTGTGAGGTGACAAAAAATATAAATTTACAACCAATGGTTGTTCAAAATTTCTTGCATAATATTACAACCTTCTTTCGCACATAGTTGCTTGATTTTTAAAGACTGAAAAGTACTATTTCACAATGTCAAAAAACGTGCCAAATTTTGAAATACTCTCATCAATATGACGTCAGATTTTGTCTATGCACAACCTTAGGGCAGAATCTGACAAGATTGACGAGATTTTTGACATTGTGTGTTGTGTAATGGTTGTATAGTTGTAGTGTAATAGAAGAATTATTGCCATTTATGCCTATAAAAGCGAAATAAAGAGGTAAGACATTATGCTACATTTTCTAACATCCACAAATGGAATACATCACGAACTTGATACTGAAGATTGGTTAGCTTTCTTGTCGCATATAACTAAACCCCTAAATCACAAACAGTTCTGGCCTGTGGGCATGCAGATGCCAAACAAATTTGCAAAAAATTCAAGTTTTCCAAAATAAAGTACTAAGGAAGTAAGAAGTAGACTTCTTACGCATGCCAACTCAGAAATAACATAACTTTTAAATACTGACAATGTAATCAAGAGATTAGGCGGGTAAAACCTTTTGATCTATAAGAGTTAGCTAAGACCAAGAAAGTTAGGTCATATTTTCAATCAAAGAAGTTTAGAAATCCGACAAACGGCGGACTTAGGTATCTTCTTATTTTTTTTAAAATGAATCAAAAATATATTGCCGATTAGTCGAACGACTAGGTGCAATCCAATTCGGGATGACGAAAGGCAGTCCCCTCGGGAGTTTAAAGTGACCCAATTTTTTGAGTTCCAATATCGTAATATGGAATTATTAAAATCTAGAGCTTGAGTTCGAAATTTCGAAACGAAAACAATACATATGTATCTATCTTCCTCTTAGTAGGAGAAAGTTAAACGAATCAGGAAATTTAACTCCTTCAAAGTGATGTTCTCTGCAGGCTCATAATTCGGATTCTGAGGTATACTTCTGCAAATTTATAAGCGAAGAGGAGTATGTGAACTTGAAAAAAAGCTCTTCATTTAACGTCATTCCTCTGTTCAACATATTTATAAGAATATGGGGATCACCGTTTTGAAAAATCTGAAGAGAACTTGGATGCGTATTTGAGATTTACAAACTTAGAAGACGATTGGCAGTGTCATGCTTCAACTTTTAAGAACTGCTGAATTTCTTAAATTTTTAGTGTACAGCAGTTATAAAATACATATTTTTTTATTTGTTAAATAAACTTTTTTCTCTTTATTAATTTTTTGAATTCTGAAAAAAAAATACCAAACACAATTTTATTTCTAAAATAAAAAAAAATAACTTAGACAAATTATTGTGGCTAATATTTCCAAGTGGACCGCGAAGTTTTGTAAAAGGTAAAAGGTCACCTGAAAAAGTTTGCTCACCCATGATCTACACCATCGTCTTTTTCTAGACAACTGAGTTGCAATTTAATGATAAACCATGCACAGTGCATAAACAGATGTCAGTTGATTGATTCCAATGGCTCAACTAGCACAGGCACACGCATTTCGTCGCACCCAACGCAACTTGAGTCAACAAAAAATGTAAGAAGTTGAGGAACGAGTTGGACAGATAATGTGCAGCACATTATTGTAAAATCGTTTCTCAACGCGTTGCACAAGCATGTTCAACGAGCAACAAGAGCTCGTACACTACCCGCACACTTCTTTAGCAACGCGGTGAGCAACGATGTCCAACCAGATCAAACGCGTTGGTTGGATAAAATTGAGGGCATCGTACATTAGAGTTGAATGCGTTGAATACGAAATTGATGAGTTGGGCACTAGGTGGACGGGCAGCATAAGAGTCTAGAAAAATAATTTCTTCGTGAAACGCGCACATTTAAAAGTTCTGAATTATAACAGTTCAGTTTTTGTCACAGTCCCGCCCATGTAAGGTCTCTATTATACCTTCACTTGAATTTATCTGTGGTAAACAAGAACACGAACACGTACACGCACTTGTTAATTTTCGCGTAGAAAATAACGTCAGGGTCTGTGAGTGAAAAAAAAATAATTTAATTAAAACTGAAAAAAATCTCTATAAATCTTTGTGTAATCTTATCTTTTTTTTCAACAGTAACAATTTTAAAGTAAGTATTTAACATAGGTGCAAAAGTCAAAGTGAAAACAATTAAAACGAAGTAAAGCTCCTTTTAGTGTAAAAACTGTACGAATGTGTAATTAATTATCTTTTGCGGGGAAAAAAACCTATCGGGTTCGTAGTGCTTACATTATACATACGTGGGGCAAAATTCTTATCACGAAAACATTCGATCTTGATTAGTTGTTGTTTTGCAATATAGAAACGGATTAAAATAAAAATAAATTGTCAAAATATCTGTACAGTGTTGCGATCTATAACAGTATGTAAACAATTTTCCAAATGTTTTTCGACAAAATGTTTTTTTATGTAGCCGAAATATCATTGTTTTGACCAGTTTTACGATATAAGATTTTATGGCCATTAAGCATTTTTTTTTCTATTTTTGTTCAAGGTCATTGCGCTAGTGGAATAATAACATCGAGTAGACTTCGAAAAGAGGCAGAAATGTCAACTGATTTCCCAATAGCATCGGCACCGCCGCTAACTGAATATACAGCTGCAGCGTCATCGTCGTCGAACTCTTCAGCTGGTTCAGAACCACCGCCCATTGGATTTAAACCATTGAATGGCAACAGCGAAAATGACTCCATAGCCTCCTCTAGCGATGGAGCCGCATCTAACGATTCAACAACAGGCGATAAATCGGAGGAAAAACGTGATGACTCAATGTTTGAGTGTAATATCTGCTTGGATACGGCAAAGGATGCTGTTGTCAGTATGTGCGGACATTTATTCTGTTGGCCCTGCTTGCATCAGTGGCTAGAGACACGTCCCACAAGAAAGCTATGCCCAGTTTGTAAGGCTGCAATTAGCAAGGAGAAGGTTATTCCATTATATGGCCGCAATAGCACGAAGCAAGAAGATCCAAGGTGCGTTATTGCTTTTTTTTTGTTTCATTAATTTCACTAACAGGGTCATAGGCAAACTCCAAAGAATATTAATAACTGTGCAATTTGTTTTACGATGAATTAAATATAAACAGAGGTGGGCTGTTAGAACACGTCATATAAAACCACTTTCAAAACAAATAAGAGATGGGAATAGTAAAGCAAAATAATCATGATAATGGCTCAAGACATTTACTCTAAGTTTTGCCGTAATTGCCGTTGGAAGTGGCGACATCAATTTAGGTAACCTATGGTCACTTAAATAATGAGGTCATTCTGGGTTTGAATCGTTTTTTTTTATGGAAAGGCAAGAATTGCCTGTAAATCCATGTATTCCTTGTTACTATGCTATTGAGTTAGATACCATAGGCCTCAAAGCTTTATTGATTAATGGGATTTTAAAAACTATCATAATTTGTTTTCTTTTGGATTTTATTTCCTGAAACTGAAATTATTTTAAGACCAATGGACCACTATATAATTGACATTGCTTTGGCTTATTTTGTTCAATATGTTGATTTGACTTTTACAGTCGTCCACTATTTTCAGAAATCAACTTCGGTGTTTTAAACTTTACCAGTAAGCCGCCCGATCGAGGTTTCCATTATCAACTATTGACTCATTGACTCAGTTCAGTTGAGTATGTTAATTTCGAACGGAAAGGGAGCAAAAGAAATGCGTATGCGTACCTTCGTACCTCTTTCGAGTGTCTAATGGACTACAAAGACGTGGGTATCCCATGTCGTTAGGTCACAATGTCGGCATCGGGATCGTCTTGTTACAACAGTTAATTGTAATTCTGTTGTTTTAATAGAACAATAAATAGAGTTGTTCGAATTTGGAGGTACCTACTACAGATCGAGTCGTATACGATAGACGACAACACGAATTGGCTTTGTTGCATCCGGAATTTAATAGCGGCATTCCAGCAATTATCTTTAATTTATCAATAATATTACGTACTTTTGAAATTCTTTCTAAATTTTTTTACATAATTTTATAATTTTAGAAATAAAGTTCCACCCAGGCCAGCAGGTCAGCGAACTGAACCTGAACAACAGCAAGGCTTCCAAGGTTTTGGATTTGGTGATGGCTTTCATATGTCCTTTGGTATTGGTGCTTTTCCGTTTGGCTATTTTGCATCGTCCTTTAATTTTGGCGAACCGAGACCAGCAGGTGATTATTTAATATTTTTAAACTAAGATCCAGCATTAGGTGTGAATGTAACTTGCAATATTTGGCGGTTGTCATGGTGTAGTGCGTTGACTCATGGCTTAATTCAACCTCCACAGGAAGGTATATGTATTCACTTTGCCATTACATTTGTAACGCCAAGGAGTCACCGGAGATGGTATATTTTGAATCTAGTCCAAGACAGACCCAATAGTTAAGTGGTATTTTATGAATTAATCTTCGAATGACAAAATGTGGAAAAGAAGAGAATCAACATCTTGAACACATGTGGTTCATCGCAAGACATGGAACAAATGTGGTTCCTAGAAACAGTTCTGCATTGTAACGATATTTATTGCCCTATATACGATATAAGTTGTACTATGAAACATTGAATAGCCAAAGATTTACCTTTGCAATGAAAAAGTGCCTATTCTTGGCGCAATCCTAAATAAAAGATTGGAACTCTTATAAACAGCAAAACTACAAAGCAACTGAAGTTGTGTGGTGATCAGGCATAACATAATCTTTAATGACCAAAGCAACCAAATTGATTGTCATTAAAAGACCCAAAAAGCATAAACGACTTTTATGCCTGGGTGTTTCCGAAACCCTGCGAACCTGCGCCCAAAAGCTGCTATCCTGCTATACTGCTATAGTCATAATAAGACTTACAAGTGGCAATACGTAGTACAGAAAGTTTTGTACAAACAAGGGATACGTCTTTGTGACCACCCAGGGCTAATGGTTTTGTTTTATAAAATAAGACTCCGTCTGCAGTACTATTGCAGACCGAGACCACCTTTAAAAACACTTCTTCAACAAAAGATTATCAACAGGTGTACTAAACAGACAAGCACGGGTGAGTTATAACACCCAAAACCACCAAAACTGCCTAAAGTTTCAAAAATGTACTCTGTTTTGTAACCGAGAAATACGTCTTGGAATTTGTTTTTATTTGTAAGATTGGGCTAATTCCCTGAACGTATAGCTCACATCAAATCACTTTTTCCTATATGTCGTAAACGCTTCCCAATTTCTGCACACAGTCGAAATTATAGAAAATAACTTATCCCCTTTATTTTGCTAATGTTCAATCACACCTATTTTGCTGGCACAATACAAATAGAAATAAAACATTTTCATTATCTTTTGTTTAGCTAATCGTGGAACAACACAATACGAAGACGAACAGCAACTATCCAAGTTATTTTTATATTTAGCATTCTTGTGCATCGCATGGTTGTTGTTTGCCTAGCGCGTTTCTTTAAAAATTAAACCAAATACATATATGTATAACAAATATCCAATATTCGCATTAAACTGATAATAATTATACAAAAAAAAAAAAATACACATTGCAAATGGGTAATAACTTAAATAACGTTCACTTTAAATATTACCACGATTAAGAATAAGAGTGTATCCAATGGTTACTGTAACTACTTTCCAACGCTAGTCAAAAATAAGAACTTTCTCATTTGTATTTGCTGATTTTTTCTTCGTTTTAACGGTACGTAGTACCTACAAGTTAAATGTAACATTCGAAATGTGTGAACTTTTATTTTTGAAATCGGAAATGTTTGTTTTTTTGGGAAAAATACTTCTCTCTCTAACTTTTATTTGAACGGTTATAGTATTACAATTTTAAGTGGGTACAAAGATGTTTTATTTCAATAAATTCAACTGTGAAATAATTATAACGATCAGTTTATAGTATTTATAATTATATGTATTTATATTTATAAAGAACCTTTTAGTAATGTTCGACACACATCATTTAATACCGCTGGATACTTACTTGTGATTAGATAAATAAATTCTATATTTTATTTCGAGTCTTATGTACTACCTGTATACCTAAACATTTTGGACGCAATTAACTTATGAGTTTGGCGTTCAGTTTAATAAAAGAAAAACAAATTATGGTGTTTGATAAAGTTACGGCATATTTGCTTAATTATTTAAATAGGAAACGCAATTTGTTTCATTTACATTTTAGGCTACTTAAAGTATAACAGTTTTTATTACGGTGTTGTGCAGCAGTCTGACTTGCACCTATAACTCCAGCAACTGTATGCTGATCTAAGCATCTTAGCTGACAGCAACTTTCAGTCTACCAACTGTTGTGGGCTGCATTTGCCTAACCCAGGGGGCAAGCGCTCTTGTTTTTTTTATCGATATCGCATTTTGGTAGAATTTGCGGGAGAAAACTATCGTACTTCGCTCTATTACATTCGCGCAACTATGCAAATGGGAAATTTTATCGACGTCAAATGCGATAGATGGAAAATTACGTTGTCAGCGGTGCATTTGCGTGGTGGGAAAACAAATTCAAGTACATAAATAAACGACAGGGAAAAATAGTGTGATTTTTCAAAACGAACCACAACAACTTTCATCTGTTTAGTTGAATTCATGAAAGAGTACTAACAGCTGGCGAAAGGATAGTTAAATTGTCCAAAATTTAGGAGCAAAACCAAAGAATTGTGGAAAAAAATAACGGAAGTGGAATAGGACCTCCGAAAAGGTCGGCAGATAGGTGAAAAGTACCAGTACTTCAATTGACTCACTAAAAACTACGCTCATAGTTTGTTTGCATATCTTGCACAACGCTCTTTTGATACGATCCTTCAGCTAGAAATCGAAGCGTTGCTGATAGTTTCAATTTTATGGGTAGCACTGCTTCTTCGAATTGGAAATTCGTCTTTTATATTTTCCAAACATATATGTAAAAGAGTCTTCTGAAAGACAAAATAACTTAACAAATCTATAAAAAAAAAGGAGACACGCTATCATGCGACTTCTTCAATATCGTACTGGATCAGATAGTGCGAAGGGCAGAATTCAACACGGAAGGTACTGTCTTCAACAGAGGTCCGTTCAGCTGTTTGGCTATAAGGACGATATTGATATCATCGGTCGCTTCCAGCGTGCCGTGATAGAAGCGTTCACAGCGATTAAGGAACAGGCGAAATCTGTTGGCCTTGAAGTAAATGAGGACAAGACTGTACATGCTATCAACAAACAAACAAGCATTTGTCCACCGCCTAGGACAAAACGTCACTATTGATAGCAACAATTTCGAGGTAGTTAAGGACTCCACCTACCTCGGAGTAAACATGAACTCAACGAATGACACCCTGGTGGAGATCCGGCATAGAATTACCGTGGGAAGCCGTTGGTACTTCGATTTGGCAAAACAACTGGGTTCAAAACTCTTAATAGAAGGACGAAATGTGTGCTCTACAAAACCCTTATGCTGCCAGTCCTGCTTTATGGCGCCGAGTGCTAGACGATAAGCAAGAAGGCAAGAAGGCCTCCTTCGAAAGAAAAATACTTCGGCGTATTTTTCGAGCTGTTTGCGAGGATGCCGAATGGATGCGAAGATACAACAGCGAACTCTATGAGCTGTACCAAAACACGTCGACTACATTGCCTCAGCCACATAGAGCGAAAGCACAATAATGCTCCAGCTAATAGCATCTTAGAATCCCAGCCCCCAGGTGGGAGAAGACAAAGAAAACCGAACCTCCGTTTCAAAGATCAAGCCATCGCGGATGCCAGAGGGCTTGGTGCCGACAACTGGAAGCAGCGTGCCCGGGTAAGTAGATGATGGGAGGCTGCAGTGTCTCAGGCAGAGACTCTTCAAGGGTCGGGAGCCCGATAAATAACAAAATCCCTTTCAGAATTTAAATATACACCTATCAAAAACATTTTTGCTTTAATATTTGAAGCAGAATATACCAACATTCAAAAGCATTTTAACAGATGAATGAGAAAGTTTGTGGAATAATACCAAGGGAAATGTCTTGGAAAGTCGACATTCCGAGCATAGTTTTGCATAGTTGCAATGTTCGCCGCGAAGCGAAATATGTAATGAATCGCAAATTTGCCAATGAAATATTTTTTTTTTACATTTTCAGTCGATTTTCATTACTTAATTACTTACTCTAATTTGACGACAAACATCGTCGTTTTCTTTTTGTTGTTTTGAGGTGTTCAACGTCAAGTACGTGAAATTTCTTACATGACGTTCGGCGTACACCATTGGGATCCACAAGGCGCTTAAGGACAACTTTTTTTATAAATACTTCTCCCGGGAAAGGCGAACCTATAACGCTTTAACAGCGCACCGAAATGCTTGCACATGTATTATTGCCTTTTCCATTACTTTTGAGAGCATTGAAAGTAACGCTATTCGACGATAGTTTTGTGGCAGACATTTTCTCCCTTTCTTTGGAATAGGTTGAATGCGAGCAGTCTTCCAGCATGAAGGAAAAGAAACGCCTTCTGGGAGTACGACATGCTAAACAGCTTACATAGGTACATGTGCTGGTGCACAGCTCTTGAGTACTATAGCCGGGATTCCGTCGGGTACAGTTGCCTTATTGCAATCTAGTTCTTTAAGGATGCGTTAAATTATTCGAGGCCGAAATTTCACTTTTGCCATCGATGTTTGCACTTTCGGGATATTTGGTGGCTCTAGTTGTGCAGAATCTAGGGTGGAATTCTCTGAAAACATGCTAGCGAAAAGATTTGCCTTTTCTTTAGGTGTTGTTGCCAGAACAACGTCGTCGCCGTCTTCTTTTACTAGAGGTGGAAAGGAAGAGCAACTAAAGTTATTAGTTATTACTGATTGCCTTTGCCATGGAGCAGAATGCGCGTGAGCCGTTAGGACATCCAATTGCTTTGTTGGTGACTCCTTCGTTGTTAGTTGTCTTCGCCGATTCAATAATTAGGTTGCATCTATTTCGAAGGATTATAAATTCAGAACTTTTTTGCTCCGAAGGGTTTGACCGCCATTCACGGAAAGCCTTGTTTTTCGCTGCTGTAACTCTCTTGCATTCTTTGTTAAACCAGGGTTTATTTGAAGCTATTTTTTTTATGCAATACGGAATATAAAGTTCCATACCGAGTAAAATAATTTCGGTTACGGCTTTTGCGCACATATTCATGTCTATCACAGAATCCCTCGTACTCGAAATTTTGTTACGAACCCCGAAAGAACTACAACAGAATCCGTCGTACATAGTAGACATTTTTGCTACGAATTTCGAAGAAGAAAATCTCTAAAGCAACGACAAAAAAACACCACTAGTGATTCTAAATAGAAATTGGCGCGTTTTAAATCGCCGTAAACGCCACTTGAAATAACGATCAATACCTATCTAGCTATTTGGCATTGTTAGCAAAAAAAAAAAGGATATCCATTCTAGGTGGCCTTAGTGTTGTCCTCTTATTCGCAAGTCTAACTCACTACTCAAAAGCATCACGTTTTCAATGAAATTTGCCATTCGATTCTAGTGAGTCCCTGTAGTTTACGGTTATGTCTATTCCATATATGTATATGTAACCATGAACCTATTGGGTATAACGCTCGCCATTGAATAACCTGAAAGTTAACGATTCCAAAATACGCCAATCAATTTATATCTACATTGTATTTATTTTTCTTATCGTTCTTAAACTTCTCATTGAAATTATTACATTAAAATTGATTTTTTATTAAATGTTATGTTAAATAAAAAATGAAACTATGTCAAATGCTTAATAAGGTCTTGACCTATTTCCGCCATCATTTCGCATAGGTCCACCGCCTGCGCTGCCACCATCTCGGCGATTATTGCCTCTCATGCCTCCGCCACCGCCGCCAGAGCCGCCACTGAAGCGGTTGAAACCACCGCCGCCGCCTCCACCACCACCATTTCTATCTCCTCCTCTACTTTGGAATCCGCGGTCACCACCTCCACCATAACCACCGCCTCCCATGTCAGATCCACCACCACCTTCATTTCCCTTAGGAGTTTTACACCTTAATTGCAATAAAAGAACCATTAGTTTCAAAAAAAATTGAGACAACACAAAAACTACCTATTGCATTCGTTTCTCCATGCAAAATTAGTATTACTACAGCTCGAGCATTTCCAGTCACCATCCCTCTGTGGCATGCCGGGGGCTCCACCGCCTCCACCTCCTGATCCTCCACGACCTCCCATGCGGCCACCTTGGTCGCCACCACCACCACGTCCACCTCCTCCGCGTCCGGAATCACCAAAGTCATTACCACCGCGGTCGAAACTGCGACCACCACGATCACCGCCGCCGCCACCAAATCCACCACCGCCTCCACGGCCACCACGACCACCGCCGAAACCACCACCGCCGCCACCACGTCCACCACCTCCGCTGCCGCCCTTATTCCAGTTATTTTGTCTCTGGGCCAGTGATACTTTGACTATACAACCATTAAAATCGCGACCATCAAACCATGAAATCGCCGATTGGGCAGCGTTTGTGTCATCATAGGTTACAGTGGCTTCGCCCTTAGATACTCCCGTGTCTTTGTGCTTATAGAGCCAGATTTTTGGCTTCATTGTCCGTTTGTCTTTCTACAAAACGACAAAGTCAAAATTAAAATTTACACATTCATCCTTTACGTGATTTGATTACCTTAATTATACCGATTGCACCGAAAAATGTCTCAATCTCCATTTCAGTGGCATTTGGATCCATGCCAGATATGAAGATAGTGTCCTCCTGAGTGACCATATCGCCGCCACTGCCGCCACCACCTCCCATGCTGCTGCCTCCACCGAATCCTCCTAGAATTTTAGATCTGTTAGATATTTGGAAAAGGGAAACGTATTTTTCTTGTTTGCTTAATTTAGAGTAACTAATCATGTAAGGCTAGGATAGAGAATAACAATAAAGTGAGGCCGTCGATGAAAAGGCGTTTCAGGATTTCTCTAAAGTTGGTCCCCTGGTCTACAACAGGGAATATTTGTAAACCGTAATGTATTCGTGTGACATAAGTAATTTTTAAAAACGGAGGCCACGGTTAAAGTCCAAGTCAGTCGGTAAACCACTTCCGCCAGGCAGCGTACCTTAAAAACGTGTCGCTCGATATATAAACAGTGAGTAAAGTTGAGGACCACTCCTATCAAGATTCGCTTACAATGTTTGATACCAATATCTTAGGATATTTATTTTCGATTCAATTTCTTGCCTAAAACACTTGGGACTTTATGCAGCAACTACGTAGTTTAATGTTAATACATACATAACCTCATTCTGCATATTGCCTACAAATCATTTGCGATGGGGAACTCAATGTTACTCTCGTACAACACAAACCAGTAGTAAAATTGTCTTTATTGGGAATTTTCGGGAAACTATCTGTTCCTTTATTGTGTAGTATTGGAGCCCCACGACTTAGATTAACTTAAGTTACAAAGTTTTACAATTTGCGAAATATATAAGACTTATGTACATTATATTTAATTATAGTTGACGCCTCTCATTCATTTGAACCCCTATCAACCTAACCTAACCAAAATGTAACCTCGTTTAATATATAGAACCATGTTAAGTTAGCTAGCCTTGCATTGGGGTGTGCCTGATACTCTAGAGCTCTATGATGTGCAACGCGCGGAAAAGTTGTTGTTATTATGTGAACGAAGATGTATAGTTCCAACAGATCTAAAGGGAGTCCCATAATTCGCGAAAAATTTGAATTTTGCGCCTTTTAATATAGTACATACAGTGATGCCAACGCCAAAAAAGATAACAATCTGACAGCTGATACAGTTCGGGGTTAGTAAAAATGGAGCGCTATAGGAAAGAACAACGCATTTTCATTGTTGAGCAATATTTTAAAAATAATGAAGGTTTGTCAGCTACAGTCCGCAGTTTTTGAACAAAATCATCTTCAGTGATGAAGCTCATTTTCATATTTATGGCTTCGTTAATAGTCAAAATTGTCGCATTTGGGGTTTAGAAAACCCACGAGTAATTGTTGAGAAACAAATACATCCACAACGCGTGACTGTTTGGTGGAGGCATTGTCGAACCATTCCTCTTTGAAAATGCGGTTGGTCAGGCAGTAAGAAACAATTCAATTACTACATGGAGTCATTTCCTAATCGTGTAATCGGCCGTTTTTGCAATCAGAATTGGCCATCTAGATCTTGCGATTTAATTTCATTGGACTTATTTCGTTGGGGTTTTTTGAAGTCAAAGGTCTATGCAAACAAGCCCATGACCACCAACGCCTTGAAAGAGGAAATTGGGAGATGTTTTATTGAAACTCAGCCACATTTATGCGAAAGAGTCATAGAAGATTTCAATAAAAGAGTACGTTCTTGTCAGCAAAGCCGTGGCGGCCATTTGTCCGATGTGTTATTCCATACTTAAACCCCAATCTTACTCTATGAATTAATAAAAAAATGTAAGCTTTCTAATTGCGTTTTGGGTTTATTATAGGACACCTTTTACATATCACAAATTTCTTAATATGGGTTTTTAATTAACCGTATTCAAATGACATTGAAACAATTGAACGCTTTCAAAAGCGAAATCAACAATCCTGCAATTGCATACTTGACAGCACGTGACAATACAACTCCCAAAAATGTTTAATTTTAAACCGCCACTGTAGAAATATGTATTCTCTTTACACCCATTTTTTTAGAAACCATTCTAAATATTTGATAATAAAAAAAGTGTAGGGAGGATACTTATTTTGTTTTGAAAGGAAGAAATTGTTTGTATGTTGTTGCTTTACACGATTGTCTACTTAAAAATAAAGCGGATGATGCTGAAGCAGCTGGTGGTCTTTAGTGTTAGGATTATAATTTTTGTCTTATCCTAAATATATTATAGAAACGCAATCGACTAATTATAGTGCACAGTTAAAGGATCTGTACTGCATTAATCGCTAGAGTTTGAGATGATAATCACCCCTATTCCCGTTGGCGTTTGTCGTATACGACTCATGTTTCGAGTCGTTGTAAAACGATGTGCAGATTTTTGTTTAAACTTTTGTTAACAGTTTTGTTTTGTTTTCTATGTGTTCACCATTATTTCAATACATTTGTTTAAAAAATGTTACAAAAATCGACTAAAAAATGAAGTGAAATACGAGTCGTTTATGACAAACGCCAACGGGAATAGGGGTGAATAATTAAAATGGGTGAAAACTCAAAGCCGTCGTAAGTTACTTCTGGCTATAAAATTGCTTTCAATTTTCACTGACATTGTGATAACAAGCGGATAAAGTTTTTTGCTCGGAATTACATGACATGGAATAGCTAGTGGCAATAAATAGTTTTTTTTTCTGACGGAAACCGATTTAATTTATAAATTTACTAATTTCATGACATACGCAAAGAAAAACACTATCTGTCTCATTACCATAGCCGTGAAATGGGTGTAATGGTATGTTGTGCGATTTCTTATTATGGCCAATGTTAATTGCAGTCAAGAATTAACGCGAATAACTACAAAGGCGTACTGCATAAAGTTTTTCCTTAATACGATAATGTATTTCGGTCCGTGCAATGGACTTTTCAGCATGGAAACACCCCCATCCGCGTATCCGTACCCAAAACCTGCCTATACTTATGTGGCCACCTTATTCCTCTGATTTCAATATAATTGAGAATTTTTGGGAATGGTTATATGCGAGTCCGGTACATCATTTTCAGATGTTACACCATTGTTTTTCAGCAGCCATCAATGCCGCATGGAGCGACATTTCCTAGAATCTCTGTTTAACTCACTTTCAAACAATATTTATGAAATTATTTCCAACAAATGCATCTACACCCATTATTAACTAAGCCAGGGGTTCCCAATCTTTTTCATACTGCGACTCCCTAGAGAGGTTGAACAATTTTTGCAAACGCACAGTTAGGGAACCCCTGAACTAAGCTTTTAGACTAAAAGCTAACATCGTTTTTTCTCAAGTCATTTTAGCAAGGCTCTAACTTTGTGGGCTGAGTTCGGGGTGACACGAACACGAAAAAATATTTCTGGCAGCGCTGCGTTGGAGATTCCGATGCACATTGGCTTTAAAAATTCTGTAAATTATACTGAGGAGGAAAGACAGAGCTGGGTAAGGCATTCCACATTCGTGTTGTACGAAAGAATCTCTATACATATTTCAAAGTACGGACTAAGATAGGCTGGATGGTAAACCGATGGGCATTCCTAGCAAGGCGAGTATTGCGGTTGAATTGCTGAAGGGGCGGAACTTGGTGCCAAACTCTGTCAAATGCCTTTGAAATATCAAGCGCAACAATCTTCGATTCACCGAAGTGATGGAGAGATTTGTTCCACTTCTCGGTGGGTGTTCCAAATCACCAGTGGATCTGTCGACACAAAAACCATACTGCCGGTCATAGGGGAGTTCCCGCGATTCAAGACATTTTATAAGCCGACGATTTATCAGCGTTTCCATGACCTTAGAAAAAAGTAAGTGCTATGGGTCGGTAATTGGTGGGAGAAGAAGATTCGAAGACCAAAATTTGTTACTACCCTTGGGACATTGTAGTATTTTTTGCCTCAGCTTTTGGTCATATGAGAATTTAACACGCTTAGTAAGGACATTGCAGTAATTTCTGGCTCGTTTAAACTTATTTCGGTTTTCCTCAGAAGGGTTGGCTTTATAAGTCCGAAAACTTAACTCATTTAATCTAATAGCCTCCTTACAGCTCATGTCGTACCATGCGTTTTCTTTTGGTTTAATACTCTTTTTATCCTATTAAAGGATTTCATACCTAAGGTGATTACTGATTACATTTGACACCATATCAGCGGCGGCATCCACGTCGTTATCGAAGACGCATAACGATCAGTTAAAACTCATAAAGAAACTGTTAAGTCTGCCCCAGTTGGCTTTCTCGTATTGCCATACGGTTCTTTTTGGAGTTTTTTCTAACCCCACGTTTGTAAATATAAAGAAGGTAAATGTGGGATAGGATACGATGTATTAGCGAACTCTAATGGACAGAATATATTGATTAAAACTTGCTACTAATTTATAAGTTTACGCTTGTACACTTTATATATTGAATTCAATTAAAAAAGTCTGTATTCTCCTGGGACATCACAAGACAAAAACCCAAACGCGGTAATATTACACAATATTAAATGTAAAATTATAAAATAGTAATACCTTTTTTAAACCAACCAACATCAGTTGACTTAACATATCTAGTACCTACAATAAGCTATAGTTCTGATCAATATGATCGTTTAAGCAATGTTGCTCTTTTGACTGATAGATAGCAAACACACAATAAAACCCACAGTGGAAATGATGAATTTCTAAAAATGGTACAATATACTTATATGCTTATGCAACCCTCCGACAATCGCAAATCTTTGTTTAATATGTAATATTCAATATACAATAATGCATTTATATTTTTTTTATGTAATAAAGATTCGAAAAGATATTAAAACAAATACTTTACTCTGAAGCGCATTGCTTGTATATTTTACCTTTATTGTAGCCGTCCTTGTTGCCGCCTCCAGTTCTAGAATATACATTGAATACTCATTTAAATGCATAAAAGATTGTTTGTTTTTGTATACACAAGCAAGTACCGTTGAAAGTTGTTGATGTATTGTAGAGAGGGGGAAGGAAAATTACACTTGAATTACACACACTTTGTTAAAAAAAAAAAGTTACTCTTTGATTACTAATAAAAATACCTTATCTCGTTTGTAAAACAAGAAACATTTTGCAAAAAGGATAGCTATTCCTTGTATTTGTTTTAGTTTTCTTTTTCACTGATTTACGCTTTACCAAATAACCAAATATTATGCATATATATTTCGATGTGCCTTAGTTTTTTTATTTTTACCAGTAGAACTAATGTATTTCTTATTTACCAAAATACCAATTTTTGCTTCTCAACTTCGTATGTGAATTTCAATTACGAATTTATTATCCTCAAGTTAATACTATTTCCCCAGCTAATGGATATCACTCAAAATAAAAAAGTGTTGTATAGTAGTAGATATACACGAATTGTTTTAAAAATAAAATGTTATAAATGTGTACGTACTAACACCATAATACCAAAAAAAATTATTCTATATTACATTTTGTTTTTATTTACTATCTAAAACATGCAACTAGTATATCGTCGCTGAACTTTTTTATACCGAGTGCCTTTACTTATGCTATTTATTTATGTACATATCTATTGTTTTATAGTAGGAACACAGCAGTCATCTTAGTAACACATCGAAAAACGTATTTCTTTTGCGTCGAGTTTTTGTTACATTACATATTATATTTGTTAGTAGAATCTGATAATAATTAAAGCTGCGGTTCCAGTGCCAGCGAATGTAAGCGAATATCCATCGCTGAGATCATTCAAAAGTACGCATTTCCTATGTTGTGATTCGAGTGCACAAAATTTACTCCCGCGAACTTAGCGAGTAAAATGTGCGATAGTTTGATTCTTATTTTTTATTTTATTCGCGCGAGCAAAGCGAATTCAAGACATTTTTTTTAGGTAAGATTTGTGCTTTGTTTGCTTGTGTACCGATTTAGCAAAAATGGATTCAGAAAAATTAATCTAAAGTTAGAAATCGAGAACCGTTATAGATAGGACATGAAGAGGAAAGACTTTTGCAAAAATGCGAAACTGTGGGATGAAACAGCAAGGGGCCTACTCTGTACTTCGTTTCGAAAGTAAAATCTTTAGGAACCGAACATTTGGTACTCTCTATTTCAAAAACGGAATAAAATCTCCAAATGTCAAGGTTGATATACGGAAAATCTAAAATTTTACAGAATACGAATTCAAAAGTGGAACGAAAAGCAATTTCGTTCTTCAAAACGCCACTACTTAGCAGTACTTCCTGCAGATAAATGTTTCGTTCACACTAAATTCGCTTGAGTAAACTCGCCTGCACTGAAACCACTCTGTTCGCGCAAAGTGCGCGAGTTTTATTCGCTTGCACCGGAACCGCAGACTTAAGTATGCGTTAAATTGACTTGACTTATTCACTATACTTTGCTGTACACGGCAAATTAAAATGTTACAGCTGAAACACTTTCCTATTATGTACAACCACCCATAGCGCTCTGCGTTATTTAACTCTTAATTTTTAGGATATCCGAAATTCAACGATTGTTCTAATCTGTAAAACACACAACTATTGATTGAACACAGAATGTAATGTCAAATCACCCAAACGTAGACCCAATTTGAAAACAAATTCGCTGAATATGATTTTATACAATATGGCAGTTTATAACCAGTAAAATCATCTCCCACATAATACGATAGGATTTGACGATAGATCCATGGTAGATTTGTTATCCTCTCTTGCAATCACGGATTAAAGTTTTCAAGATAATAGATAATCGTAGGAGGAACCAATAATCATACCCATGCATACGCGTACATATAGTCATACTCATACCGATAACGCTTAATTGAGAAGAATTCTTATGGCAGCTGTACTCTTCGAAGTTTGTCTAACGATTGCGGGGTGAAAAGAAAATACTTTACTATATTTATGTATATACATATTTTGTTTATGGTGACGTCTTGACAAAGTGGGAAAATAAAAAGTTCTTCACTCAATATAACAAAAATAAAAGCGGCTCAAGCGTAAAATATTCGTAGTCATAATACTTTTTGTTTTCAAAATTGTTTAACGAAAGATTAGGTTATTAATTATTATGGGGGTTTTTACATATGTCAGCAGTCAATAACCATCTCTATTTAGGTATTTCAGAGCAGCTTGAGATTTACCAATACAACGAGTGTATCCAGTGGATTTGTTTTGAAGTGGATATCTTAAAAAAGTTACAAACGTGTACATACTTCACTAGCGCTTCTTTTTCTTAAATGGCAATTCTTACGTAAGTGCACACCGACAATTTTATACACGTTACAATATTTGACGGTTAAGCAATGTGCCAAATGTAAATGTAATTCGTTTAGGGGATGGAAAACTTTCACGTAGCTTCTTCAGCGCAGAATCCACCGCTTAACACCAACGGCATTTAGATTCCCAATCGCAAGTATTTTGTGTACAGTAGGTTCAATCCACGTAGTGAACGATGAGCGATAAAAAATGTAAAACATAAAATAGGTAGTATGGTTGTGGTGGCCACATAATAGCCGAGTGGGTTTGTTAGGCTTATTCCTCACTGAGTGGCTTTAGAGAAACGAAATAGGACTTTTTTTTTTTAATTTAAGAGGACAAGTTATAAACAGACAAAATTATTAAGACATTGTTAGATTACCAGTATTTCTTAATTAATTTGCGAGCACATACCTATTACTCGCCACACAAATGGATTTAGCAATTATTGTACATATACCGTAGAACCTTCATGAATTTGCTACTATGGCATTTACTACCTACTTAAAAGTTATCATGCGATTTGGAGATGTTCGCCGCGGTCTTCGCATTTGGTCCCCACATATTTTTTTCTAGATGATAAAGTCAAGTCTCATAAATTGAACTAACACAGAATTCGTTCTTCCTCTTTCATTAGATTCGTATTGCTAGATTTTGCTCTAAGATGAGTCATACCATAAATATAAACTTTCTTTTAAACACTTTAATGATCAACTTTGTACCTCCTAGCTTCTTTGGTTTAATGGACGCCATGCCAATATGGCACATGGCACATTACAATAATGCAAGTATTGTTGTTAATCTCTCACAGTCAAAGCGTATTTAAACAATAGAACTTGTTGGTTATTTCAACCGAACCACAATTTCGTTTGGTGCTCAATAACTTGGTACATACAATTATTTCAACATAAATAGGATACCTACTTAAATTACTGGTTGAAGTTGAAAAGCAAAAATTTTACACTAAACCATTTCAGTGCAAACTAAAAAATTCGCAAAATTAAAAAAAAAAAAAAAAAGATATTACAATTTATTTCGACAAACATACGTAGAGAATTTCAGTCACCGATACACTTTTAAATGGTCTTAGCTTGTGAGTTAAATTTTTTTTCTTTTATTTTAAGGTAAAAACAAGAAAAAAATTAGAAAAACAAATTATGTATGTACATACCCATAACCGCCACCGCTGCTGCCACCACCACCTCCACGTTCGTTCCATCCACCACCACCTCCGCCTCGACCACCTCCTAAATATCAGGAAAAACGCATTTATCAGAACAAATTCACAATTTATAGATCATAAGATTAAGTTTTAATCATTTTGATTTCACATTTAATTACCTCCTTGAGCGGGCTTATTGAATGATGGCGGCGGTTCATTGTAGCCGCCACCATTTTTGGGTGGTTGTTGAAAGTTTGGTGGAGGTACTGAAAAATTATTATATCCTCCACCGCCACTTCCTCCTCCATAATTTCCACCTAATTTTAAAGATATGACTTAATGTAGACTTTTGATGCATTGAAACAAATGCTTTTTAACACTTACGATCCATATTTGATATAATTTATACAGCAAAAAATAAGTTATGAAAAGGATACTTTGTACTTCTTCTCGACACGCGTCCAAAGCCGAAGATTTTTGGAAAAGAAGTGAGAAAAAAATGGCGATTTTTATGGGCTAGTGGGCGAAAATATCAAGCTAAAATCTGCTGAATATGTACTTAGAAGTTTGACTAATCGCCGTCAGATGGCCGATAAGGCGCTGTTACATTGGGTAGTTATCAAAACTAGAAGACGATAAGTTGACTGCTGTCAGTGGTCAGTATTTTAATGCACTAGAAGTTGTTACGGAAATTAAACAAAAACATTTCAGTGAAAATTGCCAAAAAGAAATAATAAGTGCGGATATTTTTTAAATTATTATTAATATTTATTAACAAGTAAATCAATTTACATTATTTATAATTAAAAATTACAGAGAAAACAAAAAAATATGACACGTAGTTTGAACAGTGATCGTGTTTATATGATAATGACCATGTGAGTAATGGGAATGGTCAAAATACTGATATTTTTTTAGCTATAGGCTGCGGAATATTACTTTCACATAAAATTGGTTTTCGGAAGCAATGAATGGACAATAACTAGTTTGTTTATTCATTCATTCATTCATTTTTAATGGCCCGCTTATTCATTAGGTGGGTCACGGGTGTAGGTTTCTCATGTGAACCCCAGCTCTTGATCCCCTGCCATCGACGCGAAATCATCAAGGGCAGGTCGATGTCGCTGTATAGCTCGTAGAGTTCGCTGTTAAATCTCCTCATCCAAAGCCCAGGACCGAAAATCACTCGAAGAATTTTGCATTCGAAGCGACCAAGGAGATCTTCATC
Organism: Cheilosia soror; assembly: GCA_949372485.1. Classification (NCBI taxonomy): domain Eukaryota; kingdom Metazoa; phylum Arthropoda; class Insecta; order Diptera; family Syrphidae; genus Cheilosia; species Cheilosia soror. The sequence goes on along the minus strand of OX443563.1, from coordinate 71,494,272 downwards.
CGCCCTTGATAACGTCCATGATTCTGCGCCATAAAGCAGGACTGGGATGATGAGGGTCTTATATAGAGTCTCCTTGGTGTTTCTCGACAAGGCCTTACTAATCAATTGCCTTCTTAGGCCAAAGTAAAAGCGGTTGGCAAGTGTTCGCTTGATTTCTAATGCGATGTCATTATCAGAGTTAATAGCGGAGCCGAGGTAGACAAAGTCCCGAACTACCTCAAAGTTATAGCTGTCTATCGTGACGTTCTGTCCGATTCGTCGATGTTGTGTGTCCCTTCTTGGTGACAGCATATTTAATTTTGCCTTCATTCACCACTAAACCCATTTTTGCCGCTTCTGTGCTAATACTTGCAAACGCACCAGTGACCTTGCTGTGTTCTGCCAATGATGTCGATGTCGTGTCATCGTATGCAAGTAGTTGCACAGACTTTTGGAAAATTCTGCCCCTGGTGTTGGCTTGCAAGTTTCGCACAATTTTCTCAATAATGATGTTGAAAAAGTCACAAGACAGCACATATCAATTGTGGTCTCATTCTTACAGATCATTAGCCTTGACTGTAGCCAACGGAACTCTCTTTCAGAAGTCATGCAAAAATTGCGTGTAGTGGTAATGTAAATCCAGCATTAGTCTCGGTTGGAAACAGAGCATTAGCTAAAAAACTAGTTTTCTCTGATCTCGTACAAGGTATTGTATCATATGTGACGATGTAATTGTACCATTAGATACAATCCTCAGCATTTCCTGGCCCCAGCTCTTATTTTTACATTTTGCTGAATAGCGCCCATCTAAACCTGATGTCACAATTTTTGTAGTTTGCAAAATTGACGCCACTGACACTGACATATCAATCTCAGCTGTTTATTGTCAATTAACGAGTTTACGTGGACCTAGAGTAAAACTGGGTAGTTTCACCGTTTTAACTTGGTAAATGTTTTAAATTTTAACAAATCAACTAAAATTATGATTGAAGTAACTGATTTACAAAGTAAGAATATGCAAATTAAGCATTAGCTCATGTTTTAAATGCTAAATGTTTTGTTCTTCCCACAGAAATCGGCATTGGCCTGGCGGGTTTTGGAGTATCGTTTCTATTTTTGGGTGTACTGTTTCTATTCGATAAAGGTCTACTCGCAATTGGCAACGTATGTTTTGCAATAATAATTAAAACAGCAAATACAATTTAATTAACTTAAATTTCAGATACTCTTTCTAAGTGGATTGGGATGTGTAATTGGCGTTGAGAGAACGTTTCGATTCTTCTTTCAAAAGCACAAACTCAAGGGAAGTGTATCGTTTTTGGGTGGAATTGTCGTTCTATTATTGGGTTTCCCCATAATTGGTATGGTTATTGAATCCTACGGATTCTTTGTGCTGTTCAGGTAAGAAAAGAGACAAAATAATTAGCTAACTTTAATAGTGCGTATATTCAAAGAATGGGGTAGTATTTGCATTTGATGCGATGCTTTGTGTGAAAGAGAATGATAATAACATAAAATATTGTCAGTTGTTGTTACAAGTTTTTGTCTTTTACCATTTGTTTTACTAATAATTGTGATCACATCCAAGGTGATTTGCGATAGTTGATAGTCACAATCTCGTGTTTTTGCACTCCGTAAAGCTATAATCGCTGTGCGATTGTCGCCTGTTAGTTTTTGACTACATACCTACATAGTTCCATCTTACATACAATTTTTTTTCCAGTGGTTTTTTCCCAGTTGCAGTCAATTTCCTAGGAAGGGTGCCAATTCTGGGTAGCATTCTTAATGCGCCATTTATTAGCAAGGTAATGGAACACAATCGGTAACAAATTTAAACAAACTTAATAAAAAGATTTCATTCTTTTTCTTAGCTGATTCAAAAAATTGCTGGCGATACAAATCGGACGACGGTATAGTAAATGGATTTTTTCAATCTAATTACACAATTCAAATGATTTTCATTCTAAATAAAATTTTATAGTAAGTGAATATTGTGCAGTGTGCATGTGTCTGTGTTCCCCTTTGAGTTGTTTTTGTTTATCTTTGCCACTAAACAATGTAAAATGTCCCATGCAGCAGCAATGATGATGAATATGAAGAAGGCGTTTTTTTTTTGTTTGTTTTTACAATTAGTACAAATTATTAATTTAAACATTTTGTTTCCTTGTATAAAAACAAAACGAAAATAGAAAAAAAATCAAACCATTCCTTAAAAGAATAAAACAAAAACAAAATTCATTTAGTGGTGTTTTGCGATTTTATTTAGAATTCTTTTTCAAAAAGTGCCTTTTAGAATTTTCGTTAAAATAACCTTGGGAGAGATTTCCTCATGTGTTTTTACATCTTTCAGGAAACCAGCTTGACAAGCAAACACACGTGATAAGGATGAAGATTTAACTTTAATTTCAAAGACAGACATACACATAAAATTACGCTGGATGGGCAACTCAATGTACTGCAAATCCAGACTGTCTGAGGGGTGAACAAATAAATGAAACATTTTGGGAAATCAATGAGTTTCGAGTTTACCAATTTCGTAGAAACGTCCAAGACACCAGTTGATGATAGTTTCCAAAGGAAATTCTATAATTTGTCGTTGTATGATTTTTAGCAACATAGTTACTAGGTAAATCGCCAAACGTAGCTGAAAAGTTAAATGTTTTATTTACAATATGATGGAGAAAGAGGTATATTTAACTTACCGAGGTGAACACTGCATAATATATTATAACGGTTGGAAGAAGGAACACAAGTGAGGCGAAGAATATCGTAGCCAAATAGAGTTGACGATTCATATACTCGTGGGATTCAATTCTATCTAAAAATTGGATGAAAATAAAACGATGCACAGGGTGTTATACAAAAGAGGAAGACTGGGACCTTTTTTTAGTTTCAAAAAGGTTCAAACTATACTTGTACTTAAGAGCTTGTGGTGGTTCAAATGAAAATGCGAACATCAGATATGATTAAAGATTATATCAAACATGTTTAATTATTTAAAATTAACTTGAACAAGTTAAGTAGGGCACGTTCGCAACTAGAGTTTTAAGAACTGATTCATTAGCGCAGAACTTCTTTTACATAGTTGTGCAAGATCTTCGAATTTAATCGATTAAGAATGGCAACACTAAATCTTGTAAGCAAAGATATGTTTCAGTGAAGTCTACTGATTTCCTGTAGTAAAGGACGTCTTCAGATCTGGCCAAATACAAAATTGCACGGTATGGGCTAAAGTTCAATGAAAGCAGTTCCATCCTCCTTTTAAAAAGTGCACTTATTTGGTAAGTTGAATAATTCTAAAACCGAACTGATATGGACCGATCAAGTTACTAGCGAAAGGTTTTGGGCATTTGATGTAGATAGATGGAATAACTGTGTTATTAGTCACCCTTTTTCAACGATTTGTGTACCTTAATCACTAGAAAACCGCTCTACATGTACTTACCCGTAAGTGGATTGCGACGTTTTCCCAATACAACGTGCCATAATACTTGAAGTCCTTTAATTTCAACCCTGTACAATCTGGAAAAGAATCATCAAGTCAGCTAAATAACCAGATTAAAGCCGTTCCATACTCACACTGCTGTGTAAATATAAAAACTGTGACCGTGTAAGCTGACAAATGTTATCAAATCTGCCAAAAGTGCTATTTGAAAAGAGAGCCCCATTAGGCCAAGTAGGGCAACCGGTACGAATAGACGTCGCACAATCGGTTCAATCAGATCTGAAATTGACGTCATTAACTGAATCGTTTTATTAGCTTGGGCAGTTCACCTAAGAATATATCCCACAGATCCACATGGTAGGTGAAGCAATCTAACAAGAAATTATTCAAATGAACATTCAACTTCAATCCAATGGGGCTTCCCTTAAGTGAAAGCAAGAGCTGTCGTAACAGATAAATAACAAACTGAAATTGTAAAATGTAAATTATTTAATATTGACATCCTGTAGGTAATTGTTAGGTTTTTTTACGTGGAAAACCTGAATAAGGTCATCACCAGGCTTTGCAATGAAAAACAACAAGACAATCATAACAATGAGACCAAGGAACTTATCCATCAAGATATTGGCTGATCTCTTGCTGAAATTAAATAAGGTTTAGTAGTTCAATCATATGCGTTAATTTATTTACCGTGAGGATCTATAGACTTTCCACTGTGCGTAGTGTTGGCCTAATGCCATTTTCATCAAACCAGCAGAAATTGGTTTGTAGTCGACAATTGAGAAAATACAATGAACCGATTCGCATGCGAATGTGAATAAAGTAGATAGGATTGCCTGTCTTTGGTGTGGTTCCGATGGTGGTTTGGAAAATGATACAAGAAGATTGTAAAGCATCCGTAAATCACTTGGATATTGGTCAAGTTTGCATATCTCTTGGTCTGGACAATATAGTTGAATAATTTCATCGGCGTTGTAGAGAAATACATTTGGCACTGTTGTATTGGACGTTTTAATACTTAATTTTGTTAAATAGATCGTTGAACTGAGGGAATCATAGGTAAAATTCATAGAGACATCTTTGTTGACATTTTTTCCTGCCTGTGCTATATAGCCCAGATGTCGTAGTTCGTTGCGATTTTCATCGGAGATCACAAAGTATGAAATGGAGTTTTCGCTGATTTGTATTTCACCGAAGATTTCACATTCATTTTTGTTATAGAATAGAGTTTTTGGTACGAATATCTTCACAACACTCATTTCTTGTATTTTTTATTTATTTTGTTTTAGATAAAGTGACGTTACATCAACTGACAAAATAGACAATATAACAGTTGATATTTGGCAAAGGTGGCTGTCCATCTACCCTTGGCGTATTTTTTTGGGAAGTGAGTATAACAAAACCAAAAGTGAGTATAACAATTTTGCATGTAAAACCGAAAGTGAGTATACAAGTTTTGCATGTAAAAGTGAGCTAGCTATAGATTCTCAAAAAAATACGCCTCCCGTTGAATACTTTTTGATATTAGGCGTATTTTTTTGAGAATCTATAGCTAGCTCACTTTTACTTTTACTTTTACATGCAAGACTTTTATACTCACTTTTGGTTTTGTTATACTCACTTCCCAACAAAATACGCCAAGTGTTGCATTCTCATAGCACTCAAACATGGAACACTTTTCGTTGGTTAACAGCCGAAAGTTGATTCTTCAAAGCCCTCAAGAATCGAATCGCGCGCTCTTTTAAAGAGTGCGGAAATTCGGACCCAGGGTGCGAATTTCTAGTAAAGGCGTATTTTTTTGAGAATTTCTAGCTAGCTCACTTTTACTTTTACATGCAAAATTGTTATACTCACTTTCCCAAAAAATACGCCAAATGACATAAAATGAAGGCTAGGTAGAGGAGGCACTTCATTATGCATTTTACTATAGCAAGGAAAGTATGAACATGTCCTTCTACAAATCAAAATAATAGCCATAATTACAAAATCCATACACGGGTATTTAGGTTAGGTTAGGTTGAATAGGGTGTGAGTTCATCACATTGGACCAGGCACCATATTGGACCCATCGCCATCCCTGGGGAACCTTAACGGTCAAATAACCTAAACCACTTCGCCCAAGCAATTAATTTCCCTACAGAACCTGAAAATTGTTTCAGTTTTGTTTGCGAGGCCAACCTCCTCCAAATTGTCGAAGAAGTACCTACCAAGGAATTTCCTCCTATACCGAGCAATAGCTCGACATTCACAGAGGAGATGATTTATGTCCTCTGTGACATGCAAGTCTTCGCAATACTCTCATAACGTGTCTCCTTAGAAGACAGTGCCCGGAGAGTATCCCTATTACCATTCGTAGCCTTGATCTACTGAGCCTTAGTAATTCTACAGATTTTTTCCGATCTAGCTTAGGCCACAGAGCCTTAGAGACCCTGTGCCCTACTATATTCAACCATCTCTGATCTGCCCTGTTTTTAATATTCTCGAGAATAATTCTCTTGGCCACGGCTATTGGTGGTCTAATGCCCCCAATTGCTTCATTAGGTGGAAGCTCTGCTCCGGTTTTGGCCAGAACATCAGCCCTTTCGTTACCCTCAATATCACAGTGTCCGGGTACCCAACACAATCTGACTTGGTTCTGCGCGCATAATGCTCTGAGCATTGTGCGGCAGCTCCTGACTAGGTCAGGTTTGATGATAAAGGACTCTAGCGCTTTTAGCGCAGCCTGACTATCAATGTAGATAGCGATATTCTTGTTGGATATTGATCCCATATCAAGATCCGCGGATTTGAGCACGGCCAGAACCTCTGCCTGGAACACACTGCATGTATCCGGAAGTCTTAATGACACTTGTAGGTCTATATCCCTGGAGTATATACCTGACCCTGTACCCTCCTTAGTTTTGAAACCATCCGTATAAATCGAAATTTCATTTTCATTCGAAACCTCATTCTTTTTCAGTCCTCCCTATCTGGATATTGTACTTCGTACGGTGTGTCGAAGTCAATTTCCCCCAAACTTTCATCCGTTTTATCGGGGATGTTGGAGAAGGATTCCATTAGTATGGAGCTATGTCCTACCTGTCTGATTTTGAAGAACCCTGCGTTAGTTAGCCGAAGCGCACTATTACCTGCTTGCAATTTTATTTGTAGGTTCAGGGGTAAAAGATACATAAACGCCTCAAGTGCAGCTGTGGGTGTGGTGCGTAAAGCACCAGTGATGTCAGTGCAGGCTGTTCTTTGCACCCTGGTCAACATATCCCGTATATATAACTTATTTGTGGCTTTCCACCAAACAAGAGCTCCATAGGTAAGGATGGGTCTAACCACCATGATGTATAACCAATGCATCATTGTTGGACTCAATCCCCATTTTTTTCCTGCTGTTCTCTTACAGAGGAAGAGAGCATTATGAGCCTTTGGGACTCTTTCCTGAACGTTAAGTTTCCAATTCAATTTTTTATCTAGGACCATACCAAGATATCTTGCGCTATCCGAAAGGGAAAGCTCCACTCCACCAATCCTGGGTAGTTTGAAGGGTGGTATCTTGTATTTTGTACTAAAAAGTACTAGTTCTGTCCTTTCCGGGTTGACACGAAGTCCACACCCTTCTGCCCATTTTCTGAGCTTGTTGAGGGCTGATTCCATGGTTTCACTCAAAGTGTTCAAGAATTTACCCCGAACTAGAATTGCCACATCATCCGCATAAGCGGTTACGCTAAACCCTGCGTTATTGAGTTCTTTAAGTATATCGTCTATGACAAGAACCCGGAGAAGAGGAGATATAACCCCTCCCTGGGAAGTGCCTCTAGTAACCGATTTTCTTATTGAACTGTGTCCGAGAGTGGAATTGATATTCCTGGTGACAAGCATCGTGCAAAGCCAATTGGTGATGATATGATCTACCTTTATCTTTTCCAGAGCGCGTTTGATTGCCTCTGCCCTAACGTTATTGAAAGCCCCTTCGATGTCTAAGAAGGCAGCTAAAGCAAATTCCTTGTGGTGTAAGCTTTGTTCTATTTTACCTACCACTTCATGTAGAGCTGTTTCTACCGATTTACCTTTTAAGTATGCGTGCTGAGCATTGCATAGATTTCCATTGCAACACTTGCTTCTTATATGGATATCAAGAAGCCTTTCGAGTGTCTTGAGGAGAAATGACGAAAGACTGATGGGTCTATAGTCCTTCGCAGAGGTATGGCTTGGTTTACCTGCTTTGGGTATGAAAACCACTTGTACCTCTCTCCATGCCGTGGGAATGTAGCCAAATTTAAGGCAATGTATAAAAATTTCCCTGATTCTACCTGTAACCATAGCCGGGGCCTTTTGCAGCATAGCTGGCAGGATGCCATCAGGGCCCGGTGCTTTATATTGAGAGAAGGACATTATAGCCCAACGTGAAAAGGCGTTCTATTTCGGCTTCGGTTGACACGTCAGCGTACTCATAATGCCCATTCGGGTTCGAAGCCGTTGGAGTGCTACTTCCTGGAAAGTGAGCTTCAACTAAGGCTTCTAGAACTTCCTCACTGCTTTCAGCCCATGCACCATTAGATTTCCTAATAAAGCTGGGTACTACCGCATCTTTAGCAATAATCTTGCGAAGTCTGGAGGCTTCGCTGGTATCTGCAATCGATTCACAGAAAAGCTTCCAGGATTTCCTTTAAGATCGCCTAATCAAGTATTTAAACTCTCTGCATATTCATCCCATGTAATATCATCCCCTACTACTTTCGCTCTGTTGTAAAAGTGTCTGACCTGTTTTCTTTTGAAGCTTAAGGTGGGTTTCCACATGTCGGTTGATTGACAAAGTTTGACAGCCCTCGCGTTTATGTCATTGAACGACATGAACGTCAGTTCATTTCCACTTATGCCAATTATTAGCAAAAAATCGTTTGTCAGTTGATTGTCCAACTTATGAACTCGATGCCAATAAAATTTCCTCTGTCAATTATAGACAAAGTGACATTTTGTTTGACAATTCAGCTGTTTCCACTTGTCCAGTGGTTTCTTTGTCAGTTATTGGCAAACGCTGTTAGTCAATTCATTGACAAGCAATTTTTCGCTATTTCCACTTGCCAATTGTTTAATTGGCATAAAAATACGTCAATTGTCAATTTCAAATCGACAAGTGGAAACCCAGCATTAGCTCCTTGTTCCACCACTGAGGTTGAGACCTCTTAGCCGTTTTCCTGAGTGGACAAATTTTTTCATATGCTTCATTCAAAGTTGTGCATAGTTTGTCCACCGCCCTGTCTATGTCCGGAGGATTGGTCATACAAGTTGGCCCCTCCCCCAGGTGTTGCCCTACTATTACCTTGTACCTATCCCAGTCAGCTCTTCTTGGGTTTCTATAGGTACTGTTTTCCTTATTTAGGAAGCTTATTTGAAAGCGAATCCATTTGTGATCCGATACGGATGCCTCATCTAAGACCCTCCATTTACAAATTGTGAGAGAATCAGTACAGGATGCTAGAGTGATGTCTAACACTTCCTGTCTGTTTCGCACCACAAAAGTTGGTGTGTTGCCCTTATACACGGGTATTTATGTCAGTGATTTATGAGTAAAACAATAAATTATACCATCTTTAATAAATCTTTATTTGTATATCACTTTTTTTTCTTAAGGTTCGGATTCACAACACCATAGTTCTTGGCGATATGATTGACTGGAGCCTTTTTCTTTTGCTTGGCAGCAGCCACACTCTTTCGTTTACTACACCTAACCGATGCAGCACCCGTTTGATTTTTACCCAATTGATGGAATTTTTGTCGTTCTTCACGAATAGTTTTGAGACGCTTCTTTTCATCCAACAGTTCTTTGTAGTTTTTGTAGGCCTTTTTTGGTGCTTTGGCTCCCAGTTTAACAGCATGAACAATTTGCATCTTTTTCTTGTTTTTCGTTTGGGCTCCTTTAAGCACAAAGTTTAAGACTTCGTGTCGCGCTTTTTTGATATCGAACTCCAAATCATCCTTTTTCTTGGAGTCGGTTGATGTGGTGGGCATTGCACTGGTACGCTTAACCCCTCCATTAGAAATGTGTTCGGTTTTGTGGGTTAAATTTGGCTTTGGCTCTTCAAAAATTGTGGCAGTAAATTCTGGTTTATTTTTTAACAATAATGCGGCCCTGGTGGGAACCACTTTTAATGTATCGCTACTCATTTTTGAATTTATTTTCTATTTTATTTATTTCTGCACCAATATTTCACTATATTTGTAAACAATTTTTGCACATGGTTGTCAAAGAAATGTGACAGTGAATAGAGGTACCATGTACATTGGATTTTATGTATACTGTTATACAAAGGATGCGTGAACGCTCGTTAATTTGATAAATATGAGTATTATTATTCGTTTTTATTATATTTTAAAATGTTTTACGGTGTTTGAGATATCAAGTAATTAGATTAGATTGTCTAACTAATTCGCGCAAAATGTTTGTCGTGGCATATGTCGACAGAAAATCATTTTGTAATTCGGGTTACAATTTGTTTAATGTATTTTTACAGCTTTGTGTTTCTCTTAAACACTAGTGTTTGTGGATTTGTTTTTCTTTGTGACTTTTCAGAATTTTTTCTTTTGTTGATGTTATGTTTTTGTGAGTGACATTTTACGAATTTCTGTGATATGACTGCTGCCAAGCTTTTATAAAGAAAGAGCAAAGCCCCGATAATCGTTTTTTTCGTAAAGCTATATAGATTATCCAAAAAACAAACCTGCTGTTATTAATTAAACAATTAATTGGGCCTATTCGGCAAAATCTTTTATTCTAGCCGTATTTTTTTTTTTGAGAATGTAGCTAGCTCACTTTTACTTACATGCAAAACTTTTATACTCACTTTTGGTTTTACATGAAAATTTGTTTTACTCACTTTTGGTTTTACATGCAAAATTGTTATACTCACTTTTGGTTTTGTTATACTCACTTCCCAAAAAAATACGCCTAGTAATGTACCTATGAATATGATACCTACCTTTTCAACCTACTGCCAATGATATGTAAAGTCTTATGCTGGATTTACCTTAACACGCTCGCAATTTTACATGACTTCAGAGAGAGATCCGTTTTCCACAGTCAAGGCTACCACAAATTTCCATAAAAAAAATCATGGCAGCCTAATTTCGTGGCGTGGTAATGTAAACCCAGCAATAATGGCCGCGTTTAATCAAACTACTTTCAATCATAAACATATTTATGAATGAATAACTTTGGAGTGTACGATTGTCATCACAATTAGTGTTGGCCTCGACGCGTTGCATTGACTGCTAGATGACTAGCGGTATGCCAAACTCCATATAAAAAAAAAACGGACATTTCAGCATTTGCACTAACTAGATCTCTAGCACATTTTGTGAAATATCCTTTTCTGGGAAATTTGACAATCTAGCGCAAAATGAACTGATGGATTGAAAAAAATAACGAACTGGCAAAATAAAAGAGAAAGTGCAGAAATCAAATATTTTCAATTTGGTGTAAAATGTGAATTCAAACTTCTATGTAATTAATATACATTTATATGCGGCATGATGGCACAAAATACATTTTTGACTCTCATGGAAGATGAAATAATACAAAAGGCGTATTTTTTTGAGAATCTATAGCTAGCTCACTTTTACTTTTACATGCAAAACTTTTATACTCACTTTTGGTTTTACATGCAAAATTGTTATACTCACTTTTGGTTTTGTTATACTCACTTCCCAAAAAAAATACGCCTAAATTCAAGTTCTAATGTCACTTTGCCACTGCCCCTAGATTTCTAGTGCCAGCTTTCCCCCATCAGGGATATTATGTGCTGGACGACTAGCGGTCAATATAGAACGGGACCAATGCAAACGTCGTAGTTCATAGTGGATATGAAGAGTATTGAAAATAATGACAATTTTCGTTATCAAAATTAAAGGGGATTTGGCAAGTTATGCTCAAAATTTTTTTTATAAATCTGTGCAGTACAACCAACTTAAAAAATCGCATTAAAATCATTTTTGACTAAAGTTGATTATAGAGGAGTGTTGTTTCTCATCTAATAGTACATTTAGACCGCACCTAAATTCAACATTTCAGCAGACAAAATTTCGAAATCCAATTTTGCGTTCTCATTGAAACTTCAACATTTCAAATTACAGCTGGTATCAGAATTGATTAACTACTGATGTTGTTTTGTGTTTCAAAATACTTAAAGAATTCATTTTTTAGTTATATTAATCTAATAGTACATTTACACCGCACCTAAATTCAACATTTCAGCAGACAAAATTTCGAAATCCAATTTTGTGTTCCCACTGAAATTTCAACATTTCAAATGACAGCTAGTAGCTAGTAACAGAATTGATCACCTACATATGTTTTTTTTGTTTCGAAATCAGAAGTGGTTTGTACCTAAAGAATTCATATTTTAGTTATATTAATCTAAACATGAATACAAGTGATAATTCACTATTCAGACATATTTTTCCTACTTCCTATTTTTTTAGCTTTTACAATCTAGTTTTACAGCCGTTTTTTTTGTCAGTGAGCTCAAAAGTCATCAGAATAAGGTTTCTCGATTTGACAAACTTACAAATGCCAGCGTTGAAATTCAATATTTAGCAATTCATAACTTATTGAATTTAGCCGAAATGATGAATTTAGGTGCGGTGTAAGCGTACTATAATCATAATTTCCTATGAAAACAGTCCAATTGGCTATTCATAACCTATTGACATAATCAGCTGGCAAATAAAACAGGGAATTTTTTTCTCGAAAATCCAAGACTGCGCTCTGCGTTTACATCTATCAGTCGTTCAATTTTATTTGGCTTTGGCAGGTACGGTCGGTAGCCATCACCATCGCGGATCGCCATCGTGTTACAAAAAAAAAATAAATAAAAATTAAGGAAAATTGGCCAAGAAACACCTTCAGGCACACCATCCAGAGTTAGAAAAATGATGTCTACTGACCAAAATGTTCTACTGCACAATCCCAACAAAGCCGTAGCCAAGGAATTAAAGTTAAAAGCAAATGAATTTCTCAATTCTCGACGAAATGCTAACAATTTATTGGATATTATTGGCCACCTCGAGGTTCGTATGCAAAGAAGATTTTTCATTTTTTTTTTTTTGGTTACAATTCACAGAATTCTTCGGGTGTGAGATTTTAATAAAATTTCACTTTCTTTTCACATTTCAGCAATGTCTATCACAAAAACAACCAGTTTTATCCTGCATTCTGACACTGGAGGTGATATTCACGGAGCTCCTAAAGCGACGAGAAATGTGCATTGTTATAACTCCACTCAAACCAAAGGGTAAGTGCGGGTGCTAGTCTGAAAATCCACTTCAAATTGTTGGGCAAAAGTACTGTGAATTTTATATAAACTAGACGGGTGGTTCAAGTGTACTCTACGTACCTGCAATATATGTATATTTTTTTTCGGATATGTTGCATTTTAAATTGTGCAATTAGCCATTTAGTTTTGACATTTATTATACACTTTTCGTTGAGATTCATTGATACAATATGCGTATTAAAATGATATCACGTTTTGTATAGCCCCATGGTGGTTTGTCATACATAAGTAGTTACCAGTGAAAGTAATACCTACACAAATTTTATATTTTCTTTGCTTGTTTTAATAATATGAAAAGAGCTTTAGGAACAATTGATTTTCAAATAGTATTCATGTTTGAATGAAAAACCTTCTTAAGTCTGTCGACCGACCAACATTATTCAATATCAATATTTAGTGAAAAATACAAAACACGTGGAAGAATTTTGTTTGTTTTTATATTATGTAGTAGGTATGTACAGTGCATACTGGGAAGACGCGCAGCATATTGCTGAAGTAAAAATGAACAGTTGATATAATGTGTAAGTTACAGGTTCCAGAACATTGACGATAGATCTTCGAAAGAACTAGGTAAAGCCTAAATACGTGCTTTCGTTTAAGTGGATTTTTTGCTTAGGAAAACTGTGCTGCTGATTCCTCAAAGTCTTGCAAACTATACTCTTAGAAACAAACGTTGTGATGCACGCCCATTTATTCTCATTTACTAATTTTTGGAAATTTTCTTCAACTTCCACGCTCTTTCTCAATACATACAGTAATTAACTTATTTCTTTTGCAGATGAGAGTCCCGAAACAAAATACAAAGAATGGCTTCAAGAGCGCTTCGAAGATTCGGTAAAACTTATTCTCGCCTGTATTGATGTAGAAAAGTCCAACGAGAGCTCTCAAGCGTTAGTTACCAGCATGAAGCTGCTTTCGTGGGAGGGCAAATATCCGCTAGAACAGACAGACTCGTATTGTTTTCCAAAACTCCGATTGCGTAACATTCTATTGAAGCTACTCTCCACAGAGCGGTCCAATACTCACTTGATTGGCCGTTTCAAAGAGTACGCAGACTATCTGGATATTGTCTATTATTCGTGGAAGATAATTCCAACACTGGCGACAAAGGCGGCATTTGAAAATGTCTCATTGGCCCACAACTATCTCGATCTAATCGACGCGCTGCCAGTTAAAAAGGAAATGGCTAATGACGCTAAACTTCTATGCGCCTTGGAATCGCCACGACCAGAGAACTACGAATACCATGCAATGAGAAAGTCCATCAACAAAGTATGGAATTGCATAATGCAATGGGACATGAAAGAGACCATTCACAAGCAGGTGCTAATCATTTTGCTGGAACGAATTTTACCACACTTGGAGAAGCCAATACTGCTTACAGACTTCCTAATGGATTCGTTAGATTTTGGTAAGACGCAGAGTTGTATCTCGCACATTCGGAAGAGTTAAAGTTTTGTTTTTATTTTATAGGTGGACCCATCGGACTACTGGCACTGCAGGGTATTTTCACACTAATACAGAAACACAACATCACTTATCCAAACATATACGAGAAACTGTACTCAATGTTCGAGCCTGAAATCTTTCACACCAAGTTCAAAGCGCGGCTCTTCTACTTGGCCGACATATTCCTTAGTTCGACACATCTGCCAGAGAGTTTGGTGGCCGCTTTTGTTAAGCGATTGGCGCGGCTTAGCCTAATAGCGCCACCCCAGGACGCCATAATTATCTTGTACTTTATTGGAAATCTAATTCTAAGGCATCCAGGTCTAAAGCGGCTAATCTGTTCTAACATGGCTATAGAGGGTAGGTAAATGCTGTGGGGATAGATCAAAATTAATCGGAAATTTTTAAATAGTTTCGCGTGATCCTTTCATAATGGACGAACGAGAACCGACAAAATCAAACGCCCTCGAAAGTTCGTTATGGGAAATTGTTACTCTGCAAAAGCATGCGTTGCCTTCCATTGCCACTGCAGCTAAGTTCATATCACAGCCATTGCCAACTGCCGAATGGGACCTGTCCTCGGTGCTGGAAATCAAAGAAGATGATGTAAGTCTTTAAAGACCCTTTCTGTCGTTTGCCGAAAGGCTAATTTTTTATTTTTGACAGATCTTCGATCAAGAAATAGCAAAGAAAACAAAACAGTATGCTCTGGCGTTCGAACGACCGCATTCGATGTTTCTAACGAAGAACGACAAAGTGATACAATACTGGAAGTTATTTTAAAACTATGTATATTCATTAATCCCCAAGGGACCGATCCAATACACCCTACCAACCAACCAACAAACCAACCAACCAACCAACAACCCACATAGCTACTAATGCATAAAGAAATATTTTTTTATTTCAAATGTTTTTTCAAGTTGCAACCCAGTTATGTAACACTCACAGTAAAACTGCAAGCAATTGTGTAAACTGTGTGTACATGTAATGTTTTTTGTAGTGACAGAGAAGTTAGATCCTAAAATAGTTAGACTAGTTTTAAGAATAATGAGAATTTTTGCCTAGAAATTGGCCGTGATTGATTTTTTTTTTGTTTTTTGTTTTGTTAACTGTTGAATTGACAATTGAAACATGCACTCTTGGCAATTGCGCCAACGAATTAGGAAAATGAAACGAAAGAGAATGGAAAGAAAATAAAATAACTTCATTACGCTTTGATACAAAAGAAAAATTGATTCCGTTTTATTTCGTGGGGGAACATTTACAGACATAGGTTGTTTCCCGAACTATTCCCTAAAGAAATAAACCATTTTCCCGTTGCGGTTCCGCATATGACTCTTCGTGGCGTGCAGTTGTTAAAGTGATACACAGAGTTCCACGAACTTTTATTAACGTTTTTATTTTGTTAACCTTATCATCGTCAAAGCCGGATGAAAACGCAGTAAGTTGTCTTCAGCGAACAATTTCCCATGTGGTCTTCGGATCAGTTTGTATCGGAGGATATTGGAGGGCTATGATGGTTGAGGACAATGTCCTCCCTAGAATGCCATTAATAGTAATATAACTGCTTGCTGGTTGTGTATGAATCGAGTAGGCGCTGATTGGCATCAACATGGCGGTACAATGGTACTATGCAGCTGCAAATAAAAAAATATATTCAGTTCCTCTCTTTGTTCTCTATAATATTCAACCCGTGTGTATTTTACAATAATGTATGCAATCATTTGATGAAATAAATAAGTAAAGTCACAGTCACTTGTTGATTGAAAAATCATATAGTCTCGGTGAAAATCGAGCAAACAGTGCGTCTAGATCAGAATGTGGTGGTCGTCTACTGATGAGCCCACCCACCGGGGCGGAACGCATTACTGGAGTTGAGGCCAACACTATTGTGAATAAGTAAAGTAGTTAAAACTCAACGCCTCCGAAATACCAACCAACGAGAGCATGAAACAACGGGCATTACCAAAGGACATGCATTAACGAACTGTAGTTTTTGTAACTTCGGGGTGAATATTCTACTTTACATTAATTTGCTGAAATAGATGTTCATTAACCGAATCGTCATAATAAGATCGATTACGATGTTGTTAACGACAGATACATAAAGTTTACATGAACAGCACAATTACCTAGGTAACTAACTGTTTTATTCCAAATACCTATAAGAAATAATCATATAACCAACTACTACATTAATTTCGTAATAGATCTATGGAAATGCACATCTCTTATGAAAATTAGAGATTGTCAAAATTTGACATTTCGTTTCGTATGTTTGTTCTTTATCAAAATTATCAAAAGCAGAATGATGGCCAAACAGTAAGTTCTACAACAAAATAAAACCTTTATTTTCTAAAAATTTACAATTGAATTTTTACTTTAGATATGGCCTTATCATACCAGGGCAACAGAAGCGTATTGAGCCTCCAAAAAGTGATTTTACAAAGCCCTCCATATTCGGCGAAAGTAGTGATTCCGACGATGGCCACGGACCACCACAGCTGAAAATGAAATCAGCGCCCATAGGACCTGGTGCCTCGGAAAAGAGAATCGTAAGTTAGTCCAGAGGGTTAATAAAATACAAAACTTCACAACCTTTAAACCGCTCATTCAAATTCAGGCAAGAAAATTGCAAGAGAAAGCCCTTGCCGAAGATCCAACAGTCTTCCAGTACGACGAACTCTACGACGACATCGAAGGGAAACGCGAAGAAGCAAAAAAAGCAAAAAGCAACGAAATTAAGAAACCAAAATATATAGGGCGCCTTTTGGAATGTGCTGAAAAAAGGAAGCTAGAAAATGAGCGACGTATTGAACGTATGGTGCAAAAAGAACGAGAACTAGAAGGTGAAGAATTCAAGGGCAAAGAATCCTTTGTTACGTCAGCATATAGGAAGAAACTAGAAGAGATGCAAAAGGCAGAGGAATTGGATAAGCGGGAGGAGTATCTGGAGGCAATTGGTGATGTCACGAAACAAAAAGATTTAGATGGGTTTTATCGACATTTATATGAACAGAAATTGGGATCAAAGGAGGGTAAAAATGTTGCGGCCGAAGAGGCGCCATCCACTTCTAAGGAATCGGAAGACATTGCATATAAACCTATTAAGTCGGGTAAACCGCGTACATATAGAAAACGACGGTCATCAGCTGAAGAAGAAGCAGAAACTGACAAGGCTGGTAAAGAGCCAGCAAAGCGGGCGCATATCCAGTCGAATCTGGATGCCGATTCAGATTTTAGTATAGACTCTTCTTCATCGTCTGATGAAGAGAATGACACAGAAAAGAAAATTTGTGAAAAGGATAAAGCTATTAAAAAGGTAGCTGAAGACAGCATTATAAAGAAGGAACCTGAAGAAGGCGAACAAACGTTTTTAAAACCTGCAACTAATGCCCCTATCGCTGTATCAGACATTAAGTTGGAAATTGCAAACAATGAAAAGGTAGACGACGACAACATAAAGCCGAGTGTTGATCTACCTCCAGCAAAGCCAAAGAAAGATAAGAGTTTGATTTGGAAGAAACGCACTGTTGGCGCTGTATTCGATGCAGCACTGCAGAGGTACTTTCAACGGAAGGCAGCAAGAAATGGTTGAGTTGAGAATAAAGTATAAATTCTAAAATGACGTCATTGTGTTTTTATTTACTCTGCATATTTATGGTTTGTGTCTACTCGCACTCGGTATGTTAATCATAGTAGATGTCACTAAATATTTTCTTAGGTTAAAACCTAATCAACTATATGAACGCCGGTAGATGACAGTACGTTCGCAATGTAGAAATATAGCCCATTCGACAGAGATGCGAGCGCCAGGTATATTCTATAGCGGAGAATAGAATCATTATAATACTGGGAGCAGTGATATCCGTGTCCTCAATTTTCAAATATTAGAACCTAATTCTATTCCGAAAACACTGAAGCGGTAATAAATGTTATACACTAACCAATCCCACCGAAAAAAAATGGCCGAAATCTTGTTGCTGCTGACTATGTACAAATCCCAATACAAAATTAGAAAAAAACCGTTAATTAATATCATATATTTATAGCCAACCTATTAGGTATACATTTTTGGGAGAAGAATATTTGAAATGTGTTACTTATTCGAAAGAATGATTTTTAAATAAGACGGGCGGGTTGATTAAGGTTCAAATTTAATACCAGCATAGATTACGGTGTGTGATAAATTCAGCCAAATGAAGTCAAGGCAGACCGATAACAATTTGCTCACTTTCCTCATGCATACCTACCTCATTTCGACCCGCTTGCTTACGCTGGTAATTATGTAATCGTGTGAGGATTCAAAAGAATCGTATTGAAAATCTTGATTAGGAAACGTCAGTCATAGGAAGACTACCAGTCATTGTATTTATTTTTTTCTGCTACTAACTTTAAGAACTGTACAATTCGACATAAGACAAGCTCTTCGCACTTGGCGCTCTTTCCTCTTTTTTTCATTCTTGCTTCCTGCCATCTTTTCACTCCTAGCTATCCTTCCATAGATAGAGATGGTGGCGGATGAGCCCTTTATGGGCCAACGGCAGCGCTCATATCCCAGAAGCGGGTTACTGACTCCGGTAAATCCGGCCCCTTTCATCCAAGGGGCTCAACAAAGGACCTGGCCCTCCAGGTTGGAAGTTGTGCTTCGGGGTAACTTCCCTATCACGGTAAAACCAGGCAGTTCTGATACAACTACAAGCCTCGGATATGGATGATCCGAATCTTGACGACCCCAGTAAACGAAATAAGGATAACGAGCTTCGGATCTGCACTTGGAATGTCCGGACCTTAAACAGACCGCGTGCAGCCGAACAACAACGACATTACGGCCATCCAGGAAGTGCGAAGTAGGATGGAGAAGGCACAAGAATGATGAAAAACTGTGACATCTACTACGGCGAGTGCCGCAGAGAGCAGAGTCAGCGGTTATTTGGATGTGGATTTGTGATTAGAGGAAGACTTATACAAAAAGTCTTGGGATTTCGCAATGTTAGCGATCGCTTAGTTACAATCCGCATCAGGGCCAAATTTCAAAATATCGCGATGATCTGTGCTCACGCCCCGACAGAGGAGGAAGACGACACAGCCAAAGAAGCATTCTACGATCTTCTTGACAAGACGTATGATGCGAAGTACGACGTCAAGATAGTTCTTGGCGACTTTAACGCCAAAATCGAAAAGGAGGGCATCTTTGGCTCCGAAGTCGGAAAGCAAAGCCTGCACGACAACACCTCGGGAAACGGACTCTGGCTAAACGACTTTGCGGCGGGGCGAAATGTCCTCATTGCCAGCACACGATTCCCACACCTCAACATACACAAGGGGACTTGGCGGTCTCCAGATCAACAAACAGTCAACCAAATCGATCGCCAACATAGACTCGGACCATTACTTGGTAGTAGCCAAAGTACAGATGCGGATATCCAATAACCCACAACACCGAGAGGATATTGTAAGAAGATTTGACGTTGCAAGGCTACTATCGCAAGAGACCGCCAAAACCTTTGCCGACCGCGTCTCCATAAACCACTCAGCAAAAGCCCATTCTCAACTTCACCAGCATCAAGCACAGATAACTAGTGGCAACACTGCCAGCATGCCATCAGGAGTGCCGCTACCGAAGTGCTGAGTTTCAATAGGCGACCACAACGAAACCCCTGGTTCGATGAGGAATGCCGCCAAGCACATGCAGCCAAGAACGAGGCCTATCAATTAATGCTGCAGACAAGAACCAGAGCGGCTGAGAGAGCTGCACGCGAACTCTTCGGGCAAAAGAGAAGGAAGGAACACCGAACACCGAAGGAAAAAGAGAGAGCACGAGAAGCGAGTGGTCGAATCAATTGAGAAGGGTAAGACGATCCACCCAAGGATACAAGGCCTGAGATGAGCATGGAATACATTAGTAGATTCACAGTCGGTGCTGTGGATTTGGAAATAACACTTCTGCAGACTGTTAAACGGCGGAGGCAGCCAACAACCCGCTCTCAGGCAGAATGATCCGTTCAGCTTGGACCATTATAGCCAAAATTTCCGTCCAGCCGACCTACACGAAGTGAGGATAGCGATATCCAAACTTAAGTCCAACAAAGCTGCTGGAGCGGATGGCATTCCGGCCGAGCTTTTTAAAGCAGCGGGGGGATGGCTTGGTAAGGAACATGCACCAACTCATCTGTAAAATTTAGTCGGATGAAAGCATGCCCGACGAATGGAACCTAGCATCTTGTGCCCCATCCACAAGAAAGGAGATACTCTGGACTGCGCCAACTACAGAGGAATAAGTGTCCTCAATGTCGAGTATAAGATCTTGTCGGCTGTATTGTGTGAACGCCTTAAATCTTCCGCCAACAACCTGATCGGCCCATATCAGTGTGGTTTTAGACCAGGGAAATCAAACATCGACCAAATTTTCACACTCCGACAGATCTTGGAAAAAATCAGATCGATACACACCATCTACTTGTCAAATTTTGGCATTCCCGCCAAACTTGCCCGTCTGTGCAGGAGGATGATGGAGAAATCTCGCTGCTCTGTCAAAGTCGGCAAGAAAACCTCCGAGCCATTTGATGTCGAAAAAGGTTTAAGACAAGGCGGCGTTCTATCATGTACTTTCTTTAACATCGTTCTTGAAGCAATTGTACGAAATTTCACAAGCCAACACCAGAGGTACAATTTTTCAAAAGTCCGTTCGACTACTTGCCTATGCTGATGATATTGACATTATTGGAAGAACGCGGCGAGCTGTCAGTGGCGCATTTGCAAGCATCAAAACGGAGGCGGCGAAGATGGGTCTGGCTGTTAATAAGGACAAAACGAAGTATACGCTGTCAACGAGAAGGGACTCTCAACATCGGCGACTCGGACAAAGCGTCACGATGGACAGATACAACTTCGAAGTAGTTAAAGACTTTGTCTACCTGGGCTCCACTTCGCAAAATGACATCGGCGCAGAGATCAAGCGAAGAATCACTCTTGCTAAGAAGGCATCTAAGAAGACCTTAATCATCCCGGTTGTGCTATATGGTGCAGAAGCATGGACCCTGTCAAAAGCGAATGAAAACCTTCTGCGATGCTTTCGGAGAAAGATTCTTCGAGTGAGTCGACGAGTCTTCGAATTCACCCCTGAGGGATAACGCAGCAGAGGAAGACCCCATCTTAGGTGGCGCACACAATTTGAGAACGGCCTCACCTAACTTGGTGTGCGTAACTGGAGGCAGCTAGCGAGGGACCGAGCTGGCTGGAGGGGCTTGTTGGTTAAGGCCGTAGTTCCGAACTGTAATCGCCACCAAAAGTAAAAGTAAAGTAAAGTAATTAATTAAGAATTCGCCGATGGACGAAAGTACAAAGAGTTTGGTGCCACCACATGTCCAACCCGAATATAAACTACCAAACGCTATCCTCCACTTAGGCATTACATAACTATCGTAGATGGAGAATTTTTTGAAATACTAAGGCCGAAATATTTCCATTTTCTGTTTTCCTATGCCTGATTCATTAATCTGTTCGAAATACGAGCAAAAGGCATGAACCAACTATACATTTAATCAAAAAGCATTTCCGTTGACCAACAGCTTTTCGTTATGACCCTTGGACCATTCAATACAGTTTCAAAGAACCTAACAAATTCGCCAAGACAGGTCACGACCACACCACACACATATATTATACACGTCTCAATCCAATAACACTTCCAATTATACGAAACAACACAAAGTCGACAGATCTTACATCACGAACACGTCACCACAAGCGAAGAACTAAAATGCAGACCGAAATTGCTTCTGTGAAAGGCACGAACTACATTTAGAGAAAACATTAAACAGGGAATTAAGGAGAAACGTGGCAGAACCTAGGATCAAACGAATATACCTATAATGGGTATAGAAGATGGAAGTCGAATGCCATTCAAACAACGAGATGCCTCCAGCAGACATACGTCCACTCACTCGATTTATGTTTCCTCGTCTAATTACGCTTAATGTAATTAATTGTGAAACAAAGCTCCCATACCTCTACAGCTATCGACACTTTGGACACGATGGTATATAAAATCGATTTCGATTTGTCAAACAACACTAATTAGACCACAAGGATCCTTGCTGGCGCGGCCTGGCCAAAAATTCAAGTATATCAAGGCGAATTATTGATGAGAGCTAATTTATCGTCTGCGATTTTGAATATCGCAATAGTCCTTCGCCCTTGCCGCCGTTGCCAAAGCATTACAAAACAAGTCAGTATACAGAGCTCCCATTTTATTACGAATCTCTACCACTTAATTACCGAAAATGAAATAACTAGAGAGAACCGAGACGGTGACGGTGAGGCGGCAAAAGCCCACCAATATACGAGTACGGGGTAATTAGATGATTTCCAGATTTGGATTCAGATCAATAATTAAACATTAACAACTTGGCACATTTAAATTTTAGTATTTCGCCATTAGAAGGCTGCGGTTGTATTCGTAAACGTACACCATCACCACCTATAAACAGTCTGACAGTGATTCGAAAACGTTACGTATAGGATTGGTTTCAGGGTTGAATTGGGGCTTGGAAGGAACTGATGGTGGCCGATGATTTGGCATGCTGGGCACGTTTCGGATGCTCTTTCGTACGGTTTGTTAAGTATACTGCTAATGGAAGTTTGTATTACATAGCGCAGTGAAAGAAATCGAAAATGTTGAATGAAAATGCTGCAGTGAGGGTCAGGTCCTGCGATTGTTTGTGCGGCCGTGTTAATGGAAAAGGGCTTTCCAACTCAAAGTAAGTTAAATTTAGAATTTCTTGTTTTGAGTACCTACCTTTCTATAGGTTTGTTTTTAAACATCTTAAAGAAAGAATGTATTTTTCTAATTGGTGCGGTTTATGATATTTGTGTCATCTCCCTAGATTCTGATAAAAAGAATCGTGAGAACAAAGAAGATTACATCTTAATTCATAGCAGATTATTCAACATACAGAATGTAATCCGGTAAGTCCCCATTACTGATCAAATATTCACACAACGGCAGAACCTGGAAAAAATCAAAAAAGTCCAAATCGATAATCAAACTCACCATCTATGCATTTATTGATTTTAATATTGCCGAACGCGCTAGGAAATCGCAGCCCTCCTGCAAAAGGGCTGTAGGCTCTCGATGGGGCCTTCAACCCAATATAATGCATTGGCTTTATACTGCGGTCATAAGACCGATAATTCTATATGGCATCGTTGTGTGGCGGCCGGCCTTGAACAAAAGGTCTTAGAGAAGATTCAGCGCTTGGCATGTATGTGCATCACGGGCGCAATTGAGGACATCTCCAACTGCCGCTCTGCAGACCATGCTTAACCTACTTCCACTAGACATCGTCAGTAAAGAATATGCCACCAACGTGGCGATCAGATTAAGGGAAGGGAAACACTGGAAAGGGCAACCAATTGGACATGCCAGCATCCTTCTACAGATGATGCCCCTGCCCACCACTACCGACTATCTGCCTACGAAAATCAATTTCGAAAGAGACCTTACCCATGAAATACCGGACAGAAACCAGTGGGATTCACAAAATGTCCTACACAAATCACTGTCAATATTCACAGACGGTTCTAAGACACTAGAGGGAGTGGGCGCCGGAGTCTTTTCAGAGGAATTGAACCTGGGCCTCTCCTTCAGTCTTCCGAAACACAGCTATTCGTCAAGCTACAGCGTGGCTGTCGATTAATTCGGTATCGCAAAGGGATATACATTGATAGCCAGGCCAGGGTTCCAGGTCACTGTGACATCCCAGGGAACTGTGCAGCAGACAAACTAGCAAGGCGAGGCGCCTCTGGCGTGGAGAGCATAAGCCTGCACAACGTGTATGCACCACTTTCCCACGCACGCACACGAGCAAAGGCTCGGTCTGCCATACAATGACTTCTGCAGAAGCTGTAGGGACGAAGAGGAGGACGAGTCCGTCACTCACTTTTTTTGCAGCTGCCCTGCCCTGGCCAATCTAAGAAAGGAAACTATTTTCTCAATGATCTCAGTAACATCAGCGCCGCTAACATTCTTGGCTTCATAACCGGCAGCAAATGGTTTACATTAGTAGCCAGTAAAGAAACAGCTCCCCAAATCCCAGTGGTATGCACAATGGGCCGAATAACTGCCTAAGTGTTTCTCTCATCGAGAGCCACTTTAAACTAAACTAAACTAAACTAAACTATTGATTTTAAGGCCACAAGTGTGCGACAAGTGCTGACAGTGTATTGTTATAAGAATTCCCACGACAGTGCCAAAAACATCCCGATCGAAAATTAACGACACAAAAAAACAGCGTTCAAGTCTGTATATTCCCGGACAGTTAAAGTCAAGCAACTATAAAGGCCCTTAGCTTACTTATCATTGACTCCCAATATTACCTACATTATTTTAGCATCCAGTCCATAAAGGCATTGAAGGAAACGAAAAAGCCGACGAATTGGCTCAGAAACCCCTTCTACTGGACCGGAACCTTTCTGATATATCTCAAATCGACTATAAACTTAGCCACAAAAAGCTGAGAAAACATAAAATACATTTCATATTGGGAGAATATTTACTTACTTACTTATAGGGTTCTCGACCCGTGAAGAGTCTCAGCCTATTAGTTATTGAAAAGGAATTGGGCCCAGGGATGAAAAATGACGTACAATTGTACTTTTTTCAGTACAATTGATTTTTAAAAGTACGCAAGTACAATTCTCCAAAATTTAGTACACCCAGGCCAAAATATTTTACTTAAGAAAATACACAATATGTATTACAATTTTTCAAAATTAAATTATACTATTTTTCTACTCGCCTAAATTATTCTTAATTTTGACTGCATTTATGAACGCATCCCAAAATGCACTAGAGGAGTAGCTGCGTCTGCTGCCACTTGCTTGTAGTAAATGCCAAGCGGTAGCATGTGGAACAATATGTCCATAGTCGCTATTAGTGTGGTCCTACCTAGGTGCTCCACTGATGAATATTGAGTTTCTAGCTCAATTTGCTGCCTAGAGTGAGGCCTAAGTACTTGGCCGTGCATTTAGTTTTAGGGGAACAAAGTTTTGAATTTTGAATTTTAAAAACTAATAATTTAGGCTTTTAAAAGCTGTAGCATCAAGTCAAGCATTGCAGGTATTGTCGTTATTGGAGCACATATTTACCTAAAAAAAAGTACAATTGGACTCATTTAAGTACAATTTGTGTAAAGATTTAAATACTATTGAAAAAACTGATTTTTCATCCCTGATTGGGCCACCACAAAAATGACGGCATTTTTAGAGAAGAAGAAGGGACGTTCAATAATCTAGCTTAGTAAGTCTGACAGCTCTATATGTTCATGTTGTTGAGTTTTCATTTGACTAGACCGCAACACCGACAAATCAAGTCAAAAATTTCTCGACCTACTACTAAGTTGCCGTCTATTTGTGTCAATATGTGTCCGGAGAACTCAGTTTTGACATTCCTATTGGGTCATCGATCGGAGAGCATCGAAGAGCATGGGATAGCGCAGTTTGACATTTCGATTGCCCTTTATTCTGGTGGTGAATGAGGACAAAAGAAAATTCGTCATGCTATCAACAAGAAGGGACACACAACATCGACGAATCGGACAGAACGTCACTATAGACAGCTACAACTTTGAGGTGCGGTTAGGCACTTTGTCTACCTCGGCTTCGCTATAAATGATAATGGTACCACAGAAAAAATCGAACGAAGAGTTACATTTGCCAACCGCTGGCTGTTTCTGTGGCCTGGGAGAGCAACAAAACTAGTAAGGCCTTGTCAAGAAACACTTAGGAGTAGGAGACTCTATATAAGACCCTCATTATCCCAATCCTGCTCTATAGTGCAGAAACAGGGACGTTACAAAGGCGGATGAAGAGCGCAAAATTCTTCGAGTGATTTTTGGTCCCGTTTGCGATGACGGGCTTTGAAGGAGGAGATTTAGCAGAGAACTCCACAAGTTGTATAGCGACATCGGCCTGGTCAGATAAGTACGAATCAGTCTTCGATTCCAACCCGGAGGGACAACGCAGTAGAGAGAAACCTCGCCTTAGGTGGCCCTCACAAGTGAAAGGGGACCTCAAAATGTTTTTGTAATTTGAATCACTGCCTGTTAAAAGATTTGGCCATAAAAATTTTTATTTTGCAAACGCTGACTATTAACCCAAAAGAAAGCGTTTTGCAAAAGATCAAACAATCTTACCACCCGGTATTTTATACTTTTGAAAAAAGTGTTTCTTACATCTGGATGAATTCGCCGGGAGGAACAATATGTGAGTAGGACATATTTTGTCCTCAATTTCTTTGAGTACGCTGGAAGTTATTTTTGATACACTGCTTTGGCACATCCCAATAAGATAATCACCTCCGACGGTGTGTTGGTATCCTCCACTCCCTAAAAGAGATAGTGTCGCTGCTAATAGCAAAACAGGAGGTACTGCCGTGGATAATTGGGCACAGAAGTTCAGTTTCGTAAAAACATATTGAAATACTTCTTTATTTAACCGAAACCGCTTAATAAGTCTATAAAAAATACACCGTGTACATAAATTCACAGATAGTTTTCAATTGAACTCACGCTTTGCTTTGTAAGGAAAGCGGATTGCTGTTATCCCTTAGCTGTTTGCGAACAATTTTTTCATTATTGTCATTTTCGTCCGAAGAACTTAAGTAAAATAACAACGTCGGGTCCATTGAAGCCTCTAAAATTATCTTTTTCAAATATGAAAACTTTGCTTTTGCTGATTTTTTTCTTTTAAATGACATTTATTTGACGTTGAAACTATTACTATTTTAAGTTTAATCTATTACAACTGCTACGTCCAATCAAATAATTACGTTCCGTGAGCATTCGTGTGACACAATCTCAATACGTTCGTTCGTATGACGAGTCACGTAATTCTTGTTCGTACGATTGCCGATCCGTTCACGGAGGACGCGATTCGACCCCTGATTTTGGGGTGAGTTTATTCTTCGTTATCTAATTACTATTTAGATAACTTTTGCGAGCAGGAGCCTCATCATCCCAGTTCGGCTTTATGGCGCAGAATCGTGGACGTTATCAAAGACGGATGAAGACCTCCTTGGTCGCTTCGACAGCAAAATTTTTTGAGTGATTTTCGGTCCTGAGCTTTGGAGGAGGAGATTTAACAGCGAACTCTACGAGCTGTACAGCGACATCGACCTGGTCAGAAAAGTACGTATCCGTCGACTAAGATGGCTATCACAAACCACAGAGAACTAGACCGCCGACTTTCCGTACACCTACCCGATTCTCCCCTGAAAAAATGACCCTGTCTGTGAATACGTGTAAATGTCAAAATTAATGGCGGGAATGTAAATAAGACTTAAGAGCGGCCATTTATTGGGATGTGTTAAGAAACGTTGGGAACTAAGTTTAGGTACTGTTTACATTTTAGATAAAATCGTATTGCAAGTAGTTAGACGGCTGGTTGGAATGATTTAAACTTAATTTTGAGCGAAAATATAATCTATATCGTTGATAATATATTGTTCGCTCATTCGAAAACTAATACTTTTTTCAATTCACAAGAAATTCAGGGATTAGTGAATGAAAAAAAAAATAGCTGGCGATTTATTTTACGTTCCAGCAAATTTGTTAAAATTGCTACCAACTAAGGGATAACTTTTGGAATTGCGGTTTAATTTACCACGAGAACATTATGTTACAATTACCTTGTGGCATCACCATAAATTATTATACTGCTTTCTCTGTCTTACAGCTCATTTCGAATAAACGCTCGCGTCTTTTTACTTTTCAGCGAGTTGGTTGTGTTTTATTCTTGTCTCCGAAAAACTTTAACTTTTTCAGCATTTATTCATCAATAGGCCTGTTTTATTGCACATCTATAAAGTAGGGGTATTCATGCAACGTCGTAATGAACTGTCAAATTTTGTATGGAAAATCACACAAAATGTTAAAAAAAACCGAGACGGTAAACTTACGACGAGGTCAATGTGAATGTGAATAAACCAAAGTGAAAAATAAATCACGAAAAGATTTTTATTTTGACACTTTGTTTTGACTGTCAATTCCTGAAGCTCTTCATTTCAAAGTTCCAGGAGCAAGTCTTTTCCGGACCAATTTTGTTTTTTTGCAGTCATGAAAATATATAATACCTAGATCACGAAATTAATAACATGATTTTAGCTAAATCAAGTGAATTTAGCGAAATCACGTTGGTGGGAACATGGTATAGGTAAGTAAAAACATTTTTAGTTCGAAATTTCGTTGTTTAAACTCTTTTCAAAATAGTTTTTCCCATATTTTGAAGCATTAATTTATTATTCTAGGTACTCTTGCAATAGTAAAATAAGCAATTTTTTGTTATATAAATGCATCAAAAGTGGTTTGTTCGCATATTATTATCAATTCGTTTGTTCAATCTCATGTGAATATTCCTTTACATCGCCAATTTTAATTGATATCAACAGTTTGAACAATTTAATATTTCCTAAAACTAAACTGTGATGTGAACGAAGTGTAACTGGAAAAAGAGAAGAAACCTTCAGAACACAGCCCCACTGCCATAAACCACTGCCAGGTGCAACTGCCATAGGATTTTACTAAGTATGCGTGTGCCGTAATTTCTTCCCTTTGATTTATACAGGCCCAACACATAAATAAATCCTATGGTGCCAACAGCTTGTAGGCAAAGTCCGTTATGTGGGAGGAGTCGACGGTCTATTTCTTACTGGTTTGTGATGGCTATGACATGTAGAGCGAATGGACACCAACGCTCCGGCCCGAAGAGTCTTCGATTCCAACCCGGAGGGACAGGGGGACAAGAGGACATCAACCAACTTGGAGTGCGCAACTGGAGACGGTTAGCCAAATATCGGGCTAACTGGACAGGCGTGTTGGTTGAGGCCCATCTAAATAAGTAAAGTAAGTAAGTAACCCACGCTCACTAGGATTTATAATCACAACTTTTACTTTAAGAATTAATTGAAATCCACAGTGGAAATGTAAGGGCGATAAAATAACACTCGTCAACCCCTTCATTTTGTTTCCTTTTTTTTGTTTCTTACGTCAAAAGGGTTTAAAATCTCGGTATCCACCCAATGTCCAAATTCTTATTATTTCTGAATGAAAAAAAAATATCCGCAGACCGAACGGATATTAATTGGTGTTTGCTCTCATCCTCCTCCCCTAAAGTTCTCTTAAACGTATATCCCGTTCGAGATCCATTTTCGCTGCTGTTTTATATTAGATTTCCACTTGATTCCTGCCAGTTATATGCTGTCAACAAAAATCCAATAGCAAATTTTAACACATTCTCGACACATCCTTACAGCCCTCAGCAGTGCGCCACCCATTGCTCTCCGGAATGTGACCTTCGTCTTCACTTCTTCGATGCACTTTTCTCTCTGCTTCGCTGTGTGTTAAGTAGGGCAAGGTGTTTCTTGTAGGTCAAGGCTTCATTCACCAGATCTACGTGACTTGGGAGACAGAAGCATCAACAGCACCTTATACAGAAATGCCACCATACTATATTACGGCTAAGTTTACCGAACATGATGGCAAATATAAAAATCGAATCGAAGCCAAATTAATCGCCACCACTGAATGATTGGAATTCAAAAGTATACAGATATCTGGCCAGTCCTGGAAAATCCATTAAATTTTCCCAAGCAGCTCAAAATCCAATTTAAAGTGTCGTTGGTCGATTACTACCATAGCAAAAGAATCTGTCTTGAGGATTATCGATCATCATACAGATGGATGAGAGAGTGCGGTGGGCCGAGACCCTTGACACAATGCAAACATTGACAGGCAAATCGATGAACACTCAATTGGCCAGCTCAGCATCGAGTCCTATCGAGCCATCCACATCCGTATACACCCGCATATCTAGTATTATATCCCTATCGACATTGCAGGAGTTCGTATATCGTATAATACCCTCATCAAATTAATTGTATTCAAACATTTAAATTCCCATAAGTAAATTGATATCTTTGAGTGTTTACACCTACTTCAGACGACTTGGAAGACTCTGAGATTTCAATCGACTTGTGAGAACAACAAAAGTGCTGCTCAACGGATGTTTCTTCGTAGTCGTCGCCCTACATACATACGATGGTGTTGTCTCTTTTGAGCTTAACTACTCTCGTGTCTAGTTTAAGAAGAGTGATTCCCATTCAATGTCAAATATGTTGAACCTAGGCCACTTGAATGGCCTTTGTAAACATGCCGTATCTTTTATCTCGATTGGTTGAGTTGAGGTTTCGAATTTGACTTTGATGTGAATTTTGCTAAAAAAATAAAATAAGAGAAAGGAAAATGTGTGTTATGGGCGGACGACGACGAGCAACAAGAAAAAAGGGGAAAAAGTGGCCAATACTGGGTCGTTCGCAAATAACATGAAGAGATTGCCAAGTTTCAATGAGGAGCATCAAATGGTTGGGAACGGAAATGCCACAAAGTGGATTTTGTTGTCTTACTCGTTCACCTGTGGAGTAAGGCGACATGCTATCAAATGGACTACGCATTGATATGGGTGCGATGCACTTTCACAATTGATTGATCCATTTGAAAGGGAAACAGTTGTGCTGACTGATTAGTTTGTCACAAATCGAAGTATTGGTTCAGTCTATATACTTTTGGGATTTTACAATTTAAAGAGGGTAGACGCTGACTGGAAGATATGGAATTTGGTATCGGACTTTTGCAACAAATTTGCATCATATTTCAAATAAAAGACACTCTGCATCGTAAGTTTTCTTTGTATATATATTCATTTATTCAGCTGGGACCCTAGCAATAGCTGCCTCCAGTTATGCACCGTCAAGTTGGTTAAGGTCGCTCTCGAATTGTGCGTGCCACCTGAGGTTTTATCTCTGCTTCGTTGTTCCTTATTAGGGGTGTATTAAAATACTCGACCGGCTGGTGCGTTATTATCCATACGCTCCACGTTACCTAGACATGTCAGTCACTGTAATTTCAGCTTTTTGACTACGCCAGCATCGCTATATTTTTTTGTTGAATCTTCTCCTCCACATTCCATCGATATAAATCACTCGGAGAATATTTCTCTAAAAGTGTTTCAAGAGGTTTTCATCAACATTCGATAAAGTCAATGTTTCTTCTTCATACAGGAACACCGGGATGATTAAGGCCTTGTACAATATTTCCTTGGTTGTGTGACAGAGAGAGCTTTACTTCTTAGACGCCTTAATAGTCCAAAGACGCAACGATTGGCAAGAGTTATTCTTCGCTTGATCTCTGCGCCGATGTCATTTTGCGAAGTGATAATGGAACCCATGTAGACAAAATCTTTAACTAGTTCGAAGTTGCGTCTGTCCATCGTGACGTTTTGTCCGAGTCGCCGATGTTGAGAGTCTTTTCTCGTTGACAGCATATACTTCGTTTTATTCTCATTAACAGCTAGACCAATCTTCGCCGCCTCCGTTTCGATGCTTGTAAATGCGCCACTGATAGCTAGCCGCGTTCTCCCAATAATGTCAGTATCATCAGCATAGGCAAGTTGTTGAATGGACTTTTGAAAAATTGTACCTCTGATGATGGCTTGTGAGTTCTGTTAAATTTCTTCAAGAATGATGTTGCAGAGACGGACAAGTTTAGCAGCGATGCCGAAATTTGACATGGCTTTGAATAAAACGCTATCATAGGCGACCTTGAACCCGATAAAGGGGTAGTGTGTATCACTTACTTACTTACTTATCGGGCTCCCGACCCGTGAAGAGTCTCTGCCTGAGACACTGCAGCCTTCCATCCTCTACGATCCCGGGCACGCTGCTTCCAATTGTCCAGACCAAGCGCTCTGGCATCCGCAATGGCTTGGTCTTTGAAACGGAGGTTCAGTCTTCCTTGTCTTTTCGAACCTGGGGGCTGGGATTCGAAGATCCTCTTAGCTGGAGCATTATTGTCCATTCGCTCGATGTGGCCGAACCAATGTAGTCGACGTGTTTTGGCTTTTTGGACTACATCCACATCTTGGTACAGCTCATAGAGTTCGCGGTTGTATCTTCTCCTCCATTCGCCCTCCTCGCACACCAGGACCAAAAATCCGCCGAAGTATTTTTCTTTCGAAGAAGCCCAGTATCAGCTCTCCCTTCTTGCTTATCGTCCAGCACTCGGCGCCATAAAGCAGAACTGGCAGTATAAGGGTTTTGTAGAGCACACATTTCGTCCTTCGAGTTAGGAGTTTTGAACCCAGTTGTTTTGCCAAACCGAAGTAGCAACGGTTTCCTAGGGTAATTCTTCGCCGGATCTCCTCTAAGGTGACATTCGTGGAGTAGTGTGTATCAACCTGTGTTTTTTCTAAGATCTGATTTAAAATCACTCAAAAATCTTTGTGCTCCAAGCGACCAAGGATATCTTAATCCACCTTCCTATAGCTCGGCAGTGGCGATAAGGGTCTTATATAGCATCTGAACCTCTTTATTGTTTAATTATAAGGTCTTACGTGTAGTAAGGTTGCCTTCTTAGGTCAAAGAATTGACATTGAGATCATACTTACAAATAATCTTAGGTATTGGCCCTAGAGTGCTCCTGTGAAGATTGGTTAAAATCTGACAAAGGGGCGTGGCACTGCCCATACAAAAAACATTCAAAATCGTATATCTCGAAAACCACTAAATTGATTGAGCTCAAACTTACAGGTAATTTTGCGTATTGGCCGTTGAGTGCTCCTGTAAAGATTGATCAAAGTTGGACAAAAGGGCGTGGCACTTCCAATACAAAAAACAAGTTAAAACATTGTCGCCCGTAAATAAATACAATAAAAAAAAGGAAAAAATTAAAAAAGCAAAAAAAGGTCTGGCGAAGCTGGTTGGGGTTCAGGTAGTAGTGTATATAACTATCTCAAAGTTACAGCTTCTTTATTGGCAGCCTATAATTGGTTTTGCCAACATTAATGACTAAACCAATTTTTGCAATTTCTGTCAATTATGTCATTGACCCACGTGTGCCAGTAATTGTATGTACTTCAGAAATTTTTAACACTGTACCTGGAGTTAGCTTGTGACATGAATTATAGGCGTGTTTCTTTTTTAGTTCAGTTTAGTTCAGAGCAGAGCCTGACCTGTCAAAAAACGTGTTATGAAGTACTCGTCTCTTTAAAAGCTTTCCTAATCGACTTTAAGATCGATGAACGTGTAGTGGATATCGATTTAAATTTCTTGAATCTGTTCTGAATATTTTATCGGTTGCATTTATCAGGCCTACTTCTTTCGACCAAATCTTGAAAATGAGTTGGTGTATGCTCTCTATCAAAACAAATCCCCCACTGCCTTAAATAGTTCGGCCGGTAGGTCATACTTCATTACGATCGAGTGCTAGGCTTTCATCATCCAGATTAAAAGCGGCTCCTTCTGCGTGGCAATGGGGTCTCGGTCGTCTACGCCATTTAACCGTCTACAGGAGTAGTTTCTCTATATTTGTAAAACCGATTGTGACTCAATTTTCTTGTTTATTTCCACATGTCCCCATTCGGGCCTTGTTTCCTTGACAACTTGACCGATTTATAAGTTGGCATACATACTACGCGCTGTCAACTAATGAATCTCCTCAAAACTACGCCAAACCCCAGAATGAACGCACGCCAATTACTACCACACACACAACAGATTTCTAATAATGACTTCTATCTATGCCATTGGCGTGATTGCTATTAATTTGTTCCCCACCTAGAAGTAGTGTTCGCACAGTGAGTTGTCGTTGTCGTCCTTTCAACCCATATTAGCAGTCTCCATATCCCTAGCAGTGTAACAATAAACAACGTAGCGTGTCGCACATTGACCGACAACTTTCATTTTCGTATCGTGATGTCTTTTGTTGTATAGAAAACCAGTAAGTACATCGCCCTAAGCTGTTGAGCGTATAATCGCTAAAAAGGAAAAAAAGGACTCGTTCTCTCGTTAACCTATACCAAGTAAACACAACACGCACGCAGATAGAGATACTTTCCCTGGAAAATAAGCACGAACATGGCTTACCGCCTGCTCCTTGGGGAGACAATGCTGATGAGGAAGACACGATGATTGTTGTACCCGAGACCATATAGAAAGAAATCAGAAGTTGCCCAGCTATCTAGCCATCTAGGATTCTAGGGTAATGGGTGAGTTAGAGCGAATACTATTCGTATATCTGGCACACATAATGCGAGTCCCTTAAGTCCTAAATTGGGAATAAATGCTGTGTCTATAGCGTCAAGCAAATGCACTGCTGCTCGAGAATAATTAATGTAACAAAAAAATAAGTACTGACCTGGGGATTTTTTGTTTGTCGCGCAATCTTCTATCCTTGGATGTCAAATTGCTTCTCCATTGTGGTCCTCGTTGTTGTCTTCTATATACGCTGTGGGATTTCCTCCTGATATTGAATGTAGCTTTGGGTGGACAAACAAAATTTGGAATTTAGATTCCCATCACGTTCGTAATATGGTCGGGTGGAGAGTGACACTGGGGAGACTGGAAATGGGTGTGAATGACCTTTACTGTCATTGCGGTAAGGATTTTTGTGTGTGTGTTTTTTTTTTGTTTTGCCTTATATTTTGTTTACTAGATTCATTTACGTGACCACTTTGGGAGTGAGCTGATCCCTGACAGGATGAATTATATTTTTTGGACTTAAGTATATTCGAAATCAATTTTCAGAAAATATCCTTCTCAGTGTGGATGGGATTCTGTGGTTAAACTTCTCAGGAGATTTACATTTTTTTCGTCTAATCCAAGGAGTTTCTGGGGTTTTTTTTTTAGGTCAATGGGTCATGAACGAGAATGATACCTAAAAGCAGAGTAGACACACGGGCGTCGAGCATTTAGGGTTTGTATTCATTACTATCCTTTCTGCTCTTGGGATATTTTTATACAATTATAAAAGGTCCATTAGATTTCCATTAATTCGGAGGGTATATTCTTATTTATTATAATTTGGAATTTAAAAAAAATCTATCTGTCTATGCTTATAATTTGGGTGATATCTACTTTCATTGGTAATGTCCTCTTGGGACTTGTGATCCGCCAAGGTGATAAAATGCAAGGCGACATAGAAGAATTATTTTACCATTAGATGTATAGTCTATAGTAGAGCTTCTACGCTCCTTATAAAGTCGATAATGTGGCCGGCATGGAATCAGTTGTTCCCTGAAGAAAATTCTCAAAGTTCCACAAAAAGCTAAACATTTACATATTATACATATGTTCAGCTAAATTGAGTAGTTCAATATATATAGCCGGCACTTTGGAGCTTAAACTTAATTTTAACGTTTACGTGACACCGTAAGCCGATGGCTACGTTCCGATGGCTACGTTTTTGATTACATACCTTTATTAATACTGTTTACTTTCCAGGCGGTCATCACCCCGCACACCTATTTTGTAAGAACTAATTGTTTAACTCTTTACTGACCTACTCAATATTACTCATTTTTATCACACATTTCATTTCAATATAAAAAATCCAATACCTCATATTTCTGCTTAAAAAGCATTTCCTTTACACATCAAAATTCGTTCACCTTTGGCACATTTCCACTAATTGTTTTCTCTATAGCGACACTATACGTTTCATTGTTTCTTCCGTATCAGCATTATAAGTTAATTGTTCATTTCTGTTTATGTAAGTTATTTTATTCATTGGTTGTTCTATATCAGCATTATAAGTTAATTGTTTATTTTGTCATATAAGCTATTTGTTAGTATATAAGGAAACCAATTAATAAAAGTAGACATTCAGTACCAGTAATCGTACCACCCATTTGGCTACAATTCAAGACTGCCCCCCACCCGAGGTAAGGAGTCTTCGAACATTCAGAAGAACAAGAGATCGATACAAGAAAAAAGAAAAGACGATCACCACTTCAACTGGGCATTCTGGTTCATGCACTAGAACTGTCCAACTGTTGTCAAGGTTAATGCACCTTGGGCGACATTACGATTCAAGATCGTTCAAATACTTTCTATCGACTATCGACACTTCTGACTATCTCCTTGTACCACTCTTCGTATCCGACTGACTGACTCGTTCTTCTTCTTCTTCTTCTTCTTGCCTGCCACAACTCGCCCATCCTGATACCCAATCGTCCCACATGCTTGACAAGCATTTTCCTCAACATTCGATATTCGTTTTCGCCACTCGTCTTTCGGATTTATTTTTTTCTTCATCTCCGGCTTAGTCTTATCAACATCGTCCACTCCTTAGCACTTTCCTTTGCTGCCATCATATACTTACTTACTTATCGAGATCCCGACCCGTAAAGAGTCTCTGCCTGAGACACTGTAGCCTTCCATCGTCTACGATCCTGGGTACGTTGCTTCCAGTTGTCGAGACCAAGGGCTCTGGCATCCGCGATGGCTTGGTATTTGAAACGGAGGTTCGGTCTTCCTTGTCTTCTCGAACCTGGCAGCTGGAATTCGATGATCCTCTTAGCTGGAGCATTATTGTCCATTTACTCGATGTGGCCGACGTGTTTTGGCTTTTTGGACTACATCTTGGTATATCTCATACAGTTCGCGGTTTCATCTTTTCCTCCGTTCGCCCACCACGCACACAGAACCAAAAATGCGCAGCGCAGTATCAGCTCTCCCTTCTTATCGTCCAGCACTCGGCGCCATAAACCAGAACTGGCAGGATAAGGGTTTTATGTATATATTTTTCTTCATCAGTTTCGTCACTCATAATATTTCAGTCATTATCGGTCCTTTATAGGTTTCCTTTTGTGCGGCTCAGTCATCTTTTTCCTCTGGCTCAACGCTGTCCTCATTTTCGTCCGGTGTATCGGTGCGGTATCTTCGCCCTGGTCAACCACTTTGCAGATGCTCGCTTCGATAAAAACAAACTGACCACAAGAGTCCCAACAACAACTTATTACCCGCACAAGTCCGAGGCTATCCTAAAAAAAAAAAAATAAATAAATAAATAAATAAATAAATATGTGGCGCAACAGGCGTGTAGACACCCTAAGCCTAGATTCTAGCAACCATTCGTTTTGTGTGAGTTTCTATTTTTGGGACGAATGGAAGGGACCTACAATTTTATGCCGAGTCCGAACGGCTGAATTGAGAAGCTTTTTCATGACAGTTGTTCGGATGTTTGTCAGACGTTCGCGAGAGGTGGCGCAGTAGGAAAAACCTTAAGATGTAATTTGTGTGTTTCCGGGGATTGAACCTGGGATCCCTCGCACAGTAGTCCAGCACACTAACCACTGCGCTACTGCGCGGACAAGGCTATCCTAATAACGAGCCAAAAAAGGTGAACGACAAGATTCAAAATGCACATCCAGAGTACGAAAGTCTTACTATCGTAAGACTGCATCACATATGCAAATAGCCCTTACTTGGCTGCTCCAAAATGATTATGCTATTCAAATTGGTCAGCTTATAAATGCGGCTCCAAGCTGGGGCCTGAAAAGTGAAACGGCTAAGACGAACCGCAGTGGCAGAGCAGCTCCGTTTTAGTCCTAACGGAATACTGAATTACTTTGGCTTTCAGAAGCTAATATCATGCTCACATAAAAGGGTCCATCTGGTCAGGTTATCTGCTATATTCACCCCAATCATGGAATCCGCCGGAGGGAATTCTTCGCGGAAAAGAATATTTTGGTATCGTCGAATCCGCAAATTGAACGGTTATTATGTCATATAGGTAGGTATATACATAATATTAACACATACTATTGGTAGGGTGTGGTTTTTTTCCAGATTTCTGTTCACTTTTTGGATTCGACGATACCAAAATATTCTTTTCCGCGAACAATTCCCTCCGGCGGATTCCATGATTGGGGTGATTGTTTCCTTCCACTTTAATGAATCTTTCACCCATCAGTACAGCAATATTGTATGCATGACGTATTTTAGCGCTTAATACTGACAACAGTTAAGGCACCAAGGTTTGCATCTACTGAAGTGGAATCGGAGTTTATCACTTTAAGTTTAGGTCAGCTGTCCACAAAAAAAGATTATACCAATGGATGGCAGTTGGAGGTTTCTTAACTCGATCAATACTAGACAAATAGGCTAGTCGGTAAGCGCCTGGTTAATACTTAGAGCTTCTTTAAAGTTCTTCTCAAAGCCATGCCTTGAATACACAGGTACTTGGCCTCGGCTGAGTGATTGAGGCGCATGATTTAGAATTTGGTTACTTACTTACTTAGCGTCAACCAACAACCGTCTCTAGCCAGCAAAATCTTTAGCCAGCTGTCTCCAGATTCGAACGATTTGTTGGTTAAGATCCCTTTCCACTTGCGTGCGCCACCTGAGTCGCGGTCTTTCTCTACTGCCCCATACCTCGGGTGTGGATTCAAAGATCTTCCGGGCCGGTGTATTCGCGTCCATTCGCTCTACATGATCAAGCTACCTTAGGCTTTGGACCTTCACAGTTTATCGTTATATCCTACTCCATTCACCGTCTATGCAGACGGGACCGAAAATTACTCCAAAAATTTTCCTCTCGAAGCAACCAAGAGTTAACCTCATTCGCTTTTGACAGAGTCCATGTCCCTGCGCCTAAGAGAAGTACTGGGACGATTATGGTCTTATAAAGGATCACTTTAATTGTTCGAGAGAGGGCTTTGCTTTTAGTTGCTTTCTTAGGCCAAAGAAACAACGATTTAGAAGAGTTAGTCCTCGTTTAATATCAGCGCTGGTATTATTGTCTCAGTTCATAGCGGATTCTAAGTAGACAAAGTCCTTAACCACCACAAAGTTAAATCTGTCTATAGTGAAATTGTGTCCCAGACGTCTCTGTAGAGTGTCGTTTCTTGTTTGGTAACCTTAATTTTTTACTGAACAGGATTTGGTTTGAATTTATCTTTGGTCCTTGGATTTTGTAACTTCTTTAAATTTGTATAAAGATGTGAGTAGGCGTCAAGCTTAGCTGTAGAAATAGAACTACCTTTGGTGTCTTTCTTCGGTTAACGACAACGAGTCTATTGTTATAAAGATGTGCGGAAACACGTTGACGATTGATGAGGTAAAGATTTCTTGCTTGCAGAACACGCTGAAATATTCCATAAGGACTTCTTTGGCTATAGTGGAAAAAGGGGCATGGAACCGCCCACACAAAAAAAAAACATTCAAAATCTTATATTATATTATATTTCGAAAACTGAGCTCAAATTTACAGACAATCTTAGCCTTAGGTATTGTTCCAGAAGTGCACCTGTGAATATTGGTCAAAATTGGCCAAAGGGGCGTGGCACCTCCCATACAAAAAACATCTTCTATGGGGTGAAACTCGATGACGTTATAACTCGATAACCGCTGGGCCGATTTTCATGATTCTTTTTTTTTGTTTTGTTCGTATTACTGTATTTCAGGTTTACACAAAAAGAATATTCCATAAAATCGATTTATTCTCATTTTACGAAAGAACATTATTATCTAAGACATAAGCAATACAATTCCTGTGCACGGGCAAAGCCGGGCGGGTATAGCTATATTATATAAAAACGTTGGTGTAAGTCCGATAATGGCCGCTGAACCACTGAAGCTATCCGCCTTCATTCCTATAAAAAAAAAATAATTGAACGAAAATATCAAAATAAATCTTGAAATATTTAAAATAACTATATTTTAGGTACAACAACGTTTGCCGGGTCAGTTTGTATTCCAAAAAATCCTCTTCACAAACTACCCTTACCCTTACCCTTAATCAATTTACTAAGAAATCGTTAGGCTTCCGCATTAATTTTCAGCGCAACAATTATCACCTTTTGACCGCCAGTCGGAAGGTGCCTCCCATTCTCTGCCACATCAATACAACGACAACTAATTTATGGATACTAACGAATGTCATAATTTGTCTGACAATGCCCATCGCACCGTACTTCAGGTAAAATAAACCCCTTACAACCACCAGCCGTGCTTCGTACAACCTTTGGTGTTTCCTATTTCTTTAGGGATACAAATAATTTGGCGTTACTTTCGCCTGTCACCCTGATTTGACTTGTCGAGATGTCGAGATTCCTTTCTTCGTAAAGCCTCTCCTTCCTTATTACTATGCAAAGCCATGGAGTTTTATGAATCTACTCAACGATAAGATAACCCATAAAATAAAAAAGCATTAAACTCACAAGCCATGATGAAATTATTCAACA
This sequence comes from Cheilosia soror, assembly GCA_949372485.1. Classification (NCBI taxonomy): domain Eukaryota; kingdom Metazoa; phylum Arthropoda; class Insecta; order Diptera; family Syrphidae; genus Cheilosia; species Cheilosia soror. Next base: position 71,453,994 of record OX443563.1, on the reverse strand, counting down.
AATTTCCCTTAAAACGATAACGGCTTTGTGAGGGACTGTAATGGCCACCAGTTAAGGATCCTTTATGCTGGAATAAATAACGGGACACACAAAAAAAATCATTTAAAAAGCCACGCGCAAATACGCTAAAATATTCCCGCATCCAAAAGTTATTAACACAAAAGAAATTTAAGCCGCCTGCAGTATTCTGTGCCTGTGTGTGTCTTCGACCAACAAGATAATCTTAATCTTTTCCAGCGCGCAAACATTCATCCAGATCAGGCATATGATATTCGTTTGGTTTATTTTCTTCCGAGATAATGAAAATCTACACACAGGCAAAGCCGCCAAATCAAACACACCCCCAAAAACTCATTAAATCGTTTGCCACCCCTCTCGGGCGTTCATTACTCAGCCAAATGCTTGAATTAAAATTCACAGAAAAGCCCAATAAAATGGTATGTATGATGCCATCCATCTTCTGAATTGTATCTATATGCACGGCAGATCGGAGCGCGCGCGAGGACGGCTGGTAACAGAATTTCAATTCGTCGCTTATGTCCATGTCCCTTTTGTCAAGTTCAACGGTTGAGGAGATAAATTGAATTCCTAATGGAAAGTTATTGCATAAGGCGAGGCAGTTCAGGCCGGCCCGAGAACAAGGATTCCATGATACTTCTTAAACGAAAAGTGTGCAAGAGTTTGCAAATGCAATTTATTCACCAGCAGCCTGAGTTTGGTGCACGACCAGGACCATCTGAAGGAAAAAAATAAAACGTCCAAAAATCTAGATTTATCAAGATATCGTCGAACAAAAGGACCCCCAAAACTAGAAGAAAGAAAGGAGACTCACAAAAAAAAAACGGATAAAATTCGAAAGTCTTGTGTTGACAGACAGACAAGAAATAGGATTCTTAATTTCTTAGTTTTTGTTCGTCGATTTCCCTTGGGGTTTCCTTTGCATCTAGCATCCATTCTTGCTTGCCATTCATCTCTGCCCTGTCCCCCGCCTTCGGTACAGCCACAATAAATCCTTAATTTCGAGCTAGTATTTCGCTCCGCCCGCACCCATTATCTTTGCGATGACAGGCGGCCCACCATCGCTATGCTTCCCAATCTCTTATTTCATTAAAAGAATACAATTTCAATGAATCCAAAATGAATTGCTGCATCGTGTATTGTGTGCTGCTGCTGCTTTTTTTCCAATTTTTTCCTTTTTTTTCAATTAATGCCGGGAATCCTTTTCTTAAGCATTGTGACTGCATGGTGAGTGCGGCCTTAAAGTTGGGATGCTGAGCATGGAAGCAAACTATGCTCTCGTCGTCGCCTCTATATGGCTGGGACACGACGAATTTATATGAAGTCAAGGTATTTAGATATTCAGCAAAAATAAACATAGCAAAGGCAGCAGTAGCAGCAGCAGCGGCAGCAATTCGAGGTTGGGTTGGGTCTTTGTTAGTTTTGCGGTATTTTAGGTCAAAGTTGACAACTGCAATGCTCGTCGTACTCTGTTGTTTGTCATTGTATGAATATATTGGTATATAGCCGGCTGTTTGTATACTCAACCACAATGTATCGAAGGGCGGGGAGAGGTTTAAGGGATATTTTGTAAATTAATCGACGATTCGAATTAATCTTTTATGAAGGACTCACATTGTTTGTTTGTCCCGTAAGTGGCTCGAGGACCTTTTTGTCTTGACTTAGATGAGCGATACGGTGTGTCAGTGATTTTCGGGGTGACGTTCGTGTAAGCTTTCGCTAACAATGAACATCATCACTTCGTGCGGGTGGATATATAGTCGTCCATCGTTGTAAGGATGAATAATGGTTAGATAAAGGTTGGCGAGATGATGATTAATGCAGCACGTGATATCCGGATTGAGTTATGAATGTTCTCTGAACTTTGAGCGATTTTGTTTTCACTGGGAGAATTAAAATAAATTTTTGATTCGATTGCAAATTTTGTTCGTGGAAAATGTTACGTATACGACACCGATTTTATTTTTTTTTCTATGGGCATTTTTTTTTAATAATTTTTAAAATGGAATGGAAAACATAAAGTAAGTCCACGAACACAAGAAATCATGTTTTAATTTTATTCATATTGGAGGGCTGGATCTATTAGGGCAGTAAATTTCCTTTTTTTTAACACACAAGGGCCGAGTTCCGCAAGAGTTAGTTTTCGCTGGCTGAATTTGTCTTGTCAGATGCTGTGTGTGTATACACAACTAAACAGTAAACACAGCTAAAACAAACTTAATTCAGCTCCCTCAGCTTAAAAAAAAGTATTCGTTCAGCGCCCAAAAACTCACAGCGTCTTGTGGGATCGTGTGAATTGAAAATTGTGTAAACGGGTCATGAGGGTGAGTTTTGCGGTCAGGGGTGGACCTGGGTCTCAACCAAAAAGCGTCTCCAGCCAACAAGATGTTTGGCCAGCTAGCTGTCTCCAGTTTCGCACGCTAAGTTGGTTAAGGTCCCCTTGCATTTGCGTGCGCTATCTGAGTCGCTGTTTGCCTCTACTGCGCCTTCCCTCGGTGTGGATTCGAAGATCTTCCGGGCCGGAGCATTCACATCCATACGTTCTACATGACCCAGCCACCTCAGTTGTTGGACCTACACTTTTCTAGGTCGATGTCGAGTTCAGTTCGTCGTTGTATCTCCTCCACCATTCACCGTCTATGCAGACGGGACCGGAAATTACTCGAAGAATTTCCCTCTCAAAGCAACCAAGAGTAACCTCATCCAATATTGAAAGCGTCCATGCCTCTGCACCATAGAGGAGGACTGGTATGATTAAGATCTTATAAAGGGTCACTTTAGTTGTTCGAAAGAGGGCTTTGCTACTCAGTTGCTTTCTTAGCCCAAAGAAACATCGATTGGCAAGAGTTATCCTTCGTTTAATCTCAGCGCTGGCGTTATTGTCTGCGTTCATCTGAGCCTAGGTAGACAAAATCCTTAACTACCTCAAAGTTCTATCTGTCTATAGTATCATTTTGTCCGAGATGTCGGTGCTAGGTGTCCTTTCTTGTTGACAGCATAACTTTGTCTTGCCTTCATTGACGGCCAAGCCCATCTTCGCTGCCTCCGTCTCAATACTCACGAAAGCGCCAGTGACATCACGCTGCGTTCTGCCGATTATGTCTATGTCGTCGGCGTAGGTGAATAAATTGACGGACTATTGATAGATAGTGCCTCTTGTCTTAGCGTTTGAGTTTTGCCCTATTCTTTTAAGGACGACGTTGAAGAAGTCAATGACTGCGCATCGCCTTGTCTAAATCCATTTTTGACATCAAAGGTCTATATATGTACAGTACATGTAAACATAATAAAAATTTTAATTTTGATTTCGTGCAAATGGCGACTTTATCTTTCGGCCGGAGCGCGGTTCGTGCTTAACTTTTCGTTCTTCTTTTGTGCCACGTAGAAGTAGAATGACAGCTGACAGGTGACAGGTCAGACATTTTTTGGACAGCTTCGTACAATATGAACCGAAACTTTATTAGTTTTTATGTGCACAGGGTGCCACATTAAGCGAATAGTGAATATAAGCTTTTTTATATAAGCATCTTCTGTCACCCTTTCCTAGTTTTTGTGATATTCACATGTTATTGAGAATTGTAACTGAGACAAGTACTTAATATGTCTTCGTGGATAATGGCTCCGTAGTTTAGTGTGCCAGTTTAGGTCGACGAAAAAAAAGCTTACACAAGCGACCTTTTGTAGAAAGTTAGGCCTATGAATGATCCTTTTATGGATAACCCTGTGACACTGAGTGTCTTATTCACACCAATCGCTCTGTTATCCGTCATAAATTGATTTTTGAAATCGAGGTTCGGTCTGCTTTTCATCTAGAACAAGGATTCGAAGATCATCTTTACTTGGAGTATTATTGTCACCTCGATATGTCTGTGACAATCAGGGTAACGAGATTTGGCTTTTGTAGGTAGACAGATTGATAGTCAACTTTGCGGGGCTGCAATTTAAGTTTTTCACACGTGATTTGCACTTTACGGAGACCCAAGGCTTTTTTAATTTAAAATTTTCGACAGACCTTCGAATGAATTCCTGTGGGGCTTTAAATTTCGACTGAACACACAAGTTATCCAATCACACCTGATCTGGGTAACCATCGAAAAGAATGTAGCCTACTCCCAAAATGCATACAAATATCGCACAGCCGTATATATTACGGCAATCAGACCAACACAATGCAATTAACATATTTTCATGAGTTTTGCCTGAGCTTTCAACAACCACCGGCGCGCGGTTTGATTTTTTTGCGGCTACCTCTTAGCCCAGCCAAGAATCCAATAATACCTCGTGTCGGTGAATTCAATTTCACGCAGGGGATTACAAACGAGTCGCAAATTGATTTTTAATGTATTTATAAATACATTACATCAGAAACGGGTGTCTGTGTGTTTCGAACCAAAAAACATGACCGACTAAACTGCAATTCCACCGTATAAAGTCTTTGAGCCTTTCAACATCGAATTTGATTAACTGCGCCCCATATTAACCACTCCGGCATGCAGGCCGTGAAACAGGATTCAGTATCTATGCACAAAGGCGCAACCACCCCAACCGTTTATTGAATTTTTTACAACGCAATCCCTTGATCAAATTGATTCACCACATTCTATTGTGCTGGCAAAACAGTCAACGATGGTATGGTCAATATCCTATCCAGGCCTCTCGCCCAGCGTATATGTATGTTCTGAGCAAATCGAATATTTAATGATATTCCGACCCGAAAATGGGGTAGGCAATACAGAAATCTATTATAGACCGAGTACGCGTATGGCAGTCCTGACAAGGATTATTATTTGTACAAGTTCCTGTTTTTCTCTCCCTCTGTTTGCATAGTGGAATTTTTCGATTTGCGTATAGTTGGCCATTTAAACGATGAACTATGTCGTCTGGAGGGGAGCTAGAACCCGCACATAAAAACTCCCCAAACTCTCAAGTAGTTCAGTTAATTTTAAGGAGCTTAATTAAACGAACGTTCTATTGTCAGAGTCTCGCATTCCTTGATGTTTCGCAATAAAATCCAAAACCGAAAATGCAAATGCGAATTCTATACATCGCTGTCTGTTCTACATCCTACGTCCTTTCGTTTTAGTTAATACGAACCGTACCGTACAACAATCAATATTGTATCTGCAACTATTTTGACTTTCTAATGAAATGACAGGGCGGTATGGTGGTATCTATAGCTTCTAGATTACGGCCCCGGGTAACCCTCCCCCCCATGTACAGTATCTCTATCCCCATCTAGGCCCTTCTGGTGGTGTTAAAGGATAAAGTTTTGATATTGAAGGGGATCCTTTAGTGGTGCTCTGCTCTGCTCACTACATCTCCATAAACAGAATTTTTTCGCTAGAACGATTATCAATTGAAGCATTCTCTGGGAGAGTACCTACATCCTGTGTTCGGGTGCTCCATCTCCCTCTGGCATCAGGACCTTGGTAATTTTCATTCTTTGTCGTTCGCGCTTCAGAGCATCAAGGATGCCGGCGTTTGTTAGATAATCGTAGAATTGGAATTTATTGAAAGTGTGTGAAGATGGCAGTTTAAAGTGTTGGACGAACTAACGGAACCAGAGCAGGAACAGGACGATGTAGACTATTGCGATGCTGTAGAGGCGGCATAACTTTGGCAAACTTTCTGCAGCAATCGAAAGTGAATCTGAAGAAACTCCCAAAGATTTTCCACAGTCACTTAGAGCAACATCATTTCGAATGCGAAACTGTTGACGGGTATTGGGAGGAAGGGAACATCGACAACATTTCCATCGTGAAGTGAGTGCCAGTGAAGAACACTGCTCGCGTCAGCCATCCTGCGGGCTCCCATTTTTTTTCTCTATTGAAGTGCATTGCACATTGTGTGTTGCATTGCAATGGACGGGCTGTGGGAGGTTGGTATAGGGTATCCTTGCAATTTTAAGTAGTTTCTGGAGGTAATGTGTTTACCCAGAGAAGGTGTATTAAGCGCGTTTTAAATGAAATTCTTTGCCGGAATTGATAGTTTGCTTCATTGAAATGTGGGTATGCGTCGTCGTCTTCGTGGGGCGCCTGCAAGTAAACGTTTCACCTTTGATTGTGGCAGAGTCTTTAGAATTCGCGGCACAACAATCTACTGACAACAGACACGGTGCAATCCGTTATGTAAGTTCGAAAACCCCCAACGGGGCTGTGTGAGTATGTGTGTGTATTGTCTCGTACGGGTAGTGGGAACAAAAATCAATATAAAACCCATGGCATGGAACTAAGCGGTGAACGGGTTAAGAAGATGAATGTGGGCATAAGAGAGTTTTAAACTTCATATTCATGGTTCCATTATTATTTGCATGGTGGAAGTGTGTCTTGTCGCTGAAAAGGGATTTTTTCTGTTTGCCTATGCGAGACAAGGAAATATACTTCTCTGCGAGATAAGTACAATTTCAAGGCGGGGCGGTGCGGTGCGGTGTGGTGAGTGGGTGGTTAATGGATTTCTTAATGGAATGGATAGTCCCTCTTTAATGGGTTCCCTGTAATAGATGAAGTGATGAAATTGTTCGTGGAAATCGCTTGGGTGGGTGGCCTTTTGACAATGTTGATGCGGAAAATTGAACAGACTTTGAAAGGACTGGAAGCTGGATTCGATCAAAAATGCTTGCTTTGAGGGACATAAATCTGACGTGTCAGAGGGAGGTGAGATCTTTGTATCCATTAAAGCGAATCACTCGAGAAGAGGGTTATCTTGCGCGAATGATAAATCCGTCCTTGAATAGAGTAAAAGCAAGTTGTCACAATGACTAGAGGTATAAATAAATCGATTAAGGCTGTGTAATAGGTGTTGGCTGCAGCAAACGTTTTTTTATATTTAAGTTGAAATTTAATAAGGTTATCTGATTGGCTCGAAACCTTTGGATTTTGTGAAGTAAAATTGATATTGGAAGAGAACAAAGAAAAGTTATTGCAAGAGTAAGTATAGAGCTTGTTCAAAAAGAGCTGGTAGTAGCTTTGTGACATTTTTGACAAAATCATTCAGAATATCTAAAATTTAAATTGGCGTGGCCAAAATTGTAAGCCAGTGCCGTAGCCAGGGTTTGGTTATCAACATAGGTACTTAAATAAGTTGTTTACATACATTTTTTCAAGCCAAAGACGTCTTAATTTTTTTTGACATGAGATCAATCGCCTTATCTGGATACTGGATCCACAATAATATCCGAATGAAAGATATAAAAGAAAGTGAGCTTAACTTTGCATTCTCCATAACTCTTCGGGACATTGTTTTAACCCTTTTCACAGCTGAAAGGGTTCTTTCAACACTAGCTGCGGTCCCTGGAAGCGTGGCCAAAACCCTAAGCAAGAACTTTTTAGCTCTAAAGTAACTCTTGTCACATACATCAAGTAATTTCAAAACTGCGGTAGAAGGATCACTCGACGATATTTTTTCGCACCAAAGAATGTACTCAGCTTTCACAGCTGACAACGAAATTGCATTATCAAAGTAACATGTTAGCTTTTCCATTTCGTTCACCCGCTCAACTGTAGCAAAATCTGGGAAAAGAGCTTGAAACTATGGTAGAACGTCTGCGTTGATCATGAATCTGTCCGTAAGATTTTGTATTAACGAATCTATGCAGGGAATGGTTATACACTCTAAAATAGGCTTCAGTAGAAGTGGTTTCTGTTTTTTTTTTTTTTTTTTTTTGAACATTCTGACGGCAATATATCCATGAGCGATATAGAGGGAGCACTTCGACCTGTAAGGTCTTTTGTGCTAGAAGCGTCAGAAATTGGTTATAATACATTCTGCTGATAATACATTCAGCAGAGGTCGTCCTTAGTACATTGGTATTTATAGTTTCTGGTTTGGAACGCTTAGTTTGTTTCAATGAAGTTCTTGGAGCTCTTAATTCAACTGCAAATAAGTCCTCGATAAGTTAGAATGCCGATTGAAAAGCCTCTCTGAAAAAATCTTCGGCATTTTCTCTTATGTTCTTTAAGAATTCCGAACTTCTTTTGTGCGGTCGATTTCAGAAACGAAATCTAAAAGGGAAATCTTAAGGGGATGGCTACGTGCCTGGTTCAATATTAGAAATACCTTAAAAATCAAGCTACGAATTAAATGTTTCTTCATTTTATAATAAACATTTTCTTTTGATTTAGAATTTGAGTATTTCAGAAGTTTTTTTTTAAACTAACTCAATAGAAGATAGAGTGTCACCCGGAAAGAAGTTGCTTGGATACTGGTCTCCTTCTGAAATTTTAAAGTGCGGAAACAATAGCCCTACACTATTGCCAGAAATCTTTTGAAGAAAGTAGGTATCGAGCATGAAAATTCCGGACTTTCCCGATCTAGGATCTAAAAAACAGTACAAAACTAGGACAAAAATGCACGTTTTTGTTACAAAAAGATTTTAGCTTTCTAGTTTTTATTGCGGTAACAAACCAATATGTATGTATATAAAATTTAAAAAATCAAATCTTAAAATATCTAGAGATATTTCCTTAGTTCCCAAATAAAAAATCAACTTCAATTTCTGGGATTTTGGAAATTTTGCTGGGGATCCGAGTTATTGGCGACAAAACATATTTATTCAAAATAACTACCAAAAAGCGGGAATAAAATTGGCACTTTCAAGCTATTTTAATTTCGAATCCATTTCTCTCGACGATAAAAAAAATTAAAAACCCGGACGTTCCCCGTTCATAGGCGAAAAAGAGTACATGTCCGGGAAAATCCCGACGGATGGCAAGGCTACCCTACACTGTACTTTTGATTTACGTAATGTCTTGCGTTTCTCTGCTTCTGAAATCGAAATTGCATAGACTCGGGAAGTGATATCTTTGTCATTATCAGCCTTATTATGGCTATCAAATATCAACACGATATTTGATAAAAATTGATACGTATCAACAAAATGAATGAATCGGTATTATGGTTATCAACCTATCAACATTTTTGATGAATTGTGAATTGTATTAGATTTAAGATCTATTGTGAATAGTTTTATCGATAAACTTGGTATTACGATTATCAAAAAATTTGATATTCATCAAATTTTCTATCAACCACATATTTCTCGTTGATACGTATCAAATATTCGGGCGCATCAAATTAAAAAATGTATATCCTCGTTTTTACTGTAATATAAAGACTTTAGAGCGAAATCTCTTCGGTAGACATCCCAAATGTACATAAACTACGAGTACCTAGCAGCGTTTTTAAAATTATTTTCTCAGTAAGGAAACCATCAGCTCAGTTGGGAATAACTTTAATATTGGCATTGCACAACCAATCACAATCGTTCCTTTGATTTGCAAAAAAAGCGGCTGTTGTTTAATAAAAACAATTAACCAAAACTAGTCGTCAGCCATAAAACAACAACCAACTACAAATCAGAAACGTCAAACGTGAAAACAGAACCCATTCTCAATGATATTTTGATAAGTATTCACAATGGGGTAAAATTTATCAATTGATACTCATAATACCAAAATATGAATGAATTGATAGATCTTATCAAGTATCAAATAATTGATATTTGATAGCCATAATAAGGCTGTATGATTGTAACGCCAAAAAGGAGTCACCAGAGTTCCCATAAAGTTTATATATTCTGAATCAGGATCAAAATCTAAATCGATGTAGCCATGTCCGACTGTCTCTTGAAAACACGATAGCATCAAAACGAATTGACCTAGGTGAATGAAATTTCGTAAGAGGACTTCTTTTTACCGTCGCGTCGGTCGTTAGGTTGGTATTGAAAATGTCGGTCAAGTAGATCTGGTACCTCCCATACAAAAATAATATTAGACCCATGCGTGTACAACAGTGTACATTGCATGGCAAAACTTCATACATAGTTTTTTGCAAAAAAGTCCTGCAACGGCAGTTTTGAAAATTGGCTTTTTCTCGAAAACGGTAAAAACGATTTAAAAAATAAACTTATTTTTAAGGTACTATTGTCATTCTTAACTTGATAGCAAACTCAGTTTTTCCCTAAAAAGACTGCGTCCTTTGATATCCACCCAAATCCCTAATAATGGCACTTTAAAAAAACTGGTCATATCTCGAAAACGCCATTTTCGATTTGGTTAAAAATGTAACTGCTAGGTAATATTTATATCCTGAAGAATACGTCGTACTCAGTTTTCAGCTAAAGAGAGTAATAACAGTGCTTTTTGAATCCAAATTGTAACATTTGACAGCATAATTTTACAAAAAACCGCTCTAACGATTTTGATAAAAATACATATTTAAGACAACATAAGCATTCTAAACATGATCACGTACTTAGTTTTTCTCAGAAAACTCGAATATTGCCGTTTTATGAATTTTTCTCAAAAATTACTACCCAAATCCCGACCATTGAAACCTCGTTTTTAAAATAATCAAAAATAGAAATTCAAAATTCATCGCCTACTTACCTCCTTTAAGTGTCAGTTATTCGGGGTGAATTTCGAAAGTAAGTAATAAAGTGTTGTATGTTTATGTAGTACCTATGTGTTACTTAGATACTTTTTATTTAATTAACAAGGATTCAGTTACTAAACCTGAGGACATCTTAATTGGGTATGATTTTAAATTTGCTGAAATGACTCTGAGATTATGCGAGATTCGCAATAAACGAGAAAGTTACGTGCACATTTTTTGTTATCGTTGCCATTGTATAAAGACGAAAAACTATAAAAAACTTTGTCCGCGGTAATCTCAGCAAATACTAAACCGATTAAAGTGAAATAAATTGTATGATATTCTCCATATTTACAAAATCCAGTTAGACTATTTTTAGACCTAAATGAAAATTGATCATATTGATCGTGGTACTCTTCGAACTAAAGTCATAGACAACCGACAAAAAATTCTGTTGGAAATAAAGCGCTTATCTTTTCGAATATTTACACAAATTAATATCAGTCCTATCTTTTGGAAAACTGTAATGACGAACATTTTTCGTTCATCGTTCTGGACTGTTGAGTTCATCTTATGGATGAACTACAGACCTGCTTGACCGACATTTAGAGGCGTTTCCGAGATGGTACTACAAAGCCGAGAAGTTGAGTTTAAAGAAATCTAAAAGTCCGCCATCAAATTTCGTGAAGGTAAATTTAGCCCATCATTAATAAAAATCGCATTCCACAAAAGTTCAGTGAACCTTTTAACTAGTTGCTCCATCAATTCTCATCGACTTGCCCCAAAATGTCAGACAAGTGTTGAAACATGTCACAAATGACTTCACCTCTTTGCCATCATCGGTTCTTGCTATGTGACTTCATCCGCAGAGCGCTTTTGAAATTGTTAATAATATTTCGCTTCCCCTTGCGTGTCTCATTAAAAAACCGCGAGGACGTCAATTTTATTCCAGGCTCAGTATAAGGATACGAAATAAAACAGCGAACGTTGACGTCGCGTCGTACAACCGCATGTAGTACAATAATGCGAGATTAAAATATTAATCACTTCCATCATAAATTCAGATGTCAAAAGAATATATAAATCATTTTCCTTGCCTCGCCAATATCGCAGCTATTTCCCCTCCCCCTCTTGTCAGCACCGCCGATAGATAGATAGCTGCAACGTCAAAATTCGCATACATCAGTACCTCTAGCACATTCTTGAATATTAATACCCGCCACTCTGACGCGCAGTGTAAAACCAAAGCCGTTGTAAGCAGTGTTAACTATTTGGCATATCATGTTAACATGATGAGATAACGGGGATTTGATGCCGACGAACAAGAACACACAGTCACATTATCTGCATAATCCCGCCTTATTGTTCCGTCAAAGACATCCCTTACCCACTGTATTCGCCGTTGACATATGTTCATTGCACACAAGCCAACCAACAACAGTAGCAGCGCAATGATGGCAATCCCTTGTAAGTATCACTCGGTCCCTCTCTTTCTCGCCATGGATTTGGATTTGGATCATTGAACAATAGCAATTAAAATGTGCAAATATCCAGAGTTGCAACAATGCAACTGCATATATGCATCATCATCATACGGATCAGCCTCCATTTCTGCTTCACACTAGCTGCCACTGTGGGCGGAAAAGTTTTAGAGACTATTGACAGCACCCGCTGTCGTTTGTTTGACATGTGTGTCAATCATTAATCAATGTGTCAATTGGTGCAGGTGGAGGCACCAGCCACCAGGTGGGTGCATGCATATTCATATTGTTCAATGTGCAGGTAGTGTTCGTTGCAGTTTTGCATTTTTAAGCAGCTTTGTGCAGTGTGGTTTTCAATTTGGCAACAATGATGACATTACCTGATGACGATTGCTTAAACAGCCGCTGAATCATTAGCAATGTGATTGCTGGTATTTTAGTAAAACACCAGAAACACGCGCAAAATTCAGCGAATTGCTGCTATTGCCAGTCCTGCAAAGGACACGTGCTACTCGTATATACGCAGCACAAATGTTGTCGCATAATAATGGGACGCAACCCACTTGACTCCTTCATAGTAGGGGGTAGCCAGTAGCCTCCAAACCAAGAGGAGTCTGTGATGGCAGTTTCACAACAAATTAGGTCGTTACGGATGCATATAGCGGTGTTTTGGGGGCCTTATTGCGGGTGTTACTCTGGGAAATGGTCTGTAATGTATAATGCATGGTTAGGGTGGAATTTTCTGTTTTCCTCCTTTGTATGGGGGGAAATTGTTTATGCCGAACGGTTAACAAGCAGTCACTGGGGGGAGATTGTTGCTGATTCAATGACCCCTTGGAGTCCGCGTGTAAATGTTCTACCATTAAATCTATAATTCAATCATTTCGGAGTCTATGACGCACTGGAAGTGGCGCAGGAAGCGGAAGTGGTGTTCTTTCTTTCTGTTTTTTTTCCTGTATTGATTGCAGAGTTGTTAATAATTGATTGCATTGATTGGAGTATTGAGTTTTTTTGGTCAAAACAGGAAGTATAATCAGATGATTGTTGAAGAGATACATCGTTTAAATATTACAATTTGGGTTATACCGGCTCGGGTTCCGGCGTGAGTTTTGTGTTTTTATTTTTGTATACACTTGGGACATGGCATAACATGTTCTTTTTATGGCGGTTGTAGCACAGTTATTACTCCTGTTATATATGGTGAACATAACCTCGATGGGACATGACAACATGAAATTGACAAGCATCCACAACACGCGAGACACATCTGCTGTGCTCTCGTTTCGAAGTTTGTTGCGGGAAAGGTGTGCATAAATTGGCGTATCAGTTCAGTATAGTTTAGGATAGTTTAAATAGCGCTGGGGTGACGTTCTGTCGCAATATGATCTCTTTTTAAATTTGATATTCATGGCACGCGTACCCATATTGCACGGAACAATGGTTTCATATTGGATAACTTAAGTTTCAATCGATTTACAATTTATTGCGAATTTTCAATAGAATTTCATTTAAACTTTTGCGGATAGCGGATGCAAAATAACCAAATCGAATTTGCGGACATGACTTGGCTGCTAAATTTAATTTATTTAGAAAGTGAACTAGAATTACAAGATGGCTGAATAAATAGGCACTAAAGCTTATTAGTTTAATAGTTCAGGTAATATTTCACTGGAAACATACCTCCCTTTGATATCCTTGATACCTTCGTCATGCAAATTTAGAGTTAGACAAGCATGCATTCCGTTTTTTAAGCGGAGATCTATACTATTACAATGGCTACCGAAGTTATTGCTAGGTGATGGGGTCGAAGTATTTGCGACAGTCAAGCTAAGGGCTTGCTCAACACTCCCTGTAACCCATTCCAAAATATGTAGTTCGCAAATGCAAGAACCAAGCACCAGGGACACAATTTTTCAAAACTCTGTGCAACTACTGACATACGCTGACGACATTGACATTATTGGCAGAATGATGCGTTTTCAAGTATAAGCACAGAAGCGGCAAAAATGGATTTAGCGGTGAATAAGGGGAAAACAAAATACATCCTGTCAAGAATGTCACGATAGACAGCTACGACTTTGAGGTGGCTAGGGACTTCGTTTACTTCGGATACGGTATAAACTCTGACAATGACACCACAGCAGCAATTAAAGGAAGAGTTACACTGCCTACCGCTGTTTCTTTGGGCCTAAGAAGGCAACTGACTAGGAAGGCCTTGTCACGAAACACTCCAGGAGACTCATCCATCCCAGTCCTGCTCTAGCATGGACGTTAACTAAGGCGGATGAAGATCTTCTTGGTCGTTTCGAACGCAATATTCTTCAAGTGATTTTCGGTCCCGTTAGCGTTGACGGGCATGGACGTTAACTAAGGCAGATGAAGATCTTCTTGGTCGTTTCGAACGCAATATTCTTCGAGTGATTTTCTGTCCCGTTTGCGTTGACGGGCTTTGGAGGAGCAGATTTTGCAGGGAACTCCACCAGCTGTACAGCGACATCGATCTGGTATACGCATCAGTCGTCTAAGATGGCTAGGACATGTAGGTTAGGTTAGGTTTGTGGGCTGGCGAGGATTTCTCCGTGCCACACTGAGGTCAATACTGACCCATTGTGATTCCCATAGGGGAAAAGAGGTTGTCCCTTACCCATTATAACCCTGTATTCAAATTACTTACTGTGCTGCCACATACAAACCATTTTGTTGATTTGACGAAGTTCATTATCTTGTCTATTGATTTGCTGGAAAGCTCGTCTGCTTTCTCATTGCCTGCAATTTCTTCATGTCCCGGAAACCAGCAGATTGATACCTTGTGCTGTGTACCAAGAGCCTTGAGTTCTTCGCGACAGCACTTCACAAGCTTCGATTTTATTTCTGGTGCAGTTATGGCTTTTATTGCTGCCTGGCTGTCGATAAAGAAGGTAATACCTTCAGGTGGTATTACCCTTAAAACAGACTCACGGGCTGCTGTTGTCACTGCCAGGACCTCTGCTTGAAAAACGCTGATATGGTCGGGGAGTCGTATCGATTTGGATATACCCAGCGATTCAGAGAAGACACCTGATCCCTTCCCAGTGTCCATTTTTGATCCGTCTGTGAATACGACTATGGTTGGTGTGCTAGGTACGAGTCCGTCTCTCCATTCTTCCCTGCTGGGATAGGCGCTAGAGAATGGTCTTGTAAACTCTAGGTAAGGCGTAATGTAGTCCGTGACAGGTACATGGCCGAAATATTTCTGTAGGATCGTAGAATGACCCGTTTCGTTAAAATTCCATTTTACCGATTGGCTGATTTTCATTGCACTAATTGCGGCCGATAGTTGTATATGAATGTCTAGCGGACACAGGTTGAGGATAGCCTCAAGTCCTGCGGTTGAAGTTGTCCTCATCGTACTGGTGGTTCCGATGCACGCTAGTCTTTGAACCTTCGTTAACGCTTTTAGGTAAGTGGCTTTGTGGCTATTACATGTAGAGCGAATGGAGTCTTCGATTCCAACCCGGAGGAACAACGCAGTAGAGGGAGACCTCAAATATAAAGTGATATTCGTCTAAAGAGCGCCTGTTCAATGCCTCCTGCATCTAAGTTGAGTCCCATTGAAATAGATGGAGAGGCTTAAGTATCTCGAGGTCCTACCTACTCACGAGCGATAGAAGGAGCAATGACGAGCTCTCCTGTAGGATTGTTTGGTTGGCTATATCATGCTGTTATCAGACCGTATTGGATAAGCTGCCGGTATAAAACGCTGTCACTGTCCATCTTTGTAAGCCCAGCTAAGCTTGGGCCTAACTTAAAATATTCAAATTTTCAATGGGTCCTATATAGTGTGGGCCATTTTGTGGTTTCTTTTTAAATCATAGGTTATTTTGACACTGACAGCAGTTTTCCGCTCGAAATCTTGACAGAAAGTCAGTATCATACCTCCGCGGAACGAAATGAGCCACTTTATATTTAAACAGCGCTGGGAAATATTGAAAACTTATTTCCAAAGTAAGTGCTGTGTAGACCAAACAGTGCGTTTTCCTAAAAAGAAGTTTTGGCCGAAATGAAGCACCCACCGCGCCTGCTGTACGCAAATTTGTGCAAAAAGTTCGTAAGACTGGTATGCTAGTCCCGTAAATTCGGCCGGGTACAGCTAGTCCTCTCATAAAACTAAAGTCCCATTAATAGAATTACATACCCGCTAATCTAATCCCAATTTCTCACCAACAATATAGATCAAGGCTATACAACACCCTATGCCAACTAAATAAACTTCACATGCCAGAAACTCATCACATTATAGCTCTAGCTGGGCGTAGGAGGTGACAAGGTTTGAAGTTCAAAAGTTTTCCCATGTACAGATGTTCTCCAAAGTCCTTACTTCTTATACACTGCTCATAGCAATGCACTTATACCCATATTTAGTTGTTCAGTTTAGCGTGGCCTGCATATCAAAGGACATCTCTCGAGACAAAGTTTAGTATGTCAAAGAAAAAAAAAGGGAAAAAACTTTTACTTCGCCTTCCAAGGATACGGACCCGAAAATTACAAATAAATGGAAATTTATCGAAAATGTTTTCCCAACAGCAGCGCACTGTGCATGTGTATAACCCTCGCAACATGACGCGACGCCCCGCTCATATATGAGAGCGACACAAAACCATTCGAGGATAGCAGTCAGCTAACCAGTCAGGATGTGTACATCATAGAAAATGTGTTAGAAAACTTTTAACAGGGTTTCTTTCGCCTTTTTATTTGGTTCTCTTTTTCCATTGACTTCTTTCCCACGGAAAGAGGGGGTAGTTGTTGAGCACACGAACTTATTTTGAATATATCAGGGTTGTGTGGAGCGCGCGAAATATGCTTATTAGTTTTGTGAACATTTTAACGGGTTTATTTTCTCTACTTTACGCTATCGTTACGTTTAAAAATACGGAATTAGCTTTATGTAACATAGGGTCGTATCCGCATGTTCTTGGTATATACGTGTATATATGCCAGGGCAAACATATCATTCTGCCGTTTGTGAGGATGATGGCGGCGACAAACTTTATGGGATCAGCTGCAGAAAGATGCAAATTTAGCGCTCTCGCACAAAAAAACTTTTCCATTGAGTTTCAAATGTTTTATGACAGTGGGCGGTGTTTTGTGTAATGAGCACTTGCGAACGATGAGATGATATTCCAATTTAACTATGTCATTATAGTTGTTTGCTTTCTTGAACATTAAACGCTAAGTAAAGTTGAAGCAAATAGTACAGAACAAGGAGGAGGAGGAGTAAATTGCTTTTAGCGCACAAGGACGTGTATGCTTCCACTCGACAATCTGATGCATTCTTTTAGTAACAAGCTCTATGACGATCGTCTTTGTGAAAATAATATCTAGACAAATAGCTGATACTCCTTCTTATCGCATGTGAACCATTTTTCATTCACACATAACATATCAAAGAAATCTGGCGCAATGTCCACTTAGGTGGAAGAACGGTTTCTCTTTTTAAAATTTATTTCCTTTTCCTATACAAGTGACAACATATTGGAGCCAACAGATATACGAGTTTGTATGAACCGCTATCGACTAGGGCGAGGAACATATAAAAGGGAAACGTTTGTCATGGTAAAGTGCCTTATCGATATGATTTACGATGTCAAATGACTAACAAAGGGCGTAGAAGTAAAGTATGCGAGATACCTCCCAGTGGAATATTGGAAAACAGTCAGCACAGCGCATAACATCTTGTACCTCTGTTAACCAGTTTTCAAACCACGCGGTGCAAATAGATGGCATACTCGCCATACAGAGGATAATGTATGCACACACATATACCATGCACATGCTCAATATATATGTCTATTCGATTTAGAGTGTGGATGCAAATTCCATTTGCAATGTAAGTATCCGCGTTACTGCATTCGAAAGCACGCTAACCGCCATTTGAATTTCGGAAACCATTCTGTGGTGTTTCTGTCCACACAAACTCTACCCGATGTGTACAAGTTCTAATCTTCACGTCCTTTGTTTTATATGAATGTAGGTATTATGTGTGCAGTATGCTTGTGTTTCGGTATTAGAAACGATGGAAATGGGATTAGGAAATCGAAGGAGAAACTGTGTGCATATTCCGTGGAGATTTTACTGCGCTGAACTAATCAAAATTCTGATAGTGATTTTGGAATCAAGGCAACTTTAGACATTGTACGAAGCTCTTCTTAGCATGAATTAATTCCTTTGCATAAATAAATTCGATGAACAGAGTTGACGAAAAACAAATCTGTGAATAATAAGCGCAAATTTTCACCTATTTCTTTAAGTCGCCATTTAATTAAATAGTCCCTCCACCAACCTCTAACCCATCTTTCTGCCTTGCCTTAGTTTTATTCAGGAAACTTCACTAATTGAGAAAAAAAAAAAAAAAAACAGAAAAAAAGAAAAAAGAAATGATTGTATTCATAATCATAAAACCCGTGACTGCAGTTCCGACAGGCCTGGCCCTAAAGCAAGTGCGAATCATAACCACCTGGCTTCAGCTGTCTTCCAATTGGGCGCGACAAAAAAGCTTACTTACCTTTTTTAAAGCTTTATCCATCTGAAGTACTTATATACGGACGATGAACTAGTTTGATAAAATCTAAAATTTTCTGAGCTTCTGTTCTAGCAAACGGATTTAATTAAAAACGAATTGAATAAGATATAAATAAGGAACAAAGTAAACCTACGGTCATATTGTTCGACAAACAATGCGCTGTCCGCTTGGACGGATTTGCTTCAAACTTCGTATTTAGAGTTTTTGGGCTTCTCTCTAGGGATGTTTTTTTTTTTTATTCTATCCCTAATATTAACGTTACCTCCCATATAAAAATTTTACGAAATATCACGAAGTATGTCTAAATTTAGATTTTTTCGAAAACGGCTCCAACGATTTGAACCAAAATTGATCGTTGAGTTAATATAGGCATGCTTAACATGACTGCATACCCAGTTTTTCGCTAAAAGTCCAGCAACGGCAGTTTTGAAAATTGGCTTTTTCTCGAAAACGGTAAAAACAGTTTTTAAAAAAATAAATTTTTGAAGTACTATTGTCATTCTTAACTTGATAGTAAACTCCGTTTTTCTATAAAAAGACTACGTCCTTTGATATCCACCCAAATCCCTAATAAAAGTACTTTAAAAAACTGCTCATATCTCAAAAACGCCATTTTCGATTATGATAAAAATGTTACTTTCAGCTAATGCTTAAAGTAATACTATTTGCTCAGTTTTGAGCTAAACAGTTGCAAAACAGTGTTTATAAACATTTTACGAAATATTAAACAATTAAGATTTTTTCGAAAACGGCTCTAACGATTTAAACCAAAATTGATCGTTGAGTTAATATAGGCATGCTTAACATGATCAAAACATGATCTAAACATGATCACGTACTTAGTTTTTCTCAGAAAACTCGAATATTGCCGTTTTATGAATATTTCTCAAAAATGACTACCCAAATCCTGACCATTGAGACCATTTTTTAAATAATAATCAAAAATGATAATTCTAAATTCATCGCCTTGAAGGAGGCAACTTCAAGTGTCAGTTTGGGTTGAAATTTGAAAGTAAGTAATAAAGTGTTGTAGTTAATATGTACATAATGTCTATGTAGTTACGTGCTTAGTTAACAAAGGTTCAGTTACTAAACCTACGTAAGATGTACGTAAATGGAAATAATATTAAACGTAAAATTTGTTGAAATGACTCTGAGATTCTGCGAGATTCGCAATAAACGAGAAAGTTTCGTGCGACCCAGTCGTGCACAATTTTTATTAAGATATCGCAGGCAAAATTCTGCGAGTAAAATCAGGGCCCGTTTGAAGTGGCAAGCTTTGGAGAAATGGGTTCAATACATAAATTGAAAAATATAATTAGAAAACTGTTAATGGCTAGTCAAAGGGTGTCCCATAATTCAAGCAACATTTGAATTTTGCGCCATTTAATAGTACAGTGATGCCAACGGAAAATAAGATAACACTGTGACAGCTGACAGTTCGGGGTTGGAAAAAATGGAGCGCTGTACGAAAGAACAACGATCAACGAATTTTCATTGTTGAGCAATATTGTAAGAATAATTAAGGCTTAGGTATCAGTCCCAGTCTGCAACTTTTGAACAAAATATTGTTCATCTTGATGGCTTCGTTAATTGTCAAAATTGTCGCACTTGGGGCATCCACAACGCGTGACTGTTTGGTGTGGAGGAATTAACTAACCATTCTTCTTCGAAAGTGCGGCTGGTCAGGTAGTAACAAATAATGGTGTTCATTATAGTGGCATGATATCCCAGTTTTTAGTGCCTAAATTACAAGATATGGATGTGACTGTGACCAACATATGGTTTCAACAAGACGGTGCAACATGCCATACAGCCAATTCAATTACTGCATGAATCATTTACTAAGCATGTAACCTCGATGAGAACCGAAAAGAAACCCTGATAATGACAAGCTAAAATGAGAGTGGCCGAAAAGCTCGCCATTTTTCATAAATATAGCGGCTCCACTTGACTGTATAGTCAATCTTTTTCATACTGTGGCTCCCTAGAGAGGTTGAAATATTTTTGCGACGCATTTCTAAAAGAGAGATATGTGAATGAATAGAAGCTGACCTTACTGAAGATTCACTAAAAGGTTTTTTTTAATAAAAACAGGTCGACTTTGAAATATCGTCGTCCCAAATTTCTGGCAATTTTGCTTGTCACATACCCGCATTCATTTAAAAAAGCGTCTCGTCGGTAAAGATAATTTTTTGCCAAAATTGAGGTCCTCTTCTAAACGCTCCGAAGCCAAGTAAGAGAACAAACGGGTTTGTCTATGTTCATTGACTTTGAACTCCTGGATTATAGTTGGATGTTTTCCGGGCGTAAGCCCAAGTCCCAATGCAAAGGCCGATTTCTTATGCACGGCGAGAAATTGACTGCCTCGGGTTCTTCTGTATACTCTCATGGACCGCGGCAATGCTCCCGACAAATCTGACAGGCAACGACCCGTACCAATTTAATTTTGAGCGCCAGGCAAATAAACCTACATTATACAAGTGCCAGCCAGAAAGCAAGTCTGACTGTAAATACGGGAAACACAAACGCGCTTAATGTAGTAAAGGACTATTCACAAGAGAGCGAGCGAACGAATTAATAAAATGCGATCAAACCACTTTTTATGCATTTATAAACAGACAATTGCACGTTTTATTATTCCAAGTGGAGGATAATTAATTATTCCATCAAAATGTATTAAAAAAACGAGTTTATAAACAGTTTAAATAAGGAAATTTCGAATTCCAAACTTTTTGCCGCGAACGAAAACACCCTTGGCACGAATTGTAAAAGTTTATTCGCAATCCACATCATTTAATTCGCGTTCCACAAACTAGCGAATAAAACATTCGTTCGGACTTAACCTCAAGCTCGACATTGCGGTTAGAAAACAAGGACCATTCACATGAGAGCGAAAAACTACTTGCGATACGAACGAACAAATATTCGCTATAAGTTTTGACAGTCCCTTCACATGAACACTTTTCTAGGTCGCAGCAGTTCGCGAATTTCAGACATCAGTTTCTACTTGCAATGTATAGTTTGAACACTGTATGAACTTTAAATTCATTATATAAAATATACAACAATTCCACATATATTTCGCAATATTCTTCTGAGCTAAGCATTATTCGCATTTTGTTCTTCAACCTGAATTTACGGCGACGCGACGCACGCGACCGATGCGACGTTTAAAGGTTACGCGAAACATATCGCATATGGGATTCTCAGATAAACTCGCTCGCGAAAGAAATCTTTTTCTGGGAAAGTCAAAACAAATGAAAGACCAGATTTGAAGGGTAAAAATGGCTAAAGTGACGTTTACGCGAAACATCAAAAACATTGCGGTGTATGAGGAGAAGCCATCCGCCATCGTATACAGGCGTGTTCTTTAAAAGTTACGTGTTCGGCTGGCTGGAAATGCCAAAGATGAGGAGGTGAAAATCGTAACCGTATTATTGTCACAATTTAGATTCCCAAATGTAGATATGTAAATGCTATTAATATACAGACTTAATTTGATAACGAATTTAATTAGCAAACATTTGCTGCCTTATTTTGAAATTTGACATTAACATATTACACGGCCGTAACCGTATTGGCTCTCCACTTTAGAACGGAACAGCCGTTGTATATGGGACACCCCCTAATGAGAAAACTAATTCTTAAATCGTTGCAATGTCTATATATGTATTGTATACAGGTAACCTAAGAATGTGTCGCACTTTGCTAAGCAAACCTATACGCACTACATAGCAAGGCTTTATAATCCATTTGATGTGAATTCATGTGAGTTTAAAGGATGTTCTCTAGTTTTCGCTTGACCACTGAACAATGCCATCCTTAACTATGCTCAACTTGCTCTAAGTATAGATTGTAGTTCCCTTCTGTATGTCTCCTCATGTGTGCAAGTCCCATAGATGTAGACAGAGCGCAATAAACAATATTTAAGTTTAGCAGAAGATTTTTTTTTTTGTTTTAGTTTTTTCCTGGAAACGGATCAAAAGTTACGAGCATGTGACATTGAGTTTTATTGTTTGACGTTGTAATGAAGTCATGTTTAAATAAAAAAAAAACGCTACAAAGGGTGCGAGAGAACGGAAAATATGGAGCAAGGCCGCAGGAAGCAGCAGCAGAGGCATTCAACAGCCAGTGGCAGTGTGTGCATTTACTTGGCCCATAATGGGCTTAGGGGAATCGAGTAACGAGTTTGTTTCGCGATTTCAAACGGACGCGTTCTCCTTGCGGATAAAATGTCAACCGTGTTTGGAGTTGCATTATATGCATGCTTACGAGTATGATGTGAATCTATTGAGGGAAGTTACTCGAGAGAAAGTGGAACATTAGGGTTGATGAAATCCACGGTCAATGCCCAAAGACAATCATGTGTCAGCAAGGATTACGTTTACTTTGCGGTGCCTTGACAGAGGTAATCTTTTGCACAAACAAATTTTTTCCGACATTCCCACACATACATATCTATGGTTCATATACTTTGGTTATCTTTTGCCATTTGAGTTTGCCACTCAAATAGGGTAAAAGTCCCAACGGTATTGCCTATGCTTGAACCCAAAATGAGGTGTTGGGCCAAATTCATTTTTAAAAATAGGACAACACTTTGACATTGGCTTAACTTCTATAATTGTATAAAATGAAAAAACCGGTATGAGTTTGCATACGCAAGTTGAAGGCTGCAACAAGGGCACATAAATATGTGCTGAATTTAATCGCAGTTAAAGCAGTGGTTAGTGTGCTGGACTACTGTGCGAGGGATCCCAGGTTCGATCCCCGGAAAACACAAATTACATCTTAAAGTTTTTTCTACTGCGCCACCTCTCGCGAACGTCTGACAAACATCCGAGAGTATGACTGTCATGAAAAAGCTTCTCAATTTAGCCGTTCGGAATCGGCATAAAATTGTAGGTCCCTTCCATTCGTCCCAAAAATAGAAACTCACACAAAACGAATGGTTGCGAGAAGCTAGGCCTAAGCAGTACTCTTGCGAAATGCTTCGATATTTTCTGTTGAGCGACTTGTGACGGGATACTCAAAGTGTTTAAGATCACTATTTGATCCAGTCTCCCTGAATTTTTCAATTATTCTCATCACAGTTAAATTACTATGACGGTCATGTCATACCATAAAAACCTTCATTATTTTTAAAATATCACACAAAAATGAAAATGCGTTGAGCTTTCGTACAGTGCTCCATTTTTATTAACCCCGAACTGTCAGTTGTCACATTGTTATCATTTTTTCCGTTGAAATCACTGTACTATTAAATGGCGCAAAATTTAAATTTTGCGCGAATTGTGGGTCGCGTACATACATATTATATGGCATTTCTACCTGCAGTGTACTACGGCATTTAGTACACACTGCACACCGAATTCAATTATTCAATTCAATATATTTTGCTGAGTACACACAATAAAAATAAACTTTGTGGTTTTACAAAAACTTTATTTAAACTTAAAGATGTTGGACGAAGTGCTCTAAAAAAAACGGAACCTTAAAAAGGAGTGTTGCAGAAATAGGCCGAGATGCCGGAAGGAAGCAGCAGCAGATGTTTGAATGCTATAAATGTGAAGAGCCGATTATCTCCGGCGCTGGTAAAAACGAAAGACAAATTTAGTTAAAACTTAGACGAGATCTTGATTTTCGATTCAAAAGATACTAGATACGCTCCCCTTGGGCTTCAAAAACAGAGAGAGAGAGAGAGAGAGAGAAAAACAAGACGGTAATACGTCAATATGACATTCTGTGTCTGCCTTTTAACGATGCGAGCGCTGCCTCTGGCAGTTTTTGTAACTCCGATGAATGTTGCCATCTCAAATGAATAACAAAAAAAAAAAACGTACTAGATGTAATAGATTTTTCGACTGTAGTTTACTTACACGTTTAATAGGTGGCGTCAACAAAAAATGAAGCCTAAAGTTACGATTGCCAATCCTTGTTTCTTTGGTCGCTGTAGCAACCGACACTATAAAACTAAAGTAAAGGTGGGCTTTCACATGTCGGTTGATTGACAAAGTTTGACAGCTCTCGCGTTTATGTCATTGAACGACAACCCGTCAGTTCATTTCCACTTATGTCAATTATTGGCAAAAAAATGTTTATCAGTTGATTGACCAACTTATGAACTCGATGCCAATTTTTACTGTCAATTATAGACAAAGTGACATTTTGTTTGATAATTCAGCTATTTCCACTTGTCTTGTGGTTCTTTGTCAGTTATTGACAAACGCTGACAGTCAATTCATTAACAAGTAATTTTTAGCTTGATATCTGTGGTTTTCGATTAGTTTTTCGTTCCACTGGTGTTGACGGGTTTTTGAAGAAGATTCAACAGTGAACTGCTTGAGCTATGGCGCAGCACCGATCTGGGTCAGAAAAGTGAGAATCAGTTGTTTAAGATGGTTAGGACATATAGAGCGAATGAACACTAATGTTCTGATTCAGATACCAAAAAAACTGTGCTATGTGTAAACATTTATTGCTTAAGGCCCAAGATTATGTCACCACTATAATAGCTTAGTAAATATGTGTCCGACTAACGTACTTACCTCTGATTTCGAACAAAAAATATCACAGTCATATTTGTTGCCCACTTTACTAATTTAGCTTGGAGACGTCAAAACTCCTCTACTGGGTTTAAAATTCCAAACTTGAAAAACGAATCTTGCGATGAGGTTAGGTTAGATTAGATCTACACTGACGGGTCAAAAATAGAAGTAGGTACAGGAGCCGGAGTATTTTGCAAGTCTTTATGTACAAATGACTCACAGGGCAGCAAGAACCATATCTACAAAGAATTTCGACCTTTCCAAGATTTAAATCTTCGTAGACAGTCAGGCGGCTATTAAAGCACTAGACAGCGCAACAATGAAATCAAAGACAATCAGGGACTGTCAAAGACCCCTGAACGAAATAGGCGGAAAACACAAGGTCACTCTCTGCTGATGGGTTCCCGGACATAGTGACATTGATGGAAATAAAAAAGGAGGCGAACTAGCAAGAATTGGGTCGGTACTTGATGCATTAAATATCATTACATCAATAGATATCCCAATTCCCAATTAGTGTAGCAAAGAGAAATATTGACCAAAAATCAAGGGGAACAATTAACACCACCGGGTCTAACAGACTCGACTGTATTATATCCCGTAGCCTTTCTCCAAGAATCGACAAAAAAAGAACAAGATGTATTTTGAAAATGAATAAACGAGATGTTCGTATCTCAACGGGTGTACTGACAGGCCGGCCACAAGACTGTGCATCAACTCACCAGACTATTGTAGGAGCTGTCAAGACATAGAAGAAACGGGACCATTAAACACCTGCTCTGCGAATGCCCAAACCTCAAACAATTAACGGTCACAATCAGGTTTTGTTAGAAGTACGGTTTAGTTTTAGTAGACCAACTCCGCCAAGGAACAACTTCAAGAAATCAGGTAAAGTGTTTATCTATGTTTTCTGTTGCCCAATAAAAATTAAAATTTGATTCACGTCCAAAACTAAGGGATCACAATGGACCAAAAGGCCCCCGTGGTAGCACAGCACATTAAAGCAGTGCACTTCCCTCTAACCTAACCTAGATTAGGTTAGGTCGAAATGGCTGCCAACAAAAGGCCGACACACTTAGACCATTATAAGGTCCCTTGTGATACCTACCACATAAATCTAGACGAAGTTTCACCCTACTCGTTGAACCAGTTTGAGATGAAGCATAAGAGACTACGAAACGAATGTCTAGGTTTGTTAGATCGCTTAGATCGTTGTAATAGAATGCTCCCAAATGGAGTTTCCGTTTTCGGGAGAGAGCCAGACAAAGGCAGAGAAAGTGATGGTCTATTCGTCCAAACAACAATATGTACGATCTTATAAGTTTTCATTTGATCAGGAAGCAAAAACTGCGGTTGGAATTACACATGTAAATTATTAAAACTACAACACTCTTTTAAGGGATCAGGTTCACTTCCTGAGCGCACTTCAAATAGCCTACAATTGTCAAAGCGACTACCACTTGCGCCAACTGAGTGACAAGTGACAACTGTGAAGACCACCAATTTATTGAATATAACAGAGAGGTTGACAACTTTAATGCAATGATTTTGTTGCTTACAATGTCTTGTCGACAATTACAGACTTAGCTGTCATATACAGATCAGCCAGGTAACAAATTATTTTTAAAAATGTCGGCTCAACGATAGTAATTTGCTTTTAATCCTTTTCTTCAGTGTCATTTGAAGCCATTAAACCATCCCTCATCTGTAGCACGTACTAAGAAAACCACCTGAAGGGTTTACTAATCCCAAATGAAATGGTACCCAATTGGGTGTGAACACTGAACACCTCTCTTGCATCTGAAAGGAAATCCTTAAGCCAAAGTGCAATCCTTTGCCGGCCAGCATGCCTCTTATTTAATTCGAAATGCCTCGTCGTATTTTCTTTTTTATTTTTTTTTTCATCCAGCATCCTACATAGTGTAATGGATGTTCTCCAACATTTACCCACTCGAGCAAATTGTAAGGAAAAGTGCAAAACAATCAATTAATTATGTACCCTTTCGTTGTGTGTCCTTCATTTCTTTGTGTTGTTGCTGGCTGCTCCTTTTTTTAGCACTTCTTATCTCATTGTTTACACCCTTGGCTGTATTTCTTCTTCGTCTCTAACGAATATTTACACAGTGTAGATGAGAATTCTAATTTTGTTTGATTTTCTTGTTCCTTCTTTGCTTACATTTACAAAAGAAGCATTTTTGCACTTGGCCCCTCTCATCACCTGTGCTTAAGATTAAAACAAAGTCCTGCGGGAGAATGTGCACACGGTCGACATACAATTAACAACGGCTTCGGGTAAATTTGCTTTCTTTGTTGAATCCTTGCGCATAATGACGATGCGCCATACAGTGGAGACCGAAATTTGCTTAGCACTCTACCAGCATACTGGCTATGTCCTGCCATGCACATACAGGAAATAATCGTATTATAATTTATCTTCTAATTGTCTGCCACCCATTGGCGCAAGTAATCAGTCAAAATGAAATTAGCAAACATCAATCAATAATGCATTATGCCATTAACCCATTCATTGGGTCCATATACTCGAGTCGTGTTGTCAGGCATGTCATCATCATCATCATCCTCACAAACATACGTCCTCGAAGCTAGGAGGAGTGCACACATTGCCTAATGGTATTATGCCATTATGCCACTATACTGCCGCGCCCCATTAAAGTACACAATCACTCAGCCATGAGGAGTAGTTTATTTCATAACAAGCCAAACAAACAAACAAACTAAAAAATAAGGGGGCAAACTATACAGTCGAGTCGAAATCGGTGTATCCTAAATAACCACCAAAGCAAGAGCAGCACCCCATTGAAACTCGGTACGAGTACGAGTACACTGGTCGTTGGAATAGGTTTTTGTTGCACTTCTTGTGGTGCAGTGTTTGGTCCGAAAATTGAATGCATTAGTTGCATTAAATTTGCCTGCTCACCTGAAAATTCAATTACCATTTCCTTGGCAGATTCGATTGCGCACACAGGCGGAGCGGTATACACTTCATATATGCATCTCTGCAGTGCCACCACCATTGTATTTAACCGAATGGGTTCCGGCTCCGGTCGCTCCCACACAGTGTGTCGTCGCCGTCGGTCGTCGGTCGTCTTCGGTGTCCTTCTATATAGTCATTGTGCAGAAGAAAGGAACTTAATGTTATTGAAATAAATCGAAATAAAGTCAAAGGACACAATCATAGAACGGAAATTAAAATTTCTATGGAATTGAATGTGCTGTGCAGAGATAGTGCAGACGGGCAGAAATTCGGGCAACATTTCCCATTTTTGTGCGGTCATTTATTTGAATGAAGTTTGGGCTGTGTCGTCTGCAGAAAATACTGGCTTAGATGAGAGATTTGCCTCTATAAAGTTTATCCTTTGGACGTGAGTATAAGGAGATTGGTTTTGTTTTCGAGACGCAAAGGGCCAATAGTAAATTTATTTTTTTTTATGGAGTTAGTTTTGAGTAAACTTTTCCATGGCTCATAGGATAATTGAAGGAAATGCGTCCTCGACCCGGGAACCAAGGAATTTAGTCTAAAATCTAGTAAACTTTCTGATCTTTGCGTTGAAAACTTATTTGAGTGAATGAGTTTAATTACAAATCTGGGCATATTGTATATAGGTAGTCTGTGCACTGTTTAATTTTATGTCTAAGATGTTCTTATTCAAGGTTAGTGGGAGATTGGCAGCAGCGATACGTAGTCAAAACCGATTCCAGTTCGCACTGACATGAAGTTTAGTCTGGTGCCCTCCTCTTTGGCGGATGCCGCGTTCATTATCCTTAAAACACATCAACGCAAATAGGACATAGTATTTTGCGACAATTTGTTCCCTCAAGGATATCCTCATTAGCTTCTGAAACGGTTCATGCTTCAGATCCGATCTGTGATTATAGAGGTCCTATACAGGGTCTCATTAGTTCTTCGGGAGAGGGCGTTGCTACAATTTTGCACTCTCATCCCAAACAATCATCAATTGGTGAGTCTTAAGGTGGGTTTCCACATGCCGGTTGATTGACAAAGCTTGACAGCTCTCGTTTATGTCATTGAACGACACCACCGTCATTTCATTTCCACTTAAGTCAATTATATTTACGAAAAATCGTTTGTCAGTTTATTGACAGTGAAATTTTGACAAGTGTGTTTGACAATTCACTTTTCAACTTGCGCTGTCAAATTTGGAATTGTCATTGTCATTCAAATTGAATTGCGGCGCGAGTGAACAAATCTTATATTATTATATAAAAATGGTGTGAAAAATGTGTAGTGGGTAATTCATCAATTGAGAACGGCTGAAAATTTTGGGAAACCCCTCCGGAAAAGTCGAATTAATTTGTATGTATGGAATGGCTCGGGGTCTTATTCACGAGTGATGGAAGGATCAATGCCGAGTTTTCCTGTAGGATTGGTCAGGCTGGATCGATTTTGAGACAGCTTGGTCATTCTGTTATCAGGAGGACTGAACTTGGTGTCAAAGCTAAGTTGTCAGTCTTTAATTCGGTGTTTGTTCCAACTCTCACCTATGGTCATGAGGTTTGGGTAATGACCGAAAGAATAAGATCGCGGATACAAGCTGCCGAAATGAGATTTCTCCGTAGTATTGCTGGTGTGACCCGTAGAGATCGCATCAGAAATACCAGAATACGTGAGGAACTCAATGTCGAGCAGCTACTTCTCCGGACGGAGCGATCCATGCTTCGGTGGTTTGGTCATGTTAAACGCATGTCCCCGACCAGGATTCCACGACGTGCTATGGAATCCGTACCATCGGGTAGGCGTCCTCTAGGTAGACCAAGGATGAGATGGTTAGATCAAGTCCATAATCTCTCCTATACCCGTATGGGGATTGCCCTTGAGGATTTAGAGTCGATGGCGGAGGATCGAGAGCTGTGGAGGGTCCACTTGAGCAACCTACACCCGCGACCCACTTAATGGACAAGCGGACCATTGAAAATGAATGAATGAATGAATGAATGAATGGAATGGCTGTTCGAATGAAAAAAAATAGAAAATTCCGGAAAAACGCGAAAAATTAATTAATTTTTTCGACGAAATTTTCCAATTGTCCAGTGGTTTCTTAGTCAGTTATTGACAAGCGCTGTTAATCAATTCATTGACAAACATTTTTCGCTATTTCCACTTGCGAATTTTCGATTTGGCATAAAAATACGTCAATTGTCAATTTCAAATCGACCCATCATTATTCTTTTCACATGTAAAAGCAGAGCCACGATAGACCACGTTCATTACTACCTCAAAGCTACAATAACTGCCTACTCTGTGACCTTCTGTCCTATTAGTCGACATTTGGCGTTCCTTCTTGCTGACAACTTCGATTTGCACATCAGATACGAATCCATATCTTCAGGCTTTTCGAGGGCTGCGCGGTTGTGACCCGAACTGGTCATGAATTTGAAGATCCCCCTGCCAGAATGGAAGCGCCAGTGTACCTGAGGAACATAGTTGCAAATTGCTTTACCAATAGAAAATTAAGGTATCAGACTGACACTACAACATTACCACGGGAGTACCACAAGGCTCTGTTCTTGGACCTCTCCTGTGGAATATAATGTATGTCTGAGTCCATAAAAGCCATGGAGTCAGTCGTGGAGAAGTCGAGGGCAGTAAGTCATTGCAAGAAATACCTGGACTAACTATCGCAAGCCAACACGGTGACCCTATGCTGGGTACCGGGTCATATGGATATTCCGGGAAATGAACAAGCGGATGAGATTGCAAGAAATGGGTCGAAGATGCACGCATCAATGGCCCTAAAATCTGTAAGAACTCCGCTAAGCACGCTTGCTAGGAAGATCGACACTGAATCCTTAAGTAGAACAAATCTACGCTAGAACAATCTCAACACCTGTAGGCATGCAAAAGAATTATGGCCAGAAGTGAGCAAAAAGAGATCCAAATTCATGAACGGACCTAGCCGCAAGGACATCCGCATACTCACGGGGGTCATACTGCTCACTGATTTTTGCAGAAGCTGTAGAGACGTTGAAGAAATAGAATCTGTTCGTCATCTGCTTTGCGAATGTCCAGCCATTAAAAACAGTAGACAGAGGATTCTCAACAGCTTCTTCTTCGATGAGCTAGAGGATTTGGTGAATGTTGATCTTAAGGAACTCCTGAGATTCATACTAAAATCGGGGTGGTTCCAGTAGGTCATCAAACTCCACATCCCTTCGGTTGCTTCTAGGACAAGCCGGGAATCTGGATACAAGAGCTTGTGAATGCCTGTGATTAATACCAAATCTAGGTGACTCAATAAAGCGGTATATTCTTTGTCTCCAACAGGTATGAAATGAAAGGACACAATGGACCCAACTGATGGTCTATTTGAAGCTGTGGCAGTCGCCACAAGAGCACCCAATTACCTACCCACCTATACCTATGTCTGAATCCTGCGACTAACGCTGCCTCAAGGAGTTAAGGCGATCGGTTTTGTTGACGTGGTAACGCTGGCCCAAGCACATCCACGAGATATATGAAGCAGTTGCCAGAATCAAAAAATAGCTGGAGTCCGCCGGCTTAGAACTATCTGACCACAAAACCGAGGCTATCTTGATGATAACCAGCCGAAAGTCTGTGGAATTTGCAAATTTTCGGGTTGGGAACCAAACCATTAGGTCTAACGAATCTCTAATGTACGCAGGAGTAATGCTCGACAACAGGCTACACTTTAAAATGCACAGATGCAAGCAGCTATTTTCCCGGATGTTGCCAAACATAGGTGGACTTGAAGGACGTAGGGTGTCGATTAGTACGTTTAGGCGAACTCGTGGCATCGGTTATTTAGGTTTGCGAATCGTGCATGTTGGTAGTATGGGCATCTTTAGAAGATTAGTTTAGAAGAAGTTGCTACTGAACAGTATCTAGATCTACCCATCCGTATACTCCACAGTTTCAAAACTCCTTTATTTAGTTTAAGAAACACATTGTTGGTATAAATAAAGCTTAAGGGTTTCACAATCACAACATGTAAGCCAAGGGATGTTCCTAAGTCAATGCCGTCGTCTAAAGACCGGTATAAGTCCACTTATGCCCCTTATGGTGCATTGCGCTGACAGTAATCAAAGAAAGCATAAATTTCAGTTGCATAGCATTTTACTTCAGAGAACTCTTCTTAATGGCTGCGAGTATATCATCAACTGTAAATAAAATCAACAGCGGCACTCAGTCATATATTGTTAACCTATACATTTTTTTTTTAAATTACATATGCCTGCAGAACAGACAGACAGTACCTAGGTATTTCTGCACTTTTAACTTACATTCAACTTAATCGATATCACCCAGCATCAAGGTTCTTGGATTAATTCCAAGATCCCTCGAGAACTCTCGATAGTAAATCTAGAAAACGACACCACGAAATTACCTAGCACATAAAACACAAAAGTCATAATTGCCGACGCTTCCCAACCCTTCAACGCTTTGTGGCGCCACCAGCCAGAAGCTGCTTTCCGAACATCGTCGTCGTCGGTCTTTGTATTCGTACACAGTAACTGAATACCACAATCAATTTAACTTTTAGGAGAACCAGCTGAAGAATCGTATTATGGCTGGCCGCAGTACGAAATACGAGCATTTCTATGCAAAGAACCTTCCAAGCCGCCCAGCATCCGGAGTTGGCTGCTCTAATCAGAAGTAGTTTCACGACTCGTTCCTCCATCAGCCTCAGACCCACCCCAAAAGGGGCAATAATTCGTAATCTTGGAGCACCTTCAAAAATTGTTATTTTCTGCCTTCCTGCACATGCTACAAGCTACTAAATTTAAGACCAATTCTGTCAGGTTAACGTAAGTATATATGTATACAATACAAATTTGAAAAGAGCCAAGGCATTGTGCTGTATGCGTTTGAAAGTGACTAGATGTGTGTGTTGTTTATATCCAAGAAGAACGTCGCCGCCGCCCAGTAAAATGCGGTGTAGCAGGTGTGCCAGATCTATAGTTGAGATCCATTGTATGAGAGGAACTGCTACAAAAGGTCTATACAACCCTAATTTCTGTACTTAAAAGATAAAATAATAATAAGTAATGTAGTTTCCTTTCCTCCTTTGTGCGGTGTGGCACTTATCAGGATATCCTTGAAGTTTGTTCACAAATTACTTCTGACATTTCGTTCCGTTTTTTTTTTAAATAAAATGACAAACATGAGTTCAACTTCAATTGCGGTAGATACGGCTTTAAATCGTTTAATTTTATTTTAAACATAAAAATGCTGGGCGCATGGTTATGCTGGCAGTGGCACTTTGTTGTTACGTCTCCTGTCGTATTAAAGGTGGATTTTTGGAAAAAAATATCCTTTGATTACAGGTATTTACATGTCAGGCACAGCCCGACCATTTTCCCCGGCATCCATATAAGTTCGATTGGATGTAATTTTTCATGCGGATAAGGTTATCTTATGGTGAATGTTCCACTGGGACAGGAGTAATGGAAATAAAAGGGACAGCGTGCCAAAGGTGCAAGTAAATGGGTCATTAATCGTCAATACGATCTTTTTGCCCCGACCAAAGGTAGTAAACTGAAAAAGGTATAGCAAACTCAAAGGAGGGTTGAAGGTTAGGGTCGAGTGTGCAAATCGCAAGGGATATGAACTCGAATGTTAGGTGGCATTCGTTCCATTGATTACTTTTTTTTTTATGGTGATTTTGGTGTATGAAAAAATGAATTAGATTGGAATTACGAATTCAAGAAATCAATAACTCCTGTCATTGCATCTGTTTGGAGTATAGTCAATAGGGTTCATTATAGAAGAAACACGATTGATGTAGCTATGCGTAGATATGCAAGAAATTACATGTATGGTTTTAATATAAATGAAGTATGTAGTTATCAATATATCAAATGCTTAAGTTTTTTTAATGTCGGGAAACATGTCTAAAAAAATCCACAATCTGTAAAAAGTTTGATCAGAATAATAATAACAAAACATATTTCATTTCGACAGCATAAAATATTTTATAGATATTTTTAACAAGTTGTTTTTAAACTCCAAACCATGATGGAATAAGTATAAGGTGGTCTCGTCGGCTGCCGAATCGTTCGTTTTTTGGTCCCTTAACGTTCAGCAGTGAAGTGAGCGTTTGCTTGTTGAAGCGAAATGGTGTGTGCGGACGAATTTGTTTGCAAAACGTCAACCCTTGTGCAAAAAAAAATGTTTTTTTATTATAATAGGCAACTTCAAACCAATTCCACTCCACTTAAAGGTTAATCAACATACTCATGAACATACTCTCTCTGCACACTCTATTGTCGTTTCACTTACACTTACTACGCTGAACCCTTTCACACGCACTTATTACTAGTATAGTTAAGGGACTACTTTTTGCCGACGAGACCACCTTATATACTTATTCCATCATGCTCCAAACATAAATGAAAACAACATTGGCGTTGACTCACTTTTGACGCTCACTGTATACACAGTTTTCGAATTCACATTTTGACTGACGATTCGAATCCAATTCGACTTGTCAATTTATTGTATTTCTTATGTAAGGGTGCTTTCAAAAGTGGGCTTTTAGATTGTGCGGACTCAATCATAAATGAATGTGCATATTAAGATTGAGATAGAAGTGCAAAAAAGGCGAATGACAAGGTATAACTCTAGTCAAAATAACTTACACTATATAGCAACATGCCGCTAGCCCTAATTTCGTACATTTCTTATTTATAGGTGATCAGCTATACCTCCCGTGCCCAGTAGTTGTAGTGTTTCTTTTGAATCAGGACAATGTATGAAATCAACATTTTATAACTTTATTTCCCAAGAATGTCGAGAAATACCTTGCATTCGCCGAGTTTTTTTTTTTTTTTGTAATGGGAAGTGTGAAGTGCCCCCCTGTCCGATCCCGCCCACATTTTATTAAATGCTTTCAACAGGCAATAAACGTGTTATTTTGATATATATAGTGTCATTTTGAGATTTGGGTATTACTCGCCATCTATTGACACTTGTACAAGTTGGTCTGCGATAGCTGGTGGTGAAGAAAAGAACCCTATTAGACATACAGGAATCTGTCATCGGTAAGCGGTACGTGTATTTTTGTACAAGTAATTTATTTATTTATCTTATAAATGCAAAATGTCAGTCTAAAATGCAAGTATTGTTTATGAAAAATAAAATAATCCCGGATCCATAAAATATGTTTAAAGCGTTTAATCGTGGAATGAAAAACTTGTTTGGGTTTCGTGTAAAGAATTTTGTTTTTTGGATTAGACTCTTTTTTAAACCGTTTAAAGTTCTTCAAATTATTGTTAATATTCCATAATATTTTAGCGTCATAAAACGCTCCATTCGCGAAGGGGAAGAGCTCGTCATTGCTGGTTGGGTCTATGCTATAGGTATTATACCAGATCCAGCAAACAGTGATGTAATTGGCCTGGTCATAAATGCATCCTCGATGACTTCAAAACCCCACGAAATCAAACTAAGAATTTTGTACATGGTTAGAGGTTATACCATTTTGTCTATATCAGTTGCATTGGTGTACAGCACAATGAGACGCTCAATGCAAAATACGCCTTGATACCTAGATTTAAAAAATTCCCTTTCCAAACACTTCCTAATAGCACAAGCTGGCGATGCTTAATTTCGAAGCCATGTTCCGAAATTGACGCTTAATTTGCCATCTTTCCATCTTTCTTTAATCTAATACTTTTTTTATAACTTAGGTACTTCTGAATAAAAGTTGTTATAAGTAACAAAGAACAGAAAGCCCTTCTCAAAAAACCTTTCAACAATAGGAATACTTGAAAACTTTAGAGTTCCGTGGACTTTTCTCACTTTATAGGAAATATATTCTGTTTTATCTCAATCGACGGACTACTTTCTGAACTGTCGAGGAAATGCGTTTGCAATATTGTTTTTATGCATGGGAGGGGCCACTCCCCTTTCCAAATTTTTGACTAAATACATCGGGAACAATCCCTGAGGATTGTCTGAAAATTTAAACTCAATCGGTTTGGTGGTTTTCGAGAAATAAGATTATTGTCACCTTTAGCCCTTCTCAGCTCCACATTAAGTAACATAATAGTATCATCTATTACGAACGATGACAGAACTTTTGAGATTGGCCTACTCCCTCATCCTAGGCTTATGGTGGGATATCAAGTATGGGGGCTGTGTTCTACACACGTATACATGTTAACAGGTTAGGCAATTAAGAGGAGATTTAGGAATCGGGTAGGTTCACGGAAGTTCATTCATTCATTTATTTTCGTTGGCCCGCTTTTCAATTATATAATATATAAGTAATGAAAAGGAAAGGAAACAAGACGGCCACGGGCCACGGTGAACGGTATTGATTTAACGTACCTATTGATTGCACGATAGTTGTCTAATTATACAAGTACAGTTTTCGATTACAGCGTTGAAAGCATTACAATTTCGAGGGGTCCCAGGTTCGATCCTCGGAAAAACACAAATTACATCTTGAGGTTTTTTTTCTACTGCGCCACCTCTCGCGAACGTCTGACAAACATCCGAGAGTATAACTGTCCTGAAAAAGCTTCTCAATTCAGCCGTTCGGACTCGGCATAAAATTGTATAGGTCTCTTTCATTCGTCCAAATATAAAACTCACACAAACTAATGGTTGTGAGAAGCTAGGCCTAGGACTCGCCTGTTGCGCCAACTATTTATTTATATACATACAGGGAAAACTAAATTTTCGTAAATATCTCGGTTCCAGCGCCACCAACCGAGTCCAAATTTTGCCAATTTAATTATTATATAGTGTGGATTTGAGCCAAATCTTTATATATAAAAATGGATCGTGATTTGTGTTCGGCTACCTAAAACTTGAAAATTACCGACTCGATGGAGCTCAAATTTACAGATAATCTCAGGTATATGCCCGGAGTGTTCCTATGAAGATGGGTAAAAATTAGAGAAAGGGGCCTATCATACAAAAAAAAAAAAAACATTTAAAATCTTATATCTTTAAAACTACTGAACCGATTGAGCTCAATTTTTTCAGGCAATCTTAGGTATTGACCTGCGGTAGTTCCTGTGAAAATTGGCACTTCTTTGTCTTGTTCTCCTTCTTATCTTTGTTTCAGGGGACAGATGAAATCAATGGTTGCAGCTAAAATCCCCAGTCATATAGAACTATATTTAGTGATATTGCGATAAGAACTGATTCGGCAGATCCTAGTGTTAACCTGTAAACCAGGTATAGCTTCATTGAGCAGGAAAATCCCTCCTGCTCAAAGGTACAGTAGTATTAGTGTAGGCTGCACAATGCAGCTCGTCAAGTGGGTCAGACGTACTGAGTTAAGAGCGCAGTACGTATCTGACTGTAAGGGCGCTAGTCGAGTTCGCGCAGTTTCATTTTAAGTATTTAAGTTATTACTAGGTTTACCATCATCTAACTATGGCAAGTACGAATTTTTCACATAGCATTATTCATAAGGAGGCATGGCTGTCTACTGATCAAGGAACCGTGACACCTAATTTACCAAAATGCTGATGGGTTCAAGGCATACTTTTAGCATTCTAGAATCTAAACATCTGAACCTTTCGAGCTGTAAATAAATATTCTCTCGGAAAAATATCTTTTGCTTGCTATAGCCAAAGTGCGAATGCGGAATGTTTCTTAACGAAAAAATACTGTGAGAAAGTATCACATAGAAAAGCTGCTATGGCAGGAGACTTGCAGAATCTTATTCGATCGAAGCGTTATAAAGCCTTGACAGGTAGATGATACTCCAGTAATTAATATATAAACCAACGCAGCGCTGCCAGAAATATATTTTCGTGTTCAGTAGTCACCCCGAACTAAGCTCACAAAGTTAGAGCTTTGCTAAAATGACTTAAGAAAAAACGTTGCTAGCTCTTAGATGTACCCGTGCACTATTGGCAGAAGTTTGAGAACTACCTAGTACCTACAAGCTACAAAGGTAGGTCTGGAGAAGTCCGCCAGCAACGTGCTTTGAAAATCGTTTCCAAGTGTACCTACTAGTGTACTCGTATTTCTATAAGTTTGATTTACATTAACCTCAAGTTTCAAGTTTCATTTATGGCAATTCCATATCCCTGGGATGGCACACCCTAAGAAAACAACCAATTCATGGATTTATCCAAGAAAAAATAAACGTTAATAGCTAAATCCAGAATAGGATCCATCCCTATATTCGATTCAACAGTCAGGCAACAGATACGAGAAAAAGAAAAAAAAAATAGAAAATAAGTCCCTGTATAGAATTCCATTCCGAGAAATCATCACAAAATTCGTCATCACTTTAGGCAAGAATAAACTTTTTAAGCAAACGTAATTGACTCCATAAAAAAGGGCTCGTAAAATGTAACTCAATATGTCATTTACATAATTAAAAGGCAATAAAGCCGCCAGCATTTTAGGCACTCACCCGCTGCCAAAACATTACACAAACCAGCGCCAGCGCAGCGGCGGATGGGGTCTCCATCTCCATTATATTAAATTCATTTCGGGAATCCTTTAAAAACTCCACGATATCAATCATCCGAACAAAACTTAACTCTCGAGTGGCCACGAAACTGTATTAAGTGAATGAAATGAGCGCAAGAAAGAACTGTCACAAGCGAGGCAACAGAAAAGGATTTACATTTTTATAAATCGTCCTGCCGCGATTCACTCTTCCTCCAAGAGTGATGTGTCTCCTTTTGAATTATATTCTCATTACTTGCCGCAATGGGGATTGAAGGTCGCATTCGTTCAGCACACTTTCTCTGCATAGTAAAAAGGATCCACGAGAAGACGTGCCACGAATACACTTGCACACAGCTCCTTCTTCCAACCGGAGTTTCGTATTTCATGAAATTTTATTGAATTCGAAAGGAGTTTCGAAAAAGCGAAAGCACTTCGCTCCTGACATTGAAGGATATATTGTGACAAAAGCCCCATGTTAGTTTTACTATCAATTATCATCGTCGAACGCAGTGATGACCCTGGACTGGGGTGTGGTCTCCACAGCGTTTAATCACGCAAATTTGATCCTTAAGGGTATTCACGTTATGGATTCGTTCAACTTTCCATTTCTTACGCTATCTTGTGTACAATCGAGGAAAGGAATAGCCTCCCGAAAGCCAACATCAATGTCCTTGCTAATCCAAAGAAAATAAACAGTAATTTGTCTGTTCGTGCCATATCCAAGTATTGTGAATGGAGTCCTAACTAAACGAGAAAACGAGTCCTTTTTGCCTTTATGCACTCCTCAACAGCTTAGGGCAAAATATTACAAAAGTAGCAAACAGTGGGTGGAGTTGATGTGGTATGGGTGTGGAAAAGAGCGTAAACTACCCATCGAGGATAATGGTAGTAGTAGTACACCAGTTATAGAGTGTGGTAGGCAACATCACGAGGAGCGAGTAATATTGGATAAGCTGTAATATCAGCTGCAGTGGTAGCGTATAAATCATGTCTCGAAGGAGTACGTGATTCTGAATACAAAAAAAGAAGAAGAAGAAGAAGAAGAAGAAGAAACCCTTCATCCTTCGTGTGCTGGGCTGTGTGTCTGATGTAGAGGAGGAAGCAGAATCATCAGTGGGCAACTCTCACAACAAATGTTTGTACTCACGCTCCCTCAAGGAACACACAAGTTGATGATGGTGCGAGTGTGACTCTTACCAAGTTGTACCAAGGCTCCTTATGATGTTCATGCTCCTTCTCGACGATGACGACGTCGTCGTTGTAGTTGCTTCTTCGTGTCCGGTTAAGTGTGTGGGAGTGGCACCACTAGGAGGATGAATAATTGGGAGACGGAAGACAAAGCAGATGGCGGCTCCGCCTGACGACGAGCACGACGACGGAAGGAACAAATGCCGCTTTTGTATGTATACGTACCTACTCACAAACAAGAGCTAACCATTCTTTGCTCTCTGTATCCTTGTATCTTGCATCCCTCCCGTTGTCTAAATAAACAGATAGTTAGCTAAATGAATGCAATCAATTTTATTAGCTTTTTGGGCAGAACGACCGAACGTCTGAAGCTCGGAACGACTTCCACAAAGCAAGTCAAATTTAATGCGAAACGTTTCATATTAAATCGTTCTGTTCTGTTAGTGCAGTCATTTGTATCTTTCCGTTTCGCGTCCGATGATGGATGCAATGAATAAGCCCCGAGCAGCCACCTTGAGACCGAGTCCTTTCACACTGAAGTGCGCGCTGCGCAATAAGAAATTCATGATGTTCTCCGCGAAAGCTCAAAAGATTTTTGAGCAGTACCCGAATATACCCCACGAATCCCATGAGTGGTATTCAATTAAAAGTATCTTCTTCCGGCCGACCGCCGCCGCCGACGACGACACGACATGAGATATTGCAATATCCGCATTTTTCTGCATGAAAGGATGACATTACCAATTTGCTTTCAATTGGAATGATGCTGACAAACAGTAGAGTCCTAGCGAGTGGTATAATATGGATGCTGATGGATATACCTGGGAAATTTTAATGTCTGCTGGCTGTGGCTTTGTGCATCAAAGGGAAACGATAATGAAGTGGATTTGCATCAGAGTCAGTGGAAATTGGGTCAGATGACAAGAAGACGATGGCATTGCTGTTGCTGCTACAGAATTGGTGCGCTGTTGGGTGTTTCCTGCTACCTACTCACCTGCTTCTTGTATATACAGCCTTGCGATTGGGATTATTCTCCTCTCGTTCCGAGATATAAATTTAATTAAGTGGGCGTAAATTGAGATCACGAGCGACGACAGACGACACGTCCAGCAGCACCAGCCTCGGTAGCACTGTTCTAGAAACTGATGGAATTGACAGTTTTGGTTAAAATATTGCCATTGCCACAAGGAGTCGTACAGTCAATGGCATTTGGCAAGCCAATAAAGAGCGCCTAAAGGTGGCCAAGGGCAGATGAGAAATGTGATAAGTGATATTGTGGTTGGCACTGAGAGGAAGAAAATCCTTGAATCCTTGGACGTGAAAGGTGCGAAACGGAAAATGTAAAATGTGACCATGACCATGAGCAGTAACCTTGATTTAATTTGATATGGCAGTGAAAAAAAAAATGTTAAAACAAAAAGCGACCAAGCAATTTCGTTAGGAATTTCATTTATTAGCGAAACACATGTTTCGCTAATAAATGTACCCACCTGCTTTGGTCCATCACCAAGTCTATGAATTAAATCCAATGCCAGTTAAATTATAGATCAGTGAAAGTATTTGTCCATTCAATTTGATTCAGTAGCCAAAGGAAAACCAATCATTTCGAAGATGTCATCATTTTTATGACGCATTTTATTGCCACGCCACTTCATATCCCAGTACAGGAACATAATAAAATCCCACTGTTGGTCAGGGTCATTTGGTCCGATCAAAACTATCAAATCAAAATTGCTGTGTATGGCATTTTTATCGATTGGCATATCCCCTATAACTTAGTTAAACAAAGCGTAGTCCGGTTAAGGGATTTTATTGATTTATACAGGGTGTCCCAGTTAAGCTGTATAATCCTTTAATGGAAGACTTCTGAAGTTCCACCGAACGCACAATTGTATGGCAGTGGGTGTTACCACTTAAAACGCTATAACTTCTAAACTATTATAAGTACAAAAATTGTTTTCCACATTTTGTGCAGCTACGAAAAAGTTATGGCTCCTTAAACTCAAAATTTTGGAAATTAGTTGTTAAGAAATTGATAGTTGAGTTAATGTAGGCATGCTCAACATGACTGCATACCCAGTTTTTTTTGCTAAAAAATACAGCAACGGCAGTTTTGAAAATTGGCTTTTTCTCGAAAACGTATCCTTGAGAAATTTTCTAAAAATTATTTGAAGCTACTTTTTTACGCACGATTAACAGAAGTAAAAGCTGCTTTTTGTCAGAGAAAAATGGTCAAACAAAATTAAGTGGCAATAATAAACTAACGTACCTACCTTTGAGCAATGGTTAACAGTTAATTGTCGAATATGACAAAAAAAAAACTTAACATTGATAAGTTGATCTCCGCAAAATGTATTCAAAACCCGGAAATGGTGTTTGTAAACGGTTTCTGCCATGGAAACGCTTAGTTGGCAAAATAGGAGTACCAACGCCGATACCCAAATCGTAGTACACTATACTAATAGTATATCCGGGTATTCGCTGATGCGTATCAGCGCGACAGCGCCGGCTGAGCTGAGCTACTCGAAATAAAAGGGAACAACGTTCAGACGGTGGCAGAAATTAAGGGTTGGATTTTCAGTGCTGTGGAAGTTAAGCTTTTAGTCAGGTCCGCAGACTAGCTATGCAGTTAGAACTTCCCAGAACCAGGATTCACAGAGCTCTACAGAGTAATAGATTACACCCTTTCCATTTAGTAGCGGTACAGGATTTACTACCAGGATATGCGCAAAGAATCTAAGGCAATTTGGCCGCAATACGACCTCAAACTAGGCAGGGAACAGCTCAGGACATTGATCGGCATATTATCAGGGCACTGCCTTCTTAGAAAACATGCCAAAAAAATAGGGCTAGCAGACTCGGACTCTTGCAGATTCTGCGATGACCTGCAAGCTGAAGAGGACATAACACATATACTGTGCGAATGTGAGGCAATATGTCGCAGTAGACGTAAATTTTTGGGCAGGTACTTCTTCCAACATTTAGGGGAGATTGACAATAGCAACTTCAAGGGGCTACTTGGTTTTTGCAGGGAAATTGGGGCTTTCTCAAGGGCAAGTGTTAGTGTTGTTTTTTCCATCTTATGCGCAAAGAAAAGTGGAATTTTTCCAGTGGCTATTGCGCAAACAGGCAGAAGACCAGATAGGCACTTCCTTAAGAACATTCTGTGGAATAACAACGCAATTCACAAACAAAGTTACAAAGTTATAAATCTCCACAATTTGCACCATTATT
Organism: Cheilosia soror; assembly: GCA_949372485.1. Lineage (NCBI taxonomy): Eukaryota > Metazoa > Arthropoda > Insecta > Diptera > Syrphidae > Cheilosia > Cheilosia soror. Next base: position 71,411,169 of record OX443563.1, on the reverse strand, counting down.
GGTCAGACCCTAATCCCCATTTAATACGCACAACATCCTTTCAAAAGTAAAAATTTAAGTATTATGAACAACTTCTTCAAAATGTATGCTTATTTCAAAGGCGGTTTAGCGTAAATGTTTGAAAACACTTTAGTGGGCCTTCACGTTCTTCCACAAACAGTTAATTCCCATTACTACATGGTATTTCTTACAGCGCGATTGCCGGAGCTCCTTGAAGATTTTCTTCTTGTTCAGAGAAGAGCGATGTTCTTTCAACAAGATAGGGCACGAGGGCTGACTTCGAAGATTTTGAAAAAGTCGCAAAAAAAGGGGATTTGCGTACAAAAAGGGGCAATACCAATCTGCAAACAAATGGCACAAAAAAAAAAAAAAAAAAAACGCAAAACGAGTGAGTTCGCTTACGCATATTTTCATCTCGTTCTATCTTAATGTTGCTTTGAACATGATTATATAGCTAAATGCCTAAACTTATGACAATAGGACATAAATAGCTGAAAGCTGATACCTATGGCTGATAGAAAAAGGACGCATTCAGATCCCAATTAATTGTGAAGTAGTTTCATAAAGTATTTATTATGTCACATTCCGGATTTCATACAAAAAGGACAGGTGTTTTTTTTTCAAAATGGGAAGAACTATCAACGAAATACAGAAAAGGTGCAAATATGGACAATTTTGGAAAAGTGGTTTTTTTGGGGATAGAAAGAAAAAAAAGGGAAAAATGCAACTTTAGTCGCATAAAGTCAGCCCTGAGGGCACCTTGTCACAGTAGCAGCGGCGTAACTCCATATACCTCAACAATACTTTTAACGAACTGTGGACTGGTCGATTTGGCCTCAATGCTTCCTTACCCATATTTCCTGATCTTAACACCCATGGATCTTTTATTCTGGGGTTTTATGAAAGAAAAACCTTATTTTTGAGAAAAATCTAGTATTTTTTGACCATTTTTGTCTGACAAAAAACGGCTTTTACTACAACTTTTGTTGATCGTCTTAAAGAAGTTGCTTAACATAATTTTTAAAAAAATTTCTCAAAGATAAAAGTTTCATAAACTAAATAAAAATTTATGAAGGAAAAATATTGAGAAAAAAGCATTTTAAGTTAAAAAATGTAACAACAAACTTTCAAAAGTTTGAGTTTAATGAGTCATAACTTTTTTGTAGCTGCACAGTGTTTAAGACTTGTATGCGCTACTAAATTTTCAGCACATGCGAATATGTATATGAATCTATTTTCATTCAATACCACTCATTATTCAATCGTATTCGTAGTCCTTTCTATCTTGAATCTCTGAACGATTTTGTGCGATATCCAGCCTTCCCCTTCGGTCTTTGCAATTATTTCTTAATCCCAGTTTAATTCCATAAAGACCAGGTGTTTAGGCCGGGATGACACACAACACACAAAACGTTTCGGAACGTGACATGAAATGAAATCAAATCATCGGTAGGCACATACTAGTATTTCAATTAAAGGTATGTCCTTCTGTTTTGACTACATAAATATTCGCTATCGAAGGACAACCGAAAGTGTTCCAATTTGATAAAAATAAGCTTCGCAGATTTTTGAAACGTCTCTGTGGGTGTTTTCGCATGCATGGAATAATAGAAAAAAATATTAGAAATTGAGTTTAAACAAACCATGTCATTCGAACTCATTAAGAAAACGCCGGACGGCCTAGAAAGGCATTTTATTAATAATCCACCATCATAGCGCTTAAAGTTTTGCCAGGGCGAATCTTTAAAGTAGCTCTAAAGCGCGGTCTAGTATAAATCGCTTTGTTATGCGAAACGAAGTCCTCATCGGCAACAAGTTTTTTGAAGTAATCTTTGAAAATAGCGGTTCCCTTTAGTCTTATATAGATGGACCAGACATGAGACATCAGAAGCCTTAATCAATGGCAATGAGTAAGTGGCTAGACTCTCAAAATAAAAAAAAAGTTATTTTTTTTGTGTTGGGTTTGGGTATTTGCTGGAAGGAAAAATCATCGAAAGACATTGCAGAGCTATTACGCGAGGGATGCTTCTGAAATTATGAGGGACTAAAACAAAAACTTTCGAGGGGACTGACTTTGGTCATCCCGAATTAGACTGTTCGACTAATCGGTAATTTATTTTTGATCCATTTAAACAAATTTAGAGAGGATAAATCCGCCACATGTCGGATTTCTATACTTTTTTGATTGAAAATATTACCTATTTTCTTGGTCTTAGCTAACTCTTATAGATCAAGAGGTTTTACCCGCCTTAATTTCCTGATTACATTGTCAGTATTTAAAAAGTCTACTTCTGTGCCTTTGAGCAGTTTTTTTACGTCTTCCTTATAGCCATTTCAATGTTTAGATCTCTATTTAGATCAGCGTTGCGTAGATGTACCAAGTTGCATTAACTATGTTCGTTAGTACTTTATTTTGGAAAACTTGAATTGTTTGCAAATTTGTTTGGAATATGCATGCCCACAACTGGAGCCCGTAGGTCTATACTAGTTTTAGAACTTGCTTGTATAGCAATAACTTATTGTAATTGGACAAAGGTGAATATCTTCCAATACATGTGTTACCAGAGTGACCATAATTATTTTCTTAAATCTGCTAGATTCTAGCATTTAGAAATTTTTTTTTTTAAGCCAAATCCTGCTAATAAAAGTGCTAAATATTTTTTGGCTGTTGGATTCTGCTAAAATACATGCTACATTAAAAAAAAAATCGTTAAATTCCATAAATAACGTTCGGAATTAAATTTTTTTTTATTTTAAATAATTAAGAAAAACAAATGCATGTAGGTACTTCACTACAAGAACCTCATAATTATTAATTCTGTAAAATAGGCATTTTTATCACATTACGTGGGTTTGTGATTACGTCTGTTTTTTGTTCACCTTAATAAAATTCGAGATCATTACGAACTTCTTCAAGCGTATCACTTTCATGATTATTTTCATAATTATTGCTTTCGCTATAAATCTGTTCTAGGCGTGTTTTATTAAACGTCCATCTCAGCAAAGTAAAGTAAAGTAGAATCTTTAGCATGCACTATAAACAACTATATTCTGCTTGACACATTGGAGACTATATGTAGTTGTTGTAATTACGTGCTGGAAATTCTACTTTACTTTACTTTCCTGAGAATTGAGATAGATGTTCAACAAAACGCCTAAAGGAAAAAGGAATCTGTAATTTATTACAACATTTTTTTAGTGGATAGTCGCGTCGCGCTAATATCGTTTTCTGTTATTTATGGAAATGGAACGTTTCGGTACGTATTTAAATTGAGATATTCAGAATCACGACCCCGACGACTTGGATTTGAATATCGTAGCCCCATAATTAGTTTGACGTTTTTAAGTTAGGTATATGCAGTAATAAGCTTTTGAGGATGCTCTTTCCATTTCTGAAAAAAGTTTTGTCCTATCTCATCTGGCTACGAAGATATTGAGTATCGACTTTCCCGTAAACAACACAATTTGGAGCCTTGTAAGAATTGGTTTGCCTATTCCATAACCAATTCCTGGCGTTTGCGACAAATTTTAGAAGCAAAAGCTGTAAATTTTTCTGTAAGAATTAGTTTGCCGTACGAAAATTGCCATTATGTACTACCTATTAACATTGTACCTCTGAATTAAATCGTTTTTAAAAATAAAAATTGGTTTTATTTGTTTTTATTAAAATATTCAGTTTGGACAATGAAAATCATCAGCTTATTCGAGATTAGCTAAAATCTTTTCTCCTTACTTAAACTTAAATCACAGCTTACGCCACTAAAATATTCCATTGGTGAGAATTAGTTTGACCTATAAGCTACTCTTTTTGCCGTACGTGTGTGAAGGAGAAAAAATTGTAAGTCAGATGCCGTTTACGTCAATTCCATTCTAAACAAATCACTAAATATTTCTAAAACTTTCTATCGGTCCAAAGCAAAACAACTGCACAAATGAAGGAATCCTATCGGGCAGAATTTTAATAAATCGCTTTCAAACTTTCAGCTCGAATTACCAAAAAAAGCTGTTTTGGCGTTTACGTCAAACCAATTCTTCTAAGGTGACGATATGACAGAAAAGGATAGGGAAAAGATTGTTTGTTTATTTTTTTGTTATTGTTCATTGAGTTCTCTCCAGCCAGTTATTGATTGCATGCGAATTTAAAAAAAAAAAATATTAAGAATTCAGCTGGATTTCCTGCCAGATAGAAAAATTATGCCAGAAATTTTGCCGGCAGATTTTTAATTTTTTTCCAGCTAAAAAATATTTTTTCTTGCTAGATCTGGCAGGAAAAATGCTAGGTTGGTCACTCTGCATGTTACTGTATCGTATGTTCTACTCATCTCTTTTTTTCTTTACATGCGCTTTCCAACGCAGTTTAGCATCTAGAGTCATGCCCTTTGAAGCTATTTTTGTTACTACTTCGACAGTTGCTCCCACAGCAAGGAAAGTAGCTATAGTGGTTTCCCCACTTTCAGGCAAATCGCTAGTGAATAGAAGGTATAAAACTGGGCCTAGCACGCTGCCTTGTGGTACACGAGCTTTAATTTCTCTTAATGTTAAGTACTATGTCTCTTGTTTAATTCTGAATAATCGATCTGACATATATGAATCCAGAGAATTGTCGAATATTGCTTTGGCTGCTACCTTTGTAGTTTGTGGATCAGACCTTTGTGCCAGACTTTATCGGAGGCTTGTGCTATATCAAGAAATATTGTAGAGCACACTTATTTCTCTTCAAATGCTTTTTCGATTTTATCGGTGATTCTATCCACCTGATCGATTTTAGAGTGCTTATTTCTAAATCTAAATTGGTGATTTGGGACTAACGATTTTTCGTCAATTATTTTTTGCAAGCGTTTTACCAGCATTTTCTCGAATAATTTTGACAACATTGGTAGTATATATATTTGGCGATATGAGGTTACCTCTTTAGGAGTTTTACCTGGTTTTGGTATCATTATTACCTCCGCGACTTTCCACAAGCTTGGAACATATCTCAACTTAAATGCAGCATTTATAATCTGTGCTAGTTTTTTCAGACATTTTCGTAGAAATTGTTTCAAAATTTCTCCTGTACTCAAATCAAACCCTGGGGCCTTTTTTTATATTTATGCCTTCTTTGATTTCTTTGGCAAGTTTTTTTAGCTGTTACCGAGCGAATAGGTAGCAAAAGTTTTTGCCTTTTCTTGGTTGCTTTTCCCCAGTTACGTTCTCGGGTTTTTAATGGAGGAATATGAGAGCTATTGGCCTGTTCATCTTCCTAGTTACCTTCCAGAGCGAGTAGTCAGAAATAGCGTCATTTTTAAGGCTGGTGAGGTAAGTTTTTAAAGCTTCTTTATTGAATTCTCTAATAGATTTTCTAAGCTTGTTATTTAGTTGTTCAATGTAGTCTTGTCGCGTGGCGCCCTTGTCTGGCACCCTTTAGCGAGGATAAGAATTTTGTTTAATCTTTTTTGTTGTTGTGGGTATTGCAGCCCACACAGCTTTTTGTATATTGAGTGTTAATATTTAGATTGCCTTTTGCCTTTGATCTTCTGTTGAATAGCTGATGATAGTTGAATACTTTCTTCCAACTTCTGTCTGTCCAGCCAGTCAGCCTATTAACTAGATTTGGGCTATGTGCTTTTATTATTATTTTATCGCCAAGAGTAAGAAGTACGGAGGAATGATCTAATTGAAGATCTGGACCTTCTTCCACACTTATTTTATTCGAATATACATTTTTGGATATAAAAAAGTCGACTAGATCTGGGGTTTTATTCCTATCTATTGGCCATTGGTAGGTTTTTTCGTTGAGTGATATTTGGCCCCATCTTCTTTAAATGCTTCATATAATTCTCTGCCTCTAGTATTTGTTCACCTAGGTCCCCAATATTTATTCTTAGCGTTAAAATCTCCTCCTGTTATTAAGCTATTGTGAAATTATGCGGAAAAGACTTTTAAAATCATTTTTCTTTATAGTTATATGCCCACTGTCCGTTTCTATACTTATGGAAATTCCTTGGACTCCACATGATTGGAATTTTGCCTCTTTATTGTGTTTAATATTGTATTCTTTATTAAACTCCTTTTGCACAGTTATGAGGATGTGGGGAGTTATATAATTCGTATCCTTGCAGTTTAAAGTCAGTTTTTAATTTAAAGTGCGTCTCTGAAATCAGACATATATTTATCTGGTTTATGTCAAGAGTCACTTGCATCTCGTCCTTTCGACTCTCGATTCCGCATTCAAGAATTTTTATTTTATTCATCATAACTGTCTTTTCGGTTTGAATATTATAAAAATTAAGCAAACAATTGGACTACAAGTGACTACAATATCAAACTAGGCTTTGAAAGGTAATTTATTCCCCCACTAGAGAAAATACTTTTCCCAGTACTAAACAGAAACATGGCAAATAAGTAAATTTAGGTCGCAATTACTTATACAGGTTATTCAGCTTGGCAAGACTCTGGAAACTACTGTATATCTCCTCCTACTCAAATGGGCACAACTACTACAAAAGACTGAAAAGACATGTTGTTGGTTACCCCATTCAATTACGAACCTATGTTCTCAGTTGTAAAATACTCTACAGAGACTACATGCCAACCCAGTAATTAAGGAGGACATCCAACCGTAAAACTATTGCAAATTAAGGGACAACTTATTTATGAAGTTGAGTGCTCTATAACGCCTACAACTCAAGACAACAATTACAAACTTTTACAGCAAAGACCCACATTCTCCCTAGAGTGGGTGCCCCAAGTAATAATAATAATTCCACTCTCGTAACACACTTCATTGAGGACGAAATCATGCGCCCTCACTCCTGCAATTCCTGCACAATTGTGCCGCAGGTAGATGTAATCGGAATTTTCCAATTAATTTAATGTAAATGCAATTACATGGATATGCAAATGCAAATGACATATTGTTGCAGCCCGCATCCTAATTAGAGGCAATTTCAATGATTCGCTAACTCTATTTAGAGTAGTATAGTCCTGAATGGTTAAAGGAGCACAAAGGAAGACGAAAAGAGAGAGAGAAAAAAATATATGGAAAAATAACTACACACAGAAAGGAAATCCCTCAGTTCAGAGATAGAGAAATTTGCACAGAGGTTGGCATACCTTGACTGATAGAAAAATCCATGAGGGTGAGCTCTGAGTAGGTTGTGTGTTCTTTTCAAGGACTTTAACGCGTGTGTCGGACGGAATCCGCTTCTTTTTTTTAAAAAGAAAGGATAAATTGCTCAAAGGCTTCAGCAGGTCGAGGTTGGTGTGGTTGATTCTCTGCTTTTCAAATCTGCAGATATGTGGTGAAGTTCGGTATAGTCTTCCTGCACTCAACAGTAGCAGCACCAGATGCTTGATTAGATATTTTATGCAGAAAAAAAAAACGACTCTCAACAAAGACAAAATGGGGGCGAAAGATACCTACAGGTATAGAGCAAATGCAATAATACCTTGATTATGTGTGCTTTGCGATCTTTCAGATAGTTGGGGTTTATTTTTCTTTTTTTCATAAAGGAAATTGCTGAGTTCAGTGTTTGAATTGTGCGTGTCACCCTTGCGATTGTTTATCTAATTGCACTTTCAGTTGCACTTGAGTTTTGCTTTAGTTAAATCATGAATAGCAGTGCCACATACCATTGTGAATGGATATTTGTAAAAATAGAAACATAGAAACTTTGTCTCTCTTAATATGTGTCGACATTAAGTGTTGGGCTACATAAACTTTCAGAAAATAAACAGAAGCTGTACCTTTGAGCTGGGATTAGAGCCATTACAAAGGAATACTTTACCAATGGTGGGCTTTACAAACACTCTTCGTCCAACTGTTTGCTGTTTGGGAAAAAGAAGACGGATTAGACTGTGCGTTTCTGTTGACCTGACTTTTATCACGCACGTGATCGCCACCATTTCTTGTGACCCGCTTTTTGTTAGGCCCGGAGTGGCTTCAACTACTAATATGCCTTTCCAGTTAGCGGAGTCTTTAGCTTATTGCCTCACTTGCGTTCGTTTTTTGGCCGGCAAAATTCGCTATAATATCTTAACCTTTAAAAAAACCGATTCGCAGTTTTCGACTACGTCAATGTTGCTGAGTAGTTCGTAGATTTCGCTTTCAATTAGCCTTCTCCAAGGCCCTTTTGCTTACTTAACTGTGCTGACGTCCATACTTCTGCATCATACGGCGTCGACTGGGATGATGAGACTGCAAACTTTTCAAAATGACTAAAAAAAAAATATTACTCTTTCCCAAAATGGAGACATAAATAGAGACTTGGAGCAGCAGGTCCGTAAAGGCACCCTAGGCCTAGCTTCTCACAACTATTCGTTTGTATTAGTGTTTATTTTGAGAAGCTCTTTCAGGACAGTTGAACTGTTGGATGTTTGTCAGACTTTTGCCAGATTAACCATGAGATCCTCCGCTCAGGAGTGAGCCCAAAAAAAAATCACACTTTTTTCATTTTAGGTATAGTGCTCTCCCGCTTTATCAGTCACCTCTGTAGTATTGAGCATTCCACCCATCTTACGCGATAGTTTTGTATGACCATGTACATGTTCCTTGTATGATATTGAATGCGTGTACAGAAAATTGGTGACAGAAGATGCACACAAGAAGCCATTCTGAGCCATTATAAGGGAGGAAAAGAAGATCCTGCGTAGAAAGAAGAGGCCTTACGCAAGGAGTCTTGCGATCGTAACAACATCCGGAGGTTCTATTAAAAAGCCAAGCAACTAGCTGCTGGCTTCAAAACCGAAACGCCAGGCTCTTCGATACAGCGAAGGAAACCTAGTCACCGAAGCGCAGGGAATAGTAGATGTGTTCAAGCAGCTGCTTAATGGGCATCATGTAGAGAGAGTGATAGAGCACGAAGAGAACCCACATCCAGTCAATAAAGAACCAGTTTCACCAGCTAATGTATTAGAAGAAGTTGGCTTAGCTTTAAAAAAAGCTTAATAACAACAAGGCCGCGGGCTCTGATGGTTTACCAGAGGAGCTCTTTAAATACGGTGGTGATGTTTTGGTAGGAAGCATGCACCGAATCGTTCAACCAAGTATGGGTGGAAGAAATGATGCCCTATGACTGGATCTTAGCTCCATATGACCCATCTACAAAAAAGGCAATTCTATGTCTTGCAAGAACTATCGAGGTATATCCCTGCTTAATGTGGCATACAAGATCCTAACCAACGTACTGTGTGAACGTTTTAAACCGTTCGGCAGATCGACTATAGACCAAATTTTCACACTGAGGCAAATTCTGGAAAAGACCAAAGAATTGAAAGTCGAATCTCACGATCTTTCTTTCGATTTCAAAGCCGCGTAGGAGCTCTATATAGTGATGGCCGATTTCGGAATCTCGGCAAAAGTTTGGAAGTGGCTCAATCGAACTATTTCAAACATATGCAGCGGATTTCGGCAAAGAGAGCGCTGCCATGCGACTTCTTCAATCTTGTACTGGAACAGATAGTGCGCAGGGCAGGTGTCAACACGGAAGGCACTATCTTCAACAGGTCCGTTCAGCTGCTGGGGCTTTCACGGCGATTGAAAAACAGGGGAAATTCGTTGGTCTTGAAGTAAATGAGTACACGACTAAGTACATACTATCAACAACAAACATCTGTCCACCGCCTAGGATAAAACGTCACTATTGATAGCAACAATTTCGAGGTAGTTAAGGAATTCACCTACCTCGGAGTAAACATGAACTCCACGAATGACACCCTAGTGGAGATCCGGCGAAGAATTACCAAAGGAAACCGTTGCTACTTCGATTTGGCCAAACAATTGGGTTCAAAACTCCTAACTCGAAGGATGAAATGTGTGCTCTACAAAACCCTTATCCTGCCAATTCTGCTTTATGGCGCCGAGTGTTGGACGATAAGCAAGGGAAGGGAGAGCTGGTACTGGGCTCCTTCAAAAGAATAATACTTCGGCGGATTTTTGGTCCTAGTCCCGCGAACTCTATGAGCTGTACCAAGATGTACAGTATGTCTGGACAATTGGAAGCAGCGTGCCCGGGATCGTAGAGGATGGAATGCTGCAGTGTCTCGGGCAGCGATTCTTCACAAAATTATATGCATTTGTATTAAATGCTGTTCCTTACCTCGAAAAATTTCGGAAAAGACATCGGCTTCGAGAGAGCAAATGAGAATTTTACCAGTTTTTACTCAAAAAATGTATTGCAGTCAGTAAGTAAGAATTGACAATTGACAGATTATTTAGAATTGCTTGTCCAATTTGTGTTTTAATTGTATTAACAAGAAGCTCGATTAATTTCGAATCATTTTCATCGCTAGATGAATCATCTAATATCTGTACATATAATAAAACTGTAGGAATTTTTTTGGCCGTTAAAAACTCGAAAAGTACTGGACAGATTTCAATGAAACTTTTTTTTTAAATGTTCCTTAAGACTGTGAGACTGCTATAGGCTATGTCGTTTATAGCCACGTCCTTAGGAATAGTTTTTAGCCAAAATGTATTTTTTGAAGTGAATACATACACATATACCTTGCCACAAATGGATGTTTATACTTTTGCGATCGTGCGACAGAACACCTCTGGCCATAATTATTTTTGTTCTACTCCAGGATTCAAGGTCAATCTTCCTTGCAAGCGTGCTTAGCGGATAGTTCTAACAGATTCTAGGACCATTAGTGCGTGCATTTTCGACCCGGTTTTTGCAAGCCCATGGGAACTTTAAAACGCCGATGACAGTTCATTCACAAAGCAAAATGCGACGGATATAATGGGACTGCGTGCCTATGTTGAATACGTTAGCATTGATGCATCCTTTGACACAAAGGACACGAGGGCCCCACCGCCCCTTAACACAGCAAAAAAATAACAATGCCTAAACAAAGGCGGCAAAAATGGGCTTAGTGATGGATCACTAAATGAGGTCAACACAAAATATATTCTGTCAACAAAAAAGGGCGCACATCAACATCGACGAATCGGACAGAATGTCACGATAGACAGATACAACTTTGAGGTGGTTATAGGGTTTTGCCTACCCCAGTTCCGCTATACTACACTTTGGTAATGACATCACAGCAGAAATCAAACAAAGAGTTACACTTGCCAATCAGTGTTTCCTTGGCCTAAGAAAGGCAACGGACTAGTAAGGCCTTATCAAGAAACACTAAGGAGACTTTTTATAAGATGCTCATCATTGCAGTCCTGGCTCTAAGGCGCAGAAGTATGAACGTTTCGAACGCAAAATGCTTCGAATAGTTGTCAGTTCTGTTTGCGTTGACGGGCTTTGGAGAAGGAAATTGAACAGCAAACTCTAAGAGCTGTACAGCGACATTGACCTGGTCAGAAAAGTACGTATTACTCGACTAAGACGGCGAGGAGATGTAGAGCAAATCAACACCAACGCTCCGGCCGAAGACTCTTGGATTCCAGCCTGGAGGGAAAACGCAGTAGAGGAAGACCTCGACTTGTGGCGCACACATATGGAAGGGGACCTCAATCAACTTGGAGTGCGGGCTAACTGGGACTAACCCTGGACTATAGCGCCATCTAAGTAAGTATTACATAAGCAATCGCATTCGGAATAAGTTGCTGGGTGACAAAGACGTATAGATCGGTTGACACCACAACAAAGGCGAAGAGCTCGCAGTCCATTATGGAGTAGGTAGGTATAGGATTTACTACAGCCACCAGGGTGCTCATTTGAAAAATAGGCAAATTATGACTTGGCAGCAATCACTGTAATTCAAAAGGAAGAGTGCTCGGCGAAAAAAACGACCTACACTTTAGAATAGCAGAGACCTTATTACGTGGTTCATATCGCTTTTACATATGCATACAGCTTCATTTTTGTTTAACCTAAATTGGATTTTTATCTCTCGTTCATCACATATACATACAGGCAACTTTGATACTTAAACCGAAATGTATTCCACAACAAAGTTTGCATCACATCATCGAACCTAAGTGGAGTTTACATTCACATTCACTGCAGTTGAACATAAAAGTTGCAACAACTATAAATGCCCAATGCTTATAGTCATACAGCTATAGCACTTCACCACCACATAGAAGCGATTTCATGCTCTTTTGTGGTCAACGAACTGAGAATTATTTTCATATTTTGTAAAATTCACAAAAAACAATCCCTCCAGCCTCCACCCACAAACAATTTATCGGAAACCTATTTGGCAGCATGAATTGGCTTAACCTTTCAAAAGGGGAGGTTTTTTTTACAACCACAAAAAAAAAAAAAAATAAAAGAGTTGAAACAGTATTTAGATACATCTCATGGATAAGTTCGATTGGTTTGAAGTTTTTTTTTTTTTTTATACGGAACATGATTGTAAAATGTTGTATTATTGCGAATATTCTCAAAAAAAAAAAAAGTTTTTTTTTTATTCCTCGCACACAAGTCGATGCAAATTGTTGTCATCACAGGAACTGCCGGGCAAAAAGTCCTCTTAACTCTCGATATTGATTGACTGAGTCTGGGAATCACTGATTGGATTGGAATCTGCAGTCAAATAGTCACAGGTACCACCAGCAAAAATACCACAAATTGTGCAAAGAGAAAAAGCGGTCATAAAAAAAAACGGATCAAATGGTCGAGTGCCAAAATGATGTTGTATACTTCTGCATCGAAAAAAAAGTAAAAGAGATCGATGACAAAACAAAATAGACGATAAATGTTATTCGAATTTTTGTATACAGTTGAAACAAATTTTTTATAAAAACCCATTTGTATAGACAAAAGTGTTAATTAAGGAAAAAAAAAATGTATATATAACTCGCAGCTGAAGTAACAAACTTTTAGTAGCATGCCATTTAAGAGCAACGTAATCCAGGGTGGAGTGCTAAAGTTTTTTACAGAACAAACTGAAAACTCATCTAATGGACAGATTCGTACGAGCATTGGAACGTTGCCAGCTTTCTGTTCTTACTTACAGACAACATCCCGCGCGTCGGTCGGTCCTAAAGTTTCTTTTCTCTGTAAATCGTTTTCTTTTGCAAAAGCAGGAACAACAGAAAAAGAGGAAAACTTTTCCATCTAATATGAACTCCTTTCAATTAAGGAATTCGTTCTTTTTGCATTTGCTGCACCCATCCATCTGGAATGTTGAATGGAAATTAAAATGGGATCCCATCCCATTCCAATCGCAGTCAGTTTTAGTTAACCACTTTGGTTTGGTGTAAGGTCGCAATGCGTCAGGATTTACGAGTATTATTCCCATTCACTGTTATGTAGTGTTCTCGTGTGAAGTTGTTATTTAACGGTCGTATACGCTCACCTGGATCACCACAAAAACAAACACACTGAGTTCTGTTGCTGTGTGCATTTGTACAGCTTGAACTGTGCATCCTATTAGCTACTTCATCTACTCTCGAAACCAGCTCGAAAACTATACCAAAGAGCTGGAGTTGATACCACCCCAAAGCCCACACTTCTTTATGTGTGTAAGGAGAGAGGGGCCACTCCTGATTTATACGCATCTCATCATTACATACGGCAAAGAGCTGTGTACACATGAATGCAGCAAGAAAAAGAGGTCGGGCACCTGTGACATGAAGTGATTTTGCTTGCCTTCGTCAGTGGTAGAGATAGATACATATATATAGACAGAAAACACACATTGACGGCAAACAAGATAGGTGGCATTTCAAATGGTGATTAAATGAAAGAAGGGCTCTCAGTACCTGAAGTAGGCTTTCAAAAATAAGAATAAACTGAAGGGAAAAACTCTGCGCAAACACATTCAGCCAATTTTATGGAATAAATGACAAAGGTAACGTTTTATTTATGCAGTCAAGAGTCAGGTCCTTTCTTACTCATAGGAGATTTAACGATGTCTATAACTGTGGGGGGTATGTCTATGTAGTACTACAAGTTAATGAATATACATATCAGTATAATATTTGCCTTCATTTGCTGGTAGTTTAAGGGATAAAGAGTGATTTGTAAGCAGGATATAAATGGGTTACCTAGCGATGCCTTAATCCCAAGTCCATACTCAAAGCAGCAATATAAACATTGATATTCCCTCTCTAGGCATTCACCTGAAAATATAAAAAATATATTTATTAAGACCGTACTAGTTTGGGTCGCTTTAATGTCCGTCTGACTCTGAACACTGGGGAAACAGTGCCCAGGTGAAATGTAAATTTGACATTATTTCATTACACACATCACGGTACTCTCTGAAGGTTTGAAAACTTACAAAGCACTAAACGCAATGCATGCTACTAATAACCATGATAATGTCAAATTCACACGACCTCTTTTTTAGGCCATTAGCACTGACAACTACCCCCTTTTAGAGAGTCAATGTTTGTAGTACAAAGTCAAATAATTGCGGGTAGTTAATCAAGACTATATCTATATTTGAAAAGCTCTTTTAAGCCTGGCTATAAAAATAAAATAAACATTTCTTTACCTGAAAATTTAATTGAGATGGCTTTAAAATATACCACTCTATAGAAGTTTGTTACTTTTTTTATTTAGTTTAGTTTTAGCCACCAGGCATATGCTAATTAGTTACAAAGTTTAAACTGGTTGAATTAGCACTGGCGCTTCGAATAAAATAATGCAGCTAAAAACTACTACAAAAATATTTAACTTTGTACGGTTTCGAGTGAAGGGAATATACAGTGAAGTCTCGCTTATATGAACCCTCAGTTATATATGAATTATTTTTCTACCTAATGAACCGCAAAGGTGGTTGGGTGTGTATGAATCGGGTAGGCGCTGATTGGCATCAACTTGGCGGTGCCCAGCTGTTGCAACTTTTTCATACACATCAATTGTGCTTATTTTACCTCCGCGTGGTAACCACCGGGTACTGGTCTCGCTCAACCGGGCTTGGCTTGCTAAACTTATAAGCGCGAGTGTTGAACACGAAGAAAATAGCAACACTATAATGCTCTGTCGGAATGACTGACTGAACGAGTCTCAGAGGTCTTACATGAGCCCCTCAGAAAGAGGACATACAGCGGATGAATACACAAGATTGAATCAACAGTCGAGATGGCAGATACCTTGCGTGAGCTTCTCTGACATATTTGGAACAAAGGTCTGTAAGGATTTTCAGCCCTAGTCAGGGTGCTGAAATAGAGATGGTGGCGGATGAACCCTTTATGGGCCAACGGCAGCACTCATATCCCCGAAGTGGGTTACTGACAACGGAGTATCCGACCCGCTGTCCTAGGGCCATCTTAGGGCCTGGTCCTCCAGGTTGGGGGTTGTGCGTGGGGCTAACTACCCAACCACGGAAAAAAGTAATGGTTACGAAGCAACCAAAAGCCTCGGATACGGATGGATTTACTGTTGACGACCCTGCAAAACGAAAAAAGGGCAATGACGTTCGGATCTGCACGTGGAATGTTCGAACCCTGAACAGACCGCGTGCAGCCGAACAATTAGCGGAGGCCCTAGACTGTTACAAGGCAGATATCACCGCCATTCAGGAGGTGCGGTGGGATGGGCCAGGCAAAAGAAGGATGAAAACCTGTGACATCTACTATGGTGATTGCTACAGAGAACAGAAGCAGCGTCTATTTGGATGCGGATTCGTTGTAAGCGGCAGACTTAGGCAAGAAGTCTTGAGCTTTCGACACGTAAGTGAGCGCCTTACAACTATCCGCATCAAGGCTAAATTCGCCAACATCAGACTGATATGCGCTCACGCCCCCACAGAAGATAAAGACGATGCGCTGTCATGTGACTTTTTCAACATCATTCTTGAGAAAATTGGGCGAAACTCGCAAGCCAGCACCAGGGGCACAATTTTCCAAAAGTCTGTGCAACTACTTGCATACGCTGACGACATCGACATCATTGGCAGAACACAGCGAGCTGTCACTGGTGCGTTTGCAAGTATCAGTACAAGGTCGATGTCGCTGTACAGCTTGTAGAGTTCGCTGTTAAATCTCTTCCTCCAAAGCCCGTCAACGCAAACGGGACCGAAAATCACTCGAAGAATTTTGCGTTCGAAGCGACCAAGGAGATCTTCATCCGCTTTTGACAACGTCCATGATTCTGCGCCATAAAGCAGGACTGGGATGATGAGGGTCTTATATAGAGTGTCCTTAGTGACAATGGCCTTGCTAGTCAGTTGTCTTCTTAGACCAAAGAAACAGCGGTTGGCAAGAGTAACTCTTCGTTTCATTTCTGCTATGGTGTCATTATCAGAGTTTATTTTATAGCGGAGCCGAGGTAGATAAAGTCCCTAACCACCTCAAAGTTGTAGCTGTCTATTGTGACGTTCTGTCCGATTCATCGATGTTGTGTGTGCCTTCTTGTTGGCAGCATGTACTTTGTTTTTCCCTCATTCACAACTAAACCCATTTTAGCCGCTTTTGTGCTAAAACCTCACTGATAGGATCGAATCAGTTCGTTGACAAATGATTTCAAGCGTTCACACAGTATAGCATGTTAAGGAGACTTATGCCTCTATAATTGGCGCAGTTTTAAGGATCTCCTTTCTTGCCGATCGGGCAAACAATGATGAGGCTCCATTCATCAGGCATACTTTCCTCTGATCAAATCTTACAGACGAGTTGGTGTATGCTCTCCAACAAGTCATCTCCCGCTGCCTTAAAAAGCTCAGCAGTTAATTCGTCCAGTCCAGCAGCTTTGTTGGACTTGAGCTTGGATATTGATATCCTCACTTTATTTTGGTCAGGTGGACGGAAGTCTTGGCTTTCATCGTCTAGGCTAAATAGTTCGTCCTGCCTGACAGCGACATTTGTGTCGTCTTCGCCATTTAGCAGTCTGCAAAAATGGTTTTTCCATGTCCTCAGCACCGACTGTGACTCTACTATGTATAGATTTCCTTGTTCATCTCTACAGGTCTATATTCGGATCTTGTTCCCAAAGCACGTTCTTTTTACCTTTTGGTAAAACTTCCGAACATTGATCCTGGAGTAGAACCTCTCTATTTCCTCGATCGCGCGCTTCTCATGCACTTTCTTTTATTTTTGAAGAAGCCAGTGTTCTTCCCTCCTCTTTTTTTGCTCGTAGAGCTGACGAGCTGCTCTCGTCATTCTTTGCAGCCCCGCTTTGTACGCAAGTTGCTTTGCTGCATGTGCAAACATTGAGTCTTCTCACAGTATTTCCTCGTGGTTGTGGCGTTTGACAAGATAGTGGCCCGAGTCTATGTTGGTCGCTCGGAAAGTTCGTATACATCTAAAATACTGAAAGGAGTGCCTTGCGCGTCTGTCGCAACACGGTTTAATGGTCTAGTGACCGCCATGTTCCTTTGTGGATATTGAGGTGAGGAAACCGCGTGCTACCTATAGTAACATTACGTCCCGCAGCAAAGTTGATTAGCCTAAGTCCGTTTCCAGACGTGGTGGGTCGTATAGGCTGTGCTTCTTGAGTGTACTACCAAAGATATCCTTCTTTCCTATTTTGGCGTTAAAATCACCTAAGATGATCTTAAAGTCATACTTAGGGCATTGCTCATATGTTTTGTCGAGGTGCTCGTACAAACACTCTTTGATAGCATCGTCTTTATCTTCCGTGGGGGCGTAGGCGCATATTAATATCAGATTGCTGAATTTAGCCTTGATGCGGATAATCATAAGGCGTTCACTTACTCAAGACTTCTTGCCTAAGTCTGCGGCTTACAACAAATCCACATCCAAATAGATGCTGCTTCTGTTCTTTGTAGCAATCATCGTAGTACATATCACAGTTTTTCATCCTTCTTCATCATCCGTGCCCATGCCACGCACACTTCCTGGATGGCGGGGATATCTGCATTGTAGCAGTCTAGTGCCTCCGCAAATTGTTCGGCTGAACGCGGGTTCAGGGCTAGAACATTCCACGTGCAGATTAGAAAGTCATTGTCCTTTTATTTTTTTGTGTTTTTTTTTTGGCTTTTGGTTGCTTCGTAACCATTAATTTTTTTCCGTGATTGGGTAGTTAACCCACGCAGAACCCCCAACCTGGAGGACCAGGATTTAAAATGACCCTAGGACAGCGGGTCGGATACTCCGTTTTCAGTAACACACTTCGGGGATTAGTGCTAAAAAAATCCTTACTAATCTTTGCTCCAAATATGTCAGAGTAGCTCACGCAAGGTACCTGCCATCTCGACTGTTGACCACATTGTTGATTCAATATTGTGGATTCATCCGCTAAATGTCCTCTTTCTGAGGGGCTCATGTAAGACCGCTGAAACTGGTTCAATGAGTCATTCCGACAGAGCATTATAGTGTTGCTATTTTGTTCGTGATCAACACTCGCGCTTATAAGTTTAGCAAATCAAGCCCGGGTGGGTGATACGGATACCAGTACCCGGTGGTTACCACGGGGAGGTAAAATAAGCACAATTGATATGTATGATAAAGTTACAACAGCTGGGCACCGCCTACCCTATTCATACACACCCAACCACCCAACAATCATTGGTTCATAAAAGAGAGACTTCACTGTACTTGGATACGTTGTGTGTTTGGTGTAGTAGGTAATCTAAGCAAATGAAAATGACGATGCAGCAATTCTAAGTTGCGGACAATATACTCCCGGTAAAAATCTTCCTTCTGGATGGAGATACCGAATATACATCATTTTTTTATCCATTTTAATTGAGTACATAAATAGTTAGCTTTGGGATAGTAATTTAAGGACAACAACGCGTTCGAGTGTTACAAGTAACTATTGTTATGGTCAGCAAGCTTATTGATTTGTTTATAACCAACCAACATGTGCTAAAAATAGGGACGCTTAATATTGTCCTATTTCCTTTGTGCATAACAACATCGCGCTGACTAACCTACACCTTGGCAGATGTTTTCAATCCGCGAACATTTCTTAGGTTGATAAAAACTCATATCAAATTTCAATAACCTTCGTCAGGACTTAAGTAACATCTGGTAGGGACTCGTCTCCCAGAGGATTAAAGCCCATCTATAATACCGTTCCGTTGGCTTCATTTCGAGGGAAACAGACTGCCGAACCTTTTGAAATCGGTTCGAGGGTCCTACACATTTTACAATATTTATTTCAAGGATTTTTGTTTCAGTTGTTTTTTTTTTTTTTAACAAAAATTAAAGGAAACAAAATGAAATGCAATCATTTAACTTAATCCATTTATTTATTACATTTTCATAAAGAGTTTTAGAAAACAAAAAAAAATCCTATCCACTGCAGTGCCCGCAGTATCTTTTCGTTTGCAACGTCCTGCTTCATCGTTGTGCGAGCCCAATCCGCCACCGCCTATACTAAGCTAGAGAAAAATCCTTCCAAATACAATCCTTTTTTCTATCTTCATTGAAATATAAACAGTTATATAAAATTTTATCCGTGAGGTAACAAGACGGTTTCATTTCGAAACACATTCAAGAGAATTCCTTACATAACTCAAAATCCTTCGTCTCCTCTGTTGCCGCTACTCTAACGCGGCAGCACACACACCCCCACACCCACACACTGTACTACATAAAGAATCCGAGTCATAGTAGCAATAGCAAAGCAGTAGAGTTGAAGGCGGGCGGGACCGGGAAGCCTATCACATTGAAAATGAAAACAAAAAAAATATAAAAAAAAAACACACAAGCACTAGGCGGCACACAGAGGCATTGCAGGTAGGTTGCACACAAAATGAAAAGGATTATTTTCCCTTGGGGGAATTTTACTGGAGCAAAATAAAAGCGAAAGGATTTCCGAATTCATACCTTTCCTGGGTATGGCTCTAGCTTGGCTTCCACGCCAACCTACATATTATACATCCGACGATGACGACGACGACGACGACGAAGAGTCCTTCTCTCCGATTCAGCTCTCGAGATATAGGTTTCTTAAGGAGCTTTAATTGTGCCCATTGGGGAATAGTACTCGTCGTAGCTATACGAACGGAATACCTCCACTCCTTCATAAAACTACAAAAACAAAAAACCTACATAAAGGTTTTATTATTTCTATTTTGTGTCCTTTTTGTTTTCCACTAAAATCCATTTCATTTTAAGTGAAATAAATAACCTAAATAACTAGTGTCCTTAAAATGGGTTATCATAAATTCGAATGAGAACAAAAAAGAAAAATAATCGGACTGCTGGCAGCACTGAAACAAAAGGGATAACACAAAACTGACCAAAGGACAAGATTTTTGGTGTTGAAAGTTTGTGGTACAAGAGAGATAAATTTCCTGAAATCTCTACTTCCATCTGGGTTACATTAGGGACTCGGCACGGCATTCTCGTTCGCTCTCCGTATATGCTTGTAGGCCTATTTCTTTGTTTTTTTTTTTTTTTTGTTTTTGCTGTTGGTCTGTCTTTGCCAAACAATCGAATGGGGACATGTCGTCCATTCCATGATATTGTATTGTTACAATGGCAGAGAGAATCTGAAATTGCTTTTACAGGAATTCAATTGCTGATAATTAATTTTTGGGACAACACTACACACAAATGTATGTCCTTGCAGTTCTTTAGGGATTTTATGCAAGTATTTACGAGTGCCCATTCGCAGATACTTTAAGGAAATATATTTTTGTGGGCTCTGCTAAATAAATTTACAAAATACTCTTAACATTCTGGTGGTGCTCCCCAGAAGCGACGTGTTAATGAAATTCCTCGTCAAGGTGGCAGCGCAGACCCAGCGCTGAGTATACTCATAGGACACACAAAAGAATTGTAGCAACACCCCCACACTGCACTGGTGGTAGGTTCAAGTCCATAATATACCAGAATGTATGTGTGCTGGGTAAACTGCCGCTAGCGAAGTCTATATGATGCCTACACAAAAAACAAGCACAAGGCATATCCTCATACAAGAAGACAAATTGTACTGCAATTAAGTAAACGATGCACACAATGAGTATGAGAGTCTCCATTCAGTGACCTCGGTTCGTTGCACGAGCCAGGAGCAGGGCCAAGGGAATGTTTTTCTTTTCTCTAGCGAGCCAGCAAACGTCGATTAGTGTTACTTATGAGATCTATGTTGTAAGGAGATCCTTGGTTGCTGATTAGTTAGCTGAATAGAGGCTGTGAATTAGAAGGAAAAATTCTTTGTTTCCAGACTTCCTATTTGTACAGGTATACCTACTTCATTTGCCGAATAAAGGACAATGCAGTTTGTTATCTTTGTTCATTAAGGGATTTTAGTTTTTTTTTTTTTTTTTAATGGAATCCTTGTCATCGACTTTTGAATGTTTCTAAAGAAGCCCTTAGCAGTTAATTAAATTGCATGTGAAGAGTGTATTTTGTAAATAGATGTTGCATGTGTTATTGTTACAGAATAGGAGACGACTTATCTATCAATTGGAACAACATCAGGGACTAGGCAAGGAATTGAGCATACGATGTACAAACACAAAAGGATATTGTTTGCATAATTTGTTTCGAAATTACAGTTGCTCGTCATTGGAAAGGGCAGCTATGCTATGCCGTGCGCTATGGATAAACAGCAGGTCTCCGAATGGGAGCCGTAGAGGCTTCCTTTTTGGTTCCATTGGCTTGCGTTATATTTTTTTTTACATATAAAAGGGACCTACTGATGATTAGAAAAGCTTCCTCAGAAGAAGTTTACTTTCGGACGTTCAGAAAAAATCTTTTGATTGAATTTAACAAATCATACATGTATCGACGAAGGCATTTTTAAGGCTCTGGCAGCTTTCTGGAATTATAAAGGTGCTTTTTGGCAAAACAATGGACGACACATAAAAATAAACTTCCTGTATCTACATTGCAATGATAACGATGATCCTCTCATATGCATCGGTGTATTTTTTGGTCAAACAAGTCCTAATTGGAACAGTAGGTTTTGGCTAAATAGGTGCTTATATTATTGCATATATAAGATGCCATCTTTAAGTCTATTTCCCGATTAAAAAGCAAAAGTGTGGGCCAGACCTTGTGAATCGTGGTGGTGAATTTCTAAGTTTAAATTGTTTGAAACGACATTAGAGATCGGTTATATTTTATGCAGTGTAAGTAAACTTGAAGAAGTGAACAGCAATGAGGAAGTTTGAAAACTATAGATTTCTTCTGAAACCCCCGTTTCGTCTCCCATCTTCATGCCAGGTACACGAGTGAGAAGGCTTAAACCTAGTACACTTCTGTTGTGAAACGAAAAATCCCATATACAAAAGTAAAGCTCTCCTTTTCGTTTTGCAGTACACTGCTGCTACAAAATGATGGCGAAAAGTGGGTCATTGTAGTAGATTGCTTAGTACAATTCTCCGCTTTGTTTTCGCACACAATTTATTGTCCGGAAATGCTTGCGCAAATGTAATATTTTTTCTTTTTTGCGCGGTTATTTGTTGTAAAATTGGAATCTCACGAAGTGGACGATATAAAACTTTTATATTTCGAAGAATTCCTTGACCATCAGAGCAGCAAAAGCGAAGAATCAAAAGAAAATCCTATTTCACATCAGGAAAAGTAAAAAAGCCACAATAGCCTTTTATTCCTTTAGTAGAATCTTCGGGAAAACCTGTTGACCATCTCCCAAAATTAAGCTGTGGATGTACACGGCTATAGTAAGACCTATATTGACCTATGTCAGTATGGTGCAACTATCGGCCGCAATAAATGACATAAGAATAATGCCCAGTTGCACAGTCAGAGTTTAAACTGAAGTTTAACTAAACCTGACCGAGAGTTTAAACTTTTGGTTTAACTCGTTCAGTTTCACAGTACAAAATAATCTGCCAGTTAACTAAACGCAGTTGTGGAAGCGCAGAACAATTTCCCTTAAGGGGATATTTTTCTACCAGCGCACTTTTGACCAAGTAAATGGTTATTGCTTTTCTCTACTTTATCTATTTTACCATTTGTAAATAAAAGAAAATGTGTGCAATATTATTACATTGTGTATTTTGGTATTAACGAAGTGAACTCATATAAATTCAAGAAGTGCAGCACCCAAACAATTTATCATTTCTGTTCTTTCTCTCTATCTCTCTATATGAAATAGCAGCTGTCAAAATAAACCTCAAAATGCGAAACGAAAGTTTAAACGGCAGAATGCAGGCGTTTAACTTAAACCGAGAGTTGAACTCCACTTTTGGTTTAAACGAACACAGTGAAACCGAAAATTTGTTGAACGAAGGTTTAAACCAAAACGAGAGTTTGAATTCTCACTGTGCAACTGGGCATAAGCCAATTAATGAACTTTAAATTGAACGAAACGGGTCATTCGATGATCCTACAGAAATACTTTGGCCGTGTACCTGTCACGGACTACATAAAGCCTTACCGAGAGTTTACAAGACCGTTCTCGAGCGCCTATCCCAGCAGGAAAGAATGGAGGAACTTTGGTACACACAACAAGGTATCGGTCTGCTGGCTTTCGGAATATGAAGGCAATGAGAAAGCAGGCGAATTAGCAAGACAAGGTTCGACAGCCGTTTTAGAACAAGCTGATCCCTCTGTAAACATCCAGCCTTCCGCACTTGAGTTTGAAGCAGGGAGAAAAGCCACAAGAGAGGCGAAAGCCAGAGGATAGGAAATCGCTGGCCACAATACTTTGGGATAGCACATGAAGAAAATCAATGACATAGCATATATTAAAAATAGACTAATCATATAAAAATAAGGACGTGTACAGCATCTAGAGGCACTCCCCAAACGAGATCCTGATTAATCTAGAATTTAGTTAAGTTAAGGCTGTTGCACCTGCCGACGAATTACCACTGCTCGCGACAAGAAAATTCCTATCTACTATCAATGAACAATAAAACAGAGGTCTGTCCAGTTTCCATGGTCAACACCTTAACAAAGAAATGTGGACTGGTAGTAAATCCCCATAAAACGGAATTAGTTCTCTTTACCAAAAAAAAGGATAATTCCGGAATTAAGCCCGCATATAGTTGAAGGGATGCTGCTAAAAATTTCTCATATCATATTCTCATATCCTAGATAGAAAATTAAACTGGAATTTCAACATTTAAGGAAAAACAGAAAAGGCAAAAATATACGTCTGTAATAGAATATTCGCACGAACATGGGGTCCTAGTCCCAAAATAGTCATGTGGCTTTGCACAGCGGCTAAGGCCGATACTCGCCGATACTCGATCGCAGCATTGTAGTTAAATCTGGTGGCAAGCGCTGCCCAAGGCCAACAACCTTAGAATAATGACAAAAATTCAAAGAATGGCACCACAGCGGTTCTAGAGGCTATACTTAGTCTGAAGCTCGTATATGTACCTTTTCGTACGGGAATCTGTGCTGCAAACAGCGGTCTACGGTTAAGTCAGACCAAAAGTCAGAAATACAGCCTGAAACAATATACAGACTACACTACTCCCCTGCCAAATTTCACAAGACCATTTACCACTTGTTTCCTTAGCAGTGACGAATGGTACGAAGATCAACCGATATCCATCGGATCAACCATATACCTCTAATTATACGGATGGGGGTTCATGGAGGTTTTCACTCCGAAAGTCTCGGATTATCCAGTTTAATCAGACTTCCTGACTACACCCGAGTATTTTAAGCTGACGCTGAGATACTGGCAGTGACAACAGCTACTAAATAGGTTGCAATGATGGCAAGACCTCATGCAGATATTACCTTTTTCATTGACATTCAAGTTGCAATAAAAGCGATTTCTGTCGTCGGGTTAAAATCGAAGCTTGTAAGTTGCTGTCGCGAAGAGCTACATGTTCTTACCGTGCAGTACAAACGTAAGACTATACTGGTTTCCCGGATACAGAGGTGTGTCTGGAAATGAAAAAGCTGATGAGCTGACAAAAAGGGGGTCCTCACTTGAACTAAACCAGGCAGACAATACGATTCCCCCCTGTAACAAAATACTAAAGGCGTCAAATGAAAGATGGAGCAAGCTATATTCCTATGGCATAGCCAAGAAAATGCGGCCAATCTATATAACAAACAGAAAACTGAGAGAATCTTACAATTGAACAAGAAATCATTGTCCTTGATTGTGCTAAAATATCATACAAAGAAAATGGGAATCAGTACAGATGACCTTTGCAGAAGATGCGGCGAAGAGGATGTGCATGAGGAAACTGCACACTTTCTTTGCCACTGCCCAACGCTCTGCCACATAAGAAATAGAATCCTTGGTAGTTAAAATATCTATATACTCCGGGATGGTTTACCAATCCGTAGGCTTTTTATAGGTTTCCAAAGCGTGGGAGTCATAAACCCCTAGGGCATCACAACGGATCTACATTGATCTAAGTGTGGCACGTACTACCTTGCCAACCCATACTAACCTAATCTATCTAAACTATATATAAAGGAATATTGGAACAGATATGCGTAAACGACTAGTTTGTCTCCCCGTTTGCTGAAAACAACATGCTACCACAAAATAAATGTACAATTCAATTTTGTAGACGGTCAACGATTCCTTTTTGGTCAATTTAAAATCCGTAATGGAAATAAATTTGTTCCTTTGAACTGCTCGTCATTTCGACAGGGAATGCTGTCCTTTTTAGAGCATCTTTTTATTAGATAACAAATAAATATAGTGCTCTTCATGATACAATTAGATTCAATAAACGAAGGAAATAACGAACCTTCACCATGCGGTATCCTCTTCAAAATAGAACAAAATTGGTATCCTCAAAGTTAGACATATCTTTTCGATTTTACTTCAATTTAACGAGATATAGGTAGGTATCTCCATAAAATATATGTGAATTATTCATCTGTTTAGGGATACTTATCATTCGATAACAAATTGTGTACCAAATCACTAGTCAACACCAAAAAATATCGTAAAAACATGTAGGTAGTGCATTTCGTAGGCACACTCACTCCTATTACCCCAAAAATAGGTTTTATTTTCCTTAAGCTACGATTACACGGCCATTTTTTCGATTCATTTAAATGGCGCTCTGACGTAAAAATCGCGTCACAAAGCAGTCATTTAAATGTCGTTTTGTGTGATCGCCATTTTTGGGATAACATTTTCGGCGTCATTTAAATGACTAGGAAAATGTCGGACCAAATGACATGTATTTAGTGCCATTTAAATGGCGGAAAAAAATTGCTTTTTGGCTGTCCCAACGGAAAATTCTAAATGACTCGCAGTGTCAGTCATTTGATTTTGGGCAACAATTGACGATGATAGTCATTTCGTGTGATCGCCATTTTTCCAATGACGAATCGTAGCTTAAATGTCGCTCTACTGCGACATTTTTTCCTGATGTCACAGCGCCATTTAAATGATTCAAAAAATGGCCGTGTAATCGTAGCTTTACACTACGTCTAAAACTGGTAGAATTATTTGAATTCCGAAAAATTAAGGGTAGATGGACATTTTAGACTTATATTCTCTGCATTTGATTGGAGATATTTTAAATATTTTGAATGGGATCGATGAGAAATTGCAAAATCAGCTGCTGAAGTTGCGGTGAAAGCCTAAAAATGCCGTTTTTTCAGCAAATGAAGGACTTAAGACCATGAAATAAATAAATAATGTAGTAAATGGAGCTGAAAACTTCAAATTGGCTTAAAATATTTCAGTCGATGACAAAACGTATTTTAACTGTGCTCCCTTGTCTGTGCCATGTCCTCTTTTTAGGTCTTTCAAAGCTTTGCTGAGGGACAATCGCAGGCGTTCGTTGCCAAATGTTTCTGGTTGCATGGTGTTATTATAAGGCTTAACAAAATCTTACTTTTGCCTTTTTTTTAATTTATTACGTCAACAAAATCCGTTTCCCGGTAATAAAAGATCCCGAATTTACTTTATACTTAAATGATGTAGAAAAGAAAGCCTGGACATCGTTTGTTGCAGTCACGGAAACCTTTTTGGGGAATCATAAGTACCCCGCAATATGTTGACCTTGTTGACAAAATGTTTCAAGCTTTTTATAAAATGAAATGCAACATGTCTTAAAAAATACATTTTCTGCACTAGCATTTAGATTTTGTATTTTGTATTATTTAAATTCCATTCGTCCCAAAAATAGAAACTCACACAAACGAATGGTTGCGAGAACCTAGGCCTAGGGTATCTACACGCCTGTTGCGCCACCTATTTATTTATTTTCATTTATTATTTAAATTTCTTTATTTCTTTCCGAAAACAAGATATAAAGAAATTTCAATATTAAATAATAATATGTGCGGGTGCAGAAAATGTATTTTCAAAGACATGTTGCATTTCATGGGAGCTATGAGCGATGAACACCAAAATATAGCTGTCATTGAAAAACGATATCAAGGACAATGGAACCCTGCGATGCTGGCAGACTACTGTTGGATATTAATTAGGGAAACCCAAACCACAGAACACCATCGAAAAACGAAAAAAGTGAAGAAGGAATTTTTTTTAGTCCAAAATAAATGAATAATTTTAAAATAGTAAAAAAATAAATATTGAAATATCATAAAATTGTGACGTGATAGAAATATTTTATTTGACTTTCTGCAATTTAAATATAAATTTTTTTTGTTGTCTAGTGAGACAATTGCGAAAAACAACAGATGGAAATGATAGATACAAACATCTATCTGTTATTTTGGAAGTATTTTTCTATAATCCTATAGAGCTATGTGTGCACTGATAAATCGGTAAGCCCCATATATCTTCAGCAATAATATTTTGATCAAAGAAAACCATCGATAAAACTTCGAATCTCATTATCCCTTAATGTCTTCTACTTAGCGTCGATTTCAAAAGAATCGTCTGATTCAATAAGCTATAATATCCCACATAAGTATTGTTGTCGAATTTACAACATTGCATGAATAATTTCCGAATCAATACCATGACCGACTTTGGTCAACCAAAAATGACCCATTTCGTTCAGTGACAATACCAGAGAGCCCATAAATCACCAACCCAACCACCCCCACCCTGTGCCATAAATCCAACCAGCTGAAGTATCATGTTTTGCCTGCACTATGGTACGCCACCATATTCACCAGATCACTGGGCGCAAAACTTTTCCACATCCATTCAGGAGAAAAACGGAACACAGAAAAAGAAAAAACATACGCACAAAGCAAGGAAAGATATCGTATATTGTATATACAGCAAAAGCGACCCCAACCAACCATCAGTATAGTTCTTCAAGTATCGGGAGGAACGGTATTTCGATTTCGCATAAGGACGGAATTAATAGCCTGAAATAACAATAGGCAGATTACGCCAACGCCACAGAGATTGCGTATTAAAATGCGAACGGAAATGGTTTCGAAAAAAATCTATTACTTTAATTTTACCGCGCGTCCAGCAATAAAGGTCAACAGGAACACATAACCAGGACCACCCCAGTGATGCGAGAGAAGGTGGTTAATATTATTAAACCTGAATGTGCTCTCATACAAATAAAAAGTAATTGAGAATAAATAAATCTATAATTCATTTCGGCTTTCATTTAACATTTCAGCTCCAGCATTCCAATTCAAAGTGCAACATTAATTCACTGGAGAGTGCCACGAGGCAATATTTCAGACACATCCCTCCTCCATTTGTATTACAATTTCGCTGGCGTGCACTGTATACAAGGGCGCAACAACGCCAACGCTGTGCCGGTGCACAGCAATGAAACGCGCGTATAGCAAATTTAAATGCACTCCTTTCCATCAAAGAGTGAGTGGCGCTCTATTTTATGCAATATATGTGAAAATGTATTTTATTTACGACTAAAAAGGTGCAGGCTATATGGAGAACCGTAGAAGGTTAAATGTACACGACTGAGTGGTCCAACAAGATGAATGAGAGGTCAAGGAGGTAAAATGTAAATCTTCCCGAGAAGGTAAGAACTAAGAACCCGCTGCAAGCATTTTTCCTTACAGGTTTTTCTTTGTCCTGTTCGACAATAGTACCTAAATGGGATTGCAAAATACAAGTATTTGCGCAAGATTTTCGCAACAATGGCAATTTTCCGACAAATAGTAGGTACATATATGTTGGGTAGCTAATTTTTTGACTTAACGACATGAGAGTCGAATGTTCAGAATACAAGTTTCAGTTGAAATTCTTCCTGAAAATGCTGAAGGAACTATGTGATTCAACGACGAACTTTACGGGTTATATTGCTATATAGCGAGGTTGACCTAGTCAAAAAGCTTAAAATACAGCGACTGAGTCACGTAAAGCTAGTCTTTGAGTCCACCCCTGAGGGACAACGAAGCAGAGGAAAACCCCACATCAGGTGGCGCACGCAGTTGGAGAGTAACCTCAACCAACTTGGTGTGCGTAACTAGAGGCTAGAGACCGAGCTAGCTGATGAGTCTTTTTGTTTGGGCCCGTGGTCCACCGCGGACTGTGAGCGCCATCTAAAGTAAAGTAAGGTGTACCCAGTACAAGTTATCCGATGACCCTTTTCGCCAATTCCGGTTTAGAGATCCCCGAAAAATAAATGGATCTAACCTTGTCCTTTAAAAAAGCGCTGTATTCTGCTAGACCTCTTATTTTACCAAGGTGTAAGAAGAAGTACCTCATCCCGAATAGGTACTGATCAAAAACAATTGTAGAAACATAAAATGGCTATTGCACGACTTCTATCGAGTAATCGCCTAATCTGCTGCTCAACACTTTGCCAACTTCCTTGGCAGCTCAAAAGTTACTTACCACATGTATCCCAACAGATCAGAAGTGCATTCACCCAACGAAGATCTGATTACTAACGATCAATACATTTAAGCCGTAAAAATTTGCAGGATCAGTTGTTACCATTCCAACTATCGTGTAAGCAATGAAATGTTCACAAATGTTCCAAGAAATCGTCTGGAACTGATCAATTTTCAAACTTTATGCTCAAAAAGTTACCAAAATTAAAAAGTTGGCCATGCTCCTAACCATAATATTTAATAACTGTATAAACAACTCGTGGAAAGTACCCAAAGTTATTCCCGTTGCTAAAAATACGAACCGCTTGGAAGTCGAGTAATCACTCACTCATACTAAGTAGATAAACCACCTATATGCATACCCTATATATATAGGAACATAATACCGACTTTTCAGTTTGCATTTAGGCCCAAGCACTCCACCATTCAACCGTTGTTGAAGCTACAAAACGACATCACCATGGGACTCAATAAGAAGGAAACAACTGTTGAAAGCTAGCTGGACACTATGAGAAGGCATTTGACAGCGTCTAAATCAAAGGACTATACTTTTCAAGTTCATAGAATTCGGCTTTCCCAACAATTTGGTAAGATTAATTAATAATTTCCTAACAAATATGTACAATATTTTATGTAGAGGTACATGTCGCAAAATCATCATCATCAATGCAGGAGTACCCCAGAGGTCAAGACTTGGATCCTCTTCAAGATATACACATCAGATCAACCACTTAACGTAGGAAGAAGCAAAGACGCTGGGTGCATGCTGATGATTCAATAGCATATACCACATCGCTATCACCAGAGATAGTTGCTCGAAGGGTTAAGACGCATATCAAAGACCTTTGGCTCTACTATCTGAAGTGGGACTAAAGATAAATTGCAGTAAGAGACGCCTGGCCCATCAGAGCTGTAAAAGGACGATGTACTTTCGCCAACCGCTGTAGCAACATCAAGATTACGCTCCTAGATATCACCAAAGATTTGGCGAAGATAACTACCAAGCATATAGGCATCAACTTCACTGAGAGGGTGAAGTTTAACCCACATGCTGACGTTGCTCTTAGGAAGGCAAATTTCGATCTCCATCTGGTAGCACTACCAAAGAGGCACAAGGATTAAGCCAGAAGACAAAATTACTAGTATAAAAGCAGCTCATCAAACCAGTGATAACCTACGGTTGTCGCATATGGTTCACTATCTTACCAGCGACAATGAAAAAGGTCGAGCTTTTCGAAAAAAAGATACTCATAATCTACACAGTGCTTTGGCGTAAGCCGTTAACTCTGAAGTATTATCGTAAATCGATGCTCTTTAAGAGAGCAGACATTATTGCAATGGGACAATTGGAGCTCTGCGCTAGACTGTTGCGGAACTTAGATGATCACCCCAACCAGGAAATCGAGAAACTCTTTCAGCAAGAACTAGAATCTCTGCAACCACATCTGAGCGCAAGGGCTATCACAGATCCAGCATTTGCAGACATAGTACACAACAAAGATGCACCATTCTACGAGAAGACAAACAGTAGACATTATGGGGGGTAAGTCCCCGTAATATAACATATTTAAGGCGGCAGATTAGTCAGTTGAGCCAATTACCTATTTTATTTATTAGTCTAGCTTTTTAAGCCAATTGAATAAAAACAATTTCTTAATTTTAAAAAAAGACGATCAGGTAATAGCTCATTTAAAAGCGATAACATTTTCCCCGGCGCTATCATTCATGCTGGCGAATCTATAACTTTTGTTGTTATAGTGTTAGAAACTTTACACTTTTACAGTTTCACAATGATACCAGACCACATAGATCGAATCGTGAATACTCAATTTTGTTTTTATTTTTAATTTGCGGACTTTGTTAAAGCGTAAAGCTACGATTACACGGCCAGTTTTTCGAGTCATTTAAATCGCGCTCTGACGTAGAAATCGCTCACAAAGCAGTCATTTAAATGTCGTTCCGTGTGATCGCCATTTTTGGGATAACATTTTCGGCGTCATTTAAATGACTAGGAAAATGTCGGACCAAATGACATGTATGTATTTAGTGCCATTTAAATGGCGGAAAAAAATGGCCGTGTGATCGCTCTTCAATGACGCCTAGGACAAACTTTTTGGCTGTTGCGTCATTTAAATGGCATCCCAACGGAAAATTCTAAATGACTCACAGTGTCCGTCACAGTGTTGTTCCTGACGTCACAGCGCCATTTAAATGACTCAAAAAAATGGCCGTGTAATCAATCGTAGCTTTACTAAAAAAAAGTGTCACTAAATCGTTTACACAGTATTTCTACTGTTCAACCCCAGAACTTATAGATTTACCGAAATTCGAATACTACACAATTTTCATATCTACATAAATCAAAGAAATATAACATAACGACATTGGCATGCTTGCAGGTTTTTGTTGTAAAATTTGACAGGTTGTCGATATCAAAATTTATGGCGGAACTTATATTGTTATACACATTTTATTTTGTGACATATCTACAGGGAGTAAGAGAATAGTACTGGTGAAGGAATCGTTAGCTCAAGAAACGTCGTGTCATGGCCTTTGACACGTCATAATCTTATATTTAACTAGCTGAAGCCCCGCCGGCTTCGCCAGGCCTTTTTTTTTGGTTTTTTTATATCTTTATTTTTATTCGGTGGATTTTGAATGTTTTTTTAGTAGGGAGGTGCCACGCCCCTTTGTCCAATGTTGACCAATCTCCACAGGAGCACTTCAGGGCCAATACCTAAGATTATCTGTAAGTTTGAGCTCAATCGATTCTGTGGTTTTCGAGATATACGATTTTGAATGTTTTTTTTTTGTATGGGCAGTGCCACGCCCCTTTGTGCGATTTTGAATTTGTTTAGCCTATTGATCGATCACCGTAATAAACGACATTTAAAAAAAATATCAACTAAATTGGTTGAAAATTACGGGCGACAGAGGGAAACATACAGTTTTTTCCACTTTGTTTAATATTTTATAGAGATTTATAATAATACAATAATACCCTATTCACACCGAGCCAAAAACTCGGTTTTTGTGAAAACACTCGAAAACTTCATTGAAGTTTTCTCAAACATTTTGCAGTTTTCAAAACGAGTTGTTTGAAGTCGTTTAACACGAAAATGACTTCCAATCGTTGGGTTGTTGAAGCAGACACACCTTTTGCAACATTCAGCGAGTTTAGCAAAACTACTGACTCACATAGTGCTGTCGTTGTTTCTACTAGTTTTTTTTTATAAATGTGGAAATAGCAATATGTATACATATATACTATGTTTTCGAGCGCAACTAGTTATTTGGTAGCAGCTTATAATGGGAGTACCAGAATAGGTAAAGAGGGCAACATTGGCAAAACCGATGTATTTGTATCCAGTGATGCCAAATTATCGCATTCTTTTTTAATACCTAAACCCTCGAACCCCATACTGGATTTCCTTCCGTTTTCTAACTCTTCTCGAACTAAGGTTAGTGTAATGTTAGAGTTTGTAGGAAATCTTTAGGCACCATCATGGTAGCTGATGGTGGGTCAAAACCTAAACCAATTCACCAAACACTTCTTTCTCTACATATACCTACTTATTATGAGTGACTTAAATTTTCTGAAGAGTGCCTTCCGATTTATTCCAAACAATAGCATATGACATTCACAAAGTAGATGGGTAATCTCCTCTGCGACATTCAGGTCATCTCATCACGCATCTATCCGTGTTCGTTAAACTTAATCTCATGGCATGATTCCGCAGAAGCCAGTTACCCGACCATACCAACTACATCAACTTTTTTTTACAGTGATTCATTAAATGTTTTTTTCTCGAACAATTTATTATAAAGCCTAGAATGTAATTTACTGTCGTTATAAAACAGTCGGATATGTCTAATCATTCCTTATCTCAGTCATGGCTATAGACATGGTTGTCATGAGAAGCCAGCCTTAATTACAAGACATGAGTTACATATATATGTAAAGATATATAAATCTGCTGCTGTATTCAGAGCAGTTCAAATTGTCGGCATGGCTGCCGTATAGGAATATGTATAAGGACTTATGCATTTAGTTACTGGCTCGGCAACCATCAGTATATGAAGCAAAGGAAGCACTACTTAATTAGGAACTTGGTTTTTTGGGTTACTGGTCCCCAGTCCTTATGGCAGCGATGCATTTAAGACTGCAAGATGCAAAAGAAAAAGTTTATGTGAATTTAAATGAATGCAAATGTGGATGTAGAAATTATAATTTGTGGACTATGTCTATGTAGTAAGCTCATACATCTCTATAAATACACACATTATATGCCTTAACCAACAAAATATGAAATCGCTTTTCTGTATAATTTTACCAGAAGAGTGAAGTCCCTATTCCCATGAGAAATATCTGTTCCACGAAGACAATTACAAAAGTACAGATGAACATAATTATCTCAGATAGAAAGTACATACATCCGATTTTTGAATTTAATAGTTGTGAGGTGCGGTGTTTGGGTAAAGGGGTTATCTTTTATAAAAACTTTGGAAAATCTTATTTTAAATTCCGGAATCTTCTTGCCTTTACCTATTATTGAAGAACTTGTTAAAGACTAAATATACATTTGCTAGCTTAGGGTAGAGGTGTAGAAAAGACAGTAGTAGCCCAGTTATTGCACATAGTGCCGGAAGTGCCTCGGTTATGACTTGAGACTTAATGGGTGTATTTTACGAATGCATTTATAGGGCAAAATTTCCCTCTAAAATTGTTTATTAAGACACACAAAATATTTAAGGTGCAGGTTAAAAATGGTTATTAGTAAGGACCTCAGGGCAGACCTAAGATGAAACAAATTTCTATATCTGACTCAGTTTTTGACGGGTCATTGCTGTTACAGAGAATATCCCTTTAAACACAAATATTGTCCACATTGGGGGGCCGGCCGTTTCTTAAACTGGGAAAAACGTGTTCTTCCATTGCTCACGGTACGAAAACGAGAGGTTCGCCTTTCGGGATCAATTTGGGGAATGGCCCGCTCCCGATAACATCGCAAATTATACATGTTGCATAAAAACAAAAATATCAAGGGGCGTGGATTTAACTGGTAAGAATCCGGCGCTACCAACGAATGTCGGATCATTTGTGCCTCATGCAAGATTTCAAATTAGGTTCTCAAAAAAGGGTCTCAAAGGCCTTGGGCAAGAGCTAGATCAGAAAAACTCTTTAGAATTGATAAAACTCAGCATATTAGAGTTACATGTAGTGACAGGGATAGTCTCTGGGCACTGCATTCTTAGAAAACATGCTAAGAGATAAGGTTTATCTAATACGGGCACGTGTAGGTATTGCGAGGACCTAGATATGTTGCAGAGAATTTTACTTATCGTTTCTGTGAGTGTCAAGCAAAATTGAAACATTTTTTAGGTTCTGTGGGAATTTAGTTGTTTGGGTGAATTGGTTTGGGTTTTGACAGTGAAGTTTTCCCAGGGATGGAGATGAACTCACACCCTATACAACCTAACTTAAGGTCCCCAGAGTTTTATTTCCTCTTAAACACTCTATTGCAAATGCAAAACTCAAGCAAAAGAAAATGTCAAGAAATTAGGCAACAGGATTTTACTTACTCCCAGGGAAGGACAATTGTTTGAGACTGTACGTATTTATCAGTCACCATAGTGTCAGTAAATTACACACTGCCTGAATACAAAAGCTACTCTGCATTTCAATTGAAGGTATTTATGATTACAACAAGTACTGTGTACGATTTCTTCACCATGGTTAATATGGATTCATCGCCTTAAGCAGGGCGGCAAATAGTCCCACGGTAGAGGAAGTTACTTGGAGGCGTTCTGGAGACGACCACTTCAGACTTGTTCACGTTAACCTTCACCACAGCTTTAACACAAATGGCTACAAACCGATCGAGTGCGCGTTGAAGTTCAGAGGATGACCAAGTCATCAGCGAAGAGCAAATGACTTATCCTCAGATCTCCCAATTCGAAACGTTCTTCGCCAAGACTGATGCGCTGTAACATCTTGTCCATATAAGTAATGAAAAGGAGAGGAGACAAGACACACCCCTGGCGAAGTCCAACGCCCACGGTGAAAGGTATTGATTTAACGCCGTTTGCCCGAACACTGCTTTTACAGTTTGTGTAAAGAGATTGAATGGCTCTCAAGAGAGAACCGTCAACTTCATGCTCCTGTAATACACTACAGAGTTTATCTCGAGGGACTCGGCCATATGCCTTCCTCTAAATCTAGGAAGCATGCGTAAACAGGCATACTGCCAAGCCATCTCGAGCACCATTCTGAGAGTGAATAACTGGTCGGTTGTGCTTCTGCCGGGACGAAAACCGCACTGCTCATCTCCTAATAGTGCCTCGACCACAGCTCTACAACGCCTTTCCAGTACCTTGGCAAAGACTTTTCCGGGGAGACTTAAAAGTGATATACCCCTGTAACTGGAGCAATCCCTTTTACCTATTTTCTTGAAAAGGGTCACAATCACCCCAATCTGCCAATCGCTGGTAGTTTCGCCGCATTCCCAGGCCACTTTAATGACACGAGTGAGTCATTTAACTCCCTCTTCATCTAAGGCCTTGAGCATTTCTGGTCGGATTTCATCCAAATCGGCAGATTTGCCAGCTTTTAGCGATTTGATCGCAAAAGTGACTTCCTCTACCGTGGGACTATTTTCAATGCCTTGGATTGGATTGAGCAATTCAGAAAAGTGCTCGCTCCATCTGCGCAAGATGCCCTCCTCATTAGAAAGAAGTGTACCATCTTTGGATTTGACTCCTTTCCACTTCCTCTAAGACGGCGGATGGTCTGCCAAACCAGAACACCTTGCTTGTAGATCTGTGATCATGGTCTAATTTCTTGCCGAACTCCTTTCAAGATTGTTCTTTGGCTGTTTTAACAGCCAATTGCAAGTTGTTCGCGCCTCAATGTTCCGGTATCGAGAAGGTAAGTCCTCCAAGTGAATCCACACCTTGAAAGCCAACTTCTTCTCTTTGAATAACCTCGAAAGCCTACTTCTTCTCTTTGGTGGCTTCTTGAACTCCGAGCGTTTCAAAACACGCAGTTCTTTTCTCACCACCAGCCGCCACACCCATCAGTGTTGCCATGAAAATATTTAGAGAAATCTGCAATTATGAAGGAAAAAAAAAATCTGGATATTGCACTATCAAAAAATTTAATTTTGACAGGTGAGAGCTAGACACATTCAGTCTATAGTCTCATAAGACCAAGAAAGCGACAGTTTTAGACAGCATTTCTACTTATGGAGCGCAGAAACCTCTACTTTCTTGTTCTCTTCCGTGCAGCTCAGAATAACTAAACAAACCAAATATATGTTATAAATTTTCCAAATCTTATAATTAAAACAGTTTTCCTTTTGATTTAGATATAAATGTTTATTCACTTTTCTTATTTGTTTGTAGTTTTGTATTGTATTATTTGAGTGTAAACTACACAAACTTGGCTTACACTAAGCCCCTTCCAGGATAAACCTCCAAAATAGATTGGTTAATTTTTATTTTTTTGCTTTTAGTGCAGTACCTACTTATAAAAGCGTTTCTTTAGTTTTTTAAACTATTATTTTATTTTACTCTAACATATATGCAGACAAAATCTGTCGCGTAGATTTTGGGATTTTAAAAGTCTGCAGCTGCGCTGAAAATCTGACAAATCTGCACTTATGGCAACGCTGGCCATACCGAGCCGCTTCACTCCGCAAACATACCCTGCAGTGGCAATATGACTGCTGTTGAAAACAATAACTACCATTCTTCCTCTACATTCATGACAGCTCAATCCTGAAACTTACTTTCAACTGATATTAGTCGCAATATGTCACCTCTTGACGTTTGGTTTGTTATTTTTTACTTTCTTCTCCCGCAAAATAATTTCCATCGGACAACAATATAGTTCATGCTTAATTAATATATTACATGCTTTAAATGTTATGGACAAACTCCATATCTACGTCCGTCAATGGTCGAGTTTGCTAGCGATATGTCAAATTGCATTGACCACTGCACGTCAAATGAATGTCAAAATCCAGTTACATCCAGCACAAATGGTTAGAGCTCCAGCGCACATGGTTCGATTCAAATTATTTTAATAAGTTTATTAATGTGCATATATGTTGATTGTTAATTTTATTGTTAAAACATTTTTCTTGACAGTCCCTGAAGATGACTTTCGAAGAAAGTCGAAATATTGGACAAATTAATAATGAAATTTAAAATACAAAACAGTATTTTTAAATTATTTTTTTATTATTTTTAAATTATGACCTATAGCCCGTCAACAAACATACCTATATATTAATATAATTGGAGGTCGTTAAAACTAAATCATTTATTTTAATAAATAGTTTGACATTAAATTTGAGGTCAGTGGAACGAGGGCTATATAAAAAACATTTACGCTTGGTGCATACCATGTCTCTGCGCCCAGTTTTGCTGCAGTAATTTCAACTGTCATCCTACTGAATGCATTTAAGTCAAGCCTATTATCGGAGATGTGGCTTAATAACTTCATCAGCGGATAACTATACACGTTTTTTTATTATAACCGATTACTGCATTGTTTGTGTTCAATTCAAACAGGAATAAAAAAACATTACACAGCTCAAAACCTTATCAATACAAGTGAAATTATTTTTTAATCCTCGAGTGTGCCATTTTCATTTTGCTGTATTGCCCTTATATTGCTTCAGCTTATCGCTTCGCACTTGGCATCATATTTGCTCAGATTGAGAATCCAATTAATCGATTTCACAGATTTATTTATTTTTGCCGTTCTCCATCTAAGCCGTTGATGAATCCACCAAAGTACCATTTGGATTTTTGAAAACTGTCCTACTCACTGTGCACACCCACACACACTCGCGCAAAGAGGGGTTGCTCTCTTAAGAATTATTACAAATCAATGACTTTACTTCCGTTGTCCGCTATAATAGTTGCAGTAACCATGAAATTGCAAAAAAAAAAAAGAAACAACTAAAAACTGGTCAAATTGCCAAAAGTAAGCGCAATTTTCATGGTTCTCTTCGCCCGTTTTTTATGTCAGCTCAGTGCTTAGAAACAAAAGCATACTTTTGATGCGCTGATTCTCTGATTGTCTGATTGTCTGTGTTTGGTTTCCATTTCCAGCGTCAGCAAGCTAGAATTGCATAATCGATGAATGGGCGTGGGTAACTTTTAAACTTAATGTTACCCTGGAGATAGAGAAAAATACATATATCGGAGAAGCCACCTTCCCTGGAAACAGTGTGTCCAATTCCCAGTCTTGGTCCTTTTGAATTTGGTCTCCATTTTTTTTTTCTGTTATGTCTGTGATAAACGAGATCAGAAAATCTTCTGGCATCCAACCAATTCTATCAGATTTATGTGTAATCGCATTAAGATTAGTAATTCCTTGTCTCCGAACTTCAATGGAGAAGGTATAGCGTGAGTGGGTCGGCCATTTACCCACTTCTTCGTCGCCTACCTCACTTTTGCACTTAAATCTTCTTCTCGTCGCCGTATATGCATTTTCTCTATTGTTACGTCTACGGTTAGGCATAAATAATAATTTCTAATGTTCCCGGTTGTGTATAGGCTGGGAAATGAGAGTATTGCCCTTTTGAAGAGCCCCTTCAAGAGATATTCTTCCCTGATGGCGGGAACAGATTCCACAGGGGGTTGTTTCACCAACGAAGGGGAATCGAGGAAATTCGGAACTGCCACAAACCGACTGCATGGGGAAACTGCTCTCTTAGGTCTGCACACATAGTGCGGACTACCTCAATATAGGCTGAAGACTGCGCACAGGCGGTACTCGCATTCGTATAGCATTCCATGAGGACCCAGCGAGGATCTCAATAGTCCTCGTAATGAAATAATTTGATAATGTGTGCAAAATAAAGAGAGAGAGAGAGAGAAAAATTCCCATGCGCTGTTGGCCTTGAAATGTTTAACAACTGACGACGACGACGGTGCTGATGACGATGACGGTTCTGTATGGCATGGTCAACCCTGCAGCAGCAGCAGCACCAGCAAAAATGTGGAGGCGTGGAATGAGCATTAGCAGGACGCATGTGACGTGGTTTTTTGTTTGCATTCACCAGGACGACGAAATTGAGAAATTTGAATGCACAGTCTGCACAAAATGTAATGGCAAGGAGGAGGAGGTGGTTGATGTTGTTATTTTCATTTTTTTTTTGCTGCTGCTTTCCATCATTTCCCGCTGAATATGAAAAGACAAATGAGTTCCGTGAGAAAGCGTATCTAGATACAAATTCAAATCTAAAAATGATGATGAGTTTGCAGAATTAGAGTGGAATAAATTACACCCCATTGTTGGTTGATGATGACGATAGGTGCACACGTTTCCTTAATTTTTGTTTGGCTTCGTGACCCCCAGCTATATATATACATACGTATAGGTGTGGCAATGCACCAGCGTAACTTATGCAATATTTTCATAAGAGCTTCAGGCGCTGAACCTACTTTTCGAGGCTTCCATTTCGAAGGTAATGACATCTCAGTTAATCTCATATCTATAGTGGCTGCAGTGCATCGCATCCTTGTATTCTTATCATGGACACCCGCACACGCACCGTATGCACTTCAGACTTGTGCAATATACCACCACTTGGACGGGCGTATATTGGAATATGTGTAGAAAACTTTACCCCTTGAGACTTTCTTATAGTTTTGCTCATATGTTTTTTTTTTAGGCCAGCCATTGCTGCATCACCTGAGAGTGTTTTTTTATCTGCCCTCCTTCAACCCTGTGGCTTTGTCGGCCCCAGTGGGTTTATGAATTGGTGGTACACACATATTCAACGTCGATGGGTTATATTCAGCTTTTAGGGCATCGTTATGCTGTCTGATGAAGTGGGTACCTAGGTGGGTACGGATATGTTGTTGTGTGAGAGGGGGACCTTAAGTCTTGAAAAACGGCTTAGTGATTGAATAATGAAATGGATTTCATTTTTATGCCCTGACATCCGAATTGAAACTAAATCAAGGAGATGTACCCACGAGCACATTTTTTTGACATGCGAGATGCGAAGGAGTTATTTTTATTTTTGGCGCGAAAATTGCTCTGCGTCACAGGGATGGAGGGGTGCGTTGTTGCTGCGGTGATGAATACGGCGTATACATTGGGGATGAAAGGCGATGAATGTTGAATGAGGTATCAAGTTCCTGCCAAGTGGATTCAGCGGCGATGGTGGTGGCAAGTAATAAATAAAACATTTGAAGATTGTATGTGATCGAGAAGAAATTGGTTTTAAGGAACCCCTCTATAGGGTTGAAGTTGATAAGGAAACAATCTGTCAGAGGATTATCGAAGATTACGATAGGAAAGTCGGGGCGCAGTTACACTGTAAAGTTAATCTGATAAAGGAGGCTGTAATGTGTCGTGTGAGGACAGGAGTAGGGATGGCTTAAAAAGGACAAGATTTCTATCTACTAATAGGTATATATTTCGGTAAACTAGAAGGATGGGTCGGTATTTTTTTTTTTCCCAGACGAGAAACAACTTCCTCTCAATAGGAAGAGTGAACGGAAGATTTCAATCGGCGAGCGGTATATGGACGACTTTTAACTTCTTATTGAAAGTTTTTCTGAAAGTTAGTTAAAGTTGCAAATAAGTATTTTTGGTGAGTTTTGTATGTTCCGTAGGTAGTGTTAAGTCAGTATAAATGTAGTTATTTCTTAATATCTCCCAGGTGAAGACGCCTACAAACATTCTATAGGAGACCTTATACTGATTTGTATTCATGTCCATACAGAGGAGAAATATGACGCAAGTATGAAGTCATATCAGTGTGAAGCAACGACCCTCTGCAAAAAGAAATAATGAAAATTACCTTCGGATCTGCCATTGGAATGTTCGTACACTATGAACGGACCACTGCCATTCAGGAAGTGCAATGAATGGTCCGGACAAATAAACGGATAAAAAACTGAGAAATATATTGTTATAGCACTAGGAATTGCGTTTATTTGAATTAGTGATATGCGGATGCGGTTAGAATTTCACAGAAAGTTGAGCTATTCCACAGAAAAATAGGATGACACTACCAAAGACAGTTTCTATGAACTCGAGTAGTACACAACCGACGAAATACCTATTGCACCATCTATAAAGACGAGCACGAGTCAAAAGGGGATTTAGACAAAGCGACGCGCTGCCATCATGCGACTTCTTTAAGAACGAATTGTGCGCAGCTCATATAGGCGGACAAGCAAGTCACGTCACAATCGACAACTATAATTTTGAGGTAGTAAAGTATTTAGTATACCTCGGCTGTACTGACAATAAATATCTCAACAGAATATAAACAAAGAATTAATTTGGCTAATCTCTGTTTCTTTGCGCTGAAACAGGGTCGGAGCCGGGCCGGAGCGTTCGGTGTCTATTCGCTCTACATGTCCTAGCCATTTTAGTCGACTAATACGTACTTTTCTGACCAGGTCGATGTACAGCTCGTAGAGTTCGCTGCTAAATCCCCTCCTCCAAAGCCCGTCAACGCAAACGGGACCGAAAATCTCTTGAAGAATTTTGAGTTCGAAGCGACCAAGGACATCTTCATCCGCCGTTGATAGCGATTCTGCGCCATAAAGCAGGACTGGGATGATGAGGGTCTTATATGGAGTCTCCTTGGTGTTTCTCGACAAGGCCTTAGTAATCAATTGCCTTCTTAGGCCCAACAGCCGCTGGGTGTGAAATTCTTCGCTTGGTTTCTGAAGTGATGTCACTTTCAGAGTTAATAGCGGAGCCGAGGTAGACAAAGTCCCGAACTACCTCAAAGTTATAGCTGATGGTCTATCGTGACGTTGTCTAAATCCTTTTTTGTCATCAAAGGTAT
The DNA here is from genome assembly GCA_949372485.1 of Cheilosia soror. Taxonomy (NCBI): domain Eukaryota; kingdom Metazoa; phylum Arthropoda; class Insecta; order Diptera; family Syrphidae; genus Cheilosia; species Cheilosia soror. The sequence continues at coordinate 71,368,878 of OX443563.1, read as the reverse complement.
CGGTGAGATTGTTTCCGACCTTTATGGAGCAGCGAGTGTTCTTCATCGTTATTCTGCACCATCTGTCGAGTTTGGAAGGGATGCCAAAACTATACATGGCTCTATAGCTCGTCTCTATAAATGCTGTCATATTTGGCCTTAAAATCGATAAAAAGTGGGAGTATCCATTTGCACTTCTCGGATTTTTTTCAGGATCTGCCGTAGTGTTAATATTTGGTCGGTTGTGGACGGGGCCTAAAACCGCACTGATAGGTTCCAATCAGTTCGTTGACAAATGGTTTCAGGCGTTCACACAGTGTAGCTAGAATGTTCAAGAGACTTTATGCCTCTATAATTAGCATAGTTTAGAGGATCTCCTTTCTTGACGATCGGGCAAACAATTATGAGGCTCCATTTATCAGGTATACTTTCCTCTGAAAAAATCTTGGAGATATGCCGCTGCCTTGAAAAGCTCGGCAGTTAAGCAGACAGCATTGTGTTTTTGAAGCATTAAATTCCACTTCTATTGGCTGAACCCCGTTTTAAAATGCTGTCAAAGTCGGAATTTAATGAGCTTAACATACGTGAGTCCTAGAAAGAATATGAAAAGCTAAGAGTGCTGTGATCAGCGAAGGAATGGATTGGATTAGAAGTTTGAAAATGAAAAAGAGAGTCGGAGACAGAACTGAGCCTTGGGGAACACCAGCATTTATATGGTGAGTTTCAGACTTCAAACCATCCAAAACAACTTGCATTGAACGGCCAGAGAGGTGGTTTCTAATCCATTGAGTAAGAGACGCATCGATCCCATAAGCACGCATTTTCGACAAATAAGCTTGATGCCAAACTCTGTCAAATGGCTTTGAAATATCAAGCGCAACAATCTACGATCCACCGAAGTGATGGAGAGATTGGTTCCACTTCTTGGTGATATAAGTCATCAAATCACCAGAGTGGACCTGTTGCCAAGAAAACCGTACTGCCGGTCATTGAGGAGTTGCAGAGATTCAAGATAATTCATAAGCTGACGATTTATCAGCGTTACCATTACCTTAGAAGAATGGACGTAGTGCTGTGGGTCGGTAATTTGTGGGAGAAGAAGATTTGCCTTTTTTAGGGTCGGGCTGAACAAATGCTGTTTTCCACCCACTCGGAAAGAGTCAAGAAGAATAGGACAGATGAAAAAGCTTACGCAGTAGTTTTGCCAGAGTGAAAGAACACCTCTTGAGAACGACGGGGGAGATACAGTCTGGACCAGCGCCAGCGGATTTATTTATGTTGAGATCATTAAGTACTCTTGCAACTGTACGAGTGCGAAAATGGATCTGTCCCATGGTAAATTCGACGCTCTCGAGTACAGTTGGGGACAAAGCGCAATTTGGGTGCCACGAGCTGGCTGCGAAATGTGCAGCGAGCAGATTAGCTTTGTCTAAAGAGCTGACAGCTGGATTGTCATTGTAAATGAGCGTTGGAATCGCTGATGAGGCCGAATTATTAATATTTTTTACAAATGACCAAAAGGACATTGTATTATTTTTTGCCTCAACTTTTGGTCATATGAGAATTTGACACGCTTTATGAGGTTATTGCAGTCTTTTTTGGTACCAATATTACCCCCTTGTACTGTGTACGTACTAACGCACATAAATAACTTTTTTCATGACTTGTATATGCAGTGGAGGGTATCAAAGGATCTGCCAGGCCGGTGATAACACTTTTAGTTGTTAATCTTCAACTTAAATATTATGACAGTCACAATGGTAAATTTTATATTTAAATTGTTCTCATTATGACTTCGCAAAAGTTTGCCTGGACATTTAAAATGATTATTAGTACCGAGAAATGTTTAAAGGTAACGGAAAACTACTTTCATACTCCAGTTGTCTCGCTTCAGTGAATATGTCCCCGAAAATAATGATCCAATTATATAAATGGAATAGGAGTGGACGAATGCGAACGATTTCTCAAACACAATCAACAGAAATTCGGGTCCATCATTTCTCAATAATTCATTTCTAAAATACCCCACTAAAGGAAGAGCAAGCATCTGGGGTCTCTCATTTCCCTATCCCAGTTCATCCCACAAAATCCGTTGGTCGTTCCCATTTCAAAAATTAAATATTAATCACTTCTATTCAGGGGTTCGCCACACAGAGTGTCACATTCATATAGTCCAAGGATATAAATAACGAATTTAGGTATCAAGCATCTCTGTGTGGATATGTCACTTTTAAAATAAGGGCACGAGGTGAAGCTTTAATTTCAATTTTATAGATTGTTTAAATCGCATTATTTTTTTAATGGCAGTCTATGTATCTACTGCTGAAGTTTGACATTTTCCCCCTTATATATTGCTCAGTTTGACAACAATTACTGCTTGTGATTATGATGCCAGTTTGTGTGCCACATTTCTAGTTCAGCATGAGTTTGACTTTAGCCGCATTCCAGTGGAACCATAGGCTCTTCTATAGGCAGGTACTCTATGATGGTAGTTCAAATTCACCATAAACAAGTACGAGTAAGAATATGAGTTTTTCACTCGGTAAACCGGAAATTCCCCGGCAACCTCTGTGAAATGAACCCATATCTACACTGGGTGTAAGTGTGTACCTACCTATATACATATAACTAAAACCCTTTAGCAGAAGCAGCAGCGGATACACCATCGCACAGATATGAGGAGGAAGAAAGTGTAATTGGATGCACATGGCGGATATATTACGCTCCGCTATGAGCGAATCTGCTTCCGCATGAACGTAATACTTCTACAAAGGCTTAAATTCCATTTTAAAGACAACTCTCTTTTCATAACAATGACTAGTTGTGAGGGAAGCAACCTCTTTTATACTACAGAAAAAAAAAAATAAAAAGAAGAGAGAACTGTATCCAGTGCCTTTAATTATTTTCCATTCCATGGGAAACTATTTCAATACGAATGAATTGCTGGCTTCTTTTTTATGCCTCCTTTGTAATGATTCCCATCCTTAATCTTCCTTAAAAGTGTGTCATTTCATCACAGGCGCAGGCAGCGGCACAGGGATGATGACGGGAAAATGAGGATTTCATGCTCACTCCAAAGAGCACATCATCTCCTCTCGCTATAGATAGATTCTCTATATGATTCGGTTCAAATGAGGTCAACATGACACAGAGAGCGAGCGGGAGGGTAATAGAATCTGATTGCTTTGTAGGATACGTTGTATCTCGAACTTAAATATGTAGGTAGCTCTAGCTGCTAACCTACATCATATATATTTGTCAGTCAGTATCAGTACCTACCATAAGTGTACACCACAAAATTAAAAAAATGAAGTGGCTTATCAATTGTTGTGAATACACCTTGCACACCGGCACATCAGAGTGGTGCATCCATGATAGTTTTTTTTTTTTTTCGGGTATACGAGTAGTATAGGATGCACACACCGCCACAGCCAACAAGGGGCATAGATCTCCATACAGCAGACAATTTAAAATTTTTGTGGAATCTCTTTATAACGCGGTCATACCACGTTCACGTATGGCTGCAGAGTTTTTCGATTATATGTTCAACCACCATCCAGAGAGAGATATTAAATTTTTTGCATATCTAAGCTTTGGTTCGGTTGAGTTGGTTTCGGTTTGCTGGAGATGCATGCATAAAGTTTATGCTTGCGGCTGCTTGTCATGGTTAGTCATCAGTTCCGTGATATTTGATCTGGATAATAATATACTTGAGGAAAGCTCGTAAAATGCCAATTGTACCATCGGCATCGGCATCGCATCGGTAGGGACAGTGGGTATAACTTGCGCCTACATATAGAAGCCCTACAAGTGCGCTGCTGCCACTCATCGTCTGGGGTACGAATATTTATGGAATAATTGAATAATTTGTTGCCTTTCAATGTGATTCATTTTCTAATCCGATTGGAATACAGTGTTTCAAATCGTTTACCAATTGACAGTAGAAACACAGAAAGGATGAGTGCCTTTATATAGAACTTTAAAGCCTAAGCTTAATCAATCATCTACCCGGAATTTGGTTATAGATATTGGTTGCTATATCGGTGACGAAGATTAGAATAACTTCTGCTCAGTGCTCACTGGTGTTCTGTTTCTGTATTACTATTGATCGGCAAATCTTACGCATGGCTAAAACCATAACATGGGCGCTTCTGAAAAGCGGACATTTAGGGATTAAGTATGCAGCAAGATATTTAGATTTAGGGGAATACTTGTTCCGCGAGGATATAGGGTGAGACTGTATGCATAACCATATACCTTGGGGTGAGACAGCTGGTTTGCTTGCGCTAATTCACACAGATTGGGCTTATGTATGGAATAGAACATCGGATTAATGGCCGCCACGACTTTGCTGGCATGTACGTACTCTTTTATTAAAATTTAAATGTGTCTGAATTTCATTAGTACATCCCCCATTTTCCTCTTTCAAGGCGTTGGTGGTCGTGGGATTGTTTGTCTTCGACTTAAAAAAAAATCCAAAGAAAAAAGTCCAATAGCGTTAAATTGCAATATCTGAATGACCAATTCTGATCCCAAAAATGGCTGTAATTGAATTGTTTCTCTAGTTTTTTTTTCGAAGAAGAATGGTCCGATAATGCCTCCAGCCCAAAATCAGCATTAAACAGTCACGCGTTGTGGATGCATTTGTTTCTCAACAATTACCTACTCGTGGGTTTTCTGAACCCCGAATATAACAATTTTGACTATAAACGAAGCCATCAAGATGAAAACGAGCTTCATAACTAAAAATGATTTTATTCGAACAAACCTTCATTATTTTTAAAATATTGCTCAACAATGAAAGTGCGTTGTTCTTTCGTATAGCGCTCCATTTTTACTAACTGTCAGCTGTCACATTGTTACCTTTTTTTGCGTTGTGTTGGCATCACCGCCACTATTAAATGGCGGAAAATTCAAATTTTGCGTGATCTATGGGATGCCAGTTATCATCAAGTTTGAACTAAACTGATCATTTCGCCTTCAGTTAACGTTTTACAAGTATGTTATATGTAACGGACGAAAAACTAAAATATCACAATTATTGTGTATTCCATTATATCGAATATACCACCACAACTCCAGAATACTCAAGATCAACATCGGCCAACTAAATAAGCTCTAAATCCCGCCAACTAATAAGGTACCTATATCTTTCGTAACATCAGTCAGCAACAACATCAGTCAGCATCAACATCAGTTGAACAACCATGATGTGCAGGACACAAACCATATAGAACTAGAACCTCGACTCCTCCCACATAACGGACTTTGCCTGCAAGCTGCCTGCGGACCCAGGATTTTTCATGTATTGGTGCTGTACAAAATCAAAGAAGCGCCATTAACACATGCATACTTGAAAAATCCTAGGCCCATGGTATAGCATGGAAAATCAAAAACATCATTGTTTTTGACATTTCACACGTATTCACAGATAGGGGAAATAATTCCGGGGCGAATCGGGTAGGTGCACGGAAGTCGGCAGTCTAGTTCTATGTAGTTTGTGGTTTTTTCATCAATCATTGGTGAAGACGCTGACGGGGACGAAAGAAACTCGGATTATAAGCAACTATAATATCCGTTCGGGTGGCAGCTGGCACTGATTGATATCTTTTTCTCTTTCACCGACTGCTTCCTGGTTTTTATAGCGACTTTATCTATACAATTTTACGGTCCATTCACAATCATTAAAATAACACATGTATTACTACCCATCTAACAGCTCACTTAAAGCCCATTCTATATGGAACGTCAAACTTCAACAGTGACGTTTAGTAAAAACGTCAATTCGCAATTGATTTATTTTGCGAAACAAATTTTCTCTTCTAAACACATTTAAAAGCAATATTCACCGAATTTCTTTTCCAAAACAATGGCAGATAAAGCACCTCCAACTACATCAGGTATTTTACGCATTTATTATTGTTAAGAAAAAAACTAACTTTGAACTTTTTTCTCCCATCTACCAGCAGGTCCAGGTACACACACTCCGGGCTGGAATGATCCACCAAATCTGCAGTTCAATTCTCTACCAGCAAGCGGCAAAACTAAACTTAATCTAAACAAAAGAATCGCATTCCCACTACAGGGCGGTCCTGCAGTTTCTAAGCCCACTGCAATTGTTCAACCCAATCAAGCTAGCGCACCGTTACCCCTGACGATGCCACCACTAGTGGGGGCGGCCAATAGTCAACACCCAGTCGCCGTAGTACACCCCATGCCCAATGTAAATGCTCCTCCACCAAGCCAACCAACAATTGCAACTGCATCATTTACCACACAACCCGCTTCGGTGCAAGCAGTGGAACCTCTACCGGAAGATGCACAACAATTCTCCTTGGGCATACTACGTTTACAGTTGATAAAGGTGCAGGAATCACCCAACGTGCGTCTTGATGAAATTCAACGACGCATCGGTGTGATGGAACAACTCTGGCAATCGGGAAACTTGACAATACCTGTGCAAGGGAAAATTTATAAAATCGCTAAAGGTTTGTGCAACAATTTCGCTTTCTCTTGTTCCAATTAATTGCGTTTTATGTGTTTTAGCTGTAGAAACAAACAGTTTGGCAGAGGCAATGGAAACCTACACATCGCTTGTCCTTAGTCATTCCAATGAGTGCTCTACCTGGGCGGTAGCATTGCGACACATCATCTTGACTCTACAACCGAACAATGTACGCCCTCCCTTACCGACGGTAGATGAAAATCAAGTCAGCAGCAGCCCTCAAGCAACAAATTGTGTCTTCGTTCCAGCAATGCCGCGAATAGCAAACAATCCAAGCGATGCCACCCCAAACAGAGTGAACCCAGTGCAACACATTTGATTGTCCTAAGCACAGAGTGGTGGCAGATTCAGTTCGTTTCTTAAAATTTTGTTTGTGAACGGCCATTTGATGTTTCGTCTTCATAATCTTCTTTCTCTCTTTACGCTCGTTTTTTTTTTTTTTTTTTTTTTTTTTATATATATAATTTTTAACGAAAAAAAGCAAACAAATTTTGTGAAAAGGAAATGCATGCATTCAACTACTGTTATATTTATTTTAAATAAAAAAAATACAAATTAATTATATTTTTATTAAAAAACAGACATGTTTCCTTGAACTACCATGGCAACGGTTGTCCGTCGTATTGGAAGAAGCCACCATTGTGCTGTTCGTTCATTGCCAATAGAGTTTCCACCATTTTCTTGGTTGCGGTCTCAACATCGAGTGGAGCCTTAGAGCCACCCATGTCGGTTCGCACCCATCCTGGATGGAGGCTAACGCACATAATCTTTGCATCCTTTAAGTCGATGCTCATTGACTTGGTGGCGGCATTTAAGCCGCTCTAGAAAGAAAAGATAACCGAACTGTTTTTGGACAAAATCTATAGCTCACCTTGGAGGTGCGATAAGCATACATAGCACCAGTGTCGTTGGACTGAATCGATCCGAGAATAGAACTCATGTTGATGATGGCAGCTCTATTTAGTCCCATTTGTGAGGACTCGTTGGCTTCAGAGCCCTTCTTCAGCAGTGGAATGCATGCCTATTGATAGAGAGTCGGTTGTTTGATGTTTTCTCAAAATAGTGGTGAATTTATCGGTTTTACACTATACAATGCAACTGTCCAAATGCATAGGGCATCAGGAAGTAATAAGCACAAATTTTGTTTGTTATTTCAATAGCATATCAAACCTTTGCCAGCATAACAGGTATCACTGTGTTAGTGGTGAGCGTATTGATCATTGATTCAGCATCAACTGCCCCAAGCCGTGTCGACTTCGGTGATATTCCAGCATTGTTCAGGAGAACATTGAGGCCATCGTCCTTGACAATTGCACTGATATCACTAATCAACTTGTCGTAGGTATCAAAGTTCCTCAAATCTATAGAAAAATTGATAAGAGATTGAGGCTATCAGCTACTTACTACTTTTTATAATTGATGCATAAGCATAATGCAACGTTAAACTGTTATACGAAATGCATGCAAGTTCAATTTTATACTGGGACCAAATATACTTAATACGAAATTAATCTTACCAATTTGTAGAACATGAAGATTTGGATTGTTGGCCGCGAGTTCCTTTAGCTCCTGCAAAAACGAAAATGTTTTTAATAACCTATATGCATTTATTAAATATACAACATTTTTCAACAAGTCAAGTGCTCCCACCCACCACATCGCATAGGGGTGAAACGCATTTGAAGCACAGGCCACTTAAATGTTTAATGAACTATTTATTAAGGTCAATTCCAATAAAAGGGCGAGTGATCGAATAAATTCACATATCCACATCCATAAAAACGCCACTTTTCGAACGAATATAAGATACACAAACTGCCGTATCAATTTTGGTTATCGATTGTTATCGACTGATTCTGTTAGCTTGTGAAAGAAACCTTATTAGATCGTGGACGTTACCACCGCTAGTGAACGATCCATTGACATACTATATATGGACTGCCAGTAGCCAATTTTTCGTTGAAGCAAAAATAAGCACTAGCTCTTTTGGTTCACGGCGGAGAGAAACGAAAACACTTAAATGTCATCGAGCAATTCGTGCGATTTTGGTTGAGGGCTGAGTGTGCCATCTGTTATAGAACGTTCGAAATACAGCTAGGTTCCAGAAATCGAGTGAAATCGAAATTGCGAATCGAGTGAATTCGTTTTCAGTGTTCTGCATTTCGAGCGATTCGGAAAGTCTGAAATTTTTTCGAAATCACAATTTCACTTTGTCTAAATTCCGAAAATTTTGAAATCGAAATCGAATACAGTGAAATGTAGAACACAAAAATTCATTTCCGATTTCATTTCGAGTGAAAATGAAATGTGGAACCTAGCAGATAATTTGAATAAATCTTTATTTTACGCCGTTCTATGTACAAAATAGCAATGGCGCGCAGAGGTTTCATACTTTCGCCGCATTGAACCAAAAGGGCTAGTGCTTATGTTTGCTTAATTTTTCCTCGCAGGTTTGTATGAAACTGGCATTTCACTAGCAGTCCATATATAGTACCTATGTCAATGCTTGAATCTGACAGAAACAATTACAAATTGGCCGCGTTCCACTGACCGCTAGATGACTAGCGGCATGTCAAACCCCAAATAAAAAAAACTGACATTTCAGCATTTGCGCTAGAGCTCTAGCACATTTTGTGAAATATTCTTTTCTGGGAAATTTTTCAATCTAGCTAGGTTGGAAAAAAATAACGAACCGTCAAAATAAAAGTGAAAGTGTAGAAGTCAAATATTTCCAATTTAGTGTAAAATGGGAATTCAAACTTCAATGTAATTAATATACATTGTGTTTGTTTATTTAAATTATAGTGTATTAATAAATATGCGGCATAATGGCACAAAATGCATTTTTGACTCTCATGAAGATGAAATAATACGAATTCAAATTGGTTCTAATGTCACTTTGCCGTTGCCGCTAGATCTCTAGCGCCAGCGTTCCTTCATCAGGGATATTATGTGCTAGATGACCAGCGGTCACTGGAACGCGGCCATTTTCATTCCCGTACTTTTAACAATGAAATTATCCTATCATTGCTCGATGGAGTGAAAAGTACGTATGAAAAAGCGACTGAGTAAGCACAACGGCCGCCATTTACCACTAGATGTCTAGCAGCATGTCAAACTCAATATAAAACCAAATTTGCGATAAATGTGCTAGAAACATTGGCCGCGTTTTTTGCCAAACTCTATATAAAAAAACTGACATTTAAGCATTTGCGCTAGAGCTCTAGCACATTTTGTGAAATATCCTTTTCTGGGAAATTTTTCATTCTAGCGCAAAATAAACTGCTAGATTGCAAAAAAATAAGGAACTGTCAAAACAAATGTAAAAGTGCAAAAGTCTAATATTTCCAATTTGGTGTAAAATGTGGAATGAAGCTTCTAAATAAAAAAAAATAAATAGGTGGCGCAACAGGCGGGTGACACCCAAGGCCTAGCTTCTCGCAACCATTCGTTTTGTGTGAGTTTCTATTTTTGGGACGAATGGAAGGGACCTACAATTTTATGCCGAGTCCGAACGGCTCAATTGAGACGCTTTTTCATTACAGTCATACTCTCGGATGTTTGTCAGACCTTCGCGAGAGGAAATGAAGCTTCTATGTAATTAATTATACATTGTATTTGTTTATTTAAATTATAGTGTATTAATAAATATGCGGCATGATGGCCCAAAATACATTTTTGACTCTAAAGTCGTTTTGCCGCTGCAGCTAGATCTCTAGCGCCAGCGTTCCTCCATTAGGGATATGTGGAATAGCTTATATTAAAGCTGTTAGTCTCGTAATACATACTGCGTAATACCTTGCGAAATCAACAGATATTCTCGAACAAGTGCACAAACAAATTGCCTGATAGTATCTCTTACTCTTATCTGCTAAATATTGTAAGAAACTATGCGTAACACCATATTTCATATACACTTATTGATAATAAAAAATGATCATGACGACATCATTTCGCATGACTTTGCGATATAAAAATGCTTATGATTTTGAAAAATAAACAAACGTCACATTTGTTTCATCTAGCAAATTAAATTCCACCTTTAAATGAATCACTTCCAGTCGTATGGGAAATTCATCCCACTATCGAACACTAGATTCCAATTGAAATATGTATATATGAAGAGCGGATAAATTCCACGAACATTCATTCAATAGTTTCCAGTCAACTATAGAACTTCACGGTTCGGCGTTTACGGAAATTAAATACTTTTTCTTGTGATATTTACCAGTTATTTAGTTAAATTTTCAACTCTTAACGGATTAACCAAACATGGCTCCAATTGGAAACAGTAAGTTCAACTAAAAACATTTTATTCACTCAAAAATTCGTTGAAAACACGCAGCACATTCTCGTATGTCCACCCATTCGCACACAAAAAGGAGAAAACGAAAAGAAAGTAGAAACAAAAAAGAACTCACCACAGCTTGGTCGACATTACGGCATGTCGCAAAAAGATATTTCGGCGGTTTTGGCAAATTAATAAACGTTTTCACTAGTCCTAGTCCGAGTCCTCGGTTGCATCCCGTTATTAAAATTGAACTCATTTTGTAAAATATTTGACAAAACTTTTGTAGTGCCTGTGTCACACGTTTCTAGAAGAATCTGAAGAAATTCTCTGAACGCTAGCAGCGATATCGTGAAATTCGAAATCTTATCTTTTTATTGTTTTATCGCGTCGGGAAGCGATTAAGATTTGGTTGGTGTGTTTCAAAATTCTGTGGGGATGTCGATTTTAAAAATTTGGAGCAAGAGGTCCACGTTGACCTTGATTCGCAGTGCTGCCGGAAGCTATTCACGTAGATGCTATGCTGCGAACCGTAAGTACCAACCAAAGTCTATCTCTGTAGCAAGAGTAGGGTGATTCCTATTTCACAACTAGTTGAACGATGCAGTCAATTTAATTGTTTTCGAATAGTTAACGAATTAATCACGGTCTTACGTAACGTGTTTTGTGTAGTACAATGGAATTCTGTTTCGCCTAGCTCCAGGGTCCACTTCGATCGCGAATTTGGACAGAAACTATTGAATGGTGATTAAGGTTATTTTTTTTCTACTCGTTAAAAATGGCCAATTAAATGCGATAACTTTTCTTTCTCGCTCGTTATTTGATTAGTTCTTTGCTTTGACAACTGGAAGTCAGATTGCGGCCGGTTTGTTCATTTTGAAAATTGGAAATGACTGTCAGAATATTCGACGTCATCAGAATATTATAATTTTTTGAATTTTATTTAAATTTGTTTTTCTTTGGCGAATTTTCAATTTTCATTGCCATAATCATGTGGATGTGGAATTTGTGAAACAAGTGATGTGGTGGTGGACGGGGTATTTATTTGTTATTATGCTGATTCGTTTCACTGTTTGCTCTGCTGATTTATTTGCATGCGAAAAGACAACGTGGGACAGTGTTTACACATGGAAAAATATAAATTGTAAAATGTTTCTTATCGCCTAGTTGTTTGTTTAAGATAACTCATAATTAAATGTTTAGAACATGGTGCATGTTGCACAATCTAATAGCTAATATTAATTTTGCAACCAATTTCAATAACTACACTACGTACTATAGACGTCCAGGGTTATTCACACTAGAACGCGCCAACATTAAGCGGCGGTAACTTTTGCTTATTTGTCGAAAGCAAATTAATTTTCCCTTTTAAATTCATTGGGTTAAACCAATTCAACAGTTGGTCTTTTTTTTTGGCTTCCCTTGTTTTTTAGACGCCGCATCAGCCAAATCCTTGTACAGAATACTACTTTCTACATCCATAAGGTTTGTTTGGATTAATCGTCGGCGATAGTTTCTGATTAGATAAACAGTACGTGCAAATTCATGCCTAGAGTCTATCTGACAGGCATTCATTCAAATCAGCGCTAGTTCAATATGTTTGTGCGTCATATTTGCTTTTGATAGACACACAAGACATTGCCAATCTAATGCTTGGGCAGTTCAATGTCTCGCAGCTGAATCTCCGCTTTGAATTAGTCACTGATGAACGCTTGTAAATAAAACAGTTTAGTCAAGAACCGGTTCATTGATCGGCAGTATAGCCTTCATATAAAATAGTACATATTAGCAGCATGCTGCTAGTGTTATTATGCCATTTTTAATTTCTACAAACAATTAAGCACCACTTGTGTCATATCTATAAAGTAGATACTTACAATGAAAGTCTTCTACAAAGCAGTATGTTGTTCTTTTCCATCGTAAGTGGCTTTTGGGGAAAATAAAGTTTTGTTTTGTCCCTCGATGTTTGTTTTTTGTGCTGAGATCCTAACCAAAGCACTTCGCTTTAAACACAGCGTACATTTTACAGCCCGTAATTTTTCCAGGTCCTCCTAAAAATCTTGTGACTTTTTCGAGATATCCAATTAATGTGATCTATTTACGATTAGCGATGACCTACGGCTTTGAGCAAACACCTCTTTCGAGAGCTTTCCACGCATTTCTAAACCATGATGGTAAATTTATTGATACTTTTACTAACTCTATGGAAAATGTTTATCAAACTTTATTGTAGTTCCGAAGCCAAACTGTTTTATTTGTTATTTTAGCAACGTTCTCAATCGGGGAGACGGAAATTCTTTTCATTATTCGCGTTTTCCGTAAAAAAAAACCAGTAAAAGTTGCTTCAAACTCTTGCATGATCAATGATTACTTCCTGAAATACTATGATTCAATCGCTTTACCAACGGTCTACCAGAATGGCAGGTACATACTCGAACACACAAAATATCAGAGTTCAATTCGGTTGTCGATTTTCATATTTATATGACGAAGTAAGGTAGTCTGGCTATTTTTAGTATGTCTATGAGAACTTTTTGTTGCTCTAAAAAAAATAGCTGACAATTTCACGTCAATTGGTAGTATTTAACAAATGCAACTAAACAAAACCGGACACACTCGTACGCCTTTGCACAAACTTGATGACATCATCAAATTTACGCCGCACAACAAATGGCGTTCACGATGACTTGGCTTTTTGTTTTATCAGTATCATCACTACTAGAGTTGTTTAATCAAAGAAATGACTTTCCTTGTATCCGTAACTATGTTCAAAGCATGGCAGCAGAAAATACATTTGCTCATGCATAATCGATTTATGTAGTTGGTGGTGCATTTTAATTCGATTCCCAAGCAAATTTCCATTGAGTAAAGTGAGGGATCAAACACGATTACCAGCTTTTGTATAAACAAGCGTGTCTGTGGAAGTTCACAGTTTGTTTGTTTGTAAAAAAGCAACACAGTTCGCACGTAACTACAGTCTATAATTAGTACTTGGAGATAAGTTGAAGTAAATATTACATTTAGAGGTTCTAATCAAAGTATTTTTTTGGATTGCATCGCATCAAGATAGTGTGCTAGCAAAAGCAATTAATAAATAGTTTTCTGATTGGTAAATGGCAATACATGCTACGATTTATCGCTCTTATTCGTCGACTCAAATGATGAAAAAACAAGCACTGGCTACACGTTCTTAAACTATCAACTATTACTTGTTATTAACGAACAAGGTGTTGCTCTTCACTACCAAGGGTGCACGTAATTATGTGCAGTGTAATTATTTTTTTTATTATATAAGAAGCCATAAAGGTGACCAGTAAATATCATCTGCTGAGAAAATCGAATATATAGAAATAAATATGTCTATAGATATAATTTGTTCCATTCGAATAGACTCTTAGTCATTGCCTTGTCAACGTGAACTTGCATTTGCTCATATAGTACTTACTTTTGATGCCATTACAGTCTGGAGCGGACCACGTCGAATAACGAATGGTAGTATGTAGTAGTAAAGCGTGGGCCAAATAAAAGTTTCATTTAAAAAATGCAATAAAATGAACAAAATTAAATTGTTTTCCATGTATTATGGCTAAGAGCAAAAATTTCCATTAATTATGGAACACAACGTCGTTAAAGTGGCTGCCTCGGCTGGCTTCGCAGTAGCGCATTCTGTCACTACCAAACCCCATCAAACGCTGGCTTGCAAATTACCTCAGCGGCAGACAGATATACGTAAAATTCCGAAACTCCAACTCAAAACAAGGTGTGTCCCCAAGGCGGAGTACTATCCCCCACTTCTCTTCAACTACTACATCTCAAAGCTACCGCCATCTCCAGCATCAAGTCTCATATGCAGACGATTGTACAATTATAGCCTCAGGCCCTAACACACAATATCTCTGTTCATCCATCAACGCATACTTGGGTACAATTCAAACTTTCTTCAACAACCGAAACCTCAAACTATCATCAGAAAAATCCTCTGCAACATTATCCACATCATGGGCAAAAGAAGTAAGTCTCGAACTGGACATATCAATAGCCGGGAGACGCATACCCACCATCACGCAACTCTTGGGAGTAACCTTTGACAATATGTACATTTTTCCAACACACGTCAACAAAATCGCCTAAAATCCAGAAATAACGTCATCAAGTCACTTGCCGGAAGTTCCTGGGGGAATGACAAAGAAACGCTCCTCGCTACATATAACGCGATCGGACGATCTGTCCTCAATTACTCAGCACCTATCTGAACCCCACAATTAAGCGACACTAACTGGATGTACCTTCAAACATGTCACAACACAGCAATGCGAACCATCACAGGATGCCACCTCATGGCCAACGAAGATCATCTACACACCGAAACAATGATGCTCCCGTCAAAAAAAAAACACAACATGCTCGCACAACAATTTCTAATGGCATGTCATCTACCGGAACACCCGAACCACAACTTCACCTCAAATCCCAAGCCACCTCGCAATATCCGAAGGTGCATCACAGACTTCCAAGAAGAAAGCGACCATCTCGTACAACAACCCAATACCGAACAATACGCAGCAGGAATAGAACACTTCCACCAGACTTCAATAACCAACACAATCGTTAACTACAAAGCAAACGTTGTGCTCGGCGGCAGACCACCATCCATTGCTACCGATGAGAAATCACTCTCACGTCCAACAAGACCAACTCGCAGCTCCGAGGCGGCTAATTGACATCGCCAAGACGGCTGATAACACGATTTGGGAATTTGGTGCGCAAGAGATCGATCGATCCATGTCTTTCTATTTCAGTAAAAAGAAAAGTCGGTTAACATGGCTCTGTAACGCCCACCGTTCACTGAAACGTTGTTCCGAGATTAATTTTCGAATAAAAATGGTGCAATGATGCCACCACTCCACAATCCGCACCAAACTGTTCCTATCTGTGGATGCATTGGCTTCTCGACAATAACGTGCGGGTTTCCCGAGCCCCAGATGCGGCAATTTTGTTTGTTAACGTAGCTACCGAGATGAAAACGCGCCTCGTCAGAAAAGGTGATTTTTCGGCCAAAATCGCTGTCCAATTGAAGCTGATCTAAGGCCCAAACTGCAAAGCGATAACGAAGTGGATGGTCGTGCGCCTTCAATTGCTGAGTCCATTGGACCTTGTAAGCGAATAATCCGAGAACCGAGATCCTTGTGTAGAATTCTCCTTTGGCTAGTTCGTGAAGTGTTGAGTTGTTGAGATCGATGGCAAGTTGATGTTCGTGAATTAAGTCTCACACTCTCGACTACAGCAGCCACATTCTCGTCTGTGCGCACTGTACGACGACGGGGACCATGAGTATTATCCACTAGCATACCAGTCTCAAAAACTGTCTGCACCAACTTGCGTACACCAGGCGCGGTAGGTGCTTCATTTCTTCTTAACTTTAAAAAAAAAAACGCATTGTTTGGGCTACACAGCACTCACTTTTGAAATAAGTTTTTAATATTTCCCAACGTTGTTCAAGCGAAAAACGATTCATTTCGTTCCGCGGAGGTATGATACTGTCTTTCTGTCAAGATTTCTAGCCGGAAACACCACTGTCAGTGTCAAAATAACCTATGATTTAAAAAGAAACCACTAGATGGCCCACCCTGTACATACTAGGGTAGATGCACCCGAATTAGAAACGGCAAAGGTTATTTTCAAAGAGTCACTAACTACATTTATAGTATTGCAGATCGATTCAAGTTGTAGTAGATGGTGTATCACAAAACACAGAAGACACAGCTCACCACCTTTTTAGATAAAAATTTCATTGACTGTACCACATATTAAATTAAAACCCATCCCATCCCATGTAATGCATGCACAGATTAGACCAGGTCTTGAATATTGCTCTCATATATATTTCAAGATATTGGCTTAACCTACTTGGCAGCACGAGCATTTCGACTAAGAGAATATTCTACACTAACATCAAATCTGCGGCGCAGATAAGACTAGCCATTTCTATCGATAGGTATGTAATATCATGGCAGTTGTCCCAAAGGAACTTAAAGAAATTATTCTCCTCGATATGCTACATGCGTTCGCCCTACAAAACTAGAATACTCATGAGTCATGAACAACACCTATCAGTACTGCGAGGATATAACTTTCCCAAAACAATCAAACACGCGTACAACAAGTAAAATCTCTAGGGATGCTTTTATCAGTTAATAATTGCCTGCATTTCGATTTGTTGTCGTTTTTAATCAGTCCCCAATTTGTTAATCGTTAATAGAGTGTTTGCTTTGTTCTGTAGATAAGCGGAGAAACTTGTAGACATTCTTTACTAATGTGTTAGGTAGATGTGCGACTTGAGATGTTGGAAACAACTTTAAGGTGTAGTTTGTGTTTTTCCGGGGATTGAAGCGCGAGCCCCTCGCTCAGTAATCCAGCAACTAAGCTTTAGTAAAAAGGTGCTAACAATTTTTATTCTAGTGTGGAGTCTTGCAAGTTAAACATCAAGTCAAGTACTGAAGACTGACTATCTAGTGGTTCTCGTTACATACATAAGCTACAACATTTAAAAAACTACCTTAATTTATCTGCTTTACAATATAAAGATCAAAAGCAGTCAGTTCCACAAGTTAATCATGCTGCTATGTGTGCTTATTAATAAGTAAGCGAAAAATTACCCTTAAGAGTCGTCAAATCCAATCCAATTAACATTTTTGTTCAACATTGTTTCTTCAATAACTTTTGATCGGATAAGAAAGCTACTTTGCCTTGATGTGTGTTTATTTTTCACGACTGTAGCTGTTAGCAACAAAATTAAATATATGTCCTTCACTGCTGGTCACCAACGACAGCTGTTGTTCATTAACACACCCCAACTAAATCATTGTTGATGACCGATGGTTGCCTTGACAATTTGCCTACTAAGAAAATTGTTAATTTTTCTCGTGGGCGTATGAACTCATCTTCGTTAGGGAGAATTGCACAAGCTATTCTAGTTAACTACTGCAGTTATTAAATATTTGCAGACTTAATTACATTTGACGATCTAAATGGGAGTATTCATTTCACATGTGCATAACAAGCTCAACGATAGAGTAGTCAGCTGGCGCAAGAAAGAATCAGTACCATCGGCTACTGTCTTATGAGATATAGCGGACGAAATGAATTCTTCCTTTGGTGTGTTGTGAAGAGTCGAAAGAAGAAATAGAAATAGAAATGGGCCACGTATACGTACCTACTAATTGCCTTTTCCTCTTTTCTTACAGACGAATACGATTATGACCTGGTTGTGATTGGTGGTGGATCTGGTGGCTTGGCGTGTGCCAAAGATGCTGTGTCAATTGGTGCTAAGGTGGCTGTTCTTGACTATGTGACACCAACACCCACATTGGGCACTAAGTGGGGTATTGGTGGCACCTGTGTAAATGTCGGTTGCATTCCAAAGAAACTAATGCATCAGGCAGCGCTGCTGGGCGAGGGGATTCATGTAAGTAAAATTGGATGAAGGGTGACATGTTATCGATGTTATGGATTTGTTATTATTTTCAGGAAGCCGTTGCGTATGGTTGGCAAGTTGAAAATGCCAAGCAAGTGAAGCCAGTTTGGTCAAAACTTGTGGAATCCGTACAGAACCATGTCAAATCGGTCAACTGGGTGACCAGGGTCGACTTGAGAGACAAGTAAGTGTTGTGAATTTCAGTTATTTGTCAGAGTGATATTAAATTTCAAACGTAAATCTATGCTTGTTCCAAATGGCGCTAATAAATTCGATGTTACTAGATGAGATCACATTCCGTTTCGAGACAAATGATTGTCTATGGTTTATTTTGACGCCAATCTGGTTTAAAGATGACTCGTAATATCGACGCCTAGCTGGTAATAAGCAAGAGCGAACAATCAACTAATTATTTATTAAGTTGAATATTGTTGTCACCATTGTTCCGGTCAAATGATGAAGGTGTAGCTGTAACTGAGATTTATTTGAAGATTCTCTGCTGCATTTGAAAGGCAGCTGTGTTGCAATCTGTCTTACATCGTTGTTTGACTAGGAGCAGGTGCAACGGATTGTTCTGTCAGGCAAACCGGTTGATGTTATATACTAAATTCAATATAGAAAAAGTTCGTGAAACGTGATTTTATCTGGTTCTATGACGCGTTGTTTATAGCGTGCCAAAGTGCTTTATATT
The DNA here is from genome assembly GCA_949372485.1 of Cheilosia soror. Lineage (NCBI taxonomy): Eukaryota > Metazoa > Arthropoda > Insecta > Diptera > Syrphidae > Cheilosia > Cheilosia soror. The sequence goes on along the minus strand of OX443563.1, from coordinate 71,349,941 downwards.
AATGCAAGTTCTTCTATTCTTTTTTTTTTTTTGTGCAATAATGTAGCTCGTTCATAGTTACTGGGAAACATCTTGCTACAATTACGGTAGTCACCGCGTTAAGTTTAAGAGTTCTTTATGGTAAAGCAATCTTTAAAAAGAAACCACTTGTGTTATATATAGCCATTCGAACATCGCGAACATTTTCCGATCAGACCAAACGAGTATAGCAAAAAACTCCTTCTCGACCCTTCTTCACTTCCATTAAAAAATACATACTTCTTGTTGATTCATTCTGCTAATAAACTATTCTTTTGATTTACAGAAAAGTAGAATACATCAACGGATTGGGATCCTTTAAAGACGCCCACACTGTCGTTGGTCGCATGAAGAACGGCACCGAAAAAGAGCTCACTGCAAAGAATGTCGTTATTGCTGTTGGCGGACGTCCCCGATACCCCGACATTCCCGGAGCAGTGGAATATGGCATCACCAGCGATGATATTTTCAGCTTGGAAAAGGAACCCGGAAAGACCTTGGTTGTTGGTGCTGGATGTAAGTTGTATAAAGTTACGCAAGTTGCGAGAATTATTAAAAAATAACCCTCCCCCCCTCTATGCTAGATATCGGTCTTGAGTGTGCTGGCTTCCTTAAAGGACTCGGCTACGATGCCACAGTTATGGTGCGTTCAGTTATCCTGCGTGGCTTTGATCAGCAAATGGCAAATATTGTCGCTGATGCAATGGCTGAGAAGAACATTTCATTCCTGCGTACCACCATTCCCAAGTCGGTCGAAAAGACAGCCGATGGACGTCTACTTGTAAAGTACATCAATACGCAAACCAACGAAGAAGGCAGCGATGTCTACGACACCGTTCTATGGGCAATTGGCCGTAAAGGTCTCGTCGATGATTTAAAATTGAACAATGTTGGTGTCGCAGTCAAAGGTGACAAAGTTTTAGTTAACGAAAGAGAAGAGACCAATGTGCCGAATATTTACGCTGTTGGTGATGTTATCCATGGCCGGCCAGAACTCACTCCAGTGGCCATTCACGCTGGTCGTCTGTTATCACGTCGCATTTTCGGTGGCGCTACACAATTGATGGACTACACCAACGTAGCAACGACTGTATTCTCCCCGCTGGAGTACAGTTCGGTGGGTCTGAGTGAAGAGGATGCCGTTGCTAAGCTTGGCGAAGACAACGTTGAAGTCTACCACGGGTATTATAAACCTACCGAGTTCTTTGTTCCCCAGAAGAGCGTGAGGTATTGCTACTTGAAGGCTGTGGCCGAACGGTCTGGCGACCAAAAGGTCTTGGGACTCCACTACATTGGTCCAGTTGCTGGCGAAGTTATGCAAGGATTCGCCGCCGCTATTAAGTAAGTTATAAAGCTATCCTGCGGCTTGTTTCTGTAAACTAATGAGTTATTTTTATTAACAGATCGGGTCTTACAATGAACATCCTTTTGAACACTGTTGGAATCCATCCCACAACCGCTGAAGAGTTCACTCGTCTGGCAATCACTAAGCGCTCAGGATTGGACCCTACACCAGCTACCTGCTGCAGTTAAATTACATCTAACTTAGGCCCGCACATCACGCCAACATAATCATCAGGAGCATAGCTGCGCCAGGCCCAATGTCTGCATCATCTTATTCACCAACGATAAACGAACAATTCCTGTCCTAAAACTCACATGGTTCTCCGTCATCAGATGAGGGAGAGATCGAAGGGAAATCTAATTTCCTACAAATTGGATGTTTTTTTTTTTTCTTTTTTTGTACAAGAGCTGTTTTGTTGTCTATTTCTTTTTCCATATTATGTAATTGTTTTACTAGAGAAAATTATATTTCTTATATCAGATAAGCCAATAAATAGAAACGAATAACATGTAATTTGTTCAGTTATTCCATTAGACGAAGACAGCCAGACACAGGTAGAGGAGGTATTTATATGGATCACCAGTATTGGGATCAATTTTATGTCGCTTCAAAATAAAATTGACTTAAGTTGTATTGCTCAAGTGTTTTTTGGTTTTTATTTTTTGCATAAGTTTAGATTCCGTCGCTGGAAATTATGCCTTCAGTACTGGGGTCAAATTGTGCATGTGATTTAGATTTGTTACCCTTTCTAACATGATTTTTCCTTATCGTTCTGTGTATGCAGTTGTAAAAAGGCCGACTCTTGTTGTAAGGTCATCGAATCACCGCAGCCGTAAACAAGCTATACTATCATGAACTTTGCCGATTTTGCATACAAAAAAAAATTGTTTCTTCAAACTGGGGATTTCGAAACGACCAAGATTATCGGCCCTACCGAGATATCCGTCGGAACGGAAAATTCTCCGATTTCATACGAATCGGAGGATTTTTGCTTCGAGATATACTTCGGAGCAGCTTTTCGAAACTTTGTTTCGACAAATATGCAACGCACACTGGCGTTTTACGTTTCAGTGCGATCAAGTGCGTTTTTACTGATATTTTTGACAGCTTCATACGAATTTTCTTCCGATATGCTCCGACAGGAATTCGTTGCGGATTTGTTTACGATTTGCAGTGAAGTGTTGATAAATGAAGGCAATAAAGAAAAAAAAACTTTTAGCAAAGTAATTGGTTCTATTTGTTGCTTAAATTTGTTTCCAGGGAAAAAACAAACGAAAAAACAAGCACTTAATAGGAAAACCCCGATGTACCACGAAATAACATCATGTCAAATCAATGCGTCATTATTCTTTCTTCGGATAGCTCGAACGTAATTTGAGTATGCGTTGTGGAGAATTTTCCGTTCCGACGGATACCTCGCTAGGGCTGTATGTTGTAAGTCAAAAAGAACCATCAACGTGTACAACGATCACTCTTACCAGAAGATATCACCGTCCTTCTAGTTATTTCAAGCAGCAGTAAATGGTTTGGTTAGAATGCAAACATAAAAGAAAACGATGCCAAACAAATGTTACGTATACGCCACCATACCTCAGTTTTATCGTTGAGTCGTGTCTTTCAGTAGAGTAACGTATTGATTGTTTACCCATAACCACCAGCATAAAGAACAAATCGTTTGTTTTGTTTATAGTTTATAGCTACATTTTTGGATCATAACAAAACGAATAGGTATATGTGATTTTTAAATCAACTCAACATTGTATCCTCCGAGCTTTTATCAGTTGACTGGTATAAAATGTGAGGTATTGAATGCCACAAAACGACAAGCAAAACGACGATCATTAACAAATTAATGAACGTCATGTAATGAAAAGTGACAGAAAATTAAAGTTTTCTTTCTTTTCTTCTTGTATTGCAATAACCCAGCCAAGACCACCATCAAGAGATGAAAAAGGTTGGCAGGACATTTTTGTTAGCATCACTTTAAAGAATTTTTTGAAAGTAGGCTGTGGTAGTTCTTAACAAAAATGTTTTCCTACACCCTTCTGGTACCTATTTGGTATTGCGTAACTGACACGACTCGATTTTCGGAACTCTCACATAAATTCCAAAAACTGTGGTTTGGCATTTTAGTCGACGAATTTACATTTGGTCTATTGTTTTGTTTGTGACTTGATGAATTATTTTATAAAACAAATCAAAAATGCTTTTTTTTTTAAAGCAGCGACGAAGAATAATACAAGAAAAAAGATCTGCTGAAGATAAGGAAGGAAATTTTAACAAAATCCAATCCATTGGATTTGCCCGACGTTAAGTGAGTGGTAGAAATAATTTAAATTGTAAACATTGTTTTAATAACAATTGTTTTCAGATTTAAAATGTATTTTAGACTATCGAATGTGGTGCAAGTCAATTCAGAGACAAGGTTATGTCGTCCCATTGCCGGTAATCACCAGTTTTTGTTAGGCGCTTTTTGAATGATTTTGCCAATTTTTTGTATCACTCATCACAAATCACCTTAGCCGATTCCTCCCCTGCATTTTGACTTGTCAATTGTGTTAGCATAAAAAAACGCAATATTGTCAAAAGCAATTTAAAGCAATTCAGTTTATTAAGAAGTAAAATACAAGAAAGACAAGGAGACAAAAAAAAAAATAAAGGAGTTTGTTGAATAGTTGGTATGGCCAACCTTCAGTGAAAGATGTGTGCGTTCATTGAAACTCAACAAATTGACCCAGTGACTACCATTTGCGCCAACTAGTAATAAGAACGGATGAGAAGTCCAACCTCAGTGCGTTGTTGTTGCTACAATGTGTTTTTGTTTATTGCCGTTCCCTCAATATTCAAAGAATTTTGCATTAGAAATGTCGAAGCAAACCTTCTTCTCTTTTCGCTAAAGCACATGCTTTTGTGTTTCAGTGATGTAAATACTGGGAGGTTGATTGGAGCTGCGAAACGCCAAAACACTTCGACCAGCATAGGTCCATTGTGATACCACGAAAAACGGATTATATAAGATCTCCCTACTAGTTGAACCATTTTGAGCTGTTTATAAGGCGTAAGAGGCTACTGATGATGTGTTTATCAGATCACCCAAGTCGTTGTAATGGAAGGCTCCCAAGTGAAGCCTCCTTCTACGGGAGAGAGCTGGACAGGAACAAAGAAGGTGAGGGATGGTTTCCTCCTCTTCCTCATCCATTCAGCTTCTGCAAAAGTCGCTTGCGAAAAGGCCTGGCCTTGCGGCAGGTTTTCCTATCAAGGCACTGTAAAGTAATGGCAGCTATTGTGGCGCCGATGTGCAATCTGTTGGGAGAAATCAATTTCTTAGAGCGTTTCAAATCCAGCTTAGGCCAAATTTGTTTTGTCGCTACACAAGTAGTGCTACTTGTCCATCTAAGATTTTCACTCTCGATAGCATCCATATTCAATTTTTGTTTACACGTAGCGATTGGTATACCTAATGTGAGTTGTTGGAATGTCTCTATGCCCCGGAACCCAAATGTTGAACTGTTCGGCCATCTGTGTTAGAGACGATCGGCAGTCGAGGCGAGGGCTACTTATAGAGATCGAATTCAAGGATTTGATGGCTGCTTCGCTGTCCTTACTTGTCGGAAATCATTCCCTCATTTTTAAAGAAAAATGTTATCACGTTAGATACAATTTTGATTTTCGCAATTTCTAAATCGCAATACATTCGAACTAGCGAGGTATCCGTCGGAACGGAAAATTCTCCGATTTCATACGAATCGGAGGATTTTTGCTTCGAGGTATACTTCGGAACAGCTTTTCGGAACTTCTTTCCGACAAATATGCAACGCACACTGGCGTTTTGCGTTTCAGTGCGATCAAGTGCGTTTTTACTGATATTTTTGACAGTTTCATACAAATTTTCTTCCGATGTGCTCCGACAGGAATTTGTTGCGGAATTTGTTTACGATTTGCAGTGAAGTGTTGGTAAATGAAAGCAATAAAGAAAAAAAACTTTTAGCAAAGTAATTGGTTGTATTTGTTGCTTCAATTTGTGTTTCCAGAGCAAAAAGAAGCATTAAATAGGAAAACCCCGATGTACCACGAAACAACATCATGTCAAATTAATGTGTCGTCGCATTTTAATTATTCTTTCCGAAGGCGGATACCTCGAATGTAATTTGAGTCTCCGACGGAGTATGTGTTGCGGAGAAAATTCCGTTCCGACGGATACCTCGCTAGGGCCGATTCTTTTCCGAAGTCGGACACCTCGAATGCAATTTGAGTCTCCGACAGAGTATGCGTTGCGGAGAATTTTCCGTTCCGACGGATACCTCGCTAGGGCCGATTAATTTGTACCAAAATTATCCAAGCTATGCAACCTGCAAGGAATGCAAATCCATATCTAAAAAAAATATTAATATTTTATTTGTAAGTTGAACAAATCGTTCAAAATGTTTGCCTAGGTCAGGAAATGTTTTTGCAGTAAAATCTTCGATCTGACATAAAATAATCACACAATACAAGGCAAACAAATATGGCTGATAAAAAGTTTATCATCATTGCTGCCAATATGACAAAAATCTAAAAACCTTTCCATTTTGTTTTTTGGTTTTTTGGTTTGAAGTCAATATTTTTCGTTTTACTGGAGTCAATTCGATAGAAACATATCGATGCATTAATTTGCTATAACAAATAGAACTGGTACGAACATTTCAAAATCATTTAGCTGACAATAAAATAAATACAATTAAAAAAGTTATGTACAGGAATCTTAAGCCGCATTTCCTTGGGTTTTCTGAACTTACCTTATTCCAATATCCATCTCACAAAAGAACGTCTTCCGTTTGTTCGGCGAAGATTCGTAGAATACATTTTTTTCCGTATTCTTAGCATCCTTCCAAAGCGCTTGGGGTCTATAAAATAAAACACTAAAGTCAACACGTTTTCTTTCTATAAATTACTTTTTTTGTTTGTTTTATTAACAATAACATAATTAATATCGATCACAAGTCCTTCACATTACTTAAATATTATTGTTTTTGTTTTATTTTTTTTAATTTTGTAATGTCCTATGTCTTTGCACGTTTTAGTTTTCTCTTTACGTTCTCATCTTAATTACATGGTTAGGAAAAATTCATATAAAAAAAATCAAAAACTGTACAGAAAAAAAGACACAACTTAATATCATTACATTTTTATTTAACGGGAAGGGACAGGGAATTTGTTTGTGAAAAATATGGGACAATTGAATATATTTTTTTATGTATACGAATTCTATTTACAATCAATCTTTTTAGTTTACACATTGTTTACATTCTTATAACCTAGAAACTTTACACACAATGTATTGCGAATTAAAAACTAAAAACAAAAAGATTTTTTTAATACTTAATAAAATTAAACTAAAAAAAAAAACTATACAATTAAAATGCTAACTAGATTCGGCTTGTAAAAATCAAACCCATAATCAATAATAATTTAATATTATAATACTATATCTGCAATCGGAAGATTTTTTTATAATTTTTCTTTCAATTTGCACAACAAATCAGAGTTAGTTCTTTTTGTTTGCAGTACAAAAAAAAAAAGACTATAGAAAATAAAAAAACAAAGACGTTCAAACAAATTATTGCCTCAGGTTGCTTATAGCATAAATTGGTTGGCTAAAAACTCTTCTTTTTGGACTTAAAAATAAAAAACAAAAAAATAAATTGTAACTAGAAAACTATAGAACTAAACAAGAGCGACAACTCTTTTTTTCAGTTCCCTGTAATGGTGGAAAAATTCACAAAAAAAACTTTGCTCGCGTTTTGGTTTACTCTCGTAAATTGCAAAAAAAAAGACAGTTCGTTTCGTTGTCAGTTTTCTGACATCATCTAAAAGGACACACACTTGTCGATACAAAATTCTTTTCGAAAAAAAAACTGTTAAGTTTTGGATTTGTTGTTTTCATTTGACATAAAGTTCTCTTCGTTTGCCTTGCTCTAACTAGGAATCACTCTTTAACTTACAATACACTAAATTGATTTGAGTTGTATTTTTGTTTTTACATAATTGTTCTGTTTTTTTTTTTTGGTGTAGAATGGAATCTCTCTGAATAACTTGTAAATGTTTTTGTTTATAAACTAGAACTATTTTTCATTTGGTAACTTTTAGGTTATTTTCCATTTTTTGTTAGTTTCTTTTTTAGGTACTGATTATGAGGAGTAGACGACGAGGCCAAAGGAGAAGAGGGCTCCTTAGTGTGTGTTTTGTGGGTGTGTGTGTGTGTCTTATTTTAGTTAGCTGCATCAATCATATCTGTGTTTGCACCATACTCCTTACCAACGGACACGAGGAAGAGGAACGCCAGCGCTAGTAAGCTCGATCCGAAGAGATCACCCAGAGCGGTTAAGTATGGGATGGCAGAATTGTCGGGATCGATCTTCCACTTCCACATGGCATGGATGATGATGTGGGCTAAATACAAGAGAAGCATCACCTAGAATAGAGGAAACATTTTATTTGTAAGTAATTAGGCTTCAAGAGGAACGGCATATTTTTAAAACTTACCTGTATCAAACTCGCACAAAGGTACGACATTACGAATGCAAATGTTAACGTTGACTCAGACATGTGAATGTAATCAGCCGCAAAGATGAAACATATTTGACCCGGCACGGACAGCATGAGTAGAATTCTGGCAGATTTTGCATAGGGCACTATAATTAAAGTTTTGAGTTAGTTTCGTTTTTTAGAAGCAGAGAGCGTGGTTTGGGAATTCAATTTACCTCCTTTGAATAGCGCCTTCCAGGGCCATTCGAAGATTTTGGCGTGTGGTGGGATTATACCGATAATAGAACTCTGATGAAGCATTGTGGAGATTTTACTAGCCTGCACAGAAACCAAATTACCACCGATGCCGTTGATAATCGGTTGGAACACAACGAAACCATTAAATACATCCACAGACGCATCAAGAACCAGACCGCCGAATCTGAAAGGAAGCAACAATTGTTAGAGATTATGTTAATAAAAAATAACATTTTATGTAAAGCTATAATTTATTGAACAGTAAAAACTGAAAATTCTCGAAACATTCTTAAAAAACCGAAGTTTTTAGATGCATTTTTCTGCTTGTTGTAGTTTTGATGGAATTTCCTTGAACTTTCTACTTCTAAACGTAGAGCTATTGAAAAAATTAGACTTATTTGAACCTTTGAACAGTTTTTCGAAAACTTTTCGTCAAAAACTCAGTTCACTGCGCACTTAGTTTTGAAAAACTTAGAGAACCAGTTCTGAACCTGTGACCCTTTGCTTTAAACTTAATACTAGAAAATCTGTCGAATGGGTAGTTATGTGACACAAAGTAATGAGTAATGAAGAAGTACAGCCCCATCCACAAGGAAAACGATTACCTAACACTACAACAGGAACCAGTCTGCTTAAAATTGAATACGAGATCCTGCCTGTCTTAAAAAATATTTGTCAACTAACTACTTCACCGTGCCACTGTGGTATAAGGTAATTGACAAATATTCACAACCTATAACAGATTCTGCAGAAAATCAAAATAGTTCAGATCGATACTCATAAGTCATAACACACCGTCTTTTTATCGAGTTTACACCGAACTCGCAAGATTGTGCAGGATGCCGGTAAAAAAAGGTCGTTGTTCAAAAAAGGTCGGAAACAATTTAACCTTTTATGTCAAAAAAGGTTTTATATAAAATGATGCACCGTCATGGGACTTCTTCAACATCGAGTTCTAGCTACTCGCGGATTGGCGGAAACGTAACTCGCAGGCCAACACCAGGTGCACAATTTTCCAAAGAGCAGTGGAAATGAATGATGGCATTGACATATTTGGCACAAGCTGTTGCAAATATTAGGAAAAACACCGCAATACACGGGCTTATTTGTGAATAGCGGAAAAGTCATAATCAACGAATTGAACATAAATTCACAATAGACAGCTACATTTAGGGACCTTGTTTACCTTGGCTCTGTTATAAGCAAGAATAGAGACTTGCTAGACTTGCCAGTCGATGTTTCTTGGGCCTAAGAAAACAATTTGTTAATCAAGAAGAATAAGGCGACTCTATAAAGTGCGGCCAAATAAAAGTTTCTTTTTAAAAATGCGATAAAATGAACAAAATTAAATTTTTCCCATGTATTGTGGCTCAATGAGTAAGAGCAAACATTCCCATTAATTATGAAACACAACGTCGTTTCGACTTGTTCAAGTCTTCAATTCAACGCCCAACGTTGACCGAAAGGTTGTTCTCAGCTTCATTTTCAAAAACTCAGCAACGTTTTGCGTAGTTTCACGTGTTCAAGCCGTGATCTCTTACCCAAAAATCATTTTGTTTACCAACGAATTTGTTCTCTGATTTCATTGCTCGCTTCAAGTGCCTTTGAATTAAGTAGTGTTTCTAAGAACACTCACTGCTTAATCTAAGCACACTTCTTCTCAATTTCTAACAATAACATATAAACATCCTCTTTGGTGCTTTTGACCTATCCAAATACCTTTCCACGCTACTGATTTATTTGTGATTATCTGCCACGTGTCATTCATGAGAACTCAGAAATTTTTTCAAGTCCCAACCTTGACCATGTCTTTTGTGTAGTATAGCTATAGATGACTGTTAATTTTTTTTTCATAATTTTGCCAAATCAGGTTTAACTATTTATTTAGAAATTCAATGGAAACAAATTTCTTCAGACACCGTCCGCACCCATAGAGGGTATCAAGATGAGTGTTCTTATATTTATTTAATAGCCACTTACCCGCTAATACATAACGCCGAAAGTACAGGAATCCAGCCGTTCGTGAGAATAAGACGAGTATATTTATTTTTATACACGATAATCACCCAAATAGGTAGGAGACAGAGGTAAACAGCAATCACTACAAAAGTAATCCATAGGTGGGTATCTACAATAAATGTTCAAACGTTAGATGTGTTTTTATCGAGTATAAAAAAATGTAACTTACCCAGGTGTTCGAAGAGAAGGGATGCTATGAACGAGAGTACACTTATAGAAACTACATCACCAATTGACGCCGCCAAAGGAGTTGCCAAATTATCCGGATTTAATCGGAATTTTTGCGATAATAATACCACAGCCACTAACACGAAGTCTATTGAAAGATTATTTTGGGTTATTATTAATGAAAATAAAAGCCTTTCCAGTATAACTTACCTAAAACAAAGCAAGACGATGTCGCAGTGAACATACTCGCCGCTATCAACAGCATGGTATATTGATAGTTAAAATGTCCATCCATAGCGGCACCAACTGATATTGCAAATAAGGATACTAAAAAGGACGCAACTATCGCCTGCACTTGAACTAAAGCTATATTGCCAACAATCATCTTGATGACTTCTTTGCGTGATGTCATATTGCCTAGATTCGCTTGCGTTGAGAGTCGTGAAGCTAGGCACATATCAAGATTTCCCTTTAAACCAAGAAGGGCAGGAACCAGGATAAACAGTTCGGTAACTGTTTTAAACACTTTCCATTTCTGTAAAAGAAAAAGAAAATTATATTAAATCATGTGTGGTATTGTATTCATCTTAAAGTCAGTTGTATAATGGGGATCAAAAAGGTATTAATCATTTCTTTTGTCGGTTTATAGTTTGACCCTTTTCCGATTATTCGACTGATCTTGAGCATAACACTGTCAATTAGTATGGGGTCGGGTAAAACGTATCTCCAAATATTCCAACCACAGACATGTTATATATCTGTGCACATTGCCTACGAGACAACTGAACTATCTACGAGGTGCTTATTCTAAAGACACGGGAGACAGAAACTTTATGTAAATATAGTTTTTATCACAATGCGTAAAACTTGTGTTCTCCGTCGCATAACTATTCAGGAACACTTTCAATGTGAATGAGCTCACATACGTAGGTATACTTAGGTAGAAGCCGGTTCAGCCTTATTACCCCTCGTTGACCTCTTATTTACTTACTTAAGGTGGCGCTACAGTCAAGTATACGTGCGTTAATGGCGCTCCTTTGATTTTGTACAGCACCAATACATGAGAAATCCTGGGCCCGCAGGCAGCTTGTAGGCAAAGTCCGTTATGTGGGAGGAATTGACGGTCTAGGTTTGGGGACCTGGGCCTCAACCAACAAGCGTCTGCAGCCAGCACGATCTTTGGCCAGCTGTCTTCAGTTTCGCACGCTAAGTTGGTTAAGATCCCCTTCCACTTGCTTGCGCCACCTGAGTCGCGGTCTTCCTTTACTGCGCTGTCCCTCGGGTGTGGATTCGAAGATCTTTCGGGCCGGAGCGTTCACGTCCATTCGCTCTACATGACCTAGCCACCGCAGTCGTTGGACCTTCACTCTTCTGTCGATGTCGATGTACAGTTTGTCGTTGTATCTCCTTCTCCATTCACCGTCGCAGACTCGAAGAATTTTCTTCTCGAAGCAAACAAGAGTAACCTCATCCGCTTTTGATGGAGTCCATGCCTCTGCACCCTACAAGTAGGACTGGGATGGTTAAGATTTTATAAAGGGTCACTTTAGTTGTTCGAGAGAGGGCTTTGCTACTCAATTGCTTTCTTAGCTAGAAGAAACAGCGATTGGCAAAAGTTATTCTTCGTTTAATCTCAGCACTGGTGCCATTGTGTGAGTTCATAGCGGAGCCTAGGTAGACAAAGTCCTTCACCACCTCAAAGTAATATTTGTCTATAGTGACATTCTGTCCAAGACGTCGGTGTTGGTTGTCCTTTCTTGATGACAGCAGTCTTGCCCTCATTGACCGCTAAACCCATCTTCGCCCCTTCCGTCGTAATGTTCACCAACGCGCCAGTGGCATCACGCTGTGTTCTGCCGATTATGTTGATGTCGTCGGCGTAGGCGAGTAGATGGACGGACTTTTGAAAGATAGTGCCTCTGGTGCTAGCGTTTGAGTTTTGTACTGTTTTTTCAAGAACGATGTTGAAGAAGTCACATGACAGCGCATCGCCTTGTCTAAATCCTTTTTTGACATCGAAGGTCTCAGTGAGTTCTTTACCGACCTTGATGGAGCAACGTGCATTCTCCATTGTCATCCTGCACAAACGGACGAGTTTGGCAGGGATGCCAAAACTAGACTTTGTATAGCTCGTCTCTATAAATGCTGTCATAGGCGGCCTTAAAATCTATCACAACGCCTCGTCAGTCAGACGACGTCAAACATCAAATTCTCTCAAAATGTCGATTAGCTCGGATGATGAATTATTGATACTATTCGCCGTGTTACGAGATTTTCGAAAAAGAATTTGGGTGCACGACATAAATAAAAACAGAGAATAAGTGGGAGAATACAGTTCTCATCTAATTTCTTTGCAATTGTCTCTCATATCTCACCCTTTAAAACAATGTTTCATCATCCCCTATATTCGATTAATATTTCCCTTTGACACTAAAGAAATGACTTTCAAGAGAAGAGCGCGTTTCACCGCGGCGTTGATGCGATCTCTGTGACGGAGCCTTTAGATAACTATCTTTATCTTCGTTGCAGAAAAGTCAATTAATTGACTATTTAACAAGTGACAATATGACATATTCACAAGAGTTTGTCTGTAGACGTCAAAAAGAGACAAAAGCAAATTTGACGTTTAACTGTTTGAGCTGGAGCTCTAGCAAATATTAATTACAAGGAACAATTTTTAACCCAGCGAATAACATGCTATATATTGAAAAAAAGCTCTAGTGGGTGTTCCTCCCCCTAGCACCTTATGTGCTAAACTTCGAACCATAAATGGAACGCGTCCACATTTTATTTTATTGAGTAGGCCTGTCCATCACTATTTTGTCGGTTTCGTGTCGATTTTAGGAAATAAATTGGGTTGTAGCATTTTACAAATTATAGTTAAATTTCTTATAAACCCGGCTATATACTGTACTAGTACCTACTTATATGCAATTTAGAGTATTTTTAGTTGTAGCCTTATCGTGAGAAACCAATTTCGATTATTATTAAAGTATTAGTTCAATGACTTTCATACTGCTCTTTCTTGAGTTTAATAATTTATTTTTGCTAAACGCTAATTAAGAAGATCAGAGAGGTTACACACGAATTACGTGAACAGGTAATCATTTACAGGGTACCACAGTTCAATAAGTAAAAGCCGTAATTACGAATTTGACAGTCAATAAAATATTTCCTTGACAATATTTTTCTCGCTAAATTAAGCGTTGGCTTAAATATCGATTTTCGCTATATATACACGTAGGGTAATAGTAGTTTGATTTAACCAGATAGGGGTTTGAAAAATATACTCGTGATAATTCTGGTCGTTAAAACAAAATGATTGACTGTCATTAATCATTATGATCATTTTTAACTTTATATTTACATCAAGTAAATATAATCGCACTGAAACGCAAAACTCCAGTATGCGTTACATATTTGTCGGAACGAACTTTCGAAAAGCTGTTAGGAAGAATACCCCGAAGAAAAGGGGAAATAAGTCGAATAGGGCTGTAACTGCAGTGATCCAAAAATGTTGGGTTAAAAATGTAATGTATCAAAGTCCGAAATGGACGAAATCTCACGTTTTGCTTGAACTAACTATACATTTGCCACGTTTCCTATGTGGGTCAATTGGTATACCTGAATCACAATCTCCCGTTCAGTCGCTCGTGCTGTTCACACTCCCGTGTACTTCATGACATAATGTTGTACTGAACTGACGTATATGATTCTTATAGGGGAGGGACTATAGTAATTATTTAAAGTTTATATTATTTCTGTCAATTTTATAATACTCCCAAGATAACACATCCAAATTGACCAGGCTTAATTATATAATTATATTACTTTTGCGATACCATTTCATGTTTATACATATATCGTACATCAGTTAATTGTCCGATGGTTGTTTTTATTATATAATATCAAAATGGTTGCCATTTTGTCATTAGATCATAATTAAAAACTGTAATGAATATATAGCTCACTTTGATAACACAAAATCCACCGAATATAATTTATTATGTTTTTTTCTTTTTTATATAACTTTTGTTTCCTTTTGGTAAATGGTTTAAATTGAACTGGTATTAAGAAATTGCCAATGTTAAATCCGAGATTTTTTGTTGTATTAGGAAACACTCCACAGGAGCACTCAGATCACTCAGATGAAGCTATATAGTACTGATAACCAATTTATTACTTTTATTTCTATTAATTCCTCGAATATTTCGAACTGCCAAAAATTATTACAATACAATAATTGGCATTGTAGTTGAGACGATAAATCCAATTAATTTTAATAGTGACTGCAAAAAAGATTTTTCAAAAATCTCTTCGCTAATATTTTTTATGTTTTTTTGAATGGGATGATCTCAGAAAAAATTTGTATGAAAAGGAGGAAAAAGTGGCTGAAATAGTCATTTTTAGCAATTTTCAAAAAATCATAAAAAATATTAGCGAAGAGATTTTTGAAAAATCAATTTTTTTTAGACCGAGGAAAAAACTAAAGAAAGTAGACTTTTACAAAAGTTCTAAATTTTCAATGGGTACTTAATGGGTTAAGGAAAGTTTTGCATCATTCAAACGGAATTTAGATGACTTTTCCATTGATGCCAAAATTTACATGAAGTTCAAATTTATGAGTAGAATTAACTTTATTTTTGTCTAAACAATTATGCCGACGACTGTATGTGTGACAGTTTACAGGTAAAAACAAATTCCTCAGACATCCTAAGCGACGCGGCAAATGTTATAAACATGAATAAGTATAGGTAAACCAGATTGTCACGACAATGCAGTTTGATGTCTACTCGCTAATAATAATAAAAGTCCATATAGGACAACGCTTGGACTAGCTTCTTACAACCATTCGTTTTTGTGAGTAATTTTTAATTTTATGGACAAGTCGAATTCATAATTCCAACTGACTAGCTGATGATTTCTAGTTACCATAAGTCTAGTTCCATAAGTCACGCAACATCAAACTACTTTGATGGATGACAATTGCATTTTAATACAAACAATCATCCAGCAATTACATATCTACTCAGAAATACTTCACTGAACTTCAATCAATCTCATACTGACCTTTAAGTCTTGTGAACTCAACATTGTTGACAGAAGTGTTATAATCTTTTGCATACTGGTAAAACAACATTCTTAGAGGTTCACAGAAATCGAAAGTTACTCTAGTGACCTATCTCTGATCTAAATGGCATCTGAAATAATGTTCTCGTAAATTGACTAACTCTCTCTTGTTGTTAACAGTCATAATCATAATGCCAGCGTTTCATTGACCGCTAGACGTCTAGCACAGGGGTTCCCTAACTGTGCGTCGCGACGCCCTGTGTCCGTGTTATGCAGCTATCCTAAGGGCGTCGCAAGTTTTATTTTTTCACTGCGGTAAGACTTTGAAGAAAGGAAAAGCATTATATTTCTCTTTACGAATACCAAGAGCAAAGTTGAAGCGAAATCCAATAGTTACATTGCAGTCGAAGATTAAGCGCGTTTGTGTTTCCCGCATTTTCAGTCAGACTTATTTCGTGGCTGGCACTCGTATAATTGCCAAGCACTCAAAATTAAATAAGGGTTTTTCAGTTGGTACGGGTAGTTGCCAGCCATCGGGAGCATAGCCGTATGGTCCATTAAGGGTGTACAGGAGAACCCCAGGCAGTCAATTCCTCGCCGTGCACAAGAAATCGGCCTTTCGCAGATTCCAACTTGGCGAATTTTGCATTGACACTTGGGCTTATGCCCGTAAAAAATCCAACTAAAAAAAAGCTCAAAGTTAATGAACATGCACAAAACCGTTTGTTCGCTGATTTGGCTTCGGAGCATTTGGAAGATCTCGTCATCTTCAACGACGAGACGCATTTTTTGATGACTGTGGGTATGTTAACAAACAAAATTACAAAAATATGGGACGAAGATATTTCAACGTGTCGACCCGTCCTTATTGAAAAACAATTTAGTGAATCTTCAGTAAGATCAGCTTCTATTCACATTATCTGTGCTCTATTTCAGCCTCTCTAAGGAGTCGCAGTATGAAAAAGATTGCGAACCGCTGGTCTAGCACATAATATCCCAGATGAAGGAATGACCGCTCAAAAATGACATTTGGTTTTGTTTTCACTCCAAAAATGAATTTATTTTTTTTTTAAATGATCTAAGCCTTTAGTTAACTTTAATCCAAATTTTATCGACGAACTCTACCTCCACTTTTGTTTATTTATTTACTTTTAGTCTAATTACATACATTGACAGCTTATTTTTCTAGCGGGATATTGCGCTATATTGAAAAATGTCTCTGAAATGAATATTTTATATTAACTGCAACAGCTCTAGCGCAAATGGTATATTGTCAGTTTTTTTTTATGGACTTTGACATGCCGCTAGTGTCTAGTCAATTAAATGGGTAAACAAAAACTAATAATTTCTTATTACACGATGGATTGTCATTAGTCTCTAACCGCCATTTAAATAAACACTTTTGCACTTGTAAGTTAGCTATAACAGATGTCAGATATCGTACAAACATTTTACGTACCTAACTACTCTATGTTTTTGGTCGTGTATTTTTTTTTTAAATCCTCCAAACTGACAAATGTGTATAAATAAATCAGATCGCTCTGAAGTCTGAATACATTTGATTCGGGGAGACCGGGCTAGTTGACACAAAATTTACATTTTTTTCCTTTTTCTCTTGATCTAAGACTTATATCAAGACAGTTAAAATATCATTACTTAAAGAGGTATATACTTCTAGTGCTTGGGAAAAACTGTCAGTTTTAAGCTGCTTCTTTCTTAGACATTAGCGGGTATGTATTGTTTTTCTTCAAAAGCGGTGTCCTCATTTCCTGTTAATTCCTAAAAAATATGAGTCAACTAGCCCCGAAAAAAATGTGTCAACTAGCTCCGCCCGACCATCTGTCAAATAACAAGATTTTTCAGAAGCAAAACCAGAAAATAACGAAAAATAAAAGACATGCATGGGCAACTAATACATATATACGCTATATATTCCAAAAATAATCTGCCCCAGACGCTAAAAAACGGCCGAAAAAAGGAATATAAGAGAAACAAAAAAAGTTACTTACGGTAGCAAAAAATCGTTTTTCCTTAACATTTCTTGAATGGCATGCATTAGCGACGAGATACAAAAGGAGACTAAGCAGGTATCGGTATTGAATGTAAAAACAGGAATGGGCATGCGATTCATCTCTTCTCTTCAAAATAAATCGCAGTGAGTCAACATGCCCCTGTGGCAAACTAGCCCCGGTTTCCCCTATGATCTGCTCTGAACGAAGAAGGAAACATGCCTTTACTTAGGTACTAACTTACTTACTTAGATGGCGCTACAGTTCGGGATAGACCCGAAAACGCCTCTCCAGTTAGCCCGATCTTTGGCTACACCGCCTCCAGTTGCGCACTCCAAGTTGCTTGAGGGAGGTCCCCTTCCACTTGTGCGCACCACCTAAGGCGATGTCTTCCTCTACTGCGTTCTCCCTCCGGGTTGGAATCAAAGGCTCTTCGGGCCGGAACGTTGGTGTCCATTTGCTCTACATGTCCTAGCCATCTTAGTCGAGTGATACGTACTTTTCTGACCAGATTGATGTCGCTGTATAGCTCGTAGATTTCGTGGTTAAATCTTTTCTTCCAAAGACCGTCAACGCAAACGGGACCGAAAATCACTCGAAGAATTTTGCGTTCGAAACGACCAAGAAGATTTTCATCCGCCTTTGTTAACGTCCATGCTTCTGCGCTATAGAGTTGGATTGGGATGATGAGGGTCTTATATAGAGTCTCCTTGGTGTTTTTCGACAAGGTCTTACTAATCAGTTGCTTTTTTAGGCCAAAGAAACAGCTGTTGGCAAGTATAACTCTTCGTTTAATTTCTGCTGTGGTGTCATTATCAGAGCTTATAGCGGAGCTGAGGTAGATAGGTAAAGTCCCTAACCACCTCAAAGTTGTAACTGTCTATCGTGACGTTCTGTCCGATTCATCGATGTTATGTGTCCCTTCTTGATGATAGCATGTAATTTGTTTTGCCCTCATTCACTACTAAACCCATTTTGGTCGTTTTTGTGCTAATACTTGCAAACGCACCAGTAACAGCTCGCTGCGTTCTGCCAAATATGCCAATGTCGTCAACGTATGCAAGTATAGTTGCACAGACTTTTGGAAAATTGTGCCTCTAGTGTTGGCTTGCGAGTTTCGCACAATTTACTCAAGAATGATGTTGACACATGCCTTTACATTATGTAAAAGAAGATCGGCAGTTTTTTTCTGTTTTATCATAACATTTGTGACCGAAGTGCATAAAAACCTACCTAGGGTACATTTCGTCGTTGTTTAGGTGAGCCTTTCACCTTTCACGTTCGCGAAACAAAGTTTATTTTTGGACGAAACTGAATATGCTTAAAATTCGGTGATTGATTTAAAATTTAAAAGTCCACTCTTTCTTCCTTTAAAAGGAGAAACATAATTGGATTCCACGGGACTAATCCAGCTTAAGCCGCTCTGCGATTACATATAAAATCGTTTGTCAATACCTTAATAGGATATGAGCCCATTTCAAGCAGTTGACTGAACTTAATTAAATTTTCTTCCATGGTTGACCCTTAAGACGGTCCTAGTTATATACTAAGATGAAATCAAATTTAATTATGAATATAGTAACACGTTTAGTAGTAAAAACAAGATCGCACGGCAATTGAAATCCAGACGAGTTCCATTCTATTTGCATAAGTACCTTGTTGCGCGGCTTTGTATTTGTATTTTTGCAACAACATGTTCCTTCGTTTTTGTTAACAAGTTAATTTTATTTCTTGAAAATCTTGTCGTAATTTATTGGTCAGGACAATAAAATACAGACAGCTCTTTTTATTCTCTATGCCTACAGCAGAGTAGGTATCTTGTATCTGGGAAACGTTTGTTTTGCTCACACAGAATACACACGTAAAATGTTATTTACTTGCTAATTACTATACTAATACATCTTATATTAGTCGGTAATTAACTTAATAAAACACTAATCAAATTCACAGCACACTTTATGATTTACACAGCAAACAACTTTGTGTTGATATAGATAGAAATCGCGCAGATCAAAATGAGAAATAATCAAACTCAAGACTCGTTCCACATAATATTTCAGTGAGATCGATAGAAAAGAAAACTCAATGCAACTCACCTCAACTCTGCCCAAAATGATGCCGGCCCCGATTGTGCCGATACCGGCCAAAAAGAACGGTATCGACACCTGCACCAGTATAGTCGTCCATTTCTCTTGTTTGACACCAGGACGATTTAAAGCTAATTTCTCATCGGCACTACCCGGCACACCGGCACTACTACCACCACCATCGTTACCACCACCTGCACCGCCCCTATCCGATCCTGGATCAGGTTCTGATGATGCTATTGACGTCGTGATGATTGAGCTTAGTGAACCAGTTGTCGAATGTGGTAGACCGGACAATTTGTCATTGTCGGTGTCTGAAATGAAAACAAGTAAAACATTTATTAGTTCAGTTTTAAAGTAACAACAAAAATTGTACATAATTCTATGTATTTAAAAGACCGCATGCAAACAGAGAGAGACAGACAGAGAAAGAGAGGAAAATAAGGTGTTAAAAATATTTCAAACATGTATTTAAAGACAAAGTAAAAGCTTAAATAATGTCTATATAGATATCGAGGTCTATAGTTTTTTTTTATGTTAAAAACAAAAAATTAGAGCAATTATAGTAAAAGCGCTAATGAATGCAGGAGAAATATTCAAAAACAAAATTCAACAGAGAATATAATAATTCAACAACTGTAAAGCAGGTAAAAAAATGACAAGAAACCCATACGATGACAGATATAATTTTATTTGAAATTCATTTACAAACACAAACGAATTTCATTTCGCAACTTGAGTCCGATTACAATTTATTTTCCTCATCTGTCGTTATTATTTTTGTGGCATAAAGAAAAGATCGGCATTAGCAACGACGACTTTTGTCAAATGTCACATGTTATATTTATAGTGAATGTCAATAGAATAAATAAAATAATTATCAAATAGAATTCTTAACTTAAATATGATTTAATGGTCTGTTGTGGATACCTTGGCGTCGTGATGTATCATTTGATGTTTCACCGAGCGATCGATAACGTCAGAAACGTCATAAATATGCAAACTTCTGGCAACTTGTTAAGAGCAGTCGTGTTTTTTTTAAATGTCAAAGCCATTTGTAAATCCTTTAAAAGTGTGACTACAAGATAATAAGTCGATTTATCACTGTTCTTTCTTTTTATTACCATTCGCGTACCCATAAAAAGTAATTTAAAGCATATGTGCGAATAATCAATGCGTTACTTCTGGGTGATATCAAATAAGTGTCGATCGAATATATGTATTTACTAATAAGGCGCTTCCTACTATCGTCAAGATTAGTAGGTACGTAATCACAGTCTTGTCACAACATTGCATCCAATTTTTAATTTAAAAATTATTTTTTGCGATGCCATTATTGTGAGTAATAAACTTCAAGAATAGTTGAAATCACAATCGCACGCCAAAAACTTAATTGGCAGCAAAAATGTAAATTTTTAAATATATTAATAAATAATTTACGCACAATTATTTATCAAGTTTATCCACAAACCTGTAAATATAACATAGTAGGTAAAAGGTAGTAATACTACGCGCACACGCGTGGAAAGACACATTAATGCTAAGCGACTCATAAAACTGGAATTACAAATTAAATTAACGCGAGAGCGATTAGCACATTTTGGGGATTTGTCTAAATCTTCATATAAATCACGAGATTTTTCATACATTTGAAGTTTAGATTTATAGATTACGCATCTGTCATCTCGACCTATGCACAATAATAATCTCGAATACACCTATAATGAAATTAAGCACGCCATTCAGCAGAAACAAATGCATAACAACAAATTGCTTACATATCTGTTAGCTTTCATGTCCCAAACGTTTAGTGAGTTTTTGGGTTTCTATGTAATTTTGACATCTGTCAAACTTGAATGTCATTAATTTGGTCAGTTGAAGGTTTTTTATTTCAGTATCGTTGGAATTTTTGAAATAAGTCATTATTCTACCGTGGTCAAGTTTCGGGCTTTACGAACCTCCTCGACAAAATTGCCCTTCTAAAGCTTAGTACACTGATCGAGCTAAATTTTAGCTCCCATACAAAATTCTCTCCAAAATGTACCTGAGCTAAATTTAAGCGAATACATTTAGCCGAATTGTATGCTGCTTCAGCTAAAAAATCTATTTTTAATTTCAGACTGTATGCACTCTGTATCTGTCAAAATTTAGCGCGCCCATTAATGGTTCGGCCAATTTTTTCAAAGTTATATTTTGACAGATCATGTTTTTTTTCTCTCTTGTGTTTGTGTTGTTAAGGATTAAGTTTTTCAATTAATACCTCAATGAGGAATCCCTTATAAGTGAAAAATTTGAGATCAAAGAAAAGCAAAGAAAGCGGAACGAAAATATAACACTTTTCCAGTCGATGCATTTTTGAAGGAAGTTATTTTCAACGAACAGCTGTTGTCTGTGACAATTATATTATATTCACAACGCACTCTATGTCAATAGACGTTTTTTATTATCAACTGTGGTCCATATAGATCATCGATTTACATGCACTAACAACAACAACATGTGATCCTACTTTTCATCGAGATCACAAAATATGATCTGAAAATTAATGCAACTATTTCTCGTTGTTGTTTCGTGGCGTTGTTTATTTCATTCACTAAATATTGGTGTCCCTGTAAATTATAGCCATACAGTAATGTTGCCAGACCAAAATATGGAACAAAATTAATAACACATAAAACCAAATAGCATTTTTTCAAATTCGAATAAGTCACTACTCCGACTTTCGAGATGTTTTGTTTCGCTATATAGCACAGAAATATAAATGGAAATATTATCAGTACAATACGGTTAATTATGATGCGAATTTGAACATAACATTTGAGCATAGTTTTCCACAAAAAAATATTGAGTGCAAAATGTATGCAGATTTGTATTCATATGGTAACACCCTCGCCACAACAGCGAAATGTCAAACTCAAATATGAGCAAGTGCAATGGAGAAATCATAGCGTTGTGACGTCACATTGTACCGTGTGGCTGCAATATGACGGTGGCAATACAAAGTTTGTCATAATTGGTACTGGATTTTATATGTGAAAAACAACTGTTGCCACAAATTTGAAAGAAGCTAAAATTTAGTTTCGCTCGAGCATCGTACTAAGCTTAAGTGCACAATTTCCAACACAGTCAAAACATGTAAAGATGCCGGGGGGTATTTCTTATGTAATATGTGTACATCAAGCGTTCTGATATTATGGTCAGAAATTGAAGAATTGTGAGTGTCAAAAGTGAGTCAACACCAATGCTGCTTTCATTTTTCTTTACAGTTCAGAAATATATTTTTTTTTAATACATATCTATAAAATATTTTATGCTGTCGAAATGAAATATGTTTTGTTTTTGTTAATTTGTTATCAAACTTTTTACAGATTGTTGAATTTTAAGACATGTTTCAAGCCATTAGGAAGAACTTAAAAGAGCATCGGTGTTCACTGACTTTTGACGCTCACTGTATATACAACTAAAGTAAGATTACGTTAATCGGAGTATAAATGACCTGCAATATTTCGACATAATCCAAGACGCATCTATCGACAGTGCCGTAATAAAAATTCCAAAAATAACTTCTGTTTGCAGAAAACATTTTGCCTAAGATAAGGCTGTTGCTTAGCTATATGCCACCTGCCTACACAATTTCGTGTCGAAAAATAGAATGTAACTAAATCAGAATTAGTACAATATTTTTTTGCTTTTTTTTAATTAAATGTGTAACTTGAAAATTAAAATAATTTGCAAATAAAGTTCATCATACCGATTGGTAAATATTCTTCAGTATATGATGTGATATCTCTTGTGTAAACATTCTTTGGCGTGAAATGTGTTATTCTTATCAACTCATCAACCAAGTCAAAGGAAACCTCCCGCACTGTATCGACACTCATTTTGTCGGATTTATTATAACAATAATAAAAACGAAATCAAATAGATGCTTTATCGCAGACTTGTCAACGAATACTGAGATGTAAGCATCGCATCTTGCAGCCTCCCTATCAACGATTGTACAAAATCCATAAACAAAGGAACGAACGTAATCTTATATAAATAAATGCGTATATAGTAGATACATATTTACCGAGTATTAGCCACAGAATTGATTGTTTCAAAGATTTTAGTAGTAGATTCCACGATATACTTACAGGTTCATTGTCCCTAATTCAATATGACAGACGCAATAAACACCTTTTACTAGTTTAAAAACTAGAACTGGTCTGATAAGATCACGATTTCCGTAAGATGAATGAAAATGTTAACTCTTGCCTGTCACATTAATTCAAGGTTTTTGCGAAGAGGTTTGTCAAATTTTAGTACAAACGTGTTAAATAATGTGACCTTTGCACGCATCTACATTGGGTCATTAATACAAAACGAACAATTATCAGACATCATATCACAGTAAAAGAGTGAATTGATAGCATTGAATTGATAGCATATTTGACTGCTGTCAATAATTGACAGTAGATTATGTTTTTTTTCTTTTTCTCGAATATCGCAAAGATTTGCCAAAATCGTTTTTTAAAATGTGTCATTCACCAAAACACCGAAAACACATTTGAAGCAAACAAAATGATTAAATTGATCTAAGACGATAAATAACATAAAGGTGGGTTTCTACATGCCAATTAATTGTCAAAGTTTGACAGCTGTCGTTTATGTCGTTGAACGACACCACTGCCAATACATTTCCACTTATAGGTCAATTATTGACAACAAATCATTGTCAGTTCGTTGAAAATTAAATATTTACAAATGTCTTTGCTAAAAGCTATTTCCACTAGTGCTGCCAAATTGGAATTGCCATCGCTCATTGTCAATTGTGAATTGTGGCGTCAAGTGAACAAATATAGCAGCTTATCGTTATTTTCGCTTGCCAATTTTCTAAATGACATAAAAATACGTCAATTATGAATTTTAAAACGAAAAATGGAAACCTAGCATAAGGAACTAGAAAACCTTCGAGGGTGGATTGTATAGGTTAAAGGTTTTCTCCACAAAATGCCAATGACTTCCACCCATAAAATTCATTCAGTTTGACATATAGACATTATACTCGTTTATAAGAAATGGCTGACCAATTGGACTATAATTATGAACCAGAACTTTGGGGTACGAATATTTTTATAGATCTCACATTGTCACACTGAAACGAGCGAAATGGCGCTGAAAGAGTTTTACTGCGTTCATATTGAAATTGAATATTTTGCAGAAAGTCCTTTAGTCCTTTTCTATTTGCCCTTCTTAATTACGCCTTAACTTCCACGTACGAAAATGCCAAAAAAGAGAAAATATTAAAAGTAACCAATAATTAATTGCCAACGGCAATAGGGGTGATTGTTCGATTAATCGCCTTAAAATCGGAAATAAAAACTGTCAATGATGCATTTCAATCAGTCCACATCGGATCTAGACGCATCTGATCTAGTTCGACTTATTGGAGACCCTACGCTAACTTCGAATCTACAACCGTTGGTGCACAGAAGACAAGTCGCTGACCTATGCTTGTTCTATAGGTACTACCATGGTAGATGTTCCGAGGAACTCAAAGACATTATCCATCGAAATGCGACTTTTGGGCGCCCCACGAGACAGGCAGCTAATGCTCATGGTCATGATCATGACCATACAGTACACTTGACAAATGCGAGGACATTAATTTTCCAAAACTCCTTTTGTTACAGGACAAGCAAACTTTGGAGTTCGCTTCCTGTAGATATTTCCAGACGACTACAATTTGCAGCAATTTAAGTGCAGAACTAACATACATCTGCAAGCATCTCGGGCGCTAATGAAGGGTTATAGGTTTGCCTTTCCCGGGAGAAGTAGTATATTCTCGATTTTCACCGAGACTAATGATTTTCCCATCAACAAGTGACTGTGAATCCAAATTTGTATAAACTTTTGTTTCACTTGCTTGTCATACATTAATTTTAACACAACTCGCGACGATTTAATTAGAAAACTCGTTTCAACATTTTAATAAGAAAATTTGAATTCAGAATCACGTCCATAGAATTGAATAAATTTAACAAACGCCTGCAGTATGTTTTACACATTGGTATTAGTGAGAGTCCGTGTACTGGCAGGGATCAGAAAAAAAAGGAATTGATTTTTTTTCCAATCGGATAATATGAAAAGCTATCTAAATCAGAAGAAAATGAAAATAGTATTTTCTAAATAACTTGCAAAAGAATAATTTATAAACTGCCGAAACTTAATGGAGGACTTAATTGCAGATATCTGGTAATGCTGCTGCACTTTCAGTATATTAGCATTCGAAAGTTGAGAGAACTGAAAATATCACCGTAGCATTTTTGGTAACATTTGCACAGCAACATTAGATTTAGGACTTTGCTCTAAAGTGTGCGCTGTGGCTGTCAAATTTACTGTTACTGTGCCAATCTGAATGCTTTAGTAAATTTAAATTGTCAAATCTATTTTTTTCGAATATACATATATTTCGCAGTTGAATTTCTCAGTCTCTTCGAATTCGGTATATTATAATTTCTCTGCGTTTAATAGTTAAATTTCAGTAAAAAATAGCAGCCAACACTAATTGCTGTTCTCAGATCTAAAAATATTTAACGAATATCGTAAATATGTAGTACTATATTGTATTCCTTAAAAATATCGGCGTTTAAGTACACATTGTTGTCAATAGCTTTCATTATATGCATATAATTCAAACAGCATACATACATAATTATGTTTAGGTAAATTTAAGTAATATTTCTAAAATGCTTATACAAAAAAAAATGTTTTGTGTTTATGTTTAGTGAAAACGAGTGTAATGTAGCGATTGGTTTATTAGTGGGAAATAAAAATGAAGAAAAATCTTCTGCAGATTTCAAAGTCCACTTAATAAATGTGAACCATTTTTTTATATTGCATAGTAAAAAAAATACTTTCGAAATAAAATAAAAAAGGCATAAGGCAAAATTTGATCGAAAGTGCACATTGGGTCAGTCCCTATTTTTTTTTAAACACATCAATCTCAATCGATAGCCACTGAATAAGTGATAAATCTTAATTTAACACGTCTTTATAATGAAGTGGAAAATGTTCTTTAATGTAATTAATAAGCTATAGAAAAATACCCAATCAATATCAATCAGAACGATTTAGATAAATAATGACAAATCCCTTAAGGGTGATTCATGAGTTAGAAATTACGGTCAAGATTGTACCTGGAGGTAGTGTTTTTGTATGTCTTTATCTTTAGACAAATAGACGCAGATTTTAAGTGCAAAAGAAAAAGAAAAGAAAAAGAGCGGCAATTGTATTTCTTAGACATGCAAGCAGAAAGCTATTTAGCAAACAAAATCTTTATACCTATTTTTTTGTAGAAACACTAACGTATACATGGTGTGATAGCGGATATTGGACAATTTACGATATAAAAGATCTGAAAATCTGGACCGAATTCAAGTTTAGCTACATTTTGCTGGAAGGCTTTTTCGTAAAGCATTCATCGAATTTAAGGGGTTCGAATCTATAGTTATGTATTCATAAAGATTATAATTGAATAAATGAATAGCCTTTTGGGTTTTTAAATGGTAGACTCATTGTCCAATTATTGTCATTGTTGGATCGTATGTCTGTTATGGAGCGAGAAAGTTAATCGAGACCGATAATCGCCTACAAATATAAGCAATAATTTGAACAAGATATCTCTAGCCGATAGAAAAATAAATAAGATTATGATTTAAATAAAGAACATTTGGTAAATAGCTAGACTAGCACTAGGCATGCTATGGGCAGCGCTTTTCAATGTCAGAACATGTATAATAACTCCTTTAGTTATAAATATTCTAAATTATTCATCTAATTTTGAGTACACATTGTGTATGGTCCGATAATTCACGGAAAATTTAAATTTTGCGCCATTTAATAGTACAGTGATGCCAACGTGAAACAAATATAAGAATGTGACAGCTGACAGTTCGGTGTTAGTAAAAATGGAGCGCTATACAAAAGAACAACGCATTTTCATTGTTATGCAATATTTTAAAAATAATAAAGGTTTGTCAGCTACAGTCCGCAATTTTCGAACAAAATATGGCATGGTTCGCTGACAGTCCAGGAACATTAATTCGGCACCGTAGTCAAGGGCATTTCGAGAAGCTCTCTACAGCGAATTTTCAGAAAAGACTTGAAACTTCATGCTTGACTCAAGAACTGAAGACTACTGGCCATGCAGAGTGTTCGTCGAATGGATTTTGGAAGAACAACAAGTGGATGCTGATTTTTCGAACGAAATCATCTTCAGTGATGAAGCTCATTTTCATCTTGATGGCTTCGTCAATCGTCAAAATTGTCGCATTTGGGGTTCAGAAAACCTACGAGTTGTTGAGAACTGTTGAGAAATACATACATCCAAAACGCCCTTCTGTTTGGTGCGGATTTTGAGCTGAAGGCATTATCGTGACATGGAAGTGAAATGTCGTTTCAACAAGACGGTGCCACATGTCATACAGCCAGAGAAAAAATTCAATTGCTGCATGAGTCATTTTCTAATCGTGTAATCGACCCTTTTTGCGATCAGAATTGGCGATTCAGATTTTGCGATTTAACGCCATTTGACTTTTTTCTTTGGGATTTTTGAAGCCATTTTGTATGCAGGCAAGATTTTACGAAGTCACAATAGCAAAAATTGATACGTATAAAATTATCTATTGTGACCGTTCAAATATTTAAGTTGAATGTAAAAAAGTATCACCGGGAAGGCTCTGTGGAAATCAACTGTTCTTAGCACACAGCTTTTAAAGAAAAGAAGGAAGTTGTTTAATTTGATAGGGCCAAAGTGCTTTCGTTGATCAGTTTCGACGGACATATCCTAATCCTAAGCACTTCCTTTAATTCAGTTGAGAAAAAAAGCAAATGAGAAGTTCGATGTTTTATTTTTGTCTTCCGCAGTTCTAAAGTAGGCAGATGATGCGGCCCATGGAAAGGCTACCAAATTTCGGCCAACAAACTAAACTTGTTTATACACTGAGAAAAATCTATCTCTCTTTTATAATTAAATAAAAAACACAATACAACATCAAAGAAAACTTTCGTAAAAATAAAATTTTTTAAGCAAATTAGGTATGTACAAAAAATTCATCAAGTTCGGTAGAAAAACAAAAGGTACGTGCTTTAAAATATTTTCACAAAATATTATTTGTATGCTGAATAAAGTAATAATAAAAAAAATCAAGGGATTTGAATAAATTAAACTCACCATTTCCATAAATAGTAAATAATTTAAATTTGTCATCCTGTGTGTAGTGTCCTGGTGATACTCCATTATTAATTGTGTTTAAATGTGTGTCATTTATTTTAATTGTGTGTATATTTGTATTGTTATTGTTACTACTACTACTATCGCAGCTATTTAGGAAGTTATTACTATTATTAATATCTTTCTCGTTATGCATTTTGAGTGTTTAATTTTTTTTTTGGGAAGGAGGGGTCGGGGTAGTTTGTATAAATATATAAATAAATTAAGAACAAATATTTTTTTTTAAGGAAATCTAAGTTGAAAGAGTATATGTTATTTTAGTGTTATTCTCTTAAGGAAACAAATTT
The DNA here is from genome assembly GCA_949372485.1 of Cheilosia soror. Lineage (NCBI taxonomy): Eukaryota > Metazoa > Arthropoda > Insecta > Diptera > Syrphidae > Cheilosia > Cheilosia soror. The sequence goes on along the minus strand of OX443563.1, from coordinate 71,320,899 downwards.
ACTAAATTAATTACAATGTTATTTGTGTTGTATTTTTTTTTGGTTTTGAACTTTTAAAGTTTTTTTTTCTTGTTGTTTGTTAATTTAATATCTTGTATAATTCAAATCAGCGTATTGACGACGCGACATTTTTGTAAAATGTTGGATAATACTAATTTGTTGCTGCTTTAATCTACTCATTAATTATTTATTATATTAAACTACAATATACAATTTGAAAATCAGTAAAAATACGATTTTTATTTTAAGCTGAGATTAAAAAAAAAAAAAAACAATTAGTTCAAGTTACTCATCAAAATTAAGTAGTTGTCTGTGTTATATTTAGCAAAAAAGTGTATACACAATTAATTAGAAAAAATCTAATTAATTTAAGGAAATATTTGAAGAAAAAATAAAATAAATACTGATTTGTTATTTACATAATTTATATATCACACAATTTTTGTTTTGTTTTCTTTGTTATTTAAACAATTATGTACTGGGAATTAATTTTTGTTTTTTATGTAGTATAGCTTTATTGGTTTACATTTTTCCGCTATTTTTATTATTTTTTTTCGTTATTAGTGTTGAATTATTTGGTTTAGAGAAAATTTTGCGAGATTTAGTCACCGGACCGTTGAGATGGCTGTAATTAAATATAACAACATTTTGTTTTTTTTATTGAGGAAAAGGATTATTTTATTGTCCATTTGAAAGACAAATAAAATCATAGATGGTCAGCAATCATTCACTTTAATTGGGAATATTTATATTTGTGTCTGCGAAAATGCGTAGGTATCTAAAAAATTTGTATTATGTGACTGGTTTTATAAAATAAAGAAAAAAAAAACGTTATTTATAATGCACATACATGTGACTTAATGTCAGACCCGCCCAACTTTGCTAGTGTCTTATACCAATAAGTAAAAAAAAAATGTCCACGAGATCCTATATCGACCATTTCTGTAATTTTACTTTTTATTTAGGCGGCTCTACCGTTCGGGTGAACTAAGGCCTCTTTTGTGGTAGGACTGATCGCAAGGCATTGTGATGTGATACGTGATGTGCAAAGATTCTCGCAGTCTATTGGGATGGCAACTTCTTGAGTCATATTTTATCACAATATTTATTTCTTCAGGTTGGCTACAACAAGGTAGTGATCTGCTAAATGTAGTGATCTGAGTAAATGAGCTCCAAAAGTTCGGACATCTACTAACAAAGGCGTACCTTGCGGCGATAGTGGTCAATTTGGTTGGCGATTTATTCATCTGGAGACAGATATATTCCTCTATTAATAATGAGATGTGAAAACCCCGTGATATACACAAAATGCCTGTAAGCCTCTGTATACATTCAGCAGCTTCCTAATCACCCATTATAAAGGGTGTCCCATAATTCACGCACAATTTAATTTTGCGCCATTTAATAGTCCAGTGACAACGGAAAAAAAGATAACAATGTGACAGCTGACAGATCGGGGTTAGTAAAAATGGAGCGCTATACAAAAGAACAACGCATTTTCATTGTTAAGCAATGGCCGTCATAGCGATTTAAAACCAACAACTGTTAGGAGAATAATAGAAAAATTCAGGGAGACTGAATCATTTAGTGATCTTAAACATTCTGGGTGTCCTGTCACAAGTCGTTCAATAGAAAAGGTCGAGGCAGTTCGCCATAGTATCGCTGACAGTCCAGGACAGGAACGTCAATTCGGCACCGTAGTCAAGAATTGAACATTTCGAGAAGCTCTCTACAGCGAATTCTCACGAAAGAGTTGAAACTTCATGCTTACAGAGTTCAAATGACTCAAGAATACGGTTGCCGGATTGGGCGCTTTATCGTATTTTGGGCTACCTTTTTGCTTAAAAAACGATAGAAATTTCTGCCTTGAGCGCCCAACACAATTTTGGGCTATATATCGTATTACAAATTTTGTCTTAATTTTGTTTGTTTTACTCTTTCAGAAAACTAAAAAAATAATTATTTTCAAACAAATCCGTACTTTTAAAACTTGGCAGCACTCTTGCAGTCAAGTAACATCGAACAGTCGTTCAACTTGCACGCACTCTTATTTATTTTACAGGCATTTTGATTTGACACAAGCCAAAATAATGAACATTTTTGGGCTTACGTGTTATCTAACGTAAGAACGGGTCCAATAAAGCAATTTTTACGTAAGTTTATTTGCAATCCAATTGCTAACACAAGAATTATTTTTAACGATTTTTGGGCTTCTTTCTGGGCAACGATATTGGGCTACATTTTTTTAAGGTTTGGGCGCTTAAAGCAACCCTGATCAAGAACTGAAGACTACTGACTATGCAACGCGAAGAGAGTTCGTTAAATGGATTTTGGAACAACAAAAAGTGGATGCTGATTCTTTGAAAAAAATCATCTTCAGTGATGAAGCTCATTTTCATCTTGATAGCTTCGTTAATCGTCAAAATTGTCGCATCTGGGGTTCAGAAAACCCACGAGTAATTGTTAAGAAACAATGCATCCACATAGAGTGACTGCTGGCTAGCCGGTATCGGTTTCGGTTTCCAAATGTACACGCGTCCATAAGAATGTATTTCCAACGACCCGGTACCGGGTAGCCGACTGCCGGGTATGTGTGAAATGGGCCTTAAGAAGCAAGTTACGTGCGATCCAGTCATGCATATTTTTTCTAAACAAATACCCGAGAGTAAATACATTTCAGACTAATTTCAAAAGTCAATATCACCAGTGGGTAGGACTAATTAAGCAACTTCCAACAGATCTGCAGTGTAAAGTCTAACTGGGGAATGCCCAAACTGCATAGAATTGAGCCAATCTAGAAAAACAATACAACGCTGTTCTCCTGCATGTGACTTACGCTGAATTCTCCAGAATTGTTGTGTGTGTTTTGATATTCAACACTGATAAAATATATCATACGATTCACTCAATCGCCGGAAATAGGAGTAATTGAAAATTGTATTTATCATCATACTCATAATCTAAAAATGTACACTTAAACTGTTTATGTACACTTTAGACCAAAAGAAAAACAAAGTGTTTTTAATGGAAACTAGGAAATGGCTAGATAAATAACCTAACAAATTAACACGTAAACAATTGTGTGGTGCTGAAATATGCCGAATCGATGAATGGCTTTCCGATGATTTGTCACAAAGGATTGTGGCGCACAAATTTTGACATCTTAAAGAATATACATACAAGGACCTCGGTGAAGGTGGTTCAAAGTTAAAGTTGAAAGGCGTAGATTTTCGCACTGAGCACAGTGCATTAGTGGTTATTGCGCTGAACTATAAAAAGAATAGTTCCAATTACACCTTGAGTATTTCTAAGCCGTCTCTTGAAAACAACATCCAAAAAGTATAACCGAGAAATCTTCTCAAATAAGCCATATGATTGTAGGTCTCTTCCATTCGTCTTAAAAGTAAAAATTGAATCAAGCGAATGGTTATGAGAAAAAAAGGCCTAGGGTTATGGTCCTTTATATGGACATGTAGCGTGTGCTATAATTTTATCCCGTTTTCGGATAGAGTAACTTTCTCGACCTTATACGATTTAAACTATACTTATATGATTATGGGCTACCTTTTGTTAAGTACATATATACTGTCCCATAAGAATTTATGTGGAGCTTTATTAAGTTTGTCGTATCAGCAAATCACCTAGTGGTGCAGCTATAATTCCAACCGAAGGCGTTTTTGTTTTTTAATAAATTTGTTTTTACCAAATTAATCTTTGAAATGCCCATCAGATTGTCGTTGAAGTTAGACCAGTGAAAAAAATTATTTCGAACCTCTATCTCCATTAATTGAACGAACTAACTATCTACTGATGAATGTCACAATAAAAGTTAAACTTGAAAAAAAAAGCAAGCTATTTGAATTTTGCTATAATGTTTCCATGTGTTCAAAATATCCCATTGCAAAAACAATTACGATTTGATATCAATAGAAATTAAACTCACGATAAGATAGCGAAGTTCTTAAGTATCTGTAATGATTGGCCCAATTAAGTATAGAATTGTTTTGATTTAAATCGTTAAATTTTATTTGCACATAGAATGAATTTAACATAAGCAATTATTTCAACACATTTTAATAGAATAAAAATGGGATTCTCAGAAAAAAATTATCTAAAAATGTGATTAAAAAAAAATTGATTTAGCGATAAGATTAACAGCTGGCAGCAGCGTGAGAAATTTATTTTATAGAATATGGCATTGCTAACTTAATGTCTACTTTAATATGCTCCTACAATCAGTAGGTACAATCAGTATACCCTTGATACCTTTTTTTTAATCTAACCCGATTCGATATAAACACAACTAAGTTCAAGAGATTGTGCGTCACCCCGCTAGGCTTTAATTAAAAATATATTGTATAACAAGTACCCAAATAAGAAAACAACAATTAGAGCTCAAGACAAATTTCTTACAATTTATAAACAACAATAGGGACTCTCCTTTGCGGAGAAAAGAAGAGACGAACGCCGGTTTCTCATGGGAAAAAGAAAGAGCACGAGCAGCGCGCGATCGAGATCAAGTTTTACCAAAAGGTAAAAAGAACCTGCCATGGCTACAGAGCCCGAACCGAAGCCTGCAAGGACGAAGTAGGGAACATCATAGTAGAGTCGCAGTCGATGCTGAGGATATGCTGAAGAGCTGCTTCTGATGCAGACCGTTTAACGGCGATGACGAATTACATTCCGCTGTCAGGCAGAATGAACCATTCAATGTGAACGATGAAGACCAACAATTTCGTTTACCCGAGATGGACGAAGTAAAGATAGCCATATCTAACCTTAAGTCCAACAAAGCCGCTGGAGCTGATGGCCTAACCGCCGAGCTATTCAAAGCGGCAGATGATGACTTGGTTAGGAACATGCAGCAATTCATATGGTCGGACGAAAATATGCCCGATAAATGGAGCCTCAACATTAGGCTGTTTTTTTGAAACCTCGCTAGCCAGCCGTTCATTTGGATAGTTGCCAACACAATTGCCAGCAAGATGAAGCCAGCCGAATGAATTTGGGCAATAAGCCTAAAAGCGTACCAGCATTTCGTATAAAATTTTGCATTTGGTAGAAATATTAGATAAATTCTGACATTTTTCTCTGGAATGTTGTGTGCATGAGATAAGAACGCAGTTATGATTTAAGTAAATTGAACGGAAATTCTAAGCCACTTGTTGCTTTCAGCGCCACCTGTCTGTTCATTGTGAATTGAATTTAGCCAGCTGCCAGCCAGCAGCTCTCCGGCTGGGGAGAAAAGCAAGAGTTGTTGCAAAGCAGTTGCCAGCAGGTTGTTGTTTTAATTAGCATGTGAAATGTGCCTCAACTGCCAACTACTGGCAACTACTGGGTGGCGAGGTTTCATAAAAACACAACTATTATTTTATTTGCCTGATCCTCAAACTCGTCCGTTTGTGCAGGATGACAATGGAGAATGCTCCATCAAGGTCGGTAAAGAACTCAGGTAGACAAGGCGATGCGCTACCATTTGACTTCTTCAACATCATTCTTGAAAGAATAGTGCAAAACTCAAACGCTAACACCAAAGGCACTATGTTTCAAAAGTTCATCCATCTACACGCTTATCGCCGACGACATCAACGTAATCGGTCTAACGCAGCGTGATGCCGCTGGCGCGTCCGTGAGTATTTATACGAAGGCGGCGAAGATGGGTTTGACGGTCAATGAGGGCAAGACAAAGTATATGCAGTCATCAAGAAAGGACACCCAAAGAAAAAAGTTCAATGACGTTAAATCACAAGATCTGGATTGGATGGCCAATTCTGATTGCAAAAACGGCCGATTACACGATTAGAAAATGACTCATGCAGTAATTGAATTGTTTCTCTTGCTGTATATGGCATGTGGCACCGTGTAGTTAAAGCCACATGTTGGTCACATCCATATCTTGTAATTTAGGTAATCTTGGGTTATCATGTCCCGATAACGAACACCATTAATTGTTACTGACTGACCAGCCACATTTTCGAAGAAGAATGGTCGGATAATGCCTCTAGCCCCGTTTAGCGCTCCATTTTTACTAACCCCGAACTGTCAGCTGTCACATTGTTATCTATTTTTCCGTTGGCATCACTGTACTATTAAATGGCTCAAAATTAAAATTTTGCGTGAGTTGTGAGACACATTATAGTTATAGGAAACATGAAACCGCAGAAGACTACTGACGTTTGTGCAGCCAATATACTCTATAGTTCTTTACAAATTAGTTACACATTGCAAAAACAAATCTCTGCTAGATCCTAAATCCTAAAGAAACTAAAAAAATCATACTTACGAAAAGTTGTAATGAATCCGTAGTAGTCATCAAACAAAGGTCAAAGTTGTTAGCCAACAGTAACTACATATAATTCATCGATTGAAACTGCGCCAAACCGAGACCAAAAGACGCACAAAACGCTTAACAACCACAACGTTCCGTTTAGTTTCAGGCAGTCAATCGATTATAAACGCCTAATCTCAAAACAAAGTTTTGTTAACTCTGAAACGACACGAGGTAGGAGTGAAATCCGTTTAGGATTCTCAGAACAAGCAAACAGGTTCAATTCAATAGGCAATAACAAACATAATACCCCTATAGGCGAACACAGTCAATAATCAAGCGCGATTATGTGACTGTTCATTCGAATGCACACACACAAAAATCGATATCCAATTCAAAACGGATGTGATATTCAATTTGGTAAACTGCTAAAACCAATTTATAATTATTATTTGTATTGCGTTTCAGCCATTGCCTTGATACCATAAGGTCATGCATGCAGTTACCCAAGCCCGCTAGTAGATACGTAGGTATAGTTTAAGCTAATCCAAACAAAACAAACGCTTTGACACTGAACTTGATTGTGCTGTCATGCTTCATAATTATTTTTATTTTTATTGCAATCATAAGACAATAACCCGAGCGGAAAGCCACCAAGTAACCTTTTTAAATTATCAAAAAAAAAAAGTTTGCCCGGTAGGTAGAGGCAGGGAAATGTTTATCGATTGAAAAACTTTCGAATTCACCAGATACGATACCGAATCAATTATAGGAAAGAACAATTTCAATACGCGGTTACAAGCGGTTAGCCATATGTCACCGTACCCTTGTTTCTTTGCCACAACCGACACGACGACGACGGGCCACACTGAGATGACATTTTAAGTGGGAATCTTATAACCACCTCGATCTCGGTCGGTGCAGCAAAATGTATTCCCCGCTGCGCTGGAAAAACTTATTAATTGAAAAAGATACTTGTACATGTTTCTACTATCTAAATTTCTTTTCGCTGATGCCGGCTGCAAGTTGTGTAAATAAGTAGGCACACATAGAAGGAACATACCTCCGAGATACTAGATCATCTGCCTTACAAAAAAAAACTTGCATAATGTCGCTTTGTAAATGAAATTGAAAAATATAAAAAAACCACCATACCAACATTGCGCTGTATGGACACTACGCAGACAGACATAATACAGCATTAGATAACAATATAGACACATTGATTTGACATTTACTTCCTGATGATCGCCGCCGAGTCTATTTTCAAAAAAATAATGCCGATTTCAATTGAGGTGATCGATTAGGTGCTTCGATTTTTATTAATGAGCTGACGTTTTCTGAATGAGCTATTGATAATGAACTCACAGTATTGCGGTCATAAAACCGTTTGACTGACTGGAACGCTAAATGTGGCTTATAAAGATTGCGATAGATTTTTTTTTTAAATGGCTTTCGTTCTATATAGAATTTAAAAGTCAAAGTCGTTGCCATGTTAGTAAAGTAGATAAGTAGGCAGTTATACATTTGGATGTGGAAAAAACCCTAGGATTGAGACCCCTCGCTTAGCAGCCGAGAACATTAACCGCACTGAACAGCTGCGCCCATAGGGGGTGGTTTTTAAATCTTCACCTTTACATATGACGCAAACGCTCCGCATCACGAACCAGTGGCCTAGCAGATCGTTTATCGCCCAAATCTTAACAGTGATGCAATTACTGAAATTAAAAAGTACAGTGATGCCAACGGGAAAAAAGATAACAATATGACAGCTGACAGTTTGGGGTTAGTAAAATTGGAGCGCTATACGAAAGAACAACGCACTTTCATTGTTGAGCAATATTTTAAAAATAATGAAGGTCGTCATAGTGGGCCATATTTTGTTCGAAAATTGCGGACTGTACCTGACAAAACTTCACATATATTTAAGACCATCAACTGTGAAGAAAATAATTGAAAAATTCAGGAGACTGGATCAATAAGTGATCTTAAACATTTTGGGTGTCCTTTCACTAGTCGTTCAACAGAAAACATCGAAGCGGATCCTTGAGAGCCCTGGAAAATCACTTCGGCACCGTAGTCAAGAATTGGGCATTTCGAGAAGCTCTCTACATCGAATTCTCACGAAAGACTTGAAACTTTATGCTTACAAAATTTAATTGACACAAGAACTGATTTGTTCGAAAAATCATCTTCAGTGATGATGGCTTCGTTAATCGTTAAAATTGTTTCATTTGGGATTCAAAAAACCCACGAGTAATTGTTTAGAAACAAATGCATGCACAACGCGTGACTGTTTTCGTGCGGATTTTGAGCTGGAGGCATTATCGGACCACTCTTCTTCGAAAATACGGCTGGTCAGGCAATAACAATATTAATGGTGTTTTTTATCGTGACATGATAACCCAGCTTTTAGTGCCTAAATTAAAAGATATGGATGTGACCAACATGTGGTTTTGGTTTCAACAACACGGTGCCACATGCCAAACAGCCAGAGAACAAAAAAACAATTCAATTATTGTATGAGTCATTTTTGAAGTCTTCTTTTCTTTTTTCTTTGGGGGTTTTTTGAAGTCAAAGGTCTATGCAAACAAGCCCATGACCACATTTATGCGAAACGGTCATGGAAAATTTCAATAAATGAGTACGTACTTGCCAGCAAAGCCGTGGCGGCCATTTATCCGATGTAATATTTCATACAATAAGCCCGATCTGTATACTCATCAATCAATCAATAATCAATCAATAAATAAAAAGTTGTATTTTCTATCAAAATTACATTTTGCGTGATGATGGCAGATTTCAAGATTCTACCGGAGTTGATTTAGATTTAAAGCAACTCTTTCAAGCCTCATATGGATGAGCAACCTAATCGAAAACTCGTTGCAGGTGGTTTGACAGAAGTTCATTAGTTCCTCGATTTCCAAGAAACAAGACCTAATTTGTTGTTCAAATCAAAGTGAATCACCTTGTCTACAAATAAGTATGAACATATTGCCAAACAATATGTATAGCCAAATTCTATATGTTTACTAATAACTCCTGTTTTTTTGTTAACAACAAAATACAAGGCAAATACTTGTATCTTTTCAATACGTTTCCTATTAGCAGATGGCTTTATAAATTACCCTATTCATTGTTAAATAATCAAGTTAGAGACTCAAGCTTATCCACCCAGAATATTAGTCTACGTAGGTAGACCATTTTTGTTTTTCTACTCAAAATCAACAATAAAGCAAGCCTGCACGTTTCGCTAATTTTAGAATGTCAAGGTTGGACAGCAGTATCAATTGCCAAAAATTCATTATTGAACGTTCAAATGAGTCATAAAACTTGAGACAAGTATCTGTAGTACCACAAATTAGAGTTAATTATCTCCAAGCGCTGTCTTGATCTTGTGAAGAGAAATAAATTTACTTTATTGTCTAATAAAATAAACAGGTGTAAAGGGTATCTATATATCTGTGCATCTTAATCTCTTGCGGTTGTTCCGCATTCCTATATGTGCCGCGGTATATCAGATTCACTTTTAATGGATTTATAGTGTGTTTAAACCCACACACAAAAAAAAAACTCCTGTACGAATCGAGAATAATGATCAGTGAGAAACAGTAGAAGACAATATTTGATATGGTATACCCCCAACACCTAGGCGCGTGGAACAGTCCAGAAAAGAACTTATTTTATTACTCATCCATCGCTCAACTTCAAATAGTTGGATAGAGTGACATCTATTTTTTGCATTTATCGAGGCAGACAATGCCGCTTGATTTTATTTTCTCAGTCAAGTTTAACGCGACCACAGCTGAATACGAATTATATCGATAGTCAATAATATAATTATTTAATAATGACCCAATTAATTTATTGTGTGACGTTGAAAAACAGCGGAGAGGTTAATTAATTGGAATTCCGAAAATTTTCCAATCTGGTAATTTTCCAATTGATTGTTTTTATGTATCTTATAAGTAAATTTATTACTAGTTAAATATTCATTTGTAGTTTTAGCCACAATTTCCCATAAGGCTCTTTAAAAACTGAAATGTTGTCTAATATCAAGATATTAACTAGATAGATATAGTTAAGGCTAGTGATACATTGAACCCTGCGGAAGGTCATGTAAACCATGTACGTATTTGTCGAACTCGTTTCGTTAACATTTTTCCGAGCTCGGCCCTAGGTCATGGTCTAACATGAACTTAATTGGTGCAGTCGCATTTCGTGCTAAACACACCGACGACCTGTTTGTATATAATATTTAAACTAACGACCATTACCACTAAATTTTCATTCATTCATTCATTTCAATGGTCCGCTTATCCATTAAGTTGGTCGCGTGTGTAGGTTGCTCAAGTGAACCCTCCATACCTCTCAATCCTCAGCCATCAACTCCAAATCATCAAGGGCAATTCACAAACGGGTAGAGGAGAGATTATGAACTTGATCTAAATCTAACCATCTCATCCTAGTATACCTAGACGCCTGCCTGATGGTACAGATTCCATAGCACGTCCTGGTCGGGGACATACGTTTAACATGACCAAGCCACCGAAGCATGGAAGCTGCTCGACATTGAGTTCCTTACGTATTCTGGTATTTCTGATGCGATCTCTACGGGTCACACCAGCAATACAACGGAGAAATCTCATTTCGGCAGCTTGTATCCGCGATCTTATTCTTTCGTTCATTATCCAAACCCATGACAATAGGTAAAAGTTGGAACAAACACTGAATTAAAGACTGACAACTTAGCTTTGACACCAAGTTCAGTCCTCCTGATAACAGAATGACTAAGCTGTCTCAAAATTGACCCAGCCTGACCAATCCTACAGGAAAACTCAGCATTGCTCCTTCCGTCACTCGTAAATAAGACCACGAGATACTTACTTGAACTTCTCAACCTATTTCAATGGAAATCCACTAGTAGAACAGGCGTTCTGGAGACGACCATCACATCATCTCACCTTCAACACAAAACGGCTACAAACCGATCGAGTGCGGGCTGAAGTTCAGTCTGAGAAGACCCAAGGATGACCAAGTTATCAGCGAAGAGCAAATCACTTATCCTCAGATCTCCCAATTTAAAACGCTTGCATTTAAAATTATAATGGATATCTTCATGCGCCTTCGTTAATGCCCAGCCCATGCCTGCTCTATAGAGTATGAAAAGTGCCATAGATTAAGGGCCAGTTAGAAAAATGGAAAGATTCCGGATAAAGTTTCGGATAGTTTTCTGACACATAACTCTATTCAACAGATGTAGGTTGCTGATATTTTTTTTCTGTTTTATCGTCAAAATCTCTGATAAACTTAGTGATAAAAATTGTTCAGATACTGATTGTTTTACCAAACGGCAATGCTGTTTTTTACTGTTAAAAATCAAATAGGCAATGGTAATGGACAAAATACTCTGTTTCTACAGGGCCAAGTAACGCAGAGGCCAGCACAGGCTAAACTCAACAAAATACAGACAGTAGCATGTGTCTGTGCAACTGGAGCAATTAAAACTGCACCAACAGCAGCACTCGAGGTTATCCTAAACATCCCACCACTTCATGTAGAACTGAAAGAAGCAATGGTTAACGCCTATACGCTAATCACAGAAGATGAATCAAATTCCAAACAAATCTACTGATCTACTTGGAATATATTTGACAGACAAATGTCTACCACGCTATAACTTCCGACACAACTTTAAGGTTATATTCCCAGACCGTCTAAACTGGGAACAGAACAAACCCACATTTGCCAACGGTTCACTTGTATGGTATACAGATTGATCCAAAACAGGAGTTGGAGCCGAAGTATACGGTCCGTACACTAAAACGTCCCTATTCGCTAGTATGGATATAAGCAGTTCCATATTTCAGGCCGAAATACATGCAATAGAACTCTGCATTCGAGGGAATCTAAACCGGGCTATAACAAATAAGAACATTTACATTCTCTCTCATAGCAAGGCAGCTCTACTTGCAATTGACGTATTTGAAATAACATCAAAACTGTTCTGGGACTGCCTCCAAATCCTGCAAATACTGGCCACCACAAACAAGATACACCTGATCTGGGTGCCAGGGCACAGTGGATACGAAGGCAATGAAAAAGCAGACGAATTAGCCAGAAAAGGATCCGCATCACCATTCATGATGCCAAGACCATTCTGCGGGCTACCAATCAACACTATAAAAAGTATAGTGTAAAAACTTGGCTGAACTAAAAGAAGCTCCATTTCTGAAGGAACACCGAAGGAAACAGACAAGCCAAAAACTTCATGCCAAACAGTTCACACGAAAAAACGAAACAACTACTACAATTAAGTAGAAGTCAGATTCGATTGGTCACAGGCTTTTTCACAGGGCAGTCAAAAAACACCTGATGACAATCCGCGGTACTAATAATCATTTTTAGTGTCCAGGCTAACTTTTACGAAGTCAAAATGGCAAACATTTTCATATTAAATTACATTGTGACCGTCAAAATATTTAAGTTGAAGACTAAAAATGATTATTGGCAAGGCCCAATGGGTATAGCACAAGACAACACTTGCAGACTATGCAACGAGGACGCAGAAACAGCGGAACATAATATGTGACTGCAACTGTTTAACCAAAACACGTCAACGTAATTTTACGTAATTTACGTAATGTAGGTAAATTCTACCTCGAAGCAGCGGACAAAGCTGCCAGCACACCCAAAGAGCTAGCCGCCTTTATAACAAACAGCGGCATCGCAATAGGCCCACTTGTGGCCGCAGTGATATGGGATTTAATATACCACCTCCCCCTACAATCTACAATCTATATACAAAGTCTTTATGAGATACTTGAACGAACCGGCTTATAGATTATCGTAGACATTTGAAACCATAAGTTGAAATTTATCTGGCAGATAAGTCGCTGATGGGATATCAGAGACTTCATCTTGAAACCCGGCCCTAAACATGAATTTCTCCGACTTTTTTGTTTAACATTTTACCTGTATAATCTTGGCAAAAGTCTTTATTTAAGAAAGGCTGTTAGATTTATAAAAACCTTTCAGTCACAGATAGATATATTTTTTATAGCCACGACTACTTTTAAGAAGTGTTTTCATTAGCGAACGTTTTTCTGTGTCATCTTCTTCTTGACGCACCAAAAAGTAGAGCTCAACTGGTAAATTGTCAAGATTGCTATAATCGGTCGAGGCTTAACTCAGATTAAAAAAAAAAACTCCTCAAGCTCAAAGTTAACTCTTCGAGGGAAGAAAATGACCTAGTGTTTTCTAACAAGGCTCTAGTACTCAGTTGACTTTTTATCTTTCTAAAAACTAAGAATGTTCTAAAGAAGTGCCCGCATTTTGAAGGGTCCAGCGAATCACTACCGACCCATCAGACAGTTTCTTTTAACTAAAGACACCACAACAATAATTCAGACAAAAATACTTGGAAAGTAGGTACGTTACATTTTTCGAAATAATATTAAAAATTTTCCATTACCTTCCTTGAGGCCTCAAATTCTAAACTTCAAGGTGAGGAAACTTTCCATCTAACAACAACTACTAAGTATTACCCTTAAAATGTGTAATATAGATGAAAGTAAATAAACAGAGCAATACAACTCAATGTATCAATAGCAAATAAAACTAACACTCGTAAATATACAGCTCGTTATCTAATCGACATGGTTCCCGAATGAAAGTTCTCTTTGAACTTGACAAAGATTGAACAGGCACACCAGACGGTCGTCGGTGGTGGGCTTTAATGCACAATAACCAATAAAGTCGACTCATTGCGGCATAAAACACTTGGTTATAGTTTTACACCCGCCCGATAGCACAGGACAAACAGAACTCCAATAAAAACGTATGTACACACTGGTAAGCCTTTAAAGATAAATCTCGAATTAAAATATATTATTATAGTAAATTGTACCATAAATTCATTAGATAAGCCAGCTATAGACAAATCATAAAAAAACTGTTCAAATATTTACTCCAACCAAGTACTGCAGACGGTAAAATTGCAGAGAATTTGTATGCCACTTGCTGTCCCACGCCCGATACTATGGTACAGGTATAAGTATCTGTTGCAACAGCATAAGTATCTCGCAATGGGCAGATATACTTTCAGTACACATAGCACGTGCCGTGGACTATTGCCACTGTTAGCGGTTTATACAAGTCGACAAAACAATGAACGTGAACGTGAACGTGAACCTGAACCTGATAGATGACATGACAACATGTACCTACATCTGATGTATGGATAGAAGCGATCTTTATGAAGATTAGTTATGAAACGTAGGTCTTAATTATTCACTCGCAAATGAGTTTTAAATGCGACGAATAAATTAGTCAAATCAGCCAAGAGATTCGTTTTATGGAAATTGATTTATATTTTATGTATTTGAGAGTGTTAAACTGGGTTTTGTGGCGTTAAATAGGAAAACGGAAACAACACTGTTGTGTTTTAATATGTAGGTACATCTTATGTTTGTCTATGTCTTTTATTAGTTTTCTTTAAAGGACACCTCAAGGAGGAGTGGGTGTGCATCATTAAAAGTTTTATGGTTTTTGGCTGGAAATAACTGCTTTGACTTTGAATTTATTGTAAATATAGAGGAGTTTTAAGCTTCCTCAAAGTTTGGAATTAAAAATGATAAGTATCTAAAATATTATGGTAAAAAATGTGATGGCTTTCCATCAGTTACAAAAGTGCCTAGAGTGCTTTGCTACGCGCTGGATAGGATGAAAAAAATGTTCCCCATAAAAACTGATTCACCCTTTATCCATTGCTAATAATTCGGGATACAAGCAAACATTTCAAAATCGGGAAAATAGACTTTATTTATTTCTTATATAAAGTACACAAACCGAGTTTGAAATCGATCGGATGAAAAATACGAATTTTCCCATACAAACTTTGACCCCCCTTTTGAAGCTCGAATTTCCACAAATTCGTTTCAAAATATCACCTTCGTAGCTCTTACCGTTTGAGCTATGCATTGATCACCAATCAGTCAGCACAAACAGTTTTATATATGAAATGATTCGGTAACATTTATACAATTCTTTTAGAACAATATTCCTATTAAACTTTGGCCAACAATTAAAACATGACTGGGTCGGGTCGCACGAATGTTTCCCTCAAGGCAAGTAGGCGATGCGTTTCGAATTATATTGCCACTGAAGTTTTGGGCTTTGCAAAAATATGCCGGTTGTGATCGGGATTTGGGTTGTCAGTTTTGTGAAATATTCGTAAAACGGCTATATTCGAGTTTTCTGAGAAAAACTAAGTACGTGATCATGTTTAGAATGCTTATGTTGTCTTAAATATTATTTTTTGATCAAAATCGTTAGAGCGGTTTTTAGTAAAATTATGCTGACACATGGTACAATTTTGGATTCGAAAAGCACTGTTATTAAACTGTTTAGCTGTTACATTTTCATCCAAATCGAAAATGGCGTTTTTGAGATATGAACAGTTTTTAAAGTACCATTTTTAGCGATTGAGGTAGAAATCGAAGGACGCATTCATGGCCCAAAAAAACAATGTTTTGCAACAGTTTAGCTCAAAACTGAGCAAATGTTATTACTATGGACTTAAGCATTACCTGACAGTTACATACATTTTTATCATAATCGAAAATGGCGTCTTTGAGATATCAGCAGTTTTTTAAAGTACATTAGGGATGGATATCAAAGGACGCAGTCTTTTTAGAGAAAAACTGAGTTTGCTATCACGTTAAGAATGACAATAGTACCATTTTTTTAAATCGTTTTTACCGTTTTCGAGAAAAAGTCAATTTTTAAAACTCCCGTTGCTGGACTTGTTAGCGAAAAACTGGGTATGCTTTCATGTTAAGCATGCCTACTTTAACTCAACTATCATTTTTGGTTTAAATCGTTAGAGCCGTTTTCGAAAAAATTTAAATTGTTTAATATTTCGTAAAATGGGAAGTACTATTTATATTAGGACTAGCATAAAAGAAAAACAAACTATAAATACGAAGTTTGAAATAAATCCGTCCAACCGTTTAGATGGTGGGACAGACAGACATACGGATGGACAGAAATGCGAGACCCACTTTTTTCAATTCACCTATCATCGTAATGTCAGAATTGATCAAAATCTCGGGTTCGAAATTTTGTACGAAAACAATATCTTTCTACGTATACGAGAAAGTTAAAAATTCGACGTGGTGACTGTTTCTAAAGAAAAACAATAAAATATGCATCGTGCATTATGCATCGGTAATTAATGAATGCTTAAAGCCTAGCTAAACTAAAATGACAGCTTAATTAATAGAAATTCTTAATGTCTACACAGTAGTTCATAATTGCACTAAAATCTGTCATAAAATTAATTTTATTTTTCATGACCGTCGTGATCGGTCATATATAATATTATTAAACTATAAATGTCAATGTTATAGCGTGCTTGTTAAAAAATCAAACAACTAATTTTTACGTTTACGAAATGATATATGGGAAATTATAAAAAACAGCAATATACAGATGCTGACAACGTAAATAATAGAGCTTTCTGAAAGAAAAAACACAGCACTTTTTCCATAAGATCTTGAAGTGCACATACAAAATTTGTTCACATTAGGTCAATATTTTCGTTTTTTAACAAACAAAAAATAAGCACGTTTGCTGTCAAAAGTTAAACAAAATGTTGAAGTGCGAATATTATTTTTTGTTCTAAAATATAAATCTCTCTCTCTCTATTTATGGTTTTTCTGGTTAAACCTGCTAAGATTTGGACTAATTTTTTAAAATTGTAAAAGGATTGGCTTACCTTGTACATCAAAATGTGTCTATTTATTGACAAACATGATGCCAATTAATTGTCTCTGTCAATTAAAGACAAAGTGCAATTTTTTTGACAATTCAGCTACTTATTTCCACTTGTCCAGTGGTTTCTTTTTCAGTTATTGACAAACGCTGTTAGTCAATTTATTGACAAGCAATTTTTCGCTATTTCCACCTGCCAATTTTTTTATTGGCATAACAATACATCAATTGTCAATTTCAGATTGACAAGTGGAAACCCAGCATAACGCTAAACATTGAACATTGGACACGAAGAATACATTGCGTTATGGAATTTGTTTAAAAAATTCGTTCACAAATGCGGCGATTTTACTACAGGTTGAGTTTTCGACTCATTTCTCTTGCATTAAGAGAACCTGTGCAAACAAATTTCACTGTTTTAGAAAAACAGAAAGCCGGGTCGTCATTTCCGTGAGCGAGCAATATGTGTGAAATAGGAAATTTGTTTTTAAATCGTATGTAGTGTAGGTATGTAAAATTTACTCAATTCTGTGATTCGATTCGAATGATTTTATTGCAATTCCACTTATTCCAATAATATCCCTTGCTTGCAGTATTAGAAGACTAGGCGCTTAAGACCATCAAGAAGTCGTTGGTATGTGCACATTCAAGTCACCCATAAACTAGCCATCCCTGGCAGAAGATCAATTTCCGCTCAAATGTTTTAAATAAAAAATAAGGTAGCAACACAATGTTGTTTTAATCTATCATTCATCTTTCGATCGATCCATTAATTTCGATAACATCGCAACACTGTCACATTATTCCATTTCCGTTTGCAAGCCATCACCTTACCATCTCTGTGATTGCTGACAAATTTTTGGGCAAACAGAAAACCGTTTTTGGGGAAAAATTGTACGTGCATAACGTCAGTCTGTGCGTCATCAAATCAATTTAATGCTTCCTTTGTTGTTGTCACTTGAAATTGAATTGACTGATTGATTATCACATTCGAGACGAAATCTTTTTTTTCATTGATACGAAAAAATTACATTTTTTTTGTTGCAAAAAAATCAACAAAAATGTTCTAAACATATCCGCATACAAACAGATGTCATCGATGACATACATTAGACAGATTCAATCAGTTGCGGGGGATCCTATGCGGGTTATTGTTTGATAATTCTATTTGACAAGTATATTATTGTTACACCTGCCAATGTACACATACACTACACACCCATGCATCGAGTATAAGAGAGGTGACAGTTTTTTTTTCTATGAAAGAAAAATGTAAACTTTTTCGATCTTCTAATGAATTTCACAAAGATCACTACCGGTCGGATCAAACTGGATTTAATTATACAAGTATATATTTGCATTTGGAAGATGACAGAGAGAATGACACTAATTAAGATTTTTACCATTTTGTTTACCGCATTGACAGAGATGGTCAATTAACTGTGTTAATTTCCCACGAAAACAATCGATTATTGACTTTTGCATTTTTTTTTCTTCTTTTATGTAAAAACAAATGTGACAATATTGTTGGAAAGGTAAGCAGGATTTTCTCGTTTTCTTAAATCGCTGGTATGTGTGATGATGGTTTGAGTGTACTTTTGTGATACAAAAAAAAACTAGTAAAAACAGCTTTGAATTAAAAAATGACATATATACGCGTATATACAAAAAGCAATTTGCAGTCCTATTTTTAAAACCCACTCCTAGCTTGATTTAGATATTAAGCAAAAATCTATTTAACTGATTTATTTAAAGGTGATGTGATATTTTGGTAGCCCAGTGTAAATATACATTCATTAGTAGTTTTGGAAATTTCCTATGTAAATTTAACAGATTTTTGCGGTTCATTATGAAGAACTGTACGCATTCGGAGTGATTTGGTGTTAATATATTCAAAATGTAACGTTGACTTTGTTTGCTGATCAATGAGTGGATTGACCAATTGAATAAAAATTTGTCACGTGGATAGAAGAAAAAAGCAAGAGCACGAGAAGCGAGCGGTCGAATCAATTGAGTCACGCTACTGCAGAGGCAATGTTCAAAAGTTCTACCAAAGGGTAAAACGATCCACCAAAGGATACAAGGCCCCAAAAGAAGCCTACAGAGATGAGCATGGGAATACCTACATAGTAGATTCACAGTCGGTGCTGAAGATTTGGAAAGAACATTTCTGCAGACTATTAACAATCTGACTGCGGATAACAGATTGAAGCAGTTGCAACCATGAGTTAATTGGTAGTTCTTAGGACTCCATCAAGGCATTAGTCAAGCTGACAGTAGCTCCTCCTCAATCTAACCTACACCGAAAGAAAAACGTTGGTAAAATCAAGCATGAACCTTATTTGATTTTGCGTCAACCAATGGGCATTGTCATTTCAACAAATGCGACATTGTCAATTTTTTATAAAAAAACATAACGGGTATTTTTGCATAAATCTATCACGCCATTGTCAATTTCGTGTTTAAATAACCACGCATTAGGTTATTCGTATTAAAGCAAGCACGGTAAGCGATTGATTAAGCACGATCATTGTTGATTAACAAATTCAAAATTGTACAATGGTCGTGTTTCTTTTAACACGTCCATGCTTACTTTATTACAGGGAAGCGATTGATCAAGCATGATCATTGTTAATCAACAACGAAAACATTGTACATGTACAATTTTCGTGATTCTTTTACAATGTCCATGCACTGGATAGTGTTTGATAATGCATAGCATGACCATTGTTCATCAGCAATGGAAACATTGTAATGTTTTTGTGCTTCTTTTAAAACGTCCATACTTACTTTACCATTTTATTTCTACTCGCACCCAGCTGAAAATACTATTAAAAACTGAAAACTAATATTAATCTACGCAAAATTACATTACATTTACATTAGTATTTATTGAACTTTAATATTACAGTTTGACTTAAGGCTAGTTAACAACATGGTGATAAATAATTAATATTTTAATATGTTGGCTCAACAACAGGGGCCCAACGAAGTGCAATTATTATTTTATAAATAATTATATTTACCTACATAAATTGTGAGTGTTGTCTCGTACCGTATGCACCGTTGGCTGGTGTTGACTCCAGGGTATTGAAATCCGGGTGTTGAATCTAAGGAAAATTTCAAAATTTTGAGTGGTAAAATTTTACGAGAAAAGAACTTACTTTAGATGGCGCTCACAATCCGGGGTAGACCACGGCCTCAACCAACAAGCGCACTAAAAAACAAACCAATAAACGTCACTATACACGACAAAGAAAAATACACTGTTGACACTCGCTCGTAACGTAATGTACCTAGTACTCGCACTTCTGACTGAATACTGAAGATTTTTTCAAGAAAAAAGATGACCGACGCCAACGAGAACGAGGCAAACTAACAAGACAAATTCCGTTAAGAATGTCGCGACTACGATGTTTGTGGTTGGTTTAACAAGAAAACATGTAAATTAACTACATTCGTGATAGTTCTACAATGTTTGTGTTTCTTTAGCAATGTTTATGCTTGGCTGCATTATTATTTCAACATTTTCGTGATACATTTAACAGAAGTGTGATACTTTAACAACGCTTCTGATTGTTACACGTGACCGCTTTACAACACGTCTTGGAAAGAATGTAGGTTGTGATAATGAGAAATATTTTTATAAAAACATGTCCGTACTTACTTTTAACATGTTCATGATACTTTAATAATAATCAATGAAATTTTACCTTGAAAATTTTTGTGTTTAATTGCACAGTAATCGTTGTACTCCAACTACGAATGTGTTTAGTTTATAAGAAATATGGTTGCTTTTAAATTTATTGACCACGTTTGTGTTTAATCAAAAACACTTATGGTCAAATTAATTGTAAAGTCTCTAAGTTGTAATTTCATCCTGTTTATTGTTGTTTAACAATGAAATCAACAATTAAATTGTAGGCTAACAATGTTACCATTTTTGAAACAACTATAAACATGTTCAAACTAAACATATCTGTGATACTTACGAGCATTTTAATCAACAACGCCAAAGTAGTTGTTTCAAACATGCAGCGTTGTTTGATTTAATCACATACGTATTTGATTTGACAATTTTAAGCCCATTGTTAGTTAACAACGAAACATTTTTGATTCAACCAATGTTTTTTCTTTCGGTGTAACTGATTGTACCATTGTTATTATAATGCATGGACTAGATCACGCTTCCCACTTAAAATTCTGAAGTACTACACGGCAAGGATTATATACATTTTTCTATATGACCCCCTCAAAAGGCGCCAATGACTTTAGAACAAAGAACAACGCCTTTTTTGACATATTTTGCGCCAAGTTCACAACTGACAGGTTCTATAATTAATATTCGCCCAACTAATCGATCAAATATGAATTGTGCCTTATTAATTTTTGTTCAACAACTTATAATGTGTCTAAAACACCACACATTGTGCGACACGAGATACATGCACCCCAAAACATACAACTGTTCATGTAAAGATTTGATTAAAAACAATTATGTGATTTTGAAAATCACGCAATAACTATTTGTTTGTTGTGTATGATTCGTTACGCATGAATGTATACGATGCTTGGGATGTGTAATGTATTTTGTATACATATGTATTTAGGATCGGAAAAATGTGTCGAACGTTGTAATTATTGAGAAAGGCGTGATGCAACTGCAATATTGATGTCATATGAATGAACCGAGACCTTTAGAAGTTCCTTCATTATTTGTTGCGTTCCATTTGATTGATATAGGAATTGTCCGTCAGATTTAAATTTCTATAACAAAGGAACAAGTGTAATGGGAGGCGAATATTAATTCGCGTGTTATTAAGAAGGGCAACTTTTGACGCCAAGAATATATAGAGTAAGTGACCTTTAGTATTTTCAATCGATGAAACTTACACAGGTCCGAAACTATTCGAACGATCTTGTCAACGAGGTTTTGTACCTTTAAGTTTTAAGGCGAGGCATTAAAACCGACATACAAGAGGTAAACATAAACAAAGTTGGGCGCATTTCAAACCGGCCAGTTCAAAATACACTAACTATTTCTAAAATCACCAAATAGAACATCAAACTGAATTGACTGAAACAAATTGTATATTAAAAAAACATGGCCTATAGCTATACCTAACTGTCTAATTGGGGCCACGTTGATCTTAATGATAAGCTCCGATAAATAGGGTCTTCTGTAGAGAATTTTAAGAACCTACATACTACTTGGTGATTTAGAGACTAGTGACCAAAGCGTTTTGACTTATCTGTCTAGTGGTTTCTTTTTAAATCATAGGCTATTTATTATTTTGACACTGACAGCTGTTGCCCGCTCGAAATCTTGACAGAAAGTCAGTATCATACCTCAGCGGAACGAAATGAATCGCTTTGCGCTTGAACAACGTTGGAAAATATTGAAAACTAATTTCCAAAGTCAGTTCTGTGTAGCTCAAAGAGTGCGTTTTTTGAAAAGAAGTTTTGGTCGAAATGAAG
This sequence comes from Cheilosia soror, assembly GCA_949372485.1. Lineage (NCBI taxonomy): Eukaryota > Metazoa > Arthropoda > Insecta > Diptera > Syrphidae > Cheilosia > Cheilosia soror. The sequence continues at coordinate 71,298,377 of OX443563.1, read as the reverse complement.
TTTTGTAATTTTGTGCAAAAAGTTCGTGAGACTGGTATGCTAGTGGAGAACACTCATAGTCATGGTCCCCGTCGTCGTACGGTGCCAATGCATCCACAGAGAGGGGTTGTTGCGGATTGTGGAGTGGTGGCATCATTGGAACATTTTTTGTTTTTTTTTTTTTCGAAAATGAGGCTGGGAACAACATTTTGGTCAACGGTGGGCGTTACAGAGCCATGTTGACCGACTTTTCTTTTTACTGAATTTAAAACATGGATTTGGACGACATCTGGTTCATGCAGGATGGTGCGCCATGCTATACAATCGATCTTTTGCGCACCAAATTCCCAAATCGTGTTATCAGCCATCTTGGCGGTGTCAATTGGGCGCCTCGGAGCTGCAATTTGACCCCTTTGCACTTTTTTTTTGTGGGGAACCGTGAAGGACCGATGTTATGCCAACAATCCGCCAATAAGACCAATATCATCCAAGCAATCCGTGAGCTACAGCCCGAAACCATCAACAAGGTCTTGGAAAAGTGACAGAATGCAATACTGCGAAGCCAGCCGAGCATACTCTTGAACGACATTTTGTTCCATAGTTAATAGGAATGTTTGCTCTTACTAATAAAGCCATAATACATGTAAAACAATTTAATTTTGTTCATTTTATTGCATTTTTAAAAAGAAACTTATATTTGACCCACCCTTTATAGAATCCCTAAGCTAAGTTTGATAAGGTCGTACGTATACAAACTTCTAAGAGATTAAACTAAAGCGATCTGATCAGCTGCGATCGACTGATCAAGTAGACTTTTACGACATCCAATTCATTGAAAATCTGTAATTGATGTTCCGACTGATCAGCTCCTGATGTAGATCGGGTCGTGTGTGAATCCAAACCTATCGCAGTCAGATTGAATAGATCTGTGGCCAGATCAAGTAAAATGAAAACGATCGAACTAACAAAGATCGTGCTAATTGGAGAGACGTGTTGGTTGAATCCCAGGTCCACCCCGGACTGTAGCGCCACCTAAGTAAGTAAGTAAGATCTAGCCCCTGGTAATAGGTGGATCCTTTTTGAAATACTAACCTCATCACATAAGTAGGTACGTGTTATTAGATACATAAAACAATTAGCCTAGCTACTCACAACCATTCGTTTTGTGGGAATTTTTAATTTTCGGACAAATGTAAATGGAAGGGACCTACATTTTATGCCAATTCTGAACGGCTTAATTGAGAAGCTTTTTCAGGACAGTTATACTCTCGAATGTTTGTCAGACGTTTGCGAGAACTGGCACAGTGGAAAAAACCTTAAGACGTAATTTGTGTGTTTTCGGGGATCGAACTTGGGACCCCCTCCCACAGTAGTCCAGCACACTAACCACTGAGTTCATAGCTAAATAAAATTAATATAAAAAAGTTGTTTTTCTACATTTAAAAATTATAATATTTAAACGAGAATCGAGATCATTAAATGGCCGCGCGCAAAATTTTCGGTGCGTCTTGGTGATCATTTCCTTATTGTCACACGAGCTAAATTGTATCCACTCGTTGTTTATTTATTTTGGCTGTTTAAAATTGATACGGCTCGAAATAGGGTTATTGTGTTGTAAAAAGATTAAAATGGAAAGACAAGAAAAACAATTGCGGATAACAACACGAGAAATTTAACAATTTCTATTGGTTTTCTGTATACTCTTGGAGGGACAAATGGAAACACGGGATAAACCGCCAGGTGTAATATTGGCCTAAGGCTCTTTGAGTTTAATTAATAAAAATAGAATGACCGATACACTTATGGCCGAAGCGCTAAGAAAAAAAGTTGCACATTCAGGACTGTATAGTTCATTGCAATAATTTCAAGGCAGGCCCAATAAGTATATCTGCTAACATTTGGGGTGTTATGAGTTTGACAAAATTCGATTAAGTAAAGTGCACGCCAGTAAGTCGGCTCTCACATTGAGGCAACATTCAATAAGCAACTGGCAATAGGAAGCACGCGGTATTATCGGTCACAATTATTTTACTTTGAATTAAATTAGAGGTCTCACATCAAAGCAACTAAATATCGCTCGAACGAAATATGTTGCTGATTGCTTATTGGCAGTTGCTAGTTGATTATTGCTTTAATCTGAGAACCGCCTAAGTCTACAAATTTGGTCTAACTGCGACCCAAACTAAGGTTTTTTACACTGAGTTTGGAGTGTGTAAACAAAAGAAGCCGGTATTACAAGGAAATTGAGCCTGAAAACGAATTGTCTCATAAACAGCATAAAACGAAATCTATGACTCATGACCTAAAAATAAATTAAAAAATGGTCCCTACCATCATTCGTTGAATTTTGAGACGAATGAAATTGAGAAGCTCTTTCAAGCGATTTATCCTTTCAAACATTTCTGCTTTACCGGTGATCAATATCAAACCTGAGATCTCTCGCTCATGCATACTAACCACTGAGCCACTGAGCCACTGCGACTCATGACCTGCCCTAAGAAAATTATTTTCATTTTCACTCGTCAAAAGAGTAGATATTTAAATATATTCAGCGAAGCTATACGCACAATTATTTGACACATAGTAAGTCCCACAATTTAATGGGACCACCTTCATCAAATATCCAGTTTGTGGCTGTGCACACCACATTCCATGCAATAGACCGGAATTCGTCCAAGAGGAATGCTAAATGGAAAAACACTGGGATAACATTTGAATGGAAAGGATTTCCAATCGACTTATCATATAATAAAGCCAAACACGTTTCAAGTTAACATTTGGCCTATGGGTGTGTGTGTGCCATTGATCTTTTGCAAGAAGATCCACTTCCTATTTACATGAATTTGCCCCACATAATTAAATGCATGTGCGAAAACCGAATACTACGTATAGAAAGTTCTTACATGAAACGTAAAAGCTAACCCAATTCCACACTCTTGACAGTCGCTGGTGTTTCATTCACCGGTAGATGTCACTCTTTGCGATATTTCCCAAAATGAATTCAAATTCAAATAGTAATCAAATATTCAAATGTCTGTCATAAATATTCATTTGCCTAAGCAACAATTTATATGCCACAAAATATCTATAACTCCGAGCAGTTAAAATTAATAAAGAAATACGAAAGTCAAGTTCATCTTCTGTTGCAATAAAATTCATCAACATCAACATCAACGCTGACAAAAGACACAACGAATCAAAAGGGACTCGAACTGCATTTTCTAAAATAATATTTTCAGTCACATAATACAAATATATAAATAATTACCCAAAGCAAGCGTATTCCAAAAAAATATATATATTTTAATTGCAACTAAAAATCGGTTGCGTTTTGGGTAAATTTTCATCACTTTCTCAAGGCATTCTTTTCAATAAATTTTCGTCGAGCATCACTGTCACATAAATTTTGGGCCAAAGAGATACAATTATTTTTTTTTTATCATTCTCTTGGGGGAACCTTCACTTTTGATCGGTCGCGTTATGCAAGTACAAAGCATCATGTTGCATATTGATCATGGCCCTCGGACGCGGGTCGGATTGAACTTATTCATTCTGTAAGGCCATAAAGTTTCGACAAAAGCAAAAGACAATAAAAAAAAAAAAAACGCGCGCGCGTTTAACTCAGTGAATGATTGCAGACAATTAAACAAAATAATTTTTTTTTAAGGAATAAAATATAAAATTTACTTTTTTATTTTACAGGATATGTATGAATTAAATTTTTTTTTTATAAAAATTTTTAATTCGCGCACAATATTCGATGTTGTGTAGGTTTTTTGAATTCTTTTTTTATTTTTAAATTCCAGGTTTGTACTCGATGTTTTTTTTTTTTTATTTTTAGTAATCAAAATTTATTTATTTTTAAGTAAATTCGTTAAGTTACAGGAGTAGCAAAAAAAAACATTTAAAAAATGTTATATTTGTAAAACTGGTGTCAATGTTCGTGATCGGCTTTAAGCGTTAACCTGAACTGTGTTTTCGTTTTTTCACAGCTTTGGCGTTAACCCAGACACACGTTTGACGCGTCGCGCGTTTGTGCTTTGCTATTTGATATTATTCTCTTTTTTTTTCGTATTTTGTTTTGTTTTGTATCTTTGTAGCTTAGAGTCTGTTGACTGTGCGCCGAGTTTCCGAATACTGAATGACCAAAGACGACTACCGCTTGGTATATAATCCAATTCGTTCGCCCGATTACGAATCGCGAAAGATATGATGAATGAAATAATAATAATAAAAAAAAAAGAGTATATCGCGGAGGTACTTTTAAACGGTGAGTTTGTTCGTTACTTTTTCCGTGTGATATACTGCGAAGAAGAGCCGCATTAGTATAGAACTTAATGGAATAGGTACCTACTAGACTACCTATAAACTATAGTTCGACATTCACGGTGAGCGGCGACACTGATGACAATATAAGATTGTAGCACGGGAGAGCGCGGCGGGCATTATCTGTAGATACTTTGTCTTTGATACTATCTCCTTGGTATAAATGAGAGGGAAAAACTTTGGTGAGATATGTACATTTTTATCAGATTGATCGAATGTGTTATTTTTTTTTATAGCGGATAGTGGATAGATGACTGGTTTTGATCGCCGATTACGTATAGGATTGGTTTTTTAATTAAGCGTTCGTTTTCGCACTTGCAAACGTGTAATCGTGTAGTATATTTATCTTGGAGTTGAAAGGGTTGACGAAATGATAAGAAAAGTATTGTGAGTATTGTGTGAGTATTGTAAAGACGCATTACTGATATTGATTGGTTTTTTTAAGTGGTACTTTACAATATAGAAATAATCTATAAATTAAGAAAGAGATGTCGTGTCATACAATTTTGAAAATCGTTATTTCCTTAAAACTCAAAAATATGTAATTTTCCAATTACTATTTGTTAATTTTTGGTGCTCATTGGTATTCATCTGTCAAACAATTGTAGATACGTCAAATAAGAGCAAAGTTGCATTTGAGTGCAACAATAAAGGATATAAAAAAAACATAAGATATCATCAACTCCACAACTAGCGGTTAGTGTACTGGGCTAAGCTACTGAGCACACAAAAACACAAATAAATTTTTAAGGTTTTTCCACTGTGCCACCTTTGGCGAACGTCTGACAAACATCCGAGAGTAGAACTGTCCTGGAAAAGCTTCTCAATTCAGCCGTTCGTGGTAAGGAAAAAAATATTTTAATGCAATGGATTTCTTTTGAAATCAAAATCGAATCGAAAAAAGCAATTACATAATTGTTACAGTTACAGATGATTTCATTCATTCATTTTCAATGGTCCGCTTGTCCATTAAGTGGGTCCCTCCATAGCTCTCTATTCTCCGCTATCGACTCTAAACCATCAAGGGCAATCCCCATACGGGTATAGGAGAGATTATGGACTTGATCTAACCATCCGATCCTGGGCCTATCTAAAGGACCTAGCACTGACTAATTGCAGGTATTCCATAGCATAGTTAGGAACATCCGTTTAATAAAGAGAATAGACCACTCCGCCCGTGGGCGCAGTAGCGCAGTGGTTAGTGTGTTGGACTACTGTGCGAGGGATCCCAGGTTCGATCCCCGGAAAAACCCAAATTACATCTTAGAGTTTTTTCTACTGCGCCACCTCTCGCGAACGTCTGACAAACATCCGAGAGTATGCCTGTCATGAAAAAGCTTCTCAATTGAGCCGTTCGGACTCGGCATAAAATTGTAGGTCCCTTCCATTCGTCCCAAAAATAGAAACTCACACAAAACGAATGGTTGCGAGAAGCTAGGCCTTGGGTGTCACCCGCCTGTTGCGCCACCTATTTATTTATTTTTTTATTTTTTTAGACCACTCCGCCCGGAGAAGTAGCACCTCACGTAGGTATTCTGGAGTTTCTTAAACAATCTCTGCGAGTCACCCCAATAATACAACGGCACTGCGTTCTAATTTTTTTCGATCCCAAAATGCCAAATCTTATGACAATAGGTAAGAGTTACCACATGCACCGAATTAAAGACCAACAACTTAGTTCAGACACCTGATAACAGAACGATATAGCTTTCTCAAATTCGACCCATAACCTCCCCAATCTAACAGTCTGGAGTGAAACTGAGCTTCAACCAACAAGCGTCTCCAGCCAGCACGATCTTTGGCCAGCTGTCTCCAGTTTCGTACGCTAAGTTGGTTAAGGTTCCCTTCCACTTGCGTGCGCCATCTGAGTCGCGGTCTTCCTCTACTGCGCCGTCCCTCGAGTGTGGATTCGAACATCTTCCAGGCCGGCGGCCGAAGAATTCACATCCATTCGCTCTACATGACCCCAGCCACCGCAGACGTTGGACCTTCACTCTTCTGGTTAGGTCGATGTAGCTGTACAGTTCGTCGTTGTATGTCCTCCTCCATTCACCGTGTATGCAGACGAAAAATTACTTGAAGAATTTTCCTCTCGAAGCAACCAAGAGTAACCTCTTCCGCTTTTGATAGAGTCCATGCCTCTGCACCATAAAATAGGACTGGGATGATTAAGGTCTTATAGAGGGTCACATTGGTTATTCGAGAGAGGGCTTTGCTATTCAATTGCTTTCTTGCTGCCCAAAGAAACAGCGATTGGCAAGAGTTATCCTTCGTTTAATCTCAGCGCTTCGCTGGTGTCATTGTCTGAGTTCATAGCGGAGCCTAGGTAGACAAAGTCCTTCACTACCTCAAAGTTATATCAGTCTATAGTGACATTCTGTCCAAGACGTCGGTGTTGGGTGTGCTTCCTTGATGACAGCACATACCGCCAAACCCATCTTCGCCACCTCCATCTCAATGCTCACGAACGCGCCAGTCGATGTCGATGTCGTCTGCGTAGGCTGACGGACTTTTGAAAGATAGTGCCTCTGGTGTTAGCGTTTGAGTTTTGCATTGTTTTTTCAAGAACGATGTTGAATAAGTCACATGACAGCGCATCGCCTTGTCTAAATCCTTTTTTGACATCTTGTGCAAGATTTGTATCAACTGATATTTCACTAGTAGTCCATGTAAAATATGTCAGTGCTCACGTTGAATTGCCAAACCAAAATGAGCGAAAATCAGCCGTCAGCTGTCAAATAGGTTGTTACTGGGAAAAAGTGTTGCCAATTGTAAAAGCATCCTTCCTAATTAGGTCTGGTATAAATTGCAAATTCTACGATGGTCGTCTCTTATTGATATCGCTACAAAATGGAAACTGAAACTGATAGATATTTAAGCATAATCCGAATTCCAGAAGAGAGCGGAGACTCTTATTTCATAATGTAGAATCAGTTAATAAATTTACATATTTGTGTCTCAGCTAAGGGCCACTTGCACCAAACTCATTTGACAGCAGTATTTATTCTTTTATTCACTGTTTAGCTCTATTCCGCTGATTAGGTAAAAATTGTGTTGCAGATGTGCACTTATTTATCTATCCGTGGATAAATTCATAAAATATTTATCCAGTCTCGAAAAGCTGGATAGTCGTGCCCAAACGTCAAATAGTAAAAGAAAGTGTCAAGTACTTATGGTAGTGTGAAAAATAAAATCAACACAAAAAATGGATATTAGTTTAATTTCCGACGATTGTGGTTTTATAAATATGTAGCTACTTTTATAACTGTGGAATATTCGATAGAAAAAAAAACCATTTCGATGTCAGCGAATAAAATGCGGCGATATGATGGGAGTGCATGAATCGAATCGACAGCATGTCGTATAATCCAAAGGGTTACTCGCATGCGATAGCTCAACTCAGACCAAAATACCTACTTTAGATTTTCAGAAACAACAGCAGAACAATAGATAAAGTACCTAGATTTCTAAAATTTGGAGCCCTATTATAGCGCTATTGGAATTATCTGACATTAATTTCATCCACTGCACGAGTTTATTTACCTACGTCTGTAGCTTTTATTTGCCATTTATTCGACAGTTCAATGTATTTTTTTGTTTTTAGTATTGGTAGTACTGTCAAATTTAAAATAATCGAAGGTTACTTATCCAGGCATAATTTTGCAATGGCGCAACACGAAGACGGAAAGTAACTATTTATTGGTTTATCTTTGGTTAGCTATTCAGAAGTTTATCTAGATATCCAATGATTTGGTGCAAGTGGCCCTAAGAGTCGATATTGAAGATATTAGTGTACGCATCTCAGTCATTGTATATGTACACGACAAAGTGCTGAGGCGTTTGCCAGGATAAGTCAAGAATTGGTTGGTCCAAATTCTCTATTGATATGGAGTCGTTGTCGGAAGATCGACATAGACATCTGCGACCCTTGTAATAGATAGATTGGATGATGATGATGATGATGAAACTGATAAACATATACCTCCATGGAATGATTACCAATCGCTGATATGAGTTCAAGCATAATTCCTAAATTTTCAAGCGAACATTCGTTGACATACAAGGAAACCTGTATCAACATTGATTTTTGTTTCATAACTAGTACTGTAAAATGAATGTACAACCACCAATAAAAAGTGTGTCAGTGGTGTAAGACAGTTGTCAAGCTCCTGTTCTAAATTTTAAACCAATTTTTTAAAAAGTGACATATGTACATTACATAGGTTTTTGTCTCTATGTAGACTAAAGCGTATAGGGCAGTACGCCTTAAATTGTGTCAATAATTCGGCATTCCAATACAAGAAGCTCTGTCAATATTGACGAAACTGAACTTCAGCCGATGAAATTGATTACAATATCGATTTACTTATTTTTCTTAAAACTAATCAATTAAATACCTATTTATACATTTTTATATTTATTTATATTGCGATTTCTGAGTACCAACTCAATTACCAAATAATCGACACAAAAACAGGCTCCTACAACCACTGACACTTAAAAAAAATACAAGATACCGAGCTTCTCCTGATAAGCAAAACTATCACGCTTTTGTTTAAATTCTATCAAGGCTTTTCGATCGTTATAGTGTATTTTACTTTATAAAAATATAACAATTTTTAATTACAATTTTGTTTATCATTCGTTTACTCGCGTTCAAGATTCGCACTCAAGATCGCGAAGGAAAACAAACGTTTTGTCATTGGAAACGGATTGGACATTCGTAGATATCGATGATTTCATTGACGTTCGTGGTCAAGATAATCATCCGCAGTTTAAATCATATTCAGTGATTATCTTTCTGTGATTGCTCTCATTTGGTTGATAAAATGATAAGGAGTTGGCTCTGACGTCGATTGGTCTTGACAATGTCTTAACAAAAAAAAAAAAAAAAAAAAACACACAAAGTTATCCTGTTTGTCAGGTGATTTGCTGCCGATTATTGATAAATTTGTTAAATATGTCTATCTGACAGAAATAAGTTTAAAACTTGTCAAAGAAAATAAAAACACAAGCACGTGCAATTATATGCAGAGAATTGCCGCAACAATTACATATTTAAATGTATCTTGCGAGAAAAAAATCCCATCCCAAAAAGAACAAGGGGATTTCACTTTGTCACTACAAAAAAAAAAACCCAACTTTAAGTACGGAAAATATCGACTGCCTACTGCTTCCTTAGTCTGCGATATTATCACAGATGTTGGTAATGACCTGGAGCTTAAATCATCACGTCAACGTTACACACTGTCTAGCTGGGTGTGTGCTATAATAATCGTGTTCTGAATACTCAATTGTGGGATTTTTTAATTATGTTCTCCGTATGAATTGTTATGCGATCCTCAGTTGTTGAATAAAGTTCGCACGTGAGTGATTTCAATGCCTAAAACGGAACACATTATCACTGTCAGTTAATGGTGGTCTAGTTTATCAATAAAAAAAATATAAAAAACATTTTTAGACTTTGAACGGAATGAAAATAAAGCTAGAACTCACGTTACCGCGCGCCGGCCGGTAAAATGACATAAAGCTAAACAATACCCAAAACGTGCATTGTGCGCCAGTAAAAAAAAATTTATAAACTTGCAACGTGTCATTAATTTTTTTTTTGTCAGAGATAAATGCCTTAAATTAGATAGATAGCTTGTATAAGGTGCGTCGATGTGCACGTAGATTACATTATCGCATCGAGCGGTTGCATAACATTGAGCTGTTTGTATATGTCTGGTAAATAGTGCGCCATCTGCTAGTTGCCTTTTATATTGCATGTTATTTTGACACTGACAGTGCCCTTTCTATGTTTTCTAATGTTTCATTAAAAAAAGTTCAGTTCTAGGCCAATTCTAAGCACGAAATAAAAGTCACAGATTTTTTAAGGAAATGAACTAAAATTGTTAAAAAAATTTAAGACTAGGTAGGGCGAATGGACACTAACGCTCTGGTCTCTAAAGGACCATTCACATGGGAGCGAACGAACGAATTCTTGAAATGCGAACACACCACTTTTTATGCATTTATAAACAGAAAATTGCACATTTTATTATTTCAAGACATCCTCCTCTTGGAATAAGGTTAAGTTCTAACGAATTTTTTATTCGCGATTTTGTGGAACGCCATTTTAATGATGATTGTGAATAGACTGACAATTCGCGGCAGGGTGTTTTCGTTCGCGGCAAAAAGTTGTGAATTCGAAATTTTGTTATTTAAACTGTTTATAAACTTGTTTTCTTAATACATTTTGATGGGATAATTAATTATCCTACTCTTGGAATAGTAAAATGTGGAATTTTCTGTTCATAAATGCTTAAAAAGCTGTTTGTTCACATTTTATCAATTCGTTCGCTCGCTCTCATGTGAATGGTCCTCAACGCATCCATGTGGATGGCTAACCAGGGTGACAAAAAAATGTATGGCAGTGTAGGTATGGGAATATGGGATACTGATTTCCTCCGAAAGCAAATTTTGACAGTTCACTAAAATCTATTCAGTGTGATTTCTAATTTTATTTTCCTTCAATTCAGTTTTGAAGCTTTCAGATTTAAATCTGAATTTGAATTTTGCGCCATTTAATAGTTCAGTGATGCCAAAAAAAGATAACAATGTGACAGCTGGCTGACAGTTCGGGGTTAGTAAAAATCTAGCGCTATACGAAAGAACAACGCATTTTATTTGTTGAGCAATATTTTAAAAAATAATGAAGATTTGTCAGCTGCAGTCCGCAATAATTTTCGAACTAAATATGGCCGTTATAGTCATTTAAAACCATAAACCATGAAGAGAATAATTCAAAAATTCAGGGAGACTGGATGAATTAGTAATCTTAAACACAAGTAACAAGTCGTTCAACAGAAAAGGTCGAAGCAGTTTGCAATAGTATTGCTAACAATCCAGGAACACCAATTCGGCACCGTAGTCAAGAATTGAGTATTTCGAGAAGCTCTCTACAGCGAATTCTCACGAAAAAGTTGAAACTTCATGCTTACAAAGTTCAAATGACTCAAGAACTGAAGACTACTGACAATGCAACGCGAAGAAAGTTTGTTAAATGGATTTTGGAACAACAAAAAGTGGATGCTGATTTTTTGAAAAAAATCATCTTCAGTGATGAAGCTTATTTTCATCTTGATGGCTTTGTTAATCGCCAAAATGGTCGCATTTGGGGTTCAGAAAACCCACGAGTAATTGTTCAGAAATAAATGCATTCACAACGCGTGACTGTTTGGTGCGGATTTTGGGCTGGAGGCATTATCGGGCCATTCGTTTTCGAAAATGCGGCTGGCAGGCAGTAACATGATAACCCTGTTTTTAGTGCCTAAATTACAAGGCATGGATGTGACCAACATGTGGCACCGACCTGCCAAACACCCAGAGAAACAATTCAATTACTGCATGAGTCCTTTCCTAATCCTGTAATCGGCCTTTTTTGCGATCAGAATTGGCCATCCAGATCTTGCGATTTAACGCTATTGGACTTTTTTGACTTTTGACTTTTTTTGAAGTCAAATATCTATGCAAACAAGCCCACGACCACCAACGCCTTGAAATAGAAAATTGGGAGATGTATTTAATGAAATTCAGCCACATTTATGTGAAAAGGTCATAGAAAATTTCAATAAAAGAGTACGTACTTGCCAGCAAAGCTGTGGCCAATCTGTATACTCTATGAATCAATTAAAAGCCTTTTAAGCTTTCTAATTTGCGTGAATTATGGAACACCCTTTAGATTAATTTTTGACATTTCACAAATCTATGTGTCAATCAAAATGAGTTTCCTTGTTCCATTGGATTTCAGAATGAGTGAATCCCCGATTGAAACCAATGAAACACGACATTAATGGCGTATATCACTGGCGCATCTGATGCACGTTCAATTTTTTATCTGTCTTTATTGTTTTCTTTGTAGCACTATGAATCACAATGCTTATGACATGACACAAATTTCCGCAGTGCCAGACTCTGTCTGTTAAAATTACATCCTTGCATCCAAGCACATTGTCTTACGAAAATTCAAATTGTCTGCTGTCAAACAGCATATTGCCAAGGATTTGACAAGGTATAAGCAACAATTAAAATACTACACATCGTCTCCAATTGGAAAGTGAGTTAGTAAGTGACATAAGGCGTATTTTTTTGGGAAGTGAGTATAACAAAACCAAAAGTGAGTATACAAGTTTTGCATGTAAAAGTAAAAGTGAGCTAGCCAAAGATTCTCAAAAAAATACGCCTATAGTTGAGTCTTTTCAAACCATCTTATCGTAGTTTTAAAAAGACAAATGATCTCACTTGCAATGATAACTGTTGAGTAAAATACGGGGAAATTAAATTTTAATTGGTCCAATTTTGTGGTCAAAATTAGAAGAGAAAAATAATTATTCAACGCAATTGAAAAGAACTTAATGCATTCAGGGAAGCAAATTTCATCTACGAATATGTTTATTTTAGTGCACATAAGTCGTGCACAATTTTGAGAGAATTATGAGCTAATTTGGATGACTAGCGAACTAAGATAAACATAAACTGACAGATGTGGACTCTTTGGAAAATTAAAAATTAAGAAAGTAAGTAAAAATGTGACCAAACCATCGAAACATGGACAGCTTCGTTCCGATAAAATAAACAATAAATTTACGATAAATAAGAAACAAATATTAGAAAAATATAAGAAATTTCACTTCAAAAAACCTGTACAATATTGAAAGTTGTCAAATCAACAATAACAATTTGTTTGCAGGTTATCAACAAAATTATACAATTTATTGTTTAACAACCACTAGCTCTCTTGGTTCGGAGCGGAATAATTTAGAAACTCTCATTTTTTTAAAGTACATCTGTTGTTAACAATGACGCAACAATTTGAATTTCAACCGTTTTATTGACAAATGTACAAGTTGGCCTGCGATATCTGGTGGCGAAGAAAAGAACCCTATCAGACATACACGAGTCTGTCATCGGTAAGCGATAGGTACGTTTATTTTTGTACAGGTTATTTATTTATTTTATAAATAAAAAACTATTTGAAACTCGATTTGAATCCATGTAAAAGCCTTGTCGGTCTAAAATTCAAGTTTTGTTTATTAAAAATAAAATATTCCCGAGTCCATAAAATATGTTTAAATCGTTTAAAAGTGGAATGAAAAACTTGTTTTGGTTTCGTGTAAACAATATTGTTTTTTTTGGATTAGACTCTTTTTTAACTGTTTAAAGTATATTAAACTATTGTTAATATTCCATTTATTGCGCAGCATTATCCCAAATACCTACTAATAGCGGACTAACCGAACTAACCGAGATTTATCTCAGACTTTCTCGGCAACCATCTGCGATATTGCATAATTAGCGGCATAAAACGCTCCATTCGCGAAGGGGAAGAGCTCGTTAAGGCTGGTTGGATCTAAGCTAAAGGAGTTATACGTTATACCAGATTCAGCAAACAGTGATGTAACATTTTTTCATAATGTTTTTACTTAACAAATGTATTTATTTTTTACGATATTTAATTATTTTATGTCGCTTAGCTACCTTTCCATACAATTTTTCGCTGATCTGTCAAATTTGTATGTCTAGTAGGGTTAAAATTGTCGTCAATTAGTGTTTCGAAAAATAATAAAATCTAATTTAATAAGTAGAAACTAATATTTACCAAGTTTATTAATACACCTTCCAATTTAAAGTAAATCAATATACCAAAAAGCAGCTATAAAAACAAGCTAATAAATAAATAATAAATAATTGCGCTTGGAGAAAATTTAATCCAGATATGATATTTTATAATGGGTGTCGCATAATTCACGCAAAATGTAATTTTGATAGAAAATACAGATTTTTAATTAGAAATCTTAAATTTTGTATTGATTCATAGAGTATACAGACTGGGGTTATGCATCGAATAGCACAGCGGATAAATGGCTGTAACGGCTTTGCTGGCAAGTACGTACTGTTTTATTGAAATTTTCTATGATCGTTTCGCATAAATGTGGCTGAATTTTATTAAAACACCTTCCAATTTTGCATAGACCTTCGACTTCAAAAAAAGTCTAAAAGTAAAAAAAAAAGTCCAATGGCGTTAAATCGCAAGATCTGGATGGACAATTCTGATATCAAAAACGGCCGATTACACGATTAGGAAAGGACTCATGCAGTAATTGAATTGTTTCTCTTGCTGTATATGGCATGTGACACCGTGTTGTTGAAACCACATGTTGGTCAGATCCATATCTTGTAAATTAGGCACTAAAAACTGGGTTATCATGTCACGATAACGAACACCATTAATTGTTATTGCCTGACCAGCCTCATTTTCGAAGAAGAATGGTCCGATAATGCTCCAGAAAATCGTGGGTTTTCTGAACCCAGATGCGAAAATTTTGACGATTAACGAAGCCATCAAGATGAAAATGAGCTTCATCACTGAAGATGATTTTGTTCTAACAAACCTTCATTATTTTTAAAATATTGCTCAACAATAAAAATGCGTTGTTCTTTCGTATAGCGCTCAATTTTTTACTAACCCCGAACTGACAGCTGTCATATTGTTATCTTTTTTTCCGTTAGCATCACTCTAATATTAAATGGCCAAAATCCCAGTGTGAAATCGGATATTAATCACACGTTTTGAGGAGCAACTGTCAGTACTCAAATCAAAATGCACTGTCACCAAACAATAACAAAAAATTAATTTGTATTGGCGTTTCGTACACACGACTTGTTCGTGTTATTATCAAGCTGATTTCTTGATTAACAAATGTTTAACAGGTTTCAACAAGTGTTCCAAAATGAAATGCTGTCCCAATGCTGTATAGAATGCGACTGAAGTAAGCTCTAATTATAGCCATAATTGCATTCTCGATAAACCAGTATCCGTAGGTACTAACTCAAATTTCGTACCTGAAGAATTTTTTTTGGCAACCTTGCGTGATGCGCTAGTAACAAGTAACAACAAACACATAATAAAACAAGTTTTACTTCCAATATTTACACACCTGGAATGGCGCTCAATTTGAACTTCAAACTATTTACCAGAATGCATAAATTAATAATAATAATAAATTAACAAAATCGTATCGTTATTCAGCGCACGATCTTACCCACTAGCCTTGAGAGCACTTGAAATTCAAAATCAGAATTCTTTTCGTCATAGCCTATTATATCAAATTAGCAACGGCTTGTGCTGGTATTAATACCAGCGGTATTAACACTTGCCCAAAATAAATATTTAAATCGTTTCAAAAAAGAGCGGATCACGCGTCCGAAATAGATGAAGTGATGTTCTAAATGGACAGATGCTCTTTAATTTGCACTCTCGTTTTGGATAAGTTGAAGAAATTGAAAAATTTCCATAGCAATGTGACTTAAGGCAAATATTGACATCTATGCACGTTATACCATCACTCGGGACCGCCTTGTGCCGATGCCGGTTTGATATGGTTATAAATGACGCGGCGTGTGTCGCTAAAAACGTTTGCGATCTGACGGGGTGGAGAATCTTCATTAAAGGGAAGTTCTTCTTTAATTGGGCAGCAACTGCTATGGATCAGCGCTGCGATGAGTAAACAAATTGGACACCAAACGTCAGTGTTAAGGCGACTTTGTATTCGCTAAATCAAAATATTATAAAAGAAGCGTTGAGTTTCTTTACATCTCGTGCATATACCTTACCCGATGACAGATGGCATTCTATGAAAAATTGCTCATGGAGACACGGTGTTAGGCTAGATGCGCACGCGTTTTTAATAGCTTTCAGCTTCAATTGTGTTGAGTTGTGATTGCTAAGATTTACGATCTTGAAGTTCAAGCTTGAATGATCAACTCTAGCTCTAGTCCATGTATACGCACCGAATCTGGAGTCGGAGTATGAAGCTTTTCTAAGACTAGGTTGACGTAGGCCTTGCATAAATGTTGCAGATATAAATTCATACATCCTGATGGATAACCATCCCGTGTTGTGCAAATTGTATATCAACTATCAAATGCCTGTCATTCTAAATTGTAGAGGGACTGCGGAACAATGAGATACAGGAGGTATATATCAGAATCTGTCATTGTCATATTTGAACAAATTCCAAATATTTCACTGAATGCAGAGGAAGAATGGCGGTTATTTCAAACAACATGCGTTGCCTCGGCAGCAGATGTTTACGGAGTGAAGCGGCTCGATGTGGCGGCTACTTAGTCTTGTGGTACGGCTTAAAACGTTTGGAGTCCATCAGGAGTCATCATAGAGAAGAAAACGGGTGTGGATGGTGCATTTCTTTTCATTTAGATTTTAGAAGGATATCTTACGATGATGGAGCAAGCCCTTTCCTGAATTGCTCAATCCGGAATAGGATATTTCTGATGACAAATTTACCGCATTAAGCAGGGCGGAAAATAATCCTAGAAAGTATAGAAAGTGACTTTTGCAATTAAATCGCTTAAAGTTTGCCAAATCTGTCGAAGTGGATGAAAGCCGACTAGAAATGCTCAAGGCCATTGGACCTTGGTGAAGAATGAGCTTCCTCGAGTCATTAAGCCAGGCGATGACACTTTCGCAAAATGCGAAAATATAGTAAAAGCGATTGTAGCTCTGATTTTATTCGATTCGATTCGAACGTCATCATAATCATCCTACTGAGCAGGCTATTGAAGCCATTGTGACCAAATTTCGCATCAATTTCACTTTATTGGACATTGGTGTAGCTTATGGGGCGGTGGCATCATTGGGCCGTATTTCTTCAAAGACGATGATGGCCATAATTAAGGTCAATAGTGCTCGCTATCGTTGGATGATTTTGGACTTTTTTTTGCCCAAAATGGAAGAGCTGGGTTTGGTCGACATATGTCGACAGGACGGCGTGACATGCCACACAGCACACGAATCCATGGACATATTGCGAGGCCAAATAATAAAGCGTCCAAGTCTTGCAAGTTTCTTGAAAATTAAAAAAACAATGCAATTGATATCAAATAGATAGATTTAAGGCCGAAAGGCAATAGTTATAAGGATAGGTATAGTTAGGGATGCCAGACGTCCCCCTTTTTCATACAAAAACGCTGTTTGTCCCCCCTAATACAAACCACCGTCCCCCTTATTAAGTCAAAATTCAATAAAAGAAAATAACTTTAATAAAATGATTCTCATTCGTTTTTAGTAAATTGTTCTTTATTTTTGTTTCATTTAATTTTTTTTTATTTTTTTAATTACTTTTTATTTTCTTTTGTTTCTCTTAAATAAAGTATGTACATAAATAATGTTGATGCTTTTTCTGGTATTAAAAAATAAAAAAAAATGTTGTCCCCCTTTTGAACACTTGTTCCCCCTAGAAAACTCACGATGTTCCCCTTTTCGTAGCTTTTAATCTGGCAACCCTAGGTATAGTTAAGTTTGAGTGCTCGTTAAGAGCCATTAAGCTAGAATAAGATAAATGTTAGTTTTAATTTAGATTTACTAATTTTTGTCTAGTTTACAAGTTAAAGAATGAAGCAATAAATATGAATTTAATAGTCAAAAAAACATACTGCGAATTTGTTGTTTTGGACCTGTGAACTGACCGCGTAGATCGTGCGATTTGACCCCGTTGGACTATTTTTTGTGGGGATATGTGAAGTCCCTCGTTTATACGGATAAGCCAGCAACTATTACCGCCTTGGAAGACAACATAACTCGTGTTATTGGGGAGACACCAGTCGATATGTTGGAAAAAGTATGCTAAAATGGACGTTCCGCGGTCGACATTTACACGAAATAATATTCAAAAAGTAAATGGCAAGAATTGATTTATCGAGTTTTAATACAAGTTTTATTCCATTTTGCAAATTTTCGTTGTTTTCTGCTTTTTTTTTAATTTTTAAGACCAAACGCTTGAAAAACACCCTATAATATGCGCAACAGGTCCGTATGGTTGTGAGAAGCTTGACCGCACCCTAGGTCAAGGTTGTGAGAAGCTTGACCATACGTTTGTGTGAGTTTTTATTTTTGGGGCAAATGGAAGGGACCTAAAATGTTATGCCGATTCCGAACGGATGAATTGAGAAGCTTTTTTAGGACAGTTGTACTCTCAAATGTTTGTCAGAGAGCTGACGCTGTGAAAAAAAAAACCTTAAGATGTAATTTATGTTTTTCTTCGGGAAGTATTTGTGTTTGCCAGAGAGTTTTATGCGACCAAGTCGTGCACTTTATTATTATTATTATTTACAGTGAGTTATCAAACTTATTTACCAATAACATCTATTAGATAGTATTCCCTCCGTTTCCGCACGTTTTTCATAATAAAAAATTCCTCTAGATCTAATAAATCACTGTGAGAATAATACATAGAATAAAATTTAAGATTTTATTAGGTAAAGCACCGACGATTAATGTGAAATAAAATTGCAACTTCAAGTATTAAATAGGTACTTGGAAAGACAATTGTCCAGCTCTCTGAATACTATGAATAGTTATGTAATGAGGGTATTTATCTGGTTAATTTAAATTACATTTCTATTTATAGTTGCAAAACAAGTAGGTACCTACCTACGCTTTTATAGTTTTCCATTTTACCAGGTATTCATAGTGTGCAAATAAATCTATTAAATATTGATAAGATGATAGGTAAAGTCCCAAAGATTATGTTATGCTTGCAAGTTAAATTACTACTTTGGTATCGTGGAAACGAATTAAAAATATTTCCAATTAGAATATGAATTACCCAATAGACCTATGGTAATGAAATGACTTAGGCAATAACGCCTAATGAAATAACGCTCAAATCAATTTGGAAATAACGCCCTAAAATAGCTCAAACAGTTTGTTTGCTTAATTAGCTGGAGAGGCATGTTGGTTGAGGCCCAATAAAAGGTAAGTAAGAAAGTGAGTAAAATACCGGTTTTCACTGTAAAAAGTCATAAGATTTTGTACAAAAGTATATGTATTTATCTATCTATGTATATATATAAAAATCATGGTCAATTGTGTTTGTCGCCAATGTTCTCAGTAATGCGTTAACCGATTTTGATTCTGGAAATTTCCTATAAAAGGTGACGTTAATACTATGGTTTGTAGGTATATACTGTCTTTGTAGATGTATAGGTTCAGGAGTTATGGGGGCGTGGCACCTACCATACAAAAAATGCATTCAAAATATTATATTTCGAAAACCACCCAATCGATTGAATTCAAATTTACACACAATCTTAGTTATTGGCCTAAAAGTATACCTGTGAAGAATGGTCAAAATTGGACAAAGGGGCGTGGCATTTTCCGTACAAAAACACATTCAAAATCGTATATTTCGAAAACCACCGAAACGATTAAGCTCAAATTGACAGATAATCTTAGGTATATAAAGGTGTGTGGCTCACGCAACATATTGAGCAATGACATTGACATTTATTTTCTTAATATTGAATTGCTTAATTGCTTACAGATATTTCGACAATGTGAATAGTGTATCAACCTTCCAACTCCAGTCCATGTCCAGTTCCATGAGATCGAAAATTTCGTTTGGTGATTAAATAAAACTGGTTCGTACTTCAAATGAATGCAATGTCTTGTATTTACATATGAAAATTGAGGTTAAAGTTGAGTCCAAAGTTTGAAATGTATTTTTTGTATGGGAGGCACCACGCCCCTTTGTCCAATTTTTACAGAAACCCTTTTGGGTCTGTGGTAAGGGCAACACCACCTGAAGGTATTACCTTCTTTATCGACAGCCAGGCAGCAATAACAGTCATAACTGCACCAGCTTGTGAAGTGCTGTCGCGAAGAACTCAAGGCTCTTGGTACACAGCTCAAAGTATCACTCTGCTGGGTTCCGGGACATGAAGGTATTCCAGGCAATGAGAAAGCAGACGAATTAGCAAGACAAGGTAATACCACAAGAATGCTATGGCCGTCCTTCAACGAATCCAAAACCGAGAAGATATTGCGGAAGGATAGGAAATCTCTGTCCACCCTCGTGTGTATCATAACAGGGCACAACACTCTGCGGTACCATATGCAGAAAATGGGCTTAACGGAAGAAGAACTTTGCAGAGGCTGCGGTGATGAGGAAGCTCTTGAGGATACAACCCACTTCCTATGTCACTGCCCAGTGCCCAGGTCTCCAACAAACCAGGTATAAATTCCTAGGGAGTCACTTCTTCAACGACCTAGACAAGCTCTCCAGCAAATCAAAGACAAGATAATAAACTTCGTCAAATCAACAAGATGATTTGTATGTAGCAGCACAGTAAGTAATTTACGGGGTTATAATGGGTAAGAGACAACCTCTTTCCCCCTACGGGAATCACAATGGGTCAGTATTGACCTGAGTGTGGCACGGAGAAATCCTCGCCAGCCCACAAACCTAACCTAACCTAACTCTTTTGGGCTAACAAAAAAGATTTTCTTAAAATTGGAGCTGAATCGGTTGGGTGGTTTTCGAGTTTTGCTATAATAGGTGTTGGATATTTCCATACAAAATGGAAATTTTGATATTTTAGATTTTCCGGCTTTTAATTTGGTGTTTATCGAATTTTCTTTATTGCCGTCCTCTAGCGAAACTAAAACACAGCAATTGATTTTTTTATATATAAAAGATAGATAGAATTGACTTTATTATAATTCAGTACTAGAGCGGAGGCTTATGCAGCTGGTGCTCTCTTTTAGCATTAAGACATTTTATTTTTAAATTTATGTCTTAATAATTATAATAACAATTATAATATAATTTAGTAAAGGACTATTCACATGAGAGCGACCAACTACCTACGAATGAACGAATATTCGCGAGTTTGACAGTTCAAATGAACACTTTTCATGGTCATGGCAGTTCGCGAATTTCCAGCTATCAGTTTCTATCAGCAATTTCTAATTTAAGGTTAAGTTCGAACGAATGTCTTTATGGTGAGGGTGTTTTGTTAACGGCAAAAGGTTTGGAATTCGAAATTTCATTGTTTAAACTGTTTTTAAACTTTTTTTCTTCATACATTTTGATGGGATAATTAGTTATCCTACTCTTGGATTAGTAAACTGTTCAATTTTCTATTTATAAATGCATCAAAAGAGGTTTGTTCGCATTTCCTCAATTCGATGGTTCGCTCTCATGTGAATGGCCCTTAAGTTAAGCGACAACATCTACGGTCATCATATTATTTTGAAGTTTCGCATACTATTAACAGACTAGGTACACATATTTAAAGTATCATCAAAGCACACATGCTTGTTTGGTTAAAGTGATGGTGTCACTTAAGTCAAGCTGACAAGTGGCTCTTACTTTACATTTTCTGTCAAATGACGTCAATAGGTAATGTATGAAGGATCTATTTGAAAGCGATAGGAATAGTCAATTAAAGTGTAAGCTTCGACAAGTTGATAGAAAGCCAACTAGGTGGTGAAGCTTCAAATGTCATTCATATGCGTATTAAATTTGTTAAGCCGACGCCTTTACCCTTGTGATTCCGTCCGAATTTGAATTCATGGGGATTTCGAATTTTCCGTGAGACTTTGCGAAAGTTGCGGGCAGCATATTTATGTCAATTTGTGTTTTTTTTAAGGTTTAACAAAAATGCTGATGCTGAAGCTCTAAGGATTACCCATCTGTTTGGTTCTCGACCCATAGTGCGGGTAAATATCTAGTAGCCGAGCATATAAACGTTTCCCATTATAGCAAAAAGGATAACTGCTTTGAACGCAGAGATCAACTGTGTATTTTAAAATACTTATGATCTATAGGATAAGCATCCTCATTTAAACTATTAACTGAGCTTCATGAAATTTCACTTCTATTGGCTAGAAGTTTATTCACATTTTACTTCAACGTTCATATTTAAACTGTAACAGCTTTTCGTTCTTAGTTCTTTAAAAGAATAGCCAAAAAGAGGCAGACACTTTCTATGGGCAAAACAAGAATTGTTGTTACAAATCGCCACTAGTCCCTTAAAGCGCTGCGTATTATGTTGGAAATTGACATTTCCCAATTAATATCGAAACAAGAGTTGGCTAGAATTTTTTTTCTAGCTCATGCTATTATCTAATTTGTTAAAATTTATTTATTAATACATTATGGCAACAGCTGTCAAATGATTTTTATGAAACTTGTTGAATAGCGTGCTGGGATGTACAAATCGTGGGCTACCCCAATTCCGTTCGTCATGTATCGTGTCAACATAAATAAATAAAACAGAAATACAAACAACTGATTAAACATTTGATCTAAATCGTTGTCGGCAATGTCAATGTCTTGCCAAAGCGATATGTATAGTTTACAGTTAATTCGTATCAACATTTAAAAAATCGATAAAGAGTGGGTGGGTACAAACTGACGTTTTTGTTTAGGTACTTTTGACAGTCCAGCTATTTATGGGTAAAAGAATGAAACAGGTAATTTTGTTTGTCAAATTTTGCTTAATGTTATTATCTATATCATTATAAACTAGTGTGCAACGAAAGATTAGTTTATCACCAAATAAGCTGATACTTCACGTGTTATGACCAGTAAAAGCCTTTAAATTGAAATTTTCAAGTTTCAGCTTATTTTCAATGAGTTAACGTAGTTGGAATTTGGGGGGATTTCGACGAAAAGTACCTACCTGAGCTGGAAAAGTCTAGACTGCTATTGAACTAGTTTACTATTTTTATTGAGATTGGCCGATATATGCATAGTCTTGAATTGTTTTGTTTTGTGAATAGCCGATAAGTGGAAAGTACACAATTTCGTCTTTAAATGCCCACTTCTGGGAGTTTGAATGTAGGTATCAAACACATATACGGTACGAAAACATTTTTAATTGCACCAAGTACAATCGTTGCATTGAATATACTAAGTCAAAAACCATACTAGGATTGCATGGGTGTAATCCAGCGTAAGCCAATGTGCGATTACATTGAAATTGAGTCTCGTGACCGTAACATGATAAGTTGTTCATTTCATAGACTGAGCTTAAGTGAATTTTTACCATTTTTGACACAAGCTTAAGCCTACATAATCCTATCATAATCGATATTTAATTTCGCCCAATTGTTGTACCAATACAGCGATGAAAGGGAAACTAAACAGAGAGCGTTCTATGACCATAATGTGTTTGTCTGTCATTTTGGTTTGACTTTCATTTGTCAGTTTAATTTATAAAAAGTGCTGATAGAACCGCTGTGGTTCCCGCTTAGTTACACCGCTAACACGTACTGTGCAGAAGCTAAAGGGTCCGCCATCTATCGTTTTTTTTTTCAACTAGTGCTTATTTCGCGAATGGTAACACTTAGCTCATGTCTGATTTGACAGATAATTAGTTTTATCCTTCCGCTGAACGAATATGGTTGTGTATACGCTTGAACAACGCTGGGAAATATTGCGACATTACTTTGAAAATCATGGTATCTAATGTTGCAGAATGTGTGCGAAAATTGCGTACGGATTTTGGAAGAAGAGAAGCACCGTCAGCTCCGTATGTTTGTTATCTTGTGAAAAAAGTGAAAGAAACTGGCATCCCAATCGATAAACCAAAGCGTGAAAAGCCAAAAACAGTGCGCACACCCGAGAAAATTGCTGCTGTGACAGAAAGTGTGCGTGCGGCATAATTGGGCCATTTTTCTTCGAAAATGAGCAAGGAGTGGCCGTTGCAGTCAATGGCGATCGTTATCGGGTCATGTTGAACGAATTTTTGTTCACAAAAATTGAAGAGGAGGATATTGGCAACATTTGGTTTCAACAGGACGGCGCTACGTGCCACAAAGCCGAAGCTACACTCGATGTTTTGCGCCCTGTTTTTGAAGATCGTATTATCAGCCACAGAGCTGATGTCGTTTGGCCACCGCGGAGCTGCGATTTGACACCGTTGGACTATTATTTGTGGGGTGCCGTAAAAGATAAGTGTTACGCCGACATGCCAGAGACAATTGACGCTTTAAAGGACAATATTCGTGAAGCCATTGGTGAAATGCACACAATCGATAATGTGCTTAAAAATTGGACCGATCGTGTAGGCTACTGCATGGCCAGCCGAGGCAGCCATTTGAATAAAATTATTTTCCATTATTAACCGGAAGGATTGTACTTTCAAATAAAAAAAGAAATTTGAGAAAATATTCAGTAGTTTTTTTTATAGCATTTTCAAAAAAAAAAAAAGTTATTTGGCGGACCCTTTATTAACCAGTGCTCTACATTTTGCCAGATCGTTAGACCCTCTAAGTCTAAACTGCGAAAACTATAAAGGCATCCGCATCAGTCTTCTTAACATTGCCTATAAGATAGATAATAGATAGATAGGTAATAAGTCGCGAGAGCCTTCATTGAGCTCTGGCAATGCGGTCTCTCTAAATGAGCCTATTGTTCCTTCCCTGATGTCATAGGGCCATCTTTTTACTCCGGAGACAGCCAGGAAGACAAGTATCTTCTCTGGGCGTATGTCAGCTAGATTTGCTCCGATAACGATTTCTTCGCTAAGGAGGTTCTTTCCAAGGCAAAGAAGAGCCGGACATTCCGTGAGGATGTGAAGAGAGGTCTCATCACTCTCCAGTCTGCATGGTCTGCATGTCGGGTCCGGTAAGACTCCAATTCAGTGAAGATGATTTTCATAAGGTCATGGCCAGTAAGGATTCTTCGATTGTTTTTATCCAGATTAGTAAGGAAATAGGATTTCCTAGGGGAGGATTTTGTGAAGAACTGTTTGGTGCATTTCTGCCCAGGTGTTTTAAGCTATAGGCTTCATTAGATTCGATTTGAGCTAAGCTCCTGGTGTGCTTCCTGAAACATACCTTACTGACGCCACAGAAGGGTTCAAGTCCGACAAATGGCATTGTCGCACCGACTTTAGTCAGTGAGTCCGCTGTTTCATTTCCAGCAAAGCCACTGTGGGCTATAATCCAGTGTAGATTGACTAGGTTTTTTTGCAAGTTCGTAGATGGCAATGTAAGTTTCCAGGAACAGCTTCGATTTTATGACAAATGAGTCCAGAGATTTAAGATCAGCTTGGCTGTCTGAGAAGATAAATATGGTTTTACCACATATGTATTGGAACTTAAATTTTTTCTAACGCAATGGTTAATGGCAAGGATTTGAAAATAGGTATGGAATATGGACGAATGTTTGCCTAGGCTGACTGAAAAGTTAGCTTGAGTAGGCTTCTCATGATAGAGAAGTTTTTATGGAAGCCATATTTCGGTAGCATGTGGTCTAGAAACATATGCTAAATGCTCTTTCAGGCTCCATAACATCAATCAGAGGTAGGTGACTGCAATGATAGGAATAGGGGTTGATGTTGTATAAATGGAATAGACGACGAATACTCAGTCTTGCTTCCATTTGAATGTGTACTTGAATAGGTAATAGGCCTAGGATAACATTCAGTGCAGTGGTCGGGGTGGAGCGTGGACAGCCCATCATGCTCATGCAGTTCCTACTTACTGTCAAGGATAATTCCCAATTGGTTTCACCATTCCAATAGTTTTAAAATGAGGGCAAAACAAAATACATGCTGTCAACAAGAAGGGAACACAACTTCGACGAATCGGACAGAACGTCACGATTGACAGTTACAACCTTGAGGTGTTTAGGGACTTCGTCGACCTCAGCTCCGATATAAACTCTGATAATGACACCACTGCAGAAGTCAAACAAAGAGTTACACTTGCCAACTGCTGTTTCCTTGGCTAAGAAGGCAACTGACTAGTAAGGCCTTCTCAAGAAACATAAAGGAGACTCTATATAAGTCCCTCATCATTGCAGTCTTGTTATAAGGCGGAAAAGCATGGACTTTAACAAAGGCGGATGAAGATCTTCTTGGTCAGTTTCGAACGCAAAATTCTTCGAGTGATTTTCGGTATATGTAAATATTTATATATGTATTGTATTAAACGAAATAATAAAAATGTCAACAACTACTTGTAATTTTGTTGCGTCAAACGCAAATGTGGACATTTAATTTAGAGTATTATTTTCGTGGTACTTTAACGCACTCGAAGTAAGCTCCAAATGACGTCAACAAAGATTTAAAGTGTATTTTGTATACTCCAAAAAATAGATACGTTCTCACTGGTATTGCGCTTTCATTTTTAACATTCAATACTACACATGGTGACCAGATTTATTTTATAATTGTACTGAGATTGTTTAATAATGGTATCATTTACACATTAGGTCAGCGTAAACATCATTAATTGTGATTCGTGGCCTGTGTAATAATACAACTATATGTTTGGAAAAAATGTAAATCAAAGTCGATTACTCCTATTAAGTCGTCATACTACAGTGCTCCACCGCATATTTAACTAATTTAGATAAAACGATTTAAGTTCAATGAGTACCCGTTGTTACTTCCTTGTCATTTGGAGGGTGTTCCTGGAAATCTTAGCAACAATTGCCATAAGTGTCTGTCTACATGTGGCGAAATGTTAAGGGACACAAACCTTACAAAATAAACATTGTATTCACTACAAACACACTCAAAGAAAACAGACTTGGATTCGTTCTAAACAGACCTTTGCGGAAGTAGTGGTCAAAATAATATTACAAACATGTACATGAAAAAAATGTTTGTGTTTCCTAGTTCGAAACCTTTTCTCGGTAAAAGAACAAAAAATCATGATAAGTCATTCACTGTCCAAGCACGTAAGCACGCACGCGTTAAGTACTTACGTTTCGCCACATATATGTACTTACTTTCAAGTAAAGAGGAGATTTCACAAAGCTCCCTAATTCAAAGGAAATACAATTTTTATCGAAAAGAGACTTGAAAATTGATTTTATAATCAACACGTTCGTAATCAGATATATTTGTTCTATTTACATGCGCAATTAGACACTTAACGCACAATGAAACTAGCTAATCAATGAGATTTGTTGTCAGGTTGGATTCGAAATTGATGATATAAAAGCAATCACACTAACCAATGACTATTTATCTTGTAGGTACGCATAGAATTTTAATTTATTTTAGTCTCATTGATCACAATTATTCGGTACAAGATCCACTGAATGTAACATTACATATTTTGGATTAATTGATGGCAACTATTGCCAGGACATGACAGTAGGTAACATTAAACTATATCGTCTAAAGAAACCACTTAAATTCCTTTTTACTTAGTACCAAAAACTAAGTTTACATTTTTAAAAGATCGTCGAAAAGTTTACACCGAATACCAATTAAAATTTTGTTTGACGTTTCAATCAGCTGTGAAAGGTTTGTATAGACTAAGACGGCTCTCAGATCGAGGCAACAAGCAATAAGCCAATAGCAACTGCCAATAAGCAATCAGCAACATTTTTGAAAAGAAGTAATTTCCTGCTTAAAAGTCAAGGACAACAGCATAAGCCAACTTTCGAAACAAAACTGTTTAAACAGGCAGATAGAAAGACGAAAAAACTGCACCGAATGTTTAAAAAATATAGATAGAGCAAAATGTTGTACAATAAACACTTTTCAATCCGGAATTCATTAACTGTTTTTATATTTTAAGTATCAACACCCGTATCTGTGGCGGTTACATACGCGATACTTAAAAAAAAAAATCTTCACAATCGAAGTCCCAGCAATGTCAAACTCAAAGGTAAGTTCTACGGTAAGAGAACTGCACGAGAAATGGATCTTTACTACAAAAAAATGCATGGCTCTTCTCTGGGTCATGGTCATTGTCAAAATTCTGACAGAGTTTGCAAAAATTTGACGTTTGCGGACGATGTGGTATCCGATCTTCCGTCTCACCTGTTCAACAGATGTTTCTGAACAACCGATCCTTAAGTTCTATAAATATACCGCCTTGTACAATTAAGATTGAAGCAAGGCAGAAATCCACAACTAGAACATCAGTTGAACCCCCAGGTGACACAAAACTCTGAGGTCCGGTGCGGTAAAATAACTTCCGCAGAATTAAAGCCCAGAAAAGAAATATAGAGAAAAATAAAGTCCGTGGGTGTTATTTCTTGAAAAATAAGACCCGCTGGCTTTATAATTCCGCTGATGGAGTTCTTTCACCGCACCCTGAGAAAAATTCGCCTGACTGAAGCAGAACTGTGAAGAAGCTATGGTGACTAGGAAGTCGTTAAGGATACAAACCTTCAGATCTCCAACACACCAGGAATACATTTCTTGGGAGGCACTTCTTATAGGGGTTTAACGATTTTTTTAGTACATCAATAGACATATTAAGGACTTCATCAAATCCTCAGAATGGTTTGTATATGGCGACATTTTTTATCTTATAACTCTTCTGTACGTGTGTTGTAATCAAACTTCTCCTAAACGGCTGGACCGATTTTGATGAAATTTGGGTCCAAGGATGGTTTAGATTCAGATGTGTTGAAAATTGGCCAAAAGGGTGCGGCACCTCCCATACAAAACAAAACAAACTTATATTTAGAAAACTACCGAACTAATTGAACTCAAATTTTAAGAAAATTTTTGTTTGATTTGATCAAAATTGGGCAAAGGAGCATGGTACCTCCCCTATAAAAAAATATACTTTTTAAATGCTATTTCTCGACACCCATGGGAGCCAAAGTTGTAAAATTGTAGACTTTGTACAGAATAAGGCCGGACACATCGGTTAAATAAAATGGCCGCAGAGCAATTGACGGACAATGAAAATGTACCAGTAGGCAAAACAAATTTTGCTCGCTAGTTATTTATAAATAGGTTTCAATAAGCCACAGTTAACCTCTTCCACCCAGCAGACATTACCTTGGGCTAGCATTGACCTCCTTGTCAGCCCACTAATATAACTTAACCCTACTACCCCCGTAAATTTCCAAAAAATTTTGCGTAATATTCTTCTTGTCTGCATTTGTACAAGCGCGTAGGTTTTGGCGAATTGCAGTCGATTCGTCGCGGTATTCTTAGATGAACTCGCCGGTGAACGAAATCTTCTGTTGAGGAACTCGAAGCGAACGAAAAGTGATATCTTTAACAACGGAATAAGAAAATTTGTAGATGCACTTTATCCGATTGAATTAAAAAGAAAACAAAATCAAATGACAATGACAACCGAAGGCGCCAAGCAAAACATAAACGAATGACCTAGTGGCTATGCATTGCGCGTTGCATATGCTTTGACTTACTCGGGTTCATGTTGCGTAAATAGTACAATAATTTACGATACAAATGTCATTAATTTACTTATCGCTTCCCAAGTGCCAGATGTTGGCTGAAGGAGTAATCAGACTCTTTCAATTCGGATCAATCGTTGAAATATATTTGAGAATGCTAAGGAGGGTCAACTAGTTTATAAGAACATTTAGGAAAAATAAAGCAGATTCATTTTGAATTTCAAACAACTTGTTTCTCATTCTCCTCTGAATTTGTTACAGGACCTTAAGATCACTGACGTTTGATCGTTACATCTGAAAAAGCTTCTCAATTCAGACGTTCGAACTCGGCATAATTGTGGATCTCTTCCATTCGTCCCAAAAATAAAACTTACACAAACGAATAATTGTGGTAAGCTAGGTCTATGGTGTCTATACAAACCTGTTGCTCCAACTATTTATTTGTTAATAGATTTCACTTTAACAGCGATCTTACTTTTGATGGCGTTAGTCCGTGGCGGACCTGCGAAGATTTCAGATACTTAGAAAATAAAATGTTAGGTACACTTGACATTTAGACATGGATAGACCGTATCAATATATTAAATTATAACTTCCCCTTGTCTGGATGCAACTTTATACTAGAACATTCCATCTATCATTTTTTAATTTAGTTTCACTTCTAAACACTCTTCCGGAATCAACAAACTGCAAATACACAGAACCCCAATAAATTAGCCGATACCGACGATTTCAATTCAAATTTAGGTAGGTACGCGTTCAACTTGTAGTATATGTCAATAAGTTCGTTCATGCAGAAAACAAGCTCTTAGCCTAAACTAGTTAGACAGGTGATGGGATAGGTGCGATGCGATGGCAGTACACTATTTAAGCACACGCTTCCGAAGCACAAAATTTCACTTAAAAAAATCTCCAATATACCTGTGAATGCCAGTGAATCGTAACGCTTCATAGATCTCATGGAGTCGAAAAGACTACCTTTGTTTTTATCACTCATACTATTTAGTAGGTGTTCGTATCGATATGTCGGTCGTTCGCTACTTTGACACGGTAACTAGTATTTCCACCCAAAAACAACTATAGATCCACTCTCACTTTACACGAAAACTGTTCTATTTGATTCTAAACTTCGCAACACATCTCTACACCTGTTGCACATCTTCGGAACTCAATCGGAATTATTGTGTCAATCTGGGCTAGCGTCTCTGCGGTTTGTGATTACCAACAATACCTAATACCCAATATAATACCTCGTCAATTGCTACCTGTTACGTCATAAGCCACAAAGTTGTAATAAGAAACGCTTTCGCGCGCCATACCATCCAGTAGATACTATGCAAGCGGGCGCGATAGACAGACCATAGCACCAGGTTCCAGCAAGTTATTTTCCCCATACTTACCGGATCCGTTTGGTCCGATTGGCACATGTGTATGGCATGGTGTGCGCCTAACTAGCTGCACTGCTGATGGCCCAGTCTCTCTAGCTTAGCGCCTTGACAGTGAACTTAGATGACTGGTCGGGGTTTGTGTTGTGATGCAGTTGCATTATGTATAGCTGACGGTACTACTGCTCGACACTTTGATAAAGTTGATCGGAAACAATGCACTGTGACTAATGGATTTGTTCATGATCATGATCATGATCGTTGTAATGAAGCATTATTGACATGTTGATGGGATGCTACACCGATCTCGTGCTTATAGTGTAGGTAGAGAGTATGAGAGAGACGTCAAGTTTGCCTGACGTAACGTCAATATTATTGTTGTTTTATATCAGCGACAGGGAAACGTAAAATGGGGGATTTTCTTGGCTTCCACTTCGGAAGCAATATCATTCCAAAGCAAATTCATATTATTGTAATAATAAGCGGTTTGTTTATATTTGTAGTACATGCGTAATCGGATGTAATTTAATTAAAAACAAATTGACAGAGTTTATTGATCTAAATGCAATCGATTGTTTTTACTGTCATTTGCGCATTTGTATAGTTTTACAATTGACAGTCTTTACATTTCGGTGCACATCTAAAGAAACGATGTAATTTATAAACAATACATTCAGAAAGCAAACAATGCTCGTTTATTTCTGATCTCTTCTCCATTTAACACTTTTAAAGTCTCGATCAGAGGCCGTCAACGTTCGCAACTGAAAAGCAGGGACTGTCCCGTATT
Source organism: Cheilosia soror (assembly GCA_949372485.1). Lineage (NCBI taxonomy): Eukaryota > Metazoa > Arthropoda > Insecta > Diptera > Syrphidae > Cheilosia > Cheilosia soror. Next base: position 71,266,923 of record OX443563.1, on the reverse strand, counting down.
TCGATTGCAATGAATATGTAAGGTATGCATCTAAAAAGCTAAAATCTAGCACAATACACAGCACACTCCTAACAGTGAAGCTAAAATAAATCACTTTTCCAATGCTTCTCTACATCACCTTGCTATATATTCGCTTAATATAGATGTGTAACGTTCACTGAATAGTATAGGTACCTATACTGTTTCGATTTGAAATAATAAAAAAAAAAAACAATAGATGGCGCAACAGGTATAGGCACCCTAAGCAAGCACGTAGCCAAGGGCCCGAACATCTAAACAAAAAACTAAGAACTAAAACTCTAATTTAAATTCAAATCTATAAAAATAAAGAGACAGTCCAGGTAACTACATATACAGTAACAAAACGCTAGGTACATATGTTGATTGTAGGTACACTGTGCAAGCCATCGCTTGAACCTATCTCTGTCTAATGCCATGTCAACCCCTGCAATTCACAATTGCCTTGGTGTAGTTAGTTTCTTCCACAACTATTCACAATCAAATGCAAATATAACTTTCAAAAATGTCATTAAAAAACACGCACCAGAGATTCCGAAAAACTCGTAAAAGTCGAAAGTTGCCTTTGTAAAACAAGATTCATTGAAAGGCATGACAGTATTATTTCCTTTGTAGAGCTCTTCAAATGCATCTCAATAAGTCCTGAAGAAATAACGAGCATAACTTGGGCGATGTCTTCGAAAGCATTATCACTTTTGGCAGCGGTCCAAAAAAGTGATTTCCTAGTAAGCCTAATTGTATGCGAAAAACTATTCAGTTTTACGCTGCCCTTATCAGTTTTTCTAGAGAACAAATCCTTAGATCTCGTTTCTGTAATCGATCGCACAAAATACCTAAGTTCTCAATTCAGAACATCAGAGAAAATGCCGAAGATTTTTTCAAAGATGCTTTTCAATCCGCATCCCAACTTGCCGAAGACTTATTTAAAGTTGAATTATGAGCTCCAAGAACTTCATTGAATTTATAAATATCGCACTTCCGGTTGTATTAAAGGGTCCGCCAAATAACTTTTTTTTTTTTTGAAAATGCTATAAAAAAAACTACTGGGGGCCAACTATGTAATTCGATTCTACAATCAAAATGTTCGAATTCGGAAGATTCGTACTCTGTAACTCTATAGCCAGCGCTCATATTCGAAAATCGAACGGACCTCGAATTGTCTATTTTTTTTGGTACTACCTAATCCTAAAGTAAACGCCAAAACCATTCGAATTCGCAAATAATCATTCTAATGCAAATGTGTTTGCGAACAGGCTGTGTAGATTGCAGAAATCTCAAAAAATGTGAGTAAGAAGTTTGTTCATAACTTATTAAATATTATTATATTTTATGCATAGGGAATCATCTAAATGTGCAAACACAAAGACATCTCAATTTGAGATTCTTGTTCAATACATGACAATGCATCTCGACTTATCGAAAGGATTTATCCCAAATTCGCCTTGGCTAAATTTGATCGTTGCAATCCTCATTTTCTTCGGTAAAAAATCAAATTGCGACACTGTCCATGTTGATTTAGCACCTCATAGCACCTATTCACGAATCACAACAAATGATTATTTCGTTTTATTCAAAAGTCTGTCAAACACAATGCGAGACTCGTTCGAAGGTCGGAAATTGTTTGGGAAAAAGTTGGCATTACTTACATTCGATTCTAATTTCAATCATAGTTCCGTTTGAAAGTAGAATCGGAACCAACTTTCGAATAGAATCGAAAGTAGAATCGAATTACATAGTTGGCCCCCTGAATATTTTCTTAAATTTCTTTTTTTATTTGAAAGTAGAATCCTTCCGGTTAATAATGGAAAATAATTTCATTCAAATCGCTGCCTCGGCTGGCACGATCGGTCCAATTTTTTAGCACATTATCGATTGTGTGCAGCTGTATTTCACCAATGGCTTCACGAATATTGTCCTTTAAAGCGTCAATTGTCTCTGGCATGTCGGCGTAACACTTATCTTTTACGGCATCCCACAAATAATAGTCCAACGGTGTCAAATCGCAGCTCCGCGGTGGCCAAACGACATCAGCTCTGCGGCTGATAATGCGATCTTCAAAAACAGGGCGCAAAACATCGAGTGTAGCTTCGGCTGTGTGGCACGTAGCGTCGTCCATTTGAAACCCAAATGTTGCCAATATCGTCCTCTTCAATTTTTGTGAACAAAAATTCGTTCAACATGACCCGATAACGATCGCTATTGACTGTAACTGCCACGCCTTGCTCATTTTCGACGAAAAATGGCCCAATTATGCCTCTGGACCAAAATCTGCCACAGCAGCAATTTTCTCGGGTGTACGCACTGTTTTTGGCTTTTCACGCTTTGGTTTATCGATGAGGATGCCACTTTCACTTTTTTCACAAGATAACGAACATACGGAGCTGACGGTGCTTCTCTTCTTCCAAAATCCGTGCGCAATTTTCGCACACATTCTGCAACATTAGATACCATGATTTTCAAAGTAATGTCGCAATATTTCCCAGCGTTGTTCAAGCGTATACACAACCATATTCGTTCAGCGGAAGGATAAAACTAATTATCTGTCAAATCAGACATGAGCTAAGTGTTAGTGTTACCATTCGCGAAATAAGCACTAGTTGAAAAAAAACGTTAGATGGCGGACCCTTTATAACTCGTAACGTGTGGCCTGCAATTGACACTAAAAGGTCTATTAGATTTAAACAGATTCATCAACAGGTAGTTAGGTAGGTTTGGCGGTTTATTAGAAAACCCCAATAGCACTAAGTGCCGTTTTGTTACCACAACTCATTTGACCTTGTTGTTGAAGTTTATCGAAGTGGAGAGTTTAAATCCAGCCCGTGGAATTCAAAAAGGTTATAAGTTCTTTGATGCTATTCTTCAAACCTTCCTTGAGGGATGTGAAAAAGGGTTTTCCCAGAGCTCGCTGTCTAGTCCTAGCTATAGTCCCGGACAAGCGCGTAGGTAGTAAATGAGAGTTTATTTTTCGGTTGCGTCATTACAACTGCGACAGTGTGTATTGTGTGGGATGCCTAATCTGCTTGCATAGGGCCTGTGGTAATAGCTGTTATCCTGGCTATTTCTTTACGTGATTTACTCAGGAGGTGGGTTGTTTTTTCCCTGCTATAATTTGGCCACATCATTCTTGATGTGACACAATCTGTTAGCCGCCTCCATCTGAAATTGGCTTTCGATAGGGATTCTGCGGAAATTTTTGCTTTGAATTTGGACCGATTACGCAAGTGAGCAGTGGAGGCTTGAACCTCGCCTGGTCAGCTCATCAGCCTGTTCGTTCCCATAAACGTTGCTATGGACTGGAACCCAGATCAGGGTAATCCTGAACTGATCAAGCGAGGCCAACTCCTCTCGACATCCTAATATTAATTTTGAGTTTATATTGACTAAGGCGATAGCCTTGATCGCAGCTTGACTGTCAATAAATATGTCTGTCTTTTGCCTCGGAACTATGAATTGGGTAGTTTGATTAGGCGACATACTTCACGGAATAAAATATCAACAATCTCACAGTTTATTGTAATGAATAACAGTTGCTAAGTGAAATCCCATATAAAACTAATTTCCACTAATAGTAGTTCTGAAATATTTTCTGCTGAAGACAAACAAACCGACAAAACAATTAAAATTCTTAATCAAATACTCTCTTAAAGTAAGCTAATTGCGTGCCGCCATTAAGAAAATTAGTCGAAAATGAAACATCCCCATCATAAATGTGTTTTGCTCTGCTGTCAAACAAACACCTTTTGATTCTCCGAAATAATCATGATAACATATAAATTATTTATCAAATAAATTTATAATCAAAAGTACACACAACTGTTTACCATGGCTCTGACGAAAAACAAATTTCGTCGAACTTTTTCAAGGTAATTTACAGAGGAGAAAAAAAAAACACCTAATCGACACATGATGATCTAGATGTTATATGAGTTCTCTAGTATCTTCAGTGATTACATTTATTGGCTTTTCAGAATCCAAATTTTAAACTTCCTGTTGACAATTATAAATGACAATTAAATGGCAGACGAAATTACCCCACAAAGACTGGAAGTGACACATCTTAGACGAAGCTGTAAATAGGTTCACTTTTGCCTCTGGGCATACGATGCGGCGCGTCAAGTTCAGTTGTTATCAAAAGTAATTATAGCAATACAAATATAAGTCTATACAGCTATAATCCAAATAGAAGGTGTCAAGCAATAAATTTACTTTGGCAGATTTTTTATTGACCATCAAAATTTTATGTTTACCCAGAAAGATACATAAACAACACAGATAGGTGTATATATTCAGTACATTGAGTGTCATCAGCTGATTTGCTGTTCAAATCTGGGGGAATGACTGACAGTCACAAATATGGGTGAAGGACAACTGGATAAGTGTGGCAAATTTGCAAAATATTTAATTTGAATAGGGTTGTTCTTTTGAGATACTTGTAGCTAATGAGGTTTCAGTTAAATATATTATTAGATGGATGCATAAGAGTGTTTGAAGATGGATCTGATTCTGGTGTCAGAAAACAGCAAGAACGAAAACCACACGGAGGGGATTTTTATTGATATCTTATCATATCAATATCAATCCAGCCAGCAAGTATCATGCTGACTGATTCTTAAAGGTATCGCGTTAACAAGAAACAACAATTGTGCAACGAGTTATAGATTTCTTTTAATTGCTAATCAATTGTTTCGTCTTTTGGAAATACCTGGGTATATTTTATCAGTTGTCAGAAATAAATGCACGTGAGCAAGAATTGCCAATAAGTCATAATCCTTGCTATCAATATTCGTTCGTGCAAGGTCATCTGCTCGAAAATACAAGTGGACATCAAACCAATGCCTTGACAGATAATCGAATCGAAGATCAGGTTTAAGATAGCATGACAGTAATAACTTTTAAAACGATTATAATGCAGATAATTTCAGTTTCGTGACGCCAATGGCGTTAATTTTAGTTTTATTAAAATGACAGCAAAGTAGTAAGTATCTTATCTTATATAAAAATAAACTTTACGGCTCACTGATCATCAACACCCAGTCCAAACCCTTTGCTTTAGAAAGCTGGAGGTTTGCTTTATGATCTTTACAAGGAATAAAGAAGGATATTTCGAAATTCAACCCTTAAAAGGGGTAAAAGGGAGGCTCAAATTTTGTATGGGACCATTTTTAGTTTTTATACGATTGACTTCAAACTCGGTTTCGGAAATTCAACCCATAAATGGGGGGGAAAGGGGGGTGAATCTTTATGTGGGAACAGTTTTATATTTCATCCGATCGACTTCAAATTCAAACTCGGTTTGTGTAGTCTATTATAAGAAACGAAGATAATTAATATTTCCAGTTTTGGAAATTTCGATTGGGGCCCGAATTATTGGCGATTGGACCCTTTTAAGGGGCCCTTTTCTTAACTCACGAACCGTTCGTCGTATCAATTTAAAACTTTTTAATGCGTTCCAACCTCTGTCGCCGTTGAATATGCTTGCTTATCGCTTCATCTAACTCCAGCGTACGTACTCCAAGGATATTCAAGCGGAATTCTGTAAGAATGGGGTTATACTGGTAGAAAGTGGTACACATCCTCACGATCTGTCTGGTTGCATATGTTTCACAGTTTAGGAAGATCTGGGCGGTATGGAATATAATTAAGGACTTGCTAGCTAAGAAATATGTTTTGTTACGTAGATAGAGGCTCAGTCTGCTATAGTATGATCTGTGTTGAGATGCTTCTCAAAACCTTTGGTTGTGTGAATTTTTATTTTTGAGGTGAATGGAACAGACCTACAATTATACGCCGAATCCAAACCTCTGAGTTGAGAACCTTTCGAGGTGGTGCAATGGAAACAAGCTTAAGATGTAGGTAACATTATGTTTTCCAGGGGTTGAACCTGTGACCCCTCGCTTAGTAGTCCAGCATACTAACCGCTGAACTACAGTGCCACTGATTTTGTATACCTAGCCATAATTAAATATTGATAGAGGAAGAAAATCAGTTGCCAGTCAGACCTAATGGATTTGTCATAGTTTCCTAAGCGATCCTATATGATATCCAGTTACTCTTCCAATTCAGCTAGACCTCTCTTCACATCCTTGCTTATAATTATCTGTCTTTTTGTTGCTCTTGCTAATTTCATAATTTTGACAATTCAGCTGCCCTTCCTCTGTGCTCTGTCTTGTTTGTCACTGATTGCGCTTCAGTTTCTTCGACCACCTCACTAAGAGAATACTAAAGTTATCTTCCCTTTGCGGAGCGCTTACTTAAATGACATCGGGGCAAATTGTTCGACTTTTGGGGACACTTTTTGTCAGTAGCCGGGTTCCGCTAGTTTTGTAGTAAACGGTGACCACTACAGTCTCAGTGGATCGTTTAAAAGGGACTTTCATTTATCTGTTTGCCCGTGATGGCCTCGGGTTCGAGTTGTATGGTGACAATAGCCTTGCTGCGTGATCTTCGCTCTCACATTATTTTTCATTCAATAGTTCCGTTTCCTACGTTTCATTTACGTTTTCTATGAGGCTTTTACCGTTGACGAGTAAACGACGTGCTATGGAATCCGTACCATCGGGTAGGCGTCCTCTAGGTATTCCAAGGATGAGATGGTTAGATCAAGTCCATAATCTCTCCTATAACCGTATGGGGATTGCCCTTGATGATTTAGAGTCGATGGCGGAGGATCGAGAGCTATGGAGGGTCCACTTGAGCAACCTACACCCGCGACCCACTTAATGGACAAGCGGACCATTGAAAATGAATGAATGAATGAATGAGGCTTTTACATGGAGATATCATTGGCACCTTAGCTCTTCTCAACTAAATAATTTTGGGCGGATTTGAAACGCTCTTTTCGCAAAATTTTTCGGGTGCCGAATCTGTCATTTTACTCTCATAAATAAAGCTACGATTACACGGCCATTTTTTCGAGTCATTTAAATGGCGCTCTTACGTAGAAATCCCGTCACAAAGCAGTCATTTAAATGTCGCTCTGTGTGATCGCCATTTTTGGCAGCGTCATTTAAATGACTAGAAAAATGGCGCACCAAATGACATGAATTAAGTGTCATTTAAATGGCGGAAAAAAATGTCCGTGTGATCGCTCTTCAATGACGTCTAGGACAAATGACTAAACTTTTTGGCTGTTGCGTCATTTAAATGACTCGCAGTGTCCGTCATTTGATTTTGAGACACAAATGACGATAGTCATTTCGTGTGATCGCCATTTTTTCAATGACGAATCGTAGCTTAAATGTCGCTCTAAAAAATGGCCGTGTAATCGTAGCTTAATGAGAAAGATATCATTTAGGCTCTTGAGGCAACAAGCAATAAGCAACTAGCAACTGAAAATAAGCAATCAGCAACATTTTTCGTTCGAGCGATATTTAGTTTCTTTGATGTGAGACCTCTAATATTGCGTGTTTTCTATTGCCAGTTGCTTATTGAATGTTGCCTCAATGTGAGAGCCGATTAATAGTTTAAATAATTGCGTCTGCGTCTAGGTTTCCAGTCAAAAGTGACGCCAAATATTCATATTAAAATTTATAGCCAATCAGTAATTCTGAGTTGCAATTAAGCTAGTGTAGGTCACTTTCATTTGCCCCAAAAATAAAAACTCACACAAACGAATACTTGTGAGAAGCTGGGCCTGGGGTTCTTTTGAGGTTTAGAGGCATGTTGCGACAACCTATACTTGTTCCTTAAAGATGTATGGTATTATAGTTATACCAAATAAGGGAAGAGTAACGTTTCCTTTTGGAGTGGACGGTTCGTATACCCTCCACAGAAAGGTCGGTATATATTCACTTTGTATTTACATTTGTACCCCAAAGAAAAAGCCATCAAAGACCCCATAAAGTATGATTTAGTCATGTCCGTCTGTCTGTTGAAAACACTTTAGAATCCGTTATATCGGTCGAATGGTTCTGGTACCTCCAAGAGGGTGGAGGGTATCAAAGCATCGGCCTCGTAACACTTTTACTTGTTGTTCTTTTTAAAGATTTACTATTAAAAAAAAATTATCCAGAAATTCGTAATATACCTCCGTTTGTGTCAAGAGCTTTATCAACAAAACAAATAAAATTACGCGCACATGTTTAGTACTTGGCAATAATCTGCCACAGAAATTTCGTACAAAATTAGCTTTTATCAGCGTCTAGCCAGTTCATTTGTGTCTAGTCTTGCAATTTGATTTGCAAACAAATTATGTCTCACCACTGTCACGTGCGTAGTACTTCTGAACACTTTAGACGATACAAATTTCAACAACATAAATTATACCTAGATCGATCAAGCTATCAAAGAACCGTTCTCGGAAAAGCTTTACACTAACAACCGAACCATAGGTCAGACTTCCTACGGTAGAGGAAGTCACTTTTGCGATCATATCGTTATAAAAACTGGCAAATCTGCCCGAGTGAATGAAATCCGGCCAGCCCAGAAATGCTCAAGGCCTTAGATGAAGAGGGAGATGGATTTCGCCATGGATACGTCTTGTCTCCTCTCCGTACAGCATACAGCGCAATCTCAAGGGAAGAATATTTCGAATTGGGAGTTCTGAGGATAAGTCATTTGCTCTTCGCAGATGATAACTTGGTCATCCTTGGGTCCTCTCAGACTGAACTTCAGCGCGCACTCGATCGGTTGGAAGCCGTTTGTGTTGAAGCTGAGATGAAAGTAAACGTGAACAAATCTGAAGTGATGGTCGTCTCCAGACCGCCTGTTCAATGCACTCTGCATGTAAGTGGAGTCCCATTGAAACAGGTGGATAAGTTTAAGTATCTCGGGTACTTATTCACTCACGAATGATGGGAGGAGCAATGATAAGTTTTCCTGTAGGATTGGTCAGGCTGGGTCAATTTTGAGACAGCTTGGGCAATCTGTTATTAGAAGAACTAAACTTAGTCAAAGCTAAGTTGTCAGTCTTTAATTCAGTGTTTGTTCCAACTTTTACCTATTGTCATGGGTTTGGATAATGAACGAAAGAATAAGATCGCGGATACAAGCTGCCGAAAAGAGATTCCTCCGTTGTATTGCTGATGTGACCCGTAGAGATCGCATTAGAAATGCCAGACTACGGTGAGGAACTTAATGACGAGCAGCTACTTCTCCGGACGGAGCGATCTATGCTTCGGTGGTTTGGTCATGTTAAACGCATGTCCCCGACCAGGATTCCACGACGTGCTATGGAATCCGTGCCATCGGGAAGGCGTCCTTCTGGTAGACCCAGGTTGAAATGATTAGATCAAGTTTAAAATTTCTCCTCTACCCGTATGGGGATTGCCCTTGATGATGTTTTAGAGTCGATGGCGGAGAATCGAAAGTTATGGAGGGTCGACTTGAGCAACCTATATACCCGCGACCCACTTAAATACTTGATGGATAAGGGGGCTATTAAAAATGATTGATTGAATCAAAGACAAATGCTTCTCAGTTTTGGTGGTTTTTATTTTGGTATCTTAGGTTAGGTAAGGTTAGGTTAGGTAAAAGAGGGGTATGAGAGAGAGAGATAGGTCTCATACGGCACTAGGCTTAGTCATTTCCATCTTGGTGTACGCTTGCTTGCAGCTTCCTTGCAGCTGGCATATAAACAAACAAAACTCTGCCCACGAAGCGGCAAAATAAGCTTGTCGACATTTTCAGCTAGCATTGCCGCTTCGTGGACAGTAGTTCGTTTGTTTATATGCCAGCTGCAAGCAAGCGTACACCAAGATGTAAATGACGAAAGCGTGCGTATGAAGTGCAGCTACGTGGACAGTAGGCCTTACCAGTTCCGCATCTCGATGATAAACCCAAAAGGGATTATAAAGCTTATTTCATATGTTTGTGCAACCCGGAAAGTGGGCTCTTAGAATTGGTTCTAAGTTTGCTGTCTTACAGTTGTCATTCTTCTAGAGGTCATACTTCTAGAGGTAATACGTCTAGAGGTAAAAAAAAGATAACACACAAACCATACTCCCTACAAAAGTGAAAATGGAACTAAATATTTAGCATGGTTATTGGTTATGTTTTTTGTGCTTCAAGCACTTTCAAAACCTCTTGGAATTAGAGATAGCAACACACGAACGCAGACTTTCATTCACTTAAATCGGGGATCAAGGATACAGAACTAGGATTCATCTATTCATCTATTGGATATCAGATGAATAATTTAGAAGTATCCAATTTACTGGTGCGAAATCAATTCGAATGACTGCCTTTAGTTTGGAGGATAATTTTTTTTACAATGTGCTTCTGCGAAACATTATGCAGATTATGAGTATCAACAGTGAGTAGATACATGTTATAATCACGCGCAGATAAAGGTGAAGGTGCACATGTGCACATGTACCTATTATACTATTTTTTTGTGCGGACCTTTGGTTTATCGAATCTTCTTATCAAAAGTGTGTGGACTTTGAGTTTAATTTGAATAATTTATAATGAAATATACACACATTTGAAGTTTACAAACATTATACTTTCAAAAATGTAGTTAAAGATAGGTTCATAAATTTAGCAAGCTTCCCAATCTTGTTTGCGCGTATAAAAAAAAAAATGAAGTTCACAATCAGCTAATACCGATACTGTCAATCATTTTGACTCTTTAATTAAATTTGTGTTAGAAACCGAAAATAAATCCAATTGAAGATAAAGTACAATTTTTAATGATTTTTTATTCCAATTGTTAATTGGAAACAACAAAACGACAGAAAGACAAAGCCCGATTATGACTTGCGTTTTTTTGTTAACCTACAATATCCAGAAATATTTTCTAGGGCTGTGCGGTGAGAACTTTGTCAAATTGCTGATTCGTGTATGTTGCTGATTTCGAGCGTGCTTTTGGCTAATTACTAGTAATTAGTTAACCGAAAAGTTTCTATTTTGCTATTTTGTATTCGCAGGCAGGAAATGAACGTAACAGTTAGATTGCTCTTCATGGTGGTCAGCAGAAGCAGCAAAATGTGCTGTATTAATGATTTGTCACATTTGCCTCTTAACTGGAATTAAAACAAGTGCTAACTGAACTGATAAGTGTAAAATGTTTTCAACCGCAAAAATTAATGTCGAACGTAGGTACTCGCGCATGATTTTTTTTAATTGAAATTTTCAGAAAAATATCAAAACCGATTGTGATTTTAATGGACAGGTAGGTAATTAGAGCAGCACTTCACGGGCGGTTTAATAATGTCACTCGAACGGGGGATTTGAACTTACAATTGTGATCGAGTAATTTGAGCAAATTCCAAATATGTACAAGTCGCAATTTGACTGTTGTTAGATTATTATCATTAACGAAATGGTCGCACAATCATAAGGGAACCTGAAATAGGTAAGGAATAATACCCAACAAACGTTCACGTACAAGTGGCAAGGCAGGCAAGCGATAAAATACCCTGGTTGTTTCCAGCCAGCAAAGGAGAGGTTTACCCTACGAAGGTAGATATGTTCTGGATCTTGAAGTTCGAAGAACTTGTTGTTTAAAGAAGTAATGAAAGGCATGACACACTAGGTATTTGTAGTGCAGTGAAATAAATCCCGCGGCAAAAAAACCCGTAGGCAAAAAAGGAGCTTTATTTCTAAAAGGTGTGGCTTTTAATGCCACTTTCTCATGGGATTTTAATTTCAATTATCAACGAAAACAAATCCCATTATAGATCCAAAAATTAAATATGTAAATGGAATATTATTTATTAATATTTTCAGCTCGCAATCGCCTACAGGAAGATGGAGAGTAACTGAAGCAGTATATAACTTATTTTATCATCTGATGATTCTTAACGTCACTGTGTCGTTCATTATAGGGTGGGCCAAATACAAGTTTCTTTTTATAAAATGCAATAAAATGAACAAAATTATTTTTTTTTCCATACATTATGGTGAGAGTAGCGCATTCTGTCACTTCAATTTTCCAAAAGGTTTGGGGATGTAACTCACTTAAGTGCTTGAATCGTTTCCGTATTGTTGGCATAACATCGGTCCTTCACGGTTCCCAAAAAAAAGTCCAAGGGGGTCAAATCGCTGCTTCGAGGCGGACAATTGACATCGCCAAGACGGGACGGGACGGGATTACACGATTTGGGAATTTGGTGCGCAAAATAACGATTATGGCATGGGCTGTGTGGCATGGCGCGCCATCCTGCATGAACCAGAGGTCGTCCAAATCCATGTCTTCAATTTCAGTATAAAAAAAGTCGGTTTAACATGGCTCTCTAACGTCCAGCCTCATTTTCGAAGAAAAATGGTTCAATGATGCCACCACTCCACAATCCGCACCACCAAACTGTCACTTTCTATGGATGCATCAGCATTGTACGACGACGGGAACCATGAGTGTTGTTTACTAGCGTACCAGTCTCACGAACTTTTTGCACAAACTTGCGTAAAGTAGTCGCGGTGGGTGCTTCATTTTGGCCAAAACTTCTTCTTTTAAAAAAACGCACTGTTTGGGCTAAACAGCACTCATTTTGGAAATAAATTTTCAATATTTCCCAACGTTGTGAAGGTAATGATACTGACTTTCTGTCAAGATTTTCAACGGAAATCAGCTGTCAGTGTCAAAATAACCTATGATTTAAAAATAAACCACTAGATGGCCCACCCTTTAATTGCAATATAATAGTTCATTATAAAAGCACACAATTGGCGTATTTTTTTGGGAAGTGAGTATAACAAAACCAAAAGTGAGTATACAAGTTTTGCATGTAAAAGTAAAAGTGAGCTAGCTATAGATTCTCAAAAAAATACGCCTAATCATCGCCAAACTGATAGAACGGTCAAAGTGGAACCGAACCACTTCTAGTTCACTCTTCACTCATAAAATTTTACTGTACATACCAGAGTATATCCATTAATGAGTAGGGACACTCTCTCTACATATGCATTTCGTACTACCACAAAGCAAAATGCAGAAAAAATCTTACAATAAGTGGAAGCAGGTCGAAAGAATACTTTTTACCTGCATACAACGACTGCTTGAGAAAAAAAGGGTACACAACACATTTTGCCTGTACCACTACATGGGGCTTGCTGCGTACGACAAACGATTGTGGGTTTTTTCATAAAGCATTTTTAAAGGCGACCTGAAGTGATGTCAGTATATTAGTATTTTCTCTCAACCATGCAGGTTGATCAGGTAACCAGCTTTGCTTTCGTAGAATTGGTAATAAAAAACAAATTTTGTAGTTTTTCCCATTGGTTATTGATTAAATGGTCTTTGTTATGGACATGAAAAAGAAATCTTTTATTCTCTATCACGAAATTCAACCATTTTGCCTTGCTACGACTTCGTTAATTACCATATTTTACGATTTTAAGTTTTATTGCCAGCACTTTTTAGGTAATATAATTCACAGCAGATGGTCATACTAATTACTTAGGTTGGTTGTAGAGGGGATTGTTTTCATTTTTTTCGCACGTATTTTTAAAGGCGACCTGGAGTTGGATTGTTATCAGTCGTTCATTACCATCAATTGACGAAGTAAAGGGTGTTCAGTGTCAGTGCGTGTGGCAAACAATTAAAAATAGTGAAAATTAAAAGTTGAAGTGCAAGTTTGCATAGTTTAAGAACTTTAAATAAAATAATGGGAAAACATTATGTTAAATGTTTGACGTGTGGGCGAGAGCAGAAAGAAAATTTTGGAGTTAAATATTTCAAAATACCGGATAATAGTAGGATTAGAAGACGATGGACAAAAGAAAACTGCACTTGCTACAAACTATGCCATTGTTGTAATGGTTAGGGGTATCACCCATCGTTACAAGCAGTTGCTCGGGTATTATTTTGTTAATTCCGCCTGCCCAGCTAGGACTTTAAAAGTAATTTTATTTACATGCATTAAGCAATGTGAATATGAAACCTAGGCTTGTAATCTCAGATCAAGGTGGAAATTTCATTGGTCTAAATAGACTCCTTGGTATTCCCTTTGAAAAGCCATTTTTTTATGTAGAAAATACTAAAATATTTTATATGTTCGATAGCCCTCATCTTTTAAAATCATTCTGGCGAAATTTCATGAAGTACGATATTGCTGTTGACAACAAAAAAGCAAATTGGAAAGACGTTGTGAACTTTTATTTATGGGAGAAAAATAATTCATTTCGAATGGCTCCCAAATTGACAGATGAGCACGTTTTTCCCAACAATTTCCAAAAGATGAGGGTGAGGCTTGCTGCTCAAACGATAAGTGCAACAGTTGCAGCTGGTATTTATACTCTAGCTAGTCACGGTGCTGTATCTTCAACAGCTATTAATACCGCTGAAATTATTGACAAAATAGATAAGTTATTTGATATTTTCAATTCATCTAAATTTCGAGAATCCAAAAAATTCAGAAGGCCATTTTTCGCAAACCCGGAACAAATTACTTTTTTGCATGAAATGAATTTATTTTTTGAAAATATGACTTTTCATGAAAATTCTAGAAATGTAACTAAAAAAATGCGTTTTATAAAAGGATGGCAACAGAATATAAATGCCTTAATTGGCATTTTTACAGAAATAAAAGAAGACGGTATTAAGTTTCTTTTAACAAGAAATCTTAATCAAGATTGCTTGGAAAACACTTTTGCTGTTTTACGTAACCGAGGGGGAAATAACAAGTTGCTGACTCCATTTCAATTCATCTGTTTATTTAAAAGATCTTTTTCGGCAAAGTATATGGAAGATATCACACGTGGAAACTGTGAGCCTAATGCTAACCTGGAACTTCCAGACATTGAAGTGCAGATGGAACCACAAAAACAAAATAAGGACAATTTGGTTTACGCTTTCAAAACTGAACCTGACTATAAAACTGTGGACTTTGGCATTGATAATGCATTCTACTACTTCGCAGGTTATATTTTAAAAAAATACCGCCTAAACCACAAGTATGAGTTAAAATTGAGTCCGCAACTTAACGTTTCCTCCCTTTTTACAGGTTTTAAAGAATATGAAGATGCGAAATTGACACGGCCCAATGAAGAATTTTTAGACTCGTTAGAGAATCTTGAACAAAAATTTATTTCTTGTTTTCCAAATATGTACTACCTAAATAATTTTGAGGGGAATATTTTTAACTTTTTGAAAAATGAATTTCATTACAACTGTTGCAAAAATCAAAATAAGGAATTTCTTATCAAATTTTACGTCCGAGTACGGGTTTACTTTATTCTAAAACAGTTCAATAAAAATAACAAAAAATGTACCAACAAACAAAAATATTTAAGTGTAGCACACATGTGAATATATATTAGATATAAAATGTTCAATAAGAAATATTACAAATTGATTTTGCTTTTTTTTACGTCACACCCTGTACCACATTTTGAAATAGTTCGACTACTCTTCCATCCCTCTTTTACTAGAGCACTTTTAGTGCCGTCTATTTCTCGTGTATGTGTACTGCAAATTGTAAACTGATAAGAAACACGTGGAGAGTGTCCCTACTCATTAATGGATATACTCTGGTACATACTTCCTTTCTCTATCCATCCATTAACGGAGTTCGATATTAGCATAGCATTGATATTAGTCATTAAAAAGATTCCTACCAACGAACAGCTTTGCTGTTTTTAATTCTCTCTATTGTGTCTGAAAAAGTTCCCCTTTACAAGTATAAACCCCGATTACATGAGTGGACGTGCGTGAAGAGCGAAACAAATATTTAATCTTTTCTTTTTTTAACGTTTATTTTTTAAGCCCGATTGATCTTTTATCCATATAAAAAATTCTTTTATTCATATAAAAAATCAATATAGGAATTATCTTTTGAAAATGATTTGCGGTGGTTTTTCGAGTCTATGGCCCGGCCCCTATTGTGAGTTACTATAATTGATCGATGAGCGACAACTATCGATCATCGATTTTAAATTTTCTTATTGTGAATGTGATTGATAGTTGTCGATTTGACAGCAGTCGCTTGTAGTCGATTCCTCTTGGAAGTGAAAAAAATGTTGCGCGTACGAAATGTAAGTGATTTAAAAAAAAAAATAATGTATTAATGTTAAAAAAATAATTCGGCCCTAGCAAGGAGGTATCCGTCGGAACGGAGAATTCTCGGCCACGCAAACTCCGTCGGAGACTCAAATAACATTCGATGTATCCGCCTTCGGAAAGAATAATTAAAATGCGACGACGCATTAATTTGACATGATGTTGTTTCGTGGTACATCGGGGTTTTCCTATTTAGTGCTTGTTTTTTCGTTTGTTTTTGCTCTGGAAACACAAATTTAAGCAACAAATACAACCAATTACTTTGCTAAAATGTTTTTTTCTTTATTTATTTCATTTATCAACACTTCACTGCAAATCGTAAACAAATTCCGCAACTAATTTCTGTCGGAGCATATCGAAAGAAAACTCGTATGAAGCTGTCAAAAATATCAGTAAAAACTCACTTGATCGCACTGAAACGCAAAACGCCAGTGTGCGTTGCATATTTGTCGGAACAAAGTTCCGAAAAGCTGTTCCGAAGTATACTTCGAAGCAAAAATCCTCCGATTCGTATGAAATCGGAGAATTTTCCGTTCCAACGGATACCTCGCTAGGGCCGATTATGAATTCAAATGCAGGGTGAAGCAGGTAATAAACAAAAAGAGCTTCTGGTTTTATTTACGGAAACAAATCCAGATATCACAAATGGATTTTGCACAATCAATGAGGCGATGGGAAAAGATAAGCGCAGAGCTAAACAGCTATGGACCTCACGTGCGTTCATTTCACAGTTTAAAAACCTCTTAAAAAACACCCTTTAATATAAGCGAAAGAAATGTGGTTCACAAAATTTACTTTTCCACAAAAAACCTATTTATGGTTACGAATATATTGATCGAAAAGGGATGTCATAGCATAAAATGTACAAGCCATACTTTAAATTCAGTTGGGTTTATACAAACGTAGACGCACCCTGACCAGGATCTGTCCATGATTCACGATTTGGAGCAACTCAGAATTCATAACATTGAAAGGAATGTTTTTCAGATGTTGAATGCATTACTTTTAGGATATGAAGGATAAGGCATAGAACCATGGATAATTATGGTGCCTTTTAGAAATCCTAATATACTGCAAGAGCGTATGCTTATAATAATTTATTCACAAAGGAGCGTGTAGCAATTGAAAGATGTTTTGGCCATCTTAAACAACGATATCTTATGATTCAATATAAAGTTCGGATATACATAGAAAAGGTTCCAAAAATTATCATACCTAAACATGGCCACATTTGCAATACTATTGTTATTCATTACAGACCTAGAAATGCCTGAAAATAAAATGACGAGTATCTGTCTACTCCTATTTACAGGAGCACGTACTCTTCAAATTAAAATATTTTTTATTCATATAAATTGGAGAGCAAACTATCACTTCATGCTCATGCTTAGGAGTACGTACGTACTCGTAGTTTAAACTCGATTTTTATTCATACCACCTAATGTGTCGGGAATTTATTTATAATCATATCTATAACAGAATCCATCGTACTCGGAATTTTGTTAAGAACCCAGAAAGAACTATCAAAGAAACCGTCGTAGTTGAAATTTTTGCTACGAATTTCGAAGAAGAATACTAATACGAATACGAATATCGAAATTCGTAGCAAAAATGTCTACTACGACGGATTCTTTGATCGTTCTTTCGGGCATATAACATATTTTCGGACATAGGACATATTTTAGCAAGTAATTTGTACAAGTAACAAATATGTTAACTCTTATAATGGTAAGCATGCATTTACTCAAAGTCCAAACCATAAAGTGCAGACAGTTGGAGAATTCTTCAAATAATAATTTTTATGCAAAATTGCGATTAAATTTTTTCTAATTGATCTCAAATTATGTTGTTTTAAAATTACCTACGATCACACCTTCTCTCTATTTTACCCGTAAAAAACGTACCACGTGGCATAGAGCATAGTATGCCCGTCTTTTTAATTCAAATATACATATATAACGACTTGCAGGCAATATAAAGAAATTAAAATTAAAGGATGTGTTAGGAAATTAATTTCAGGCTTTAATTAGTAAAAAGTTAAAATTAGTTAAAATAAATCTTGCACATAAATTAAGCAAAATCATAAAAAAAGCAATTAAAAATTACATATACATAGGTCTGATTAAAATAAATAATAAAAAATTAAAATATCTTACTAATTGCTCTCCGCCGCATTCCGCAAACTATCTGTACAAAAAACTGCAAGCAGGAATTAATGAAACCGTGTAAATCCTTTTAAACTACACACGCGCCGAAAACCGTTTGAATATTAAATTATTTTTGATCTAATACCACCAAATTCGGTTTGTTTTCGCACTTTTCTGTATTGCTGATGTGATGACACTTACTGGCTTTCGGTCATATAAATCACTTAACTTTAAAAATATTACAATAAAAATTACCGAAACCGAGTTTCTAACAAATATTGTAAACAATTTGTAAATTTATTTTGAAAATGACGTCTGTTTCGAAACTAAACTGAAAATTTATTTCACAAAACAACAAAGCTGTTTGAATAAACATATGTAGGGTCAGTTGTCTGTACAACTATTGCCATCAACGTGTGGATGCTTGGAAGTGAGAATGAGAAGCAATTATCATTTATAATTGGTATTGTTTTTCGCTTCGAATGATTTGTGATTCAGAATAATAAAAACTGAACTTGTTTGGCCTGATTGAATTGACAGAATTCAAAAGAATTAAAAGGCTTTTGTGGATTCACAGTCATATGTTGTTTTTTTTTTTTTTTTTTTTTTTTTTTAATTTCACGTTTGAAATGTATACAGAGAAATCAAAAACGATTGCATTTTCTTTCTAGATAAGCATAGCTTAGTATACCTATATAATTCATCGGGGCTGTAAAACAAGTCACTATAACCATAGAGAGGGACAAGGACAATGGTCTGTTAAGTTCTATCACTTTGATAAAATTCTGTTTAACTTGATCTTAAGTGTTACAGGCTGCCAACATCAGGCCTCGAAGGAGTTCTATATGCTAGCGAGGAACATGGGTAAGGTATACTTTTCCCAATTTTTCGAACCTACCTCCAACGAAGCTATAGGCCAAGACCTCCGAAATTTGAGGAAAGTTAAGAAAAACATTTTTTTTATTCTGTCATCATGAAAAGACTCACACCACAACAACGTCTCCTAATTAATTAGTTGTGCGCTTGAATTTCAGTCAATGGGCTCTGCAACAGTTCAATGAAGATTCGCTGTTTTCGCGCAAAATTTTGCTCAGTGACGAGACGAGGCACATATCTGGCTAAATGAATACGTCAACAAATTGTCGCTTTTGAGCTGATAAGCAACCCGAAGAGACTCTCGAACTACCGCTACATCCACAAAAATGCACGGTTTGGTGTAGTTGCTGGAATCATCGGTCCGTATTTCTTTAAAAATGAGGCCGGACATAACATAACAATGGAGAGCGCTACCGCACTATGATAAATGACATTTTGTTATCTGAAATTAAAGCCCTTGATGTCGGCGACATTTGGTTTCAGCAGGGATCATGACGTAATCTTGAATGACAAAAATCTCGAAAAGTTATTTTTTTTTAATCTCGAAAGCAAAAATTGCGAATGTACAAAAATCTCGAAAGACTGTATCTCGAAAAATTGACGAAAATAAAAAGTAAATTCGAGATTTTTTTGGGATCTCATAATATAAACCCAACCTCACACCTACTCCAAATCATACGGGGGGTTGCAGGTGGCTGCTTATAGACAACCACCGCCATAGTTGTTGTGTTTTGACAGACGACTTTTCTATCAAGGTTGTGTATATAACAATACGGACAAGACCGAATTTTGAATGACATAAAATCAAGAGACAACTCAACTGTAGTTGTAGTTGTCTTACATAATAGGGGCATTAATTTCTGGCTCGCCTGGGCGATGTTCCGAGATTCAACCAAATTTGTCCCCAATATTCGGTATTCGAGCATAGACAACATGTGCACATTACCTAACAGCAACTGGATAACCTTCTCGAAATCTTCTTTTGTTTAACCACTCTCTTTCTAGAGACGTACATTCATAGGACAAAAACTAACATAAGTGGAAGGATCTCCCGTGCCGTTTAAGCGTAAGTTCGCCTCATACCTCAAGAAGGTTGGGTACAATCCTTTTGTATTTAATTTATTTGTTTCTGAAATTATGTGTCGTCTGCAATACAAGGTATAATTTTTGTATTTTTAATGTTTTATCCTTATTTCTCTTTTTTTTTCGACATTTTTGCCACCCGGCCAACATTATATTAAGCCCCAGTCACATAGGTGGTCGAGGCGAAATGCATTCTTCAACGTTTATAGACATGTTGGAAAGTTTGAATCCTGACATTAATTCTATTAATCAAGCGAAACAAATCAATCTGGTTTGCAACAACAAGAATAACTTAAATTCGAAATTGTCACTTAAAAACTACTCAAAATGTGAAGACAATTTAACACCCCGACACTAGGTAAAATCACACCCCCATCAATCAGTGTGACAAAATCATATAATATTTTCATCACCACATCCAATCACATGAGATGTGACACCCAACCCCACTATCTAATTCAATTCGGAAACCACAATTTCAATGCATTCGCAACTGATTGAAATGCAGCGCAATGCTGGGACGAGTATCTCGTATGTCGTATTTAAGCGCAGCGAAACACTGCACTGCTGCACATGCACTAACAAAATTCGCTACCCACTCGCACTCGAAATAGAAATGTCCACTCACGCCCGTGCCAAACGAAAATAAAATCAAAACAACCGTCTCGTTATGGTACATCGGAATTATCTAAGCGGTCTTCTTTAATATTTGTTGACAGATAATAATACAGATATAGAGATACATATTTCTGTTGAGTTAGATACTTTTTTTTTTATAACACCGTTTAAACAGATTTCTTTTTCTTGCAATTTACTTTCCACGTCTGGATTCAAGAAACGGAAGACACTTTTTAAAGATTTTCCTTCTTTCTTTGAAAAATATTATTTTGGGTTTTTTTTAAATGGCTCTGAAGGCATTTGCACACGATATTAGTTTCCGTTGCGTCCATTAAAGCTTCACGAAACGATAAGATAAAAAAAAACGCGTTTCCAATAAGTGCTTTATAGAGACTTACTTTTGATGGCAGCTCTCTTATCTCTTTGGTAAGGCACGACACTTGACGAATCAAAGAAAAATATGTGACTAGCCAAAGTAATGCATGGGCATCCACTATTACAAAGGAACAGTTGAGAAGGAAAGCATTTGCTGCTATATTTCGACGCGGTCCGATTTAGTTTACTATAGATATGTACACTCAACTACAAAAGCGTTATGAGCTGAGGCTATACATTCGAGTTGATAAGACAATTCGGCACGACACAGCGCGGCTGGGTAGTAAAAATAAAATATAACAATTGCAAATCAAAATTTTAAAATTAAATTAAATGCAAACATTATAGCAACATGCCCTAGTGACATGAGAAATGCCAACAATTTGAAGTAGCTTGCCAAATTGGTAATAAATATACGAACATAATGTTTGATTGGGTAGCACGGGAAGATAGCTTATAAGGCAGACGAGCATGATACTTTTATCTCTACGTGTTTCATATTGTGCGGCGAATATCTAAGAACTTGTTAAAAACATTTTTTGAATTCTAGTAGAATCTTAAGAATTATTCGATATCTTTGTTTGAGGGTGTGTCAATATGGCCTTGAAAATAAAAACAGATGGCGTTGCCAACTCAAATCTTTTTGCTTGTCAAAAAAGCATCTTTTAAAAGAACGCACTCAAAGTGAATTTCGTGCGTGCTCATTAAACACTATTTTTTTAGCGAAAAAAACCATCACGCAGACAAAACAAAAGCTTATGAAATATTGTTGAGCAAGAGCAACTGGTAAACAAAGTCACTGGAAAAATTGTGAGGAGATTTAACGTTGAACTGCTACAATCGCAACAAACCGCCAGAACTTTTGCGGATCGCGTCTCCCTAAATCTCTCGAGGAGTCCTATGCAGCTAGCATCAAGTGCAGAAGACCAGTGGCATTGATGCCAATAAGCCATCATCTGAAAAGCCGTGCTTGGTTTCACAAAACCATCCCTGGTTTGACGAAGAGTGTTGGCATGGCAACGGCAAGGACATGCAGCAAAACAACTGGCCTACAAAGCGCCGATGCAGAGAGAAGGGCGAGAGCAGCTTGTGAGCTCTACGAGCAAAAATGGAGGGAAGAACACCGGCTTCTCCGGAGGAAAAATAAAGAAGGGCGAGATTGAGGAAATAGAGAGGTCCACTACAGGAACAATGGTTGGAAGTTTTACCAAAGCGTATAAAGAACGTGTCACTGGAACAAGACCCGAACAGAGGCCTATTGAGACGAACAAGGAAATCTTGGGCTAGAAACACAGTCGGTGACGAGGACATGAAAAAAACATTTCTGCAGACTGTCAAACGGCGAAGTCGACACAAATTCCGCTTTCAGACAGTATGAACCACCTTTTATCCTAGACGATAAAAGCCAAGACTCCCGTCCACCTTACCAAATTGAGATGAGGATAGCAATATCCAAGCTGAAGTCTAAAAAAGAGCATTATACTCATACACCAACTCGTCTTCAAGATTTGGTCAGAGGAAAGTGCCTGAGGAATGGAACCTCAGCATCGTTTGTCCGATCCGCAAGAAAGGAGAACCTCTCTAAACTGTGCCAACTATAGAGGTATCATAAGATCATATCTGCTGTACTGTGTGAGCGTCTAAAACCATTTTTTTTTTTAAGGGGATTCCAAATTCTGGAGCACTCAGACGAATCTCGGTCCATTGTACTACCAAGCAGAAACCCCTTTTTTGGTGTAGTGGTGGAGAAACTCTGATATTATTCGTTTCACTTATGGTCGGTGGCAGAGTATTGCTGTCCCCCGCCGGGGCTCGAACCAACGCCGCTCGGGTCACAAACATTGACTCTAACGACTACACCATGGCCACCGCCAAAAGTCTAAAACCATAAGCTTACATTTTTTATTGATTCATAGAGTATACTACAGATTGGGGTTATGTATGCAATAAATGAATGGGTACCACGACTTTGCTGGCAAGTACGTATTCTTCTATTGAAATTTTCTACGACCGTTTCGTATAAATTTGGCTGAATTTCATTAATGCACCTCTCAATTTCCTCTTTAAAAAGGTGGTCGTGGGCTTGCTTGCATATAGGCCTTTGACTTCAAAAAAACCCCAAAGAAAAAAAGAAAAGAAGGCTTCAAAAATGAATCATGCAGTAATTGAATTGTTTCTCTGTTCTCTGGCTGTATAGTATGTGGCACCATCTTGTTGAAACCATAAGTTTGTCACAAAACAGTCACGCATTGTGGATGCATTTGTTTCTCAACAATTACTCGTGGGTTTCCTTAACCCTAGACGTGACAATTTTGATGATTAACGATACCATCAAGATGAGCTTCATCACTTCACTGAAGATGATTTTATTCTTACAAACTTTCACTATGAAACAATGAAAATACGTTATTTTTTTGTATAGCGCTCCATTTTTACTAACCCCGAACTGTCAGCTGTCATATTGTTATCTTTTTTACGTTGGCATTACTGTACCTACTATTAAATGGGTCAAAATTCAAATTTTGCGTGAATTATAGGACACCCTTTATTATAAAGTTTTATGATGGGTACTCTTCACTATCGATTAGAGCCACCCACCACTGGTTTGCTCAATTCCGGTGCGCGGTCGCACTAGCTAGGATTACGTTACCAGATTTGAAAACGAGAAAAGGGGGACTTTATACATTTCTGTCGGCAGACAATTTTGACAAAAACTTAAACATTGGACGAAGTGTATCAAGCTATAAGAAGACTTTCTTGAAAAGTAAAATGTTTTTTTGTCGAAATGAGTGTTCATCCGCCGGTAGCCCTAAATGAATCACAATGTGGATATTTTCTATTGTGACCTACAGAAAAGTTAAAAAGTATTATTAGATATAGTAAAGCCCCATTGACGAACCTTGACATCTACTTACTCTCTAGGTCTGATTGGGAGAGTGATGTAGGATCTCGAAGTGAATCGGTCTGCCTTTATATACAGACGGCTCCAACACAAAACGTGTACCCTTCAAATTTATAATTGCCCTTAATTGCCGCTTATATCTCAACGAGATGGGGTGGAACAATTCAAAATTTATGTGGTCCATTAAGAAACAGCTCTGGGATCTGGCCCATGATGTATTTTAACAGCGTCAACAATCTTTTATTAAACACCTAAGAATATTCTTTATACGCACATTAGGTGTCATTGCGAGATAGCGTATCATTGACAGGCATGCACTCTTGTTAGGCCTTCCAGCAAACAAGTTCTGCAGAAGCTGCATGGACGAGAGGGAGAAGGAGACGACTATTTTTCACCTCCTCTGCACATGCTAAGCCCTAGCTTCTGTTGATTCGACTGCTGAACTCGCTGCAGACTACCGCACTCTAACCTAATCTAATCTAAGACCCACTGACCCACTCTTACTAACTAACACATTCGTATCTAAAAATGTTGATGACACGGCTATACAATTTGTTCAGAAATGGTTTTATAATCTCAATAAAAGCACACACCAAAATGTTTGGATATATACAGACCGTTTATACTAATTTATCACAAATGGGTACTTGCAGACTTTCTCATTCAGCCCAAGTCACTCTGAACGTCTGAACAGTGTTGTGAGCATTTGTCTTTTTTAAAATAGGTGTTCGAGATAATATAGTTGAATATGTACTGTACTACCTACTTTGCCTCTGACAAGCAGAATATGATGGAGAGTTTTGCGCGCCCTTTTGAACCACTGGCAATGGTCAATATCGGTTGGCAAGACCTGTATGAACTATTGCCAATTACATTTTCTATTGCAGACTAAATTGCAACCATTGTCGCTGTGCTACTCGTAAATTCAGTAAAATTCCGATGAGCATTACACAGTTGTTGTAATTGAGTTAATTCACCTAATTACCTAGATTCCGCGACACTACCACTACATTCCCTTTCATTATCAACGCGGAAATACTCGTACTCGGGTGGGAATAAAATAATGAAACATGTGCTATTTAGAAAACCGCTAATTGTAAAACATTATCTCCATCTTTCAATGACATTTAAACAACTAAATACAAAAAAAAAAGTTTCCCATATAAACTGATTGCACTTCTACGTATCTTTACTTTGATAATATCATTGTGCACACATTTACACAAGCCAACAAAATGATCGAGTGAAGACTGATTCGCATTCGTAATTGGATTTAAAATTGAAAAATAAAAAAATGTTAATTTTTTTTTTCAAAACATTTTTCTTTGGTGGTTACAAATTGGTGACTCCCGAAATAGAAACGAAAAACACAAACAATGGTGAACGGAAGGAAGAAGTGTCCCATGCTGAGCATGATTAAAATTTATCAACCTCGTCGTCGCACGTCTATCACTGGTAGATATTGATTTAGGATATATTTTGCGGTAATTAAACTCGTAGGCGAGCACCTTACTTATCAATGCCGGCGGACGTCAAGGGGATAATTTTAAAATGACATCGTCCTTACGGCTATTATTTTAATAGATTTTATTGCGATTTCTTTCTATGGAAATTCAACTCCTACACAGTAGAAACTCTGCCTGAAGGACGAGGATTATCTACTTTGTTTCAAATTGCTGCCCACATATAGAATTAGAATAAATGAATATTCATTTATATTGACGTCAGCTAACAAAGATATATAACATTGATGCGAAAAAGTTTTCGTTTAATTCCCAGTGGCAGTGATAGTCTATTTTCCCGATTAATACTAATGAAGTTTTACGAAAACTTATTTATAAAAAAAAATTATATAATGAAGTTTGCGCAGAAAATAACTTTTTGTTTACCCTAGATCACTTTTCATGTTCGATTGGCACAAATCAACTTTTCGGAATTGAGATCATTTGGGTGCATGTTGCCACTGCAATTCCCCTGCTTGGGATCACTGCTGAATTTGGAATTTAAGCTAAGTACTCTGCTCGAGCTAAATTTTAGCTCCCATACAAAATTCTCTCCAAAAATTAGTTGAGCTAAATTTAAGCGAATGCTAAAAAATCAAAATTTCATTTCAATGAAATCAGAGTTTTTAAATAAAAATCTGATGTGCTCAATAGAAAACTACGTGAGATTATCGATTCAACAGCATCGGTAGGTACATAGATACCTACATATTGCAAACAAATATTGAAAGGTGGCAAGTCAAGAGCTTAACTTTAAAGCAACTAGTGAAGTGGAAACATGTTCTGCATGAATAGATATTTAATAATCTCTATATAATATAAAACAAAGTGGAAAAAACTGTTTCCCTCTGTCGCCCATAATTTTTAACCAATTTAGTTGATTTTTTTTTTTTAAATGTCGGTAATTACGATGATCGGGCGATAGGCTAAACAGATTCAAAATCGGACAAAGGGGCGTGGCACCGCCCATACAAAAAAAAAATTAAAAATTGTCGCCCGTAATTTTCAATCAATTTAGTTGATTTCTTTTTAATGTCAGTACGGTGATCAATTGATAAAATAAATAAATAAATAGGTGGCGCAACAGGCGGTAGACACCCAAGGCCTAGCTTCTCGCAACCATTCGTTTTGTGTGAGTTTCTATTTTTGAGACGAATGTAAGGGACCTACAACTTTATGCCGAGTCCGAACGGCTGAATTGAGAAGCTTTTTAATGACAGTCATACTCTCGGATGTTTGTCAGACGATCGCGAGAGGGAGCTCAGTAGAAAAAATTTAAGATTTGTGTTTTTCCGGGGATCGAACCTGGGATCCCTCGCACAGTAGTCCAGCACACTAACCACTGCGCTACTGCGCCGTGATCAATTGATAGGCCAAAAATAATTAAAATAACAAAAAAAGGTCTGGCGAAGCTGGCGGGGGATCAGCTAGTTTCTTTAGAATAAGAGTATGTAATTCCCTATTCCTGCGCGTGCGCATTGGCGCAATGTGAATTGATAAACATAAAATGAGCTTGTTAATTTGGCATTGAATGCAAAAACTATTACACGACTGGCCTAACGCTAAGATTAAACATTTTTTTTCACCGTGTAAGCAATTTGCTTTTATTTGAATGAATAACTCATAGGGGAGTTTTTTCACAAGTGGTCAGGTCACGTGAGCAATTGACCAAGTAGAATAAATTGTCTATCTACTACTATTCTGCAGAATGTACATGGACACACAGTCATTCCCATAAATGCCATGTGAGGCGAGACAGGTCGATAACTGAGTAGAAAAGAGAAGAGATTTTTTGTGTAATATTATTCGTAGGTAGTCGTAATATACCCTTCTTTTCTCAACTAACATTTGAGACAACAGCTTTGCCTAAAACTGTGTGTATGTCCATAAAATTAAAAAGTAGATGTAGATAAATCTATAAACTACAGAAAATATATCAATTTACACATAGATATGTTTTGACGGTTCAAGATCAGTTCCTTGAAGTTAACGGTTTTATCAGGGCTGCATTCCAGGTTTGACTATTTTAACTACAGAGTTGACAAGCTGTGACAGTTCGAAGGAGGGGAAGTTAACTAAATTAACCAGAGGCAAGAGTGTGGTTCATTTCGTTCATACTACATGTCATTA
This sequence comes from Cheilosia soror, assembly GCA_949372485.1. Classification (NCBI taxonomy): domain Eukaryota; kingdom Metazoa; phylum Arthropoda; class Insecta; order Diptera; family Syrphidae; genus Cheilosia; species Cheilosia soror. Next base: position 71,239,332 of record OX443563.1, on the reverse strand, counting down.
GTAACAATAGCTGTCCCAGATTCCAAAAAGTAACTAAATAAACAATCGTTGTTAATTTAGTTAAAATAGTCGAATCGAATGCAGCCCAGATAAACGTAGATAAGGTAGGTACTCAACGTACTCAAAAATTTGACAGAAGAGATTCAAAAAAAGAGAGCAACTAATTTTCCCTCCAAAACAATTCTAATTAGAACATTTTTCGGCTGGCTCTCTAATTTTAATATCAACTTAACTTGTTTTGTTACTTGTCGTTTTCGATTGAAAGAATAGTGTGAGATATTTTGGAAGAATTGCCTTGAAGAATTTTTAGAATTTTGAAGAAAAATTAGATAATGGCCGCGTTCCTCTGACCGCTAGTCATCTAGCACATAATATCCCTGATGGAGGAATGCTGGCGCTAGAGATCTAGCTAGATCACATTTTACACCAAATCAGAAATATTTGACTTCTGCACATTCACTTTTATTTGACAGTTCCTTATTTTTTTCCAACCTAGCAGTTCATTTTGCGCTAGATTGAAAAATTTCCCAGAAAAGGATATTTCACAAAATGTGCTAGAGCTCTAGCGCAAATGCTGAAATGTCAGTTTTTTTATATGAAGTTTGGCATGCCGCTAGTCATCTAGCGGTCAGTGGAACGGTCCCAATGTTGATTTCGTAGATAACCCAAAAGTAGGGGAACGACAACGAGTTAACAAAAATGTTTTTAAGGCGGAAACACGTAGACGTCAGTTTTTTTTTTTGGCAGATTTTAAAAAGCCAACAGAAACTTTATCTGGGAAAGATAAAAAAAAGAAGGGACAGAACATTTTGTGAATCATTCGGTTGGTTGATTTCCCTTTTAGATGCAAATTATTTAGCAGCAGGCACTGTGACCCTACATATTGGTTAGTTTGTTAAGGTTTTTTTTGCTTGGTATTTGCTAGTACATATTTGTGACTTTAAATAGGTACAATATTAATTCATTAAAAGCGAGAAATTTGGGAAATCTCTATTTTAAGATTGAAGTTTAGTGAACTTCTCTTCAAGTACCTATATCGTATATGTCAGACAATTAGTCAAATATGTATAACTATGTATTTAGAAAAAATGACAAACGGTCTTATAGAATTTTTAGATTAACCCACTGTGTGCCATAAAATAAATAAATAAAATACATAACAATGTGGTGAAGAGGTGATAGATGCCACCTGCCACACCAAGCAAAGATAAACCCAAAAAGTCAGTTATAAGAATCCAACATATCACTGGTCCTTGAAGAACGACTGTGCCCAGCCAACTGTCAAGCATTTTATCGTGGATATGGAGATATGGCCATGACGGTTGGTAGCAAGGCTCCGAATTTCAAGGACGACTTTTCCTTGCCAATCGATTTCGCTCCAACACGTGCTTTGCTATGGTGTTCATCCGAATTCACTGAATAGCAAGGCAGGAACGCGCAACTGAACCAGCTGTTCCTTGTAATTCATTCGTCTCCTCATTATCGTCGTCATCGTCTGAAACATCCTTGCCGACCGACGTCTGGTGGGAATTATTCATTTTATAAGTACCGTCCTTTCCTTCTCACATCCAGAACTATACCACTTTCGAGATGAGTGACCTCATTGGCAGCCACAAGAGTATATTCCTACCCTTCATTATTCACGAGAACCTAAATTGTGAAATTTTCTTGTGAAATTCTATAACTTCACGGGGGGTGGTTGGTGACATCGTGTGTGTCATTCTTCCACCAAACCTTTCACTGACTGGTTACAATTACAAACCTAATTCCTCAGCTTTTGCCCACTGTTTGCTATTTGTTGTTGTTATTTCAAGAGCACTCAGCAGAACTAGTATAATCTTGGTATCGATTTTACCAAGTGAAGCAACTGCATCATAGCAGTGGCCACAGGGTACACAGCGTTGACACATTTTCCATATAGAACTACAGAACTTTGCACAAATGAATTACGTGTATATAATGGAGTCACATAATCCCAGTCTGGGAGCAAAGGAATCTTCTTTTTTTATAACATTCGAGAAACCAGCACATTTTAGAACAAAACATTAAGAGCACACATCAATATTTATTGCATTTGGTAATAAAAAATAAATTAAAAACAACACATAGAGTTCGAACAAATAATGAAGATTTGGATTAACTTAAGGAAGATCAAACTGCGGAACAAAACTCACATCTTTTCCAGACAACTTTAGTCGCGGTAACAGCGCGAACTTGAAGTATACCCCAGACTTCATTGACTTAACGTTTAGAACTGCGGAATGGGGCCCAGCAGCAACACAATTCGCTGGATATTTGGTTGGATTGGATTTGGTTTTTGGTCTCGCCGAAGATGATACAGCGCAGGGGCAAGCACGAGTACACAGATTCGCGAAATGTCAACTACGAAAAGGAAGAATTCCTACAGCCGCCGGGCAGCAGTTGACTTGACAGATGAGTCATGGAATTTCTAGTTGGAGTTTTTCAAGGACATTTCTTTTTGTTTTGGGAAATTATTCAAAGAAGAACATTATTTACATGATATCACCAGGCAAACGAGTGTTGGAAATGTGAAACAATGAATTAAAGTATCAATTATTTAACAAGAAATAAATGAATTTGAATGTTTTTTTACAAGTACAGCATTTAAAATTGATTTGTTTTCATAATTTATTTCTGCCTTCTAGCTGAGATATAAATCAGGTAAGCTCGGACTTTACCCAGCGGTTCTTGTTAGAACTAGGAGGGAATTTATTAAGAAATACAAGAGCCCTCAAACTGCAGCAATCATTTATTTTATGACGTCTACAATCGTTTTACACTACTCAAAAAAAAAGTGGATACAATTAGGTGAATTATTTTGCACTTATACCTCTCTATTCATGGAGTTTGGTAAATAGAAATAAAAAAAGCGCTCACATATTGTAGATAATTTAACTTGGATTTAATAATTTCAAACAGTGTAGTATGAAGATACTGATATACTTAGATCCGGAATACGTATTTGTATGATCTACGATTTTTTAAGAATGATCGCCACGTTAAGCTAGAAATCATATTACATTCTGCCACATTTGTTGAGTGTTCACTTAAGGAAGCCCAATCCTAAGAATAAGAAGTACAGGAAGGGGCATATCTAGGAAACAGTGAGGCTTTTTTCAAAATAGTGTGAGTTACACTAACACAATTGCATTAACACATGGTCGGCCTAAGGGACCAGCGTAGAGTTAGGAAGCCAAAACGCTGGGGCGCCCAATGTAACTCTTACCTGTATCTTTAAAAGTGATAAGCTAGGGAAATATATAGCTGAGCTTAGGAACCTTCAAAGAAACACAACAATTATTAATCCTTAATCAGAAAAACGTACCTTTAACAGGAACCTAAACATTTTAAACGTATAAATAAAATTCAGTTTTTAATTTTAAGTTTAATTTTAATGAAAAAACACTATCACAGATATTTTGCTTAATTAAATAAATTGAAGTTACACTTTATCTACATCCCTCTGATAATAATTCGGTCATACATCTGTGGTCTTATTGCGTAACTTTTCAGACGATTGAACAAAACGACGTCGTTTTAAGTTTGCTTCATGTAACAGCACAATCACGTCGTTCAATCGAATCGTTCATCGTTTTTGTTTTGAACAGTTTGAGCAGAGCTGTAAAGAAACTGTGAGAACTGAAAACTAATAAAAAAAGGTATTTAATTTGTGTGTGTTGGTGTCTTTTATGTGGAAATGTATGTGTAAGTGAAAAGGTAAACATTTTTCGGTGCAGGAAAATATTGATTAGGGATTGTAATATAAGACAAAATTGGTGAATGCAGTCTTCAAAGCCCATTTATTAAATGCAATTGTATGACTGCCTCCTCCAAAGAGAACATAACAAGGGGTGATGTGAACTTTCTAGTGCACCTAGGTATTTCGTTTAACTAAAATGAAGGAAATGTTAATTTTTTCCATATTTTCACATTTCACCGCACTAATACATAATGGAGTGTGCTATTTGTCGAAATTATAAAAGATTTAATTCTAATAATATTCTTTTAACATTTATTTTGCTTTTAAAGAAACAAAATATACCAAAAACGATGAAACGATTGACAAAGAGCCATCGCTCAATCGAATCATTTCGACGACGGTATTTGACAGTTGACACGAATTAGCAGCATCGTCGAGACAACGTCGTTCGATCGTTTTAGCCTTACGCGATGAGACCTCTGTTTTTCAAAATTGTATTTTAGTATTTAGTTTTGATTGGATTCTTAGCTATTTCTCCGTTATAAGACATATCTTCTACATTATCCTGACGACGTTACCAACCGACACGACATAAATTCTTCTTGACGAAGATACCAACCGTCACGACAACGACAACAGAAGAAATACCTTTAAACATATTTTCTATTTATAACAAAAAGACTGCACTAGGGCGCCCAGCCGATTTAAGCGCCTTGTCCTTACCAACAAAAAAATAGTTCGTCCCTAAACGTGAGTATCCGCTTTTGACAGATGAGTTTCAGTTAAATCAAATGCTATCACATACCTAATGTTAATTTCGATTAGCCAGAAAAAAGCACTCTTTCTTTCCCGAGATCACTTTTTTCGTTCGTTTGGTACAAAAAAAAGCAATCTTTTTCAGAGTCGAGAGCACTTTTGCGAATCTAGATTTTTTCTCAGAGACGCTCGAGATTTACCAATACACTTTCATTATGATGAAAAAAAAATCTTCACAACAAAAAAGGTAAACAACTTTTGGCAGGCACACCACCAACACCAACAAAGAACAGCGCAGTATACTTCTTTTTGTTCGATTGGCCAGACGAAATCTAAAGAAATCTTAAAAAATCTCAGATTGCCAATCGAATTCAACATAAATAAAGTGTATTTTTGTTTTTAACCAAATTCCCTTTTTTGCAACAAAATGCCATGAAATACCAATTTAAAAGTGTTCTACGATAATATATCTACCTAAAAAACACCTAAAAACATTATTTTATGTGGAATATGAGATAAAACTTACCTGTGAAATGAAAAATTGTTACTCTCCTTATTATGCTCGTTTTTGAAGAATTTAACACAGTGTCGCATGTTGTTTTAAACTTCTTTCGGTAAAGAATTGTATTTGTTCACTGTATTCACCGTTGTTTCACTGTTTTGATTAGTTAAATATGCAATTTCACTATATTAACGATTTCAAATTTCAAACACGGCAAATGTCCCCAGCAAAATTCTCCGGTTTTTTTTATTATCTTGCGGCCTCACTCACGTACACTGTATATGTGATATACACTCTTTCCTGTACTTCTTATTCTTAGGCCCAATCGCTGCCCTTGCAAATAAAGGACCATTCACATGAGAGCGAAGGAATGAATTGATGAAATGCGAACAAACCACTTTTGATGTATTTTATAAACAGAAAATTGCACATTTTTCTATACCAAGAGGAGAATAATTAATTTTCCCATCAAAATATATTTGGAAAACAAGTTTAAACAACGAAATTTCTAATTCCAAACTTTTTGCCGCGAATGAAAACACCCTCGGTGCGAATAGTCAAAGTTTATTTGTAATCCACATCATTAAACTGCGTTCCACAAACTACCGAATAAAACATTCGTTCGAACTTAAACCTCAAATTGGAAATTCTGGTAGAAATTTATGGCTGAAATTCGCAAACACTGCCGTGACCATGAAAAGTCTTCATGTGAACGTACTGTCAAAACTCGTTCGTAGGTAGTTAGTCGCTCTCATGTGAATAGTCCCTTAGGCTTAGAGAACAATTTATTCGGGTTAAATGTTTTGAATATTCACATCAATGTGAATCGAACTAAATAATTTTATTTACCTATGATCTCTTTTTAGTTTACAACAACTGGTGCAGCTACCGCCATTTAAATAACTTCACAATATATTTAAGCCCAAGGTTTAAAATGATTACCGAAATGTTTTAACTATATCTATCTTTGAACGTTTGGCTGAGTCACGCACAAACTTCCGTGCGCCTTTCCGATTTCGCCCACTTTCTTTTAAACCAAGAAACTTACTGTAGTGTCCAACGTCATACAACAACAATGACATCCATCAAGAGCACACGAGATAACGCTAGCTAAGCTGACCATAATCAACTATGCGGTCAGTCGATACCTAACCGCCGCGCCATACGCATTATTAATATTAAGTACCCCGTTTGAATTACATATACTATTGAAGTCTTTTGTAATAAATACTAATTATATACCGACATAACACATACGTCCGGCGTTTCGTTCTTTCAATTGTGGTACAGGCCACAGAGAAGATGTCCTTTTCATTGCATTGGAAACGGCTCAAAATTGGGCTGTATTAGAGAGAGTTGAGAGTTGCATCACCTGCTGCACAAGTATCATGTGGCGTTTGACAAGAGCCAGAATTTGTATCTGTAAACCAATTAGCTATAATTAAAATTTTAGAATTTTATAAAAATATTCTTGCAAGGACTCGCAGCGGCACTGTTTATGCCGTCGGTGATCCAGCTTCCAAATAATTGGCTCAATGGATTTTATAAATACCAAAAGCCAATTTGTTCTTCTCTTCTACTGGTACTGGTCACAAACCACATAGAACTACACTGCCGACTTCCGTACACCTACCCGATTCTTTCCTGAATTAATTCCCCTGTCTGTAAAAATGTCAAAATCAATGGCGGTAATGATTTTCCATGCTGTACCATGGCCCCAAGATTTTTCAAGTATGCGTGCGTTAATGGCGCTCCTTTGATTTTGTACAGCACCAATGCATGAAAAATCCTGGGCCCGCAGACAGCTTGTAGTCAAGGTCCGTTATGTGGGAGGAGTCGACGGTTTATTCTATGTGTTTTGTGGTACTGATGCTAATGGTGGTTGGTCACTTCCTGATATTGCAGCTTCAATTCTTCTTTCAGCGAAATAAAGATACTCCATAATATTTGATTTTTTTTATATTTGTTTAAATTTAAGTAGAGATATAAAAAATATAGCTTTATTTTGGTTTTGCCTTAAATCTAATTAAGTGTACTTATCAACTTATTTTAGAGAGCATCTTTTTGTTCTATATATAAACTTAGTATAATTAATATTAAGAGAGTCTTTTGCATTACGAAACGAAATATTTTATTTAGTTTTTATATTTTAGAATTAATTATCATTATTAAGTTTTTTTTTTTTTATTTTTATAAAAAATCTATTAAAAGTAAATTGGCATTTATTAAATGTGAGAACTATCTATATAATATGCTAATAGAAACAAGCCGGGCCAATTTCAACACGGAACTCTTGTTCTGGTTCACCAACATCGCGGATAGCTATATCCACAATTGGCAGCCTTTGTGATTTTTCCGTTGTGTAGGTGATAACAGACTTAGCCCATTTGTTAGAGCGGTACTGCAAGAAAAAAACAATTTTATTATCCTTATATCTTGAAGAACGAAAGACATTTCAAACTTACCTTGCAATCGTCAATTTCAGCCTCGTAGCGTAGTCTCTGCGGCCCCTTGGGGGTCAGTTCGGCATCATTCCATGCTAGGAGTTTTAGGCCATTTCTATAAAGAAGGAAAGGAGAGAATGGTATTCCGTAAACTTTTCGGAGGATCAGGATTTACCTATAGGTGTTGTTCTCCTCATGAACGTAGGCTACAGTCTTCTTACAGTGGAATGTGATACTTTGAGTAGCATGAGCCGATAATAGTTGAATAAATCCTAGCTGATTTGAGTCAATCTTGTATGAAATTTTTAGTCCGCCATTGACTTCACCAAGCCAGACTTCCCGTTCGCCACCAGTATACGATATTGTGGATGACTCCTTTGGCTGAGGTAAGACACAAGTCGCCCGCCTTTCAGATTCACAGTACACTAAAATAGCGTCGCGTATATCACCGTCATTCGGATCGATCCAATAGTTTCCTGACTTATATTGTGGGTAAGCGGCGAATAAGTCTCTACAGCTCTTGGCTGGAGCGGTTTTTTGACCTGTAGGTTTGACGAATCGTTCGAAGGATGCCTTTACATGCTCGTATGCCTTCAATATTATAGCTTGACGCTCCTCATCTGATAGACCTTCAGAAAGAATATTATATGGTTGGTCTCCCATTGAATCAGGTCCTTTGGTAGTTCCTTGTTGAAGAAGAGCAGCAAGGGCAGCAGCATCGTAGCCAAGTGACTCTCCAGGTGGTCCGGGTGGACCAGGTGGACCACTTGGACCCAATGGACCGGGTTTGCCTTCATTACCTGATGATCCTCTGGGTCCGGGTGGACCGGATAAACCTTGAGGACCCATATTTCCGTCTCTACCAGGTAAGCCTCTTGGTCCTGGTTCGCCAGGTTTACCTGGTGGACCATCAATACCCGGATTTCCATAATCACCCTTTAGACCAGGGGCACCTGGTAAGCCTTGCAAACCAATTAAACCTCTGTGACCCTTAATGCCCTTTGGACCAGCTTCTCCAACATCACCCTTGGGTCCTTCTAGACCGGGCGGGCCTGGTTTTCCTCTTGGTCCCAATTGTCCTTCAGTACCTTGTTGACCTGTTTCTCCCTTAAGACCTCTCTCCCCAGCTGGTCCTACTTGACCCATTTGACCTGGTGGACCGGGTAAGCCTGGATTTCCAGGAGTGCCTTGGGTACCAGGTTGTCCTTGTGGTCCCTTATCACCTGTTCGCCCAGCTATACCTGGTGGTCCTTGTTTTCCCTGTGGACCTTCTGGTCCTGATTCACCCGATTGTCCAGGTGGACCTTGTGGTCCCATTAACCCCTGTAGTCCGAGTTCACCATCTTTGCCCGGCTTTCCTGGTTGACCAATTTCTCCGGGTGGACCACGAATACCTCGTTGGCCAGCACCACCCGGTGGGCCGGGTAATCCGGGAAGACCGCGATCGCCATTATTTCCAGGTGGACCGGGATTTCCAGGAGAGCCAGAAGGACCCTCACTGCCTGTATCGCCCTTCGATCCTTCAATTCCCGGTGGTCCCTGAAGACCTTGCGGCCCCGGAGATCCTGGTCTGCCATTATCACCTGGACTTCCTTTCAGTCCTGGAAAGCCTGGAACTCCTGGCGGTCCTTGACTACCTGGTTGACCCTATACGAAAAAACTGTAAAATTGTTTGAAACTTTATAAAATATATTTAGGCCGGTTTGTTCAGAGCTGGTTAAATCTGCGGTTAGGTTACTATAGACTTAGCTTAACCCATGATTAGATATATATCTGTGGTAACCAAAAGGCGTTTGTTCAGCTATTTTTCACCCTGGTCACCAAACCATAGATTTGCGACAAACAGTAATAACATGCAATTTTGTTCCACGCTGTCTTGCATTGTATTCATCCGATAGTTGTTGAAAATGCGTTGACATAGCAGATAGGAACCATACAATATTTTGCGTTTATTATTAATTAAACTAATTTGTATTTTTGAAAGAAAAGTGTTTTGTTTTTAATTGCTATGGCAAAACTTCAAAAAAAAAAATTTGTAAAATTAATTTTTACTTTTGAAAGAAAGTTGTTGTGTTTTTTACTGCTTTGTCAAAGCTTGAACAAACAAAATTCCAGAATTTCCTTGGTTAAATGCCGTTAACCGACCAAAATTGTCTGGTTATCAATTTCTCTGGTTAACTAACCAAATCATGGATTCTCTGGTAAAAATTGGACTAAAAAAACAGATTCTATTGTAATCAGCTAGAATAACGGTTCATTAAAGTTAACCAAAGATGAACAAACCGGCCCTTAAACTTACAGCCTGTCCAGATTCACCCGGACGACCTGGAGCTCCAATCATGCCTGCTTCTCCTCGTAACCCTGGTTCTCCGCGTGCTCCCTTTCCGCCAGTCATGCCCATTCGACCGGGTGGTCCAGATTCACCTGCTAATCCTTGCGGACCCACATTTCCTTGTTCACCCTTAATTCCCATAAGTCCCCGATCCCCTTTAGAGCCTGGAAGACCAGCCATGCCAGGTGATCCTGGGAAACCTGGCAAACCTTGCGGTCCTGTCTGTCCACGTTCTCCAGGAGAGCCAGCAGCCCCTTGTTCTCCTGGAGTCCCCGCTGATCCAGGCTGCCCTCGTTCACCTAGTTCACCTGGAGCACCGGGTGGTCCAACAATGCCCTGTGGACCTCTGTCACCGACTCGACCAGCTGGACCCTCGGGTCCAATGGGACCAAAACTGCCGCGTTCGCCCTTTTCACCACTTGGTCCTGGTTGACCACGAAGTCCGGGAAGACCTATCATACCCGGGGCACCTTGGTGACCTTTGCTACCAACAGGTCCAGGAAGTCCCTATAAATATAGCAATTCAGACACAATGATATAATTTGCTTAAATCATGAAATATTTTTAAACTAACGGGTTGTCCATCGTTTCCTACTGATCCTGGTTCGCCACGTTCACCCGGAGTTCCAGGCTGACCGACAGATCCCCTTTCGCCTGGGAAACCCCTTTCGCCTCGTAGCCCAGCAGGTCCAAGGGGTCCCTGCTGACCAGGTGGTCCTGATTGTCCGTCTTTTCCCGAGGTACCGGGATTTCCGGGTACACCAGGTGGTCCCTATTAATTCGGTTAGTTTATTACAAAATCGACATGTACGTAAGTAATAGCTTACTTGGAATCCTCGAGGTCCAGCAGCTCCTGCCTCACCGCGTAAGCCATCTTGTCCTTGTGGTCCAGGTGGACCTTGGGCCCCGGGAAGACCATCTTTGCCCACATCACCCTTTGGTCCGGTTGGACCTGGATGGCCAGGCTCGCCGTCTTTGCCTCTATCTCCGGGGAAGCCCTTATCTCCAGGTATACCCATTGGACCTGGGAGTCCTTGAAGACCCTGTGATCCTTGCTCACCTGGTTTTCCATCAGCACCTGGTATACCGCGTTCACCAGTTGGTCCAGGCCTTCCTTCAGGACCAACCCTGCCTGGGAGACCGCGAAGACCTTGAACGCCAGGTTGCCCTGGTTGTCCAACATCACCCGAGCTGCCTTTGGAGCCTATCGGACCTTGTGGACCACGTTCACCCGCTTGTCCCTTAGGGCCGATAGGACCATCAGGACCTGGTAGTCCAGCCACTCCTGTCGCTCCTCTTTCACCAATAGGTCCCGGTGGACCACTTGGTCCACGCATGCCTCGTTTTCCTCTTTTACCTTCGGGTCCGACTGTTCCAGGCAATCCCCTTGGGCCCGCCTGTCCAGATTCTCCTTTGTTTCCAGTATCACCTTTATAACCACGCTCTCCAGGTAGTCCAGGAGCTCCTTTCATTCCTGGCTCTCCAGGATTTCCAGATAGACCTTGTGGGCCCCGTGGGCCGGGAAAGCCTTGAGGTCCTGCAATTCCTGGTGATCCAGTATCACCCTTCTCACCAGCATGGCCATCTTTTCCCGATGGTCCTGGCAATCCAGGCTCTCCAGCATTTCCCGGACGTCCAGCTTCACCTCGAGGACCTTGTAGGCCTTGTGATCCTTTTGGGCCCTCATGACCCATATCACCTTTAGCTCCAGGACTTCCCGGAAAGCCCGGTGGGCCTGATTTTCCTACCGATCCCGGTTGGCCGGCGGCACCTGGAATTCCATCAAGTCCTCTTGCTCCGGGTGGACCAGGTGGACCCTCGCGACCCCGCTCCCCACGCGGACCGGACGGACCCTAGAAAGAAGCTATCTAAGTTAATATTCTCAAATTAAAAATTAGCGACTTACAATCGGTCCAATAGATCCAACGGGTCCCATTTGTCCTGTGCCTCCCTTCTCGCCAGGAGCACCCAGCTCTCCCTTTGCACCATCCAGGCCAGGAAACCCTCGATGTCCTTTAATTCCAGGCATTCCGGGCATACCCGGAAGCCCTCGTGGTCCTGGTGTTCCAGCCGGCCCTATTGTTCCCGGCTCTCCATCTTCGCCTGGCGATCCATCTTTACCCGGAGTACCTGGTAAGCCTCTTGGTCCACCTTGACCTGGAGATCCAGGTGTTCCAGGCTCACCTGGGTCTCCGCGAATTCCTTGAAAACCCTGTGGACCCGATGGGCCAACAGATCCCGGTGGTCCCCGAGGTCCACTTGGACCAACCGATGACTGAAGATACTGATATTGTTCCGGTAGAAATGCAGGAGCGTTTGGTCCTTTATCACTGCTGGATAATGCATCAGCTAACTGTTGGTGGTAGTATGTTAAATCTGGTGTAGGTCCTGGGGGCCCCGGATTCCCTGGAATACCAGGATTCCCTGGTACACCTGGCACTCCAGCTTCACCTGATTGTCCTCTAGTTCCAGGGTAGCCCTGATATCCTCTCGATCCAGTTCCCGTCGCAATTTCAGATTCACTGTAATATGGCCGGTAAGTAGTTGTATGAGTTTCTGGAGTCGGTGTAGTCGTCGTCGTGCTGGTCGTTGTATCGCGTGGTGCTGGAAACGTATGAGGTGTTGTCGATATATCTGCGCCATGTACAGTTACTTCCACTTCTTGCTTGCAAGCACGATCATCACAAATGACTTCTCCTTTAAAGCAATAGCACGTTGCGCATCCATTGACACCAGTACGGAAACGGTCGTTTTCGCGATACCAATTTTCTTCGTGGTAACACGAGAAGGCTCCTATCAAAAAAAAATACTTTTTAATAAGTGTGTACGAACAATTCGTTATCTCTTACCAATAATGTTTTCTACTGCAGCCGGTTTAGGTGTCGTTTCCGGAATAGGATGGGTCCCCGCAGCTGGATCTCTGTCAGAGCCTGTAAAGAATAATGACGAACTATTTTATTAGACATCAAGGTATCAAAGTTTGATGCGAACTCTGTTTGATATTGATATTGGAGTTTGGGGAACTTATTTTTCCAGCGCGACAGTGCACTAGCGCAGCATGCGAACTGCGCATGCTCAGTTAATTGCACCTTTTGTGAGTCAGATAATAATGTGTACATTCCTGTATAATTATTTACTGCAATTGCAGAATAAATTTTTTTTGCGCGTACTCCAATTTGAAATTGAAACCGAATTGATGAAAAATTATCAGTTTTTGGTCTCTAATCAACTACTGCATAGTTTTTGCATATTTTGTCTTTTTCGAGTACTACCTACATATCCTGATACACAGCATTTTTGTAAATCGCCCTTCAAAAAGGCTGTTCACCAGATAGCAGCACTGCATTTGCACAAATTTAATAGTTGGCCAAGCTTCACGATCTCGGCTTTAGTTGTACCTACCCACAACTCATTGTGTGCCGAATAATATGGTTCGTGGTGATTGTGGCTTTTTGGACGAATGGAAGGGACCTACAATTTAAATTGAGAAGCTTTTTCGGAACAGTTGTACTCTCGGATGTTTGTCAGACGTTTGCGAGAGGTGGCGAGGACTTTGTCGACATCTGATAATGACAACATCACAGCAGAAATCAAACGAAAACTGCTGCCAACCGCTGTTTCTTAGGCCTAAGGAGGCAACTAGTAAGGTCTTGTTAAAAAATACTAAGGAGACTCTATATAAGACCCTCATCATCCCTGTCCTGCTCTATGGCGCAAAAGCTTGGACGTTAACAAGGGCTGATGACGATCTTCTTCGTCGTTTCGAACGCAAAATTTTTCTCGGTTTATTTTCGGTCTCGTTTGCGTTGACGATCTTTAGAGGAGGTGATTTAACAGCGAACTCTACGAGTTATAGAGCGACATCGGCTTGGCCACAAAAGTGAGTGCATGTCATAACGCCAGCTAATCGGATCAGACACTGGCACCCACCATCTCCCTCAGCACAATTGTGACGAAATATTTGACAAATCAACATGCACTGTGCAACAACCCGATGACCACTTGTCCACAATTCGATCTCTTCACTGGGCACAAATGCCCCGATCCGCAGCCAAATAGAGTGTTAGGTCCAAATCTGAATTTAACGAGTCGCTGGTTCAGATCGCCGCATTCGAATTTCGCCACCTGGCGCACAATTCGTTCTAACGACTACAACGACATTCAATTAACATGCTGTAACATACTGCCAACGAACAATTTGAGTATTGTCGGTACGCAGGCGTTCAGTCTAAACAAGGGCACAGAGCAATTTTCATCCATGTGTCACAGTTAGGTACCTACCTCATTGATAGTATTTAATCAAACAGAAAGGGCAACTTGGTGGTGGTTCACAGAACGAATCGAATTTGCAAATTCGTCGCAGTTTCACGATGAGTTCTACTGTGAGTTTAGCACTGTGAACCAGGATACGATTTTGTCGTCTTATATGAACTACTTTTGTGTTTGTCTTTTTTTCAGTCAGCTATTATATATGACCTCTAAAATCTCAACTCTAACACAAACCATAGCGATCCAGTACACCCAGAATCGTGCAACGTTTTGCCCATCAGATGAGCTGATATTATCAGTTTCCTATAACATATTAATTCAGTCTCTGGCTTGTGTCCATCCCGGACTGTAGCGCCACCTATGTATAACCCAAATCCGTAATGCATAACATACACAATAAAAACGAAAGAAAACAAAATACCTAGACTGTGCAAAAAATAGATCTACGCGGGTATAGTATCGTTCATTTTATGTAAATATCATGCAGATCCGTTGATCTTACTTACGGAGAAAAACGTACAATTCGGTGGAAAGGGAATAACGATTCACTGACTCATCAACGCAACGCCCGGCACATCCAAACTAATAATTTGAAATTCAACCCCTAAATGGGAAAAATGAGAGGGGGATTTTTATTTTTCATCTGATCGACTTCAAACTCAGTTTCTCAATAATCAGTTTCTCTTATTTTGGAAATTTTCCTTCGGGCCCGAGTTATTGGCGATGACCCCCATTTAAGGGGGCCTTTGACTTCACTTCATTCAACTTGCCATAATCTATACTATATAAAAATGGCGTGAAAATGTACAGTAATTCATCAATTGAGATTAAACGAAGAATAACCCTTAACAATCGCTGTTTCTTTGGGCTGAGAAAGCAACTGCGCTATGAGTAGCAAAGCCCTCTCTCGAACAACTATAGTGACCCTTTATAAGACCTTAATCATCCCAGTCCTACTTCATGGTGCAGGTGCAGGTTACTCTTGGTTGCTTCGAGAGGAAAATCTTTCGAGTAATTTTCGGTCCCGTCTGCACAGACGGTGAATGAAGGAGGAGATACAAAGACGAACTGTACGCGCTGCACAGCGACATCGACCTAGCCAGAAGAGTGAAGGTCCAACGACTGCGGTGGCTGGGTCATGAAGAGCGAATTGACGTGAATGCTCTGGCCCGGAAGATCTTCGAATCCGCACCCGAGGGACGTCGCAGTAGAGGAAGACCGCGACTCAGCTGGCGCACTCAAGTGGAAGGGGCATTAACCAACTTAGCGTGCGAAAAGGGAGACAGCTGGCCAAATACCGTGCTGGCTGGAGACGCTTGTTGGTTGAAGCCCAGGTCCAACCCGGACTGTAGCGCTAAAAACGGCTGGGCCGATTGGGCTCAAATTTTTTATCAGTTGTTCGTAATTGCCAGGAGAAGGTTTTTACTAAAGAAAATTTTGGGAAAACCCTCCGAAAAAGTCGGGAAATTGGAAAAATCGAATCGATTTTTTTTTGTATGGAATTTTATGTGCAATATTGATCCGGAATGGCATTTTGAATGGAAAAATAGTGGAAAACTCGAAAAATTTGAATTTTTTTTTCGACGACATTTTTCTTTCTATTGCATGATTTGATGATTCTGGACGATGTAAAGGTGTAAAATGCTGAAATCTTCGTCTTTGTGGCGGCATGTCAAGAAGTTGAAATTGACCACGAATATGAGAGTCGCATTGCAGAACGACCCATCTGCTGCTGAGACAACTGCTTCCGCTTGGCAATGGCCAAATTCCCGGTAAAATTTTGCGAGTTCTCATCGTCGAATGAGGAACTTATCACAAAAGTGTTCGCGGGCATTGCACAAAATTAAAAAAATTTCGATTGGTTTAGTATCAAGTGAACGGGCAAAACTAGCAACGAAGAATAAGGACGTCGATAGCTTGAATTTTATTCAAAGTCAAATCGCTGGAGAACTGCATTCGTACAAATCCGTTGACAGCGTGACCGACGAGGATGAAGCGACCAACTATCCGACGGAATTTTTGAACTTGCTTGAATCATCCGAAAATGTGCAACGGTACGCGGTTGTCCTACAAGAAACTGACAAACAATGTGATTCAAGCGACGATAATCAAGGACAAATTCAAAGAAGAGGAAGGAAGTCCTTATCCCACGAATTCCGATTATTCCAATTGATCTTTCATTCCAATTCAAGCGGATTCAGTTCCACGTTCGATTGGCATCAATAAATCGCAAGGCCAATATATCGTTCGAAGTCTGTGAAATTAATCTCGAATTTCCCTGTTTCGTCTTCCCGTCTTCGTTGTTTGTTTTTGCGCCGGAAAACAAATCGATGAACATTGTTTATCATATCGCTCTCTACTGATTTCGATTCCATTCAAATAAATCACATTGAAATTTGAACTATCTGTGTTTTATTATAACTCTGGAGTTTATCTTAAGGCGTTGAATTGGGGCGAGACGAAGTTCGTGGGGCCGCTAGTTTAATATAAACATAAATAAACATTAGCAAATTTTTTTTAAGCTGAACTTCATTCTATTAAGATTTCATTCAGCGTCGTTTTAAATTCAAGTATAAAACTTGTTCCCATCTAGATACTCAAGAAAAGCAGCGTTTTTCTGGTACAGGTCACAGGACTTAAAAACGAAATGCTATTCCTAATAAGTCAGACAATTTGGAACAACAAATTCATCTAATACTCCATTTATGGCAAATCAATTAAGTTCCATTCAGTATTTGCACTACATTCTTTAATGCGAAAACCAATCAAATGTCAAAATCATCAATCACAATGCCATGAGTGTCCTCATAATGTCTTCGAAATCAGGTCGCATTATTATAACAGTATGTTACGTATACGTCAGAGTGTAAGGTCTCAACAACTACAATATTGCCGCAAACTTCATATTCAAGTACGAAGTACATCCGCCACTGACCTACCCTCGGGCCTCGATCATATTTTTAAATTTTATTGCCGCAGTCGCTGGAGT
Source organism: Cheilosia soror (assembly GCA_949372485.1). NCBI lineage: Eukaryota > Metazoa > Arthropoda > Insecta > Diptera > Syrphidae > Cheilosia > Cheilosia soror. Next base: position 71,222,319 of record OX443563.1, on the reverse strand, counting down.
GGGTTAGTCGAATAATTGAATGATTAATTTGCATGTCCAATTTCAATGGAGACGCATTGATGCAATTCCCTGCACAGTGCCTACATTCTTCCCACTTTATTTCAATTATTTGTGAAAATGAGAAAAAAAAATGTAATTACACATAACTATTAGCGACAAGTGTTACATTTTGTGATTAGAAGGGAATCAATGTGAAGTGCGAATCAAACTGATAATGGGGTCAATTGAAGCGTGGCAATTCCTCAATCTAGAACTGATAAGAAACTTAAATATTATCGTTTATGTCATCATCATCACTCACCATTCAAGTCTTCGTCTTCGTAATTATAATCATCTTCGCCGAAAAGCTCCTCGAACTCGTCAGCTTTTGGTAAGTCTGCTGGGGGTTTCGGTTCTTCTGCTTGGGGTTTGTTTAGGAAAGCTCTGCCAGACGACTTTGATCTTTTCGCGCTTCGTGACTTAGTTCTGGGCGTTTTAGATTTAGGCTCGCCATTGGCGGCTGCGATAAAGGCGCTTAGCACTAACACAGTACATAGCACTACGAATGTTTTGTTCATTTTACTTCGTTTCAACATGTTTTATTTTTTATTATTTATATTTTTAACACTTGTTGTTTCTTTATTTAAACATCTTGCTCTTGATTAAGTTATGTTTAATAGTATCTATCGGGGAGGCATATAATTATTAACTTTAGAATTTTAATCAAAATTATGTCAAAAAGTGAACTTTTTACTTTAATTTTGTCAATGCTTTTGGTATGGATATTGGATTAGCGGTGAAGAAAAAAAAAGTTTTGGTTCTCTGTTTTTTTATGAAAATTATTCTAAAATATGCGAAGAAGGTCATGTTTTTATGATCAGATTGTTAAAAGAGAGCCAAGACTGAAAACTGGTATTCACAGTTTTCGAGGTTGAACAATAGTTGCTGTAGAAAACTTTGAGCGGTACTAATTTTGACTTTTAGTGTCCAGGGCTAGGCTGACTTTTACGAAGTCACAAGAAACGCCCATATAAAATTGTGGTCGCAGTGGCTCAGTGGCTAGTGTGCTAGACTACTGTGCGAGGGATCCCAGATCCGATCCCCGGAAAAACACAAATTACATCTTAAGGTTTTTTTCCACTGCGCCACCTCTCGGGAACGTAAAACAATCCGAGTAAGACATCCGAGAGTATAACTGTCCTGAAAATCTCAATTCAGCATACCCTTCCATTCGTCCCAAAAATAAAACTCACACAAACGAAGCTAGGCCTAGGGTGTCTACTATCTATACGCCTGTTGGGCCAACTAATTATTTATTTATTTTAAATTTATATATTGTGCCGTCAAAATAATTAATAGTTTTTATTTTTAGTATTTTTCTGCGTACATTGGCGATGACGATAAACTGGAAACAGTTTCGTGTGAGTTGTGTACATTCAATTGGATTGTAATGTACAAATTTGTTTATTTCAGATTTTTATAAACATTTAATTGTACAGGAATGGCAGTTGACTTAAAAAGAAATTGGCCTAAAAAAACTGTTGACTTGGAAAGCAGTTGGGTTCAAAACAAGAAGAAAAAGATAGAATGGATGAAACCAGTACCAGTCCTTTTCTTTGTGAGGTGATAGACAGGTCAAGTAGAAGTGGTTCCGATCATTTTCCCTGTATCTTGCGTTGGAGAATATTTTAAATGTCCTTATACGACCTAAGTTAGAAGACGTCATCAAGTCATTTTAACATTCCCGCGGCGTTAATTGATGCCTTGAATGACTTTAAGCCTAGTATGCTGCTGATGTGAAATTGGATTTTTTTTTTTTTTTGTCATTTTCACTGATGACACTGTGCTAATGGTGGTGGGTCATCTTCCTAATATTGCTGCTCCAATTCTTCCAAAATATACAAATTCAATATGGTCCACTCTGTGAAATTACAAAAAAAACAACCCCGAAAAAATGAAATGTCCCGGACAATAAATTGTCCGCGAAAACAGAGTGGAGAATTATACCAAACGATCTACTACAATTACCCACTTTTTGCCATCATTTCACAGCAGCAGTGTACTGCAAAACGAAAAGAAAAGCTAAATTTTTGTTTAAGATCTCGTTTTGTCACTTTTGTATGGGGTTTTTCGTTTCACAACAACAGTGTAGTAGGCTTTAACACAAAAGTCGAGACTAAATAAAATTGTGTACCAATAACCAATTTATCCTCGAGTCGGCACTAACTTTCCTGATAAATTCGAGTCAGACTTATGGTTTAAATATAAATGACATCGTGGTTGTGTCATTCAAATGTAAAATGTCTATTTATTTCTATTATTTTTTTTTTATATTATTTTTTTTTATTTTCATTTTAGTAGGAACTATTTACATACAAATTGTGTGAAACTATTGATCAAATAAATAATGCAAACCAAAATATTGCAGCAGAAAAAGGAAACAGCTGATTTGCGCTCGAATAAAACTGTCAGTTTTGCGAAAATCGTTATAGATTTTACTTCTGCTGTACTAGAATTTTTACTTAAGTCCTTTTTAGTAAAACTTTCGATTGGTATTGATTAATTGGTAGCTCAAAGGTTAAAGCCGAAACTAAAGTTTGTTTTTAAATTAGTTAAGTGGTTGGTTATTGGTAAGGCCCAATGAATACATTTTGAAAATTCTTGAAATATATTAGAAACAAATTCGAAGTCAAAGCTGAAACAATGGACAAGAAAATTAACTACATATTTCATTTGAGATTTCAAACTGTGTATATAATTCGCGTTTTAACATTTTGGGGGAGTAAGATTAACAGACGCGCTATAATGCGACTTCTTCAATCTCGTACTAGAGCAGATAGCGCGCAGGGCAGGTGTCAACACGGAAGGCACTATCTTCAATAGGTCCGTTCAGCTGCTGGGGTTCGTTCCCAGCGTGCCGTGATAGCAGCGTTCACGGCGATTAAAAAACAGGCAAAATCCATTGGCCTTGAATTAAATGATGACAAGACTAAGTACATGCTATCAACAAACAGACGTGCATCTGAACTCCACGAATGACACCCTAGTGAAGATTCGGCGAAGAATTGCCCTATAAGAAACCGTTGCTACTCCGGTTTGGCAAAACAATTGGGTTCAAAACTCCTAACTCGAAAGAAGAAATGTGTGCTCTAAAAAACCCTTATCCTGCCAGTTCTGCTTTATGGCGCCGAGTGCTGGATGATAAGCAATAAGGGAGAGCTGATACTAGGCTCCTTCAAAGGAAAATTACTTTATTCGCGTTGGAGAGAAAAAAATTAAAGGAAATTGGAAATTTGGACAAAAAGAAGCTTCCGGAATCAAAGAAAATCACTCCTGAAATCGCTCCATTTGCACAAAAAATACTCTTCTGATTCTGACTTTTCTGAGAAGAGAATTTTGTTTCTCGAATTCAAATCAGAATCCACTCAAAAATCACTTACACAAGTATTAGGTGAGTTAGGTACAATTTATATAACTTAATGCCATTTTTTCCTGCAATATAAACATAATATAGGTTAGGTTTAGGTATTCTTCATTCCTTGTGCAATTAGTTTTACCCGGATTAGCGAAGGATTTGAAAAATATTGTAAAATTGAAATACAGAGATGTTAAAATTGGGATAATTGCTATTAAATCAACGAGCTTGAGTGTCAAAAAAAAAAAACAAAAAGAAACTAATCATCAATTAAATACAAATTTTCCAAGGTCAGTGCTGTAATTGAGATTAAACTAAAAATACTGTAAAGGAGCCAAACAAAATATTTTCAACATCTGTCATTATTTACGTGCAAAAGACTTATAATCTTGTCACCAATACTGTCAGCCTAATAAATTTCAAATATGAAGATTGAAGATTATAATTTCGAAACTCAAAATAGAATCTGACTTGGTTCCTTTTTTAATGTCCAAGAGGTCATCAGTATAACCGCTTTAAATTGATAATATATTAAACTATAAGTTCCTATAGTTTTGATATTTTTTGCTTTACTCTTATCAGTCTTAAAATATGATGTCTACATTATTGTGTTCCACTTTGGTTGGAAACAAAAACAATTTATTCTCCTCAAATTTCACTAATTCTAATTAATTCACATTTTAGGCTAAGAGTCTCGTGAACTTATAACGTTTCCTGTTTTGTCATCACTTCTGCATGTATATAAATAGTGCTATATGAGTACATTGTCATTATCAGTTTCATGTCTGTATTTATGAATTTGTATACCTTAGTTCAGTACAATTTAATTAATTTTATATTTCACCCAATAAGAAGTTATCAAAAAGAAATACTTTTATGAATATTTCCTCGTATGATACTCTTATTCAAAAATAGATTCGCAATCGAAATTAGGTCTGTTTAATGAGGAAAACCAGGAACAGGACGACTTAGATTTAGTGAAAACTGTTAGAACAGAAAAGCCCAGCTTTCGTATATGATACCTACAACAGATTTTTACTTGTTCAGCTGTTGGATTGTAATAGCACTGACATTTTCTTAAATGTCATTTAGTGAGAAAAATAACACAAATAAGATTTATATTAACAGAATCATTTCTTAACGTTGATTGCATTCATTTTAAAAGGGCTCCATGCAAAGGAAAACTATATTTCAAGAAAAATTTACTCAAATTTAACTACGTGACAGCTGATTTTGACACTTTTTACAAGTCTAATGTACTTTAGATAAGTGTGTAGGTGAAGGAAATCGTGTAAAAATCGTGTCCGGAACATTCTCGTGAAACAAAATGTAGAGAACAGAGCTTCTTCCCTTGGGCCGTAAAAAACGGTACTTTTCCACAAGTCCAGAAGTCACTACACAAACCTATTGACATTTTGAAAAGTAGTTAACGATTTTTTTATTCTAGAACAAGCAAATTCACAGCCAGATCAGAAGTAAATAAGGGCTTTAAATTTTTGTGAGATTGCCGAAATATTTCTCAAGATTGAACGTGCAAAAATGACAGGTTTTTAGGTTATGTTATATCCAAAATGTAGTTTTCTAATCCAATTCCAAATCCATGTAGTTTAGACATTAAGTAAATTTTCAGTTGTATATGTTGCAACAATCCAATGCAATATCAATATTTCAAAAGTACGCTTTTAGACATATTTTTTTTTAAATTTCACTTATTGACAGTTCACTTCAACAATATCGCGTTCACTTTAACGACTTCAAATACAAGAGCTAATAGAACCGAACGAACCTCTTCTCTCTATTGTACGCCTTGAGGAGCAAACCCCATCTCGAGTCCCGGATTCCGAAATTAAACTAACATCGTCTCAGCATAGTTCCGCCTTTATATAAGTTTCGTTCCATAGCGACTTGGAATTCATCTATTAAAAATTTTTTTTTTCTAATTGGTGATCTTTGTCTAATGTGCGTACGCCAACAGATGATAAGGAAAAAAAATTAAACAGCCATCCATACAAAAAAGTATTGAAATATTAATAGACTCGCCGCCGGGGAATGGGACCTTTGATGCTCTTTTTACTCTTCAGCATCTTGAATTCTCGGACACTGTTTTAATTGATAAGGCAGTCAGTTTGTAAGCATTCAAAATCGAAGTATTGAGAGCATTGCGGATGCTTCTGGTGGGTTGCATTCATATGACTTAGTTGTGCATAGATATAGGCGCTTGAATAGTGTCACTGAGAGTTTTGCTGGGACAATGCATGAGCATGACACTAATGATATATCCATGTAAATTGAGCGGCGTTTTTCATTTGAGAAATCAATTTAGGTGTTATGATTGTAAATGTGTGACAGCTGTCATTTTTATATGATATGTTAAAGTTTTCGCGTAGTAGATAATTAAATATTGGAAAATATTGAGATTTTGATTTTGAGTTGCAAATTTAGATCAGTTAGTGACGTATTGGTTAGACTTTGGCCTGGACTACACATGCCTTCCCATGGAAGTGAGTAGAAAAGATAAGGTATGTTCAGTGTGTTTTCAACTACCTTTACCCGTCTCGCCTGACTCGACCTTTATGGAAAGCATTTGTGGCCCTTCACGCCCTGCACTTTGAAATTGAACAATTGAAAAATTGCAGGGCTACCGATTTCGTTAAATGCCAAAATATTAGGACGATACGGAGTTAGAAACTATTTATGGATATGGTCATAATTTTGTGACATATAAATGGATGTTGACTGTTGAGAAGTCAAACTCATAAGATCCCAATTTTATTCCTTTTTTTGTTAAAGCTCTATGTATAATATAGCAATATTGAAATATGTAATTATGTATACGTGATCGAACTTCAACCAAAATTTGTTTTAACAATTCAACTGCCTATAAATTGGTGAAACAAACGACGTCTATTTTTTATACTTAGTAAAAGTTAAGTAAAAGAAAAAACAAATCGGCAATCAAGCAATAATACCATACAGAGGGACATTTCAATTAAATATTCATTAAAATTCCATTAGGACTAGGTAAGGAGTACCGCGTGAACTTAGCATATTTGTTTAAAATGGCAAATCGTATCGATATTTCATTTTATAAAATATCAATAAATCGAATCGAATAACCTATTCATATTCATCCTCTTTACTACTTATGAAAAAACACTTAAGGATGATTTAAATGCATTTATGTTCATGAAAAGCTTTCATACATAGCTGATGCGTTCGTTCTCTGGTAGCAATATAAGCATAAGTTATATACATATTTCTATTTATGTGGGACAAGTATTGGTTTTGGAAAATTCTTGTGGTTCTGATAGTAGAATCTTCAGCACGCAATTGCAACAGCAACACTTTAATTGACATTTTCGAGACTCTATATTATAATTGTTGTAATTGCGTGATGAAGATTCTACTTTACTTTACTTTGCTGAGGTAGATGTTCAATAAAATAAACCGTAGTGCGATTAAAAGCTCGGTAAGTTCACAACTAACCAAATATTTACACTACGGCAGATTTTAAAGGAAACCAAAGAACAGGCTTGATCGATCAATACCTACTATCTGTTTACCGATTTTAATGTCACCATTTATACAGGCCGGAGAATGGAGAACGGTCGTTGCTCCATTATGGTCAGAAATAATCAGCAAGAAAATGTCAACAAAGGAATTAGACAAAATCATTTGAGAAAACGATATTTTTCACCAAGCATGTAATTGTACAATCATACTTGCATACATTGACATTGGCATCATTGGCAGAACTCATCGAAATGTCACTGGAGCATTTTGCAAATAGCTATTGGAACAGAAGCGCCACAAATTACTTCAGTCGTGATTAAGGGCAATTGCAAAACCAAGTATATGCTGACAACAACAACACTGGACACCTAACATGGACGAATCGGACGGAACATCATAATAGACAGCTATTACTTTGTTGCAGTTAGGGATTCTATATATCGTCGCTGTTTAAGAAAACCGGCATAACTAAAAAAACTCGATTTTTGAGTTAAGTATACCAATGGACTAAGAATAAAATTCCTTTTCTTTCTGTAAAATCGGCATAACTATAGTGCTTCAGAATACCGCCAGATGGATAATGTGACAATTTTTAATTTAGTTACCTCATTTCTGAAAAGCGGCATAATTTGTGTTGTGCGCAAAAAAGTAGACAATAGTTTCTTAAAAAACGGGCTATTTGTTGTTGTGCCAACTTTTAGAATATAGTTAGTACTGTTCCACACCATTTCCTACGTATTAAAACGAATTGTTCCACTTTTGTTAAAAACCCCTTTTTTGAAGTGACACTTTTATGATTTATGCATTTTTCCTAAAAATACTTTCTCATAAATCTTTAAAAAAAAATCGGCTTTAGCTATGGTAATTTTGAATATATACAAGTAAAATATTTTTCTGAAATATTAAACTTGCAATACCTTTTGTTAAAGAACCGATGTTTAATCATTTTTCATTTCCTAGCAGCAATAATATTTTAACGTTATTATTTTTTAACCTCCATGGTGAACTAACTTCAAAATGATAAAAAGGTCATCTTAATAGGTATCATGAATTTTTTCGGGAAAAGTGACTTAACTTGGAAGTCGCCAGAAAGTACCTTAAATTTTTATGTTTAACATTACTTTTTTTTGTATCCTTATTATTTTTGATTAGGTACATAAATTATGGAACTATTCAAATCAAATACACATTTCCGAAGAAAAAAATTGTAAACCTTTAAAAAAAATTGATTTGTGAAAATTTGCTGACTCAGAACAAAAACTTTAAACCGCTCTCCTGAAAAAAACGTTTTTTTTTATTTATGCCGGTTTTCTTAAACAGCGACTATGTACTTCAAAAGTAATTAAACTCCTTGTCCACCGCTATATCGGACTATCTAATTATTCGGATTAAGAAGAACAGAGAAATGAATTATAGCATTAACGTGAACACCTGCCTTGACGGGCCCACAGAGCCAGGTAGGCAAACTCTGGTGCAATTACCGTGGACTTTTTGGTAAGACTGATGCGTCTTTGTTCCGTTCCGTTATAATACACCGTCAATGGCATATATCAGTGAGTTGTGTTTTGAATCTCGTGGGTGGATTTCGATTTTTGGTGTAACAAAGACGTAATAAAATATATTTTTAGGTTTTTCATTTCGTTTTCAGTGGAACAACGACATAACTGCTTATTTTTTTAATATGTACTTGAAATTTTTTTTTATTTTGGTTATATTTTCTTAAATATTTTTTTTTTTTCTTAAAAGTGAATTACTGCACCAGAAGGTGTGTCAAATTTTCTTTATGGTACAACTAACTTTAAGAATTGTGTTCCTTATTTTTTTTTAATAAAAACGATTTAAAAAAATTTTAAATGCGTTTTTCTTAGAATTAACATTTTTACCGACGTCGTTGTTTTACTGGAGGTGCAATATGTCCTTGCGCTCAAATGTATACAGTAAACTGTATGTATACGTCCTTGCGTTCAAACAAGAACATTAGGTAATGAATAGTTTGGTCTCCACAATTACTTACTTACTTACTTAGATGGCGCTACAGTCCGGGGTGGACCTGGGCCTCAACCAACACGCCTCTCCAGTTAGCACGATCTTTGGCTAACTGCCTCCAGTTGCGCACTCCAAGTTGGTTGAGGTCCCCTTCCACTTGTGCGCGCCACCTAAGGCGAGGTCTTCCTCTACTGCGTTGTCCCTCCGGGTTGGAATCGAAGACTCTTCGGGCCGGAGCGTTGGTGTCCATTCGCTCTACATGTCCTAGCCATCTTAGTCGACTGATACGTACTTTTCTGACCAAGTCGATGTCGCTGTACAGCTCGTAGAGTTCGCTGTTAAATCTCCTCCTCCAAAGCCCGTCAACGCAAACGGGACCGAAAATCACTCGAAGAATTTTGCGTTTGAAGCGCCCAAGTAGATCTTCATCCGCTTTTGACAACGTCCATGATTCTGCGCCATAAAGCAGGACTGGGATGATGAGGGTCTTATATAGAGTCTCCTTGGTGTTTCTCGACAAGGCCTTACTAATCAATTGCCTTCTTAGGCCAAAGTAACAGCGGTTGGCAAGTGTAATTCTTCGCTTGATTTCTGATGTGATGTCATTTTCAGAATTAATAGCGGAGCCGAAGTAGACAAAGTCCCGAACTACCTCAAAGTTATAGCTGTCTATCGTGACGTTCTGTCCGATTCGTCGATGTTGTGTGTCCCTTCTCGTTGACAGCATATATTTTGTTTTGCCCTCATTCACCACTATACCCATTTTTGCAGCCTCTGCACTGATACTTGCAAACGCACCAGTGACAGCTCGCTGTGTTCTGCCAATGATGTCGATGTCATCAGCGTATGCAAGTAGTTGCACAGACTTTTGGAAAATTGTGCCCCTGGTGTTGGCTTGCGAGTTTCGCACAATTTTCTCAAGAATGATGTTGAAAAAGTCACGTGTCAGCGCATCACCTTGTCTAAATCCTTTTTTGACATCAAAGATCTCGGTGAGACTGTTTCCGACCTTTACGGAGCAGCGAGCGTTCTCCATCGTCATTCTGCACAATCTGACAAGTTTGGCAGGGATGCCAAAACTAGACATGGCTCTGTATAGCTCGTCTCTATAAATGCTGTCATATGCGGCTTTAAAATCGATAAATAGGTGATGAGTATCGATTTGGACTTCTTGGGTTTTCTCCAGGATCTGCCGTAGTGTGAATATTTGGTCGGTTGTGGACTTACCGGGCCTAAAACCGCACTGATAGGGTCCAATCAGTTCGTTGACAAATGGTTTCAGGCGTTCACACAGTACGGAAGACAGGATTTTGTAAGCGATGTTAAGGAGACTGATGCCTCTATAGTTGGCGCAGTTTAGAGGGTCTCCTTTCTTATGGATCGGGCAAACAATGCTGAGGCTCCATTCTTCAGGCATACTTTCCTCTGACCAAATTTTAGAAACGAGTTGGTGTATGCTCTCTACTAAGTCATCCCCCGCTGCCTTAAAAAGCTCGGCCGATAAACCGTCCGGTCCTGCAGCTTTGTTGGACTTCAGCTTGGATATTGCTATCCTTACCTCATTTTGGTCAGGTGGACGGAAGTCTTGGCTTTCATCGCCCAGGTTGAATGGTTCATTCTGCCTGACAGCGGAATTTGTGTCGTCTTCGCCGTTTAACAGTCTACAGAAATGGTTTTTCCATGTCCTCAGCACCGACTGTGACTCTACTACAAGGTTTCCTTGTTCGTCTCTACAGGTCTCTGTTCGGGCCTTGTTCCCGTGACACGTTCTTTTCACCTTTTGGTAAAACTTCCGAACATTGTTCCTGGAGTAACACCTCTCTATTTCCTCGATCGCGCGCTTCTCATGCTCTTTCTTTTTCCTCCGGAGAAGCCGGTGTTCTTCCCTCCTTTTTTGCTCGTAGAGCTCACGAGCTGCTCTCGTCCTTCTCTGCAGCGCCGCTTTTTATGCTAGTTGCTTTGCTGCATGTGCTTGCCGGCACTCTTCATCAAACCAGGGGTTTCGCGGTGGTGGTCGGGTGAAACCTAGCACATCAGTTGCGGCTTTTCTGATGGCTTCTTGGCATCGATGCCACTGGTCTTCAGCACTTGATGCTGGCTGTACAGGAATTCTCGAGAGGTTGAGGGAGACGCGATCGGCAAAAGTTCTGGCGGTTTGTTGCGTTTGTAGCCGTTCAACGTTGAATCTCCTCACAGTATTTCCTCGTTGTTGTGGTGTCTGGGATATCCGCATACGTACCTTGGCTACAACAAGGTAGTGATCCGAGTCTATGTTGGCCGCTCGGAAAGTTCGGACATCTAGAATACTGGAGGAGTGCCTTGCGTCGATCGCAACATGGTCAATTTGATTGACCGTTTGATGGTCTGGTGACCGCCATGTTCCTTTGTGAATGTTGAGGTGTGGAAACCGTGTGCTTGCTATAGTAACATTACGTCCCGCAGCAAAGTCAATTAGCCTAAGTCCGTTTCCAGACGTGGTGTCGTGTAGGCTGTGCTTTCCGATTGTGCTACCAAAGATGTCCTCCTTTCCTATTTTGGCGTTAAAATCACCTAAGACAATTTTAACGTCGTATTTAGGACATTGCTCATATGTTTTGTCGAGGAGCTCATAGAAACATTCTTTGGTAGCGTCGTCTTTATCTTCTGTGGGGGCGTGAGCGCATATCAGGCTGATGTTGGCGAATTTAGCCTTGATGCGGATAGTTGCAAGGCGCTCACTTACGTGTCGAAAGCTCAAGACTTCTTGCCTAAGTCTGCCGCTTACAACGAATCCGCATCCAAATAGACGCTGCTTCTGCTCTCTGTAGCAATCACCGTAGTAGATGTCACAGGTTTTCATCCTTCTTTTGCCTGGCCCATCCCACCGCACCTCCTGAATGGCGGTGATATCTGCCTTGTAGCAGTCTAGGGCCTCCGCTAATTGTTCGGCTGCACGCGGTCTGTTCAGGGTTCGAACATTCCACGTGCAGATCCGAAAGTCATTGTCCTTTTTTCGTTTTGCAGGGTCGTCAACAGTGAATCCATCCGTATCCGAGGCTCTTGGTTGCTTCGTAACCATTGTTTTTTTTCCGTGGTTGGGTAGTTAGCCCCACGCACAACCCCCAACCTGGAGGACCAGGCCCTAAGACAGCGGGTCGGATACTCCGTTGTCAGTAACCCACTTCGGGGATATGAGTGCTGCCGTTGGCCCATAAAGGGTTCATCCGCCACCATCTCTATTTCAGCACCCTGACTAGTGCTGAAAATCCTTACAGACCTTTGCTCCAAATATGTCAGAGAAGCTCACGCAAGGTATCTGCCATCTCGACTGTTGACAACACCGTTGATTCAATCTTGTGTATTCATCCGCTGTATGTCCTCTTTCTGAGGGGCTCATGTAAGACCTCTGAGACTCGTTCAGTCAGTCATTCCGACAGAGCATTATAGTGTTGCTATTTTCTTCGTGTTCAACACTCGCGCTTATAAGTTTAGCAAGCCAAGCCCGGTTGAGCGAGACCAGTACCCGGTGGTTACCACGCGGAGGTAAAATAAGCACAATTGATGTGTATGAAAAAGTTGCAACAGCTGGGCACCGCCAAGTTGATGCCAATCAGCGCCTACCCGATTCATACACACCCAACCACCACAATTACTAGTAAGACCAATTTCAACTAAAGCTCCTTATTTGTTCTTACACTGTTGATTTGTGTGAAGCTATAATAAAAGCAACACCAAATTTGGCATAAAAAAGATGGAATAAGGAGAATAATTGGGGTTGTGATTAACGCTGATGACTCGCAGACGTAGTCCTGCCCGCCAAACGTTAACTTGCCATATCGAAAGCCATCGAATCCTGTAACCCGATTACATAGGACCACCTATCGGGTCCAAGTGGGAATCTAAACCATCCAGGGATTCACTACAAAATTTCATCAAAATTGGTCCAGCCTTTAGGAGAAGTACTGTAACCCCCCCCCCATTGCAGCGCCATCTACCGGATACTTGCCAATCCTATATCTCTTTTACGTTGATCATTGATGATTTCATGAAAAGTCGATACGGATTGGCTTAGTAGTTTTATGGTGATACTGGAACGCATAATGTTAAACATACAGTTATAATGATGAGTATTCAGGGGGCTTATTCCCAAAAGCGTTGCAGATCGCTTTTTATGGCGGATTTGTAATTTTGTACATATTTCCAAAAGTTATGACGGATATCTGGTGAATTGTTTGCATAAAAAAAATAAACTAAATTCATGTGACGGGAACAAAAACTGTCAAGCTTTTGGAAAAATAAATGGAAAATTGGAAGTGATAATGGAAAAAAAAACTGGAAGGCGCGAAGACGGTCGAAATTGGAGTATGGCTTTCAATGCGATCCGCCGCGCATTTGAGAATAACTACCATTAATAAAAGGTTATTATGGTGCAGGACAAATTTAGTTTGTTTGGTTGGTAACACATTGAGGGTCAATTTGTTCAGAGCTGGTTTAATCTGGGGTTAGGTTACCATAGATTTAGTTTAATCCATGATTATAGATCTGTGGTAACCACCAGTTATTTTTCACTCTGGTCACCAAACCATAGATTTGCGACAAATCATTTGTCAAATCAGTTGTTAGAATTAATCTATGGTTAAAATTGTCACAGCCGCAGTAATAAATGCATTTTTTTTCACATTGTCGTGCATTGTTTTTCATCTGCCAGTTGAAATTACGTCGACATAGCAGATACAAAGATCCTTGGTTAAATGCCGTTAACCGACCAAAATCGGCTGGTTATCGATTTCTCGGGTTAACTAACCAAATCATGGATTATCTGGTTAAAATTTTACTGGAAAAAAACTGATTCTATGGTTATCAGCTGAAATACTGTTTAGAGTTAACCAAAGATGAATAAACTAGCCCTAAGTCAAGAATATGTACATACATACAAGCAATTAAATATTATTCACGTTTGGAAGCAGTACAAGTACAGTCAACTCTCGATTAACCGCGGTGCTCGGGACCGAGCTCATTACGGAAAATCGAAAATCCCGGATAATCGAAAATGATATTCTTAAAAAAGAAACACACTTTATGCAATGGTTTTTCCATTATTTGTAAATCGATTTACATAATACTGAATGGGAAAAATTAACAGAAGAATGCAAACAAAAAAAACCTTGTATGTTAGGTTTAGTTCGTTTTTGTTTGCAAGAATTAAAGAAAGTTATTGAAAATGATCACGGATAATAGAGTAAATCCTGGATAATCGATTTTTAAATAAATAAATTTTAATAAATTTTAATGATTTTTTTGGAAAATATTTTCCCGGTTAATAGGGTTGCCGGTTAATCGAATGCCGGATAATCGAGAGTTGACTGTATTCCTTTTTATACCCGGTACCACACTGTGGCGAGGGTATATTCACTTTGACATTCTATTTGTAACGCACATAAGGAGGCGTTGTAGATATGACAAACTCTATATATTATTGATCAGCATCACTTTCTTAGTCGATCTAGCGATGTCCGTCTGTCTTTCCGTCCGCACGATTACGGCCATAATTTAAGAGCTATGGACTTGAAATTTGGTACGTAAGCTTTTATCCACCAAACTGAGGCCACGTTCGAAGATGAGCAACATCGGATGAAAACTACTACTAACTCCCATACAAAATATAAAGCTATTTGATGTTAAAAATTAAATTTAAATAGCTAAAGTAAAGATAGCAAGTTTAAACTTTGCACATATTATTATACTAATATATAAAATTTTTTGACAAAAAATGAGCTTGGTCGAATAAAAACTACCCTACCCCTCATACAAATATATAATTTTTCAATACTAAAATATATTTTTTTTTATTTTTACAATAATATAGTACCGGGTATTTGAGCTTCGGCATAGTCGAAGATAATTGTCTTACTGGTTTTAATGTTAAGCTAGTATTAGACGATATGTTGAATCAGCATACGTATGCTGAAAATTGTGTTCCAATCACAACTTATCGTACATACTATGATGACAGAAATCTTTTTTTACACGATGTGTTGTGATTGGAACACAATTTTCAGCATACGTATGCTGATTCAACATATCATCTAATACTAGCTTTATCTGTCTCATCAAATTCAAATTCCACTACAAAGTAGAGCATATTTTCGGTAAAATATTTTACTAAAATTACTGAAAGTACGAATACGGAACGAAGTAAAAAATATTTTTTTTTAAATGTACAAGCAAACACTGAAATTATGTCATTCAAATTGCAAGACTTCTTTTATGCTTTCGAATAAGAATGATCATCTAATTTAAAAATTATAATCATCATTGTGAATTACGTTACCTAATACAATTCAATGCTGAGAGCGAACACTTACTAGATGTCGCCACATTTAGCAAAGAAAAACATCGCAAGTTCTGCTAGTTGCTACTTGGATTAATTGTTTTTTTTTTGAATTGGATTTGGACTTGAACATTTCCATTTCTCAAATTAATGCAAAAGCAAAACTCGTGCAAAACGGTTATAAATTCTCTTAGTCCTTCGCGATTAATTTTCTATTAATTGGAAAATAGTTTTAATTTCATAGACTAAACAGTAATAATTGTTTTTTTTCAACATCGTGTTTGATTTAGTGCGTATATCGATCAAATTGTTTTCTTTTTTGTAGCAAAAAGTTAAGAAAAAAATAAGTAAGTTTATATATATTTCTAAGGAACAGTTATTTTCCAGTCATGAACCAAAAAAATGGCCATGAACCTTTTTTTTGTGTGGCTTGTGTACGCTGCGCATCATTTTCTGTGTTTGTGTTTTGCTTGGGCGGTGCAAAAGCAACGGTACTTTAGAAAATGTCAAGAATCTTTGTACAGTTGCCATAAAATGTGTACCCGTATTTTCTAATTGTATTGTTCTTATTTATTGATCATTTATTGAGTTTGTTTAATATCAAATTACAGAGTAAGCTCAAAACTAAAAAAAAAATGCAACGACCCTTCACTTCTGGCAGCAGGCAGGCTCCTGATCCATTTGATCAGTTTTTAGAAGAAAACAATTTTTATCGGAAACATACGGCAAGGGATTCTTCATGTTTATTTCGAACCATATCGGAACAAATGTACGATACTCAATTGCATCATTTGGCTATAAGGAAAAAATGCGTGCGTTACATGAGGAAATATGCTTCCTATTTTCAATCGGTAAGTCGCGATATGTGAAATGAATGCATTTGTTAAAACGAAAAAAAAACTATTATTTTTACTTCTAGCAAGTGGATAAAAGTTTGGATGAGTATCTTGATGATATGTCTAAACCAAAGACCTATGGAACTTTAGTAGAACTGCAGGCAGTCTCATTTATTTTCCAGTGAGTACCTACTTTGTTTTTCATAAAAATTTATATCTTACATCTATGTTGTATTTACATAGTTGGAATAATACTGCAAATCATCTCAAGTCTTGTCTGTCTGAATTTTACATACTTTAAAATAAGTCTCAATTTCATAAAAAAACCAGACACCAACTGACTACAAACTTAACATGATTCTGTCTTTTGTCAATTCTTGTACATAAATACATTATATTCTCTCGCGATCGAAGAAAGCTACAGTTATAGATCCTTTCACATAATTGAATGGTAAACTTAATAAGAAAATAAGTTTATCTCATATATCCATATTATTTGTTTAAAAGTGAACGAACCATTCCTAGCTACTTTATGTACCTAAGCGTGACATTGAGTATCTACTCCTTGCTAACCCACTAGTGGAAGCTAACCTCACCAACCTATGTGGTTCAAGATCGTTAAGAAATAGTGAACTGGTTGCTTTTTGCTACACGGCTACATAAGAAAAAGCCAAAAATTCTTCAAGTTCGGTTGCGTATCTCCTTCCGCGGCAAAGCCTTTAAACCTTAGTACATATTACATAATTTTCTTTATCAATTTGGCTAGTAATGGGCTCTAGGTCAAAATCGAACAAACCCGAAGAGGACACATTCAAATTAAAAACTACAATTATAAAAAAAAATAAATAGGTGGCGCAACAGGCGGGTGACACCCAAGGCCTAGCTTTTCGCAATCATTCGGTTTGTGAGAGTTTCTATGTTTGGGACGAATGGAAGGGATCTACAATTTTATGCCGATTCCGAACGGCTGAATTGAGAAGCTCTTTCATGGATGTTTGTCAGACGTTCGCGAGTGGTGGCGCAGTAGAAAAAACTAAGATGTAATTTGTGTTTTTCCGGGGATCGAACCTGGGATCCCTCGCACAGTAGTCCATCACACTAACTACTGCGCTACTGCGCCCACAAAAAAAAAATACAATTATGCACATACATATTTAAGTGGAACGGGTGGGTATAAATAACTATTACTACTATGTACTACGATCTAAGAATAAAGAAGGTATTTTTCAACTGTGATCATTGCAAAGAAGATGGACCACCACTTTCAGAGATATGTACTACGATACACGCCGCTTTACTTGCGTCGTTAAATCGGTCGTTGGCAGTCTAAGCGCCAACCTAGCTCTTATAATTATAGGAAACTTGCCTGGAAGCTTGCTTACACAGAAAATGTACAAAGTTGGTGGAAAGCAGAACGATTCCTTTTCTGTATTTACTCGTAACTAATGTGACTTGCCAGTTGGGGAGGGTAGATACTTTGACCTAAAATACTCGCCATCCACTCGTCATGTGGTTAAACTTGGCCAAATTGAGATTATACGACTCAAGAATCTAATTTTTGAAAATTTTTAAGAAGGGTGCGGGAAGTATGAATTCGAAATTTCATGCTTCAATCATGTTATTATGCTTTGGAATTATGCTAATCACTCTTTTTTTTCTACTTTCCAAAGTTGTGAGCTTTTAATGTCTTGAAGCGGGTTTCCCAAGCTACCTGAGTTTGACAGCAACAACTAGGCACAACTGAATCAGTCACCCCTATTGCCGTTGGCGTTTGTCGTATACGACTTATGTTTCGTGTCGTTGTACAACAATGTTCAGATTTTTTTGTTAACTTTTGTTAAAAATTTAATTTCCTTTTCTATGTGTTCACCATCATTTCAATTCATTTGTCTCAAAAAAGTTCAACGGCAATAGGGGTGAGTAGTTTACGAACATCGCGTTAAGAAACTATTTTAAAGCATGCAATGTGCTGCGTGGTTACTTTGTAAAAATCACAAGTAACGATTGAAGTCAGTTGATCAACTAGTAGTTGCTGAATAGGAACCTTTTGGGTTTTGCGAAAGCATCGTCGATCTGAGCTTAACGCCAGATAATGTACGGCTTTGACTCGATGGTGTCCCTCCTATCTGTATGGTTATGCTTTTGCTTTTGTTAATAAGGACAGCATGGAGAACGGAGCTGGATTTGGCCTGTTCCCAGATAAGCGCATTGATACCATGGAAACCGCCGGGGGGAATCATTCACGGAAAAGAATATTTTGGTATCGTCGCATCCGCAAAGTGAACAGTCCCCCGAGTAGGTACTGTGAATAAGTTTCACTGTATCGTTAAAAACGTTCAAATCGAATTTTTCCCGAACGGGGAACTGTTCACTTTGCGGATGCGACGATACCAAAATATTCTTTTCCGTGAATGACTCCCCCCGGCGAATTCCATGATAGGGGTGATTATGTCCTGCTTCTCAGCCATCCTCAGGATCCCTTTTTTTTTTTGTCAGCACACATTTTGTGCCGGCATAAGACTTGTGGACTTGTAGTATCGATATTCAAAAACTAGTTGTAGGTAGTTGGCAGGCACAACGAAATAAGCTGCAACTTACAGTGCTTGACAAAAAAACATTTTTTTTTAATACATAGTATGTACAGTACATATCTAAATTTATTAGACAGCCGACGACGGACGCCTACAAGGTTTCTTGTGCGCGCATTTAAATAGCCAGTTAACTGTTTAAGTCTTCCAAGGGCTTTCCACTGGTTTGGGTAGGATATACAACTACATAACCTTGGTCCAAATGAATAACAATGTTGCTGAAATCAGAACCATAGGCCCATACTGTGAGTGCCAATAGTTGGTCGTTGAGCGACAACTGTCGATCGATAGAGAACTTTGATTGTCGATTGCGATTGATATTTGTCGATTTGACAGTCGCTTGTAATCGATTACAAATGTCTGGTTGGTGCTTGGAAGTAAAACAATTTTGTACAAAATAAAATCAATCGACGCAATCGAAAATTATCTTGGCGATCGCTGTTCGACAATCACAATAAGGGCCATACTTTTATGTAGCTGCAAAAAAAGAGAAACAACCTTTGCACATTGAAACCCATTTAATCATAGCTTCGCGCAAGTTTTATTTGAAAATAGCTCTCAGTTGACGGTGTAAATCTCGTGGTACTTTTGTATCGTCGTATGATGCAATGGTACACCTTTAACAACTTGTGAGTTTGAATTTGTCACTCGTACGGCAACAAAATCTCCCGATGCAATTGGTTTTGTATCACCATTACCACTGGCATCTATAGGCAGATCACAATCGTTGATGATAACTTTAATATTGGCATCATTCCGTCCAAACCAATCAGTGTTTGACCGCTTACTTCTGGCCTCAATCAAGACCAATTGATGTTGACCGACCATGCGCGAATGCAACTCGGCGGCACTCTTTCGATAGGCGTTCATCATTCTTTGCACACGTTCGATTTTCACCTGTTGAGGCACGTCGTCCACAAATCTTCGATGCGCTGTTGTCTTCTCTCGCATGCTGTATGCGAATACATATGCCACATTGTATTTTACTTCTTCGATGAGCGTTAATGTGTCTTCGAATTCGGAATCGGTTTCTCCACAGAATCCGCAAATGAAATCACTGGACAGTCCCACATTGGGCAATGTGGATCTTATGTGGTTGACTAGATCGATGTACGCCTCCCTTGTGTAGCCGCGTCGCATTCTCTCCAAAACATCCGAATTACCCGACTGTGCTGGTAGGTGAATATTCTCACAGATGTTTGGATATTTTCTGATGGCCTCCAGTACGCTGTCGGGGAAATCTTTCGGGTGCGGCGATGTGAAACGAATTCGCACTTCTGGGACGGCCTCCGCAACTTGTTGTAGCAGCTCGCCGAAGCGTAGGCCACCTTGTTTTGGCTTGTAAACTGTTTTAAAGCCTGGAACTGTGTGGTTCTTAGCTTCGGCACTAGCAGACTGTGATAGGTCACGATAGCTGTTCACATTCTGTCCAAGTAAGGTGACTTCTTTGATACCGTTCTCCGCCAACTTTGTGATTTCCTGGAGAATAGAATCCACTGGCCGCGATCTCTCTCTGCCCCTTGTAAAGGGCACAATGCAGTAGGTGCACATATTGTCGCAGCCACGCATAATTGAAACAAACGAGGTGGGCGCTTCGGTGTTCAATCTAACTGGCATCACATCAGCGTAGGTCTCGTCGGCTGACAGAATAACATTAACAGCCGACTGACCATAAAAACTAGTGAGAGAAAGAAGCCTTGGCAGGTCTTTGTAGCTATCCGGCCCAGCAACCACATCCACCCACTGTTGTTTCTCCAGCAGTTGAGTCTTTAAGCGTTCCGCCATGCAGCCTAGCACTGCTATCTGTAAAGGTGCCTTCTTCTTTGATCGCTTCAGCTTTAACGCCTGCAAATGGTGTAACCGGTTCCAAATCTTCTGCTCAGCACCATCACGAATAGCACAAGTCACAAGAAGAATCACGTCGGCATCCTTTGGATCATCGCATTTTTGGTATTCATTGTCTTTCAGAATAGACCAGACGATCTCTGTGTCGTTTACGTTCATCTGGCAACCATACACCTCGAAGAATACATACCGGTTGCGACCAGAGAAGTCAGATTTTTCCAAGTATGATGGGATGTCTGGGTGTATTTGCGGTGCTATATTCGACTTGAGCGATAAATCTTTGTTGACGATGAGAAATTCGCGGAGATCAGGGCCATCGGGAAGTTTTCTTGGATTCGCACTGCCTTTTGTTGAGTAGAGAGCTGCTCCATAACTGTTTCGGCACCACCGATCTATATTTTTATAAACTCTGGTGAATTTATTTGGCTTTACAACATGCATGGCGATAATTTGGCAGCACCGCGGAAAAATCAAAACATAACGCCAAATCCACCTGCGAATGAAAAAAAAAACTACTCGTAGTTGGCGAATTCACTTTGCACTGCTGTACTCACAGTAATTATTGTTGATTTGATTGTACAATTCGTTTACGTAGCGGGTGATTATGCGTTAAAGACAAATAAGCAAGTGAAGGTTAATTGAGTTTTGCAATTGCTAAGGTCTTTAAGGTACAGGGGTGAGTAATGTTCTCTTTTGTGATCTATTACTAAATAATCATTTGTTGGTTGTAAGTATACGAAATTGTTTTTGTATTTCATGGGAAAGGGGATAATTTTGTATATTTGAAAATTGTCTACAAGGGAAAGGGGTATTTTAAATTCGTAGATTATTTTGTCTTTGTTAGTTGCGACGCTAGTGGTACAAATATGGTAAAGCGAGATGATGTTATTTTCATTTGCTAGGTGCGGTAGTCTAAGACCGTTTGGAATTTGTTGTCTGATAGTTTTTAGTGCAGATTTTAGTTGATCTGGCGTTACTATGGCCGGGTGGGGTTTCCCATGTTTGACGTCTGTAGCTAAATCGAGAATATCGTCGATCGTGTTCTGGTATCTGATTATAATTAAAGTTATTAGTGACGTTAAAGATTCTATTTCAGTAAATGTATTTTGATCTTGAGTGAGACTCGCGAGGTTAGTCATTACTCCTTTTATGTTGGTTATTTTTGCATTTACCGCAAGCATTTGGTCTTCTATGTTTTTTTCCGATTTATTAAAAATATTTTTGGTAGTTTCCATTATAAATGTTTGGTTTTTCATAAGATCAAGTAAATGGTTTTCGTTTCTTTTGATTTTCTCTATTTGTTTGTCGTAGTGTTTTGCATCGTCTTCATTCAAGGTACCAAACAAGGATTTGCTTAATGTACCGACTATATTGATTAGGGCTCGTCTATATCGCTTTTGTGTGCCTAGGAGAATATATTTGTTTTGAAGGTTCATTAATAAGTGGTTGATTTCGCTTATTGCACCATCACAAATTATGCCAAAGTTAGCGTTTCCTTGTAATAGGCGGCACAAATCGTTGATTTCCACCACGTAATTAGTAGCATGATTTAGAGCTTTCGTGAGTTGCGTTAGATCATAGTAGACGACTAGTTTCCACTCACTGGAGTATAGTTCGGCGTTTCCTATTTTTTCGAAGTATACGCCTGCTTCGTTATTGATTGGAGTGACTTGAAGTTTTCCGCAGGTGAGCGATAGCCCAATCACTGAGATGAGAATAATTGGTGTCATCTGTAAAGGGGCATATGTTTATAGTTTATGTTTACAGTATTCGAGTCGATGTGGTGAAGTGTGGTCGTAGGTTTGTAAAGAAGGAAAGAAAGAACAAAAATAGTTGAAGTAGGTATACATTTATTCTACTTTTTCTTTTTTTTTATAAACTAATTGCTAGGCGGTTCCCATAATACGGTGTCGGAAGATTCGTAGCCTGATGTGTCGTCGTCGTCGTTGACGTCGTAGTCGATTCGGTGTGGTGGAGTGCGTGTAATGGGGTTATAGAGTCGTGGGAGTGGGCCTTTTAATACGTATGTGGGACAGAATTTTAATTCAAAATCTTCTTCGACTGTCCCAAAACTTATTATGTCTCCGAAATGGAGCTCTCTTATGGTACATGGTGGAAGTTTTTCTCTATTAATATAGGTTCCACGGGAAAAATGGTGGTCCACTATATGCACCTTTTGATCGTTAAGATCCACGTGGATGGCCGACTGGCCAGGAGACACAAGTGGTGTATTTAGTTCTATGTTATTTGCGTGCCCCCTGCCTATCCTAGTGGTTCCACGGCGCAAGCGAAGTACTTTTTGTGTTACAATATTAAATAGTCTCCATTCCGAGTCTGGTGTGTAATGTATCGACTCCATCTTTTAAGAGAGAAGAGAAGAACAATGGGGAAATGTTTAGTGGTCGTCTTAGCAATATGTGGAGAAAGATGAGTTTATATTCGTGAAGAGTCGTATGTGTGAGCGTGGTGAGTGTAGTTATTCGTAGTAAGACTGTAGATTGTTGTTGTGTATTAGTTTGGGTTTGTTTTTAACTTTAATTATAGTGTTTTCGTTGGATATTATTTTTATGACTTCGAATGGACCTTCCCATAACGGGGATAGCTTGTTTTTTCTGGCGTTATTTTTGAGCAAGACCTTATCACCGACGTTAAATATTTTGGTGTTGGTTTTTGCGTCAAAGTATTTTTTTGAGTTTTCCTTTTTCTTGTTAAGTATTTCTTTTGCTGCTTGGTATCCGTGTTGCAATCGTGACTTCAACTCGTTCGCATAGTTATCATAATTATATGAAACGTTTGGTTGTTGTGCGAACTTGCTAGGTACGTTTGCTGGATAACCGTAGAGCAATTCATATGGCGTGAAGCCTGTACTTGAATGAGGAGTCGTATTATACACAAACATCGCATAAGGAATCCAGGTATCCCATGTAAGTGGATCATGGTTGATGTAATGGCGTAAATACTCAGTCAAGGTTTTGTGGCTGCGTTCTAGCGCTCCATTTGTTTGCGGGTGATATGGTGTTGTATTTAGCTTTTTTATTTTCATGAGCGAACACACTTCCAAAAACATTTTGCTTAGGAAGTTTGCACCTTGGTCCGTTAGTAGTGAGAACGGAATGCCGTGTCGACAAACAATGCTTTCGACGAAAACTCTTGCTATAGTTGAAGCTTCTGTATTGGATAAAGCGTATGCTTCAGAGTATTTAGTAAGATCATCTTGGAATGTTAGAAGATATTTATGATCACCGTAACTTGTTGGTAAGGGTCCAACTATATCTAATGCGATCCGTTCAAATGGTTTTGAACTGGTAGTCGTGATTTTCATAGGTATGGGAGGATTTCGCCTGCTTTTATTAACCTGGCAGGAGGCACATTTTCGGATGTATTCATCGATGTCTGCTGCCATTGTAGGCCAAAAGTATTTGGACCTGATTCTCTTAAGTGTTCGAGTGACTCCTTGATGACCTCCGAAAGGTGAGTCGTGATACTCAGCGAGTAATTCTTGTATGGCTTTGGTGCCTGTTAAGAGAATTCTGTCGTCATCATAAATATGGATGTCTATATCAAGGGTTTGGAATGTTTTTTCAAGAAGATTTTTGAAAGTTTTCTTAAATTCATCCCCTATTACGGGTAAAGAGAATCCAATATTTTTTAAGCATTTTTCAAAGCATATTTCTTTGATGTCGTTTAGACATGTGCTCACGATTTTCTGATCAGTTGAGCTTCGGAATGGTACCGGTAAAGTTATTACACAGATTTGTTCTTGGTTACTTAACTGTACCAGGGTTCTCTTACCTAATTGTGGTTTAACAAACTGTGGTGACTTCTCTTTTAGCACCTCTTCCTCGGATGTATGTATTAGGGGTAACACTATTATTTTGAGTTGGACTAGTTTGTCTACAAAAATGGATCCCTTATGTTCGTGTAGAGTAATACTAGAAAGAACCTGAATGTCTGAAAGGTCGGAACGTACGTTTTGTAAAGGTTGTTTGTTTTGGCTACGTGTAGTTACCATGACAGTCTTGGACGTTTCTGCTATATTTTTGGGTATGCGGCTTAATGCGTCGGCATTTACGTTGGTTTTTCCTGCTTTATAAATTATTTGGTATTCATATTCGTCTAATAATATTCTCCAACGAGCCAATCTTGACGTCGGGTCTTTAAGGTTCATAAGCCATTGTAAAGGCCTATGGTCCGTACATATTGTGAATTTACGTCCATAGATGTAGGGCCTAAATTGTTGTACCGCGTAGACAATTGCCAATAATTCCTTTTCGGTTGTGGTGTACCGAGTCTCAGCGTCGTTGAGAGTACGACTAGCATAACAGATTGGTTTGTCTTGACCAATGTCTCCTTGTGATAATATCGCACCTAGTCCAACGTCACTTGCGTCTGTAGTGACTATGAATTCTTCCTTAAAATTTGGATAAGCTAAAATAGGAGGGTGTATTATTTTACTTTTAAGTAGACGGAATGCTTCATCACAGAATGCATCCCATTCAAATTTGATATCTTTCTTTAGTAATTTTGTCAAGGGTTTAGCTATACTGGAGAAGTTATCAATGAATCTTCTATAGTAGCCTATGAGACCTAGAAACGATTTTATACCTTTGGTGTTTTGTGGTGTTGGATATGTTTTGACTGCCTTTACTTTCTCTGGATCTGGTTTAAGACCGTGTTCGGAGATAATATGACCTAAATACGTTAGTTCTTTCTTCATGAAATTGCATTTTTCAGGCTGAAGTTTCAAATTATTTTTGCGTAATTGATCAAATACTCTTACCAATTTGTCGTTATGGTCTTTCAGGTTGTATCCGTATAGAACAATGTCATCAACATATACGAAGCAATCGAATCCTTGTAGACCAATTAATACCGTATTCATCAGGCGTTGGAAGGTTGCTGGGGCATTTCTTAGCCCAAATGGCATACGATTATATTCGTAGTGTCCATATGGAGTGCTGAATCCCGTCTTGCACCTGTCTTCCTTATCCATACGAATTTGGTGGAATCCACTTGCCAAATCAAGGGTACTAAAATACTTCGCTCTACCAAGTTGATCCAGTATATCTGTAATGTTTGGTAGCGGATATGCGTCAGCGACTGTTAGTTCATTTAGTCGACGAAAATCTACCACGACTCGCCATCGCTTATTGCCTTCTTTGTCTGGTTTCTTAGGAACCAGAAGCAAGGGGGAGTTCCATGGGCTTGCACTAGGCTGGATTATTCCTTCCTGTAGCATATCGTTAACTTGCCTATGGATCTCACTTGTATGTGCGTTAGGCAATCTGTACGGTTTGACATATAGTGGTGGTTTGTTTTGGTCAGTTATGATTCTGTGGCTTATGGCATCCGTGAAAGTAAGTTGGTCGCCTTCGAGGAAGAACAAATCATTGTATTCCCTACAAATGTTGTGGACTGATTCCTTTTCTTCTTGGTTGCAATGTTCGACGTCTATGATTGACTTAAGTTTGTCTAGTCTGCCTTTGATCTTGTCATTTGGTTTGTTAGATACCAAGTTAAAATTGTCTAGAGATTCCCATTCGGGGTTGATATTTTCGGTGTTTAACCTGTGCTCTGTTTCCAAGGTATTCATCATCAACACTTTTATCTTGGAGTCCTTGGATCTACTCAGGCTTTCACCGAGGTATACGCCTGGAATAATTTGTTTTTTTCGTATAATTAAATCGATATTACCTGTTTTATGAAATGGGAGTTCTACCACGCGCTGTGTTCGTGGTTTAAGTATGATGGTGCCTTTCTCAGCTTTTGTTTGGCTATTTGTTAAAATTTCCTCAGTCTTACTGTCTGCTAGGTTCTCTTTTGCCTTAGTCTTACGTTTAGCTGGGTTTTTATTTTGTTGCTCAGGCTTATTGACTATTGCTGAGTCCTTTTTATTTTGTTCAGTCTTACCTTCTGCTGAGGCACTTCTATCCTCAGTCTTACGTTTTGCTGGATTTATCATTATCTCAGGCTTATTTTCTGCTGAGGCACTGCTGTCCTCAGTCTTACGTTTTGCTGGATATTTATTTCGTTGCTCAGGCTTATTGACCATTGCTGAGTCTTTTTTATTTTGCTCAGTCTTATTGACCATTGCTGAGTCTTTTTTATTTTGCTGAGTTGTGACTAAGCCGTTTACTGGTGTTTTAATTTCGATTTCCCTATTTTCATAGTTAATGTAACATTGGAATTTGGTTAAAAAATCGTTACCGAGTATGCCATCATATGCTAAACTCAAATGGTTCGGTATTACTTGGAACGGATGGTCCAGAAGAATCAAGTGGTCTTCTGTTTGGAATTCCAAAGTTCCTATAGTTTCTCCTATAGTTTTAAATTCTTTTCCTGATATGGTGGATATAGTACATTGATTTCTATTACATATTTTTGTTTCGAATTTTGTTGGGTTCACAAGGCTGATGTCAGCGCCTGTGTCAATCAAAAATGTAGCTGATATTTTTTCTGATGGGTGAAATTTTATTTGTACCACTGGCTCCAGACGTTTGGGGCAAAATGGTACGTATATATTGAAATTTAGTTTGGGATTCTGTGCATGTCGACTTGTATTTGCGCTCGGGGCTGATTGTCGACACCATCTCCCCGAGTCAACCCGTTTCCCGCTTCATTTTCGTTTGAAGTGGTATAGTGTCGGAATTCTCGTCGTATATTGCGTGAGGAGTTATTATTATTATTTTGGTTGTGTTGCCTTTGTAATGAGTCTGGTTGTATATTTTGTGGAGGAACTCCAATTTGAGCCAAACGTGTCCTGCATTCATCCTGGTGATGATTGGGTTTGTTGCAGTAGGTACATCTTAAATACTGTATTTCTCTTTTAATTTGCTGAGGAGCGAAGTTAGGAAGATTGGTGTTTCTGTAACAGGTTGCGGACGTGTGTCCCACCTTGTTACAGGTTTGGCAGATAGGTCTGGGAGTGGGGACTATATTTCGATTTCTAAAACAAGTAGTGGATGTATGTCCTACCCTATTACAAGTTTGGCATGTGGGTTTTGAAGAGGAAAACTTTGTTGGATGTTGGTTGTTTTCAGAAAGGTGAGTTACTGCGGTACGTTCGAGGCGAACCGAATGTTCTTCCGCGTATGCTATGGCTTTCCTTAGATCGCCTTCCCCGTGGGCTTGAACCATGAATTTGAGATTTAGATTTAGAAGACCGTCTTCGAAAACCTGTATGGCTAGCCTATCATTTTCGTGGGAAAGGAACCTTCTCACAGCTTCGTCACTAGTGCTGGCAAAAGTAGCAGAGTTCAAGGAGTTTAGTAATCGATTGATGCGATCACCAAATTCCTTAACGTTTTCTCCTGCCTTTTGTTTAGCATTTAGTAACTCGTTCTGAGCTGAGGAACGAGATTTTTCTTCCTTGAATTGTCTTTCTAGTTCTGAGACTAAGTCATTCCATTTTGCAAAAGATTTTAACTGGACTAGCTCGAATGCCGGTCCCTGGAGCCTCGTTTTCACGACTTCCAGAAAAAGTTTATGTTCGGGGTCAGTTCTAATTGACGTGAACAATATATTCCCACAAGCTATAAATTTATTTAATTCTTCCGGGTTTCCGCTGAAAGCCGGGATAATGTTGTAAATGTCGTTAAGACTAATTTTGTATTCAGACATGGTGGTGCCGGATTCAGAACTCTCGGGTATTTCTACACAAAAAGGTAGTTGTTCGAAGAGCTGCACTATCGCAGCTTGCTTTCTTGTGGTAATATTGGGGGTGTAGGAAGAATAATGGGTAGGAAATGAAAATTCTGGGTTTTAGAGTTTTTTTTTTTCTTTTTCTTCACCGAAATAAAAAAAAAGTATAAATATAAAGAAACGTGGCGTAACTAAGTCAAATGTGTTTTTTTTTTTGTGTAAAAAAAATATATATATATATATATAACTTCTTAAATACCTTAAATCTTAAATTTCTCTGCTGCGGATGCTGATGGTTTTGTTGTTGTCTTTTTTTTTTCCTTAATTTCCTCTGCTGCTGCTGGTAGGTTTTCTGATGCCGATGGTGATGATGGTGCTGTATTTTTTTTTTCTTCTTCCTCTGCCAGGCAGGCTTCCCGCCCTATAGGTGTGGTGGCCTGGTCTTTTATGTCACTGCCCAATTGTTTGCCTCCGGCGCCCGTATTCCAGGGATTCGCCAGGTCTTACAGTATTTGGGACTTTGCACTTTTTTTTCTCTTTTTTTTTTTTTTTTCACTTCACTTAACTGGTGTATGCCCCAGTACGCTTTAACACTTTCTCTGGTGTATAGCCCCAGAGAACGCTTCGGTATGTTGGTATGGTAGTCGGGACCTCTTTGGGTATCCCACCGCTGCCACCAATTGTTGTATCGCCAAAGTTCGTCGTGCTTTCCTGTCACCAGGAGAAGAACGAACTCGCGGAGAGGTTGGAAATAAAAGAAGTTTTTATTTTATTTTGATTAGTAAGGCCCGCTGTCTTATTGCTTGGCTGCAACCTTTACTAATTATTTGTTTATTTGTTTTTATTATATTTATTTATTTCAATGGTAAGGCCCGCTGTCTTATTGCTTGGCTGCAACCTTTACCATACAAAATCTATTTAACAACTCTCTGTTGCTTCCAAAATTCTCAGTCCTTTTATACGTCTTTTCTAGTTCATCCACTTTCATTTGCGTTCCCCTCCAACACATATTCTTTTGCACTTCTTGGAAGTGCGTTGCTCAACCATGCTGATGCAGTCCTTCATACCTTTGTAACCCAAAAATACCATCGATATCGCAACAAGTCATTGGCGTTTTGCCCTAGCTGCGCATAGTGCTTTGTCAGCATATGTGCGTCAGAATTACCAGCATGTCATTCACTCTTCGCCTTAGTTACACACAGTGTGATATCAGCATATGTGTACAGAACTGAAGTGGAGTTCCCTTGCTGTCCCATTACTCATATTGTTTATGTGTTTTGTCGGCGATATGTGTGATATGCTTTGACATTGACCTAGTGAGGCGAATTATTGGGAATATCGAATATATGCATTTTTGGTATGCGGTAATATGGTTCTGTGAGCAGTTGTGGTTGGCAGAATAGGAAATGTATAGGAATAAGGAAGCGCCGATGAACAGGTGGTGCGAGGTACTACAAGTTGATTTAATACAGAAATTTAACGGGAAAATATTCTTCAACTCGACACACTGCAAATAAAATTCCGTAACTTATGTCTGGCAGTTGACACTTTGACAGTTCTACTAATAACAAAATACAATTGTCTCTCTCTAGGAAAATAAAGAGAGAGTGCATTGTATTTGGGTGAGCAGTGGAGCACGTGTGTGCAAAACGGAAGCGAGAGGTAAATAATCTTGTTCGTTTGAATTGGTGCAACCATTGACATACTATACATGGACTGCTAGCAGCCAATTTTTCGTTGAAGCAAAAATAAGCACTAGCTCTTTTGGTTCACGGCGGAGAGAAACGAAAACACTCAAATGTCATCGAGCAATTCGTGCGATTTGATTTGTGTCGAGGTTTGTGTGCTGAGCAATGTTGCCATATTCACAGTTTTAACTGTAAATTACAGTTTTTTAGACAAGCTTACAGTTTTTAAAATTACCTCCTAGTACAAATTACAGTTTTTTTAAATTTCAGATTTGAAAGAATAAATTAAAATGTTTTCGGTTTTTTATTTACTTACAATAAAAGTTTAATTTTTTCCAGCTTTAAAAAAATCTCACGGTATCCCTGTAATTACATTGCAGTTGCAACTCTGCTTCGATACGGCAATTTACTTGTCATTTGTGTTTAATAAAATTTAAAAAAAACCGTAATTTAAAAAATTTTTTTCGTTTTCGTGGGTTACAGTTTTTTGCTTGGAAATACATTTTTTTCTTTGGGAATTCACAGTTTTTTGAAAAAAAAATCTGGCAACATTGGTGCTGAGTGAGCCATACTGCCATCTGTCATAGATCGTTTAAAATAATTTGAATAAGTCGTTATTTTTGCGCAGTTGCAATGTTTCTACAATGGATGGCACTGTGTTCTATGTAAAAAAAAACAGCAAAGGCGCGCAGAGGTTGAAATCTCTTTCCTACTTTCGCAGCACTTTTGCTTCATTTTTCCTCGCAGGTTTGTATGAAACTGACATTTCACTAGCAGTCCATGTATAGTATGTCAATGGGTGCAACATTTGAATTTAAAATGACGAGCAAAGAAGTGGGTGGTACGAGTACACCTATAACGGTTAATTGCTGTTGATTGATTTTTGAAGTAAACTGATTTTTCAAAGTAAAAGCTGCCGAAGACATTGATGAGAATAGAATAAGATTGCTAATCCTAATTTTACTGTGTATTCGATAGCAGACAAAACCAAAATTATTTAAATTAAAGTTTTTAGTTGTTATATTTGTTATACTACTTTCAGGAAAAGTGGGCCAGGAGTGGGTTAAGTTTTTCTATATCAAAAGAAGTCGGTCGAATTTTGTTGTTATTTTTGATAACACTTCCCGCGTATTCACGTTTCTAATAAATTTTTTTTGAAGATCAACTTTTCAATGTTAAGCTTTTTTTTCATATTCGACAACTAACTGTTAATTTGTAAGCAAACATTTTGGGTCAGCGAATGGTCCCAATGGGTACATGCCGTGTACAAGCTCTCTTTGTGCACTCTCTGTAGACGTCAGAGCCACATATATATGAGGCGTGCTACATATCGTGTACTGACACCTTAAGGAGCCATAACTTTTTTGCAGCTGCACAAATGTACCCCAAGTGCTTAAGACTTGTAAGCGCTACCAAATTGTCTTTGAAAAATGTAGAAAATCATTTTGGTACGTATAATAGTTTAGAAGTCATAGCGTTTTAAGTGGTAAAACTTCAGGAATCTTGCCTTAAAATATTATTCCGCTTAACTGGGAAACCGTGTATAAAAATTAAAAAAAAAAAAACTGTTGTCGCCTCAGATTTCTTTAAAAAGACTCCCCCCGCCTATATAAACTCATAATTCTTACTTTTTTTTATTTTACAGGCGGAATGTATGCCTCTTTGAGCCGTATAGCCTGGGCAAGTACTTCACCTATCGCTCAGACTTTACCGATGTGTTCCGAGTGTTCTATACCCCGGAAAGGCATTTTGATTCGGTATTTACTAGCAGTTACATAAAAGATGTTGCTATTTGCCAATGTAAGTTTTGTCTTTCCATATTTTCTAACTCATATTACTGTCCTGCCTCTCTCAAACATCCACACTCCACAGCCATCTGTTATGAGATTCTTTACAAAGATCTCTTTAAACTTCCCGACGTCACTTTTGCCGTTGAGCAAATGCTGCACTCAAATTCTTTGGAAACAACAAACTACCGTACCGAATGCAACGAGGACGGCTACTGCACTCGCATTTACATCGAAGATGGTCGGATGTTTGATTTTGATCTCCCCGAAAGTACATACTGTATTTTGGAGAACTATCGATTGTGCCATTTTCACAACCCAAATTTCCCCCGTTTCTCGGAAGATTTGCAAGCCGATTTGAAAACAACAAAGCGTGAGGATAACGAACATAAGTTTCTCAGCAAGACGGTGGATTCACTATTGCCAGAGAAGTATATTTCATGCGTTCGACAATTGCTGTTGGAAGGTTAGTCAGGTTGTTTGTGTATCATTGGTTGGTTGTAGCAAAGGCGTGTTTATTTTTGCAGGAATAACTCCGTTTCCATATAAGGTGGCCAAAGCCTTGGACCCAAACATGTATAGAAACATAGAATTCGATTCGTGGAATGAGGCTCGGAAGGAGTTAAAGCTCCAAAACTGGTACAATGGTGATTCGAACTTTAAGGTAACAGTAGTGCATTTTGTTTTTCTTTTTTGTTTGTTATGTTATAGTTTTCTGTGCGGGTAGCTCTCACAATTTTAAAGCTGAGTGTGCTGGTGGCAGGTAACGATTGTAGAGTGGGAAGTACCTACGAGTGTTTAACAGAAAAGTTGAAATTTTGCAATATCGCTTCAAAACTGCACGTTTCGTTCATACGACAACCATTGTAAAATATAGTCAAAACTGCCTGACTACTTGGGGTTGACGTTTATTGTCGCATTCATATTGGCCACAAAAACAACCCAATTATGTCTACTCTATTGATAACAACTTGACATCAACGAGAACATACACTTTTCAAAACCTTTTTTAGGTTACAGGACAAGTAAACTTTTGAACTAGCTGTAGTAAGACATTTTCACAACGAACTGCACTTTACATTACGCTGTTAATCCACCAAATGAACAACATTGTTGCGCTGACATTTGATACTTATCTAAGCCCTCGCACCACAACAAGGTGCATCTTCTTTTCAACAACATCAAGCACCCGAAACTGACTGCTTCACTTGTTTCCATGCATTCGGATGTGTCTGACCGAATTTAATGACAGAACATTCCTCTTAGCAGTCCTGACACAGCTCGCTTATACGAGCTCGCTAGCTGTGAACGTAGTTTCTCCTATAACATTTGAATCAAACGCAATTGCTGCTAATTTTATCGTTCATCACTATGCCTGGCCACTTTGTACTACTCTTGAGCGTGTCACATAAATCTCGCGCCCTCCAGCTTTGTGATTGTGAGTCAAAACTACCCTTAAATGTTTGCTAACCCATTTATGTTTGTGAATTTGTTCTGGTGCTATAAAAACCAAACATATCTGTCGTCCTCCTCGTCTTTGCATGTATAGTTGATGAAATATGAACAAAGAAGAGTGCGCCGAATCTTGCAGGTTGGCGCCAAGTGTCACGTTAAGCTTCGTAAATCCGAAAGCGATCTATACACATGCCACATTCAGGAGATGTCCGTCGAAAAGGGATATTGTATTGTATTTGTCGAGCAGTTGGGTGAAAAACGTCTGGTAAGTCAACATGCCTCCACCATCCATTAGAACAAGCTTTGAATTAATGTTTTAAACATAATTAAGGTTCCTTATGATTCGTTGAAACCATTGCCACCGGATCAGTTCAAGCCATGGTCGCTGCCATATCGTATACAGCGTCACTTGCAAAAGTATAACACCTATCGGTATGCACGTCAGTACAATTATCGCCTTAAAGTTGACGAGCAATTCACCACCAACGAGTACTGCTTGCCGGAGAATAAGCCCTCCTTTGAAGTTGATGATCCAAAGCAGCACAACTGTGTTTACAAGCTGAAGCAGTTTACCCATTTGGAGAATTTCCAAACTCACACAATGGAGTATTGCACGATGCCGTTGACGGTGGATCATGCCCGCGATCATTTGCCGGAGATCAAGTCGCAGAGGAATGATTCCTCGCGAGCAGGGTCGCGATGCTCGGAGATTCAAAAAAACGAAGCGGATGGTTGTGAACATGTGGTTGCATTGGAGAGCTCGGGCGAGCAGGAGACCACCCCGGAGGTTCAATGTATTTATCCAACAGGTGCCTACGGCGAGGAGTATTGTCCTTATGGCTTCGATCCGAGTATCATTCAAGCTGGACCGCCTGCCATGGTGTCGGGAAGCGGAGCGCCGGTCTATTATATGTGCAATACCACTGGGTATCCACAGCCAGGTGCGATGTTCATGCAGGCACCACCGCCGCCTCAGGTGATTGCCGCGACGCAGAACGCTGCTGGGTTCTACCCGCAGTACTATTCGATGCAACCAAGTAGCGGCAGTGGCAGTTACAGTGTTACCCCGTCGATCCGATCGCAAATGAATACGACACCCTTGACGGGTCGCGTTAACTTGGATGTCAAAAAGTCGGTGAAGGTGAATGGCTCGGATTTGCCACCCGATATGGCAACCGTTAGGTTTTTCTTTAACCTGGGCGTGGAATGTCATCAGAAGATGAACAAACTGGGTAAGAACTAATTTGTGCCGGTGTACAGGAGACATGTTTGTGAGACGCCTTTCTGTTTAAGATCTCGCAATTGATAGCAAGGAGGGTATAGTGAAGACATCGCCGGACTCGCAGGTTTCAAAAATTGATGAGAATGGCAACAGCCTAGAGGTTAGTTCGGGTTGATCTATGAACGTTTGCTGATTTATCTCATTTCAGGTTAAACCCGATTCAAACAACAACATCAGTTCGTCCAATAACAACAACTATTCATCGAACAAACCCAACAATAATCAACGACGTTTTCCTTCGCGGTATTTCAACAACAAGGATCGCTCAAACTATCGTTCGGGTCACCAGAACCATCGCTATTATCAGAATCCGAGTGACTACAACAATACTGCCGGTGCTGGTACTAAGGGACAAAAGTCGAATCCAAATCATCAATCGCACAACGCTCAGCAAAATTGTACCCCAAATTCGAGGAACGTCTCGTCGGCGTCTGGCAATAATCATCCACGTCCAGGCAGTGGCAATCCGTTGTCTGTGGCTGAACTGGGGATTCAATCCTCGCCCATGGTAACGTTTGGCAATGCCGAGATAAATGACATGATGCAGGTGAGTGTTGAGCATTTAAGAAACCATGAATGCGTTTAACTAAATCTACGTTTTTAGACTCCCCCAACTTACAACGGCAACGGTCAGGTACTTTCCTCATTTGTTGGCCCTTTCGTGCAGGAGTTTGATCACCCACCACCACCACAGCATACATCGGGTGTTTATATGCCAATGCCAGTTGCCGCATCTTCGTTTGGGATTTATGCAGCACCTCCATCGATTGGACCGGGTCCCGTTACCATGCATTCAACAGCCGGATACCCTTACATGGGTGGGCCGCCGCCAACTGCTGTGCCATTGCATTCGCCAGCACATGCTGCAGCTTCGCCACAGGGTCAAATGCCGCCAACAGCATTTTACACTACTTCAAACTCTGAATCTGGAGGACCACCAATCATTGAGGGCGGCATCGATCCGAATCAGTATTCCTGTGTTGGCTATCCGCCACCAATGCAATTTTACTATTCCCCTTCAAGTGGAGTGCCAGCTCCCACAGGTCAATCAGGGGGAAATGTCGGACCGCAGGTAAGTTTTATGTTGACATTTCATATTCACCATCCAATGCATAAGTCGTTTTTTGAGATCAACCAGATCAGTTTGCTCAGAGTTGTTTTTGTTTTGGTCAGCTTGGATCGTTGCAGCAAATCATCGCTTTTTAGTGCATTCTTTGTGGCTCATTTACAATTATTGGATGTACACAATGTGGGTTACATATTTGAATAGGTCTACAGTAATCCATAAATTTCATTAATTTCTCATTACATTCTGAGACTCGTGTTTTAGTTATTAGTTTGGGAGAATAAGCAAATACGAATTTTATCTAAAGCATTCACATTTTCTTTCATGTTTCTTGCGGACTTTACTAATAAATAAAAATGTTACTACATATTTAAGATCAAGCATAAAACAACTAACACCAATCATCTTTCACTCATCACAGGGATATTGGTGCATTCCACCGCCAATTAAAACTCACCCTTCACCACAGCCGCAACCGGTCGCCTTGATGCCTCCAAACAATCAACCAGCGCCCAATCGACGTGACTTGCAACTAAAGCAGCAGCATTCCTCTGTACCGGAGCAGTAAAAAAAAAACGATCAACTATTTTATTCCACAAAACTTTGCATAATGTAACTCATATACATTTACTTCATTTTAAAACTTCAAACAAATTTATTCCACTTCCTCTTTATTATTACATATTATTATAAAATTATAAAAGTTATTCAAAAACGCACTCGAGCAACAGCAATTTATATATAATTAGCATTTAGGTAAAATCTTATCAGGGCTCACACTACATTGATGCTTAGGATATATGTTTTTTTAAAAATATACATTTTAATATTTGATGTTTGTTGTGGTAGTTCCATCCGCCTACACCGGCTTGTAAGGCGTGCAAATTTTTTTTCCAAAACGACAAATTATTTTCCTTAACGTTTTCATATTTTTTACCTTCATTTGTTAGTTTTTTTCACAATACATAGTTAGTCTTAAGTAAACTTTAATTTATATAAACCCTTTTTTTTATTATACTAGTTAGTTTTTATCTAAAACAAAAAAAAAATAAAATTAAATTAAATATCTATTTAACATCATTTTAATATAACAAAAACAAAAAAAAATAGAGTAAAATAAAAAAAAATGTTTTAAAAAACACAAAAAAAAAAAAAAAAATTAATAAAGATTAGCTGGTTAAGGTTATAAACGATTGTTGTTAATTTTAGTTGATCAAAAATGTTGTTCTTGTACGACGGGTTTTGTGTTCGAAACCCCCTCGGAGGGTGTCCATCATTCCGAGTATCAAATCAAGAATGGACTTTGCACCATCTCTCATACTGTGGTTCTTTTGAAAGTCCTTATCGAAGGTGGGATCACATAACGCTATGCTGGAGCTGTATGCGAGCTGTAAAAAATAAATATGTTTAGCTGTAGAGAATTTTTTAAATTTGACAAGACAATGATAAAATAATCTTAATTACAACGAAAATTTTCTTGATGCGGCAATAGGGCAATATGAAAACAGTAGTAACATTCTACTCCCTGTGGGTGATGAAGTTCTGTTAGCCTGCGAGAACACCCGATAGACAAATGCGGTAACTCGGCCCCAACCCCAAGTACCGAATGGTTTCACTCATAAATGATAAATACAACGTAATTGTTCCGCGTGTAAAATCGGCACGATTTTGTGAACAATCAGCCCAATTCCCGTAGGCGTTTGTCGTATACGACTCATGTTTCGTGTCGTTGTAAAATGATGTTCAGATTTTTTTTTTAACTTTTGTTAACAACTTTATTTCCGATTATTGACAATTCGAGACTTCGCTCCGGGCTCCGGTAGTTGAAACAATCTTCAAGAAAGAAAGACATTAAACTCAGCGTCAAGAATAAAAAAGTTCCAAAATGTGGTCGCTACAGTCATAACGAGCTGATGAAGAAGCTATACCGAAGAGATTTAGACCTCGAAGTAATTTCTCAAGATTTACAACAAATGGGACCTCCACATCCTCTGTTCCTAATAAATACGGTTGTATGAACCTTGAATATTTACGTCTCTGTTATTATTCAATCAGCTTATTTACGGGTTTAGTTTGTCCATTTGCATTGGCGCTATTCTACGATACCCGGAGGCCCATATCTTAGCTTCAATGAGGGCCGAGGCCTGTGCTAATGTCTATTACATACATACATACTTTTGTTAACAACTTTATTTCCGTTTCTATATCAATTTATTAATCTCAAAAAACTTCGGGACAGCTTTTCGGTTTGTTTAATTTGTGTTTTCAGGGCAAAAACAAACGAAAAAACAAGCACTAAATAGGAAAACCCCGATGTACAACGAAACAACATCATGACAAATCAATGCGTTGTCGCATTTTAATTACTACTCTTTCCAAAGGCGGATACCTCGAATATAATTTGAGTCTCCGACGGAGTATGCGTTGAGGAGAATTCTCCGTTCCGACTGTTTTGGAAGACGTTGTGAAGTCCCTTAACCAAAAGATTCTGCTCCGGCTCGGTCAAGAGTGGCTAAAAAAACACGTTCTGGACTTCATACCACCGAATGATTGTCAGCTGGCAGTTCAGACCTTAACTAGACTGGCTTAGAAGACAAATGGCTGAAATTTTGTATACTGTGTGTTCTATCTGCTAGGTTCCACCTTTTACTTTTACTCGAAATGAAATCGGAAATAAATTTTTGTGTTCTACATTTCACTGTATTCGATTCCGATTTCAAAATTTTCGGAATTGAGACAAAGTGAAATTGTGATTTCTAAAAAATTTCGGAGTTTTCGAATCGCTCGAAATGCAGAACACTGAAAACGAATTCACTCGATTTGCAATTTCGATTTCACTCGATTTCTGGAACCTAGCTGTATGATTTGTAATATAAAATTAAATACAAATACTTTTCTTTTACACTTGATCACACACTGATCCGTCTGCAAAATTATCGACGACAAAAATGTATCATTTCCACGACAAACGGCGTCACAAAACGTCTCTCGCAATGTAGACGATCGTCGTCGAGAAATACTATCCACATTCTTTGACATTTCAAACGACAGTTCTCGATCGTCGCCGCGACAGAAGTCGTTTATTTTTCGTCGCCAATACCAACCAGCCACGTCGTGGACGACAACGATAAGAGTGATTATTGATTAACTCCTTCTCTTTTGGCACACATTTTGTAGTACCAGTATTTATGATTAGACTGTCCATAACTAACGAAGGATATCGCTGCTTAATATCCCGTGGCCTGGTGGCTTATTCGGCGAATCGCTTTTCATGGCGGATTGGTATTTTTGTACTTCCGAAAGCGATTCGATCCATTCAAAAGCGATAGCTATTTAGTTGAGGGATTGCTGACGGGTAAAAGCTGTCAAACTTTTGGAAAAATGATGGGCTTATAATTTAAGTTTAATTTTTAAGTTCATTTAACTGTGCAATAATGTGCTACGATTTTTTTAAAAAGCAACCTAAATATACGAGGTGTCAGAAAAGATCGTTTCAAAATATAAAATTTGAAATTTGTCTAAACAATTAGAAATAGAAAACATACAATACAATTGCCTCAAAGCTTAATAGTACAATCGCAGCGGCAGCATATAAGGACTATAATAACATGTCTCTATTCCCAGACAATAATTGCGGGTGCCGGAGAGCTTGTTATTAGGTAAGTGGATCGACTATTAATTCTAAACATGATATCACTAAAAGAATTTATTTCAAAATTTGTTTGCATTTTCGTCTAACTGCTAGACCTGATCATTTTTATAAACATTAATCGATGAAGTCAATTTGATCGTTTATTTCTAGAATACCGTACTAAGTATGCACAGATACCACTAAAAAACGCATTTCCCATAAAATTGATTGTCCAAGTGGAATTTGCGTTTCAGAGCATCCCCATACTCCTTAAATGTGATAACAAAAAATTACGTAGAGACAAAGAGTATACCTAGAGAAGTACTTTGATGATAAAAGTATGCAACGGACTTTTACAAGGTAAATTACTATTTTGTATATTTTCCACTAGGTTTCAGTGGCAGTTCGATTATTTTTAGTTTCCCAGCACGATGGTGGAAAGTCCTGGCTCCCGTGGCAGATTTACAAGTAAAAGTAATCCCCCGAAGAATCACAAGAAACATAATTAAAAATGGTAAGTTTGTATTACAGCGATATTTTCATTAAAAGTGGTCATAAAATTTAAAAATTGCACACCAACAGGCAACGAAAAGCCAGTGTTAGCATCATCCATCCAACACGAATCGAATTTACATTGAAAATAATATAAAATATAAACACAGGTGAACACTTAATTCGCGCATTTGGAGTACAGTTTATTGCTAAATATTCAACGATCACTTCAAGTTTTTGGCTTTTTATATTCCCAAATGTAGGCTATTAATGCCTGAATTTTTAGTGGGGCTTGAAAATATCTAACCCAATTAAAATGTGCAATCCGAACTTACATTAACAAAAACACAAACCAGTACTAGAACTGGGCTATTGAGTATCGTCCTAAATTTCATTGTTTAACGAGTATTCACTTTTGTTTTTTACAAAATCGAAGGAAACCAACGCTGCACTGTAACCAGACGATCAGTTGTTGTTGATCACTTGCTTAAGTAAGAATTTGCTGACCTTTGGTATAGGTGCTGACCTAATTTGTCATCAATAATTAATTACGTTATGGGCGGATAACAACAATAGGTAAACACAAAGTTTAAGCATTTGCGTGCAATTTGTGTGTTTCCAAATCACGATAACAATGCTGAAGTAGAGAATTGCAGACAAAGTGGATTTACATTGGCTGGTAACGAAATCGTATGATTTATTAAATGCGTTGCATGATTGCTATTTATTTGTATAGTTTTTACAGAAAGTGCATAATTTCTTTAATGTTGTATCTACAACGTCTTTAGGAAATGAAGAAACAAGATAAGGTGCACTTTAGCCAAAGTAGGTCTATTCTTCGCCAATTAAAAGGACAGGTGGGTCACACTGTCCGCTCCCAGAGCCAATGCTTTTCTACATGTATATAGGTATAAAAATGGTAAATAACCTATTGTAGCCTTCCGGATACCGGCGGGCGTATGACAAGTCTTCTTTCCATCATATGCAAACCTACAGAAATCAGTTTTCAAGATTCGCAGCTTTTGGGCCTGCTCAGTGTGGAGGTCTTCCGATAAGACACCGGCACCCATTTCGTTGTAGGATTTTGACCAATCTGTGAATATTAACAGCTGCCCTGTTATCTAAACCCTGCGAAAAAGGGTTAAAATTATGTTTTGTCACCCACCCCATACTTTAAATACACCAGACTTTCTTACAGGCGTCTATCTGACAGTTTTTGGTATTGACTTATTCAGCTATGTCACATAAAAAAAAAATTATTTCCTCAAGAAAAAAATATTCACTCCTATTCCCGTTGGCGTTTGTCGTATACGACTCATGTTTCGTGTCGTTATAAAACGATGTTCAGATTTTGTTTTAACTTTAGGTGACAATTTTATTTCCTTTTCTATGTGTTCACCATCATTTCTATTCCTTTGTCTCAAAATAGTTAAGAACACCGACTAAAAAACGAAGTGAAGCACGAGTCGTTTACGACAAACGCCAACGGGAATAGGAGTGAATATATTTTTCGAAGCATGGTTCTGTGTTTGTAGGTACCGGGTTAAAACGATAGGTTTAATGTTACCTAAATGAAATCAGAGCTGGCAACGTGATTGTTCGAATATGATTACAATTGGAAAAAATAAAAATGAAGTCATTTTGGAAATTCTGAAAAGAAGATAAGAAGTCGTTCTGCATCTGCTCTGAGATCATTGACATAATCCCGACCCGACATTGTTCCATTTAGTGAAGAAGAATGGGTACGATCGTAGATTCTACATGAATGGATACGAACGAAGATTCTACATATGTATTTATGTTTTTAGGCCATTTTAAGCCAGAAAAAAAAAATTAAAAATGTTGCTCAGTGTTCATAATGGAAACCCGCCCCGTTATTTTGTTATCAATCATTTTAGTGATTGCTCATTTTAAGAACATTTTCAAGTCCCAAAAGAAAATTTAAGAGCATTTTACTCACTTCACGCGTATCGTATGCAGTGGCATGACAATAAAATATTAAAAAACAATGGTAACATTCACAATAAAAGACTAATACTTAGAACTACTCGACCGATATAGCCTATTATCAATACCAATCTGATGACAGTAAAACAAAGTCTTCTCATAAAATTGCATTCGCCTATGTCGTTTCGTTTGAACGCTATCGTGTTTTCATAGGCGACAACTTTACCTACTGAGAAATCAGTTGATAGTCTAGTTGACTTACGACGACTATAATTTTGAATGTGTCCAATGTGAACACTGTCCTGTCCATGTCGATCCAAATGTTATACCCTCATTCAACGTAATCTAAACGTGTCTATCTGCTAGGTTCCGCATTTCACTTTCACTCGAAATGAAATCGGAAATGAATTTTTGTGTTCTACATTTCACTGTATTCGATTTAGATTTAAAAATTTTCGGAATTGAGACAAAGTGAAATTGTGAACACTGAAAACGAATTCACTCGATTTGCAATTTCGATCGCTCATAGATCAACGTGAGACGACTATTCTTGTACTGCTGCATCATACGCTTATGCAAGTTAGAGGCACGTTTCATAACCGTGGCATAAAGTCTGATACGCTTTCATCCGTGCCCCCGAGAAATACTTTGGTTTTTGTTTTTATATCAAAATTCAAATTTATTGAAGAAATTATTTTTAAAATAAATATTCGTATAAAAAAAATATTTTAGGTTCAAAATAAAATCCAAAATACTCCTCGCATTCTTTTGAACACATTCTAGATTCTGTACTGTTGTGCTCCTGCAGATTGGGCTGCGGATTGTGCTGAAGCTTGTGATGCAGTGTTTTGCATCAATGGCATTTGATAGCCTATGGGCGCTGTCTTCTCCTTGACATAGTACTTCTCTGCTGGGGGCTTCACAACATTGACATAAACTGGCTCAACCTTGACTGGTCGTGGATGTTGCTTAACGAACACCTTACGCAGAACTACTGGAGGGGGTTTGTGCAAAACCACTGGTGCTGGCTTGACCACAAGTGGAGGATGATTGACCAACACCTTGGTAGGTGGGCGTTTCACGATAATTGGTGCTGGCCGATGGATAAGGATCTCGCCCTTGTTCTGATGGAACGACTCTGTGGCGTATGTGGTCCTTACCTTGGGATCAACAGCAGCGCATGGCAGTGAAGGAACTGGTCCAGCAACTGGTACAGCACCAACTGGTCCAGGTCCATAGGCAACTGGTCCGGAAATGTAATTGCCAATGTTGTTGCTCTGGCTGCTAGAAGATGCACTAGCCGAAGATGACGATCCAGAGCTGGACTGCTGGGAGAGCTGATCAATTGCTCCAGCATACGGTCCTACGTACTGTTGCTGCACATATGGTTGTTGGCAGCTAACAGCCTAAATAAAGAAACAATAGAAACGTCGTGAAGATATGGAAAACAGTTTGAAGGTTGTACAATGGTTGCACAAATTGCTTAATCATCACAAATACTTACCACAATTCCAATCACGACTTGAAACAATAAACTGAATATAATCATTCTAACTATGCGGCGACTTATACACTGCTAATGGTAGCCAAAATCAAGTTGTTTAAATATGAAAAGGCCCCCAGACTTATTACGTGACAATTGGGGGAAAATTCTTAAGAATTACTTTGTTCGTCGTCGGCGGAGATCTGCATAGCGATTAAATTTGCGTGCATTTATCAAAGAAAATCTACGCGAAAAGATTGTTAGACGTGCGGTAGGAACTAAATTGGAAAAATTTGAGCAAATCATTTTTTTCGAGCAGTTTCAAAAATAACACGACACACGAGTTTACCTGTTTTCCGAACCTTTTGTAAGTCCTTTTATTTATTAGAAATGCTAAAGTCTTGGACTTACCTACATTATTTACCACCAAAAATGTTTGCTTGCGTCGCCGTTTTATGCGTTGTAGTCAGGTTGAGAACTTACAGGAGCAGGAGCGCAGTCGCAGCATGAACTGGGACTTGAATAAGGGAGTGACAGTGTTGTCGTTGACTAGTTGGGACGCGACGCACGTTCGAAACTCTAGTTTGCTGACACCAGGCGGCTTTCGTCGCCGCTCTAATTTTGGTTTGCAGCACTGGGCACTGGCTGATAGCCTGGGGGCTATCTATGCACTTCGCCGCGAATCGCATGATTTGATGCGATTCATTCAGTTCGCTTCGCGGCGAACATTACAACTTTGCAAAACGATTGCTTGGAATGTCGACTTTCCAAGCAAATCAGCCTATTTTTCACTGCCGTGTAATTTCTCCATGCACCGCTGACAACTTAATTCGCCATCTATTGCATTTACGTCTATAAAATGGCGTTCGCGAATGTAATAGAGCGAAGTGCGATAGTTTTCGCCGTCGAACTAAATAGGACCAAAATGCGAAATCCATACAAAATGCGCTTCGCAGTGAAGTGCATAGTTAGCCCCCCTGCGTTTTTGGATGCGTTTGCGAACAAGTGGTTTCGTTGTAGTCGCCTAGTAAAAACACAGCACACTGGTGACCGGTGGAGATCCCTTCCATTTAATCCTGGTGATACGTTTCCTAAGAGGTTAAGGGAGACCCGGTTGCATTTCTGGTGTTCGCTTGTCATAGTACTCTTCCGACGGATATCCGCATCCGTGGTGTTGTGCTTTCTGCCTGTAGAGCCAAATATGCCTTCTTTGCGATTCTGGAGTTGAAGACACCAGGAACAGGAACAACCTTCGGCCCAGTTGTAAATACGCAATGTGAATTTCGTCGTGGTCTGTCGACATCATGCGGCCCATTTTTGGCTCAGCGGCTATGTTAGCAAGCTGAAATGCCGTTTTTGGAGCTAACACGATTGACAAGTGTTCGACCAAGCATCAATTCACCCACAAAGATTGATTGTTTAGTGCGATTTATATCGTGGCGGTATCATCGGACCTTATTTTTTTGAAAGGAGGAAGAAGACACCGT
This sequence comes from Cheilosia soror, assembly GCA_949372485.1. NCBI lineage: Eukaryota > Metazoa > Arthropoda > Insecta > Diptera > Syrphidae > Cheilosia > Cheilosia soror. The sequence goes on along the minus strand of OX443563.1, from coordinate 71,177,888 downwards.
TACCGTCAATGGTCTTAGGTATAAAGACATTTTAACTGCCTTTCTGTGCTAGAACTACAAGCGCTAGCGCTAAATTCCATACAAGCGACGTAACGCTCGAAGTTGTGAAGGAGTATTTTGGCGACTGGGTCATCTCACGGCGAGCGTTGATCAATTAGCCACCGCGATCATCCGAATTGATTATTTCCTCAAGGTCTACGTCAAGTCCTTAAGCGGCCCATAGACATCACACTTGTGTCTGCACCGGTCTACTGACACCGGTGTGTCATTCCGCCATACACGTCACACCGATCGAGACACCGACAGTAAAATCAAAAACTTTTGACACAAGTGTAGTGTCTATGGGCCGCTTTAGTCTACGTTAACAAGCCAACCAATTTGGACGAGCTTGAGGCAAACATTCGACACACTGTAGAATAACGCCGTACCTACATATTGCACTGAGTCATCAAAAATTAGACCGACCGACCGCTTGAATCACTCCGAAGCCGAGACAAAATAAAGCCAGAAGCAATTTTATGTCTCACACAGTAGTCTTATTTACTTTTTTACTATCGTTATTATCGGTTCCTTTCTGGGAGTTTTGAACCTTTTTTTGGGCATTTCCCAATTCGTGTGGGCTCTTCTACAAGCTGAGTAAGATTGCAACAAACTTTGAAGGCTTATGCCCAAAACACACGTGCAGAGTTCACTGTGCACCAAGATTAGAATACACATGTTCTTATGTGGTGATGCAAATGTAAATTCTGCACCCACCGCAGCACTGCAACATGTCTTTATTTCTAAATCCACTACATACTACATAGCAACGCAGTGCATTAAATTAAATAGACTTGGCAGCATCGAATTTTTAAATTTAGCTCTTGATGCATACGAGGAAAAGAGAGACGGGAATTATTTGTCGTCTGTGTTGCACTCTCGTATTTTTTCCCGCATTGACAGCAACCGATGCAAATTGAATTCTGAACATCTGTTTCATCTGCAGTACTGCTTGCAGTGAAGCGTTCAGAATTACTGCACATGGGTTTTTGGCATTAAGCTTATTTTCCATTTATTTCACATTTATCTACATGTCATTAAGCTGGAGTGCGACGCGACGGTTAGTACCACAAACCAGTAAGAATAGACCGCCGACTTCCCGTACACCTACCCGATTCCCCCCGGAAAGAATTTCCCTGTCTGTGAATACGTGTAAATGTCAAAATTAATGGCGGCAATGTTTTTCTATGCAATACCATGCGATCAGGATTTTTCAAGTATGCGTGCGTTAATGGCGCCCCTTTGATTTTGTACAGCACCAATACATGAAAAATCCTGGTTTCGCCGGCAGCTTGTAGGCAAAGTCCGTTATGTGGGAGGAGTCGACGGTCTATTCTTACTGGTTTGTGGTTGGTACACTTAGAGGGTGTTTTTGGTAGAGGTATAGAACTTTGAAATGGAATAAAACAAAAAATCATTTTATTAAATTGACATGAAATTTACTTTATTCGAAAGATAATCTCCTTACATTATAATTTAAATATGATTTCTGGCATATGACTACCACGGCTGGTTCGGACGTAGTCTAATCTGGGGGCTAACTATGCACTTCGCCGCGAATCGCATAATTTGCGATTCATTCGGTTCGATTCGCGGCGGACATGGCAACTATGCAAAACGATTGTTTGGAATGGCGACCTTCCAAGACGTTTCCACATTTCCCTTGGTATTTCCACAAACTTTCCCATTCATCTGTCAAAATGCTTTGGAATGTTGTTATTATTTTGTTCAAATAATTGCGCGCAATTTAAATAAACAAGTAAATTGGATATTAAAACAAAAATGTTTTCGATCGGTGTGTATTTAAATGCTGAAAGGGATGAAGTCGATGTGTCTTTGAATTTAAATTTACAACGGAAACTAATAAGAAGTGGTTCATCCCCGCTGGATCTTCCGCACAACGAGTAAGATTAATTTGTTTTGAAAACGGGTAAAAGTGCATTTATATGAGTTTTTTTAACTTAGATATGTGCTGGAAAATATAAAAGACGAATTTCCAAGGCGAAGAAGTATTGCAACGCCCATAATATTAAAACTAGCAGCAACGCTTCGATTTCTTGCTGAAGGATCTTATCGAAAGAGCATGGGGCAAGACACGCACATCGGACTGGCGCAACAAACCTTTCGCAAGCTGGTCGTGCTCTTTCATAAATCGAACTAAGCAAATGAACTGTTCAGTTGTTGTAGTTTGTTTTTCTGCCCTAAATGCAATGAAAATATAAGAAATCACAATATTTTTCGCTGTCGTTTTGTTACTTACATTTTTTTTTTTCACCATGCAAATGCACCGCTGACGACTTCATTCGCCATCAAAACATCTATCGCATTTGACGTCGATAAATGACGTTCGCATTTGCATAGTTGCGCGAATGTAATAGAGCGAAGTGCGATAGCCTTCGCCGGCAAACTGAATAGTACCAAAATGCGAAATCGAATAAAAATGCGCTTCGCGGCGAAGTGCATAGTTAGCCCCCTGGAGATGCAATTTTCTATTACTGTTTCCAACATTTGTGGCCGTATATATCGGCAACAACGCGGTGAATGTTGTCCTCCAAGTGGTCAATTGTTTCGGGCTTATCGGCGTAGACCAGCGACTTCACATATCCCCACAGAAAATAGTCAAGCGGCGTTATATCACACGATCTTGGAGGCCAATTCAAGGGTCCGCAACGTGAAACTATGCGGTTACCAAACGTTTCCTTTCAATAAATCAATTGTGGCACGGGCTGTATGACATGTTGCGCCGTCTTGTTGAAAGCACAGCTCCTGTACATCATGGTTGGTCAAATGATGAACGAAAAAGTCAGCAATCATGGCTCTAAAGCGGTCACCAGTTAAAATAGTGTTGCCAACTTAAAGTTGTATACCTCTAAAAAAAACACCCTTTATAACGGGTTTTTCATGATGGAAAGATATACAAGCCAACAACGAGTCGAAATTATTAAAATTTACTACCGAAATTCGGAGTCAGTGACCTCAACGTTAAGAGCGCTACGTCCAATTTATGGTCGTCATAATCGTCCTATTGAGCGTCTAGTGGACAAATTTGAATCCACAGGCACAGTACAAAATGTTCCCGTGACAAAGAAGTGCCCGTAGTGTCGGGAATATTTCTGCCGCTGAGGCTTCAGTTGAAGAAAGCCCAAATGTGTTTCTCACTCGTCGTTCTCAAGCGTTGGGCATCTCTGTGACTTCGTTGTGGCGAATTTTGCGAAAAGATCTTGGCCTACATCCTTACAAGATTAAATTGACGCAAGAACTGAAGCCTCTTGACCACCAGAAGCGTCGTATGTTCGTGAATTGGGCTGAGCAGCAACTTGAAAATTATTGGGATTTTCATCGAAAAATCATCTTCAGCGATGAGGCTCATTTCTGGCTGAATGGCTTCGTCAATAAACAAAATATGCGGTATTGGTCAGGCAGCAATCCACATGTACTCCATGAGTCATCATTGCATCCCGAAAAAATGACGGTTTGGTGTGGTTTATGGGCCGGCGGCGTCATTGGTCCGTACTTCTTCCGTGATGATCAAGACGGGCACGTTAATGTGAATGGGAATCGCTACCGTTCAATGATAACCGAATATTTTTGGCCCCAACTGGATGATATGGGCTTGGAGGACATGTGGTTCCAACAGGACGGCGCCACAAGCCACACAGCGAATGTAACAATCAATTTATTGGAAATCAAGTTTAGAGAACGTGTTATCTCACGAAATAGTTCAGTTGCTTGGCCGCCTCGGTCGTGCGATTTGACGCCGTTAGACTATTTCCTTTGCGGCTACGTCAAGTCTATGGTCTATGCCAACAAGCCAGCGACGATTGATGAACTTCGTACGAATATCGAACGTGAAATTGCAGCAGTATCGGCCGATTTATGCTTGAAAACCGTCGAATATTGGGTTCAGCGTCTGGACTTCTGCAAGCGTGCCCGTGGTGGTCATGCAAAAGAAATCGAGTTCCATACATAATGGCATCGAACGTATTTTCACAGGAATAAAGAATTTCATTGATATCCAAAACCGTTTTTGTTTTATTTAAAAAAAAACTTTTGTAGCGCTCTTATTGAAAAACCCTGTATATGTATATCATAATGTTTTGGTTTCCCCGAGGGCGAGGGTTTCCCGCTCTACGTACGTAAATGGACAGGTTATAAGAAATCAAAAAATCACTTTCGATTTGTAAATGTATTGTTATGATAATGATATTTGCAGAGTACATCGGCCGCGTTCCATTGACCGCTAGACGTCTAGCACATAACGTGCCATTATTAAGAAATTTCTCTCTGTTTCTTTTCACTCAAAATTGCATGTGAAAGTATAATTTAACCTTGATTTTACTTCATTTTGATTTTAATCAAATTTAACCGCCATTTCTAGATACATACAATATTTGTTTCCAAATTTCATTAAATTGAATAAACAGAGGCCAAATTACCCCATCCGCGATCGAGTACTACGTGACTGTGTTATGTATCGTAAAATCCATATAATTCAATGACGTATTACCCGATCACAGATGCTGTAATTCCACACCAGTTATTTCCTTTTTTTCAATCTAGCGTGATAGCTTAGGTAGGCTTAATTAGCGAGCAATGCCATTCAATAAAAAAAAACCAACATCAACAATTGTTGCTTTGTGAATGCACCCATCGACCGCTAGATGACTAGCGAATTTGACATCTAACCATTTTGCCAATATGTATTATGTTGTCTCTGCACCTGCACCAATGAAACGCCCCCCCCCCCCCTTAAGATAGGAGAAGATTTTGCTTGTCAAGAAGCATAATTCAAAAAGGTTTGTTGTGACAGCCATTTTAAACAGACGTCTACAATAATTTCCGTAAAAATGGAAAAAGTCAAATTAGTGTGTTGATTAAACACTCTCTTAGCGTGAAAAATTCATCACGCAAACCAATCAAAAGCTTGAAAAATATTAGGGGGACTTTTCACCATCGATTGTATGTAACCATCCATCAGTGGTTTACTAAATTTTGGTGGGGTCAAGTTCCGAACGAGTTCTTGCGCCCTTTTCGTATGATGTCATATATAAGAAACCTCTATATGTCTTCAGGAGATTTTGATTTCGTTTCAATTAGATAATCTTGGGTAGCTCACACTCACCACTATAAAAACAAGAACAACCTTCACTTAATTTACATTTAAAATAGATCTTATTATTATTTTATATAAAATAGGTTTTTATTTTAAGAATTATTTATATTAATTAAATACAATAATTAGACTGCCCTTTCGCAAAAAAGCAGTAAGTCTTTTAATAAGCTACTGGACCACAAGCTGAAACACCACCTACTGGACTGGGGGCAATCACCTTCTTGCCTGGTTTGTAGACCTTAACGTAAACTGGGTTCAAACTTAGTGGAACGGGATGCTGATTGATGACCTCGTTTTGGTACACAACGCTGGGTGGTTGTCTGTAGATGACTGGGGCTGCGCTAACAACTGCAGCGGGACCACTGCTAATTTGAATTTCAGGAGCACCTGGCTGAGAGACGTACATTGGTGGCAATGGCTGAGAAGCGTACACAGTATTGCTGTATCGTCCTTGAACGGGAACATGCACTGACTGGAGAACAGCCTGAGATGAAAGATTTGGTGGTACAACTTGAACTTGTCCATGACGAATCTGATTAGCTAGGTTAGTTTCGGCCAACGAATCAGACACAGCATCCTGGGCAGCATATGGATTGTAGGCTGGGATAGGTGATGCAGCTCCTGGATATCCAGCTCCAGCGAGGATATTTACTCCGGGAAAAGCCCCCAAAGCTTGTCCAGGCTGCAAGTAATTCAGATAAGATTGCAAATGCTGTACATTGGCACCAATTGCGTTGGCTTGAGATTGCGCCTGAGCTTGAGCCTGGGAGCTTGAGCTGGAAATCCCATCAGTATAACCGGCAATGGGATTCATTTGTCCCACCATAACTTGACAATGTGAAAGCTGTAATAATTTACGAAAGTTAAAAATATGTTGCTGACTGTGACAGTTGTAGAATGTTAACACTTACCGGTGCAATAGCTGCGACCACAGCGATTAAGAACTTGTAGTTCATGTTGTTGCTTATCTAAAAATGCTTATGGTATCTTCCGCTATCTTCTACTTATTTATATATCAGTTTGACTGAAATGTGGTTTTATGCCGCTACGTGATATAATGAGACATTTCTATCTGCATTGCGATAAAAGTGCATTGTCTTCAAATCATATGTGATTGTGTTTTTTTTTTTTCAAAGAGAAAACGAAAAAGAGACAAAGAAAAGCTGATTGTCTAATTTTTGTTTCTTTTCTCGTTTGGGGTTAAAGCAGAAGCTATTAAAATATTATTCTACGCTCTTATCGTCTCGCATGCAGTAAACATTCGAAGGAGGTTATCGATTTGGATAAAGTGACGAAGATCACAATTCTGCCTTGGCTTCGAGATTACTCAAATCTGCTGACCTCATTTGAACCTCATATTTGGCGATTTGATGTAGATCACAGATATGCATTTTGGCAAGCAAACCTGACCTACAAACCTTAAGGCTTCAGAATTGATTTGGGAATTTTGTTTGTGATGTTTGTATATGCTAATTATTTCGAACTCGAAAAAGATTACTTCCTTGATTGTGTACTCGAATTCGGTTAGCAGACTGTCACCTAATCATGCAAGTCAGTCATGTCTCGCAAGACGTGATAATGCTAAATGCCTTTTGTGGGTGTTCTGGCTTCAATACGGGTGTCTTCATTATGGGTCTTTACCTCAAAAATTACGCATCTGATCTGATGGCTCAGTAGCATATAGCCATATCTTTTCCAGATTATGAAGCACGCACACACATCTTTGTTTAAAGACTTATATAGATAAAATTAAGTCGTAGACTTATATGGTTATGTCGAATGTGTTGATAGTACATACTAATATGATTGAACACATCCGATTAGGTTTTTGTAGATCTCAGATTTTTCGTGGCACACAATTTCTAGCTTTACCAGCTGTGCACATATACAATACTCTTGTGCCGGCTTCATCTATGACAAGCACACGCCACACACATCCCCTAAATGGTGCCGTGAAATCAAGTCGAAGGAAATAAGGTCGATCGACTTTATTTCCATTTCAGATTGGAAATTATGTCGAATTACAAAAATTTGTGCGTTCGACAAAACGATTTTTGGACTTTATTTCATTTTCAAAAGTGCAATAAAGTCCAAAAAAGTCTAAAACTACGTTTTGGACCTTTTTGCATAAGACTTTATTTTATGGCACCGGAAATAAAGTCGAACACGAAAAAAGGTGCAATGCGACATTATTTTCAATCTCAAATGGAAATGAAGTCGATCGACCTTATTTCCTTCGACTTTATTTCACGGCACCCTCTAAATGACGTAAAACAGCTGTCACTCCGGATGCAGTCACAATCACCTACCCGATCTTCCCCGCAAAATTTTAAATAAAGATCCTCTCGGTTTTCCTATCTGTGAATACGTGTGAAAATGCAAAAACAAGAAATTCTATGTCAGGATGTTAAAAAATAATGATCTGTCAAATGTTGTTAGGGCGTGCGCATATTTAGTTTACACGATGCATATACTATCCCACTATTATATGGGCTGCAGTAAGAATACCTACACTAAATACTTACACCTTACTATTTTCACAATTAAGCACCAGCAGTAATTTTTCAAACGTATTGACAGATAAAAAAATGGCCACTCTTTGTTACTTAAAATTTATGTTCGAGCTTTCGAAATCAGCTGATATTTCAAAATAGTAAAAAATTATAAAGTTGGCACAAAAAGTTTAGACGGCTTAAGTCGAATAGTTTTGTTTGAACTAGATCCTAAACGTAAAAACTAGATTGGTAGGTAACATCAGCCACACGGTTTAAATGCCAAGGGGGTACTTTGCTGAGGAATTATTAAGTATATTTTTGTAAGCTACCCTACCATTATTTTCAACTGATAAAACTGTTCACATGATCAATCTAGGTCAATTATTGAAATCCAGACATGCGACGGCTGTGTGCTGTCAGACTAGGTTAGCTACAGTCAGGGCCGTAGCCAGGATTTTGGTTCGGGGGGGGCTTGATCCAAATTTTATGAAGCAAAAAACTAAGAATATTCCAATTCATTGAGTCGTATTAGTTTTTAAATCGTATGTACTTAAACGAACCTAGGTAGATACTTAAATAATAATTTTACACACATTTTTTGAAGCAGAAGACTTCTTGATTTTTTTTTAACATGAGATCAATAAACTTATTTAGATCCACAATAATATCCGAATGAACAGATATCATAGCAAGTTACCTTAACCTTGCATTCTCTATAACGCTTCGGGACATTGTTTTAATCCTTTTCATAGCTGAAAGGGTTTTTTCAACACTAGCTGTGGTCACTGGAAGCGTTGCTAAAACCGTAAGCAAGAAATTTATACCTCTAAAGTAAGTCTTGTCACATATATCAAGCAATTTCAAAACTTCGGTAGAAGTATCACTCGACGATTTTTTTTTCGCACCAAAGAATGTATTCAGCTTTCACAGCTGACAGTGAAATTGCATTATCAAAGTAACGGATTAGCCTGTTAGCTTTTCCATTTCGTTCACTCGCTCAACTGCAGCAAAACCTGGGAGAAGAGCTTGAAACGATGGTAGAACGTCATCGTTGACCATGAATCTGTCCGTAAGATTTCGTATTAACGAGATTGTGTAATGCAAGGAAATAGTATATCGTATTTGTAGATACTTTAAACTAGGCTTCAGTAGAAAGGTTTCTGGATTGGAACGCGTTGTTTATTTCAATGAAGTTCTTGGAGCTCTTAATTTAACTTAAAATAAGTCCTCTGCAAGTTGGGATGCGGATTGAAAAGTCTCTCTGCAAAAATCTTCGGTATTTTCTCTGATGTTCTTAAGAGAATTCAAAACTTTTTTTGTGCGGTCAATTGCAGAAACGAAATCTAAGGAAAATTGATAAGGGCAGCAAACTGAACAGATTTTCGCATGTAATGAGGCTTACTAGGAAATTACTTTTTTGGACCGCTGGCGCTGCCAAAAGTGTTGATGCTTTCGAAGACATCGTTCTGCTCGTTATTTCTTCAAGACTTATTGAGATGTATTTTCAATGAATCTTGTTTTACAAAGGCGTAGAAGTCGAGTTTTTTAGCTCTCTGGTGCGTGCTTTGTAATGACATTTTTGAAAGTTATAATATATGTAATGCATTTGAACAGTTGCGGAAGAAATTTCACTAACAGGCGTATTTTTTTTAGAATCTAAAGCTAGGTCACTTTTACTTTTCCATGCAAAACTTTTCTACTCTCTTTTGGTTTTGTTATACTCACTTCCCCAAAAAATACGCCAAACTACACAAAGGCAATTGCGAATTGCAGGAGTTGACTTGGCAGAACCAGGTTAAAGATATGGCTTGCACAGTGTACAGTACATACCTAGTGTTTGAATACTGTATACCTACCGGGATAGTCTTATTTTTATAGATTTGAATTTAGGGCTTAAAGCCCTATTTTGACAATCATTTCAGTTTTAGTTCAGTTAAGCTTTCAGTTAAACTGATGTACTGCAGTGTATTTAGACATCAGTCTAGTATTCAGTTGAGCTTTCAATTTACTCGTGATTAGCCGAAGGTTAGAAGATTTATCTACTAAAACTTCTGAAAACTTATGGGAATTCCATCAGTTTTAGTCTCAGTTTTAGTTAAACGCTTTCATTTTTGCATTTAGTCATCAGTTTAACGGCCGATTTCTTCTGATACTCGGTACTAACGAGAACTTAGTACTTGTGTATTTCTTCACATTGCTAGTACCGGAGCTAAATTTATCAACCGTACTACGACTAATACGTCTAAAAACTGGTCTAGTACCCATTTTTGACTGAAATGTCATAACGGTGACATTTTTATGCTCATTGGGCGTCAAACATCTTGCAGGATGACTGATTTTTATTCATAAGAGCAAGTATTTTTTTTAAATATTTTTGTTGCTTTCCTGCTGTAAAATAGTGTGTGTTTAGGGGTATCCAGCATTGGATAGCATTTGATAGCGTATATGATTGGTTGTTTTTTTTTCTATTATTGCACATTATGGAACTGAACTAACCAATTCGGTGTTTGCAATTTAACATGAGTGCGGTAGGTTGCACTGATTGTTCGTGGAGACTATGCAAAGCGATAAAATGCAGCAGCGGCCACCTCCTGTTCTTCCAATGTTGCTGACATTTGAATAAATTTGTCCAAATGGCGTGTCAAGGCCATACATCATACTTTTGGCAGTGTGCGACATACACTAGCGGCTGGTACGCAAATGACGTCGGCAACCACTACTTACATCGAATCGATCCACTTGTCATGAATTGTAGAGTGATCAGCAGTTGCTGCTCAGGCAGTATCTAACGATTACTGGTAAAATCTTGATAGTATATAAAATATGTTAACCGTACTGCAATTCGTCCACATTTGAACGTAAAAAAACGTTACTCTGGACAACTGAAATTGCCAAAAAAATCCACATCGTTCTTAGTATTTACTGTATTCCATTGTAGCATAATATGGTAGATGCGCCGCTCAGATCAACGAGTTGCCACCCCTTCTTCACCATTCTCAATGTCGTCATCGAAATTATTGAACCAATTATCCCTATCGAAAATGAAATCCATTTTCTAATCAACTGCATTAGACTTAAACCTACGATGTATTTACTTTTTGACAAAAATAGGCAAGAGCGAAAGCAATGAAATCGATATAATTCAGGTACTAACGACGTTAGACTGCCGATTTTGAGGGTCAAGCTCATACCGAGTACTAATTAATACTCGGTACCAAATTCATCTTAGTAGGTACTTCGTGAAGAAATGACCTGATACCTAGGTATTTGAGTATCAACTTTTGGTCTAATACCGGTACTAGCGCTAGTACTTTGTGACGAAATCGGCTGTAACAAGCTTAACTGATAACTCAACTAAAACTGAAACTGAAATGATAGTCTTAAATTCGGCTTTAGAAAATTTTAGTTTTATGTCTAGACTTTCGGGGGGGGCTTCAGCCCCTCAAGCCCCCCCCCTGGCTACGTGCCTGGCTACAGTAAAAGTTGAAAGCAAGACATGTTAAAATTTTCTTTATGATTCGTTTGCAATGTATGCTAGTGAAAAAGCTCAGCTCACATGTCTGTGGTCGCAGTGGCTCAATAGTTAGTGTAATGGACTACTGAGCGAATCAACTTTATGTTAATGTCTGACAACTGGGTAAATGTTCATCCTTTCCTTGGCATGTGCCAACCGCCAAAAACGACGATGCTGTGCTGCGTGGACTTGGACATCAGTATTTCGTCTTGTCTTGATCATCGATCGAGAAACTTATGTTCAAAAGTAGGGGTATGATTCCACATTTCATAACATTTGTTTAATTTTTAATTTTTAGTAGAATCTGCTCCAAAAAAAATGCAAGCAGCTTAATGCCTTGCAATCGTCTGACACTGTAAAAAATTACAGCTCTCAAAATAGACTTCAAAATGCTAAACGAAAGCTTAAACGACAGAATATAGGCGTTTAAGTTAAACATCGAGCTAAACTTTACTTTAAGTTTAAATGACTACTGTGAAATTACTATTTTTTTTACATAGAACGCAGTGCCATCCATTGTAGAAACATTGCAACTGCACAAAAATAACGACTCATTCAAATTATTTAAAACCTTCTAGAACAGATGGCACACTTAACACTCAAACAAAATCGCACGAATTGCTCGATGACATTAGGTGTATTCACTTAAACGCGTAAAAGCCGCGTAAACTGCAGAAATTTACACCCTCGTAAATGAACTGTCAGATTTTGTATGGAGAATAGTTTACGCAGACCTCATAATTTTCCGCGACGATTTAGGCTCGGAAACCAATCGCTTAAAGTTACGCAAGTCACAAATGTCAAACAGCCCGTATGAATTGTTTGTTTGATTCCAGATTTACAGTCGATTTACGCGGTTTACGCAATAACATTTCCGAGGGGTGTTCATTTAAAGCACCGCAGAAATTTATACATTTACGAATTGCATAAATTTATCAGATTAGTGAATACCCTTATTATGTTTTCGTTTCTCTCCGCCGTGAACCAAAAGGGCTAGTGCTTATGTTTGCTTCAACGAAAAATTGGCTGCTAGCAGTCATTACTTCCGCCTCAAAAACGTTACAGTGTTTAGGAAAACGTAAGAGAGAGCCAGAGAGATTTGTTTAGTTCCTACTGTAGAAGCGCGTACGGTATAGGCAAACAGACTGTCAGTATGTAACAGGAGTCGTTTTATGTTTCTGAGTTATGCTCGCATTTTGTTGTCAATTTTGGGTGATCTTCACCCACCGACCGCCGGCTATTGTGGTATTGAGAATGTGAAAAAATGCGATTCGATCCGTTTCGACCGTACGGTCAAATGGCTCTGCGCCAACACTATATTGGTGCTATGAACGTATAAAATACATACGCCTGTCCCAACCATTGGATTTGACTAAAATGGAAAACTGCAACACTTTCTGGATATTCAAAAATCATCGATACGATAACCTGTTGCGCCCTCTATATGAAGGAGTAAAAAGCTTTCAATTATCCTAAAGCTAATTTATTATCACATTTGCTGTTCACTATAAAACTAAATACATTGTTCAAAACTTGTCTAAGCTCATCACACAGTCTCATCTTTGTTACCATCCTTATCTACTTCAGCTGACGGCTGCTTTGTTGGTAGCATCTCATCTTTGTATAAAGGCAGCTTGCTTTCTTCATTAGCCGGTGTCATGGTTTCACGAGATGGCAGGTGCATTTCTTCATATGCAAACTTTCTCTGTTCTCCATGCGAAGGCTGTCTTGTGTCATCAAAGGTATTCTGATTTTTGTATTCATAAGAAGGCGGGATATTGACAGAATCAGGCTGCTCACTCCTATAGCGATGCTGCATATGCCCATTGGGTGACTGCATCTTCATATGCGAAGTTTTTGAATTGTCGTAGGAGTCATACAAGGGGTAGTTGTGGTTATACGACCAGGAATTCCCGGCATTTCCTAAGTAGTGTTGCTGTGTCATACTTGGATTACTGTGATGATACACTACTGGAGGAACATTTAAAACCACGGGTGTCTCATGTTCATTCGATTTCATTGAACCTTTAGACTCTGGCAAATTCACTACCACTGGAGACTCGGCCATTTTATTTTGCTGCGCATAGTTGATCATTTGTTTTTCCAGTGCTTCGACTTCAACGGGCTGCAGCAGGTGTACTTTCATCGAATTGTGGGCTGTACGATTTGCATGCTCGTACCCATGTGGCTTATGAATGACATACGAGTACGTTGAGCGTTTCCTATTGCCCTCTTTGGATTGGGGCAAATGTTTGCTAACAGCGTTACTGGTGTCAATTAGGTCCGTTTGGCCCAGTTCAAGGTGGACAGCATGTTGAAATTCCGGGCCAAAGTGTTGGGTCCAGAACTCTGCTGGAAGTTCATGATTTTCACCTTGATTGATGTCGTAGTGTGTCTGCGCCTCACCGAATCTGTGCCTGATGTCATAATGCGATGGGACGGCTATGACCTTTAAAGTTTAAAATTATTGTCAGAAAATTCACTGAGTTCCCAATAGATTTTTCGGTAAAACTTACACAAGCGATCGGTAGCATAAGGGAAAGGAAAAGTTTATTCATTTTGCTTCTTTTCTATTACATCGTGCACTGACTGGTATTCTAAATTTGATGATCGTTTAAATATATATAAGTTTTTTAATTCTCTGTTGTCGATGAATGGAAAAGAGCTGACCTTGCCTTACGTGACATGAGGTAAGAAATCTTCAATGAACTTGTGTATTTGTTTTCGTTGTGCAACCGTATAGCCGAAGGTGATGAAATACAATTTTGTAGGTCAGAAAATAATTCGGTGGAAAACTGCTAAAAAAACAAACAAACTATAGTTCGAGCTCACTTTGTGACTCATTGAGTTGAAAGATTCGAATTCGGCAGTAGACAATGGTATGGCATATTTCAGCAAATAAAAGACTAGCAATTTCAAACTTCTTGAAACTACAACAGCAACTCTATATAAGGTGCGTTTTTTGCTATTCTATGGCTTAGAAAAATTATTTCATACAAATTTAATTTATCCGGGCTAACAAAATCTATATAGAATTAAGTTTGTATGAAATTATTTTTCTAAGCCTATATAGGTGCAAAAAAAACGCACCTATAGTAAAATAGAAACATATTGTGTATATACTTGAAATGATTGATATTTCTAACTGCAAGTCATTTCAGTTCGTTTGTGTCTTCCCATTTAATCGGCGAGCCATTTCTTCCAGGCTTTAAGGTGCCTGTCTATTTGAGAGTAATATTTTCAAGATTTTAATATGGAGATTTCTTTGGTACCTACAATTTGAGAGTTTATTCCCTGAAAGTACTCAACCGTTATCCACTTAATATTATTTTGCTAATTATGAGTTAAAATGTATTCTTAAACCATGTTCCCACCAACGTGATTTAGGTAAATCCACTTGATTTAGATAGATGTCACTAATGACGTGATTTATCATACATTTTCATGATTACGTAATTGATTTACACGATGTGTTTTATATTTTAGCTGAACCCCCGCCAGCTTCGCCAGGCCTTTTCTTATTTTTTTTTTTATTACTTTATATAGGTATTTACGGACGACAATGTTTTCATTTTTTTTTTTTGTATTGGAGGTGCCATGCCCCTTTGTCCAATTTTGACCAATCTTCACAGGAACACTCCACGACCAATACCTTTGATTATCTGTAAGTTTGATCTCAATCGCTTCTGTGTTTTTCGAAATATAAGATTTTGAATTTTTTTTTTTTGTATGGGCGGTGCCACGCCCCTTTGTCCGATTTCGAATTTGTTTAGCCTATCACCCTATCACCGTAATTACCGACATTTAAAAAAAAAAATCAACAATTTTTGGTTTTTCCAGGAATCGTATTGCGTAGAAAGTATACGAGTGAAAGGTTGCAGCTGCTTTAATATGGCACTATTTTTGAAAAAGAAAGAAAAGTAATTAGGCCTCAGTTATAGCTGTCATTGAAAAGCATCATTGAAACAAATTAATGTTAGCTTGAACTTTTTCTAACCACCTCCAGTTGCGCACTCCAAGTTGGTTGAGGAGCCCTTCCACTTGTGTGCGTTACCTATAAGGCGAGGTCTTAAGGCCTTGCTTTCTTAGGCCAAAGAATCAGCGGTTGGCAAGTGTAAATCTTCATTTGATCTCTGCTGTGGGGTCATTATCAGAGTTTATAGCGGAGCCGAGGTAGATAAAGTCCCCAACCACCTCAAAGATAAAGCTGTCTATCGTGACGTTCTGTCCGATTCGTCGATGTTGTGTGTCCCTTCTTGTTAACAGCATGTACTTTGTTTTGCCCTTATTCACCACCAAACCCATTTTTGCCGCTTCTGTGCTAATATTTGAAACGTGAAAGCGCACCAGTAACAGCTCGCTGCGTTCTGCCAATTATGTCAATGTCATCGACGTATGCAAGTAGTTGCACAGACTTTTGGAAAATTGTGCCCTCAATCTCAATCTCTATCTCAATCGAGGATAATCAATCGAGAATAATCGATTGAGACAAATTAGGTGCTGCCAGAGCTCGATTGTATCGACTGAACTTGATTGTATCAAGTTACGTGCTAGACCCCCTGGTGTTGGCTTGCGAGTTTCGCACAATTTTCTCAAGAATGATGTTAAAAAAGTCGCATGACAGCGCATCGCCTTGTCTAAATCCTTTTTTGACATCAAATGTGTCGGTGAGATTGGTTCCGACCTTAACGGAGCAGCGAACGTTCTCCATCGTCATTCTGCACAATCTGATGCTAAAACTAGACATGGCTCTGTATAGCTCGTCTCTATACCTTAAATGCTGTCATATGCTACCTTAAAATCGATAAAAAGATGGTAAGTATCGATTTGCACTTCTTAGGTTTTCGCCAGGATCTGCTGTAGTGTGAATATTTGGTCGGTTGTGAACTTACCGGGCCTAAAACTATGTAGCCCCGTGTCACTGCTCTTAAACCTCGATACCTTAAATTAGTAGCTTTCAAGTACCTCAAGTGATAGGTCCTACGAACTAATCCCAACTGGAACTAACTCCCACTAGCCAAATGAACTAAGTCCCACCAAATATGCAGTGCGATTTAGTTCATAAGTTTGGCCGTTTGGGAGATAATTCGTAGTTCAAATTCCCAATGATTAAGTCGCAATTTGAGAAAAGTGGAAGTTAGTTAATCGAAATTGTTTCGACGAAAAAATAATTCTAACATACACCCAACCTCGCATTTAATCCAAATCCAACAGTGACCCCAATCAGGGGGTTGCATACGTATTCCACATATTCCACTGTGCCTAATGGGAGATCAAATTCACATATAGGCACAGTGGTATAATTATGCAACCCCCCTGCTTGGATTTGGAGGTTGGGAGTAAGTTCATTTGGGACTATTGGGTTTTAATTCATTCTTATATTGGGACTTTGTTTATTCTTAGTTGGGTCTTAGTTCCTAAGAATCATATCCCAAATTTTCTGGGACTTGATCGTTTTGGCTTGTGGGAGTTAGTTCCAGTTGGGACTTGGTTCGTAGGGCCCAAGTGATAGTCCCTACTTATTTTCTTTTCTTTTCATGATTCATGATTTCTTAGGAAGTTGTAATCCGTCAGAGTACCTACCAACTTAGAAAGCTTTTCTGCGATTGCCAGATCCTCTCCATATACAATAAATACACGCTTGTCCCGAACAGTAAGCTTATAATATTTAAAAATTTGTAGTTACCTTATTGTTTTTACCCATTTGTAGAAATACCGGACATCTTAACTATCTTGGAATCTCCTTGATTTTAGTAATACCCTATTCACACCAAGCCGAGAACTGGGTTTTCGCGAAAACAGTCGAAAACTTCCTCGAAAACAGAAGTTTTCCCATACATATTGCAGTTTTCAAAACGAGCTGTTTGAGTTCTTTTTTCATGAAAACGCCACGAAAATGAGTAAAATTGTTGGGTTGTTGAAGCAGACACACCTTTTGCAACATTCAGCGAGCTCAGCAAATTTGCTGACAGGATGTGAGAGACTGATTGAGAGCCTCAGTCACAAACCACTAAGAATAGACCGCCGACTTCCCGTACACCTACCCGATTCCCCCCGGAAAAAATTTCCCTGTCTGTGAATACGTGTAAATGTCAAAATTAATGGCGGCAATGATTTTCCATGCTATACCATGCGACCAGGATTTTTCAAGTATGCGTGCGTTAATGGCGCCCCTTTGATTTTGTACAGCACCAATACATGAAAAATCCTGGAGCCAGATCGCGTAAAATAAAAACGATCGAACGACATCGTTTTCACTAAAGCTGTCTCTATCATATCTGTGACAATAGACAGAGACTGCTAGTATCAAAACGACGTCGTTCGATCGTTTTCATTTTACGTGATCTGGGCCCTGGTCTCGCCGGCAGCTTGTAGGCAAAGTCCGTTATGTGGGAGGAGTCGACGGTCTATTCTTACTGGTTTGTGGCCTCAGTGCTGTCGTTTCTTCTAGTTTTTTTTGTTTACAAATGTGGAATCTCTTGTTATCTTTGCACCATAAAAAGCAAATTATTCAGTTTTTCTATAATTTTAGAACGGCAGCACTACCTGCCACAACTAAATGGTATTTTCAGATGTTTTGATTTTGATTGTTGCTTATGTTAATTATTTTATGCATTTAACCATCAGCCGTATTAATAATAGATCTCAAACCATTCTCTAACTCACTTGTTAAGTAACTGGTAGTTAAAAATTTAACTCACTGACTAAATTTTCTTATTTATAAAGAAATATAACCCATGCATTAACTAATTGACGTGTTTCCTATTATCGTAGGTTTGTGATGGCAACTCTTCTCCAAATTGTATTGAAAGCTGACAGGAATGCGTCCTTCTTTTCTGCTGCCATCGTCTTCTTTTAATGCAATTAAAATTTTCTTACTCTTACTAATGCAATTATTTTTTTTATATTTCGTTATGAAAATCTATATTTATTTTTGAATGTTTTATATATAAATATTCTCATAGGATTTTTTCGTTTTTTTTTTTTTTCGTCTAACATATTCAAATTATTCAAAAAGGTTGAGCCATTTTGCTCCACAATTTTTGCAAACTTATTCAATTATTTATCACCCTTTTACCACATTCATATCAATTAAACGCGAAACACCATTTGTCATTTTGCGCGGGAAACATGTTTTGCAAAGCTAACAAATCGCTAACATTTAACCAATGGGTTAGTCATTAGTTAGGGATAACACGAAGTTCCGCAGCTATTTTTAATACGGCTGCATAAGTTAACGATTATCAAGTAGCTTAAATAATTTTGTTTCTATATTATGTCAATACGAGCCAAGTTTAGTAACTAAAATAAAAGTCTAGTCGCCACAAACATTTCATAGCTAGTTTCACAGCTATTCGAAACGTCAAACGAAAACGAGTTGATGTTTGGTGTGAATGCATCCACGAGTTTTCTAAACTTTTTTGACGAAAACACGGTTTTCGGCTTGGTGTGAATAGGGATAGCATGTACATTACGAAAACAGTTCTATAGAGTGCTTATAAGAAAATGTCTTCAAACGAGAAACTTAATTTTTCAATGTTTTTCGCGATGAAAAGTATTTTACAAAAGAGAGAAAAGAGAAGAACGTATATTGGCAAAGAAATGTTTTCAAAATGTTTTGTAAACATTTTGATTTTGCTAAAATTGCTTTTAAAAGTTTCCAAAACATTTTTAAAACGTTTCTTTTTAACTGCCTTAAGACGACAGTGGCCAGGCAGGATTTCTATTGCCGTTTTGCTATTTCTTTAGTTCACTAGTGGTCCAATTTGTCACCACATGTCCTTGGATAGACGATGACATATTTGCATATTTTCGGACTGCTTGGCTTTGTATATATTTCTTTTGGTAATTTTCTCGAAAGTACACCAGGGTGGGTTGATGTCAACTTGTGAATTTCCCATCGTTTCCTTCTTTAAAGGTGGCAGTGACCTGGCATTGGCATCTATCATAACCTAACTTGTTTCTTTACAGGTCCACATATAATTTTAAGCATTCTCCGGCAATCCCTGACTATGTTTCCGATTTCATATAATAAAAGCCTGGGAGAACGATAATATTACAAGATATCGACTCCATTTCTAGTAGTTCTGGGGCTTTAAGTACAATTAGAATATCCGACTGAAAGACATGCGAATATACAACAGTCTTATTAAATTTTTAGGGTTTTGATTTGCATTTTGTATGGTATATAACGCGAAGTCCAGCAAAGGGTTGATTTCATTCATTGATTGAGCAATGTCGTATATTGCTCTGAGGAGCCTGCTGAGCGCGCTATTTACAGCTGTGAGCTTATAGCCCCTATTGTGTAAGACAACGACAACTACAGTCTCTGGGTTGTATGTTATTCAAAACTCGGTATTATCCGTATTGTCATACACAACCTTGATAGAAAAGTTGTCTGTCAAAACACAACAAAGATGGCGGTGGTTGTCTACAAGTTGTTAATTAGTTTGGGTTGTGTAAAAGTTGAGTTGAATTGAAGACAACTCAACTCAACTAAGTGTTCTACAATAGGGGTAAATAATTTATAATAAAAGTACATTCAAATTTGTCCTGCGCTGACAAAGTTACTACGCGGGTAAAAGTTACTTCATATAACTACTTTTGTCTATCTTTCAACCGCTTTTGACAGATTCATCAATAGGTACAACACGGAAGAAATTTCCTGAGCTCTATTCATTGCATTTAGAAACAGTACCAGAGTCAGGTTTCCATGTGCGATGCACGTATAAACTTTTTATAACTTATTTTACGAATGACATGTTAGCAATCAGTAAACTGTCAACTGTGACTAAAATATTTATGGAATAACGAGCAGGGTGCGCTTTCTTTAGACAAATTGCTCATCAAATTCTACTGATGATGGATATTAATTCATTATCTTCTTTTAACAGGGAGCTCCTACTTTGTGTCAAAAATACGTGTTGTCCTCAGGCAATAAAGATTTTTGAAATGAGTCAAGTCACTGGGTTGACCAAAAAGAGAGCGGGAAAGGAAGTAAAATGTCGCCAACATATTGCTTAAAACTTTTGCTAATATCAAAAGAAACACATACGCAGTATTTATTAAATTAACTAAACATTTTTTATTGAACTCACGTCAAGATCGATCAAGGAGGGTATTCTGCTGATTTTATCCTAATTTTATTTCCTACCTCTCTCTCTTCAGTGGATTGGCGTCTCGCCTATACTTATAACCAGGCACTATGAAATGAAAATAAAATAAAAATAACCATAAATATTCACATTTATTTAAATAACAATAAACTTAAAACTAATATAAATTAATAAAACTAATCCATATCAATCTGAATGGGAGACATTATTTATTAGCCTGCACCTGGTCTTGGCGATATTTATTCAGTTTGTCCTTGTCGACCGTCACCACGGGGATAAACTTTATCGAAGTGCCCGTCTCTCGAGAGTATCGACTGAGTTCGTCCAGGCTCTGGCTGGGTGTCTCCTCATTGACGCCAAACCAATTGTTCAATCGACCACGTATCAGTTTGCCCAGAAATTGCATGGTCTCATCTTGTTGCACAGGTTGCGGCTGAGTTAGCGATCCTGGCTCATGCTTAGTGGCATCCACAAAATCCGGATGCTGATAGATGATATCTCGTATCACCTTGTCCATCTGCGGATCATAGTTTGGATTGGGGTGCGCTGGTGCACCAACAATTGGTGCCTGCTGAAGCAACTGTTGGCCATTAATAACCGATGGGGGTATTTCTGTTTGCTGAGCTGTTATTGGAATGGGTGCATCGTTTACATTGTCGTCGGTAATGGGAGTAGCGGGAGCGGATACATTTACCTCGTCAGCGAATTGCGGTGTCACCAGTTTCAAGCTGCCATTCTTTACTTCGTACTTGTGACCCAGTCTGTCGTATACGTAATGGCCAATAGGGTCAATCAATGGTCGTGGCTGAGCCCAAATGGGGTTACCTGGATTTTGTGCAAGCGTCGCCAAATGCAATGGACTGGGAATGTAGGGTGGCGGCATTAATGCTGGGTAACATGGGCATGGATATTGGTATGGATTGACGCTGCGCTTTAGGTAACCAGCTCCAGCTAATTGTGGATTGAGAAGGTTTTGCTGATTTGGCAAAGTCTGGGTGATTTCAGTTGGGCTCTCCGTTTGTGGTTGTTGTGTTTGTGCCTCACTGTCATTGTTGGCGGTAGTTGATGTGGATTTTTTTTCCTTTTTTTGTTTCTGTCTTTTTATGCTATTTTTGCAGCCAATGTTGCATTTTCCGCGCTTAAACTGTGGCATCAGTGTCTCAGGCATGTACTGAATAATTTCTGGAATGGTTAGGTCCAACGCAGCTTGGTCCTTCTCCAGCAAGTCGTACTCGCCCTTAATGTCGCGTTTTACGATTTTGGATTTTTTGATTTTTCGTGCATCTCGAGCTGATTTTCTAGATTTGATTAGTTCGCGCAATTCGCTGATGTGGTGTTGCGTCTTTGATGAGATTTCTCGTTTGGGGCGACCTCCGTGTCTTGCTATACGATTTGTTTGAAACTTGTTCAATACATACCTACAAGCCGGCTTCAATGGGTTGCTACAGTCTCCGCAGGCGCAGGATTTTGTCACAACTGGAACATCAAATTCGTAGTCGTATTCTGAAAGGAAAAGGTTGCAAGTCGTGATTTGGCATGAAATTATTGATAAAGCCGATATGCTGAGAGCTGCCCAGGATTTGCATTTGCAAACCTTCGTTTTGTCGAACTTAAAGGCTAACTCACAACCTTTTTATCGCGCATCGTGTACTAACCTTTCACTACCACTGCCGGTGGTGGTGGTGGCGGTGGCGGTGGCGGCGGAGGAGGTGCTGGCGGAGCTGGAACTCCACAAGGTGCTACGGTTTCTACCACGCAATCTAAAATTAAAGCAACCCCTTTAATAAGAACCTCATCGGCCAAGTCGCAGCTGTCTTGATACTAACCCGGCTTGGGTAAAACAACCCTATCAACAATGGCGAATAAGTTCGCTTTAGTAGTCGGCGGCAGTGTCGGTGGTACCGGTTCATCGACAACAAAGTCAAGGGAGTACGTGTACTCTGCTCTCGCCTGCACAGGTGTTTCGATTATGTAACCATGACTGGGTTTGTCCAATGCTGTAGGCTCCGGCAGTACTGGAATGTTCACCTGGTAGGGAAGGCTCTTACCACATTCGCATCCATCGCCAGTGTATATGACTTCAACTGGCTTACTGTCGAGTCGACCAATCTGTAAAGTGTCGAAGTGCTACATTAAGAAATCAACTGATCGTTTATTGGGTTTGCAATCCGTACCTTGGCAAGGAAGATAATAAAAACGAAATTAGCTAATGAGTGTCTCATTGCAACTTCGTTGTATAAAATTCACTAAACTAATTCTTGAATCGTGCATTGCTCTCATTTATACATCGGATCTTTATATTTGTGAGGCGGTCTTGAACTTTGAAAAGAGCTGAGCTGGCTGTATGTATGTTCGTCTTCATTTGTGAACTTGAAATGCACGCTTGTAATTTGACGTGATGGTGGTTTTTGCGATTTCTTTCGGAGAAAATCACAAGTGGGGTTTGTGCTGTTTTATATGCTCAGTGCATACGCGTATTGGTTACATAATGTTTTTGTTTTTAAATCTGATCTGCCCTTTTATAATGGCCAATCAAATTGTGAATTCGATTAATTGGACGTAATAAGGCGGAGCTTTTTTGCTTTCGCTGTGTTTATCTACAGCACTCTGTCGTCAACAATGGAATCTTTGATCGCATTCGCACCTCAAAAGTCTCATGTCTCTGTGAAAGAGCCCAAGAACTTTTATAACTTTACATCATAAGATGAAGGTAGTTTTTCTCTCAGGAGGAAAATTATGAAAGTAGTTTCCAATAAGCCAAAAAGAGCAAGGTACCTCAAAGCCCAAAGATTGGGATCGTTACAAAAATACTCATGCGATGCCTGCTTCATGCAGTATTATCAGACTGTGGAATTTGTTTTAGCCAAAATGACCATCATTAAATTATGACCATCTTCGTTCTACCTATATGTATAACTAAAACTTCTATAAAATGTACTTTTTAGCTTACGGGCAGGTTGTTTAGACTTATCTGACAACACAGGTTTCATAATGATTGCTTCATAACACGACGAAAGCGAGACGAGTAATAACAGCTTTTAGCTTTCAAATCGCTCTTCAATTCAGAAAGTCTTTGCTATATGACCTTAACCAGCGGTCAGAACAACAACCCGCTGAATGGGTCTAAAATGGGTCTTAAAAAATGTCGAAAGATCTGTATTTTTCTACCAAGTAAAGTAAAGTCTTAAATGTAGGTATACAATATAGGTACGTATTTTTCTTTCAAAAACGAGAAGGATGATCTTGGGGTTACAAGAATATTGTATGGAAAATATATAAAGCGAGATTTTTATATATTCTACAGAAGGTATATTAACTTTGACATTACATTTGTAAGGCCAATAATCAGGATAACAGTCTAAATACTCTAAATCTATTTAGCCATGTCCGTTTGTCAGTCTGTCTGCAAAAAAGATTAACTTCTATAGTCTAGTCTAGCATTTTAGAGCCCCAGTGTTTCCTTCTGAGCCCAAATTTTACAATTAAGCAATCGTATATTAGTAGCACAGTTTTTATCTGGACTAAGATATAAGCCCCGATAGGATTGTATATGGAAAGTCCATATACGTAACTTTTTCGTTTATTGCGAATCTCGCAGAATCTCAGTCTTTTCAGCAAATTTTACGTTTAAAATCATACCCACTTAAGATGTACTCAGGTATAGTAACTGAACCCTTGTTTAAGTGTTATCATTAGGGTTTTGGGTGGTTATCAAAGAATCCAGTCTTTTTAGAGAAAAACTGAGTTTGCTAAAAAGTTAAGAATTACGATAGTATCTTAAAAATAAGTTTTTGTTAAAATCGTTTATTCCGTTTTTGAGAAAAGGCCAATTTTCAAAAGTGCCGTTGCCAGAGAATCCATGATTAAGTTATCAATTGCAATTTTAATAATTATACCTTTTTATAATTTAAGAAAATTTCGAGGAATTGAATTTTACCCTATAAATCAAATTTTATTTTGAAAGTTAGCCAGAGAAATCGATAGCCAGCCAGATTTGGTCGGTTAAAGCCATTTGACTGAGGAAATTCTCGAATTTTGTTCGTTTAAGCAAAACAAATTTCTTTCAAAAATAAAAATTAATTCAATAAACAATAAACGCAAAATAGTGTGGGGCTTCGTATCTGCTATGTCGATGCATTTTCAATTCCAACAATGCAAGACAGTGTGGAAAAAAATTGCATGCATTGCTGCGGCTGTGACAATTTTAACCACAGATTAAATCTAACAACTGAATTGACAAATAAATTGGAAAACTGGAACGATTTGTCGCAAATCTGTGGTTTGGTGACAAAAGTTAAAAATAAGTGAACAAACGCTTTTTGGTTACCATAGATATATAACCATGGGTAAAACTAAATCTTTAATAACCTAACAGCAGATTTAACCAGCTCTGAACAAACCGGCCTTAAGCATGCCTACATTAACTCAACTATTAATTTTGGTTCAAATCGTTAGAGTCGATTTCGAAAAAATCTAAATTTTTTAATATTTCGTAAAATTTTTCTATGGGAAATACCGTTAATATTAGGGCTAGCATAAAAAAAACGCCTCCTAGCCTAGAGTCCCACAAACTCTAAATACGAAGTCTGAAACAAATGTGTCGAAGCGTCTAGATTTCCCAGCTATGGGACTGACAGACATACGGACGGGCAGAATTGCGAGACCCACTTTTTTGAGTTCCCCTATATTCGTAATATCAAAATTGATCAAAATCTCGAGTTCGAAATTTTGTACGAAAACAATACATATCTTTCTCTTACTATACGTATACCTACGAGAAAGTTAAAAACCCGCCTACTAACTCCCATGGCAAACTTTTTGCATGACTTTAATGCAGTGGAGTGTATCAAAGCATCGGCCAGGCCGATAATAAAACTTTTACAGACTTGTTTTCTTTTTTTTCTAATTTCCGGTATTTGGCTTTTTGAGAAGACAACAGAAGGTAATAATAAACTATACAAGGAAACAGTTTGGTGAACTTTTTTTTTGTTTTTTGCGTCGGTGTAAATTTTACAATTTTGTTTCACATGCAAATACATCAAAATACATATCCGAGGCAAACCACCTCCTACTAAGGCCGTGTTTTAATTGGGCTAAATAATAATCCTCGGATAATTTTTTGACAAACTCCAATCTTAAAACAAAGATTTATCGATTTTTACGCTATTAATTAATTGAAATTTTGTGTTATTATATTTCCCTTCAACATTGTAGCAAAACTCAAGCAAATGAAAAATTAGACTATTGGATCATCTTTTGACAGCTGAAAATTCGTTTTCCACCAAGATATCTAGTGTCAAAAAATTATCCGATAATAATTATTTAGCCCAATTGACACACGGCATAAATGCATGTGTTGCGAACGTCATTTTATTACATTCTACATTTTTGTAAATAGAAAGAGAAAAGGTGA
Organism: Cheilosia soror; assembly: GCA_949372485.1. Classification (NCBI taxonomy): domain Eukaryota; kingdom Metazoa; phylum Arthropoda; class Insecta; order Diptera; family Syrphidae; genus Cheilosia; species Cheilosia soror. The sequence continues at coordinate 71,152,198 of OX443563.1, read as the reverse complement.
TATTCTGATATTCAATAAATAATTTTACTCATATACATATTTCATATTTTTCTCCCGTGATTTCGCAAAATCCACCACCGTAAAATTGCTTATCGTTCTCCAGGAAGTTTGCATAATTTTCCTGTGTGCATTCACATAAGCTTCATCGAGATGTTCGCATTTTGTTCTTGACCATTCGCCGCGGAATTCTCAGTTGAACACACCGAGAGCAAAATGCGAATCGTGAGTAATTCATTATAATGATTAATGAAATTATTATATAAATTTGTTTGTTATCGAAAGAATAATAATTTATGACTTTCTTTCTGAAAGTTTATATCGAATAAGCTCAAATTTTAAGACAGAGACAGAGACATAGAGGCCAAACATTTTTTTCAAGTTTGATACCAGTAGGAAGAACTAAAAAACTATCCTTTTGATGTTTGGATATGAGTATTGAGCACATCTTTAGTTTCTGGTGAGGATCCGCCATTTTCCGCAAAGAGGTGTAGATTGTAGAAGGCGAAATCTCGCATTTGGTTTTATATATTTTTATTTAAATTATTCTTAAATTACCTATAAAACTAAAACACATCAACAACGACCATGGTCAGCATTTAACTTAAGGCATTCATGTATAGAACAACATAGACTCACCAAACGGATTCCCTCTCCCCCCCCCCTGTGCACAAGTCAAACATTAAACTCTTCTACTACGCCTAACATTCAACAAAGGCAACATAATTTACAAACAATCAACAATATACGGATAAGCATGTGGTTCATGTATAAGCTTTGCGTTCATGTTAATCTTTCCCGGTACATAGCCACAACCAGTGAGTGGCTTCTTCTCCACAGGTGCTGGGGCCTCATAATGGCTGGCCGTTATGAATTTAGGATTTGGAAATTTAGCTGGTCCATACCCCAGCTCGTGGTAAGTTAGGTACGGTGGCGCAGGTGCAAGGTCTAACTCTTCTTCTTCAGGCTCCTCGATGATTTCGGGCTTTGGGATACGCTTCTTTAATTCAATAACATCAGATTTTAAATCGTACAACTTCTCCTCGGGAATATTGGAGATGTAGATCTTCTGCAGTTCGTTCAATGGTGCACTTAAAGGTCCATAGCTAAGTCTTCCCTCCGGCACAGCGAAAGCTTTTCCGGCACTCAATGCCAAGCTGATACTGATCGGATCAGCAGGCACGCCTGGGTGAACTACTTTCGCTGGTCTAAAAATACATAGATTTGAAAAATTAAATAGCTGTTAATGGATATGCATTTTCGAAGCTCCCTTACCCCATTGTTTGAAAACACGGTGGTGGCGGTGGGGGTGAATCACACTTGCAATCGCATTTGGCTGGAGTCTGAAACAATTAGGAAAGAATTCGTAACTTAGTCGAAGCCTGCTATTCGAGTTTTCGACGTACAAATTAGACTTTATTTGGTCTCAAGAAGTTGCGTGTGATGCGTTTACCTAAATTGTGCACCCTTATGTTATTGTGAATGAACTTGATCGCTAAATGATTTATATTTAAGCCTAAAACTATACTGTATGGTGTATTGTGTATCTGAATGGTGGGTGTTTATGTGAATGGCATGTATTCGGGTTTGTCGAATGACTCAAGTGTTTCTAGCTTTGTATGTAATCTATCTAAGCAATTCCGTTTGACTTCGATTGATTTTTCAAGGATCTTTCGTTTTAGCAGATGATTAAGTGTATATATCCATTCGAACGTGTCACATACTTTGCATGGTGGTTTTGGTGGAACCGCTGGTTCCACTAATTGCTTGCCACACCAGCAACTATCGCCGATTGGGGGGAATTTAGCGGCCTTGAGGCGTGCAATTAACTTTGGAGCAGGACGAATTGGATCTTTGCAGGAGCAATAATCTAGTCCTTTCTCCGCACATAGACACTGTGCTGAAGTCTGCAAACAGAACAAAAAGAGGAAATTACTAGAAATTGTCGACTTCCGTTTGGGCGATTTCAAATCTTACCCGACTCACTATCACTAGACAGAGCAATGCTCCAAATAACAGATACGAGTACCGTATTCTCATTCTGTTTAGATTATGGTGGCGGAGCTTTGATTTACCGACAACCTCTTGCACTATTACCTGACACTGATATTCTAATTGCAACGAGATGCAGTCTTCGGTTTTTATATATTTTTTTTAATCGGTTCAATATGTGACAATTTCTTAATTTCTGTCGACGTGTGCCGGTGCGGCGGTGAAGCGATGCATTTGATTTTCTATTCGAGGTCATAGATTGACCTCGGTGGTCTTCTTACTATACGATACACTCTGTCGTGCATCACCGTTCTGTCGCGATTTCTTTGGAAGTATACCTTAGTTTTGGTTTTGAGAGAGGGCGTCGGGAAATGCATCGAAAGCATGTCTGCATATCGTCAATTTTGTTTTGTTTTATGACGCAATATTGTTTAAGCCAGTTCTGCATTTTATCATGCGTTGTCAGTTATACTCACGCACTTTGCAAAAGTACGATTTCTTTCGGAATTACACTTCCTCTATCGAGTCGGAACAGAATTCTTCAACAATGAGTCAAAATTTCTTAGTGGGTTGCTATATATTGAATATGAGTGCCATTCGGACTACATATTCATTAATGCCAATCAGACCTATGAAACGTTTTCATTTTAATTCACCTGTCACTGTCACTTCAGATGAATTGCGGCAGTGACATTAGATTTGTTCCTTTACTTTTGTAGTAAAAATGAAAAAGACTGTCAAAATGGCTATGGTGGATATGCATTTTCTCACAGAGACTGAAACTGACACTGACGAACAAATTAGGGAATGCTTCTGTAGTAAAGTAATCTATGAAAAATGACAGATGGATTTTGTTTTTCCATAAATTACAGTATGCAATGTGACCTTTTTGTTTTTCAATTATTGGGTTATGATGGGCTTTAGTTCCTTTAGGGCTAAACTTAAAGCCCACAACAACAGTAGTTCATAATTTGCAGTAGTAAAAACAAGCGGCCTCACCAATAATAATTTTTAACCTTCAACTTAAATATTTTGACGATCACAATAGATAATTTTATATGGAAATTTTCGCCATTGTGACTTCGTAAAAGTTAGCCGACATAATTATTACATTAGTATACAGCGGAAAGTCTTTAAAATGTCTATTTAACGCGAAGAATTTGCTAATTTATTACCTACCAATATTAGCTTGTTCATCTAGCAATGAAAGCGAATAGTTATTGCATGCATAATGCTAAAATGCCAAATGCCAAATAGATCTACCAATTTCTGAAAGCGTTCGATTGGCACTCAACTGACAGTTCTTCTCCTGAAAAGAAGAGACATTTGCTTCTGGATTCGAATTCAGACAGAATCGCGGAGAGTTCTTCCGAAAATTCGGACGGTTCTGGACGACCAACCGAAAACGACATAAGATTCTCAGTTGAGGGGTAATATCTCTCTCTCTCTCTCTCGAAAGCACTCTCTTTTATGAATTTTTCGAGTTAAGGAACGGCCTTGAGTAAAAATTCGTAAGAATTAGTAAAAATTTGTAAAATTTAAAAATAATTGAACAGACCTATCAAGTCAAAGGCCCTTATTGTATTTGTCGGTCAGCGATCGTAACGACAATTGTCGATTGCGTCAATTGATTTTAGCTATTCGTACGCACAAAATGTTTTCACTTCCAAGAGAATCGACCAGACATTTGTATTCGACTACAAGCGACTGTCAAATCGCAATCGAAAATCTCAGTTGTCGATCGATCGACAATTGTCGCTCAACGATCAACTATCGACACTGAGTATGTATTAGTGCTCTTGATTTTACCCGGGTAATACCCATCTGAACAACTACCCGGGTACCCGGGTACCTGGTAAATGCGGGTATTACCCAAGTTCGCGGGTACCCGGTAGTTTCGGGTAATGGATATCCTAAATTCAGAAGTACCTGGAATTGAATATCGAGGTGTTATGAATGTTTTTCGAGCTACATCCAGTGCCGGCTTTAGGTCTTTAGGCTAATTTTGGTCTTGAATTATTTGTGGAAGTCCAGAGAAGGTTTAAAAGGTGAGAAATTGGACAAAGGGGGGTGGCACCTCCCATAACATTCAAAATCTTATATCTCGAAAACCACTGAATCAATTGAGTTTAAATTTACATACAATCTTAGGTATGAGCCCAGGAGTATTCCTGTGAAGATTGGTCAAAATTAGACAAAGGGGCGTGGCACCTCCCATATAGGGTTACCAGACGTCAGGATTTAGCCTGACGCGTCAGGCTTTTAAGGTCTCAGGGCTCAGGCCAGGCCTCACGCTTTGTCAGGCTTTTTAATTTTTTGTTGATTTACTATTTACATCAATTCAATTTTAACGAAAAAAAAAATTTAAATTGTTGCTGAATGCATCAAAATATGGATGCAACTAGATCATTTGGAATGGTTTCATTTATATTCGTTCAGTAAAAGAGACAATACTATTAACGAAATGACAGCAGTCACATATGCGGCAATTCAATCCCCAATTTATTATATACACAACCTACTACTACTATTTGATCTGAGGCGTTGTTGGTAACCTTACTTAAGTCACAAAACAATGGTCAGTATTTCTTAAATGCTTTAACCTTTTTTTGTGGATGAAAATTTTAAAGGATATGGATTCTTTTGATTCTGTATTTGAAAGATTAGCATTTGTAAAAGAATACAATATAACACTAAATGATTCCTATTTGTTTCACCAATGTACCAAATTCGAAAAAAATTGCCAGTCAACAAGATAGTATTTTTTTTAATCATTGGATATACAATATTTAAGCTTAATATTTTTAAAAATTGCAAAACCAATCCTACGGAAATAAAAAAAATTGTAAGGCAGCGCTAAATAAATTAGGTATCTTCGGCTAATTTTCTGACACTTATAAAGAGTTCACAAATTCAATTCTTAAAACAGAGATTTATCGGATGTCACGGTATTAATAATTTATTGAAACTCAGTGTTTTATTTCCTCTTGAATATTCTAGCAAAAATCAAGCAAAAGAAAATGTAAAAAATTTGCATATAGGATATTTTTTTGTCTTACTCCTGGAGCAGGATAAACTGTTGACAACCAAAAATTCGTTTTATTAATTATTTATTTTTATTCGAAAATCATATTATTTATCCCTTATAATCTATTTATTTATTTATGAGTAGGTATAAGTAAGAGCATGTGATTAAAATTTAACGGTACTGCGATGTCAAATTTCAGTATTGTCAGGCAGCGCAAATGCTTCCGGATTTTTTCTCGTATACAGTCCTTATACATATTTTGAAGAAACTTGACGTTTTAAATCAAATATATGCAACTGTAAAATATAAAAAAATGCCTTAGTTAAAAAAATTCAGTGTCAGGCTTTTTGCTCCATAATCAGGCTTTTCTCTCCTACTTGTCCGGCTTTTTGTTTTTTTGTGATGGTAACCCTACTCCCATACAAAAAAAACATTCAAAATCGTATATCTCAAAAGCCGCCGAATCGATTGAGTTTAAATTTAGAGACAATCTTAGGTATTAGCCCAGGAGTGTTGCTGTGAAGATTGGTCAAAATTGGACAAAGGGGCGTGGCACAACCCATACAAAAACAACATTCAAAATCTTATATCTCGAAAACCGCCGAATTGATTGTGTTGAAACTTACAGACAATCTTAGGTATTGGCCCAGGAGTATTGCTGTGAAGATTGGTCAAAATTGGACAAAAGGGCTCGGCACCGCCAATACAACAAAAACATTAAATATCCATTAGTTCGACCACCACCTAATCGATTGAGCTACAATTTTTGGACAATCTTAGGTGTTGGCCTGGGAGTGTTCACTTTTTTTTCGACAGTCATGGCCATGGGAGCCAACATTTTTAAAATTTGTAACATTGATATGCATTGTCCTGATAGACAAGAATACTATCTAGGCAATACGATTCCTGGAAAAATAAAAAAAATGGAGTGTACAGATAATAAAACAATAACAATAAAAACTTTTTGTCACTGATTTAAATGAATTTGAAATTGATTTTTTAATTTTCTATTTTGCACTACGAAGTGTGAAGGGGGCTCGCTAGTATATTATATTATGTAGGTAACGAAATTCATATAATAAATAATAATAAAACAAATAATAAAACAAATAATGAGTGAAAGAAGAAAAAGCTGGGTGTGGCGGTTTTGCAAATTAAGTGACGACGGCAAAGATGTGATTTGTAATATTTGTGATGCGCTAATATCATATAACCACTCGCCATCGGCAATGAATAAACACCTAAAATATTTTCACAAATACGATTCATCAAATTGTATGGCAGGGGGAGGGTCTATTTTCATCGTATTTCCTGTTATAGCCCATCAAAGTAGTTGACCTCTAATTTGGAAATGTTACCACTTAAAACGCTATAACTTCTAAACTATCAAAATGAACAATTTTGAAAAGACAATTTAGTATCGCATACAAGGCCTAAGCACTTCGGGTACATCTGTGCACCTACAAAAAAGTTATGGCTCCTTAAAAAATGTTGAAAATTTGCTATTACAATTTTTTACCTAAAATGCCTTTTTCTCAAAATGTTGACTTTATAAATTTTTATTTTTTATGCAATTTTTATCCTTGAGAAATTTCCTAAAAATTATGGCAACTTTTTTACGTACGATCAACAGAAGTTATAGAAAAAAGCCATATTTTGCCAGACAAAAATGAGTTTTGTTAAAATCGTATACATATATGTGGGTATCTACTACTGTTTTCGAGAAAGAGACAATTTTCAAAAGTACCGTTGTTGGACATTTTAGCGAGAAACATAGTATGCAGTCATTTTGAGCATGCTTACATTAACTCAACTATCACTTTTCGTTCAAATCGTTGAAACCATTTTCCAAAAAATCTAAATTCTAAAATTAATTTGTTTCGTAAAATTTGTATATATGGTTTTTTGGTTATGCTAGCGTTATTAACGGTAGTTAATATTAGGGCTTACTTACTTACTTATCGGGCTCCCGACCCTGGCTAGCATAACAAAAAAAAACCCTCCTAGCGGAGAGCCCAACAACTCTAAATACGAAGTTTGAAACAAATCCGATCAAGCATTTAGGCTGCAGGCCGTCCCATAGGCAGACATACGGACGGACAGATTTGCGAGACCAACTTTTTTGAGTTCCCCCATCAGCGTAATATCAGAATTGATTAAAATCGCGAGTTCGAAATTTTGTACGAAAAGAATACATAGGTACATGTAGGTATCTATCTTTCTCTTAATACGTAAGTATACGAGAAAGTAATAGAATTTACTAGCGTAGCCCGTGCACACTTCGTGGTGCAAAATTATGGGCAGTGCCACGCCCCTTTGTCCAATTTAGATCAAACCATCATTACAACCATCTCGAGCCAATATCAAAGATTCTCTAAAAATTTGAGCTAAATCGGTGCAAAACTTTTCGAGTTTTTGAAGCATACACAAACCAACATAACATTTTTATATAAGTAGCTATGCATATTTGTTTTAAATTTAAGTATATATGCACTCATATTTGGACCAACATACGCAATTGCGGGACACACTTTTTTAGACTTCTGACTGCGGTATACGAAAATGCTAAAAATACGTACGAATATGTTATTTGTAAACGTGCTTGGAGATAAAAAAAAAACTATGCGGGTACCCGAAAAATCGTGGGTACCCGAAAAGGAGCGGGTACCCGAAAAAACGGGTACCCGGAGTAATCGGGTACCCGAAATTTTGGTACCCGGGAAATACCCGCAAATCTCGGGTACCCGGGTACCTGGGTAGAACCCGGGTATGCGGGTATCAAGAGCTCTAGTATGTATACTAAATTGACATTTCGATAGTGTAACTGACGTAGAAAAAGCAATGTTGCCGACCAATCTAGTTTTATAGTTTACAAAAAAACTAGTCCACTTGATCAATCTAGGGCAATAAAGATTAAAACCTAAGACAACCACGCGAACGTGATCCTTTTGTCAGATTAGGTACCTACTGTGTAAACTTTCAAAGTCAAGTTAAGATTGGAGCATAGCCTTAGAATTTTTCTTTCGAAGACTTCGACTTTTCAAGACGAGTGACTCTGATTGCAAAAATTGTAAACCAAATTGGGAAGGCTTAAAGAAGAGAAAATTATCGAAGGATAATTATTTAGCCCGGCCTTAAGGACCATTCACATGAGAGTGAACGACCGAATTGATGAAATGCGAACAAACCACATTTGAGGCATTTATGAACAGAAAATTCTAAATTTTATTGTTCCAAGAGTAGGATAATTATTTATCCTAAAACAAATTTAAAAACAGTTTATTCATTCATTTTCAATGGTCCGCTATTCCATTAAGTGGGTCGCGGGTGTAGGTTGCTCAATTGGACCCTCCATAGCTCTCGATTCTCTGCCATCGACTGTAAGTCATCAAGGGCAATCCCCATACGGGTATAGGAGAGATTATGGTCTACCTAGAGGACACCTGCCTGATGGTACGGATTCCATAGCACGTCGTGGAATCCTGGTCGGGGACATGCGTTTAACATGACCAAACCACCGAAGCATGGATCGCTCCGTCCGGAGAAGTAGCTGCTCGACATTGGGTTCCTCACGTATTCTGGTATTTCTGATGCGATCTCTACGGGTCACACCAGCAATACTACGGAGAAATCTCATTTCGGTAGCTTGTATCCGCAATCTTATTCTTTCGGTTATTACCCAAACCTCTTGACCATAGGTAAGAGTTGGAACAAACACCGAATTAAAGACTGACAACTTAGCTTTGACACCAAGTTCAGTCCTCCTAATAACACAATGACCAAGCTTTGTCAAAATTGACCCAGCCTGACCAATCCTATACAGGAAAACTCGGCATTGCTCCTTCCATCACTCGTGAATAAGACCCCGAGACACTTAAACTTCTCCACATGTTTCAATGGGATTCTACTAACATGCAGAGTGCGCGCTGAAGTTCAGTCTGAGAGGACCCAAGGATTAAACAACGAAATTCCAAACTTTTTGCCGCGAACGAAAAAACCCTCGGCGCGATTTGTCACAGTTTATTTGTAACCGACATCATTAAACCGCGTTCCAAAAACTAGCAAATAAAACATTCGTTCGAACTTAACCTCAAATTAGAAATTGCTGGTAGAAACTGATGGCTGAAATTCGCGAACTGCTGCGACAAAGAAAAGTGTTCATGTCAACGGACTGTCAAAACTCGCGAATATTTGTTTGTTCGTAGGTTCTTTGTCGCTCTCATGTGAATTGGCCTTTAATGTTCATATTTGGAGCGCGTATTATGAGCCTTACTCGCCGTTTTTAGAATGCTGAATGAATAGGACGCAGCGCACTGAAAATGTTGAAAACCAAACCGTTGTTGGTTGGTTAGTGGATGAAAAGAGTTTCAATTCAAGTCAGTCAGGTTCGATTTCTGAATGTGTCCGTAATAATGTTAAATAAAATTTAAGATTAAATTGTATATAAATAAGGAATACATTGCGCAATCGATCTATAATCTCGCATTTTGCTTACATGTGTGCTATAAGACGGAACTATTCACAAGTCATAAGGTTAGGTATAATCACTATAGTATGTTCAGCGAATATTTGAAATGAGCGATAGATATTAAAACGCAACAACTTTTCCATTCTCAATTATATAGTTCTATAAGCTTATCTGAATATAACAAATGTGAGGACGTGAGGTTCAAAAGTGCCTCGCCTGTATGTTAAAGTCTTTCAATACCATTAGGCATTTGTTCATCTCTGATTTACCAATTGCAACATAATTGATACCTTCAAAATTGGTCGCGTCTACTCCATATGGAAAAAAATATGTATTGTATATGGATCTAATTTTTTATTTAACTCAATTAAAAATTCTCATTTTGGCACAGCAATGGTGCCAAGGTCGGTCACAAATTAGCGAACCATCAACTTCAATAATTTTGTGCTCATCGAACACAATCTTTCGTTTCGAATTGATAAGCTCTCTTAAATCCTCTGATGATTTCCTTATCAGCCTTCGAACACCCCGTTATAAAAGAAAAAAACACTCAATAGATTTCAGCAACTATTTCCGCACCGAACGAGACTGAATCGGGCAAAAATGTGGAACTTTGATTTATGAATCACGAAACTCCCATTTGCGATCCCATTATCTCTGCCCGAGTACAGTCTCCATAGAAGCCAACTACAATTACTATGCCAAGCTGCCACAGCTTCCCAGTGCTGCTCTCTGTCACTCGAATGAGATTTCTAGTCTCTCTTGTTACTAATCTGTCTGACGGTCTTATCGCCCGGCATGCTGTCCTTTAGCTTGATAAAAATCCCTTTGCCCAGCCGTTATCAAGTAGCGAAAAAAAAACTAAAAGAAAATAAACACTCAAAAATGGAAAGGCACCGTTTTTGATCTCATAAAAGTGAAGTCTGCTTCCATTCTGCTCTCAGTTCAATCGCACATTGCGACGGTATAACAAGCTCACTTAAATCCTCCTTAGCAACTAGGAACTATTTTAAAATTTCCTCGTGTACCAATTTAGTAGTCAGTATCAAAACATACAAAAAAATCGCTTCCAAAATGGATCTGAAAAAACGCTGCTTCTTCGTTGTCAGTGGTATTTCCAATGAACTGGGCAAAGTTCTGACCGTGGAGTTTTGTAAGAAATTTAAGCCAGGATCGGTGGTAGTGCTTTTCGAAGATTCCCAAACTGATTTGGCCCAAACTAAATTGGCAATTAGCTCGTTGGAAAATAAATTGAACGTGTTCTGTTGCAACATCGACTGGACCATGGGTAGGACCGACGTATTTGCAGAGCATTTGGGTGAGATCTTGAAACGCTTCAATAAGGATGACTTTGAATTGGCATTTGTCGTGCACAATGAAGGAGCAATTTCCACCGAAATCGTAAGTGAACCGAAAAACAGCGACCTGTGGTTGCACTATATTCAGACTACGCTCAACGCTACTGTTGGCTTGAATCAGGCATTTCTGAAGACGTTTAAGGACACCGACAAACTTGTCATAAATTTGACACCCACCACCCGAGTTATTCCTTTTCAATTTGACAATCTGCAGTGTTCGGCGAAAAAAGCTCGTGACATGTATTTCCGTGCAATGTCCGCCAGTGAGGACAACGTTATTGTTCTAAATTATCGTCCAGGACATTTGAAGCCGTTTGATGACATCACTTTATTCGATCCAAATAACAATATCCATGAAGTGGATCGAATTAAGTGTGAAAAGGAAGTTGGACAGGTCAAGCCTCTGGAAACAATCAACAAACTTGTCAACACTTTGGAGTGTTTCAAGTTCAGCTCGGGCCATGACATCGACTACTACACTTGACTAAGCCTAATTCATGTAAGAACAAATTGCACCAGTCTCAATGGCTTGAACCTAATGTCGACGATGAAAAAACTAAATAATCAAATGAATAAAGCACTTAATCAAACAAAGAACATCTTTTTGTGTTTTGTTTTTATGTATAGGTTAGGTAATCATATTATTGTGTGATTATGTGATGCGGTATCAGTCTGGAGGCAATACCCTTTTTTGTATTTGACCTCGTATCAGCCAGTACTTGGCTGATGGTTGCTAAGCACGTGTCTGTTTTTATTTTCGCGATAGGTGCAAGTTTTTAGATTGTTATTATATATTATATTATTATATATTATTATTTATGCAATGTGAAGCTGGATGGGACCGCTTATCTCCAGGTTTCAGTTTATGCCGTAAGCATTGGAAGAATACAGCCGTCATATAATCTTCAAGTTAGTATAGATATAGATAGTACAGATTACAGACAAATGACCAGATAACATGTCAATTAAAATGATCTAGTAAACTTGGGCTGTAGACTGCGTTTCGTTCAATCAAATTTATCAGTCAAAAGAAATACTAGAATATGTTTAATTTATAGGTCTCTTCCTTAACTTTAAAGTTTCAGAATTTTTACACAATGCCGCTTTTTAACACGAAAAATTCGTAAATGAGAGTTGCTTCGATTAAGTACAATATCACCTCCCCAATGAGAATCTTACAAGTTTTTACTCAACAAATTTCTTGTAGTAGGTAAGGCTGTGTTTCAATTGGGCTAAATAATTATCCTTGGATAATTTTCTGACACCATCGTGGAGGAAAACGAATTTTCAGCTGTCAAAAAATAATCCTATAGGCTATAGGCTATTTTTTGACGTTTTCTTTTGCTTGAGTCTTGCTAGAATGTTGAAGAAAAAATAAAACACTGAATTTCGATAAATTTCTGTTTAAAGATTGGAGTTTGGTAAAATTTTCATAAGTGTCAGAAAATTATCCGATGATAGTTATTTAGCCCAGTAGCGCAGTGGTTAGTGTGCTGGACTACTGTGCGAGGGGTTCCTGGTTCGATCCCCGGAAAAACACAAATTACATCTTAAGGTGTTTTCTACTACGCCACCTCTCGCGAACGTCTGACAAACATCCGAGGGTATGACTGTCATGAAAAAGTTTCTCAATTCTGCCGTTCGGACTCGGCATAAAATTGTAGGTCCCTTCCATTCCAAACGAAAGGTTACGAGAAGCTAGGACTAGGGTGTTTACCCGCCTGTTGCGCCACCTATTTATTTATGTATTTTTTAATTATTTACCCCAATTGACACACGCGTAAGAATGGAAAAAACTGTCAGTTACTTGACAATTTGTTGGTTTAATTTGGCATATGACTGCAATTACTATTAGTATTTGTGTTTTGATTTCATAAAAAAACAAGTTTGATTAATTCCGAATCAATTTCGCCGTTAGATGTATCAACTAAATTTGTTAACAAATAAGCAAATTTCAAAAATTTTAAAGACTATTTTTACCACTGCCCTAAAGGACCGAAAGCCAACAACCACAACCCAATAAATGACAAGCAAAAAGGTGACAGTATAAGTTCATTCCTCTGAGAGGAAATTCACAACTGCAATTTTGACAGTCTTTTCCATTTTTTTTTTCTTCAAAAGTAAATGAACAAATTTTGTATGATTTTATTTTGACAGCGAGAACTGTCAGAATTCTATATATATAAAAATAAAGCCCAAACCCTTTGCTCCAGAAAGCTGAAATTTTGCACAGAGGTTCCCTTTATGATGTATACAAGGCATAAAGAAGGATAATTCGAAATGCAACCCCTAAAGGGGAAAAAAGGGGGGGATGGGAACATTTTTATTTTTCATCCGATTGACTTCAAACGCGGTTCTTGTACTTTCTATGAGAAATAAACAAAACTGATTTCTCCAATTAAAAATTAAACCCTTAAAGGGGAAAAAGGCGGGGTCAAAGTTTGTATGGGGAAATCTGTATTTTTCATCCGATTGTTCATGTAGGTACTGTAATTTGTCCGATTTTGGAAATTTTGCTTGGGGCCCGAGCATTGGCGATTGCCGCTTTTATCTTTTAAGGGGGCCCTTTTCTTAACTCACTAACAGTTCGTCGTATCAATTTGAAACTTTGTAATGCGTCCCAACCTCTGTCACCGTTGAATATTATGGATGAACAACTCCAGCGTACGTACTCCAAAGATATTCCAGCGGGATTCTGTAAGAATGAAGTCATACTGGTAGAAAGTGGTACACATCCTCACGATATTTTTGGTTGCATATGTTGCAGGGTAAGAGTTCCCCCTTAGTCGACAGATCTAAAGATGGTGCTCATCAAATCGGTGTATTTGTCGCGTAGATAGTGGCTCAGTCTGCTATACGTAATATATGATCTGTGTTGAGATGCCAGCGCTTCACCAACAAGTATTGATCATATAATTTTTGAACTGTTTTCTCCAATAGGGCGTTGAACATATTTTTCAGAGATACTAATTGCTCCTAAGGTACTTTCTTAGATAGGTATCCTGCGCGATATATAAATATAAAAGAGGAAACTAACTGACTGTGAAGGAATCTCTGTGTACCAAATTTTGAGGACTGCGCGAGCGAAGTCCACATTACATTACATTTGTTCTGCTTTAAAATTTAAAACAAATATTTGTATTGTATTGTGGGCGCAGTAGCGCAGTGGTTAGTGTGCTGGACTACTGTGCGAGGGATCCCAGGTTCGATCCCCGGAAAAACACAAATTACATCTTAAAGTTTTTTCTACTGCGCCACCTCTCGCGATCGTCTGACAAACATCCGAGAGTATGACTGTCATGAAAAAGCTTCTCAATTCAGCCGTTCGGACTCGGCATAAAATTGTAGGTCCCTTCCATTCGTCCCAAAAATATAAACTCACACAAAACGAATGGTTGCGAGAAGCTAGGCCTTGGGGTGTCACCCGCCTGTTGCGCCACCTATTTATTTTTTTTTTATTTTATTTGTATTGTACATTATGCGTTAACCCGCTTTAAAACAATAAAACAGGCGATTAGCCTTGCGCAGAAGAAGATTTTGTTCGCTAGCGAGTTCATCTCAGAATCCTATTTCTTAAGGTGCTAGTACACGATATGTAGCACGCCTCATATATATGTAGCACTGACTTCATTTTGACGTCAGCGAATGGTCCCAATGGGTACATGCTGTGTACAAGCTCTCTTTGTTCACTCTCTGTTGACGTCAGAGCCACATATATATGAGGCGTGCTACATATCGTGTAGGTACTAGCACCTTTAGATTTTTGTGAATTTGCTAATTTCGTTCTGCCTAGCTCCAGTGACCAAACTTCCGTAGTCTCTTTCATGATATCACTTCTGATAATTTCACATTATGAACTTAAACCAATTTCAAGTGCTATTTTGTATGGTATATGTGAGAGTGTATCTTGCAAAGCTGTAAGTTATTTTGGTTATAATTCTGTTCAATGCCTTCTGGGGATCTTCAATTTTATACCGAATCCGAAAGACTGAATTGCAAAAAGCTTTCTCATGATAGTTAATACTTCCCGATGCTTATTTACTCGTGAGATGTGGTTCATATTACATTCATATAACTGCTCTTAAACTTGAAATCGAAGCCAACATTTGATTAATTGTTTGTTCGTACTTATATTAGGCCTATTGGGCCTCCGCACACGAGACTAATTCTGCCGGCAGAAAACCGTTTTTATACCATACTTCGAGCGCACACGGGATGATTTCTGCCGGCAGAAAAATTATATATGAACCCCTTTTCATTGTGTAGTATTATTTTCACAATTGAAATATTTTGAAAGTTGTGTATGTATTAGTTTTATGTCTTGTTCAACCGCTCAAACTCGGCAGAACATTTTATTCCGTTTGTTTCCCCTCACTTCAGTCCCCTCTCCTACGAAATCAGTTTTATGCCGGCAGAATTAGTCTCGTGTGCGGAGGCCCATTGTTTATTTTATCTTTTTCTTCTAAATATCCTGACTCAACTAATTTGTAGTTCGCCATTATTCTCCATTTTGAAATATTTTCTTTTACCGTTGACAATAGGCAACACAATAGGCGTGTTTTATTGAACATCTATTTCAGCAAAGTAAACTGCAGTAGACTTTACACCACGCAATTACAACAACTATATGGAGTCTCGAAAGTGTCAAGCAAGTGTTGTAATTTTTATTTTACTTTACTTTGCTGGGATACATGTTCAATAAAAAAAAACGCCTAATATTATCTAAACTAGCTTTTGCCCGCGGCTTTGCTCGCGCAGTCCTCAGAATTTGATACACAGATATTACTTCAGTCAGTTAGTTCCCTCTATGCATAAACCGAGTTTAAAGTCAATCAGATGAAAAAATGTTACCCCTTTAGGGGTCGACTTTCAAAAAATCCTTCCTTGGTGCTTGTCTGTGCAAAGTTTCAGATTTCTATAGCAAATGGTTTAGGCTGGGCGTTGATCATCTGTTAGTCGGAATCTTCATTTTTATATATATAGATTAAATAATATCTATGTGTGTTGGCTGAAAAAGCAAGCAAATTTATTTAAATTGAGCTGTTGTGTCAAACCGCATTTTTAGTTTAACTCTGTTTTCAGTTTGTTAGAAAAGAAAATGTCGAGATGGAAGGACACCGAAAATTCTTTCTCCTTTTATTTTAAAATCAGGAGACCTAGTTAAAAAAAACATAATAGGTACCTAATATAAATTTGTTGCGAAAAAAACACAATGTCAAATTTTCTACCTCAGTTATCCCAATTACGATCATTCGTTTTACTCTATCGCTAAATTTTAATTTTTGACGAATTTTTTCGGGAGTTTGAAAAAAGGGCTGGACTTTATTTTTGTTTAAATTCAATACAAAATAATACAATTGGACCTAAAAACAAAAGGTACTGAAATATTTTACAAAAGTGGGAGCACTGTTGTGGAGTTTTGACTCGAGTATTTTCTCACTATCACATCATTCATCCTTTTTTCTCTTCACCAGACAGCTCAAGTCTCGGCTCAAGTCCATTAAACTGACTCAACAACAAGTGGTTGGTTGGCATGAACCTACTACCTATACATATAGCTATATTATATGATTTGATAAAATCAATCCAATCTCGCTCAACAGCATCATCAGCATCAATGTACTTGCCCCGCAAAGCTTTCAAATTTTGGCTTATTAAAAGCTGAGTCAGACCTCTGATCAGACGTTTTGTGGGGGTTTTCTTGTAGTTTACTAATTTTTACTTTCTGATTAAATCCTGTGTCGCATTTAATTCATTACATAACAGTGAAATCCTATTCGGAATAATGGATCTAAACAAAAAGTGCATCTTTATCCTAACAGGCGCATCTAAAGGCATTGGCAAAACCCTTTCAGTGGAATGCTGTCGCCGTTTTAAGCCCAACAGTTTGGCAATTTTATTTGCGCGCTCTAAAGATGGACTAGATGAAACACGCCGACAAATACTTGCCCTTAACAAGAACATTACTGTGAAAGTCTATTGCCTCGATTTGGGAACAGCTTCATCCAATGAATACGACTACAGCCTGACTGACGCCTTGAATGGGGTGAATGCAAACGATTTTGAACTTGCGTTCATTGTTCACAATGTTGGTTCGGTGGGCGATGTATCGAAAACAGCCAAGGAACTGTCAAATGTGGACGTCTGGAAGAATTACTTTCACTTAAACGTCTTTGGAGTGTGTGCACTGAATGCCGAATTCATGAAACGTTTCAAAGAGATCCCAAAGCTGGTGGTGAACATAACATCAAAAGCAGCTATCGTTCCATTTCCAAGTATGACGGAGTACTGTTGCGGCAAAGCAGCCCGCGAGATGTATTTTCGCGGCCTGGCCGTTGAGGAGAAGGATACAATTGTGCTTAACTACTCGCCAGGTGTTGTTGACACAGATATGACTGTCTTGGTGCAAAAGGAGTCTGTAAATGAAGAGGTGAGGGAGAGCTTTCGAAATTCTAGAGTAACGAAAACTATACTCACAACGGAAGCGACTGCTGCGAAGTTTTTGGCAGTTCTAGAAGAATACAAGTTTGAATCTGGTGGACGTGTCGACTATTATGAATGATTTTGCATGTAAAGCGTGCTGTAGATGGTGCTATGTGTTTATTTTGTTAATCAAATAAAGCTATTGTTTCTTTAATTGACATTTGGTTGATATAGTGATAAGGGAAAAACTGGGGTGCAATGCTCTTATCCGCTTAGGAACAACAAGAGACACATTTACTTTGAAGTTAGATTGTACATTATTTTTAGAGGAAGCGAGTTTTGAAGACGTGTGCCTCGATTTGTTTATGATTGGGTCATGCTTAAGTTCGTTATCAACAATGCATGGGCAAAATCATGCCAAGGCAGTATGGTTTAAAGTCTATGGGAATGCACATAAATGACACCAACTACTGTATAATTCCGATAGTATTCACGAAGTAAGTTTATTGCCGCCACAGCCACAAGATAGACTTTGATGAAAATGTTATGTACTATTCAAAGGTGGATATCTATCTATTACCTTATCCCAAAGAAAAAAATGTACATCAAATCATAACGCTGATGCCTCGCATATGCTTAGTAACGCCTCGACCCAAATCGAACGAAAGATGAGTTTGCGTCTAAATTAAAGAGGTTATGTGAAATATCTTAATAATTTATTAGCACTAAAGTAAAACTTAAAAAAAATCTGCCGCGTTCAACCGCTTCGTTGGTATCTTCAGAAGATCATCTGTCAAATCGGGCTTATTTGTGATGTGCCCTGCCTGTTGTGGCTTGGGAAGTCCACCAGAAGGTGTTTTTCTTCGATGCGCTATTGATACTGGAGTCGTCTTCGTCTTGTTCCGTCCAATCGGAGGGGTTGGAAGAGGACTTGGTGTGCGTAGGCCCAGCTTGGAAGTTGCCAATCGCCTTGCTGCTGGCGACATAGACGCCAATCGATCCATTGAAGATCGAATAAATGGAGATCCTATATTCTTTCGCGCAGTATCCATGGCTCGTTGCTTCTGCGCTCGCATCTTCTCACCCACTTTCTCAGCCAGCGCCAGAGCGATAGTCTCACGTCGGGAATTCTCATTTATATGAAATGATGGACCGCTGTTCGATCTGACTGGGGTGTCACTGCCATCCAAACGAAACGGCGTGCCTTCGATCTCACCCCACGTCATAAGCGGACTGAAGGCTTCACCAGGTCGAGGGGACGGTGTCTTTACCAAATCAAATCCACGAATGTTGGGAACATTGGCCAGATTCATTACATTTCCATCGACGCCAACCTTTCCGTTTACCATTTGTGATTGGGACTTGACAATCTCAGACATCGTCTCCTTGTTACGAGACTCATTGAAGGGATTCACCGAGAGACGAGTATTACTGTGCGAGATGACCTGACGCCGATTGATGCTCTCTATCTTTTCCTCCTCAGTTAGCTCGACACCATCGGGGATGTACATTATGAAGTTTCTGTTGCGATATGACCATGTTTCAATCTGAAATGAAACCAGTTTTGGGCAATGATCTACTTGCGGATTACTTCTACTTACCGCCTTTTGTGGGTCTGTCTCGTTAAACTGTTTTTCAATGCTAGGTAGAGTTAACGCTTTGGCTAATTTATCAGCGGACAGATATTCCTGATTGAAGAGTACTGAGAATTTCTGCCGAAGTTTCTCGTCGGAAGTCTCGATGATTTCCTGAAAGCTGTAGTTATCCTCGCTGGTATATGCCTGCAGGAATGAGTCCAAAGAGTGCGACGTAGACAGCGATTTGGGTTGGTCCGATTTGGATTCCGTAGAACGTGGTGTGTCATTTTCTGGTAAATCACGAGGCTTATCTCGAGGTGTTTTTCCAGTTGCGCTGACTTGGGGCGTTTCAAATGTTGCAGGAGTCATAGCTAAGCAAAATTTAAAATAAGAATTGGTCAGGTTGAACTAAAAAATGTACTTACATCGACTTCTTTCGGAAAATTGGTTTCCACTGTATTTTGCCCGAAGTTCACGAATCTTCACATGATCGTTCTTTTCTAGTGCGTCGAGGTAATCATTTTGGGCTCGAAGTCTGTCCAAATCGGGAAAGAAATCGCGTTGAATTATCTTAGAGAGCTCCTGTAATTGAAAATTTGTAACTTTGCATGAAATACACTTAAGTCGTGCAAATACCTCTATGTACTTTTCTTCGGTGAGAATTTTTGGCTTATTGCGTTTCTTCGGGATAATGGGCTTTTTAAATTCAACAAGACTGTTGTTTAGGGATTTCATATTTGCCAATGCTTTGCTACCTGGTGATTCATCCATTTTTCAATAATGGTTGTTGGAGTTTTTGGATTTATTTCTATATTTTTGTAATTCTAATCGTTTGATAAGCAAAATTGAAAAAAAAGTTGTAAACACCACTTTTCAAAATGTCATACTTGACAGCTGTCATAAGCAACAGTAGGACATTTCAGTGCTGCCAAATTTAAGTAAACATTGTCAATGTAAATACTGGTATAAGATAATTTCCGTTAATATTTAAATTTGGATCACTTTGCAGAATGGATTTTTTTTCAACTTCCTCGTATAAAGTATGCTTTTCAAGCGAAATCGAGTTCTCAATCAATTTATTTTAGGGCGCCTTTTTGTTTCAGATTTTAGGTTGGGAATCACATTTATTTGTAAATAAGGGTATTCATGTAACATCGTAAGTTTACCATTCGCGTAAAATGGTAAGTTTACGACACACGTTTCATGAATGCCCCAAATAGCTGCTTTCGTAAATGATGGTAAACCAGTCAGCTGTTTTATGAATGAATGAATATTGATAAAATACGAACAAAATAATTAGAATAATTAGTTACAGTTGTTTATTAAATTAAAACTAGTTTTTAAATAACGAAATTTCCAATTCCAATCTTTTTGTCGTGAACGAAAACATCTTTTGTTTGAAATTGGAAAGTTCGTTATTTAAACTCTTTTAAAACTTGTTTTCTTAATATAATTTGATGGATTAATAATTTATTCTACACACTTGGAATAGTAAAATGTGCAATCTCGATTTATAAAAGCATGCAAAGTAATTTTTTTCTGATTTCGCGCCTTTTTTTCGAAATGTCACATTGACATCGTCGTAAGTTTACCATCTCGGTTTTCCAAACAAATTCGCGTAGTAAGTTTACCATCTTCTGGTAAATGATTTTCCATACAAAATTTGACAGTTCATTTACCACGTCGCGTACGTTTACGACGATTTTACGACGTTGCATGAATACCCCTAATGTGATCAGTATGTCTCATGTCAGTATGGTGTCAGTAAAAAAATGTTTAAATACAAAAATTAAAATTCACCTCAAATCTTCGGTGTTTATGATCTGATTTTAAAGAAACATTTCAGGTTCATTCCGCAAAACTCTTGTCGTGTTTTATGGGCTAAACTTGGGTCTTCCAATTTTCCGCTCAAATATATCATAGCGAAATGTCAAAATGAAATTTTCATTTGAAAAATCTACACGGAAATATTCACACAATAAACATAATCAACGTTCGTTTTAATATGATGTTGTAATCAAATATTTATATCTGATTGATTACTCACAAATTGTAAATTTCATCTATATGTTTGCATTTAGTTTTTCTGTGTGTATTTGAGCGAATCGACTTCGATTCCTCCATTGAAATTCAGCTAGACGTCAATCATCTCACGTCAGAAATACATCGCATCATGGCTCAGATGATACCGCAACCGCACGCTGTCGAAAAAAACAGTTTCTCGAAAACAGAAACTCGAAGGGAACGAAATGTGAATAGTTTATTATGTATCTCGTGGGCACTAGATAATACGGTTTTCTGGCAGTAGATTGGCATCGATTGCAAGCAAGTTAAATGCCGTATACATGAATGAGTGCAGTTGGGAAAGATATTTTTGAGCGAAAACTATTAGGTTAGACCAAAAATGCAATCACAACATTTATTATAGGGGCTGCCAAACTTTACACTGCGTATTTGAAAATTATTATTTTTTAAGTAATAAGGTAGTAGGTAATAATTTAACGACGTACTAAGCGCCTGTTCACTAAACCCAGCTCGCTTTAATCCGGATCGCCACGGCACTGCCGTCTAACTTTTCAGGGGAAAAAGTGTCCTTCAGCTTTCGGCTCGATTGGCTTAATTATTTCATACGACTGTCGTATAAGTACTTCTTTGCGGCACTGCGCTCCGAGAGGCCTTATCACATCCCATGATTTTTGATCCGACTATATAATATTTTCTGGATTTACTGTCACGTTCTTTTTTTCTCTTCTCCAAATTTTAAAAAAAATTACGATGAGAAGGTCGAAAAAATAGCTTATTTTGGTCAGAACATCGGCTTCTCGTTGGTCGGTGTGTTTTCGACGTTTTTATCGCCTCTCTGAAGTCTCTTTGATGATGAAGTGGTGTTTAATGTCCACACCCATTGTTCTTGAATAAAACGTTGGGTTTTTCATCAGCTTATTGTGTTCCCTGGTTGT
Organism: Cheilosia soror; assembly: GCA_949372485.1. Lineage (NCBI taxonomy): Eukaryota > Metazoa > Arthropoda > Insecta > Diptera > Syrphidae > Cheilosia > Cheilosia soror. The sequence continues at coordinate 71,130,395 of OX443563.1, read as the reverse complement.
CACAATAAACAGTTGTTGGCTTAGCATCTTCGTTTATGAAACAAAGTTCGTTCAACAGATTTCGCAGATAGGTACCTATTAAATTTCGCGCGAAATTTTAAGATATGTAATTTAATGCACGCCAAAAATTCGCAAAATAATTATATGCCAAATAAAAACTAGCGAAACAACAAAATGCCAAATAAAGAATTGCCAATCAACAAAACTTCAAATCAAACAAAAAGCAAAATGAAAATTGCGAAATGAAAATTTGGGAAGCGATGGTTTGTCAGATCAATTAAAAAACAAAACAGAACTTGCCAAACGTAAAATGCCAAACAACAAAATGCTTAATAAACAAAACGCAAAACAAAAAACTGCGAAGTGAACCCCGGCGAAATGTCAATTCGCCAAACAATTTTGGGCAAACATACCATACCCCTGTACATAACTATAGCGGTCGTCTATGTTTTCACCCCAGTTCTTCCCGAGGTTCTTCCATCGCTTACTGTTGGGCTGATCAAGACGTTCAGTTGGCTTGCTTCTTCTGCTGGCTGAGTTTCTTGTTTGTATTTCGCTTCTAGCATATTAAACAACCTACGTGATTTGAATCTTCTGTCAGTTACTTAAATTTGTTGCCCCTCCTACCTAAGTGAAGTGGGATTTTCATCGGTGTCCATAATTATGAATCGTTTCAGCTTTTAGATTGATGCTTTCTTTTTCATGTTCGAAAATTGCTTTGTTTGTCGTCCTCTGTCATCTATAATGTCAGTTTGGTCTGTATTTCGTTTTAATTAATAATTATTTGCATGTAAAATTTCGAATTTCATGAATTATTTCGGATTTTCTACAGCTTCAATAAATGCCAACCCTTTCATGATTATAACGCCTATGATTTGCTTACAACAATTCTTCTAACTTTTTTTTGTTTTTTCCCATTGTGAGTGAGAAAGCTCACTCTCTTTTACATGTCGACAAAAATATATCCAGTCGTATCTTAATTGCTGTCTTAGACTGTGTTGGGAAGTTGTCAGGTCCCAGGGCTTTTTTGTTTCGAAAAGTCTACAAGCTAATAGCATTTGACAGTTCATTTATTATTCCACCTCCTTCCTGTCATCTTCAGACGTAGGTATTCGCCATGATACAACAAGACAAGGGTATTCACAGTTATGTCGATTTCCATAGGGCAAAAAAAGCTCTATAGAAATCAATCAGCTGTCTGCCAAATTCGTTTTCCATTCGGCCGGCGGAATCGACGGTAGACCAATGGAAAACGATATTAGAAGAAGCGAGACAGAATTTGAATTTCAAATTTTGCGGGAATGAACGGGTAGGTGGGTAGAAAGCTGACAGTTCCCCTCACCTTTGGATGCTCAGCTCATGTAATCTTGGAATAAGTGTCAATATTATTAGACCGAAATCTTAACATGAGTTTCACATTATATCGATTCAAAAACCTTCCATAACTACCCCTTGCTTCACTAATCACTATACACCTATTATGTAGACAGTGCGGAACATAGGTGTTTTGTTTATGAATTGTTTTCAAGATCAAGGAAACATTGTCATAGACATTTGGAGGATTGGATATAGGAATTTATAAACAATCATTGAGTTCATTACAATATTGAATTCTCCTTGTAATGTTATTTACGTATAATTTTTTTTTTCGAACTGTCTAAAAGACTTACCTATAATTTCCAGGAACTATTGTGTATATAGATTTTATTAAATAAGAAATTCTTATGTAGGTAGGTAGGTACCTACGTATTGAGAATCCATTACAAGGAGAATTCAATATTGTAATGAACTCAAAGATTGTTTACAAGTTCCTATATCCAATCCTCCAAATGTCTATGACAATGTTTCCTTGATCTTGAAAACAACTCATAAACAAAACACTGGCTCCAAGCAATTAAGAATCTCCGAAGCCGCACTGTACCAAGAAATAGAAACCATGTTCTTTGGTTTCGAATTCATCGTACCCACTTGAGAATGTATCAACTTTGGAACATGAAATGTACACAAAAAATCCCTATGCTCTCGTGATCCGCGGCCGCATTGCAACTCAATACCCCTTTCCCATATGTCACATGTCTACAACGCAACGTATGTAAAGTCTCAAATGCAGTCGACATATACAAGATAAGTGTAACACGTCCTTGCAATTGGCCCACTACAACAAGATCATCACATATCATCCAACTAAGGACCTCACACGCTTATATACGCTTTAAATAAAAAAAAAACCTAAAATGAAAACCTGCACGGAACAGTCAATCGATAGATGCTTGCGCTAGTTTGGGCAATTGTATGGCGTGTGCGCCACAGGGTGCCACCGTCTATAAAGTAAAGTGCCGGACGGAATCCGACTCCTGTGACAAATGACTCCATAAGTAAACAAATCTGTTTTCACTCCCTCGCTATACGCACAGTATTGAGAATCCATGCTGCCTGCCTTCGACGGGCAATGATGAGGATACCAGCGCAGTGAGGAAGCTATAAATAATTAATTTCTTCGTTGTGACTGTTTCAAGTGATTTGTGCGGCAATAATTTATGGCGAAGAAATAATATTTGGCCGAAATTCGTTCGATTGTTTTTGTTTTTATTTAGTTTGCAGTGTATAAACTGTAGCAACAATTTTTCGTTCGTTTCGAATCCAAGAAACCAATTAGAATCGAAGGATATAATATTTCAAGGGGATGTAGGGTACCTACAATAGGATTGCGACAATCTTTGTGAGATGATGTATGCACACTGTAACCTGACCACGCCTGTGTCAGATGATCTGAAAGTGTCAATCATTTTGAAGGACGTCGTGGTGGTCTCACTTCACTAAATCTAAAGGCAATAATTGACACTAGAACTAATTCGGTCATGTTCTTATTTGGCTTACTTCGATTATTAGAAAAATAGAGTTCCATCTATTTTTGGGGAGTCAAGAAAAAAGGAGACCCTTACAACTTCGCCAATTAAAGAAGCATATAAAAAATCACTTACAGCCACCAGCCGTTATTAGATGAAACATAGGCCTACACTGTTTTTTTTTTTTTTTAACTTTTGGTAAGTTAATGGTTATTAGATGCTGTGCTCGGTAATAATCATCATTGGTCTGGGCCGTGTCTGGCGGGACAAGTACATTTTTAAGTGAGTAGAAAAGAGAAGTGATTTTCGGTGCAAATGCACTATCCTAAAAATCGACCTGTCTCGTCCGACACGACTTTCATGCCCATTTCCCATATGAAACTATCTATTGTGTCATACAAAATATTTAAGGTGAAGGGTAAAAATGATGCTGGATCTACGCTAGCCTAAGTTTGGTTTGACTCCTTTCAGCCCGCCACCTTACTTATCACTTATGCTTAGATATAGTCACCTGTACCCCTCGTGCGTTCATGAAGAAATGGATGAAAGTTAAAAAAGTAAAAAATAATTAACGACGTTCTTCACTTTCTAAGTAATTAAATTTAGGACAAATGTAAGTTTCCAGCAAATATGCAAGTTATATCTGTAAGCACTAATGCTGGTTGCCCACACTGGTTTGATAAGATCAATGGGCCTAAAATCTCAAAGCGTTAGCAAGTGAGCAGGGCAAAAGAGACACTTTTCTTGACAAATTATAGTCACACTTTTTCATCCAATTCCAAAGAGCTGGGCGCATCTCTTAATTGTTTTCCTTTTCTAGCTAGTTCTAGAACTTCATTACCATTTTTCGCTTCTGAATCGCTAAATCACAATTCAATCGAACTCATTTTTTTAAACTACGTTCAACACAAATAAATTGCAAAAACGATAGCAATTCTTATTCACAAAAATCTATTCCCCCGTCGATTGAGTTACACAATGCCAATATAGCTAAAATCAATCGACAATAAGGTCAGTGAGGATTTTTGAGGACTAGTCAGGGTTCTGAAACAGAGATAGTTGCGGATGAAACCTTTATGGGCCAACGGCAGCTTTCACATCGCCGAAGTGGGTTACTGACACCGGAGGAATCCGGCCCCTTTCGTCCAAGGGGTCCAACAAACGGCCTGGCCCTCCAGGTTGGGGGTTGTACGCCGGGGTAACTGCCCGACTGCGGACCAATTACTCAGTTCCGAAACAACCACAAGCCTCGGATACGGATGATCTTACTGTTGGCAAACCTGGCAAACGAAACAAAGACAACGAATTTCGGATCTGTTCGTGGAATGTTAGGTCCCTTAACAGACCGCGTGCAGCCGAACAACTATAGCGGAGGCCCTGAACTGCTATAAAGCAGACCTAACCGCCATCCAAGAAGTGCGATGGGATGGACCGCCTACTCGCCTACGCCGACGACATCGACATAATCGGCAGAACGCAGCGTGATGTCACTGGCGCTTTCGTGAGCATTGAGACGGAGGCGGCGAAGATGGGCTTGGCGGTCAATGAGGGCAAGACAAAGTATGTATATGCTGTCATCAAGAAAGGACAACCAACACCGACGTCTTGGACAGAATGTCACTATAGACTAGACAGATATAACTTTGAAGTGCTTAAGGACTTTGTCTACTTAGGCTCCGCTATGAACTCAGGCAATGACACCCGTGCTGAGATGAAATGAATAATAACTTTTGCCAATCCCTGTTTCTTTGATGGGCTAAGAAAGCAACTGAGTACCAAAGCAATCACTCGAACAACTAAAGTGATCCTTTATAAGATCTTAATCATCCCAGTCCTACTTTATGGTGCACAAGCATGGACTCTATCAAAAGCAGATGAGGTTGCTCTTGGTTGCTTCGAGAGGAAAATTCTTCGAGTAATTTTTGGTCCCGTCCGCATAGACGGTGAATGCAGGAGGAGGCATAACGACGAACCGTATGGGCTGTACCAGCGACATCGACCTAGCCAGAAGAGTGAAGGTCCAACTACTGCGGTGGCTGTGTCATGTAGAGCGAATGGCCGTGAATGCTCCGGCCCGAAAGATCTTCGAATCCACACCCGATGGACGGCGCAGTAGAATAAGACCGCGTTTCAGGTGGCGCACGCAAGTGGACGGGGACCCTAACCAAGTTGAACTGGTGCTTGTTGGTTGAGGCCCAGGTCCATCCCGGACTGTAGCGCCAGCTTAAGTAAGTAAGTAATCGAAATAAGCACCTATGTTCCGTTCTGTTACTGCATATTCGAGTTAAAAGTGCGGAGTCTAGATCACAAACCAGTAAGAATAGACCGCCGACTTCCCGTACGCCTACCCGATTCCCCCCCGGAAAAAAATTTCCCTGTCTGTGAATACGTGTAAATGTCAAAATTAATGGCGGCAATGTTTTTCTATGCAATACCATGGGCCTAGGATTTTTCAAGTATGCGTGCGTTAATGGCGCTCCTTTGATTTTGTACAGCACCAATACATGAAAAATCCTGGGCCCGCCGGCAGTTTGTAGGCAAAGTCCGTTATGTGGGAGGAGTCGACGGTCTATTCTTACTGGTTTGTGGTCTAGATCCAACCTGGGGAATTCAAGAAAGTTATATTAGTTTTAGACATACTTAATATGCTCCAGGAAGGGTTTTGCTAGAGTTCGCTGTCTGATCATACACCCCCTTTCGTGGAATCCGCCGGGGGGAATTATCCGCAAGTGAACAGTTCCCCGTTTGGGAAAAATTCGATTTGACCGTTTTTAACGATACAGTGAAACTTATTCACAGTATACCCGCACTCGGGGAACTGTTCACTTTGCAGATGCGACGATACCAAAATATTCTTTTCCGTGAATAATTCTCCCCGGCGGATTCCACGATAGGGGTGATTGTTTCTTTTTCGGTTGCTATAGCCAGAGCCTAGTGACATGATTGTGCTGGCGTTCATATTTTCGCGTTTTGCTTAGTAGGTGTTTGGACACAGTTAGTCAGCTTTTCCACATGGGGTTGGGGGTTGCGCTTTCGGGTAGTAGTCAAAAGGTCAAAGAATTCCTGAAACCACGAGTAGTTTTCAACGACTTATTCCTTAAAGATATACTCATGTATACTCACAGAATCCGTCGTACTCGGAATTAAGTTACGAACCCCGAAAGGACTATCACAGAATCCATCGTAGTAGAAATTTTTGCTACGAATTTCAAGAAGAATACTACTACGGCGGATTCTGTGATAGTTCTTTTGGGGTTCCTAACAAAATTCCGAGTACAACGGATTCTGTGATAGACATGAATACCTCTATACTTTACACGAGCATTCTCTTGAATGAAGAGTATTTTTTGTACCAATGAAACAATTGAAGAAATGTTAGACCCTACAAGCTACAAGGCAAAGTGCTGGTAAAACTTCAGACTCAACAAGAAATGGTACGTGTCCAATTTATATCCGTGAAAATGTGACGACAAGCAGGGACGATGAAGCATATACAACCTAATCCTAAGGACTCTTGTAAACTATGTATAAAACGAAAATGGCTTTCCTAAATTAAATAAATATCTATCTTGGTATCTATCTATCTGTCTACTTAAATACTTAATTTAAGCAAACATATTAGGCAAGGCCATGGAGGTACCTTACCTACCCAGCAATGGTAATTGAATATAGAAAAATGTCAAAGTGCTCCTTTTGTCAAAATATAATCCGTTCAGCTGCAATTCGCGCCTGCATATTGTCACCGCTTCCATTCATCGCAGTGCGGTTATATCACCAAACCAATGAATTACAACCTTGTATCGTGAGCCAAAGAACACACTTTTATTAGCCATCTAGCATACGAGCAGTATTGAGTGACATCGCTTACAGTGACTAATGTCAGATAGTTTGTAAGCAGCATAAAAGTCACATCTCCCCAAAGGAATTCATAATGCAAATGCAGATGCACTCTCTTGTTTTGTTTCTATATGCGCGCGAGTGTCTTTTTAAAGTGCACACTTTGAACCGAATCATAAACGGCATCGGGGCATAAACGCTTTCACAAATCTGTTAACAGTCGGCGATATTATTCCCATATTTTCTCGTATATTTCTGTTTTGTATTTTTGTTTTCCTTTTACTTTGTTCCTCGTTTGCTCTATTTTAAAATCTTCAAAAACCAACCCGATGTTGCTCTTGGGTTGGGGTATGGTATGTGTGCAGCAAAGACACACCAGTAGTACATAATAGCATTCGGATTCGGGTTCTTGAATCTTGAATCATTGGGCATGCTGTGGCAGTAAGTGTGCGCACAGAAGTTGTCATCGCCAGCATTAATTTTTAACATTTCATCACTTCTTTTAAGAAACGGGCTAGCATTAAATATGGCACCGATTTTTATTGCCTTTGACTTCCTATATTATGTGGTGTGCTCGATTTCCGATGGAAAGCATTAATAAAAGTGTTGCACTTTGAAATTAAAATGACTATGGTGGGTAATTCTAATTATCCATCATGGACGAAGGATATGAACAAAATATTTCAATGGAGATGGAGATACAGATAGTTTATATAGATAAGCAATGAAACTTGAAGTAGCATTCGTTTTTATTAATTGCCCACAAGGAGGTGTTCTCTCACCTACACTGTGGAATATCGCTGTGGACTCTCTTCTCGACAGACTTGAGGCAACTGGCATTCACACAGTGGGAAATGCCGACGACATAGCAGTAATGGCATGAGGCAAATTCATAGACGTCACAGCGGATATCATGAGGAGTGCACCCAAAGTGATTAAGCGGTGGTGTCTCGAACAAGGACTCTCCATTAATGCGGAGAAAACAGATATAATAATCTACACTAGGAAGAGGAAAAATCTAGAATTTCAGCACTTTTCGGATCGGAACTAACAACGAACAAGAAGGTTAAGTATCTGGGAGTTGGGAGTATACCTAGATACTGGACTTACTTGAAATTACCATGTTTCAGAAAGCAAAAAGGGTACTACATCAGTGCAAACGTGTATGTGGACAGAGATGGGGACTCTCCTAGGTCAGCATACTGGATGTATACGAAGATTACTAGACCCATTATCACCTACGATTCGGTTGTATGGTGGGCGAAAGTCTCCCAGAAGTCTGCACCTAGATAGTGTCCAGCGTTTAGCATGTATAGATGGATCTATGATGGATGGCGGAGCGGGGGCTGGAATCTTTTCAGAAGATCTGGAACTAGCCCGTCACATTAGCCTCGGGAAACACACTTCAGTATACCAGGCTGAGATGATTGTTTTGCTGCATGCGTCAGATTACTTGCTTGAGAGTCAGGTGGAATGAAGAAATATCCTAATAGCACTGGACAACCAGGCGGTGATTAGATGCATGGAGCGGACAACCATCACAACATCACTGGCACTGGAATGTGTATTCAAGCTCAATAAGTATTCATGTAAAAATCAGGTAACACTGACTTGGGTACGAGGACACATAGGGGATCGACGGCAACGAAAAGGCGGACTAACTTGCAAAACAGGGGTCAACTGAAAAGTTGCTGGGACCAGAACCATTCTCTCCAATTGGTAGAGGAATGGTAGAACAGCTGATTCACAAATGGATCACAGCAGAACACCTGATTAGGTGGTCAACGGTGGAACAATGAAGACAAACTAAAAGGGCAATACAATGGCCGACCTGCTCCACTCAGAGAAAGGTTCTAAGCATGAGTCGAGGAACATTGAAATGGGTGGTGGCGTTAACTACAGGTCATGGCAATTTCGGGTATCATTTAAGGAAGATGGGCCTTAGGGAGGATGATACTTGTAAGCTATGCCTGGAGAAATCTGAGACAGCGGCACATATATTGTGTCAATGTCCAGCTTTGGCTGGCAGAAGAATGAGGATCTTGGGAAAACATTGGGTCGAGACCCATTGAATGAAACAGATCTTACATAAACAGATGCTAGCGTTAACACTAGAAATAGAACTCAGGGAAGAACTCTGGAGAAGTCCAGAGAGTCTCTCTGGGTAAGGTTTATAGTGGTAGGGAGACGAAAAGAGACCCAACAATGGTGGTCTGATTCGAATATCTATCGAAAGTTAAATATATATTAATTATTGCAGTGAGAAAGAACTCTCATCGTCAGTAGACAGATATAACTTTGAAGTAGTTAAAGGCTTTGTCTACCTACAATAATCACGTAACTCGAAAAATGACATCGGCACAGAGATCAAGCGAATAATAATCATTCTTGCATATAAGTGCTTTTTTTCTGCCTAAGCAGGCATTTAAAAAGTAAAGCCCCCTTTCATAGAACCAAGGAGATTTTGTACACGCTGAGTTAATGTTGAGAGGACATCAGGGGCAATGTCATTGCTTCATCGTACCGAACGAGTACGCGGCTTCTCTTCTTACAGGCTGCAGAAGCTGAGGCACTCTACCGTACCTACTGGATAAGCTTTTAGCGTCTTGAAGAAAGTCCAGTTTTAAGCATCGTGGAAAGGTTCCGGTTGGTTTAAGTAGTAAACGGAATATCCTTTTCATTTACAACCTCTATAGTTTTTCCACTTCCTTAAGCCCACCCCATACCTGGGCCCCATACCGATTCGAAAATGCGCAACTTAGAGCTATGTGCTGTGAATTTGTTAGTAAAACATTTTCTCCTCTCTGTATTTTTGACGTTCACGGTCTTGGAATTGTTCTTCCATGCTTATAATGTACACGTTTTGTGTGAAAAGTTTGCCAAGGTACAGTTGTACTTTTTAACGAATCCGGTCACCATTCAAAACTCGTTATTCATTGCAACATATCCTTCCAGCACCCCTTTTAAAGATCATCAGCGTGATCATCACCTTTGACATTTCCAGGTTATTTACAAGGTTCCACTTAACTTAACTTAACTTAACAAAATTTTATCGCAATCCCCGTAAATTTAATACCTCCAGGTAGCGGAACAATTGAATGTCGTTATCTAAGTCCATATTCGTATAAAATCAGTTCGATGCATTTTCTTTGTTGAATAGAGTTGGCAGCATGTTAGCATAAATGTTTTGTAAAACCCTATACCAAACTTTTTGGAAATTTCTTTGGCAAAGAGTTTATGTATTAAAACCCGTGTTTGTCCAGTCAAGGTTGGTTTTGAAATGTTCTCCTGCTTCATCTGTCAAATAAATAAATAAATAGGTGGCGCAACAGGCGTGTAGACACCCTAGGCCTAGGCCTAGCTTCTCGCAACCATTCGTTTGTGTGAGTTTCTATTTTTTGACGAATGGAAGGGGCCTACAACTTTATTCCGACCCCGAACGGCTGAATTGAGAAGCTTTCTCAGGACAGTCATACTCTCGGATGTTTATCGAGAGGTGGCGCAGTAGAAAAAAGCTTAAGATGTAATTTGTGTTTTTCCGGGGATCGAACCTGGGATTTCTCGCACAGAGTCAAGCACACTAATCACTGCGCTACTTCGCCCATTTCATCTGTCAAACTTTGATAAATTTAGGCAACAGCGAAGACTTGAAAAGTGTTTATTTGAGAGGGAGACAAAAGCTGTCAGACTGCTGTCAGACTTATATAGTTTTCGTTTGGTCGTCCAGAATCGTCCGGAAGCAATCTGAACGCTTCTGAAAGCATTCGATTGGCACTCAACTGACAGTTCTTCTACTGAAAAGAAGAGAAATTTGCTTCTGGATTTGAATTCAGAATCGCGGAGAGTTGAAAGAACCAGCATTTCAGTTTCAAAACCGCAGGAGTTGTTTGGTTCTTTTATAAATCCTCCGGATTTTGTTGCAATCGCGAGAGATCAGGGCCCAGATCACGTAAAATGAAAACGATCGAACGACGTCGTTTCGATACTAGCAGTCTCTGTCTATTGTCACAGATATGATAGAGACAGCTTTAGTGAAAACGATGTCGTTCGATCGTTTTTATTTTACGCGATCTGGCCCCAGATTTATTTGGCTTAAAAATAATTGTACAAAATAGCCTGACTGACTGGCCGACAAGGAGAATGAGGGAGAAGTGTTTGGAATTATGTCAAAACCCTATGTCATGCACTAAATTCTACTAAGTCAAACTTCATTAAGCTAGGGCTGACATTATACTTTACACATAGCATAGGTCGCTTTGTAGAATTTTCTTCTTCTTCTCCTCCTTCTTCCGGTTCGATAGTGTTGCCTCGTTGCTCTATTTGGCATTGGCCAAACCCCGGTTGAGTAAACTAGACGTGCAAACATGCCTGTTTAATGAACTGTCAATGGCAGCCTGTCAAAAGCGGAACTTCAAAACAAAACAAAAAATAACAACATAATTTTTTTAGTTAAATATATTTTAATACTTCTTGTCGACGGCATTTTACAATGAAATATGTTTTGACTATTTTTTTTCAAAAAATATATATATGCAATTATTGTTTTATTTTTATATACACATAGGTACGTATATTTTATTTAAAATACACACAGAATCATATGAGATTAACATTTATAATACTTATATCCATGAACATATTATGGACGAATATTCATCGAATTTATTCAGCAGCATAATTTTATTCTCTATATTTTGTTAATTAAATTTAACGTCTAAAAACGTTTTAAAAACGTAAAACTATAAAAAAAACTTATTTTAAACAATAAATACAATTTTTTTTTTAAATTCAAAACCACGCAAATAATACAATAAAAATGGTTAGAAGTCTGAACAAAACCTCCTTTTTCTTCATCCATATCACCTTGGCACCAAGTCAATGTATCCATTTGGTCGCACCATCTGATGATGGGGACTACCATAGAACGACTGATACGTACTATAGGGATTCGCCTGACGCATATGACCCGACACTTTAATTTTCTCATACGGATTACCGTATCCGTGGCCATGAGACAAATGGTGATGATTGTGATGATAGATCGCTCCGAAGTTGCTTCCCTCGGTGGCGTATGGTTGCCCGATGGCTGAGTATATGTTGGTGGCGTTTGTCGCCAGGCTATTCATTTGGGAGCCGTTGAGGGTTGTTGTCGCTACTGCCGCAGCTGCAGATGCGACATCGCTTTTGATAGTGCTACTGATGTTGCCATTGCCACAGTGATATCCCAATTCGGGCGAAGTATTGTGGGAAGTGGTAGTGGGAGGTATAGAAACTGTAGACTGCAATGGGTTTTGATGTGCATCCAGTTCTGAAATGGTTTTTGAAATTGACAGATTTGTGGTCGAAAAAAAAACACTCAAAAACAACCGTGAATATTTATTACCTAAATTTGAGTCTTTCGATGAGAGCTTCAATTGATGAGCTTGTTGTTGTTGCTGTTGTTGTTGTTGCTGATGGTGATGATGCTGCTTCATGCGGTTGTGATTGTCTTGATTCATTTGATTCATGTTCATGCTGCTGGATGTACTGTAATGAAAATGGACCATTAAAGTTATTACGGTGAACTAAAATTGATGAAGCGACTGAAATTACAAGTAATAACCTCAAATACTCAATGCAGAAATTTCAACATTAGTTAATAACGTACTATAAGAGAAGCGCTGACAAAATTGTATGTCGTGACTCGTGCGTGACGCTAAACACCCTGAAGAGAATTTAAGAAAAAAACTGACGCAGGTCCGAAATATACAATCTATCAGTATTCAGTGACATGATCATTCTTCATCGATTAATTTTTTTTAAACATTTATGTTCACTTTTTTGTATCTTTAACTCCTTTCTGGTTGCTGGACCGGACTTCCTGCGGAGCTTTTCAAGGCAGCGAGAGATGGCTTGGTAGAGAGCATACACCAACTCGTCTCCAAGATTTGATCCGGGGAAAAGTATGCCTGATAAATGGAGCAAGAAAGGAGACCCTTTAAACTGCGTCAACTATAGAGGCATCAGTCTCCTCAATATCGCTTACAAGATCCTGTCTGCCATACTGTGTGAACGCCTAAAACCATTTGTCAACAAACTGATTGGACCCTATCAGTGTGGTTTAAGGCCCGGTTAGTCCACAATCGATCAAATATTCACGGCAGATCCTGAAGAAAACACATGAAGTCCAAATCGATACTCAGCATCTACTTATCGATTTTAAGGCCGCATATGACAGCATTTATAGAGACGAGCTATACAAAGCCATGTCTAGTTTTGGCATCATAAATAAATTGAAGGCAATTTATTAGTAAGGCTTTTTCGAGAAACACCAAGGAGACTCTAAATAAGACCCTCATCTTCCCAGTCCTGCTTTATGTCGCCGAAACATATGGACGTTACAAAGACGGATGAAGAACTCCTTGGTCGCATCGAATGCAAAATTCTTCTACTGATTTTCGGTCGCGTTTGCGTCGTCGGGCTTTGAAAAAGGAGAAATCTTATTTCGGCAGCTTGTATTCGGGATCTTATTCTTTCGGTCATTACCCAAACGTCATGACCATAGGTGAGAGCTGTAACAAACACCGAAGTCCTCCTAATAACACAATGACCAAGCTGTGTCAAAATTGACCCATCCTGACCAATCCTATACAGGAAAACTCGGCTTTGCTCCTTCCATCAATCGTGAATAAGACCCCGAGATACTTAAACTTATCCACCTGTTTCAATGGGGCTCCACTAACATGCAGAGTGCATTGAACAGGCGTGCTGGAGACGATTTACCTCTTATCTCAGCTTCAACACAAACGGCTACAAACCGATCGAGTGGGCGCTGAAGTTCAGATTGAGAGGACCCAAGGATGACAACAAATTAATGAACTTTAATTTCAATAAAAAAATAAGTCTATAGCATGCTTTGGTTGGGACCAGTGGGCGATTGAAAACCGCGACCCCATACCTAATAATAAACTAACTCATTTCAATTGATTGTAATAGATAAAACCTCCCAAAGTACTATTAAGTACAATGTTGCACGAATTTATTGTATTTTTGAGCACTCTAATGCATTAACTAACTTAACTAAAATTTCAAAAAAAAACCTAAATAATTCGCAAAACATTTAAAAATAGCAAACTTCCCCTAATGCGCTTCGAACATTCAACTGAAAAATAATACCTACTTAAAAGGCGCAAGGCAAGACACTGTGAAGCTATTTTTAAAATTTTACGACTTTTCACAAATTTTACGAGGCGTAAACTGTGCAAGGAATTCTCGCGCATCAATTTCCTTCACATGAATTCAATTTTCTTTGTTCAAACTGCTATAAAACAATCAAAACTCTCTGATTACAATGTTTCATTTGTTAATTCTGTTAATTAGCTAAACGCGCGAATGCTGGGCATTCCAAAAACACACGTTTCCTAACGCCTTAAGAAAATACCAAAAACCAATCTGCCATATGCGAGTAGGTACAGCACTTTGGCAAATATTTACAATCTAAAAAAAAAGAAACTTTTTTTTTCGATTAGACTTGATAGAAGAGGGACAGTGTGAAAAGGAATCAATTTAAGAAGAATCATTTGTATATTTATTCTAAAAGCATATTTTTGATTTAACACATAAACAAGACGAACGTATCTTTCGCCTGAAGCACGCAATCAAACAGGATTGCTTCAATTTTTTTTGTTTTTTCGTATATCTTCGCTGGGTGTTCTTTTTTTTTATTCGTTTCAATTAGTATTTCAAAATTGAAGGCACTAAGATTAGACAGAATGGCATAGTCGATAGATACAACAAAAACGACGAGAGGGATCTCTTCAGTTATTGTAAACAATTATCATTTGGATCCCATTCATTGTTCCAATGTCGTTTGAGATTTCATTTCAATATGAGCTTATTTTTCGAAGCCATCTAAAACAGCAGCTTTTTTCTATATGATTGTTTATAATAGAGATTCGAAAGAGCCCACTTTCGACGAAAAATGAGGAATTAATCAAAAAATTCTGTTTACAATTGTGGTTTTACTCTAAATAAAAAAAATAGATTATTTTTCAAGATTTGTTACAAAAAAAAATTCATCTGAATTATGATGAAATTGTTTAGGTACGAAGAGATGCTGATGATTTATTAGAGTTCCTTATTGTTTGCTTTTAGGCTGGTCAAATAAAATCATTAATTAAATTTATCGTTTGTGGATCGCTTAGCAAATTGTAATTGGTATCCCACAAGGTTCCATACAGCCACAGTACTTGTTATTATTACAGTGGAGTCGATTGTAAAATGGTTTTGACAGTAGATACAATGAGTTTGTGACAGAAACATAATTCGATTGAGGCCTGTATCCCAAAAGTGTCTAATTGCTTCAACGCGTCAGTTAATGAGTAAAATATCATACAAATATGGTAGTCCCTAACTAATATGTGGATATATGAAATAACACGTGTATACTTACACATCATTGGTTCCGTCATCTCGAAATCCCTTGGCAAATGGATTACTGACGATTTTCAATTGAGTTACCTGAAAGACAAATTTTAATAACAATTATTTATTATTACGAATGTTTATTATAAAAAATAACAACGAAATACGAAAAGAGAAAGAGCGTTAATTTTAGACGCGAATCTTGGAAAGTTATGGTTAAAAAAAATAAATAGTTAGCGCAACAGACGTTTGAACAACCTAGGCCTAGCTTTTCACAACCATTCGTTTGTGCGAGTTTTTATTTTTGAGACTGGAAGGACCTACATTTTATGCCGCGTCCGAACTGCTGAATTGGGAAGCTTTTTCAGGACAGTTATACTCTCGGATGTTTGCCAGACGTTCGCGAGAGGTGGCGCAGTGGAAAAAACCTTAATATGTTATTTTGTGTTTTTCTGGGTATCGAACCTGGGACCCCCCGTACAGTAGTCCAACACACTAACCACTGAGGCACTGCATATTATTAATTGCTATATAAATATTTAAATTGGTGAATGCGTTAATTTTATCCAACGCCATTTGTTTGTTTCTTTGTTATTTGTTGCAATTATTTTTGCGCTTATTTTGCCTTTTCGCCAATTAATATTCACATCTTTGCTAAATTTCCAAAACGAGTTCCGATTTTTTATTCAAAATACTCCCGCGCTAACTGATTCTGTATTCGAAATTTAGTTCCTCTTTTGGCCGTACATAATCACAATACAGAATACCAGTATCGCCGTCTACAACTGACGCACGCCGCGATTCGAGCAATATTTAAAATAGCACGGCAAATAACTGGTACAAACAGTCATAAGGGGTGTTTTAATTAGAGTTTTGGTTTTTAAACTGGGCTGCATTCCAGGTGGGACTATTTTAACTAAATTAACAGCGATTGTTTATTTAGTTACTTTTTGGAATCTGGGACAGCTATTGTTACTAATGACATGTTGTAGTATGAGTGAAATGAACCACACTTTTGCCTCTCGTTAACTTAGTTAACTTCCCCTCCTTCGAACTGTCACAGCTTGTCAACGCTGTAGTTAAAATAGTCAAACCTGGAATGCAGCCCAGGTAACCCTGATTCTACAGATTGTCAATTTGACAGATGAAAGTTGATTTGTGGTAAGTACGTTTTACCATCAGACCCTGCCCATCCCATCATGTTTGTGGAAGATTTTACTTAAAGGACTTGGGTTAAAAGCGTGACTATTATACGCGTCGCAGATTCGGTGAATGAGCCGAAATCATGATTCAGCTTGATCCTTATTTTCAACGCAAAATTTTGTTCTCCGATGAGGCTCATTCTTGGTTAAATGGTTATGTAAACAAGCAAAATTGCCTTTAGATTACTTTCTTTGGGGAGGTGTGAAGTAACTAGTCAGTGCCGATAAACCAGAGACGTTGGACAATTTGGAAATCAACATTCGCCGTGTTATTGCTGAATGCTAATACGGCCCCAGCTGGCCGTGGATTCACGATTGCGTTTCATTTGAACTAGCCGTGGCGGGCATAGGTATGACCGAAATCATTTTTAAACATTAATGGCATAAAATTTTCTATCAAATAAAGCTGGTATTAGACATTAACATTAGCTTCAAGTCTTTTGTTTCATATTGAATTTGTATAACTCTAAAAAAAAACACCCGTATTTCCAAACATCTTAGGCAGATTCTAGAGTTGCAACACTAGTGGCCGATCTATAGTTTGTGTTTTATTTTCTAATTCTATTACCATTTCACACCCTCGGCAAATTTTCCCACTTAAACTGTCGATTTTGACATCTTGTAACGACTTGAAGCCTCCTGAATTATCTCTTTATATTTCTTTGCCTTGGTTTTTGCATGGTTTTCTTTTTATTGTTTTCTATTTTCTCATGGTGATAATGATAAATAATCCTACTTCCTTGAAGTCCATCTTAGCAGTGTATGGATAGAATATGGAATAGAAAAACGCTTCAGAAATGTTTTTTTCAAGCGTCAACATTTATTTCTTTAAAAATGAGACACAATTAGAAAACATTCAAGAATAGTGTTTTTTTCAATGTTTTTAAAATTTCTTTGGTTTTGGACACCACCTTTATTGTTATTTCTACTGCGAAAATGCGAACATCTCGCGAAAGTCCGCACCAAACAGTCACACATTGTGGATGCATTTGTTTCTCAAGAATTACTCGTGGGTTTTCTGAGATGATTTTGTTCGAAAATTGCGGTAGCTGACAAACCTTCATTATTTTTGAAATATTCCTAAACAATGAAATTGCGTTGCTCTTTCGTATAGCGCTCCATTTTTACTAACCCCGAACTGTCAGCTGTCCCATTTTTATCTTTTCTCGCGTTGGCATCACTGTATTATTAAATGGCGCAAAATTCAAATTTTGAGTGAATTATGGGACACCTTAATTTTTGAAACGTTACTGTCACATAATATCTGACCGGATATATCAATATTGGCTATTTTATCTAAACACTATATCCCAAACCATAAGGTCATAAGCAATAAAAAGGGACCACCCTAAATTTTTTTATAGCAAGACACACTAAAATAAATGACGTGTTCCTGTCTAATTCGAGCGCTAAGATTATGCATCCTACATCGCTGGAAATTTATTAAATAAAATGCTATAAAGTGTTTTTTTTTATAAGTCTCACCTGCCACATTTCTGCAAGTTTATGCTCATCAAAGAGTTTCGGTATAAACGAATCAACCGCGGTGATTTCTATTCATCACAATTCTGATGAATGTCAATTTATTTAATCGTAAATTTTACAAATAAGTACTTTTTGTGATTAATAAATTACAAAATCATGTTGACATGATTGCATTATCAAAAGAACTTACAACACTAGCTCCTCATTTTCTGTGTCACTGGGTTGCGGAAGGAATAATTATTCAAATTCAAAATAATAATAAAATATATAAATTTCAAACTTCTCACACAACATGGCCCCAAGTGAAACTTCCCGCCAAATCAAAACATAAATAATCCAAACAATGTGCCTCCCAAATCGTAAATTTCTCAATTTTATTTCGTGTGTAATAAAATTTAATAAATCCACCACAAGTCACAAAGACTATGGCGAAAATAACGAGAACTGATCTTCACAACAAACCAACCTCGAGATATATCATTCAAAACATGCCTAACGTAGCTCATTAGAGTGGCCATTAGTGTCAACAAATGATGTCAAAATGCGCACCGTATTGCTGTCCCAAAGTGCCGCCGCTAAATAGTCGCATCTCATCTGTATCGATGAGGTGCGTTTCGAAAAGATTTATTCTCGAAAGCGTTTTTGAAAAACTGAAAAACCCTCCCGCTAATGATAGGGTGTATACATAGATAGACTTGTATACTCTACTCACCCGCTGATTCTGATAGGCAGTGACCGCCGTAAACGATGTTTCCGGAAAGACAAAAGTGCGGAAGTGACTAGTGTGTTCATTCTCGTCCAGAGATGTATTTTTAGGTGGCAGGTAGACAATGTGGAATCTTGGCTGATACCTGTGCATCGAGTTCAATATTATCTGCGAAAGAAAAACAATAACACCGTTGAGAGTGTGTAAATTATTCGATTTGAAACAACAATTAGATGCAGGAGCTCAAGAGTCTTTTGTTTATTTATGGAATTGACTTACGTGGCCGTTTTCATCGAGCTGGTTGTTGGTGAGTTTGAGTTTGTCAAAAGAAATGATTTGCTTCATCCAATTTGTGCCGGGTGCTGGGGAGTCCGGATGGACATGGATGCGCGGCGGTGAAATGGGGTCAGCTTTTCCGGCTACCACCCAACTTGAGCTGTTTTTAAAAATTATTACTGTGAATCGGCAGACTTGTGACTAGGGTTGCTTGGCTTACTTATGGAATGCATAGCGATAACGCTTATCATCGACGGGGACAAAATCCATCATCATGATGTATGTCGCCTGGGGGTCGAGTCCACCGATTCGCACTTGAAATGTGGGAAACATTCGTCGTCCGGTTTTGGTGACGATCATCTCTGTACCTTGTTCATGGAATTTATCCCATAGCGGCTTGGTTTCGAGAATGACAACAGCTTGCGCCAACGAGGGGTGTACTATTTCGTCCTATATTAAATATGAATAAGCGATAGAATTAACTTCTTATTTTGTTGTAGTTATAATAGAAACTCACGTTTTTGGTGGAGTCCTTTTTCGACTTGTATTTCTTTCCACTGCTACCATTGTTGTTGTTGATGTTTTCATTGTTGTTTCGACTATCCTGGCAACTTCCGTCATCGGAAAGCTTCGAATTTATAGAAATGTGTTCCAAAGGTTTGTATGACGATCTGTCCTTTCCGGCTGTTTGTATGCACGCTGAAAGGACAAATAGGTAACATGTCGAATTATCTCATAAATAGTTGTTCTTTTGTAACAAAGCTTGCCTATACACTGCATGAGCAGTCGAATATTTGCTAAATGTCAAACTTTGAGGAAAATGGTAATTGTCCTGGACATATTCATCTCTTCTAATTCTATTATTACCTACATTAAAATAAATTATTCCAAACCCTAAATGGATGCGGAGTTTTCTTCACCCTCTTGCTTTTGCAGCCCATAGATTTTATCATCTGGGGCCCTAAGCCCTACTCTGTATTTCGAAATTTTCGAAACTTAATATATGGTACTCGCTATTTCGATAGCGGAATGAAATCTCCAAATGTCAAAAGCATTGATATACGGAAAATCGAAAGTATTACAGAGTACGAAATCAAAAGCAGGACGAAAAGCAATTTAGAATACGATTAACTTTCGAAATCGAGAGTGAGGTCTCTGATTAAAAAAAAAATCCGTTTTCTGTAATTTTTTAAAAAATGAATCTATAATGCATTTCTGTTTAAAGGTTAAGCCTCGCAAAGTCGACTATTCCGAAAGATTTTGAAAAGATATGGGTTTACTTCACCGACATTTTTTTACACACAGAATTGGATAGCTCTCCAAAAGAAAGATTTTGACAAGGGCTCAGGAGCTCAAAGCGGAATTAAAAATGTATACCTACAACTTGCAAAGTGAAAAATCACAATTGCCGACTTCTTTTGCGATCTCATTTGGCTTTTAAGACTGGTGAGACTGATATCTTCCCGTTGCCCCCACTTTTTTTAAAATTATCGAAATGGTCCTTTTTTCGTTTATGGCTCGGGGATCTTTTTTGAAATTTTTCAGCGTCAACATTGACCCAACGAATACTAGATCTATTGCTTAGGGCCACTTGCACCAAACTCATTTGACAGCAGTATTTATTCTTTTATTCACTGTTTAGCTCTATTCCGCTGATTAGGTAAAAATTGTGTTGCAGATGTACACTTATTTATCTATCCGTGGATAAATTCATAAAATATTTAT
The DNA here is from genome assembly GCA_949372485.1 of Cheilosia soror. Classification (NCBI taxonomy): domain Eukaryota; kingdom Metazoa; phylum Arthropoda; class Insecta; order Diptera; family Syrphidae; genus Cheilosia; species Cheilosia soror. The sequence continues at coordinate 71,109,915 of OX443563.1, read as the reverse complement.
CCAGTCTCGAAAGGCTGGATAGTCGTGCCCAAACGTCAAATAGTAAAAGAAAGTGTCAAGTACTTATGGTAGTGTGAAAAATAAAATCAACACAAAAAATGGATATTAGTTTAATTTCCGACGATTGTGGTTTTATAAATATGTAGCTACTTTTATAACTGTGGAATATTCGATAGAAAAAAAACCATTTCGATGTCAGCGAATAAAATGCGGCGATATGATGGGAGTGCATAAATCGAATCGACAGCATGTCGTATAATCCAAAGGGTTACTCGCATGCGATAGCTCAACTCAGACCAAAATACCTACTTTAGATTTTCAGAAACAACAGCAGAACAATAGATAAAGTTCCAACAAATTTCTATAGCGTGGCATTACCTAGATTTCTAAAATTTGGAGCCCTATTATAGCGCTATTGGAATTATCTGACATTAATTGCATCCACTGCACGAGTTTATTTACCTACGTCTGTAGCTTTTATTTGCCATTTATTCGACAGTTCAATGTATTTTTGCGTTTTTAGTATTGGTAGTACTGTCAAATTTAAAATAATCGAAGGTTACTTATCCAGGCATAATTTTGCAATGGCGCAACACGAAGACGGGAAGTAACTATTTATTGGTTTATCTTTGGTTAGCTATTCAGAAGTTTATCTAGATATCCAATGATTTGGTGCAAGTGGCCCTTAATATCTCTATTCATTCATTAAACACATTCTGCTAATCGCTAATGGAATTCTGAAAGTTCCATATGCAAGGATAGAACTTGAATGAAAAGAAGGAACTTTAAGCTATTTGACCAAATCACCTTCAATCTAAAGCAGCGGTTCCCAATCATTTTTGGCTGCGGAGCACTTTTCTGGAGAGAAATTCCTCGCGGTGCACTTCGCTGTCAGTATCCCAATTTTCGTAGTTATAGAAAACACCATCTATTTGTAGTTGTTTTCTTATTAATTTTATTAAATTGAAGAAATAAGTAACGTGTTGTGACTTTTAGCATTTTATAAAATATTTAAACTAGTAGATATTTAAAAACAAAAAAAAAAATTCAGAAACATTTTTAACTCATTTTCGAGTTGGCCACAGAAAAACAAAGACTTGAAAATTCCAGTTTAAAAAAAAAAAAATAATAATAAAAATTACCGATATTTACTGGAATAGCCTTTATTTTTTTAAAAGGGCAGTCAATCTTTTCTGAAGATATTCCACTAAAATACGACATATTTGGCGCAACAGGTCATAGGCACCCTAGGCCAAGCTTCTCACAACCATTTGTTTTTTTAAGTTTTCTTAGGCACGAATACAAGGGACTTTCAATTTTTAGGCCGAGTCCGAATGGCTGATTTAAAAAGCTTTTCAGGACAGTTACAGGACATAGAGTCGGGGGAGGTGCCGCAGTGGAAAAAACCTTAACACGTAATTTGTGTTTTTCCGGGGATTGAACCTGTGACCTCTCGCACAGTAGTCGGATCCAAATAAATTAAACTTGAACTTGGCACTCCAAAGTACTTTTTTCCAAAATTGCAAATGTTTTTTTAAAGTGGAGTCTTTCGAAATTCCGGCTCTTGCTTAGGTTTTTGTTGACATAATGTGTGTTTTTTTGTGGAATATGCATCCACGAAGATTTTGTTCTACGACACAGCGCCCTGAGTTCTTGATGGAGTTTAAGTGCAACAATCTCCTTAATTTTAATGGACATTAAAAATGGATTGGCTCTACTTGTCCGGCAAAACTTTCTTTGGAGTAGTTTTGCGTCCACTCTCATTTCTTTTGCGGTTCTTAAAACTTCCGGTCTTCTTAGCAACTTGTATTTCCTCGAAAATAAGCTTTGTAGAAAAACAAATCTTTTCACTATCAACGCCATTGATTCGTTTCCATTTTGATAGTTAGGAAGTTCTGGAGTACACGATTTATTTTTACCCATTTTTGTACTGTGTAATCAATACACAAATTACATTGTTGCGAACAAAATGACAAAGTAATAGAAGCACAAAATTAGCTAGTCTGATGGAATTTTCATATTTTGCGCTCATCTTTCCGCGGAGCACTTGAATTTTTATGGCGGAGCACACTTTGGAAAACTCGGATCTAAAGGGTGTCCCATAATTCGCGCAAAATGTGATTTTGATATAAAATAAAGATTATTTTTTAAAAGATTAAAAGATATTTTTTTAAAGTTTATTATTTTCTATTGATTCATAGAGTATAGAGATTGGGGTTATGTATGGAATAGCATATCGGAAAAATGACTGCCACGGCTTTGCTGGCAAGTACGTACTCTTTTATTAAAATGTTCTATGACCGTTACGCATAAATCGTGGCTGCATTTCATTAATACACCCCCCAATTTCCTCTTTCAAGGCATTGGCGGTCGTGGGCTTGTTTGCATAGACCTTAAAACCCCAAAGAAAAAAGTCCAATGGCGTTAAATCGCAAGATCTGGATGGAAAATGAGCTTCATCACTGAAGATGATTTTATTCGAAAAATGATCATCCACTTCTTGTTGTTCCAAAATTCATTCAACGAACTCTCTTCGCGCTGCTTGGTCAGCATAGTCTTCAGTCCTTGAGTCAATTGAACTTGTAAGCATAACGTTTCAAGTCTTTCGTGAAAATTCGATGTAGAGAGCTTCTCTAAATGCCCAATTCTTGACTATGGTGCCGAATAAATGTTCCTATAGACTGTCAGCAATACTTTCGCGAACTGTTTCGATATTTTCTGTTGAACGACTTGTGACAGGATACCCAGAGTATTTAAGATCACTAATTGATGCAGTCTCCCTGAATTTTTCAATTATTAACTCTTTATAGTTGATGGTTTTAAAATTGCTGACTATAGCTGACAAACTGTCATCATTTCTTAAATATTGCTCAACAAAGAAAATGCGTTCTTCTTTCGTATAGCGCTAAATTTTTATTAACCCCGAACTGTCAGCTGTCACATTGTTATATTTTGTCCGTTGGCATCACTGTACTATTTAATCGCGCAAAATTAAAATTTTGTGTGAATTATAGGACACCTTTTATAACCCGTAAAGTTCCTTGTTGAATTTTCTCCTCCCCACGCCGTGCGTCGATACAATTTCTGCGTTTTTTTTCGAGGTTTTTTTTTAAAGATTTTTGGAGTGTGATTATTTGGTCGATGGTTGATTTTTTTAAACCGCGCTGATATGGGCCGATCGGGTTACTAACAAAAGGTTTAAGGCGTTCACACAGCATAGCCGACAGGATCTTATGCTATCTCGCAAGAGAAGTACAGTTTGCAAAGACCTAACTATAAATGAGCTGACTCTTTTCCCATGTTTAAATAAGTGTATAGGTATAACAACGGATTGGAACTGGCAGACAATATATTCACTTGTCCAAAAATAACTCCAGAGTTCCACAAATTAGTAAACGCTACTTTGTTAAATAAAACTAAAAGTTCGAAGCTAGAGAACATTTCCAAACTCAGCCAAGTCCAAGACAATTGATTCTAGGTACCTAACTGCTCCTTATCCTTTTTGAAAAATTGAGTCAAATCATTTCAAAATTCGAACACCAATTAGTGGTAGGAGTTTTTTTCTTCTGTCAAATGTCAAAAAAGCTCTGGCGGTAGTCTTATATTCCACTAAAACGACAAACAACCCCCCCATTCGTGTAAAGTATTTCTGTTCGTGATTGATTGGGGCTTGTGTCGGGGCATGTTACATTTTCGGGTCTACCGATACCGATCCTCTTTCAAAAAAAAAAAATAAACACTAATTGAATGCCATCTCCGCGCCGATGCGAAACCATTAAGGATAATTTTTTTATTTAATTATTTGTAAAAACCACCGCAGAATAAGTAGCAACCAAATTCCAATGTCTTGTTAGTGACAATTGATGGCATTCCGACCCGCCATGGGTCATTTCAGAACTAAATACTGAGCAGTGCAGTGTATACGTATACAAGTTCTCCTTTGAAACGCAAGCCTAGTGTTGCAGTTGCAGCATATATGCATATACTCTGGTTTCGACAATCGGATGGTGCCTGATCCAAAACGCTCTCACTTTGAGGCAACACCAACAAACAAACAAAACGAGCAATTTGTGATTTATTTTGTAAAATTGTAGCACAATTCGGCGGCATCAACTTCAACAGACTTTGTTCCTGAATGCCTAAAAATAGAATCCACTTGACTTAGTCGGCTACGTTTGGTTAGACTGTGCGCTGGTGGTGGTGGTGATGGTGGTAGTTGGCCATCCTCCGAGTCCGAGCATCCGACTCTGCTCTGGCACAAGTACGTCAATCGTCACCACAAGGAGAAGCGTGTGTTTGACACTAATAAATACTAGGTGAGATCTTCTCGCGTCCTAATGCGCACCATAATTAGGTGAGCTTTGCGCGAGGCGATTTGAAATTATTATTTCGAATTAAAATCTTTTCCCTGAGTGTCTACGAAATGTGCTACAAATCTTGGTGTCAAGATGGTGTTCGGGTTGCTGTTAAAAGCGCATAAATCATTTCTTCCCGTCAGTTTGGGTGCAATCAGGGATGGTGGTGGTGTATGGGGTGCCGTCCTTGTATTTTCCATTTGAGAGGGCAATCACAAGCGATTAATTGGGGATTAGGTTGGCTCAAGGCGTGCGATTTTCATCTTGAAGAGGCGACATTATGAGATCATAATTAATTGTGAAATATGCTACATGTAAGGCGACGTAGAGTGAATTAATGATGCGAATAATTTGTTTGCACATGGGTTTGTGTGTGTGTGGTGTTAGTACATACCTACACCTGGGAATAAGGATCTACAAAAAGTTTTTGAGTAAAATGTAAATTCGTAGAGAAATTTTTTATTTACAAAGGTTATTTATATTATTTTAATACATAAGTTGTAAATGTTATTTGTTCATACACGATTTTTCAGTGTAACAAAAACAGTTCTGCTAGTGCCAATAATTAGTCAAACAATTGATATCTTTAATATTTTCAAATTGAAAAACACAACACCAAATTCGAAATTGAATTTATATTTAAGAACAGTTTGAAGTGATATCTTAGGTTGAGGATTTGAATTTTTGTTCTTTTAAAGAAACTTTACAATAGGCGTTTTCTTTTTTAGTTCAGAGCAAAGCCTGAACTGTCAAAAAAAGTTCGTTTTTCTTAGCTTAGCTTCGACACATCAGAGCTCGGAATTTGTGTTTCTTTTTTCGTTCAGAAAATGACCAGAGCGCGCTCTATAAGCTCAGAATAAATTGACTGAGCAGGCTGAGTAAAAAGCTGATTAGGTACGTACTTATAGTCACATTTCACAGAAAAACAAGAGTTGAAATGGCAGACGAACTTTGTTAAGGTAAACCAAATTAATAAATAACAAAGAACGATCGGAGCCCGCTCGGTTCAGAGCACGCTCAAAATGCTCGAGCTCTAGGAAAATCTAAAACAGATGAAACTTAAGTCATTATTGATTAAAAGGCATTATTCGTTTTTTTTTTTAAGTTATTGAAAATGGCAACAAAACACGATCAGAGACCTGTAGAGACGAACAAGGAAACCGATGTTGAGGACGTATGGAAAAACCATTTCTGCAGACTGTCAAACGGCGAAGGCGAAACAAATTCCACTGTCAGGCAGAATGATTCAACCATTCAACCTGGCTGGACTGGACGGCTTAACTGCCGAACTTTTCAAGGCAGTGGGAGATTTGGGGATAATTTGGTAGAGAGCATACACAAACTCATCTCCAAGATTTGGTCTATGGAAAGTATGACTGATGAATGGAGCCTCAGCATTGTTTGCCCGATCCACAAGAAAGGAGACCCTCTAAATTGCGTCAACTAAAGAGGCATCAGTCTCCTTAATTTTGCTTACAAGATCCTGTCTGCCGTACTGTGTGAACGCCTGAAACCATTTGTTAACGAACTAATTGGACCCTATAAGTGTGGTTTAAGGCCCGGTAAGTCCACAACCGACCAAATATTCCCACTACGTCTACGGCAGATCCTGAAGAAAACCCTAGAACAAATCGATACTCACCATCTACTTATGGAGAATGACGATGGAGAACGCTCGCTGCTCCGTAAAGGTCGGAAACAATCTCACCGAAACCTTTCATGTCAAAAAAGAATTTAGACAAGGTGATGCGCTGTCATGTGACTTTTTCAACATCATACTTAAGAAAATTGTGCGAAACTCGCAAGCCAACACCCAGGGGGATAATTTCCCAAAAGTCTATGCAATTACTTGCCGTCCGGAAGCAAACCGAACGCTTCTGAAAGCGTTTGATTGGCGCTCAACTGACAGTTCTTCTTTTGAAAAGAAGTAGAGGAAGACCTCGAATTAGGTGGCGCGGACAAGTGCAAGGGGACCTCAACCACATTGGAGTGCGCAGCTGGAGGCGGTTAGCCAAAGATCGTACTAATTGGATAGGCGTTTTGGTTGAGGTCTAAGTCCACCCCGGACTGTAGCGCCACCTAGGTTAGGTTAGGTTAACGGGTTGGTGAAGCTGAGTAGCCTCCTCTTCACCCCACTTAGGTCCTTGTGGACCCATTGTGATACCCTTCGAAGGGGTTAGCCGTGTTGTACTGGCTTTATTTCATCCTTCCCGTGGTTTCTCGACTTTGTCCAACCATCTCGCTGCCCTCAGAAACCTGTAAAGATTGGCGCCACCTAAGTAAATTATTGAAAATTATATTTTTGAAAATATTTGAATCAGGAAATTCCTTATAGGGCTTCCAACGACTAATAGAGAGAATATCCATTAACGACTAAAAACCGGAAAATATCAAGAAAATTATGGTTTATGGTATAGACTACCTGTACCCGACCTGCCGGCGTTGTCCGTGAGCAGTAAGAATTGTAGTGCCTAAAACTGTTCTTGTCTATCAGGACAAACAGTTTTCTCCACTCTCTTTCCTCGAAGGTATTCAGTATAAAGAGCCACCTATGTCCTTCTTCAGGACAGGTCCCATCCCAGACTATATCTTTGCCAAATAAATCGCGATTGGCTCAGCGGCTTAAGGGTCCAACCCATAGAATCCGTCGCGTCCGTTTCGGCAACGGATTCCACTGACAGGTTGATAGAATTCACAGCAGCTTATTGAAAGTGACCCATAAGCAGCGCACATGCCGGATTCGACGGATAAAGTAGGTTTACTTTCTACTTTTCTGTCCGTCGCATCCCTTGACTCTGATAGTTGGCACAGCGCGCGTGAGAGGAAGCACTTTCATTGGTGGAAATATTTAGATAATGAGAGAAACTGTGAAAAATGCTGCAGATAACAGTTAAATCAAAATAATTTTATGCATATTATAGAATTTAATAAATTGCACATTGTTTTAAAGATTCCAAGTGCGGACTGCGGCGACGGATTCTATGGGACTGTTCCGTCGAATACGTCAATATTGACAGAACCGTCGACGCGACGAAAGCAACGGATTCTATGGGACTGTACAGTTTATACGTTATATTGACGAATCCGTCGACGCAACGAACGTTATGGGTTATGCGTTATGCCCTATAGTCGTGAAAAGGTAGGTAGGCAGGTACAGGCAATTAGGGGAATCGCGAATAAATTCCGATGGAATTTTGTCCCTTGTCAGCAATGTAAATCAAATTGCTGAATGGGAAACATTCCGCGGGAAATATTATTCGCGATAGGGGTGAATATTACTTTTAATTTTAGTGTCGATATGCAAAAATGGAAAAAGCGCATTCTCAGCGATGCTGACGATTTTATTATGTACGCTTATTTGGCTGAAGAAATACCGACACAATGGAAATAAGGGAAATTACTATCAGCCTAACTTTTAGTCTCAAAGTGCGGTACTAATAATCGTTTTAAAGGCACCAAATGACAAGGAACTGAAACAGAATCCTTTACATTTGCAACAGAAACAGAATTAGGAACAGAAAATTTTTTTTCCCAGCAACAGCATTTAGCGATAGAAAAATTACTGTTTGATGACAGAACGAAAGCATAGCAAGTCTATATTGATTGTTTCTGTTGCTGCCAGCGACAGTAGTATGTTGTTTGAGTTGCAAATTCGACAATTTGACTAGATACTAGAAAAAAAAATGTTTTTAGTGGACATAATTTCATGATGATGATAGCAAACAGAATAGACAACAGCCATGTTTTTCTGGATGTGTTTCAGTTTTGTGTAGCTGAGCGAGCAACGTAAACAAAACCAGAATTTTTTCTACAGAACGAAAAAGATGTTTCAGTTTCTGTTCTTTGTCACTTGGTGGTGTCTTTAGTAGGATGATTTTTACACCCTACAATAATGTAGGAGAGCGGACATTGAAAAGTAAGTATAAGAAATCACTTTTTAATAATTGTTTATTACGAACTAAATTTAGCAATCGAAAGCAGCTGTACTTAATATAAAACAAAATATGTATAGGATATTATCATATCTATCAGAGAATCCGACGTACTCGGAATTTTGTTACGAACCCCGAAAGAACTATCACAGAATCCGTTGTAGAAGAAATTTTTGCTACGAATTTCGAAGAAGAATACTAACGAATTTCGAAATTCGCAGCAAAAATTTACATACCCCAAGGATATAAGTGGAATCCTGTAACAATGGGGTCATATCATACTGCTAGATCACGATCTTTCTATCTAGCACAAACAACGTTAAAACGTCTTTGCTTTTCAATCATGTCAATTGGTTCCAATTGGTTCAATAACAGGTCAAATCTTGGCAGCACTTCTATATACGAGCATTGCCTCTACATAATGGTACCTATAGCTAGATCAATCTGAATGCAGAGACAAACATAGCCAAGGGTTCATCAGTTAATATTTTTTGGTTAGAAAATTCAGGTTACCAAGTTGAAATGAGTGATTTTCCAAAGCCAGGTGTATGGTTAGGGTTACCCTCCACTTTGGGGTATAACTGCGTCTAACCTGGTAAGCAAAGTAAGGAAATTCCACTGTGCTGATGAAGAAAAGATCACTCGGATACCCACAAATAGCAGCTATCCCATCCATGCCATAAGGAGCCTAATCACGCTGCAAAAACACAGGATTACTATAGACAAGAATGAGGTAGAAACGAAGGGAATTTACAAAAGCGTTGTCTACGTCTCAAGGCTACCGGAACATTTCAAAGAAGTAATTTCAAACCGTGCCACGGGTAAACCTGATGCCATACATAATCCAATATAACCTGGGCACCACTCTTTTCGCAACTTAAAAAGAAACCCGACAAATTGAAGAGCACGTACGTCGTTTACAAAATTAACTGTCTGCGTAGCGATGATTCAACTTGTGACCTGTACTATATAGAAACCATAAGTTCTTGGGGAAAGAATATCCAACCGCCAACACGTCAGATATACGGATCAATAACCCAGGGAAGACAGCACTTGCCAGTCACATAGTTGAGAATGGCCACCAGGCAGACTTTGACAGCGTCAGAATTCTGCAAACAGAGAAGCATGCAGCAAAGGCTTAAAACATTCAGAAGACACTTTATCCAAAAATTGTACCAAATTTCATCGATAGACCAATTATCTCAAATGTTGATCTGCTTCGTAATCCATTCCAAAGCAGCTAGAGCTCTGTTCAGTTTTTCAATTTAATTGAAATAATTACATCTTCTTTCGAAAAAACTTCTTTAAAGACGTTTACCAGGTGTACCTTCCCTGGGTAAAGGTACACCTGTATGTATTAAGGAAAGATATATAATTGCACAGTGTTGTTTTCAGAGAATAACAACTTGTTACCAAGCGCTACGGTTGAAATTATTGCAATAAAAACTAAATGTCATTTTACTTTATACGATTGTTTGAACACTCGAATTCATATATATTTTTCTTCCGAGAAGACATTTTTGTTTTACCGCTGTCATTAAGTGAACCTTGCACTTTGGCGTCAATATTGTAGTAATGTGCAAAAAGTAATTATTCGGTATTTAGTATTCGATACTTGAAATGAGTATCGATACCGAATACTACTCAAAATAAGTATTCGATAATGATACTCATTTGCTCACTACTACCATGCAGCACTAACTCCATCCAAACAACCAATATCAGTATTTAAAATACACATGCATAATGTTACCTGCAAATACAAAGCAACATACACGTCCAACAAACCTCGCCTCCCTCGTTCATAAGTTCATTATGTACGTCTCGCAGTCACATTCTCACATGAACTTCCATTCTCTTACAAAAAATGTACATGAACATGATACTCATACAGTTTCAATTTGATTACTTTTCTCCACACACATTTTAAATCACATTACCACTGGAATCAGTAGTCAAGTAATCAAAGTACCTAATCAGAGTATTGATTACTGAGTCTGCATCGACTACCAGAACTCGTATCCTTTATGCCAGCATTCAAGTAATTATGTATATTAACTACTGATCTTGAATACTTTCAAGAAACCTGATTCAAAGAATTTATTGATTACTGATTACTGAGTTTACTTATTTGGAGGTGAGTAGATTTGAGTACATTTCATTTGTGAATATGTACAATCAAACATTTAATTAATATGCATATGCTTAAAAATCGCTGATAGATGCGAATGTGTATAAAAGAAAACGAAGAAGCACGTGGAATGAGAAGGGAAGGCAAAGTGTGATTTGTAAAAGTAGGTATATAGGCCTACATGTTTTTATAGCCTATATATCTACATTTGACTGCGAGACAAAGTACTAGGTATCGAATACCAACTATCGAATACTGAACTTGAAGTAATCAGTACTCATTCGTTACTCAAAAGTAATCAAATTGCACACCACTACAATATTGGCCAACCATTTCAATGACAATTAATATGCTATCATTTTTTCAGCGCTCCCTTTTGCAATGTATATATAATACAATACATGACATAACTAACCAGCATTATTTTGAAAATCGTTCATCTATGTCTAGTTCAAATCAAGCAAAAACCGTTTTCAGGGAAATTGCTCTCAGATGTCAGTTGCAAGACCGTCAACAGCGGTTTTTTTTACATATTTTATCACACAACAATCGAGTTGAACTATAAGGTTCCTAATCAGAAATAGATACCTACTCGTAAGAAGCAATTGTCAGAAAATGGAAGTAATTTAGGCCGTTAAATAATTATTATAGCTGAGGAGGCTACAATTTTCTGACAATATTATGGACATTTTTACATAAAACAGAGATTTATCCAATTTCACTATTAATTAATTGAAATTTAGTGTCGTCTTCTTCTTCAACATTCTAGCAAAACTCAGGCGAAAAAAATTATACGATAATTTGTTATGCTCATTTTTTGACAGCTGAAAATTCACTTTTCGCCACGATAGTGTGAGAAATCTATCCGAGGTTAATTATTTAGCGCAATTGACCTTAAATTTTGTATTGTGATACAAGCAGCACTTAGCTACACCTACCTCACTTTGTGTCGAAAAAAAAAATTTCGTCCTAACATTTCCCTTAAATTGCTAAATAAATATACATTTATTTTTAAGAAGCTCACCTTCAATCTGTTTCATTGGGCTAATGGCACTATTCCCATATGAGCCGGCCCAATAATCCGTTGCTGTGTAGCAACATTCTGTAAAATTTGTATTTAATCCACTATCGATGAAAGGTGACATCGACGCTACCATTGATGTGCAATCCGATGCCATCGCTCGGCGATATGCCGTCTGGTGCATTTTATATAAAAATTCGCACAATAAAACTATCCACACAACTTTACGATCACAAAAAAAGCACAAATATTAAACAATTTGAGAAAAAAAATAAATAAATAATCAAATTAACTTTCTTGTTAAAATTATTACATTCATCAGTATATCGCTTACACCAGCCGAAAGCTATAAGCACGAGAAAAACTTCATCACCGAATTATAACAAACATCGGATCATCACCTAATTGTCTAGCACTTTCGATTTGCAATTTTTCGACACTTTTATATCAGCGCAATAACCTTTTTAGCGTCAATTAAACTTTCAACCGTCCGTACAGATATTCCTCATCTGACACGTATATTCGCTCTCCTCAAAAATCAACAAGCGACTCAACAAGTCAACATCGACGCTGTCTGTCTGCGCGTAGCCTTAGATTTGTATAGATAGCCAGGCCCTCTCTGATCTCTAAAGATCAATCCGACGAAATACATATATGTATAAAAAAAAAAGAACTCGCGACTACCGCCTAATGAGCAATCACGAAAAAGTGATCTTTGTTTATAAATAAATGAAAAGTATGAAGATCGCATCCACCCGAGAAACGATCATGCTAGGAATTCCGAACGCGCAGGAGTCATATGTAGGTAACTGTCAAATCGGACCAATCGGATGGCTCCGTTTTCGAAAAGAGAATGACAATCAATCTATTTTTGGAACTTTACTCTCGCCGATCGTTCTGATCGTCGCTGCTCGCTGTCACCGAATGAAAGGGAAAATTCTGAAATTTACATCAGCTGCGGCCTGCGGAATATAAACAGAGATCAGTACTGCTAAAGGGATGTACCCTGCTTGGTTACGCCTTCAATCGGCGGGCCTAGCCGAGGCCTTATTATAAACACGCGTAAGATACAAATATCGAAATTGTTTAATTTACTTTCGAGTACCGATTGGAGCACTCGTTGATGCTGAGAATGGCTGCACAGATGAATTTCGTAAACACCGTTTGCGAGGCTTTTCTTTGATTTTCTTGTCTTCCCTGGGCTATATCAAGGTACCTATAGATAAAACCATTACAGAGGTGTTTCAAAGCAGGTAAATTGTTGCAAGAAGTCTGTAGCTTCTGGTTTTTCTCAAAGATCCATGTCTGGGGCAGGTGTAAAGCTACCCTGTGCAGTGTGCGTGTGTGTTAATTTTAACAACTTAGCATTATAAATCATGATCCAGCCCGGTACCATTGCCAGTGCTGTGCGGATGCTTTATTGTAGAGTCAAAGAGTAAATATTGCTAGAATTCAACGGAGGGATGGCGTTGTGCCGCCCACACTAGAACGCGGCAACGATCTTGTTAAAGAAACAAACAATTCAGATACAGTTCTATACTGTAATTATTTGTATTGTGATCCTTTGGAGGTGTAGTGCAGTGTAGTACTTTCTTTCGAGTTTTTTAATGGCCAAGTAATAAATTTAAATAACGATGATCTGTTTGGGAAATAAAGTTAATTTAAAATCGAAATTACCTTGGGATTGGTTTTCGGGTTAATCTAAACATAATTCTAATGGAGTATCTGTTGCCTTTGTTCATACAAAGTCTGGAATATTTTTAGACGGTAACGCAATTGCGATTGAGCATAAATCTCATCCAAGACTTTATTAAATCATTCAATGTTATGATACGAGTAGGTAGGTACTTACTTAGTGTATGTATATTGTATACCCACGTGCCAAATGTGTTTCACTAAACTAAAACTTAATCAAGCGTTCACCGGAACCTGTCCAATTGTACCTGGGGCAAGAATGATCTTTCGAAAGAAGCCATCTTGTATAAATAGAAATTAAAATTCGTATTGAAATTAGGAGATTTTTTAAATAAATTTAAAATAATTTACATCTTATCTGGTAAACTGGCCTATACCTGTAATATGTACTGTTGTTTGTACTTTTCATAACTCGATTTATTTTCGTCTTTCTATCCATGACTGACCAGACTAAGACCTACTTTTCCGAAAAGTTGCATTCACAAAAATCTTAAATTTGGAATATTATGGGGAGTTTGTCTCTCAACGAACTTTACTAAAAAGTACGAGAGCATCCATTTTCGAAAACACGCAGAAATTCGATTTCTTCTTTTGACAGATTACGAAATTTCACCAACAAAAATTTTGATGATTTCGTTTTCTCGGTTGCCACAATGCCACCTTTTATATTAATTTTCGCGTGCGGGAATATGAGTTTAAAAAAAAATTTCGATCGATCTTGTAAAATTTCGTAAACTTGGTCCTATACGGGAATAAACTCTTCAACAGATATAAAAACAAAATATGTACAAAATGCAATGAATAAAAGAAACATGTTGCTTTCACAAACTCGGAGATCAGTGTTAAGATCATGTAAAAAAAACTAAACGAAAAATACTTTCGCCTTTTAAAGAACGAAAGGACAAATCACGCCAATGAAAAAGCCGCCGTTATATTCATTTCGTTTCGCTTTCGGGTTTTTGGAGTTACATAAAACAAATAAGAAACAAAACGTCAATGAAATACATACCGCCCTATCGTGGAATCCGTCGGAATTGAGTTTCACTTCGCCTCGATTCCCTTTCACCTTCTACTGCTATCGTGAAATCCGCCGGAAAAGTTTCCTTATCGACACGTTTTTGGGAAAGGTAGTTTCACCGTCAAACGGCTGTCTTTCATTTGTCAATACAAATCTGTGTAGCTGCATTCGTCGGAGGTAGATGAAAAGTTTGTTTCAAAAGTGATTTAAATAAAAAATAGTGTTTATTATGTAATGATGTACATATACGATAGCTCTATTCTTGTAAGCATAAGAGGAAGACCGAAATAAGCGGTGTTCTTAGAGAAGAATACCAGAGGAGAAGTGAAACTTCCAGATGAAATGTGTTTTTTTAGACTGTTTATTTTTTTGACTTTAATAAGGTTCAATACTGCACAGATTAACACAAATGTTCGGCTTAATAAAGCTCTTTTTTATGTACATTTTTTTAAAACAAAAATTCTCACGATCACGACACGAGCAGTAAACAAGAAAACCTATGACATCCGCAATGATTTTCATGCGGGCGAAAAATGACATTTTGTTCGGGAAAAATTCGATTTGACGTTTTCAACGATACAGAAAAACTGATTCACATTACCCACACGCCCGGGGAACTATTCACCTTGCGGATTTGACGATACCAAAATATTTTTTTCCGTGAATGATTCCCCCCCGGCGGCGGCGGCGGATTTCACGATAGGGGTGCTTTTTTTTGCTTCCACGCAAACGAAAATTCTTATTGTTTTCAAAGTTAAGTGAACATGAAGCAAATCTTTCGTGAAAGCGAAAACGATTGAATATTTCCATCTGACAGTAGGTACAGAATCTCACCCTCTGGAGATATAGGGCATAGGTAATTAGGCCTACACAACAACGCAAGTGTTGCCAATATAGAAAAATAACCTAACAGACGGCGCGACCCTATAGATACCCTATAGAATGCTTTCAATTTTTTTTTTAAACTTTTCCCAGGAAAGGCGAACCTATAACGCTTCAACGAGATGCTTGCAGATGTATGTTAGTTCTGCACTTTAATTGCTGCAAATCGTAGTCTTCTGGAAATATATGCCCAGTTAGCGAGTTCCAAAGTTTGCTTGTCCTGTAACAGAAGGAGTTTTGGAAAGTTGAAATGCTCGCGGTTGTCAAGTGCACTGTACATGAGCATTAGAAGCCTGTCTTAAGCGGCGCCCAAAAGATGCATTTCGAGGAATAATGTCTTTGAATTCCTCGGAACATCTACCCTGGAAGTACCTCTAGAACAAGCATAGGTCAGCGACTTGTCTTCTGTGCACCAACGGTTGTAGATTCGATATGAGTGTAGGGTCTCCAATAAGTCGCACTGCTGTCAAGTAGGTTAAGTGAATGTTTTGGGGCCGAGCTCCATATGGGAACAAAATTCCAGGCCTGATCTAACGTGCTTTGTAGAGAAGGGGAAGCTGCTTGGGGCTAAAGTATAGATAATTCTTTTATCACCATAGCTACACTGAGAAAATTAATTTCAAAAATAAGGATACCAAACCGTATAGCAGCTGCAGCCGCCAGTATTGCGCTGATAAACCAAATTTGTTAATTTCGCAACAAACGGGAGTTTGCTGATGATGATTACTTACTTACTCAGGCGGCTCTACAGTTCGGGGTGAACCGAGGCCTCAGCTAACAAGCCTCTCCAGTTGCGCACTCCTAGTCGATTGAAGTCGCCTTCGACTTGCGCGCGCCACTTAAGGCGAGGTCTTCCTCTACTGCGTTGTCCCTCCGGGTTAGACTCGAAGACTCTACGAGCCAGAGCATTTGTTTTCATCCGCTCTACATGTCCTAGCTATCTTAAACGACTTACTCGCAGTTTTTCGACCAGGTCGATGTCGCTGTACAGCTCATATAGTTTGTGGTTGAATCTCCTTCTCCAAAGCCTGTCAACGCAAACGGGACCGAAAATTGTACGAAGAATCTTTCTCTCGAAACGGCCGAGGATATCTTCATCCGCTTTAGATAGAGTCCAAGCTTCAGTGCCATAAAGTAGGACCGGGGTGATCACCTTAAAGAAAAGTGTTTCAAGTGTTGAATGTTTCAAAATATTTTGGCCTTGGGCGATATACTCTGTTCCTACGGAGCCGTGTAATATTATCGTAATATTCTTCAAATTCGTCTTCTAAACATTCAAAAAAATCCATGTTAGGACTCCTGTGACTGCTGTCTATACACTCGTAAACGAAAGAATGCTCTGAAACTATCTGCTATGTTTAACATTTTACTTTCACTCGAAATGAAATCGGAAATTAATTTTTGTCTTCTACATTTCACTGTATTCGATTACGATTTCAAAATTTTCGGAATTGAGACAAAGGGAAATTGTGATTTCGAAAAAATTTCGGAGTTTCCGAATCGCTTGAAATACAGAACACTGAAAATGAAAACGAATTCACTCGATTTGCAATTTCGATTTCACCCGATTTCTGGAACCTAGTTGTATATTTTTTCCAGTCGCTTTAAATAAAAATATTACCTAACGCCGATAAAAAAAAAACATTGTTAGCGCAACAGGACCATTGGGCGCATTATTCTACATTATTTGTAGGTAGTATGTGTTTCAATGTTTGAATCCTCCCATAATAATAATTGTCCTTGTCCCTATGGATGCGGCTCCATTTTGTTAAGATAGTACGGTCAAAGTCAACTTTGTATTTTCGCAGTCATTTTGGGTACTACATATCTAGATTCTAGGTATATCTACTATCTTTCACCGCCGAAAACGCTTATTCGCTAGATGGAAACTGATTAAAGACGAATATCCATAATATTAGATTTTCAGAAGACTTCCTCTTTTACAAATTTTTGGGATCGAGCCTGCCTTATAGTCAAGATATTAACCTCACTAAATGCAACAACTTTATTTCAAATATTTTAATTTGTGTGTAGCTATACGACATTATCTATACATGAGAAAATAAAAGTAAAAACAAATTACAAAAGTGTAAACAGAAAATAACATATCGTCTTCTGTGGTACACATACAAGTAAGCATCTATGTAACTTCACAAGAAACAAATAATTGCATATCCAATGTGATAACATATTTATACGAAACAGTTACAGGAAGTCCCCCCTAAAATTAAAAAAAAAAAATGCCTTGTCCTATACTCTCGTATTATATACCTTTGACTCGATCGTATATGTAATTGCATTTCCTTAGCACATCGTAAAATTTTCTCATTTCCTCCACTTCCGTTGCACTCTGGCATTTTATTTTAAAAATTGAATAAATAAAAACAAAATACTCGCGTTTGATCTTCACAATGAATTTTATTTTTATTTCGTAGATGAAAATACAAATGTGAACAAAACTCCCTATGTTATCCTTAGGTTTAGTAAAAAAAAAAGTTTCTTAAACTAAGAAACTGCACATTTACACTGAACATTTAAATTTAGTTTATACTAGTTTCAAACGAAGAATGACACACGCAATTATTAAGAATACCGAGTAGTTAAGAACTGCTGCAGCACCCTTGGCAATAGGTATATCCTTTGAATCGGCTGGAATGTAATTGCATCCAGTTCCCTCACATGTGTAACAGTCATCATTGCGACACTTTTTGTCTGCTTCGGCCGATGAAAGACATCCCCTCATGAAGGCGTTGGTATCGTTCAGATCTGGTGGCAATGAAATTGAATTGTTTATAGGTTAATTTTATGTATAATAATTTTCATCTTGTGATTTTTTAAAAATCGAATCATAAATTTGATTTTGTATAAAGTTTTAGCCTAAAGAAATGTATAACATTTTTTGTGTTTATTTATTAGAATAATTAGATATTAAATTGTGTGTTTATAAATAAATTTGAGAGCTTATACTCGACTCTAACCTCGATACGATGGGAACAGAGAATAAAAACCAAATTTAAAAAAATGTATCTCTATTAAAATCGAAAAACTATTCAATATCTAATATTCGAGTCTATTCTAAATATATTCGCAACTGGTAACAAGACTCTTAACCAATTTCAAACGACTTACTTGCTGTTTTACGAATGAAGCACTTATCTCCAAGCTTGTAAATGGGGCAAACTCTTGGTCTAGCGAACGTATCACTAGCGCACACTCCGGTTCCATTTCCAGTACATTGCAAGCATTGTGTTCTGTGAGTTGGGAAGACCTTTGAAAAACGAATTAACATAATTAGTCACTTGTCTTTTTCCCCTTTCAAAGTTTGCTACTTACATTGCGATTGCATCCTTCCATGAAAGTACAGATCAAACAATCCATTTCATTCGAACAAGCGCTGGCAGTCTTGTTATCTAAATCAAGAGAACATCCTCTGATTGTAGCGCCACCTGTTGATAAAGGCCTCTTAGTTAAAGTTAAATCGAAAGGTATAAAATTTGCTTACCCAAAACACGTGAGTAACATTTCGACGTGCTATTTGAGCATTCTTTCGCTAAATATCGTTCCGGGTTGGTTGCGCACTTAGGATCAGTATTTGAATTGCACTGAACGCAGGAATCTGTAAAGTATTGATTATCATCATCATAAAAAAGTAAATTGAAGAAGCAAATAAATATAGCTAGTCCGCAAGTAATTTTTTCTTATTCTAGTTGTCATGTGTGGCGGTTTTATTATCGACAGTATTATTGCTGGCAAATCGATGAGTCAATTATTGATAGATATAGGTGTGAGCGTGCTTTCGATATGACATCATTTCCGATAGGAATTGACAGTTTAACCGTCATAAAATGTTAAAACTTTTTCGAAACTTTTACTACCTTTAGTGATTGTAGAGTTATCAGTGATTAGTTTTCCCGCCTCTATGATAAGTTTTTTTTTACTGAAAAGGTTATGAGCAGTGAAATTTAGGACATAGAAATGCGCCCATATTTGAAGATGTCGTTACTACATATAAAACACAAGTTTTAACATTATTTAGAAAATAATGTTTGCACTCTATTTTATACGACTTCTCCTGCTGAAGTTGTTAATGTTGTCAAAGTTGCTGTTGATGTTGGTGTGTTTATCTGTTTCTCGCTTAACACAATCATAGCGCTAAATATTCTCACTGTTCACACCACAAACCAGTAAGAAATAAACCATAACGGACTTTACCTACAAGTACAAGCTGCCGGCGGGCCCAGGATTTTTCATGTATTGGTGCTGTACAAAATCAAAGGAGCGCCATTAACGCAAGCATACCTACTTGAAAAATCCTAGGCCCATGGTAGATCATGGAAAATCATTGCCGCCATTAATTTTGACATTTGCACGTATTCACAGACAGGGTAATTTTTTCCGGGGGGAATCGGGTATGTGTACGGGAAGTCGACGGTCTATTGAGAAATGGAGGGTGTACCCTAGCGGCGACAATTTGAACCCTACTAGACATACACATTTGACAGATCAGCGAAAAAAATATATGGAAAAGAAGCTAAGCGCCACTATATAATTAAATATTGTGAATAATAAATACATTTTTCATGTAAAAACATAAAAATAAATGCCTAATTAGTTTACGCTAATGGAAACTAAAGAAAAAGTGTTGGATCGAGCGTCGCAATGTGGTGCAACTCATATAGACAAAATGGTTTAACCATTAACAAGATTCTTAGTTTGATTTCGTGGTGGTTTGAAGTCATCGAGGATGCATTTATGACCAGACCAGTTACCTCACTCTTTCCTGGATCTTGTATCACATAACCAGCCTTGACGAGCTCTTCCCCTTCCCAAATGGAGCGTTTTATGCCGCTAAAATATTCTGCAATATCGCAGATGGTTATCGAGAAAGTTTGAGATAAATCTCGGTTAGTTGGGTCCGCTATTGGTATTTGGGATAATGCTGCACAATAAATGGAATATTAACAATAATTTGAAGAACTTTAAACAGTTAAAAAAGAGTCTTATCCAAAAAACAAAATTGTTTACACGAAACCAAAACAAGTTTTTCATTCCACTTTTAAACAATTTAAACATAATTTTATGGACCCGGGATTATTTTATTTTTCATAAACAATACTTGAATTTTAGACCGACAAGGCGTTTACCTCGATTATAATAGTTTTTCATTTATAAAATAAATAAATTATCTGTACAAAAATACACGTACCGCTTACCGATGACAGATTTTTGTATGTCTGATAGGGTTCTTTTCTTCACTACCAGATATCGCAGGCCAACTTGTACATTTGTCAATTCTTACTGGTTTGTGGTTCACACCGCTCCGCTATGAGTTTCTAATGTGACCGCGTTAAGTGCCTCCTAGGCGTACACAGTACACAATGGCTGTGTTCCATTGACCGCTAGTCGTCTAGCGCATAATATCACTGATGGAGGAACGCCGGCCGGCGCTAGAGATCTAGCGGTCAATGGAACGCGCGCAATGTGAAAAAAGAAACTACTTTTGAGAAGACGTTTGAGTTTAACGAATTTGTGACAGATCATGTAAATATTCATTAATGCCTTCTGTAAACAGGCTTTATAATATTACCCAATAACCGATAAAATAATTTGTTATGTTTGAACGATTTGGGGGAAAAAAATGGCATTTGTATAAGGCCCTCATTTCATTTTTGGGGAGCAAAGTTCTAGCAAATATTGTACTCTGTTTCCTCAGTAAATAAAGATAACCTCAATTTATTTGTTTACTCTTATTTGTTATACAGGTGACAAATATTAGCGGTGATTCATTGCTTCAATACGATCAAGCAATTGTATAATGGGTGACAAGCCCACATTTGCCTGGGTCGCAAATTGGGGAATTTGGGGAAGCCGTACGGTGTTCCGACGACCAACGCTGGACTCAAAAAGTATCGTTTGATAGCCACGGATCGAAAATGCATGGACATTTTCGCTACGAATTTAATCCGTTGTAGTGGAAATTTTTGCTACGAGTTAAATTCGTAGCAAACATAGCTTGCTGTGATAGTTCTTTCGGAATAACACAGAATAAACTAAAAAACAGTGAAGTGCTGCTACGCTGCTCCGCAAGCCCTTTGCAAATACAACAAAGTCCAACTTGGATGGGTACCAACTCCGCGTTGTTTATCTCAGAATGTAATTGCTGAGTCAATTGGGCTACTTTCAGCGCCGGATTTACATTTTTTGGGCCCTAGGCCTTTAGAACAAATGGTGCCCTATTTTATATTTCCTTTTATATTATCTGGTAAATGTTGTCTATTGACAATGGACCTTACCAATAATAATTTTTAATTATCAACTTAAATATTTTGACGGCGACAGTAGATATTTTAAATGAAAATATTCACCATTGTGAATGCCTTGAAACTAAAAATGATTTTATTAGTATATGTTCCACTAAATCTGGCCGTCGACTTTAAACCAAAAATCAGTGGCTGGGACGCGTCAAATGTAACGCTTGACAAGTTTGTTGTGCAAGTGTTTTTATTTGGGATTTAAAAAATAAGTTTGTCTGCATTGCCCATTTTGAATATACAGGGTGTTTCGAAGTTAAGTCTCAATACTTTGGGAAATGATTCGTGGGTATAATGTAAGAAAAATAGTTATACAGTTCAATGTGAATATAATTTGCTAAGAATTTAAGAAAAGGCTTACTTTGGTGTAGGCAGCTTGACCCAAGATAACAAAAAGAATTCAGCAGTGTATAAACAAGTGACGAATATCTCACATATTCGTCTTTACTACCAATGGATCCCCGTAAATTTGCAAACCGTTTTCCAATTCCAATGACGATTCCTAGATTGACATTCGCACCTAAGCCAAGCATTTAACACGATATTGGTGAGGTGTCGCTTGGGATTCTCAAATGAACT
Organism: Cheilosia soror; assembly: GCA_949372485.1. NCBI lineage: Eukaryota > Metazoa > Arthropoda > Insecta > Diptera > Syrphidae > Cheilosia > Cheilosia soror. The sequence goes on along the minus strand of OX443563.1, from coordinate 71,087,991 downwards.
CGCCAGCGAACAGAATTTTCTTCCGGGGAATTCGAAGCGAACGAAATGCGAACTGTAGTATTTTTGGGGTACAGTGATAGATTTAAAAAACTATATTCAAAAATTGTGGTAGATCCAGCACATTGCGGCAAAAGTTACACACATAGACGCATAGTTTATGTCTATTTATAAAAAAACCAAACCAAACGAAAACTGCAAACTATGTAAAAACGTATAGGTACTAGGTATTATGAATGCCTAAGACATTAATCTATTTTTAAATATATAGAAGAATTTGGTGAAGTTTCGTTTTAATCCTTTTGCCAATCATAGCTTTTTATACCTTCCCGTCAACCACAAGGTCTGGCCAGACCTGCACAGGCACACATTTTGCATAAAAATAAAAGTGACAAAACAGAAAATATAAAAAAAACTTATTTCCTTTTTAAAACCCTCGATTTTTATAACCCACGGATTCTTCATTCGCTCTCCTATCTGCACAGTGTTACCAACGACATGACTGACACAAAAGAATGAGAAAAAAATTGCATGCATCAAATAAAATCATAAAACATGCATAATTTGAATTATTTGTGCGGAAGGTGCATGAATTGACAAACTCTACTCTCTATCTAAGGGGTTTACGGTATATCTACGAATTACCAAAACACAGAACATTCGTGTTGACTCTATCATGGAATTTCAAAAAGCTGTGGCCATTGTTTCTTAGAGAAAACTCGGTTCAAAAGTCGGAAAGGTATGGCCAGGCCAGACCTTATAGTTGACGGAAGGGGTATAATCATAATCTGAAAAACGCTTCTGTCTATCAAACGAGTACATTAAAAAAAAAAATAAACATCACAGAAAATATTTTCGTTGACCCTATCCTGAACTTTCAACAAGCTATTGGCATTATGTTTTAAAGAACTCCCATCAAAAGTCAGAAAGGTCTGGCTAGATCTATAGTTCACAGAAGGTTTAAGTGATGATTGAAGAAGAATAGGGAAGAATTGGAAGGATCGTCATGTAAATTCAATTTCAATTGTTGCGTTTGCTTTGCAGTTTTCGTGGTGCCCCATCTGTCGTGATGCCATAGGCCTGGGCCTAGTTGGCCTATGGGTAAATCCAAGGCTGGCTACTTTATTAGGGCTAATTAACGATTGTGAACAAAAACTACGCCTAAACCGCTCCTACAAGGAAATCCTCAATCTGAATAAGGAAGGCATAAGAAAGCTAATGCGTTTTCTCAGAGGCCATAATGAGAAAAGGAATCTGTCACCGGAGAAAGAATCCAGGTAAAAATGAAATCCTAACAAATAATATGTGATTGGCCGGCACTTCATGGGTTAAGACGAGCGATAGTCCGCATACAAAATAGCCGGATAGAATAAAACTAATGAATCGCAGTTTCGCAGCCTGACAGCACCATGAAACGTAACATTAAATAAAGAGTATTGATGAAATGGACGCATTTAGTCCTTACCTTGCTGGATGTAAGGACTTAACGGTAAAAATTCAGAGTTACATATGGGCGGAGGACCTCGTGCAAAGCTTCCTCCTTCTATGCAAGCAACACCTTTCTTTGTAAAGCTCAAATAGTTAGGTACATTGATCTGATTACTTATGTTACTCAAATCATTTTAATTTAGTCTTAATGCACAATAAGGCACATTAAACCAAATTTAAGTGAAATCACAAGACGCGATAAACTAGTTACCGAAAGTTCAAAACATTTTAAAGAGTTCTCCTTCTTTGGGAAAGTTACAGAGACGCTTCTATGTAAGTAATCTATATAATCAAAAAAGCTTTTAACAGCAAAATTGATTACTGGAGGTAACCTAAAAGTACATAACACATAAGTTATTTTCAGCTTCAGCGTCATATATTTGAATTTATAGGAAAAACGACAAATTCTACATCGATCCGGATTAAATAATATTTGCTTAGTACATAGATGGGGAAACGCCCCTGAACAAAATTTTTGTTAACACCTAAGCAATCACTATAGCACCTGGCATCGACACACGCATACACAGAACATGATATCTCTTTTTATAATATCTCGCCTTATCAACGATAAAGACTAATTGATAAAATCAGACTTTGGGTATTGGTAATAAGGGACTTATTCAATCATTTCGTATTTCCTTCAAAATTTATGTAACATAATTTCCAAATAAAATCCCTTCATTTTGAGAAACTGCATATTTTCGAAATATGTACATGATTCGAGCTCGTTAATGTCACTATTAATTTGACACATGTTGACTAATTAAAATTCTTATTAATTATATAACACAATTTTTGAGCACTTCAGTTAAATGTTTAAAAAAAAAAAACTAATATTTACCACTACTGACATATGCGACATAAGCGCATGCCACAATAACTAGGTACAAATAACGCATTTTTTTAAAGGATTAATCGAATGTACTTAAATATACAGAACACAAGGTTAGAACCACAACTTAACGCGACGCTTTTCGGATACAAAATAATCAAGAATGTTTTGCGTCAACTTTGGTCTATATGTGTAGTGCTACCCCTAAAGGCTAAAACCTCTCGTAATCTTATCAATTTGTCCATTATCAGTTCCAGCTAAAATGCTTACACTAGGTGTGAAAATGATAACGCGACATTATTATTATTTGGATGAAATGAATTAGTTTTTTTTTCATATTTATGTATGTATGTATCTTACCCTTGCCTATACTCGATTTTATGCAAATAAAGGATCGGTGCACTCGATACGTAATCTTTCCAGAATAATGTTGTCTTTCTTGAATTATTTTTTGAAGTAGCTCTTGGAAACAGGTTATTTGGGGTACAATCTGTAAGACAGGTTTTTTTTGTAAATTAATTTGTTGTAAATTTTGCAAAGCCAACACATATTTATGACGTCGGCTTCGTGTCCAGTTGACGTTGAATCATGGTTACTATCGCTGTATAGATAATTTCGATTACTAAGAAAATAAGGTTGAGTGTTCCCATGACGGTTTGCAGCGTCCGGCGGACATAAAAAATGACTTCTTAGATAAATATGTGGTTTTGCAGCAATATACAGAGTTAACGGTTAAGTATACATACGTCTGTCTATTTTTACAAAAATATCGATGATATTTTGCTACAAGTTTCATCTTTGATTGCCGAACTATAGAGTTTTTGTTTATATATAGGTAGGTACATACCATTATTATGAAAAAAGGCGAAAAATGCACTTATTGAGTATAACAATAAGTGTCGGTGCAATGGAACACAATTGGAACGCCTCGGCTTCAAGAGTATTTCGCCAATACACTGATGGGAATCGGATCCACGACAATTGGGTTACACCTGATGGGTCACCAGGTATAATGACATCTTCAAAGGTCGAGCGCTACTTTGATAAGAACCCTCAGGAGCAGGAGACTCAGGAGTTCCTAAACTTGGTTCAAACGGTAATAATGTAAGAACCTTGAATATTTACGTCTCTGTAATTATTCAATCAGCTCATTTATGGGTTTAGTTTGTCCATTTGCATTGGCGCTATTCTACGATACCCGGAGGCCCAGAGCTTAACTTCAATGAGGGCCGAGGCCTGTGCTAATGCCTCTATTACATACATACATACATACATACATACATACATATAGGTAGATAGGTACCATTATTATATTTTTTTTTAATATAAGGGAATTTAAATCCTGGAGCACTCAAGACCAATCCCGGTCTACCAAGCAGAAACCCTTTTTGGTGTTTTAAAAATTTATTTGAGTTATCATTGTACGTTTTTAATATTTATTTTAGTGTATTTCAAGCAGAGCTCCATGCCATTAAAGAATGCGCAAACCTTATATACAATTCAAGTATACATATATCAAAGGCGCTAACATCCTCACGGATAGTCAAGTAGCTATAAAAGCCCTTAGCTCACACATTATTGACTCCAAGTCAGTTCGACACTGCTTCAATTCCCTCCAAACACTTAGTTCAAGGAACAAAACCAGATTATGGTGGGTCCCCGGACATAAGGGGATTGAAGGTAACGAAAAAGCTGATGAGCTAGCCAGAAAAGGCTCGGAAATCCCTTTCATTGGACCTGAACCCTTCTGTGGAATCTCAAATCAGCCATAAATCTGGCTATAAAAAGCAGGGAACAAAACAAAGGTATATCATATTGGAAGAACATCCCAGGACAAAAGAGCTATTCAGCCCTTCAAAGCAGAAGCCAATAAGATACTAAATCTTCGTAGGCACGATATCAAAAACTTAGGCTACCTCACGAGTCACCACGGTCTGCGATATCACCTTAATAAAATGCATTTAGTCGACTCACCGGAGTGCAGACTATGTCTAGAAGAAGACGAAACAGCTGAACACATCATATGCTGTAAAGCTTATCTCATCCTATCTATCAAATAGAATGCAAGCTGTTAAGGTAGGTGACAACCTATCAGATTTTCTTCCAAACAGTAGTGGTGTCCCACAGGGTTCCATACTCGGTCCTTTACTGTTCTCCCTATATGTCAATGAAATTCCTTCGATCATCAAAAATTGTTCGTCACATATGTATGCAGACGATGTTCAGATGTACTACAGTTGTGATCTTGGTCTCATCGAACATGGTGCTATGTAGTTACGTGAATGAGGATCTTGAGAAAGTAGCATATTGGGCTCAACTCAATGGTCTTGCTATAAACCCGTCGAAGTCCAAGTGCTTGGTTATATCCAAAAAAAAAACTCGACTTATCTTATTTTCCTCGAATACTTTTAAACAACGCAGTTATTGATTATGTCGAATCGACCAAGAACTTAGGAGTTATTTTCAACCGCAACCTCACCTGTTACCAGCACATTACGATTACTGTTTTGAAGGCATATGAAGTGCTACGCACTCTTTTGGTCTCCCAGCGGTATACTCCCTTAAAAACGCGTGCTATGATCGTGAAGTCTTTAATTTTACCGATCTTGGTCTATGGATGTGAAATTTTCTGTAGTTGTAACTATGTGAAATTTCAATGTTGTTTTCAATAGTACCATTCGGTATATTTTTGGGCTCCGAAGATATGATAGAGTCTCTAATCTTTCTTCTCGACTCCTCAATATGCCGCTCGAGAGCTACTTCGAGCTTCGTACGATATCTTTGCTGTATGATGTACTGCTTACTCACCAACCGCGATATCTTTACGAAAGACTGACGAGGTCTTTTTCGGTTAGGTCTGATCAATTAATTCAGCCTCGTTACGCCTCCCTGACATCCGAGCGCCAGTTTTTTATTAACGCTACTCGTCTCTGGAATTCTTTGCCGCGCCATATTAAGAGGATAACAAATCCAACAAGATTTAAGTCTCACTTAAGGCATTACTTTGCCACTTTATGAATTAGTACACTTCTCTTTTCTTTAACTTACTTTAATCTTCTTTCTTAGATCTACACTATTCACCTTTCCTGTGTATTTCTCTCCTTCCTTCCTTCTTTTCCTTTATATTCTCTCTTTGTTTTAGTATTAAGCTCTCTTTTTGAAATGTATAACCTATCACTAGCTTATAAGATTTTATATCTTAATGTGTATAGGTATCTCAAAATATATGAAATGAAAATGAAATGTGAATGCCCGACCCTTTGCGGTATAAGAATGAAAACCAACAATTGAAAGCATTTCTTTAATTGCCATACATAGATTTATGAGTATAATGGCAAGTTAAGCGAAGTAAGACCGAAATGGAAAAACGTTTGCACCCCCTTGTTTCAATCCTTATAGGACGAATTTTGAAAAACGATGAATGAGACATGTAATAATTTTGTCTTATCTATCAAATACAAACTTTCAAGTACATACGGCTAACCGTTTGTGAGACCCCCCTTACTCCCCGCGACCTCTTTACTCCTGAGCAATTCGCCATTTAAATTAGCAACAGCATCAAATGTTATTATAAGTAAATGAAGAGTTACACGAAGCTTTTTTTTGTGTTTAAATAAACTAACAAAAATCGCAGCAAAATTTGGTGGATATCGGATGGGTTTTCTTTTCATTTTAGGTAATTTTCTATCTGACATAATATCATTATGTATTATGGGATCAGTTCTATATTGTACATTCTAGAGCCAAAATGCGAATAATTACACTCGAAGTTATAGGTAGATTGTAGATTGTAGGGGGGAGGTGGTATAGTAAATCACAGATCACTGCGGCCATAAGTGGGCCTATTGTGATGTCCTCCATTTATAGCTCATCCATGATGCGGCAGTTTGTAATAAAGGCGGCTAGCTCTTTGGGTGTGCTGGCAGCCATGTCCACTGCTTCGAGGTAGAATTTACCTAACGTTGACGTGTTTTAAGTCCAATAATATGTGTTCCGCTGTTTCTGTGTCCTTTTTGCATAGTGTACAAGTGTTGTCTTGTGCTATGCCCATTGCCATCAGGTTTTTTTTGACTCTACAGTGCCCTGTGAGAAAGCCTGTGACCAATCGAATCTGACTTCTACTTAATTGTAGTACCTAGTTGTTTCGTTTTTTTTATTGAGAACTGTTTGGCATGAAGTTTTTGGCTTGCCTGTTTCCTTCGGTGTTCCTCCAGAAATGGAGCTTCTTTTCGTTCAGGCAAGTTTTCATACTACTTTTTATAGCGTTGATTGGTAGCCTGCAGAATGATCTTGGCATCATGAATTGGGATGCGGATCCTTTTCTGGCTAATTCGTCTGCTTTTTTATTGCCTTCATATTTGCAGGATTTGGAGGCAGTCCCATACCAGTTTTGATGTTATTTCGAAGGCGTCAATTGCAAGTAGAGCTGCCTTGCTATCAGAATGAATATAAATATTCTTATTTGTTATATAGCCCTGTTTAAACTCTTCTCTAATGCAGAGTTCTATTGCATGTATTTCGGCCTGAAATACGGAACTGCTTATGTCCATACTAGCGAATAGGGACGTTTTAGTGCACGGATCGTATACTCCAGCTCCAACTCCTTCATCTGTTTTGGATCCATCTGTATACCATACAAGTGAACCGTTGGCAAATGTTGGTTTGTTCTGTTCCCAGTTTAGATGGGCTGGGAATGTAACCTTAAAGTTGTGTCGGAAGTTATAGCGTGGTAGACATTTGTCTGTCAAATGGGTTCCAAGTAGTTCATTTTGTCTGAATTCTTGTAGGATATCATTGTGGACTATTGAAAAGGTTTATATCGCGGCGAGGGAAAAGCAGAGTGATGTACTCGGACAATGGTACGAATTTCCAAGGAGCCGCTCGCGTGCTATCGGAAATGTCAAAATTTGTTCAATCGAGGGAACATAACGAGAAGGTGGCCGAACAGTTGGCTGCAGAGAGCATCAAATGGGAATTTATTCCTCCTCATAGTCCTCACTTTGGTGGACTTTGGGAAGCTGGGGTCAAATTGGTGAAGCGCCATCTTCGTCGTGTTGTTGGAAACAATATCCTAACGTTTGAAGAGATGTGTACTTTGCTAGCCCAGATCGAAGCCCTTTTAAACTCTAGGCCCCTTTGCGCTCTTTCCGATTCAGATCTTAATCCATTAACACCTTCTCACTTTCTTATAGGAAGACCATACACCGCGATTCCGGAACCTAGTTACTTGGACATTTCTCAAAATCGGTTGGGTCGTTGGGAACTTGTCCAGAATATGATGCAAGGTTTCTGGCGACGATGGCAGACCGATTACTTAACGTCACTTCAACAGCGCTCGAAATGGAAGGAAGTTAAGAAAGAGTTTCAAATTGGAGATCTGGTTGTGATCAAGGAGCCAAATTTACCACCTTCACAATGGTCTTTAGGACGAATCGAAGAAGTTCACCCCGGCAATGATGGTCACGTGCGTGTTGTTACTTTACGTACTCCTCATGGAAAATTTAAGCGCCCTATTGCGAAATTAGCTCTTTTGCCGATTGCCTGAATTCCTTCAGCGGGGCCGGCATGTTTGAAAACCTATTTTTGTTAATCTTGTTAATTTTCTTTTATTATTTATTTAATTCAAATAAACATAATTAAGAAAAAATAATAAAAGAAAATTAACAAGATTAACAAAAATAGGTTTTCAAACATGCCGGCCCCGCTGAAGGAATTCAGGCAATCGGCAAAAGAGCTAATTTCGCAATAGGGCGCTTAAATTTTCCATGAGGAGTACGTAAAGTAACAACACGCACGTGACCATCATTGCCGGGGTGAACTTCTTCGATTCGTCCTAAAGACCATTGTGAAGGTGGTAAATTTGGCTCCTTGATCACAACCAGATCTCCAATTTGAAACTCTTTCTTAACTTCCTTCCATTTCGAGCGCTGTTGAAGTGACGTTAAGTAATCGGTCTGCCATCGTCGCCAGAAACCTTGCATCATATTCTGGACAAGTTCCCAACGACCCAACCGATTTTGAGAAATGTCCAAGTAACTAGGTTCCGGAATCGCGGTGTATGGTCTTCCTATAAGAAAGTGAGAAGGTGTTAATGGATTAAGATCTGAATCGGAAAGAGCGCAAAGGGGCCTAGAGTTTAAAAGGGCTTCGATCTGGGCTAGCAAAGTACACATCTCTTCAAACGTTAGGATATTGTTTCCAACAACACGACGAAGATGGCGCTTCACCAATTTGACCCCAGCTTCCCAAAGTCCACCAAAGTGAGGACTATGAGGAGGAATAAATTCCCATTTGATGCTCTCTGCAGCCAACTGTTCGGCCACCTTCTCGTTATGTTCCCTCGATTGAACAAATTTTGACATTTCCGATAGCACGCGAGCGGCTCCTTGGAAATTCGTACCATTGTCCGAGTACATCACTCTGCTTTTCCCTCGCCGCGATATAAACCTTTTCAGAGCAGCCAGAAATGCGTCTGTCGTCAGGTCCGTAACCATTTCCAGATGAAGCGCCTTGGTAGTCATACAGACAAATAGCGCTATGTACCCCTTAGCTAGCTTCGGCTTTCTACATTTGGACAAACGAATGGTTATTGGTCCCGCATAATCGCAACCTGTGTGGGCAAAGGTATAAGATGGTTCAACACGAGAAGATGGCAAATTTCCCATAAGTTGGGACGATGTAGATTTTCGGAGGCGAAAGCATGTAACACAATCATGAACGATTTTTCTGATAAGATTTCTGCTACCGATGATCCAGTATTCCTGACGAATTAATGCAAAGAGCCCAGATACGCCAACATGAAGATACGTCTTATGAGCATCAACCAAAATAAGTTTTGTAAAAGGATGTTGCTTCGGAAGAATAATTGGATGCTTAATTGCGAATGGAACATCTGTAGCGTTTGAAATTCTTCCGCCAACCCGCAGCAGACCTACATCATCGAGGAAAGGGGACAACGAAGATAATGAAGAGGCCTTCGAAACATAACCATCATTTTTAAGCGATTGTATTTCCATTTTAAACGGAAGTTGACACCACAATAGACAAAATTGTTTAGCAAGACTGAATTCAGAGAACGAAAGAAGACCAAATGTTCTATCCTCTACTGTAACTCTGCAATTTCGGCTGAAACGAAAAACAAATCCGACAATTCGAACAAGCCTTCTCCACGACGATATATTACAGGATAATCGCTCCAACAAATGTTCAACCGATGACGCTATAAGCACAGCAGTGGACTTCTTTCTTTCCTCAGGAATATTTTCAACATCAGCAACACGATTTATCGGCCAGAGACTTACATCTTTGGAAAGCCAGGCAGGACCTTTCCACCAAAGTTCCAGTTCATAAAGTTTTTTGGGTTCGATTCCTCTTGAGGCACAATCGGCGGGATTTTCTGCTGAGCAAACGTAGTTCCAGCAAGACCGAGGCAAATTCGCTAAAATCTCCGATGTGCGATTTGCTACAAAAGTATTCCAACGTCGGGGGTTAGAAGAAAACCAGGCTAGAACAATCTGCGAGTCTGTAAATGCCAATGTTTGAAGAGGAACGATGTCCAACGATGACTGAATTAGATCTATCAAACGGGATAAAAGGAGGGCACCGCACAGTTCAAGCCGAGGAATCGAAAGTTGTTTAACTGGAGCGACACGAGTTTTTGCTGCAACCAATTGGACCTCAATAACACCATCTACGATACTGCGAGCGTATACCACTGCCGAATAAGCCTTCTCGGAAGCATCAGAGAATCCTATTAACTCAAACGATTTAGAATTTAGTGTGAATCTCCTCGAAATCCTAATGTTTTCAAAACAGGATAACTCTAAACGATAAGATTTCCAATTTTCCGCTACTTCTATAGGTAAAGGATCATCCCAACCTACTTTTGTTTTCGCAGTCCACAGCTCCTGAAACAATATTTTAAACAAAATAGTGGAAGGAGCCAGGAAACCAAGGGGATCGAAAATCTTTGCAACCTCCGACAACAAATTTCTCTTGGTGAGTACCAACTGATCAGGTAGGGTAATTTTGTAGGAGAAGGTGTCACGTTGAGGGTTCCAAACTAAGCCGAGAACCTTGGTCCATTGTGATGCAGCATCCAAATCCAGAGACACACTTTCATCACAGTTGATCTCTCTTAAAATAGGCCAACAGTTCGAGCTCCACTTGCTCAACTCCAGGCCACCACAAGAAAGCATATCCACTATTTGCTTCTTCAATTCCAAAGTGTCTGACACGGAATCCGATCCCGTCATTAAATCATCGACATACATATCATGCAAAATTGCATGAGACGCGATTGGATATTGATGTTTGTAGTCCATGGCTATCTGACGCAGAACCTTCATCGATAAGAAAGGAGCAGGTGACGTACCGTAGGTAACGGTAGACAAGCGAAAATGTTCAATGGGTTCACTAGGAGATTCCCTCCAAACAATTCTCTGGAAATCCCTATGTTTTGGATGAACCCAGATTTGCCTAAACATTTTAACGACATCTGCACAAAACACATATTTATGAAGGCGAAACCGTAGACAAACGTTGATTAAGTTACGTTGGAGTGGTGTTCCGACATGCAACATTTCATTGAGACTGTTGCCATTGGTGTCTTTATGCGAGCCATCAAAAACAACACGAATTTTGCTGGTAACGACAGCATGATGTGGCAAGTAGAAAACGCTTCCCGACGTTGGTTCTATTTCCGCATCTGGAATACGCTCCATATGGCCTAGGTCCTTATAAAATTTCATGAATTTACGATACTCCAAACACAAAGACTGATTATGTGAAAACCGACGCTCCATTGCAAATAATCGAGATAAGGCCCCAGAGATGGTATTAGAGAATTTCACGTTATTTTGGCGAAACGGCAATTCCACCATGTACTTCTTGTCTGGTGTACGAGATAACGTTTTGGAAAAATGAGCATCTACTTCATCTTCGGAATTAAGAAGAGAAAACTTAGAAGGAACTTCTTCAATCTCCCAAAAAGACTTAAGTATCAAATCGACATCTACACCGGCGTATAATGATACAATTGATGTATTTGGCATACTGCCAGTAACGACCCATCCAAATATGGTTTCGTGAGCAACAATATTTCTCCTCTCATCAATGCGATGACCATTCTGCAGAATACTCCAAGCTTTGTCAGCTCCCAACAAAATATCAATAGGTCCGGGAGTATTGAATCCTGAATCAGCCAGGCGAAGGTCTTGAAGGACAGAGATATTGTTCCAATCGAAAGCAAACGATGGAGTTTGTGAGGTTATTTTCTTTAAAATATAAGCCTCAACTTCAATTTTATTCGAATCGAAACGAGAATTTAATGTTATGGTTACCGCACCATGGGTAACACCAGCTTCCACCGACGAAATTCCAGATATAGGTAAACGAGCATGAGAACGACGAAGATTTAACCTATTCACCAAGCTTTCTGTCACAAACGAAACCTGTGACCCAGTATCGAGCAAAACACGAGCGAGTTGAGTATTTCCGAATGCATCAAAAACCTTAACGACAACAGTGGGTAGGATGCCAGACGGACTAGATACATTTTTGATATGATTGCTAACGATCGATGCAATAGCATTGGCACTGGTGGATGGCTCACATTGAGCACTCAGGGATTCTGTAGAACGATTAGCGTTATCCAAATGAACTAAGCTGTGATGTCGAGTATTGCAGAATGAACAACGAGTTTTAACTCGACAACGTGCCGACGAATGCTTGGTACCAAGGCAGTTATAACACAATCGCTGATCCCTAACGAAGCTACGACGAGAACTAACGGGCAAGGACAAGAATTCTTCACACTTTGGAAGCAAATGATCTTCCTTGCACTTTGGACACGACGATTGTACTACGGATAAGCTTTTAATGTTCGTATGTACGCGAGAGTTTTTGTTCATGCGGTTTTTCGGATCACTAGATTCTAGCGCATTGCATCTAACCTCTAAGAAGTCTATGAGATCTTGAATAGTAGAACACTCAGAGTTTTTACTTTCGAGTGCCCACGCCTTGCGAGTTTCTAAATCGGTTTTACCAATCAGCATATATATTAGCCACGGGTCTCTGCTTTCAGATTTCAAAGCCGATAACCCCCGAACGACTTCATCCGCATTGTCCACAAGTTTGCGCAAGTGAACTCCGTCGCCCGAAGCCACGTGAGGCAGTTTGATAAAACTTTCGATGTACGCGTTGACTATATATAACGGTTTATCGTACCGACCTTCCAATTTTTCCCACGCCTGCTCGTAATTAGAGTCAGATATGGTTAAATGATTTAACAATTTGGCAGCTTCATCACGCAAGAAACTCTTCAAATAACGAAATTTCTGAGATCCCGACAAACTAGAGTTACAGTCTACAGTTTTCAGAAACATATCGCGGAAACCCGGCCAATCACGATAATCGCCGGTAAAAGGCTGTAGCTTCATGGGGGGAAGTTCTACATCGGAAGCACACACTTTATTTGACCCCGTAGAAACCGATTTCCCCAATTGTTCTAATAGAGCTGCCTGTGAGCTGACTAAATTAGTCAACGAACTCGTGGATGCATCGCCTCCCACCGGGACCGGAAGCGCCTTTCTAATTGCTTTTATAAGCGCACTTTTAGCCGTAATATATTTGCATTCAACAACTTCAAAATCGGATTCAGGGTCACCGTACCCTTCTTCAGTATGGAACGCAAAAAGTTCCTTTTGGCTGTCACAAAATTCCTTCCATGCGGTTTCCAACCGTTCTAAGCGAACTTCTAGAGCCGAATGTTCAACATCCGCGGGAATATCTTGCACGAACTTGTAAACGCGTGTTATCGCACCCTTTAAATGCCCACGAGCTTGTTTCAAGACTTCCATTTCGCTAGAACTTCCTTAAACCAACCACGTTATTTCCTCAAACAAATATCCAACTCCTACAGCAACCTGGCAGATCCTCGCATGCACGTTCCAAAATCCAAAGACGACCAAAATCGACAGACAGCAACAAACGAAAAAACAGGCGAAAATATACCCCAATAATTGTATTACCTGTGTTTAAATATGTCGCTAGCAACCACCAAATAAATCATCCGCGAAAGAAGGACCAATTTTGTATCGAGCAATCAAAGTAAATCAAAAAAAAAAAACCAAGACAATTTCGAAAAACGTTATAATATAATTTTAATCAATTGCCACAAATCAATAATACCAGATGGTTCGCTGGTGCCAAAAACGACGTGTTGACTGGGTGGTTGCTAGAACATAAGTGAGGAGCTCTAAGAAATTACATCGCATATGCAAATGCAAGCGCAAGTTGATAATTGGAATTGAAACAAAAGCTCGAACTGTAATGCTCTCACGAGGATCTACAGTTGAGTTGATACACAATTCAAGTGCAAGTGCAATTGGTTTATGACAACGGCACTTACATTATGCATATGCGAGCAACCAAAACCGAAATAGAAATTAACCACTAAATATAGCAACCAATCGAACCATAGGGTATGCAAGGGTACATTTGGTAATTTTTACACTTAGCAAAAACAAAAATAAGTTTAAACTTAAATAATTCAAATAAACATAATTAAGAAAAAATAATAAAAGAAAATTAACAAGATTAACAAAAATAGGTTTTCAAACAACTATATTGGAATTTGATTCCTCTTCTGTGATGAGCGTATAGGCGTTAACCATTGCTTCTTTCATGATTTCTAGATTAAGGGGTGGGATGTTTAGGATAGCCTCGAGCGCAGCTGTTGGTGCAGTTTTCATTGCTCCAGTTGCACAGACACATGCTAGTCGCTGTATTTTATTGAGTTTAGCCTGTGCTGACCTCTGCGTTGCTTTATACCACCACACGGCGGCTGCATACGTGATGATAGGCATAGGTCTTGTTATTGCCGTATACTTCTAAAGTGTCATTTTGGGGTTAAGTCCCCAGTCTACCGAGTAGAGTTTTGCTGGTCCATAAGGATAACCTGGCTTTGTTTTGGTAAGGTGAGAGTTCCATGTGAGTTTTTCATCTAGTATAATTCCTAGATACTTAACTTCCGTTGTACAATGTAAAAATTATGACATTTTCTATTGCTCAATATTGACGGAAGTTTTAAAGAATAGAAACATAATACGTACATAGGCAAATTTACTCTTCATTCAATGCCATATTATTGACCAAATATTTTTAAGCAAATATTTCACGTTTTACAGACAGAACACAAACAAACAACGTTCCACCTGTCGTTCATATAGCGAATGAAGCAAAACTGATAAGAAGATAAAATATAAACTCCGTGCATTCAAATATGTAGCATTATTGTGCAAGTCAAATATTGTATAAATAAATCTGCAACCGGAGCTGCCTAACGAACAATAGCCTCTTCTCAGAAGTCAGAGGAACCTTGGGCGGAATGAGGTTCGGGGTAGAATAGGATTTTGTCAATAACTTATCTTGCTGTCATTCAAACTTGACAAAAAGTTGATTTATATCTCAGTGGTGCTGGTGTGTGATCTCCTAAAAGCAAAAGGTGTCGGACGCGTGCGCCGCTTTGTGAGTTTTTTTTAGCTGTACAATAAACGGGTTTCTTATAAGTCAATCACTCTTAAACACATGGCTCGAGGCAGAACGGGACTGGGATTTCAAACCCAAGCCACTCAAAAAAAAAAATGTTTAAGCAGTCAAAAACTTCAAATGCTCTAAAAGAAAAGAAGCCAAGGAAAAAAAATTAAGGGAAAAACGCCACCAGTTCCGAAGACGAGGGTGCAGAGTGCAGACGCAGATAGTCTTTATTGCAAGGAGCTATACTCAATATCGACGGAAGGATGGTGTTCCTGTATTGGGTGCACAAAATGGACCCATAACTATTGTGCAGGCATTGAGAGTGACGATGAAGCGACGTTGGTTTGCGAGTTATGCAAAGAGTAAAGCATTATCCCATTCTACCCCATATACCGGGGCAGAACGGGAAAAAAAGGTTGCATTTAAAATGCATTTTTTTTTATTATAAAAAAACGTGTAAAACTAAAAACATGTCTAGATACAAATAAAAGTTGAAGTCATTCATTAAAAGTTAAATGATGTTTTAATTCCTAAATTTGCAGTAAATATACGGTGTTAAGGCAAAACTGACCAGTTCCGCACTGGGTTCCCCAAATGTTTTATTTAATATTGCTACATGTATGAATTATGTAGGTTTGCTTGTTGTAAAGGTTCTTGTTATTGAAGACTATTGAGCGAGGGCCTCAGATTCGATACCCGGAAAACTAATATCTGAAAAGTTAAAAGGATATAAACTTAACGTGTGATCCAGTCGTGCACTTTAACAGCCGTATTTATTAGATTTCCTTAAAACGCCTCTGAGAGCTTGTTTAGTTAAACATCGCGTAAGAATTTACGCAGCCTCTACGCTACTTTGCTGAAATTGTTATTTATAAACATTTTTCCACTGTTGCTTTACTAAACAGGGTTGATGTCCAGATAAGGGGAAATATATGAGAAACTATTACAAAAAATACAGAAAACTAGTACTTTCTTCCACTGAAACCGACATCAGCTGTTTTCTGACAAATTTTTTGTGTAAACAAAAATATTTGAAATGCAGAAATCAAATAATATGTAGGCACCTAATGATAACTTTCACTCAAAAAATCCGTGCCTAAAAGCAACTGAGCTCTATGTTGCTGATCCTGATGGCCTTATAAAGATAAAAAAAAAACAAAACAAATAGGTATCAATATACCGGATGACCATTTATTTGGCATTTTGTAAAAATTATTACATGGCACACAAACACAAAACTAGATTATTTCTTAGGATTTTGTATCACAGGCGAGGAACACCAATAATTAGAGCTGAAATGAAAGTTTCTAAGGGATATATGCGTATCAAAACAAAACGAATAATATCACCAGCACGAATGAAACAAATTGCTGCAATAATTCTACACGATTTGCGTTTAAGCATTTTTATTCTTTTCAAATAGAAAATAATAATTAGATTTTTCAGACTACAACGCGAAAAACTAAAACGCAGGTCGATTTAAAAGAATACTCGAAATAAATGCAAATTTTTGTGATATCTCGATTCACGATTCCACCCCAAAAATGACATTTCCAAAGAAAAAACAATTTACGCAAGCTCTACGCAGCCTCTAAACGCAAATTTTTGTGTTTAAGTTACGCGGCCTTAAAACTACGTTGCTTAAGTTCGAAAAATGTTTATAAATAACGTTTTCCTGCGTAAGGGCATTTTAGAGGGTGCGTAAAGTTAAGCAGGCTCTACGCCACGTTTATAAATACGGCTGTAAATATTTATTTTTTTGTAAAGCTCAAATGACGACAATTTACAACTACTAACTAACTTTAGTTTCGACTTTTAATTTTTCCCTACCAATAACCAATTTAATCGAAAGGTTTACTCTAAACACGACGTTAGTAAAAATTCTAGTACAATTGATGTCAAATCTTGTACGAATTTGGAAAAATTGTCAGATTTATTCGAGCCAAATCAGCTTTTACATTTTTTTTAGCTGAAATGCAATTATTTCACACAATTTCATGGTAGGCACGCACATATAAATACATCATCGGAAATAAATTGAGCAGAGTTTTCTGGCCGCATAATGAAGTACAAGACACATTTTTGGTTTGGGTAAACATTTTCACATAATTTAATGTATTCTATCATGCCAAAAAGATGAAAAATGTTCCGATGGTACCGAATCAAATCACAGTCATTTTACAAAACAAAAACTACGACATAAAAGAAACTATTAGGGTTGCTTGACAAAATTTGTCAATTTATTTTATTTCACAGGCTACTGCTAAATTTATTTTGTATAAAACTATCCCATCAAAATTACTTAAATAACTCTCCGCGATTCTGAATTCAAATTCTGAAGCAAATTTCTCTTCTTTTCAGAAGAAGAACTGTCAGTTGAGTGCCAATCGAACGCTTTCAGAAGCGTTTTCTTTGTAGGTCTTCTTTCCACTAATGTATGTACATATTTAGTACATATTCCGAATATTTTATTTATCAACCTCATCACCTTGTGTTAGACCCCATAGCTTGGCAATGTTATCTCATGCAAATATCTCATGACTTAAAAAATATCAACCGATATGTTACCAAAATACTGTCAAAATCAGCTGTTATGTGTCCCTTCATTCGAAGACAAATGACAAGTGTTCAATAATTAATTTAATAGGTGTTTTCTATGCGATTCCTATTACAAAAATTAAAACCATCACAAGATGACAGTTACCATATGTGTTTCAAATTACTTCAACGAAAAAGAATACTACATAATCGATGGCAAAAGTGTAAATAAACAATTGCAAAAGCCTCCGCGAAGTAAACTCTTAAAATGTAGACTAAAGACTGAAGCTGATGGAATAGATGTTTACTACTTCATTCGAGAAATTGTTGAATATTCCAACTACAGAAAGAAACTTACTGAGAATCCCATTGTAAATGAAAAGTTACTGCTAATTAAGATAGTTCCACCACAAAGAGAAATTATCGATTACAAATGGTATTTATTTATAACAAGCTAAACAATTCTAAAATTTAATTTTTTTGTAAATCGCTTCAAGGAATCGCATCACATCTCATACATTATGGGAAAAAATTGAAGTCGACTACCTAATGTCATGGCTATCGACGCTTGGCGGGGGATTCTCAGCTCTAGGAGAACAGTTTTCAAGATGCGTAAGTATAAGTTTACATTCCTAAAATGGAAATTTTAATTCAAGAAAGAATGTAGGTATATACAATTTATACCCTATGAGCGCAATTTTATCAAATTTATTGCTTTTCGAGGCAGTATGCATGACAGGCTTTTCTGTTAAGGAACTAGTACTCGAAAACAGCAAGTACAATGGATCGCAGAAAGTTGAGCGCAGCTTTTCGCTTGGTTTCTTATCACGAGGCAATATTTTGTACCACAATGAGTAGTGAGTTAGCGGTCAATGTTGCATTAGTTCAGCAAGGTCTTCTTCAATGGCCAAAACATTTCATCTTTTGGCATATCTAGATTGTATATGTACTCCTGAATTAGTCTATATTCACAAATTTATATCTTAAAGACCGTGCTATGGTAATTAATAATTTTACAATTTTTTTCAGGCTGAAACAGCAGGCAAAATATCACTGCGACAGCTACAGTTGGGCTTGCGTTTGGGTGATCCATTTCTCCAGGCACGTTGTAAACTCTACTACAGCATATCACTGATCCAAACTGGAAGACTGCGTGCAGCAAAACACCTCATCCGGGAACAATACAAATTCGCCATCACTCAAGCGGCAATCGACGGTCGTTTGCTAAACATGTGTCAAGGCATCTGGCACCGCCTGCAGTATGAATACATGCTGAAGCAAAAACGAAAACAACAAGCACTTACGAATTGCATCAATTAACACCAAAATTAAATTAAGACAGGGAAAACAGCTACACCATTAAATGAGTGGGCTATTCTCTCTCATTTGTGATCCAAAATTCAATGGGCCGTATTAATAATTATGCTTAGTATTCACCTTCACCTTTAATTAAAACGAAAATCAATTCAATCGCCCAATAGTTACCTCATTTCACCGAATGCCAATGCCAACGACATTCTTTCATCAAAGTCGAAAGGTGCCCTAAAATTTTACAAGCAGAAACAAATCCCACTTCCCACGCTAATCGGGGGATCTATTCCAAACTAGTTATATCCCCATTGTGAGTATAAAAAAATAAAAGTTAACACTTCTAAACATAATTACTGTACCGCCCAATGTAAAACAAAAAACAAATTCACTTCAATAAATTTTTATTCTTTCTATCAACACAAATGTATAAAATATTTTCATCCTTTTCTCATACAAATATGTAACATTTTTATCCATTAAAAAAAGGAAATGGCATTCAATTGAATTTAGTATGCGAAATGCAGGGTTTTTGTTGTCCTTTAAAAAATATATATATAGTTCCTTTGCTTTAGGTTGTTTCAGTTTATTTAGGTTTTTTACTGAGCAAGAGTACCCATAGGATCCCACGCTGGAAGCACAATTGGTTTCATATCAAACACTTTCAGGACATCTGGTCGAACTAGACTTTTGTCGACAACAACTTCGAATGCGAACTCTTTAAACCATTCAGCGGTCATTACGAGATAGCCCTTTTCGCCACGATCCTCGCCCCAAGAGTTTTCAACGCGGAATTTTGTTGGTTTACCATTTGCCTAGAGAGTGAGTCAGTGTTATGCAAATTAAGGATTTAATTTCTGTGTTTCGCTGTACTTACATCAACTGATACAGCAGTAAAGACCATGGCGTGGGTCATAGCCGATTCTCCATACAGGAGACGATCAGCTTTGGACAGAGTAATTTGGATATCAACATCGAAGACCAACTTGAAATCGTGTCTGTAAAGAAAAAAAAAAATCTTATTATTTAGTTTTAGAGGAAGAAGTAATATAAATTGAACTGCAGCAAAGGAGAATATTGAAAGGCGCAGTCGTTTAGAGATTAGTATGCTGGACTATTGAGCGAGGGAATCAGATTCAACCTTCGGAAAGACACATACATATTACACTTTAAGGATTTTTCCAATGTCCAACCTGTCGCTAATGTCTGAGAAAGCGTCTCAACTCGAATAATTCGTCTGACTGAGCTCCTGAGCTCATTTTCGCCGCTACTAATGTGCTGGGTTTCCACCCGACCACTCCACGAAACCCTTTGATAAAGAGTGGCGGTAAGCACACCCAGCAAACCCCTTTTCCGTGGCGTTTTGTAGGCGATATTCTTGTGTCGACAAGAACAAAAACTGACGCATCGATTGTATCAAAAATAATGCAGCAAAAATTAGCATCGCCTCGTATTCGTAGACCAGCGGTAGTAATGTGTGCGGAAAAAAAAACAATCAAAGAAAAACAACAACTTACATCGCCAAGTCCTCAATGCCTTGTTTGGAAGCAAATCGTTTGCTAACCTCACAGCCAAACCAGACAGGTTCGCCCTTTTTCAGGCTCTCCGTAACCATTTCCATGAGCAGTTCAACCGGTTGATTATTGTACAGCACTGGACGGCCACCAACAACATTGCCCAAACAGTCCACAGTGTAAGCCGTATCGTAACGACTAGTTGGACGGGGATCCGTAACAAGGCAAACCTATTGTTGAACAATTATTTATATATATCTTTTTAAAGAGTGACTCTTCCTTACCTTATCTTCGACATTGAATATTGGTTTTACGTGATGGTTGTAGAATTCTAACGGCGAAATTGGACCTATGCTGCAAAAGTTCTTACTCTTGTCATAGTAGTCCCAAGTGAAGGTCTGTGGTGGAATGCCCAAGCAGATGCCAACAATTTTGTACACCTCACCCATCATAGTTTGTATGGCGGCTTCAAGAGCTCCCTCGGCCGGACTTGAATCGTGAAGATCCCTCAAATTTTTGGCATATTCTCGTAGCTGAAATTAAAAGAAAAATGTGTTGGCACACGACCGGATATGCATATCCAATCGATCAGACTTACTTTACTCTTGAGGATGGCATTCATGCGCATGCTAGCCTCACAGCTGTAACTCTCTGGGAAGCATTTCTTTGGCATAAGACCGTGTTTTGTAATAAGATTCACTAGCATATCCCATTGGCCGCCGTCAGATGTTGGATCCTGCAATAGCGACAGACATTTAGTTAAATGCTTTCCGCAAGCAACACTCTACTTACGTTCAATAAAAACGACACCAAACGCCCGTCAACTTTCTCGCCACGCTCCACCGTGTTTACAATGTTATTCAGAAAATAATTGCATCTCTCTATCTTGTCCCAATAGAATAGGTATCCCTGAGAGAACTCAAACTCGTCCAGAGTCAGCGTTTTGATAAACGGCACCCGAATGCAATTCAGCGCCGCAAACAGCCAGCATCGGCCAGAGTTCTTTTGATTGGTAATTGGTTTACCTTCGCTCTCCACCTAAAGTCACAGAGAATTTGTATTTTAACAGGGGCGAGCACAACTCAATATCCAATGTTTACCTTAAAGTTGAACACATGATTGGTAATCTCCAGTGATTTGCGCGACAGTGCTACATCAAATGGATCGACTCTCGAGCATACATTTTGGGCGAGTAGATTTTTTGGCTCGCTGTAGAAGTCCTTGCGCCATTTTTCCAATTGTTCATTTGTTATTGGAGCTAAAAATAGAGGCGTTGTTGGTGTTGGTGATGATGGTGTTGTCGCTGACGATGCATTGGACGCATTGGAACAATGTAATTTCATTAATTGTTGTTGGGTTAGGCGCAAATTTCTTTGCATAAGCAGTGAATCTCTTCTTAAATGACGATACAACATGGAAGAGGTGGAATTTTTTTGTAAACGCAAAACTGCAATAGATTTGGAACAAATTTTTGGGACAATCGTCATTTAAGAAAAGACTTGAAACGGTTGAGTGCTCCTGTAAATGCGGGTGCGGGGAATGATGTGCTTTAATTTCTGATGATGTGTGGGAAACGTGTCTAATGTTTTCATCATATAAAGAAAGCCAACAAAAAACACAAAAGCAATGTTTAAGTGCCATACTTTGTGTAACCTTACACCAAATTATAAATTGCTTTACCAGGACGTGTCCAATGTGAATTTTGACCGCAGTTTTCTGTCAATTAGAGTCGCTAGTTCTTTACAATCAAAGGTGTAATGTAGACAAAGTCAGTGCCATCGTAGGTTATTGAATGTTATTGCCATCTTATGGACAAGTAAACAGTGTATACCGAAAATTATCTTTTTCAGATCAACCTCATGATGCATAAACAAATGTTTGCGGAAATAACCTTTATATTTAGAGTTGTGCAAGAAGAAACTGTCACGAAGATAACAGTTCTGCACGATGCAGAACGGTGTTAAGATACGAGCAAACAAAACAGTTGATCAAACAGGATTAAGATAAAATTTGGAAAAAATTCCTTAGGGGCTATTGAACTGATTGAAATCGTTAACATAAGGATTGCCAATAGGACACGTACAGAACTGCTTAACAATTTTTTAATTTAATAATATTTTTGTCAAATAGCAAGCCAACTTTCGGTATTACCCCATTAAAAAGTCATTATTAGACTATCTAATCAAATTAGGAGCAAACTTAGCGTGAAATACAAATTGTAGGGGATACAACCAAAACAGAGATCAACTTAAAAATCTAAAGCGAATACAAACTTTCAAAGTGAGATGAGTATCAACTGAGGAATGCAAACATCGCGGAATAAACATCCACAGATGTTCTTTTTCTTTTCAATTGTCAGTGCAATCACATACACAATACCTGACTGGCTGACTGCCTTCTCTGGGAGTGCTGCTTAAAAGTTATATATGACCACCACCCATCACGTGGAAATGCAAATGAATCTTTAGCTACCCACATATACAAGATACGAGTTGCAGGTTGGCTTAATTGATAAACCACAAATTATTCATTGTTTAACATCCAATGATCTGAGTGCCTTGGAGTCTGATTGATTGAATGCACTAAGAGCTTGTGTTACCCACTGGGTTAGCTGAACAAAAGAAACAGCAGCTATCGCTTCTGTGCGAGCTTTTTCCCATCGCAATTACAAATGCACAAGTAATTGAAAAATTAAAAATAAATTCTGTGGTAGATCCTAATA
Source organism: Cheilosia soror (assembly GCA_949372485.1). Taxonomy (NCBI): domain Eukaryota; kingdom Metazoa; phylum Arthropoda; class Insecta; order Diptera; family Syrphidae; genus Cheilosia; species Cheilosia soror. The sequence goes on along the minus strand of OX443563.1, from coordinate 71,065,052 downwards.
CAAAAACTTTTTAACATTTTGTTGGAAAAGCACAATCGCATTTGAGGCAATATTTCACTTTATACTTGAATGTTTGCCCACAATTGGTTAACCAAAGAGATAAAGCTTCGTAGAACAGAAGCCATCTAGTATTTGGTTTGGTTCAACTCTGGAAAAATAGAAAATCATACAAAACAGTATTGCATAATCTGTTAATTTAACAGCAATATCTACCCTCTTGATACGAATTGCGATTAGAGATAAATAACCATATTCGGCGCACGGCTCGCAATACATAGTTGGTTCTCCCCAAAGATGCCAACGTCGTTTTACAAATCGTATATCTTGCGAACGAGCTACAATATCCAAATGCAAATAACACACAATATAGCAACAGTCGTCAAATACACAAAGAATGGGGCCCATAAAACAGCGTGAAACAACAAAAGAAAGGAGAAAGTAGGTTGTTGGTTGGTACGACCATACAGGAGCAGGGCTAGGGAAGAAGGGGCCCAGTTATGAAGCTGATGTTTGCTGTAGCAAACTGACCGCTGCTGGTTTGCATAGAATTATTGTTTTGATAAAATTTACTTATTTTTTAGGGTTATGATGACAAAGGATTGAGTGATGAATTTTATAAATTGCTACTTACTGGAAACCATTTTAACTGCTGAACAATTATAAGGAAAAATGAATGATTAAATTAAAAAGAAACTGGACGCTTTGTTAGAAAGGAAATTTTATTTTATTTTGTTGGAAATATTTCTTGTATTTTTTGCTTTTTCACAGATCTCAGCAAATTGACATAAACTTCACGCACGACGACGACGAACGATGACTTTCCCAAAGAATGACGAGAAATGGAATAAATACAACGGAGTGCATCCAGTGCATTATAACGGCATTTTGTATGTGACCTTGATTAGCTAGCGTTGACAGCTAGAGTGAAAGGGAAATTTTCCTTTTGGATGTGTTCCGTTGGTGTGAAATATCAAAGAATAGTTGTAGTGATAAAATAGAAAAAAAAACTTTTTGTTACATAAACCCAAACCGATAGGGTTGACCGCTGAAAAAATTATCAGATATATCCGCCTTAGATAATGTTCCTTCATAGGGAGCTCCGCAATGCCACAGTCATATCATTAGCTTTATAAAATAATATTATTTTATGATTTTCCCTACGTTTCGTTGGTGTTGTTCCAACTTTTGTATAAGATTTTTTATCTCTCTTTTTTTTTATTGTGGTAACAATATTTTATCAATAAAATAATTACATAATTTAGTTAAGCCCAGTATCCTGCTCGCGCTAAATTTTATCTCCCACACAAAAATGTCTACAGAGATAAAATATCGAGGCAGTTTAGCAAAGCAGTATCCTGTTCCGCACGCTAAATTCTTACTTTCATATAGATGGGACATACTTTAGGTTCATTCGCGTACGCGGTTTAAACCGAACGCAATCGATAGCAATCGATCGTAACCGCACGAAATCTATATTCTATACACGTTCTTATCAAAAATGAGAGGAAGAGAGAAAACCAGCAAAATAATGAGTAACGAACATTTCCCCACCTCCTGGCTCGAAACAGCCCAGTGAATTTCTACGGGCATGTACTGATAAAACTGTCAAAAGCAAAAAGTTGACAGATAGGCGAAATTAAAAAAAAAAAATGTTTTCCAACGGTTGCCCCGTTATGTTTTCTGTGACACTTCTATCCACATCGCACTCTATGTCACGAATTTAGCAACGGTTTTAGCTAATGTTTGGAGAGCAAAATTGGAGAGCCGCTAAAATTTAGTTTCGCTCGAGCAGCGTTTAGCTTAAGCTGGAAATGGCTCGAAGTCAGCGATGCCAGATTACAAGATATATCTTTTTTTTTCAAGATTTTTAAGCTTCAAAATATGTGCAAGACTTTTTACCTTTAATTCATCAAATTTCAAGATTTTTTATATTGAACTATAATTTCTATGTCTAAAATTTAAAATAGCATTTCCTATGAAAGAAAGTGGTTTTCTAATCCTTATTATTGTCAGTGGAAAAAAAACTCATGCACGACTTCTGTTATGCACTGGAAACTATTTGTGGCATATGATAAATTGGTTCAAGGAAGTTACGAATAAGAATGATCCTAAATAGCTATGTGGCTTATTGTGGAAGAAGTCACTTGTATAGCAGGACCAAGGCAATAGCGATTGTTAAAAAAATGCACCATGTGCACCTCCGTTGGTAAAAAGACCTAAGTGCACAAATATTGATACCTTAGCCGGCTCTCATACTGAAGCAATAATCAACTGGCATGGCAATAGGAAACACGCAATATTATCGCTCACAATTATTTTACTTTCAATGAAATTAGAGGTCTTACATCAAAGGAACTCAATTACGGTCGAACCAAAAATTTTACTGATTGCAGCATGTTGTAATTTGTAAAGCAAAATATATATTCTTTCATAGTAGCAATATTTGTCATTAGTGACACGTCCCTAGGCATTTGCGCATATAAGTACTACGTTTTATTAATGATTGATAGTTGACCGATATAGTCCATTTTCAATACCAACGACACGACGACGACGCACGGTAAAGTCATCTCACAAAATTTCTTGCTTTGACTATTTTTAAGGATATTCAATTTGATGTTTCCTATTATTGTATTTGGAAAACTGCCATAACAAAGTCTTATGTCAACGGAAAATTTAATAAAATTAAATAAAACGTTAAAAACTTAATATGTAAACAGTTCTTCCGAAACTTGTAAACGGAGTGCCTTTTAAACTTGTCCCTAACTAAACAATTTTTTTTCCGTTCTAGTTTGTTTTTTCTAGAGATGTAACGGATATCCGGTTAGTATCCGTTATCCGGCCTATCCGGCTCCTTTTCTGATATCCGGCACATTGCCGAATAGACTCTTGGTATCCGGCTAGTTGCCGGATAGTTCTTTTAGTAGTAAAATACAACAAAAAGCGTTCGCAAAACTGTTCGAATCACGCTCACTGAATTTCCGAGACTACGTTTTACCAGTAAATTTGTTCACTGCACATTTCAGTTCATTCATCTACCGCACATCCAGTTAACACCGCGTTTCCACGAGCAACTTTTCATAGCCTGCAATCTGTCATTTTTCAAGCATGCTAATATGGCCATTCTATGGAAATCTGCTCGTGGAGATGCCGGGTAATGGGATGGCCGAGTTGTTTTTTGCAGGATAAAACATGAATGTATGTGTCGCAGTATGCATTTCTTCAACCGGATACCCGGCCGCCGAATATCCGGCTATTCGGCCTTATTACATACCGAATATCCGGTATCCGGTATCCGGCTATATTACTATCCGTTACATCTCTCTTTTTTCTATATTTTGGAAAAATCTTGAAAAAAAAGATATTTTATTTTGGAAAACAAGATTTTCAACTTTTTCATCTGGGAACACTGCTCGAAGTAGCTCGAAGTAGTAGCTCTCTGAGAGAATTGCGCTAAAATTTTCGAAATTGACAGCTTTCTACTGCCTTGCTCGGAAAAGTACGCGAATGGACCTAATATGTCAGTCCGGTATAACAATTGGCGTATTTTTTTGGAAGTGAGTATAACAAAACCAAAAGTGAGTACCTATACAAGTTTTGCATGTAAAGCCCAGTATCCTGCTCGCGCTAAATTTTATCTTCCATACAAAAATGTCTACAGAGATAAAATTTAGCGAGGCAGTTTAGCAAAGCAGTATCCTGTTCCGCACGCTAAATTTTTATTTTCATATAGATGGGACACACTAATTGTCAGTCGAGTATAACAATATTGTGTGTTATACGTACTACGTACAATTTTGTTATACTCGGCCAAGAAAATGTCTCCACTGATTTAGCTCGCGAAAGAATTGCCTTGTACATTAAAATCGGCGATAAATTTTGACATTTTCGAAACAAAACAAATTTTCAATTGACTATTTCGTGGAATACTTGATAATCGATGTAAGTGAGTAGGAAAAAAGTGAAAAAAATAACAAAAATCAAAATACATGTGGCAATGAAATATGGGTGTGTGTCCCATCTATATCCTGTACAACGAATTTAGCGAGCGTTTATCTGTGCTGTGGAGAGAATTGCGCTCGCTAAATTTTAGCGCGAGCAGGATACTGGGCTTAAAAGTAAAAGTGAGCTACCTATCTATAGATTCTCAAAAAAATACGCCTAATATTGTGTATTATACACACTACGTATAATTTTGTTATACTCGGCCAAGAAAATGTCTCCACTGATTTAGCTCATGAAATGATTGCCTTGTACATTAAATCGGAGATAAATTTTGACATTTTCGAAACAAAACAATTTTTTAATTGAATATTTCATGGAATACTTGATAATCGATGTATAACAAAAATCAAAATACATGTGGCAATAAAATATGGGTGTGTGTCCTCTCTATATCCTGTACAACGATTTTAGCGAGCATTTATCTGTGGTGTGGAGAGAGAGAGAGCGCAAGCAGGATACTAGGCTTTATACATGCAAAACTTGTATACTCATTTTTTGTTTTACATGCAAAATTGTTATACTCACTTCCCAAAAAAATACGCCAACAGATGAGTTTACTAATTTTTATTTTGGAGTAGAAAATTCAGATAATAATAATTGTTCACCTGTGCCCATATTGCACTTATCTAGGAGCACTGTCAAAGAAAAATATCCCCCGAAAATTCAAAAAGGGAAATTTTGTTCTTTCATGATATCACACAACATGACAGCATTTTCATTTTGCATGAATCGCGTGGAGACAACAAAGCGCGCGTTTGTTTTTGCAGGAAAAATATGCTGCTGCTGCTGCATAACTTGTAAATACGTTATACCGTGATATTCTGTGGCAACTGAACATCATAACATCGGGCCACACAAGGTAACAAATTCGATTTCTAAACGTGAAGCATTATTTTTCAAGGGGTATTGTTCTATCCTTTTTCAGGCCCCTCAGCAAATGTCACTGAAATGCATCACAATCGAGGTTCGCAAGAACTTGTATTGCGCCAACGTTTACCTAGAGTTTGACCATGGCCTAACCGAAACTGAATATGTTAAAATTCACATTGACAATGCCAGCATTCGCCTGCGGGAACACTCAACTGAAACTATAATTCCACTGCAAGAACACTTTACCGTACAGGCACAAACTTTAAGCAGTTTAGTAGTTGAAGAAAACAATGCTAGCTTTCGTATGACAATCGACGCTATGCCACAGTTATCTGTGTGGACAGCAAATAGTGATTCTGGTCAGAAAGTATCGAAACTTGTACCTGAAATAGCACCATCGAGAGGAGTGGTTTTAGCGTGCGGCAGTTGCCAGAACCAAATAACTTGCAATGACCAAAAATTTGAACGGATTCTCGAATACCCATCTGGATCCATCGATGTCGGTGAGTTCTTTTGTCATCATGGTCCCGATTTAAATTCTGTACTTGTACCCCGACTGAATGATATGTTCTATGGATTCTACTTTGTTGTCTTGAATGCTGACTGCTTGAAAGGTATACGTATTAAAGAGGGTCATGCTTATTGCCGTCGGTGTTTAATGCACTTCGGGGAGACCCTGTTTAATGGCAAGGCAATGAAAATATGGACAGACTCACTCAAAGGACCCATCTTCCAGATGGTTGACACAGATTTGCAAGTCAGTCAGTTAATGGCGAAAATACTCGACGAGTGTTCCATAAGTAATGAACTACACATCATGCAATTCTCCAAATCAATTGTGGAGGCAGTTATGCCGACACGACAACAAAAATACATTTTACTCAACATACTCGAAAGGAATCTGGATATTCTCAGAAATGCAACTGCCTCATCTGATGGTCTCAATAACAATGCTGGTCATGTAAAGTTAGCCAAATGTAAGGCAAATAAAGTTTTGTATCAATATCATGAGAACGAAACGAATACGCTGTTGAAATCATGGAAGACTGACATCAGTGTACACTCTACAAAGGTTTCACCCACTCTGTTCACTGCACTGCTGCGTAGACTCGAGGAAAACTCGAGGCTATTACCTGAAGTATATCGTTATAGCAATGAATTTGTTTTAAGTTATGTTTTTTACTAGTCAATTTTTGTTTGTATACCCTTCTTTCCTGAGTATATTAAGTTTGATACGTAAGTTTAAACTGAAAAACCACTGATGATTTCTATCTAGCCATGTCCGTCCGTATGTTGCTAGTGTTGTTGAGCCCTGAGTTTTAAAAAGCTCGTCTATTGTTTGTAGGTTTACCATCACTTATCTTCCAATAGCACCAACCTACGGTGTTGAATCATTTTGGGACGGCTCAGTTTGCCAAACCGGAGTGCATCTCTGCATTTAAGGTAATGAAATATTTTAAATTTAATGACAACTCTACGCGAAAAATAATTTCCAAGTTAAGTTAGTGTGATTGCTTTTTTTGTAAATAAAATGTGTAAACAGTTCTTTAATAAAATTGTTAAGAATAAACACTTCAAACAAATAATTGGATCCAAATATGTATGTACTTGGACACAGCGATTATAATATTTATTTATTTTTTGTTCAACTAGGGAATGCCATAATATAGAGCCCATACTGTAAATCTCTGATCGTTCGCCCTTCTTTACGCAGGGGTTAGTCGGATTTGAGTGTGACTGATATTTTGGTGGAGTCTAAGCTCAACGTTCCGGACTTTATATCACAGGATGATTGGACAGCTGGCAGTGCAGACCTCAACCTTTTGGATTACAAGCTATGGTCCATTCTCATGGACAAATATATTGAGTGTTTAAAGCGAGCCCTTGTCCGATCAGTGGACAATTTTCTCATAATGTGGTGCGTTCTGCGATCGGTGATTGGGCAGACCGTATCAGGTTACCTTCCAGCGCATTTCCGGCCATTTTGAAGAATGTGTTCTATTCTACGATCTCAAATTCAATGAGAAGTGATCAAAATTTAATTTTATATTTGCTTGGCACTGCGACTGAAAATTGGTTGAACAGAAATTTGCCGCCTGTCCTACTCTAACGAGACCATAACCAAACCTTATCTTCTGGAATCTCCTCGTTCTCCAAGGCGGCCTTTAGAAAAAAAAAAAAACGTTCCACCTCGTACTAATGTAGTCATCTACTTAAATACATTAAATACGGTTTACGACTGTAGGCAGTCTATGGTAAAGAAGTGCAGCTTACGATCAAACGGTTCAGTGCATTCGGCTCTTTTTAAAGAATAAAACAGCAAAAATGGGCTATCAGACAAAAAGAGAACAAAATGTGAAAGCCTGTTCCTTTCAGAGACGTAATAATTAGAGGGAACTTATTTTAGGAAACCAAAGCATAACTACCATGGTTTCTACTTGACAGAAAGTATGGATCTCCCCTAGTAGTGTTATTAAAGATATTAACAAATGGTTCAAAAACAGAAAAGGGAACACGCCTTCTAAGAAAAGAACAACTATGTAATTATCAACAAGTCCAACTGGCAGATTACTAAAGTGTTTTTCTAGCTGAGATCTGCGCTCGGTTGCGCCTTTGAATTGATATTCTATTAGCTGACAGACAAGGTCTACTCATCTTTTTGTTGTAGCCAATTGTGACAGCTTACCGACACCGCAATGTTTGCGAAGGTATGTTGTGACGTATCAGCACACGGTTAAGAGAAATTGCAAAGCAATTGTGGGGGAATTGTTAACGCAATGCAACGTCATATATATGTTTCTTCTTTCGATGTCTCTTGATACGTGTATGCAAACAAAACCCAAAAAATGTAAATCTTATATTTCCTTCATTCATGAGGTCTATAGCTTTTAACAGAAGAGCTTCATTAATGTTGTATTAAATTTGGCAACAAAACAATGAGACAATTCTTGTGGTTGTACCATAGCAAATAACAAAATTCTTGCTTGTGAACGCAATCGATATTAAAAGCCCAACGAACCATACATCCTGTGATAGAAACCAAAAGCCCTGCTCGTCTGGGCACTAACCGGACACTACATCTTGGAAAGGGCTAAACTAAACTGTGATCCTTACGGATTGACTTCTGCAGAAGTTGCAGCAAACAATTTCGAATGACTTTGTTAGTTCCCTGATCTATAAGTACTTCAAATTTTAGGGCTCGCGCATACGGCTACGATACAACTCATAATGCACAAAACACGTTGCAAACATGTTTACGACAAACGGCAAAACACAAATTAGAGATGCCAGTCAGTCACTTCTGAACTTTCTACATGATACTCGTGTCATTCAATAGATCTGTGCCTGGTATTCTGTCAGCGCTTAATTTAATTTGTTGATATCTCAAGGGAAAAGAAGAACCTAAAAGGGACTTTCCCGGAAAATACGGGACGGGTGGTCACTTATGACCTTCTGAGGTCGCTTATATTCACCTCTATTCCCGTTGGCATTTGTCGTATACGACTCATGTTTCGTGTCGTTGTAAAACAATGTTCATATTTTTTTTTTTAACTTTTTTTAACAACTTTTTTCCTTTTCTATGTGTTCACTATCATTTCAATTCATTTGTTTAAAAAAAGTTACAAAGACCAACTAAAAAACAAAGTAAAATACGAGTCGTTTACGACAAACGCCAACGGGAATAGCGGTGATTATAATGTAGGTAGGTACCTAGCCTAGATGATTTCGAAAACCTAATTCGCTCGATTACCTACATTAATTTGTTAATAAACAGCTTTCCCTCAAAACGTAGACTTTATTCAAGTGAAAAGTTCTAAATACGAGGAACTTTCGGTCGTAAAAATCTAGCACACGAAATCTTAAAAAATAAGAAAATTCATAAACAATTTGTTGTTTGTTGAATTTGTTTATTTTCATTTTAATAATGAAAATAAATCAACTTGCATTTTACCACCGTAAATAAGAGATTTGGCAGCATTCTCTAAAATAAATGCAGTGGAGTCTAGCTAACCGATTACCACATCCCCCATTTGAACAAACTTATCATCCAAATGGAGTCCATTAAAGCCGGCTTCAAGGTCATCAACAGGCCAACAGCTGATAGATATCGCTTACTTCGTGTTCGTACTCTCTACATCATTTTCCTATGAAATGAGGTTAGAACATTCGCGATAGACGGCGTATTACATGTTTTTTCCACTTCATTCCATGTTTTTTGACTTCACCAACAAGTTCTGTTATCTAGTGGTTTATTAGTTCGTTGTTTCGTCGCATTTTTAGTCCAACATGAGCACACATCAATCGAAGAAAGTTAAAATGACATCTACATTGGATCATTTGAAAAAATATACAACAATTGTTGCCGATACTGGAGATTTTGAAGGTAAATAAAAGAGATTCACGTTCGCTTAGTAACTATCAACAGGCGATATTCAAGGTGACCGCACCAGTGGCACTGGAAAATTCCCCACAACGTTGTTGTTGTTTTTTCTCTACTAACTGCAGTGTCATTGGTGCAACTAATCATGCGTTTTCAGTCCTTGCCATTTTATAGAAATTCCAATGAAATTATAATTACACGTGTTACATATTTTTGTCTATTCAGCCATCAAGGCTTACAAGCCCACAGATGCCACCACAAATCCCTCGTTGATTCTCTCGGCTGCCAAAATGGACCAGTACAAGAGCATCATTGATAAGGCCGTAAAGCATGGAATCAAAGTCGGAGAGTAAGTTTAAAATTTGTCCCTTTCGCTGGCCAACTCATTAGATTCCCTCATTATTTCGCAACAGAACTGAAGAGGAAAAGATCTCGGAAGCCATGGATATGCTGTGCGTATTGTTTGGATGTGAGATTCTTAAGATAGTCCCGGGGCGTGTATCCACCGAAGTGGATGCTCGTCTATCATTCGATTCACAGAAGAGCATTGAAAAAGCTCTCAAGCTGATTGCTCTCTACGAAGAGCTTGGCATTCCAAAAGATCGAGTGCTTATCAAACTCGCTTCCACTTGGGAGGGAATTCAAGCAGCTAATGTTCTAGAGAAGGAACACGACGTTCACTGTAATCTCACATTGCTCTTCTCATTCTGTCAGGCAGTGGCTTGTGCAGAAGCTGAGGTTACTCTGATCTCGCCGTTTGTTGGACGCATTTTAGATTGGTATGTAGCAAACACTGCGGACAAGTCGTTCGAACCAGAGAAGGATCCTGGTGTAGTCTCTGTCACCAAGATCTACAATTACTATAAGAAATTTGGCTACAAAACTGTAGTCATGGGTGCATCATTCCGTAATACAGGCGAAATTAAGGCATTAACTGGATGTGACTTGCTCACCATTAGTCCAAAATTGCTCGACGAGCTAAAGGAGAGCGATGAGTCTGTGGATAGGCTATTGGATCCGGAGAATGCTAAAAATGTGCGCTTGGAGAAAATCACACTCGATGAGGCAACATTCCGTTGGATGTTGAATGAAGATGTCATGGCCACCGACAAACTGTCCGATGGTATTCGTAAGTTTGCCGTGGATTCACGTAAACTTGAGACAGTACTAAGGGATTTAGTACGCGCAAGTTCTTAAATTGCTAAACTCCACAAAGGGTATAATTCCTTTGATTTGTGTATGATTATATTTTTGGGTAAAAATAAACAATCGTTTTCTATTCGCTAATGTTTTTGTTTCTGTTAAGCATGAGTGTGGGTTTAAATTAAAATGCGTTTTGCAATTCTCTAGCTGCATGATGTCATCCTCCTTGAAAATGTTTGAACAGTAAAGTAAACTTGGTCTTTATGAAAGCGTTTAATTTAGTAGAGACAGATTTACATAAGACTTACTTGCTTGCCTCTAATATGTAGGCCAATTGATATATGTATAACTGCGCTTTATTGAAAACATGTCTGAAATGCAAAGCATGTTCTCAATGGCTTGTGCTGAACCTGCAGTGATGGAGAGGAAATCTAAACTGTGGAAGAAGAAACACTGCCCGGCCCCTTAGGAACGCCTATTTTCAATGGGAACACGGCTCTTTAACAACTTGGTCGATTGGGCGAACAAACTTGTATAAATTCAATAGGACAGGTTTGGTTAGTTGTATATCCTTAACACTCGCAATGAGCATGGTTTTGATGAAAACTGCAGAACTACACGTTCATAACATAACTCATATAGGTCGGTATTTATTTATAGGTATAGAACCTTCTTGTAGTAGGAATATCATAAAGAAAACAATTTATAATTGGAAATTCTGTGGTTCAAGCGATTTATTCAACACACAACGACTGGAAATTTACCGAACCTGTTTGCCGATCGAAGGTCATGATTCTGGGCTAGTGCCTGGGCAATTTGCGCCTGCAAGTATGCTTTGAATAAGATTGAACGTCTTTTTAGAGCTAACTAATTTTTGTTTAGATTTTGTGCCCTTTATACCCGGTTAGAAGATGCTTTAATCTGTTGTTCGTCTAGTTATGCATTACCTTTGATTTTGCGAAGAATCTGAACTCTTTGTGTCAGACCTCTTCATGGTCAGTTAATTCGTTTTCAACATTTTTATTCTAAATGGTCCTGCAACTCCGAATGATTCGTAAGCTTAAGACCTTCTAAATGGTTAAGTTAGTGCAGTCAAACTTCTGAACTTTTGGATTCGTCAGTTGATTTAGCTTTTTTTAACTTCAGCATTTTTCCTCCTTATTAACGAAATGTCGGAGGCTACCAGCGGGGGGCCTGACTGTTTCGGTCACCCTTCTTTGGCTTTCTGAAGACTAACCGCCAACGGGAAGAGCTTACCAAGTCAATCAATTTTCAACTTCAAACGCGGAACTTTTTTTTTTTGGACTTCGTCAGAGGGGATAGGCGGGGGGTTAGACTGTTTTGGTCACCCTTCGTTTGATCTCTCCTGCCGCAGCTTACACTGATCTGTACCAGCCCCACTTCTTACTAACGGACTGTCAGCGGCTACCAGCGGGGGGTTAGACTGTTTCGGTCACCCCTCTGCTCTCCCCGAAGAATAACCACCAACAGAAGTAGCTGGCTACACCAATCAACCCCATCTCGACAATTAGAGGACCCCGTCAGAGGCTATAGACGGGAGGTTGGCCTGCTACAGTCACGCCTTCTTACCAAAGACAAATCGCGGCATCTACTTTCGGTGCCATGCAGCAGGTTGGAATTTCAATCAGGCCTTTCTGCTCAGCACCAATCTGTCATGTGGACTGATTGTCAAAGGTAAATAAAAGGGAGGCAGACTGCTACGGTTGCCCCCATCCTTTTTCCAACAAACAATCCATCCACTGACTTTTGGTCAAGCAGCTGGGCAGACTGGTTGAATCGGCCAACTCTGTGAAGCACCAGTCTCCCTCCCTAGTGAAGGCCGCGTCAAAGGCAATAGGCATGGGACAGACTGTTACGGTCGCCCTCCACCTTGACCTGAAGACTAAGCCGCAACCAGTGAAAGAAAGTTATAAAAGTTCACTTCTCAGGTAGGATACCCAAATTTCGCAAAATTGCAACAGAATTCCTAAGGTAATGTCCGGCACAAAGAACTGTTTAGGCCACTTCCTCCTCCCTCCCCCTCTCGTGGTATCACAATGGACCAAAATTCTGGTCTAAGTGTGTCCCCTTCGGGACAGCTACCTTACCTAACCTAACCTAACCTAGCTTCAGCATAGGTGCACATGCACAGCTTGTCTTTCTCTGGAAATCCAGTTGAAAGTATAAACTGGAAATGGTGATTTGATGTTAGTTGAAAAATTTAACAAAATTTATGCACATGCATTTTCCGTCGCGAAAAGGAGAAAAAATAACCTAAAATGTAAACGAGTGCACTTGAATATTGAAATTGTAATGTCTTTTACTTTTAACGATTGAATGCAACCAAAAATTATTGTGCGCGATTAGCTTTAAGATAAGCTTATCTACCGCCCAAAAAGTGATCAAAACTCGGCAGTAGTTTGTTTACCTGCTAGGCAATAATCCCTAAAAAGTTGTTCACCTTCAACCAAAACCACTCATTTCAATAATAATTTATAAAATGCACTTTGATTACGTTTAGTTTATATTTATTAATAAATAAATAATAATAACATACATTATATGGATAAGTAAATATGATTGCTTCTATTCGATATACAAGTATATTTATCCTGCGACGTTGCATTGAATCATAAGATGTATTACTTTAGCTGAATCGAAGGCATTTAGTTCAGAGATCAACAACATTAGATATTATATACGTTATGTAGGTACCAGATATACGATAATAAATTATTAACTAAAACCAACTGAACTTTTTCGTAGTTGAACATAATAGTAAAGTTTCGTTGGAACAGTTCTAAACATATATGTAGTTGAAGTCATATTATTATTGCGTTGTATTGCTCAGGAGGATATGCCCCGCACAACTTAGGGCGTAAGATATTCATTTTTTTTTTTTGTTGCGAAAAATCTTATTTAGCAATTTTTCGCATTTGTTTTGTCTGTGCAGACATTGCCATTTCAGCGTTATCCGCTTTATGGATCAACATGTCCAGCTTATCCAAGTGTGAAGTCATTTTGCTTTGAATATCAAGCGATGCATTCCTCATCATAGAGACACTGGAACGCGGCTGTTGTTGCTTCTGCATTTCATCGAGATTGTCGAGGGCTTCGTTGATATCACCTCCAGAAGCTGCGTCTCCAGTTGTACCACGTCGACTACTCGACGACGAGGATGCGGTCTCATCCACGGATTGTCCCCTAAACATGGTGGTGATACTACCGCGGGCGGATTGCTTTAAACGATTTATCTTAGACTGTGTCGCTGTAAGGATACTATTGAGCTCGTCTAATTTCCCCCCCGTATTTTGAAGTGATTCATCTTGCTGTTCGAGAAGCTGTCAAATAAATACAGGCATTTGTCTTTAATTAGGTTACCCATTTTGTGATTAATTTTCAACTTACGCTGGCTTCCTGAGCTTCCAGCTCTTCTTGTTCCCGTTTCAATCGCTCTGCATGGGCCTTTTCGAATTCCTCTTGGTCTGGTTTTTCTATTCCCAAAAGTTCTGCTCGCATACACTCGAATTCGTATGTACCTTCGGCCATGGTATTCTCTTGAGATTTTCCTATAAACAAGTTCGGGTTTCTTTGGTTTAATTTCGTTGTTACCGTTAGCTTCTTGTAATTCTTGGCAAATAATTTAATTATCAGTTGTTAATTAGTGACACAGCCAACGCGAACATTTTGTTAATTAAGAGAGAATTCGAAATTGCAGCACTTTGCATTTACTTTGCCTTGTAGTGTTTTGAAAATATTGATTTAGCACAATACACGTTAGTGACATATGCACGAGATGTCATCAAGATGAGGGTAATCGATTTCTGTGACATGCTCATGCTTTGTTTAGCAATTTCGAAAATCTTCTAAAGGGTAATAACTTGTTCGAACTTAGGTACACAGGTAGGTACAGTCAAAGATGAACACTTTTGAATTTAAATTAGACACTGTACTGTTCAATATTACATTATGAATGGAGCAATTTTATTGGTTCGATAGTTCTGCTTTTGGAAGTCTGTGTACACTGGTTTGGGCGCCAGTTATCGTAATATGAAAAATTCAATAACATTACATCGTTCCTTGTCTTTTCTTTCAAAGAACACGCAAAACAACGTCAAATATTTGTGTTAATCGGCTGATCTGAGGTTTAAACGGCAGAATATTGTAGTTTAACTTAAACTACAGAATTAACCCTGTTTAAGGTTTAAACCGAACTGTGAAACCGAATTAATTGTTGAACTAAAGTTTAAACTAAAAGTGTAGTTCAAACTCCCACTATGAAACTAAGGGTAAGAAGTGGAACCCCCACAGAAGTAGTTCCCCGGCCTGATTGTACAGAATATACTTTCTATGCTTAGTCAGATGACCCCCATTTTTCAACCGTTTTTAACCAAAGTATTTGAAACAGCAATTCTAAATCAGATGCAAGTAGACCTAGCCAGTTAAAACCTTATAAATTTCGCCCTGTCCTAGCAGAGTAGTTGCAATACTGTATTTTAACTTATTGTCAAACTAAAGCTACTAGTAGGTACTTTCATTGTATTAAAGCGCACACTGTTTTTGGAAAAAAATCCCTCTATATGTTCGCATTTTGTTCTTTCGCGTGGGTTTTGGAGAATCGAAAATAATTGTTGTCACTCTTCCACCGACATTCGCGCATTGTTCTAAACGATACATATAATATGGGTTTTTCCTATTAATCTCCCGGCGAACGAAAACTTGAACGAATTCCGTTCCCAAGGAAGTTTCCATAATCTTCCTCTATGCATTCGTATATATTTCCTCTAGATGTTCTCATTTACTTCTTCCGCGAAGAGTTGTTTCATAGATCAGATTTGTGTCTGCATCAACAAATTGTGGTTCAAGCGGCTGTAAATAGTTCTGTGTAACGATCCCACAGCTTTCTCTAAGTACCGTGATCTAGCTTGTTCATCGTTAACTGCAATAAGTTTATAAACCTGGTTCTTTAAACACGTTACATCATCGTGATTAATATCGATATTACAATTACACCAAAAACATAAATGTAAAAAAAGAGCCAAGTTCTCTTGTATAGAACAGCAGAAATTAGGTGCGTAACTAGTCACTAGTTTTTTATACATTTAACATTCTTAAAATAAGAACTTGGCGTTAGATCTCATCACTTTTCGTGGCTGACTAGTTACGCACCTAATTTTTGCTGTTCTATACAAGAGAACTTGGCTATTTTTTTACATTTATGTTTTTTGTGTGATTTCACTACTTTTTGCAAAGTTTTATTTTTATTAGATTTCACAAACAACGTTGAAATGTCTTCGATTTTTAATATGTCAATAGACAGTGACTACCATCACTTTGGCTTTCTTTCTTATAAACTATTCATTAAAATTATATTCAGCAGGTGGATTGACTTCTATTCATATTTTAAGTGGGCAGATTCCACGCCCTTAAATGAACAATTTTTATGAAATTTCTCCTTTCGTACAATGCAGGTCCTACAGCTGTACCGAATTTCAACATTCTACGGCAATCGAAAGTGGCCCAAATAAATAATAACCGATTTTCAAAAATTGGTGTATACCACGCCCCCTGAATGGAAAATTTAAAGTTTTGGACTTTTCCCAGTGTATGCACCAAAGGATGTAGCATTCTGCCAAATTTCACGATTCTAGGATGGCCGGAAGTGCTTCATAATTTTGATGATCATCTAAGTGAGTGAGTCAGTCAGTTACAATTTTTGAAGTCCTGTATTTTGAGAACCTCTTTGCTGAGGTGGACCTTTTTAGTGAGTTTGATAAATGTTTCAAGTTTGAAGATTTTGGCTCAATCGGTTCCGAAGTTAGAGGGGGTCGAAAACAGCCTGAGTTTGTTTCTGTAAAAAGGGGAAGTCGGTAATCCGGCATGCTAATCACCTTTACTACATAATCCGCTTGGAGTTTCAGCGCCTTCGTTAAAAGACGTGCTAAACCCGTTTCCAATATTAGCATGACGTGTTAGGCGGGAGATTAAATATTTGTTTGAGGTAAAATCGTAGCAGTTTCTCGATAGTTTCGTATTTTTTACCACTGCATACTTGTGCTGCATAGAACAGCATGGACTCCGACAGCTGTAAACGTAAAGCTTCTGAAGAAAGAGTATGCCAATATCACTGAATAAAAAGGCCTTGATCAGCATTCCTGCATGCACTATTCCTCCTGGCAAGAAGTCAATTATGTCGTCTATGAAGAGTGCGAAAAAGTTTGGAATTAAAGAGCAGCCCTTTCTTACTCCAGACCACGATTCAAACCATTCTGATAATACGCCCCGTTCCAAACAGCCGCTCTAGTAGATATCACTATAGAAGTTTTGGATAACACGTCCGTAAACAAAATTCTACAGTGTTTTTATTTGAACCAACGCAGTTATTTATGCGCTAGTTCTTGAAATACTAGTCTGCAAATCGTCAACAGCAAAGATTTCACGTCTTAATAAGATTAAAAATATTGCTTGGATTCGTGAGGTCGTAGGCATTAAATGCCGACGCATTCTTCACTATAACATTTAATTGACTTGAGCAATTGCATTTATAGAACATATCATTCCACAATAAGTGAAGCGGTTATGTGTCCCAAAATGTTAACTGCCGAATGCCTTTTCTAGGCTGCTCTATTCTTTAACAACAATTCTATTATCAATTGGCTTTTAGTAAACCATCTATGCCATCAATAAAGTTAAAATAAAACTAGAAATTTCTTTTAGAACACAGTTCGACACTTTTAATCATCGCTCATCTCATATATTTGTATATAGGACTCAGTTAGCGTAATCATTTGGGGAAGAATTTCTGTGACATGCAAGTCTTGCATCTCGTACCACTGTCCGTTGGCTTTGTGGAGAATATGAGCACGGAACGTACCCTTTCCTGGTTCTCCGTCGTGCACAATATTCGCCACAAGACTGTATTTTGTGTTTGTATGTTTCTCCCTGTTACTCTGTGTGAGGATGTCACCAAAATCGACATTCCTGAAAAGAAAGAAAAACATTTTACAAACCACTGCCAAGCATTACTCCCACCTGTGCTTACTTAATAGGAAAGTTGACTATAGTTGGGTTCTTCTCCAAGAAAAACGTGTTCTTTGTGAATCGTTTGATATACAGAATGATGTACTGCGGCAATCGGGTAATTTCGAATCGTTTCAGGTAGTTGTCCTTATAAGTCTTGTACTCCTTATCAGTGGTTCCATTGAACTTCGACAAAAGTTGATACAAATTCACTTGGGGGATAATGTTCTCTCGGAATTCGTCGGTAAATAGAGGCGGAGGTGGTAGATCACAAGTGAGATAGAGAAAATTCGAGTCTTCACATTTCTCCTGATATTCTTCAGTGGCTAGGAGTAACGCCTTTTGTGTGTCATCCAGCTCAACGGGCGGTATCTTTCTTGTAAAGATCTTCATTTCGCCAAGAAAGATCTTATAAATAATAGAAGAACCCGCCTTTTTGGTTCCTTTCATGGCACGATGCAAAGAATGCAAGAACCATGACAGAAAATCGATTGGATCTCCCTGTTCTGTGATTTGGAAGCGCTTGCTACTCCACAGCACGACTGCCTGCAACATTTCATGCGGAGACACATGCGCCTTAAAGTTCCTTGGATTCCACATTTTTCGCATTAGCTCTCCGAATCTCTGAACAAGGGTAAAGTTCGAGTCACCTGGAGGTCGGCGAATTTTAGCATAGCTCTCCTCTCGAAGGAAGTAGTTTCGCAGTGGACCAACGTGTGAAAGAGCATGGAGCACCACGTTGCAATAGTCGTTTGCCTTGATGTTGTTCAAACCCACTACACCGGGCAGATAGAGGGTTCCATCCACAGTTCTAGAGTACTTTACAAGTGGGTTGTCCAAATGTTTAATGTCTTTCACGCTAAATGTGGGATTGAGTACGTATTTAATGTCGTCAAGCGACGAGTCAATGATTTCATAGTTATCCGGCAGGCAGTAGAACCTCAGAGTTTGTAGATTGAGAAACACGTGATGGGATTCGGACACGGAATGAGTGTAGGCGTGGGTATTGGTACCTCGTCCTTGAAAATATTTACCACAAACAAGGCAAGCGTAAACGTTTATACGGGTCAGAGAGATGGAGCATAGTTTCTCAAAGTCAAAATCCAGCAGTGGTCGGTTGATGGTGTCCAGATAGGGACAGACACGGAATTTAGGATTGAACGCTGATGGGGTTTCAAGTTCTGTAAAAAGCAATTCATTCAATTTGAATACGAAAATTGGTTTAGAAGTAAATGAATCCACTTACCATCTTCATCATCGTCTAGCTTAATTTTTTTCACATTGGGCTCTGCAAAGAAAGTTTTATTTATTAAATGTAATAGACTGCTTAGTTACTTTGTTATTTTTCTACCATGTTCCATAATTTTAATTGTATTTTAATTAATATTTTTCGATTAAATAAACTAAAAACAAAAAACGCGGTGACAGAAGTGCACAAATATTTAGCTGTCAAAAAGAGTTATGACAGTTCATAAATAGGAGTGCGTTCGTACTGTTTTGTAGTCGGGCTCACATCAGAGGTGGTATTGAGGTAACGACGTGTCGCATTAAATACTATCCAAATAATTTTTTTTTTCATACTTAATACCAGCCGCGTTGCCATCAAATTTGCTACCTCCAGTCGTTAATTATAGTAGGCGTATTCTTTTGAGAATCTATAGCTAGCTCACTTTTACATGCAAAACTTGTATACTCACTTTTGGTTTTGTTATACTCACTTTTGGTTTTACTTTTGGTTTTGTTATACATACTCACTTCCCAAAAAAATACGCCTAGTATGAATGAAATACATTTTGTATTTTGTT
The DNA here is from genome assembly GCA_949372485.1 of Cheilosia soror. NCBI lineage: Eukaryota > Metazoa > Arthropoda > Insecta > Diptera > Syrphidae > Cheilosia > Cheilosia soror. Next base: position 71,045,828 of record OX443563.1, on the reverse strand, counting down.
TGCAAATTAATCTACATTTGCCAAGTGTGCATTGGTAGGTCCAGGGCATGCTTTTTAAAATCTTTGACTTTTAGATGTGGATGTGCATTGTTGACGGTTGTAAAGGACCATTTACATGGGAGCGAACGAAAAAATTGATGAAATGCGCACTCTTTAATATTCCAAAAGGAGGATAATTAACCTCAAACTAGACGTTACAGGTAGAAACTGCAACTGAAACTGAAATTGATGGCTGAAATTCGCGAAATGGCGCGACTAACTGCCGTGTTCATGTGAACGGACTGTCGAAATTCGCGAATATTCGTTCGTTCGTAGGTAGTTGGTCGCTCTCATGTGAATGGTCCTTAAATCGCACTTTAGCAGAAAGCTGACAAATTTAGGTCACGTTTTGAAGCAGCTAGATGTGTTTAATCATTTATGCTCTTGAAGGCCAATTCACAGGATCATTAAAATGATGAGCTAATCGAATGTTTCCTTCAAGAAACAGTAGCGGTCGCTGTGCGACATGCTACGCCGTCTTGTTGAACTCCCCACTCTTCCAATGGCATTGTCCATTGACTATTACGTTTTGGCCATTAACATTTTTGTCTTCGGTTATAGCTATCCGTAAAATGCATCCGTATAAACACGAAACAGAAAAAATCTGAAAAGTTTAACCATAGCATTTCATAAAAATTATGTGGAAAATGTTGTGGAATTGACTGAGAAGTTGAGCAAGAAAAGTTTGACGTACATTGTTCAGTGATGTTTTGTTGTTGGCTTGTGTTTTGCTTGACGAATACCTACATCTTACACTAGTCTGAGAGCATTTTCACTTTTTTGGTTACCGCGTCGGATCAGATGAGACAGCAGTGCTTGTGTATTGACAGCGCGATACGATAGGGTATTTCGCGAAGCTATCCCTTTCAGAAGTGCGGTTTCTCTTTCACTTAAACGTAAAAAAAAACTTAGGAAAACAAAGCAAATTTTACATGTATGTGGATAGGTTTTACATAGTTTACTGGTAACAAGTTTATAATAAAGTGCAAAATTCTAATTGAAAACATTGCAGACCTGATATTTAATGTTTGTTAAAAGTTCATTTTCCACATACAAACACTAAATTTCAAGTCTGCAATGTTTTCAATTGGTATTTTGCACTTTATTATAAACCAAAACCGAAACCAAAACCAAAACCCAAATAAAATGGGGAAACCCTATCTTCCGCCATATAAAATTTCGTTTGTTTTCCAACAAGTTTTTGAACTGTCACTTTATTTTTTTTTTTCATATTTGACACTGACGTTGTCACGAACTACCCTATACAGCAAAAGTGGCACCATTCTGGTTTGTCTATCAATAGGAACGAACACCAATCCCACAATAGTTTTTCTTTTCTTCTTTTTTGTGAATTTCCATAATTTTTACCAAATAACCTACATACGCAAGTGTCTGCCAGTCGGACCTATTATAATGTACCTACTTTGATGTTAACTTAAGTCTTAATTTAATCTGTCCAATGAGCCATCTACTGCCATCTGTTGAGTAAATATTGAATAATAGTGAAATGTATGAAAAAATTAAAGTCATTTTATGTAAAAAAAAAACAAAAATATATTTATCAATCAAAATGTCAAACATATCGAACCAACACGGTTTACAGTTCATTCGTATATTTATATAAATTTATATCATTAGAGCGTATTTAACATTTTTCAAAATTTGTTATAATGCTGAATATAAAAATACAATTTTCAATAATTTGTTATACATATTTCATATAATATATCGTTTCATTTATCTAAGGCACATGTGGATTTCGTATAAATATCTCAAAAGAAAAAAAAATATTAATAAAAATCCCTTCGTTTCTCTCTATAAGCGTGATACATAAATGTACGCGCCCAAATATAATTATTGCCACAAAGTTAACTCGATGCATATAAAGTTTTAAATAATATTTAATATGGATTTACAGCAGCCAGTCCAACACGTCCACCTGATCTGGCAAACACGGGCTCTGCATAGCTGTGTCGGTAGCCCTTGGTCAAATTCGAGAGGCTCTTCGAGCTGGCAATGGAAACCGGCGCAGCGGGGCCATAACCATCGGAACGTCTTTCGATTGGTTGTCTCTCTCGGTACTGCTGTGGTTCTCGGTGATCACGCACATCCCGGTGCTGATGATAGTCACGGTGATCGCCACGTCCATCTGGGATATCACGTCCACGCATTTCGCGGTATTCCCGGGGTGGCTCACGTGAATCTCGTGGTGGAGCTTCCCAATGTTCATGATTACGTGATCTTGAGCGCGGGGCCGGTGATTCCTCTTCATCACTCCAGTCGTCGTAGCGAATTCCGTTGTCTGCGTGCTCGATCGATGATCGACGCTGCAGGTTTCTTTGTGGTGCAGAACGTACGGGTGGAATTGGTTCCTTTTCCTCGACGACGTATCTTGATCGTTCCATAGCTCGGAATTTCTCCTTTGCATCCTTGAACCGATCTTTCGGTGTAACACTCGAGTCAACATAGTCCCTGGGGTCGCGTGACTGTGATTTTCGACTGTAGGAGAACTCCTTCTCGACATCGAGCTCCTCGGTGACGTGCGTTGACTTTTCACTCCTCGGCAACGATTTACGTGGACTGATTCTGGGATGCTTTTCAATCTCTGTGGGATATTCAGCTTTCGCATCGTTGTCGAAAGATTTATATCGCATGGCTGGAGACTTCATCATCTTTTCCATGCTTTCGATGTATGGAATGCTGCTGGGTTCTCTATAAGGGTTCCGTTCGTTGCTGTGCGAATAGAACTCACGATCGCGCGATCTTGGCTCCGATGATCGTTGGCGATCCCGTTGCCTCTCGGGCGATCGGTGGACATCCCGTTCCGGTGAATGGTTTGAGTACTGGTGCGATCCGGACTTGGGCTGGGTGAACGGCAGATCTGCAGGATCTACGTAGCGATGCCGACCGAAGCGATCTGGCTCTGGGTAGCCTTTCACCTTCTTGCCATTGTACTCCTGGAATTTTTGTTTGTCGGTTAAATTTTCCTTGCGGTAGCCAATCGGTGCCGACACAGTCGGTTGCACTGGGACATGGTGGTCAGCATCCGAATCGTATTCCTCCACTTCCTCTTCAACCTTGTAGCTGGGCTTCCGCTCCAACGACAGCTTCTTCTTCAACAACTTGTCTATATGATTGTGGAATCCACCGTCATGGATATCATACGGCAGCTTTGCAGCTGGCTCTTCCTTGTATTTAGAGAAACCATTATCTTCCGGCGGCGGATAGTTGTTACTGCTGATGCTGCGTTCCTTGTAGCACAACTCATCGCGCTGTTTGTCCATGAGCACTCGATTAAACTTCGCATCGTAATCGGATGGTCGCATGATTATTGGTTTTATCTCATCCTCTTTGTTCCATGATTGTGTTGGCTTGGCGATTGGCCGCAGTTCCTTTTCCCGGCTGCCGCTAACCCCACCACCACCAGCGCTCGATGGATTGTAAGGTTTCGACGGAAGATCACGAAGATAACCATCTTCTGGTGATTGGACGGCGCTCTTACGATTCAGCGGCTGTTTGCGTTCAATTGGGATTTGTGATGGCTTCAGGGCTATGACTGAGTTATCTGCTTCGTTTGACCAGTGCTCATCTTCTGCAACGAAAGAAGCAAAGAAGACAATATGATAGAGAATCGAAAACTAATAATTGAAATCGCATGATTGAGGCTAATAAAACACATGGATACACAGACTTACCACTCGAACTGTTGATGTCTTGGCGTTCTGGACTAGGAGCCAGATCAGAACCGATTCCAGACGAACCACGAGATGACATTTGCTGCTTGGCACCCGCCGGCGATGATGCGCCCACAATCAGTGAGTTCCGACAGCGGCGCAACTCTATGGCAGCTAGATTACCCTTTGATCTGTGGACGGTATCGTAATCTCTGGGTGGGAGCAGCAATGGTGGACCGTTGCCATTTAACTTTGCACGTAATTCGGCCGCCAATGAATCGAATAGGTCACCGTTTTGTTTCTGCTTGATAATCGGTGGCGAACGTGATATCGGCGAAATGTTGTGATCCTCGCTGCATTCAGATTCTCGGGTACTATTGCCTGTGTCACTGCCAAGAGATGAACTGAATCTCTTCGGGGAGGATTCCTGTCGTCGTTGTGCATGCTTTTGCTGTGGTTGCTGATCAAATGGTGGCGATGATTTATGGGACGCATTCGAGATTGGCACGATGCCTAGTCTGCAAATAAAAAGGAAAATATTTTTTTTTCGCATTTTAGTTTTACGATAGGTTTATGGCGGTGAAAGGTTTTAATGGGATTGCGCTGCAGGCAGAAGAAGCATTATTCCGGACGAAAAAGTTAATGAAGTTATTTCATAACTCATGTGGGTATATATCCCTACTGGTAAAGTTAAGTCTTTAAGGAAAATACCGCTAATGACTTTATCCGTATGGAAGACGAGCGCACACGAGATTTATGTTTGAAAGGATCGTTGAAAGAAGATCGTTACAAATCTAGGGGGACTTTTTATTTTTAATGTTAACGCTCGTGAAATGTTGTGTATACTGTTGTTGAACCATTTGTGGTTTTAGTAAAGTGCAGTAGGTGTCTATTATCTAACATATGAACGTGTCAGATAGCCAAGATTGTCAAAATAGAAATAAGGTGAACGTCATTTATCTTGACTACTATAGTTCTGTCAAACATTAGCAATTATTTGACATTTCCTATTTTTTATTGACTTATGTCGATTTCCATTGGGCAAGCAAAGGCAGATTCAGATCAGTTTTTCTGCTCTAGAAATCAGCTGTCTGCCAAATTCGTTTTCCGTTGGGCGGAAAGAAAGCACTTTTTTTAAGATTCGAGAGCGAGATTCACGCAAACTTTCACTAATACCAAAACAAGGGACATTTGTAAACAAAAACTGCAATAAAAAATACAGCTGACTGTCAAATAACACATCAACACAAATGCGTTAAAACTAAAAAGTAATATCATTTCATGTTCCAAAACGCCAAAAGCCCAATGGAAATCGGCATTAAACTCATTTTTGGGGCATACGCAAAGTTTTGGGTCAATAAAAATTGTATACTAGCTCTAGACTACTTTTCGTTATTTTTTCTTTTTTGTGTAGCTGAAAAAATTCGACCACAATAAGAAAAACATAACGTAGTCAATTGTGGCCTAAAAGTACCAGAACAATCTTAAATTGCTTCCATTTCAGTCAGGTAACCGAATGTTCGAACGCTGACAGCATGTTTTTGTCGAGAATATTGCTCACAGACTGCCAGAACTGTTTTCAGGTACAGGCATACAGGTAAGGTAGTGATGAGAAAATATTAGTTCTGATTTTATTAAGACAGACGACAGACCTTCTAATTTATTTCTGCTTTATGTATAAATAGCTGCGCTCCGCTAGTTGCCTAGCGCATAAGATGCTAGTTCTAGTTGGAACACTCCGCTAAAGCTATAGTGCCGTTTTCTTTTCGCTCCAAGAGATAAACTAATTGAACATCATTTATTTAACCTACCTAGTCCATGGCCTCTTTTGTATTTGGTTTACTCGTTCGTGTTTCCTCAACTCCCCTTTTTGGGTTATTCCGAACTAAATTTTTAAATTTCCCTTTGAGGAAAATTTACTAGAGCTCGATCTAGTACAGATGGTTGGATGTCAATTTGTTTGCATGGAGTTTGACATGCAGCTAGCCGTAGGGCACATATTGGCTGGTAGATATATAACTATCAGGAGGTTGAACATCATATAGGTAGAAATTATTTATATCCAACTATTGGTGCTAGCACATATTCCTGAAAGGGAAATTTCTTAATCCCAGGGGTAATTCTGTGCCAATTTGAAAAAAATTTTTGTTCCCCTTGTTCTAGAGCTCTAGCGGGGTGTTTCATGATTTAATCGACAAACTTCACGATTCACTAACACCACTTTTTTTTATTTTCCCAAAATTGTTAACCGCATAACACTGGCAATGACTCTTACCAATTTTTTTCAATCTGCCAATCTATTGAGCAATTTTGCGCTAGATAAAGAAATTTCACTTTAAGGTTTAAGGGAATTTTTATCATTACAGCACTGCATAAGTGCATGGACACACGGTCCTTCCCATGAAAGTTATTTTAGGCGAAACAGGTAGATTACACCGCAAATCCCTTCCCCATTCTAACTCACTTAAAATCGAGCTGTCTCGACTCGACGGACACGAGTTTTTATGGGAAAGCATTATTGTGGAACAGTCTAAAGTGTTGCGTTACCGAAACAGCCCTCGCTCGATCAGTTCAGGATTACCCTGCTCTGGGTTCCAGGTAATAGCAAAGTTTATGGAAACGAACAGGCTGACGAGCTGGCCAGGCAAATTGCTCACTTGCGGAATCGGTAAACACTCCAATAGGATTTTTCATCCCTCGAGGAAGCATCAAAAAACTGATAACCTTTTTGAATTCCACAGGCTGAATCTAAACTCTGCATCCCGATAAACCTTAACAACCAGGTCGAATGAGTTAGTGACTACCAGGTCCTATGCGTTCAAAAAAAGGTATCCTCAGCGAGTGAATTTTGATGATATATCTGGTGACTTCGGCGACGCTAGGACTCTGCGGATCTTTGATGTGATGCGAAGTTTTGAATTTGTGGAGGATACAACGAATCTCCCACTGTAGGTACATTTACTGACTTCTTGATCTGTAAGACTTATAGTAAAGAATATTTCTCGTAATTGACAACAATTTCGCGGGGACCTGACTCATTCGAAGCCATTTTTTTTTTATTTACAATGTTGAATGAATGAATGAATGAATGAATGTTTTTTTGAAATTCCAAGCCCATTAAGAACTACCTACTTCGCGAAAAGGATAATTTTTTGCAATCGGTCTTTAATTGCCTAACCTTTAAATTATTCATTTAAATTGTACTTTTTAAATGTTAACAAGCTCAAGCCCTGAAAAGAAACAACAACTCCAACTTAATCTCAAACAAAGCAATGTCGCGTCTCCTCGATAAAGATCACACCACGGCGGCGGTATGATGATGGCCTCCATAACACAAAACCACAAATAAACAATTCGCAAGTAGGTATATACGGGCATACTTACGACTTACGAGTAAGCATTGACATCAGTCGTTTGTTGTCTCAGTAAAATACCGAAAATATTTTTCTGACATTTTTATTTCTTATATGCGCGGCTGCGCCTTAATCGGTTGCATCATTGCCGTTACCGCCCCCTATTCCCCCTTGTTCCCTCGATTAAATGTATGTCATCAGCTGGACCGGCTTCAAAACTGAATCTGGCATTTCATTTGGCACTAGCGCTCATCCCTATCACCACTAGCGCCGCGTTTTCATCGCTTTGAGAGAATTTAATGAATAAAAAGATTCAAGCATCACTTGAATGTTGAATCGTGCTAGCATTGCGCGAAATCTGAAAATTAAATCTCGCACAACAACAACACGGATGAATAAGATACAGATACCTCGCTTTGAATATACCTACCTAGTGTGAGTGTGGTTTTTATAAAAAAAAAAAAACAATCCCCGCAGAGATCGAATTACTTTTTATTCATCAGGACGGACGGGTTACATCTTAGATATCTGCATTTGCGCTTCAGTTGAGAGCGCAGCACGCTGCACAGTGCACAAGTCTGTTAATTAACATTAACATTCGTCGGTGTTACATCACATCTTTTTTCATTCATTCATTCATTCATTTTCAATGGTCCGCTTGTCCATTAAGTGGGTCGCGGGTGTAGGTTGCTCAAGTGGACCCTCCATAGCTCTCGATCCTCCGCCATCGACTCTAAATCATCAAGGGCAATCCCCATACGGGTAGAGGAGAGATTATGAATTTGATCTAACCATCTCATCCTGGGTCTACCTAGGGGACGCCTGCCCGATGGTACGGATTCCATAGCACGTCGTGGAATTCTTGTCGGGGACATGCGTTTAACATGCCCAAACCACCGAAGCATGGATCGCTCCGTCCGGAGAAGTAGCTGCTCGACATTGAGTTCCTCACGTATTCTAGTATTTCTGATGCGATCTCTACGGGTCACACCAGCAATACTACGGAGAAATCTCATTTCGGCAGCTTGTATTCGCGATCTTATTCTTTCGGTCATTACCCAAACCTCATGACCATAGGTAAGAGTTGGAACAAACACCGAATTAAAGACTGACAGCTTAGCTTTGACACCAAGTTCAGTCCTCCTGATAACAGAATGACCAAGCTGTCTCAAAATCGATCCAGCCTGACCAATCCTACAGGAAAACTCGGCATTGCTCCTTCCATCACTCGTGAATAAGACCCCGAGATACTTAAACTTCTCCACCTGTTTCAATGGGACTCCACTAACATGCAGAGTGCATTGAACAGGCGTTCTAGAGACGACCATCACTTCAGATTTGTTCACATTTACCTTCATCTCAGCTTCAACACAAACGGCTACAAACCGATCGAGTGCGCGCTGAAGTTCAGTCTGAGAGGACCCAAGGATGACCAAGTCATCAGCGAAGAGCAAATGACTTATCCTCAGATCTCCCAATTCGAAACGTTCTTCGCCAAGACTGCGCTGTAACATCCAGTCCATATAAGTAATGAAAAGGAGAGGAGACAAGACGCACCCCTGGCGAAGTCCAACGCCCACGGTGAAAGGTATTGATTTAACGCCGTTTACCCGAACACAGCTTTTACAGTTTGTGTAAAGAGATTGAATGGCTCTCAAGAGAGAACCATCAATTCCATACTGCTGTAATACACTCCAGAGTTTCCCTCGAGGGACTCGGTCATATGCTTTCTCCAAATCTACGAAGCAAGCGTAAACAGGTGTAGCATACTCCCAAGCCTTCTCAAGTACCATTCTGAGAGTGAATAACTGGTCGGTTGTGCTTCTGCCGGGACGAAAGCCGCACTGCTCATCTCCTAATCGTGCCTCGACCACAGCTCTGCAACGCGTTTCCAGCACCTTGGCAAAGACTTTTCCGGGGAGACTCCTGTAATTGGAGCAATCCCTTTTATCCCCTTTCTTGAAAAGGGGCACAATCACCCCAATCTGCCAATCGCTGGGAGTTTCGCCGCATTCCCAGGCCACTTTAATGACACGAGAGAGCCATTTGACTCCCTCTTCACCTAAGGCCTTTAGCATTTCTGGCCGGATTTCATCCACTCCGGCAGATTTGCCAGCTTTTAGCGATTTGATCGCAAAAGTGACTTCCTCTACCGTGGGACTATTTTCCGCCCTGCTTAAGGCGATGGATGTGTCATCCTCAATGCCCTGGATTGGATTGAGCAATTCGGAAAAGTGCTCGCTCCATCTGCGCAAGATGTCCTCCTCATTAGAAAGAAGTGTACCATCTTTGGATTTGACTCCTTCGATAATGTTCCACTTCCTTCCTCTAAGACGGCGGATGGTCTGCCAGAACACCTTGCTTGCAGATCTGTGATCACGGTCCAATTTTTCGCCGAACTCCTTCCAAGACTGTTCTTTGGCTGCTTTAACAGCCAATTTGCAAGTTCTTCGCGCCTCAATGTACCGGTTTCGAGAAGGAGAGTCCCCCAAGTGAATCCACACCTTGAAAGCCTTCTTCTTCTCTCTGATAGCTTCTTGAACTCCGGGGGTTTTAAACCACGCAGTTCTTTTCTCACCACCAGCCGCCACACCGAGCCGCTTCACTCCGCAAACATGTCCTGCAGAGGCAATAACTGCTGTTGAAAACAACTGCCATTCTTCCTCTACATTCAATGGAACATTTGGAATTTGTTCAAACCTTGCAGATACCTGCCGTGCAAATTCCTCCCGTATCTCATCGTTCTGCAGCCCCTCCCACCGTATGCGCGTAACCATCCTTGGTTTACGCTTTGGCAGGATAGGTATTTGATCATTGAGATACAATTTGCACAGCACCAGGTGGTGATCAGTTGACAGTTCAGCCCCTCTCAAAACACGAACATCACAAACCATCCTTTTAATACACGACGGTACCACAAAGAAATCTATCAGCGATTTCTGCTGCAGACTTCGACGGTACCATGTGTATTTATGGATATCTTTGTGTGGAAAGAAAGTGTTCATAATGGACATTCCATTTGAACAACAAAAGTCCAACAACTTCTCTCCGTTCGCGTTCTGATCGGGGTCACCGTGTTTTCCAATCGCGCTGCCCCATGTCGAGAAATCCGCACCCACGTGAGCATTGAAATCACCCATCAGGATATAAGAATCCATATCTGCAACCTTTTCAAGGGCTGCATCAACTTCATCTAAGAAAGCTGCGTACCCTGACTCCAGATTCGGTGCATACACCTGCACTAGAGCCAGAGTTGATCTTTCAAGCTTAAGCTTTAAGATCGCAACTCTCCCTCCTAACGGAATCCACTCCAATACTCTGCCTGACAGCCTGGGACTTGTGAGTATCCCCACTCCCGCCTGAGCAGACATTGAAGGTGCTACTCCCGACATGAAGAGTTTCCACCCATCTGCAAGGTCCACAGTTCCAGAACCCCTTTGCTTTGTTGAGGAAACACCAACTATATCTAGTCGATATTTAACAGCCTCCCCAACAAGCTCCAGGTCTTTTCCCGTGAGCGAAGAGATGTTCCACGTGCCTATCCTAAGTCGATGCCGTTGTCGAGTTGTCGAAAGTCCACTTATGCCCCTATTGGTGCATAGCGCATCCACCCTCTGACCCCCATAATGGTTTGCGAGACCATTGATAGGAAGCTCGTAGCCGTTTCGGGTTATACCCGGCCGACTGCCGAGCGTGACAAGCCGACCACCAGACGCTCGCAAACTGCCACCCTCCAGGCCTGGCTCCAAAGGGCGCCCTATTATGACAGGCTTGGCAATATCCGAGGCTCTTCTAGTTCTTCTTGTCATCGTTGGGTGTGTGCTTCGTCAGCCATGTCTAGGTAAACCTAGACATGTTGCCCGCCCCCCACCACGGGGAGGTCAGCTACATGAGGGGGCTACATCACATCTTAGCTTCCTAAATGTGGCAGTAGTATGGGACCTAAGATAGCTCCATACCATACACCATCTCCCGGCATCTCGTACAGATATGCCTTTCAACAGCGTTATCTGCATCACAGCCGTATTAATGGCGGCAAAAAATAATTAATCGACAAAAATGCATTACTGCTTGTCACACTTTGTGGCGTTCGATTTATTTATGCTTCATTGCTGGAACTGGCGTTTGGTATGAAGCTAGAGCTACTGCCTACCGGCACTGACTGCCAGAGTCTGGTGCCTGTTTTGCTTCCTCTTCGCCATCTTTTATGTCTTTTCCTTATTGTTTGCTTGCATTTAATTTGGTGTGTGTGTCTTTTATTTCATCTCCACACTTTCACTCATCGTAATGAGATGGCAATGGTGGTCGTGGTAGGGTAGCCCACCGGTCCATTATGTTCATGTAAATATACAACAAGTAGGTACGAGTACTCTACTCACCTGGATTCCAATTCCTCGAACCGCTTCTGATTCTCTGGCCGATTGATTAAGATCTGCAATTGCTGATGTAATGCCTCAGCCGTGGTCTCCGAATCGCAACGGTAGGCGTGCACATGTAGGGGACACTTGGTTGCGGGATTATACAGGAGGAGGACACATGCAACGATATCGTCCGATTGCACGGAACTGGTTATGGCACTGTGTGGAATGAAGTGTTTCGATGAACCCTTGAATGAAACCAAAACGTAAGTGAATGCATTTTTGGCGAGGGCTCCATGGGATTGGAGTATGTTATTTGTATACCTGTAAAATTTTGATTCCTTTGTGGGACACCTGTAGGGTGACCTTAAGTGGTTCCTGCTCACGCGACCTATCGATTAGGTACGGCAGCACGGAATTTATGACTCGTGAACCACGTAAGCCCTTGGCCTCGTCAGCGCCCAAGAACCAAACGTAGTAGGATGCCTTTTGTACATCACGACGTAGTCGTAGAGCCATTTGTATGATTGCATCTGTAACGGAAAGAAATTTGTATTGTAAGAAATTGCATGTCATATTTTATTGTAAACTTAAAAACACATATAGGAAACGGTCAAATTAGGGACGCGTTCTTTGTCTGGCGCTGGAAATTCAGTCGTGCGACATTATAATTAGGCATACCGCATACCAAAACCTAAAACCTGTCAAGCCTAAATTAGTACCGACTGTTTTACATGGCCCCGAGAACAATTCCTTGTTGATACAGTGAGCGTCAAAATTGAGTGAACACCAAAGCGGTTTTGTCATTTGTCTTTCTAATTTGGATACATTTTTTTTTAAATATTTATAAAGTATTTATTGCTATCGACATAAAATATGTTTAATTATTGTTATTTCGTAACCAGACCCTAAAGAAAACTCTAAGAAGCATAGGTGTTTACTCACTTTTAACGCTCACTGTATGTTGATAGCTGACATAACCAAAAACAGACGGCATACCGGTTGGCATATTAAAATTTGTTGATAATTCAATTGTCAATCATGTTTATGGAAAACAAACAAATTTTTAACTACCAATTTTTTTTCAGATAGATTGTGATAGATAGGTTACAAATAACCCTTTTAGCAAGCGTAAAGCTATATAAGAACTATCAACAAATAAATGAATTTGTAACACGCAATCTTTGAGAGAGGAAAATGTCACTTCAGGGCAATGTAGCCAGATTTTTTTTTTTCAAAAAACTGTGAACTAACAAAGAAAAAACTGTATTTCCAAACAAAAAACTGTAACCTTCGAAAACGAAAAAAATTCTGTGAAATTACGTTTTTTTTTAAACATAAATTACAAGCAAATTGCACTATCGAAGCAGGGCTGCAATGTAATTACAATGATACCGTGAGATTTTTTTTTAAACTGGAAAAAATTAAACTTTTATTGTAATTAAAAAAAACCGAAAACATTTTAATTTATTCTTTCAAATCTGACATTTAAAAAAACTGTAATTTGTACTGGGAGGTAATTTTAAAAACTGTAAGCTTGTCTTAAAAACTGTAATTTACAGTTAAAACTGTGAATATGCTTCAGGGGGAAACTTTGAGACATCATTCATTAATGTCGATTTCCATTGGGAAAAAAAAACACTTTTTTTAAGATTCAGAGCAGTTTTTTTTCTCTAGAAATCAGCTGTCTGTCAAAATCAATTTCCATTGGGGAAAAAAAAGCGCTTTTTTAAAGATTCAGATCACTTTTGCGAATCTCGATTCGAGAGAGAGATTCGCACATACTTTCACCAATACCAAAACAAGTGACTCTTGTCAAACTTTGAGGTTAGTTGTTGTTAGGGGAGACTGGGGCACATTTTAACGTGAGACACATTCGCACATTGCTAATAAAACAACATTTTAAAAATATTTCAAAGTACATATAAACCAAAATTTAAACTCGGTAATACCGTGTTCTTTAGTTGTCAATGACTTTCGGATGTCTTTGCAGTCGTGTCGCCTGGAAGTAGCCGCATGAGCAGGTTTTATGCTTAAATTGCATATTTTAATTGTTCTATTTGTAAGAGTGTACACATTTTATAGTGAGCTTTTCTTTTTGTGTAAAATATATTTTTAAAGCACAACTTCATTTGAAAAAGTATAAAGGTACGTTTTTTGACATATATGAAAAATATAAATATTTGCGCGCATTTTTCTGTTGCTTGACTTATTGAGGCAGAGGTTTAAACAGTCGGGCCACATTTGAATAAGCGTTCTGTAAGTGGCATTGAACTAAAGGCTAAGCTACTACCACCAATAAACGCTCCGGGAACATCGAGGACAGCTGCGGTGATAATTTTTGTCTTAATTTTTTCAAAATTTCTGTTGGGTTAATAAAATAACTCTTTTTTGTTCTTATAAAGTTTCTTCAGTTAAGTATTTATAAAATAGTTCGGTAATTTCAAAATTTCAGTTTGCTTTTGCTACGTTTTTGCTTTCTTTATTAAAATAATACAGTTAATTTATTTTATTAAAAAAAATACAAACCTTGTAGTAACTTATTAGCTGCTGAAAACAATTACAAATACTGCTGTTCAAAAGTGCCCCACAAGGGGGGTACCTTTGAACATAACCTACTTCGTTTTTAAATAAAAATAAATTATAAAATTATATGCCCCTACTAAATTTATGTAGTTATTTGTCCAAATCAAGGTTTATTTGCATTTCTTAAAGTGAGAATACTTTACAGTCTAATAATTTAAGCAAATGTGATTTTATGAGACCTTAAAACAAACAGTGTTCAAATGTGCCCCAGTCTCCCCTACCTATTGTGGAATAAATTTAAAAATTGAAAATGGATATTAATGTAGACGAATGGATCGTCGTATGGGGTTTGTTTTTATGGGGAAGGACGAAGTTCTAATTCAAAACAAACAAGTAAGTAGTTATTGTACAAGTACAAGTAAAAAACTAGCAATTAGCAATTCAATTTTATAAACACAAATTGGAATGTAAAAACAGCTGACTGTCAAATCACACACCAACACAAATGCAAAAAAAAATTGATCTCATTTCATGTTCCATAAGGCAGGAAAAATCTGAGATCTGAGAGCAAAACGGTAAAAGACCAATGGAAATCGACATAAGTTTGGTAGTAAAAATGGAAAATACTGTCAAAATGACAGATGACAGATGAATTCTCTCTCAAAGAGAAAAAACGTATGAACTCATTAGGGAACGCTTTTGAAATGACAAATGCAAATGCATTTTGTTTTTCACAAATTGTATGTGAGTACGAATCCAAGTATGTGGACGAGTTATTTGTATTGACTGAACTACAAGCATTCAAGAAGAGAAATAGCTATATTATTTCACCGCCTTCTGATACCGTTTTAATACTAGTAAGAACGATATTGATACTGTCATAAGGATTATTTTATTGACCATCTGTCTCTGCAAAGCAAAGAGAGTTATACAAAATGTCCAATAAATCAATTATTCAGAGTTCAGAGTTAGTTAGCCTCAAGGTATACATTTGTCATAAAGTTGTATAAGCCGGTATAAACACGCATATTTTAATATATGGCTCGCCATTTGGTTTGACATTTTGTTTGTTCTGAATTTCATCGTGGAGTTTGAAGTGGACCCTGAATTAACATTTTTCATTTCTCCTTTTCCTGTTTGGCAATTCATACAAACCCAGGAACCATTCACTCTTTGTCATAGGTTTAGGCCATCTGCCATCATCGAGGAACCACGCTTGACGTTCAGCTGTTTTATGTTGCCCGTTTCACTCTTCAGAATTTTGCTGGCCAATACATACATTAATTCCATAAATACTATACTTAACCGCAACACCGCGTTTTGTCGTATAGAGCTTCATGATACCAGACTTTGCTGTAGCCCCTAGCCCTACGTAACCACGCTTGTCGTTGGACCGCTTTCTGCCTCTATGCCTACATTAGAAAACCAATTAAGTTATTAAGAATTCGATTGGAAATGTCTTTTTGTGGCATTGTACCTGTAGGTACAAGAGCAGGTATATCTTAGTTATGAGTCTATGTATACAGTTTATGATAAAACGAAAACCGTTTTAACTATTTCATCTTCTACAAATTAATAATTTCGAAAGCTTGAAAAATATGTATCTGCCATCTGTCAAATAAAAGTTGCATCGAACTAGTTTTAACCACTATTTAGACTTAAGTGAAACTAATTTCACTTTTGCACACGCAAACTGTCCAATATTATCATTTAAGATCTCTAATATAATTTATTGAACTCACTCTCTAAAACCAGCCCGAATTTACAAACTACACTAATATTTTAATTGAATGACAAAAAATAAACGTATCCTACATGAACACCATATCGGTTCACCTAAACTCGAAAAATTGCACGAATTTGTCGGCATCTTGCCCCAATGAATATCCACATCCATAATATAGTGAGAGGAAGTATCCGGCTGAACCGGTAGCCGTAACCGACTTAGAAATTTAATTCCAACACACTTTTGTGACTTTTGGTGAAATTTTCGTCTCTAAACCACCGGTTTTCCAAACAACCCAAACACGCAGAGCCATCAGATCAGACTAAGGCGGCCCCGCATAAAGTGGACCAGATCATCAGTTCAATTTCAATCAGGTTTATCGCGACTGTTTCGATGTTTTTCTCTGCACACCCAAGCTCCTCCTGCATCAGATAAATCGAACATCAATTGCAGTTGTTTGATCTGTAATTAACCGCCTGAGGAAAAATTACATCCAAAGAAACTAAAAAAAAAAGCCGTTTACCACATAAAACTGGACAACTTTGTCCGTCATCCCATTTACCAAGGTTGGACTATCGGTCACAAGTATATCTCCAGAAATCGGATGTGTCCTCCATTGAAAGACATTATTCTGTCTGGTCTGTGTCTTTGCCATATAGACACTAGACACCCATATGAATGAAACTCTCATTCATGTTTAGCAAATAATCTAAAAGGAAATTTATCCGGTCAACAACGCTTCTGTCGCATCGCCCCTATGCCAGCCAACAGCAACGCAACCTGTAATGCATATGAAATTCTAGATCAGGCTTAGCCATTAGATTCGCTAGTGGGCAACAGCCATCATCATCTGCATTGAGAGTGACTCGACTGACAGCGCAGCCGTACCATCACTGCCCCGAGAAGTATTTTCTTCCATTTTGTTTCATTCAATTTCAAATGAAGAAAGTAAACCATCGAGATGAAGAAGATACATATGCCATGTCGCCGTTGTAGCCGCCTTTAAGACTGTGATGCACCGGTGCAGCACTGAAACCCATAAGCTGCATTTTATATAAATAGATTAACCTGTTGGCTTGCCCTAAAAATGCAGCGACGACTTATTATTATGACGGTACAGTTGCAGGTATAATATTTGATTGGGTTGCTCAGAGAACCCGCAACTGATTTTCTGGAACATTGTCATCACTAGAAGGTATAGCAACAAACTCTTTCATAATAGACCTACCGCTAGCTTCGAAACAAAATACCTAAAGCCGATTAGTATTTCTTCTTTACTGACCTCAATTCGGTGACTATTTTTTTTAAACTTTTTTCACTTTCATCTCATCTCAAGTGTCTATCGTAATCTTCGGTTGAAAACTTCAAGATCATCGATCTTACACAATACTGCCTAAAGAATAAATTGAAGAAGTAAGTATAATGAACTTAATGCAAATTTATACTTGGCTTTCAAGTTGGCATTTGTAAATTTTCGCGGACTATTATTATACTAATTTTTAAAAAAAAAAAACAAGTACATACGTGTGATTATTGTTAAAAAAAAAAAAAAACTCGATAGCAGAGCGTAGTTTCGATCTACGGACCTCTGGGTTATGGGCCCAGCACGCTTCCACTGCGCCACTCTGCTTGTTGAAATTTACTTGGCAGAATGTCAACTCGTATTGTTGGTTGTGTATCTGCTGCTATTATTAAAATTATCATAATATTAGTCATCCATCAGACCAGACTCTATAGCAACGAGTTGTTATATCAGCTGTGGTAAGAACACGCAGGTACAAATTTATAATATACCCACGTATAGGTGTTATGTACTGTATGTTTGTATTACGAATTCTACTGTTTGTCGCCGTTCTCATCGTCATCAATATAAAAAAGAAAAATTTTAGGACAAACAAAAACAAGTAAAAGGCCGATGTTTTGATACTCTTCACTGCATACAAGTTATGAAAAATCGGATAAATGTCCGCCACGACTTTGCTGTCAAGTACGTACTCTTTTATTGACATATTCTATGACATTACAGTTTCGCATAAATGTGGCTGAATTTCATTAATACACCTCCTTCCCAATTGCCTCTTTCGAAAAGGGGTACATCCTGAGTTTTCTAGAGTGGACAAGTGTTCAAAAAGGGCGACAACATTTTTTTTTAATTTTTGAACACTGACAATACATAAAAGCCATCATGTTTCACGGATATGCACGGCTTTTTATAAACTCGATTTTCCGCATGGGCTGCTACAAAGCGAACATAACGAAGGACTGGAAGTCTGTCTAAAGAACGCAAATCTGCGATCTCTACAGTTGCTACCGTGAACAGAAAGAATGCAAGCTCAGATTTGATTTTGCAGTCCTGTGCAAAAGGATTTGGTATCCACGTCATCCCAAAAAAGAACTAGCATTACGATACCAAATTCTAAATTAGAGTAGGTATCTTTTAGGTAATACTTATCTGAATCTAGGGATAACCAAAATGGAATTGATGGCATTAGTAGTTTTTAAACATGACGTGTGAACGTTTCACATTTGCCACATTTCATGGTATCCAGCAAAAAAAAAAGTTCACTTTCATACGTCCTGTTGGAAAATCATTAAGGCTATCCCTAAATTTAGATTATTATTGGCGAGAAGATAAGATATATCCTGAGACATTCACTGCACAGTAGGACATTTGTTTGTAAAGCTAAGATTAGACTGTATGCCAATTGTGCATATGAATGCCAACAGGCAAATGACCAGATTAGCTGTCAAGTGACCAACATGTCCGGACTATCAAAACTGTATATTAGACTATATGACCAAAATTACTAATATGGTCATATTTGCCTTGATGGTCATTTAAGGCATTTGTTATTTATTGCCAAATGTTGTAGTAGGGTAACGATGTAAAGAAAAACAAAGCAAAAATTTGAAGTTGGAAATTTTCTGGTATAATAAAATAATAGGTATTATTTTATCTTATTTGTTTTTGGTGTGACCAATCGTCAGCTTTGCCCAGCTCAGCGGCCACCTCCTTCCATGTCTGATCATTTGGGACCCGATATGTACGACTTCCGACATCGTAAAGTCCGGGTCGGAGCTCGACAGCCGAAATCAATTTGCGGATGAGATCGTCTGACCATTCGCCTTTAATTTGTTTTGTCGGTCTCTTCCTCGCCCTGTCAGATTTTGCTTCCTCCATCATCCTGCCATCGCTGCCCGCTTCGACTGAGCTCCCCAAAGACATGTAGATGGTTCAGAAAAGTACAAACAGAAAAAAAGCAAACACACAAAAGAACTAAAGAGGGTAAAATAACAAACAAAATATACATCAAGTGAAATAAGCAATCGAACCAATGAAAACACATAACGAATATTAACAAAAAATACAAATAACTTTCACAAAACAAATAGATAGCAAACAATTTTTACACAAACAAATTTTCACAACAGGACAAAAGTATATATAACCACAATTACTGCGGAAAAGGACAAGACCACTAATTAAACATAAACAAATTACAAAGAATAGATCAAATAAATAGTTTACACAAATAATAGATTGAATAATCCACAAAAAAGAGAAAGAAAATGAAAATTAATCACAATCCCACGAACTCAAACACCGATGACAACAAAATAATTCTTGTTCCATCAAAAATGCCAGCAATGCCATAACGAAATTTCAATAAAGTGCATATGGGCATATAGGGCTTTATGCTGGCATACGTGCTTATTGTCCGATTACACTATATGCCATTTGGGCATTTTTATCTGTCAAAATCAGCCTGGTAATATGTGGCATTTAGGTCATTAGAGCATATGATATATGCCCATTACATTGTATGACCATATTTTGACAGGAAAACTGTCAGAAATTGGCATTTTATGACCACTTGGCATACAGTCTAATCTTACCTTAACTTATAAATTTAATCTACTTACCAAAACAAAATATTTAATGCTCTACGTCAGGGCGAACCGAAATGTCAAACGTCAAATGACACAAAAGTTGCTACAAATAGACGTCAACTTACTAGTAAGTCACAAATTCTTGACTTGATTGGTCGGTGTTGCGGACAACAGTTCATCAACTGAGAAAACTGTTGACGTGACCAGTTTTGTCCAATAAAAACTCAGCAACATGAATTTTGAGAGCTGTCAGACTTAATAAACTAGATTTGCGAATGCGGCCATTAATACACCTCCCAATCAGCGTTGCCGCAAAAAAATTTTCTTAGGTGCCATTGACGGTAACCAAAGGTGCCAACTGGGTGCCACCAGTGTATGAATTCGTACACACACACGATATGTATGTTTCATCTAAACGCGACCCGAAGCATGAAGTCGCATTTTGGCTTGCACCATATGAAAGCATTGGTTCTACTCTATCTGTCAACGCACGCAGCAAAGCAGCATTGTGGATTGGCTATAAGAGTTAGGTGGCCAGCCGCTGACTGAAGCGCTGACATCTTACCTCGTTTTCGAGAATGCTATAGATTTCATATACACAAGGGATGCGTTCTATGTTGTTAAAAATGATTCAGTTCAGTGAATATGAAATAAGTGTTCGCAGATGAGAGAGAAAATGACTTGCACTCTCAGTCAATTTTAAACATTTTAAGAAATGTTTTTTTTTTAAATATTATGTATTAAAATGTATCAAGCTTATAAGGTGCCAAATGAGAACTGAAGGTGCCAAGGTGCCAATCGGACTGTAGGGTGCCAAAATGGCACAATTGTGCTCCCAATTGCCTCTTTCAAGTAGGGTTATCAGATTAAAAAATACGAAAAGGGGGACATCCTGAGTTTTCTATAGCGGACAAGTGTTCCAAAAGGGCGAAATTTTTATTTTTTATTTTTGAACACCAGAGTTTATACTTGTCGTATTTTTTTAACGTCGTACAAACCACCATTATTGTTATTTTAAAACTTGAATTGCAAATTAAACACGCCGCATATTCAAGCAGGACCCTCTTTGCTTTTTTTTAACCACTCGAAACTTTTTTAGCAACACTGATTAATTATATACCTAAACATTTTCTTTTTTTATTTGCTTTTTCCTTGCGTTCGGACATTTTTCTTTTAAAAGTAAATTTTAGTTGGAATACAATAACTGACAAAGAGACATATAAACAGTCCAAAACAAAATCTTATAGAACAATATTGTTAAAAATATTAAAAGAAGGTTATGTATTTTGAATTTCAACGTAATAAGGGGGACAGTGGTTTAAGTTAGGGGCACTAAAAACTGGGTTACCATGTCACGATAACGAACACCATTAATGGTTACTGCCTGACCAGACGCATTTGTTTCTCAACAATTACTCGTGGATTTTCTGAACCCCAAATGCGACAATTTTGACGATTAACAAAGTCATCAATATGAAAATGAGCTTCATCACTGAAGATGATTTTGTTCGAAAAATCAGCATCCACTTTTTGTTCCAAAGTCCATTCAACGAAATCTCTTCAGTAGTCTTCAGTTCTTGAGTCAATTGAACTTTGTAAGCATAAAGTTTTAAGTCTTTCGTGAGAATTCGCTGTAGACAGCTTCTCGGAGTGGCCAATTCTTGACTACAGTGTCAAGTGAAATTGATGTTCCAGAACTGTCAGCAATACTCTCGCTCTACATATTGTTTTTTTTTCAAATTTTCTTCAGCGATTGGGCTCATATCTTGGCGGGTATGTGAATAAGTATAAAATTGCCGTATCTGGGGTTCTGAACACCCACAAGTTTTGCATCAGCAAAAAGTGACTGCTGGTATACCTTGTGTGTGACTGTTACCGTCGAATTTCAGTATGGACGTATACTCACCGATTTTGTTTGGCAATCAATTGAAGACGAACGTTTTTCAGACTTTCAAGAGAAGTGGCGCTGTGCGAAAAAAACCTTAAGATGTAATTTGAGCTTTCCCGGCGGTTAAACGTTGAACCCCAGTCCCCTCACTCAGCAGTCCAGCACACTAAGTACTGAGCTCATCATAAGCCATATACATTTACTTTGCAGGAACATTTTATATTTGACAGCTTGTCTAACGTTATGAAACAAAATTTTATGTATTTTGTGAATAAAATTTGCTAATTTTCGGTTAGAGTGTGGTTAGGCTACGGATTAAGGAAAAGGAATATCTAGTTAAACAAACATTTTGTATTAATTTCATTCATTTCGTCATCTCTAAAGAACGCTTGACAAACATTTGATTCAACTTCAACCCATCTAATGGCCTTAATTGCAAGTAAATACTTTGAATTGTAGGCGACTTTAGATTTTTAAAGCTTATTTTTGTAGAGCTCTTATGAGTTAGTACACTTTTGACAAGCACTTTTAGTTTAAGGGAAACATTGGTGTCAGGTAAAAATACATAATAAATTATGTAGGTATAGTCGTACTTGCTGATCGGTGCAGCAAACTATATGACCACATACATGTTGCAGCAATTTAAGTGCATAACTAACCTACATCTGCAACCATCTCGGGGCGCTGATGAAGCGTTATAGGTTTGCCTTTCCCGGGAGAAGTATTTAAAAAAAAATTCTGTTAATTGACTTTTAAAGTAGGTATACCTATCTAGAAAACGGAAGCTTACGTTTATGCCAACAGGCATATCCCTGCGGCTATACCTCGAAGTTTGACAAATATACTTATGAATAATAGATAGGAAAAGCTACTTAACTTATTGCTAAACAGTTCAGCTTTATTCCATTTCCTCATATCAATCATCTAAACGTATTTTAAATTCAAAATTATTTTCAGTTCATGAATAAAACATGTTCATCGTATCGGCTTATTGTGGATTCCTTTTGACAACATTTTTGGCATTTCTGTTCATGGACTTTGTATGGTTAAACATAGACAGATACAGGCCACTATATTCGCCACTAAATAATAAAGTTTCAATGTTGCCTGCCATTGACATCATTTAGACGCTGATTGCAACCCCATTGCATTGGTTTTGTAATATTACTAAACCATCACTTCAACATCAGTACTACCTATACCCAAATTAAAAGGCCAATTAAAGTAAACACTCAATAATACCTCATGCTCGACATGTGTTTGCCTTTCTTGCGATTAAACTTGAACTAAAATTCGTTCAACGCAAGTGTTTATCAATTCATTGGCCACAACCTTGAATGCAGCTAAGCGTAGCATAGCAATTTTAACACAGCCGGCCGGCGGGCGGCGGCGGGGGCCAACCAACTATTTCACCTTAAAACTGCCCTAGATCTCCTGTGTGTGTGTGTAAGTCAGAGTAAATTTTGTAATTTTTGTTTTTGCAAACCTCAAATCGCAGAAATATAGTTCGGCGAACACAATTGTCATCAATTCTCATTCTAAGCTCATTAGGTGTGCGAAGCCATGAAAGATAACAAAAAGCCCGGGAGAAGCTGAAATAAGACAGATAGAGGCGAACCAGACGAAGTGGAAGAACTGAATCTAAGACTTTTCTTAATTGAGGTCACCAGTTATAAGGCAATTTATTTTACACTCAGCAGAATGCTGTTAAGAATACGTAATGGGTTTTCTGTTCTCCTAATTCATCCATCAAACGTTAGCAGCCAGACATCATCAACCCAAATAATGAGCTAAACATCAGAACATCATCCAGAGAGGAATAGTACTCGTACATACATCACACGCTCTGTTCTGGAGGTGAGATTGTCGTCATCTACTTTAGGATAGATACAGATGTAGGTAGGTACGTGTATGTATAGGTCATTGTGTTCCATCTTCTCTAGTATAGGATTGTTCCATTTCTGTTCAGCTTTGACGCAATCCAGAAGGCAACGTGATGAATGAACTCCTAATGCTGATTATAATTAAGATTGCTTTTAATTGATATCCAGAGAATGGTGATGGTATAGTCATCGTTGGCAAAGGCAACAAACTCTCGGGCTGTGAAGATTTCCGATTATGAAATTCTAATTTAATGCCAAGATTCACCCAGATTTTGCGCTCTTTGGGTACACTTGAACGTTCTTTAATGAGCCGATGGCATGTTCTTGGGTTAGAAAATGGAAATGTGGTCTCTGAAGTACTTAGTTCGTTGGGTCAGGCAAGTGTGAAAACGTTTAAGCCGTGCTTTATCAGATGTGGTTATCCACTTTGTTATAGATTGACGAAGATTATGTGGGGTATTACTGAGTCAGTTACTGCGATGTATGGCTGGACTCGTAGCCAGCATCTATGACATTCAGTGATTTTATGCATGTTCCTGTCGGATAAAAATTAAATAGATTTACCGGGGCCCTTACCTTTTAGTCGGCAGCTTGTATTAGCGATAAAATTCTATCGGCCAGGTCATAAATTTAATGACTGCCCTGGTTCTGAGCTGAATTCCAAGTTCTATTGTAACGAAAAACAGGTTTGAGTCTTTGGAAGACAATTCTTACCATTGACATACTATACATGGACTGCTAGTGAAATGTCAGTTTCATACAAACCTGCGAGGAAAAATGAAGCAAACATAAGCACTAGCCCTTTTGGTTCAGTGCGGCGAAAGTAGGAAAGAGATTTCAACCTCTTCGCGCATTTGCTATTATTTTTTACATAGAACACAGTGCCATCCATTGTAGAAACATTGCAACTGCGCAAAAATAACGACTTATTCAAATTATTTCAATTGATCAATAACAGATGGCAGTATGGCACACTCAGCACACAAACCTCGACGCAAACCAAATCGCACGAATTGCTCGATGACATTTGAGTGTTTTCGTTTCTCTCCGCCGTGAACCAAAAGAGCTAGTGCTTATTTTTGCTTCAACGAAAAATTGGCTGCTAGCAGTCCATGTATGTCAATGATTCTGACAGTTAAAAAAGAGGAAACCTAACTAAAGGAACAAGTTAGTTAGTTAGTTAGTTACAAGTGTAGAATCATTTTACTAAAAAAAACTTTTCGGTTCTATACTCTTTAGTCGCACTATACTCAGAGGTGCAATTAAAATGTCATAAGTAGTACAATACCTACAGTTACAGTACCTATAGTTACAGTACCTAACTTTCCTCAGATTAAGAGATCTCCCTATTGGAGCTGGCATGTCATGGACATACTATAGGTAAAGAACGTCGATGAACTGGGAATGAATTATGGTTCCGAAAGCATAAGAGCCACAGCGAACTACATTATTCCCTATCTTGCATTCAACGCAAAAATTCCTATTCGGTTCCTAAGCAGGGAAGACTAGAAAGAAAGAAGACATAAAATCGTTATGACGTGACGGGTGTCCCATAATTCACGCAAAATGTAATTTTGATAGAAAATAATGATTTTTAACTAGGAAGCTTACAATTTTTATTGATTCATAGAGTAAACAGATTGGGGCTATGTATGGAAAAGCACATCAAATAATTGGCCGCCACGGCTTTGCTGGCAAGTACGTAAGTACTCTTATTGAAATTTTCTATGACCGTTTCGAATAAATGTGGCTGAATTTCATTAATACACTTCCCAATTTCCTCTTTCAATGTGTTGGTTGTCGTGGGCTTGTTTGCATAGACCTTTGACTTCGAAAAACCCCAAAGAAAAAAGTCAAATGGCATTAAATCGCACGATTTCGATTGCCAATTCTAATCGCAAGATTGTATTGAATTGTTTATCTGGCTGTATGGCATGTGGCTCCGGCTTGTTGAAACCACATGTTGGTCACATCCATATCTTGTAATTTAGGCACATTAATTGTTACGGCCTGACCAGCAGCATTTTCGAAGAAGAATGGTCCGATAATGCCTTCAGCTCAAAATCCGCATCAAATTGATGTATTTGTTTCTCAGCAATTACTCGTGGGTTTTCTGAACCCATATGCGAGAATTTTGACGAATAACGAAGTCATCAATATGAAAATGAGCTTCATCCCTGTTCGAAAAATCAGCATCCACTTGTTGTTGTTCCAAAATCCATTCAACGAACTTTCTTCGCGCTGCATGGTCAGTAGTCTACAGTTCTTGAGTCAATTGAACTTTGTAAGCATGAAGTTTCATGTCTTTCGTGAGAATTCTCTGTAGAGAGCTTCTCGAAATGTCCAATTCTTGACAACGGTGGCGAATTGATGTTCCTGGACTGTCAGCAATACTCTCGCGAACTGCTTCGATGTTTTCTGTTGAACGACTTGTGACAGGATGTCCAGAGTGTTTAAGATCACTAATTGATCCATCTCCCTGAATTTTTTCAATTGTTCTCTTCACAGTTGATGGTTTTAAATCGACATCCATATTTTGTTCGAAAATTGCGGTCTGTAGCTGACAAACCTTCATTATTTTTAAAATATTTGCTCAACAATGAAAATGCGTTGATGTTTCGTATAGCGCTCAATTTTTACTAACCTCAAACTGTCAGCTGTCACATTGTTATTTTTTTTTTTAATAGTCGCAAAAATTAAATTTTGCGTGAATTATGGGACACCCTTTATATAAACATTTGTGAACAACAAATAAAAACAGTTAACACATTTTAATGGCACATCGACAATGAACTTGTGTCACTAGATACTATGTGCGCGACTCATTATCATTTCCATAATAGGAAACTTAATTAAAAATTGCATTGCAAAGACATCCCCTGACCATGACCATATTTAGCATCGCCATCAGCTACTGAAGCCTGAAGGACCATATCATTCCATTCCTACTCATTTATTGCTCTCTCTCATAAAATGTACTTTCTCTTATTAATTCCCGCCAAAATAGAAATACCAATTCAATTATCATCAATTTCTTGTCAAAGTCACAATCGAAGAAAAAAAAAAAAAACAATCGACGGTCAATCTGTGAGTGTGTATATTTCTTTTTTTCACATGTCATCGTTTTGATATCAGTAAAATGTGAGTCTGAATCGAAAAATCGATTATGCCGCTGAAAAGACAGCGCCACACCTAAGCCACAGGTGGACTGGACAGACATGGGCATGGGTACACGGTACCTACTGAGTACTGACAGGTAGAAAGTTGAATTGGGCACAGTCATTCCTATTTGTTTATAAATCAAACACAATTTAATGATTTTCTTAACAAAAATAAATTAATCTGAATTCTTCGCAACATAAAATCGAAATCGAAAGTCGAAATCGCTTCTTTAGGTTCGCCGCGCAGCAAACCGATTGAGGTTCCAGTTCTTTTAGCAAGCCTTTCACAAGAGTAGATGGCTCACATCTGTACGGACGATGACGAATGGCATGTAGCAAGTATGCGCGGAACGATCAGACAATGTATCCGATTCTTCATATAAAACACTAAAAAAAAAAAAACAACTGTTTGCATTAATTCACTTTTATGGAGTGAAGGGATTGGATCGGAACACAACGGGCAGCAGAAGCAGCAGGGAAAACCGATCGCGAAAGGCCATCAAGGTGCAGTCGGCGCGAATTTTCTTGAAGGACGTGTTGTGTCGGTGTTAACCATGGATATAGGAGTACAAAACAAAAGCCACTTGTACTAGCCTGCCTTATAACTTGATGAAGTTTAAGTCTGTTGTTGATGGTTTTCACTTTTGGTTTTCATGCGATACGTAACCTCAATAAATCGTTGAGTTCGTTTGCGATGGTTTCGATACTTTTGCTGGCTCTGGCTCCCCACCTGTACATGACGAATTCGGTATTTTTTTTTTAACGGAAATTACAAGTAATTTTATGAATTAGGTGGCGATAGGTCTTTGGATGGAGTTAGTGATTTATTATGCCACTCTTGGGTTGGTTTGATCGATTTGGATGTTGAGATTCCTACCGAAACTATTGCTGCATTCCACAGCTTAAGCAATTTGAAAAAGTGGCTTAAATGGATAGTGTTTAGAAATGTATAGACGTGGAATGGAGATGCGAATCAATTATGTGCCAAGTTTTACAGCTCGCAAGTAAAACTGTCATATTTGTTTGCTCAGTTACTAGATTGATGTTTTGAAATATGCGGCTGGGTATTGCAATCCAAATAACTCTGTCTCCAGATGGGTTTTGAAGAAATCAACTAATATCCCAGCTGCTAGCTATATGCGACATATTGCCTCATCAATGGAGCCTAGTATAGTAACAGTAAGTATCTGAAACTATGTGCTCATCATAAAAGCACGTTGTGTTAAGAAATCTCCTCAATCTCTCAAACTCAAACTGTGGCAAAGCTCTCAAAACCGATCTAATTCCTTATAAGTAGAAAATTAGGGTTGAATGGGGAAAGCTACGAGTAACAGCATTTCTGTTGGGAATTGGGAGCCATCAGTGATTCCTTTTAAGCTCTACAAACCAGGCAATTGCGATTTCGAATTTATTTCCTCGATCTATAAATATCGGGCGTTTTTCTTAGACTGGTTGATCTTTCAATTAGGAACAACTTTTTTAAGTTGCTATATTGTTCTTAACAGTTCTTTGACATCTATGTTCAGTATTGTTTGACAAATTATCATGAGGACACTCACATCAGAAGAACGCTTCCGTACAATTCAACAACTCGTTTTAAAAATCGGTCTTTTCATGTTTTAATCGATAAATCGTTTGGGGACGATGCCCACTGAATGGCTTTCTGAATAAGCAAATCTGTCGTTTCTAAAGTGTAATGGAGCAAACCGACAAAAGACTTATTTATGCCTCAATTACTCCCACAAAAATATACTATTTTAAGGCATCACCGGTAATTTAGAAAATATGGGGCCGAATCTCGCGTTACAGTCAGTAGTAGCCAACGTTACCGAACGACACGATCAGTGATTATTTCTTCGAAAATATGGGCGTCATTTGACCGGATAATATCTGCAACGGGAAACAAACCTTTGGCAAATAAAAGACTCAGCAACAGATTTATATTGCTAATTGTTCACAGAGATTGTGTGAATTCACGCCACTGGACTACTTTTTGTTATTATTTGCTGATAAGTCGCACTGTGCAGGTCTTAAAACCTAATTTTCAGGACGTTATTAATGAGAGAGAACTTCAAATATGCTTGAGAGACCGAAGGGCCCAGTTCATAGAATCCGTTGCTTTCGTCGCATCGACGGTTCCGTCAATATTGACGTATTCGACGAAACAGTCCCATAGAACTCGTCGCCGCAGTATGCACTTGGAATCTTTAAAATAGGTAATTTGAAATTTAATAAAAATAATAAATTTAAAAATATCCACATAATTGCCCGCGTTCCATTGACCGCTAGATGACTAGCGGCATGCCAAACTCCATATAAAAAAAACTGACATTTCCCAATATGTGCTAGAGCTCTAGCGCAAATGATGAAATGTCAGTTTTTTTTATATGGAGTTTGGCATGAGCGCTAGTCATCTAGCGGTCAATGGAACGCGGCCATTATTTTGATTGAGCTGTCATCTGCAGCATTTGACATTTTCTCTTATTCTCTCAATATTTCCACCAATGAAAGTGCTTCCTCTCACGATGTGGCAACTGTCAACGGGTGCGACGGACAGAAAAGTAGTAAGTAAACCTAATCATTTATCCATCGCATCCGGCACGTGCGCTGCTTATGTATTCTATCAACCTGTCAGTCGAATACATTGCGGCAAAGGACGCGACGGATTCTGTGGGTTGGGCCCTTGAGTTAAAATTGGGCTGACAGTATGAGCTCTGTGGTTCAAGAACTGGACAGGGGTATGGTTGGAGTCTTCGTGGAAAGCGAGAACATTAGACTACAATACCCCTTGGGTATTGGCTTTTGCCAAACACTTAAATGTGTTGGGGGCTTGAGCGACACCACCATCTGTCCTGCTTGTGGAGAGGATGACGATACAGCGGAGCACTTTCTCTGTAGTTGTCCTGCCTTTGCTCGCATCAGGTGGCGGATCTTTGGGGCTGACGTGGTGAGTGCCGAACATCTAAGCTCTTCATCACTGAAGCTCCTTCTCATCTTTCTTCGAAAGACGGGAACATTAAGTACAGCAATGTAAGGTGTCTGTTTGGCAGTACAATGGACCAGTAGTTGTGTCTGAGTGCTCCATCGGATAGTAACAACTTTCGACAAAGAAGAAGAAAAAGAAGAATGTGCTCTGTCAAAAACAGTCGAGGCTTCTATAATGTGCAAAATCTTGTTCAAAACCTGGTTTGGTTAGGTTCGATAAAGTTAAACAGGGTTGTGAGCTTGACACCATAACGGACACATCGCTATTTCACGGGAACCTTCAAACCTCAGCTACAGAACCCTACACAACCTAAACAATCTCAGTTTTTGTTTTTTTTTTGTAAGAAATCAACAACCTCCTTTCGGTTCCTATCCAGTAGGTCCACTACGGTTTTCATCGCAACAGACCAGATATGAGAATTGTACTCAAGTTTGGGACGAATGACAGCCATCAGATCAGGATGGATAAACTATTTCTTTTTTCACCGTTTGAGTAACCGTAACCTAGACATTTCGCAGCGCAATTCGCGATTTCGTGTCATTCCAACGGCGCGGCGGTTATCATGAACGCAGATATAACGAGAATGGAAAGTCTTTCGGTTTCGGTGATGCAAGTGACATTCATGGATAATGGCTGCAGATTCTATTGGCTGAACTCTATTTTGTACTGCTGTCAAGGTCGGAATTTAATGATCTTAACATACGTTGTCGTTCCAGTTCTATAGGTTCGCAGAGTATGGACGTGAGTCCTGGAATGAATACGACCAGCTAAGGGTGCTGAGGCTGACGTCAGGGAAGGAATTGTTGCATTTAGAAGATCATTTATCAAAATGGTGACATGTTCCCATTTCCACCTACCCCCTCGAGACTAATGATCAGCTTACAAATCATAGCCACACCATTTTGATTTCTTAACCTATTTTAGCACATATCTAAATAGTTTGTCGGTTCTATATCAACATCGTAGTATGTATGTATACCAGTTGAACTGTCAGTTGAATCTATAATACTAATTAAAAATGTCACCTCTTCAACATCCTCAGGGGGGCCATAAAAAAAACGCTTAATGAATGAAATGGTGACACACAGTCAAAGATCATGATATCCAGCTCGTGCTTTCACAGCTCACAGCTCACAACTCCAATAAGTAAAAGCAACAACAAATATAAAACACTTTGAGAACGTTATTCTTGCGCTTAACCTACTTCTGTCCATCTTCTATACCCACTAACCATTGCTGAGCACAGTTTGAATGCGTGCACGAGTAATTATGCTCACATTAAGTGTAGATACGACTGAGTACATTGGTGCTGCCGTGCATTTTAATTCCGTTTCCTTCTGTTTATATACACTGAGACTCATTCGAGATAGTTTTGTTCTACTAAATCCCCCACAAGCGTTGCGATCTAAACCAACCAACATGGTCGTGTTCAACGGGAAAATAGAAAATCGTTTCTAAATAAATATTCGCTTCGGAAATTCGCTTCGTTTCGTATTCGTACATGACACGTACGGTGGTAACCTCTTGAATCACGATAACGAAAGTGATAAGTTCTCCACTGGTTGTTCCACTAACCAACGACTGCGCTTGAATTTTAAGCAGGAGGTAAGGTACTGTAGGTTTATAGAGACATAAGCAAGCTTGAGAAGATGTTTTTTTGTTTTGCACATTTCATGTGAATTTTCGCAGTTTTGTTCCGAATGATAAATTACTCGGAACATACTACAGTTGGGCAATAAAAAAGCCCCCAAACTCAACGGAACATGTGCACCCTAAGTGCACTTACATTAATTTTATACGCCCGCCTTATCTACAAGTGCACTGTTTTACGCGACACATATGTATAGAGGTACCTATGTGAAAAGTCTCTTCACAGGCATACCTACTGCTACTGCTACTCGTAAACAATTCAATTGTTGCGAATTTCCTGGTTAGGTATGGCGCAGTCTCCTCCTGGCCAAGATACGCATGATGACAAATTGCCATCTTTCGGCTCTTAATTAAGGTTTTGAGATTGTATTGTACATCTTTCTGTTTTTTTTTTGTCTCGAACTCGTTTTGGATCTCAATCTCATACATGAACTCTGGAAAATAAGAGACAAAAAAAGAGAAACTTCGTCCATCTTCGTATAGCGGGGTAAATTTGAAGTGAAACTTGTGATTTTGTGAATGAACGACGAGTTCCATACATAAAAACATCTCATTACGAATTTAATGCGATTATCAAAATTATCGAGAAAAATAAAACTGTTTCTAGGTATCGTATATACACGGTTGAAGTGTGAAGATCGTATAGTTGTAATGGCCTACTGTAAAATCGAAAGCCCCCATAGCGCACCGAATGCAGTCATGTTCTTGAAGGTTGTCTTGTATTGCTACCCAGGGGCAGTCAATGATTATAAAGGCGTGTCGGCTGCTAAGTGATTAAATTATTTTTGAGTTATTTTATGGCATGGTAACGGAATCGAAGGGCCTTTAAGTTTATTTACATTTTTACGGTTTTTTCTGTGTGGTGGGGATTTGGCCAGTAAACTTCAATGAAATGGTTAAGCATCTACTAGGTGGGTGGTATAACCAAATTGT
The DNA here is from genome assembly GCA_949372485.1 of Cheilosia soror. Lineage (NCBI taxonomy): Eukaryota > Metazoa > Arthropoda > Insecta > Diptera > Syrphidae > Cheilosia > Cheilosia soror. The sequence goes on along the minus strand of OX443563.1, from coordinate 71,013,760 downwards.
ACAGGGCGCCGTATTACGGGGTATCTATTAAGGTTAAGTAATATTTTATGAAAAAGACCAAATCATAAACATAAACAAATATTTAGCTTGCTATTGATAGCAACATTTTCGAGGTATAGTTAAGAAGTTCACCTATCTCGGAGTAAACATGAACTCCACGAATGACACCCTAGTGGAGATTCGTCGAAGAATTACCCTATAGGAAAGCGTCGGTTGCTACTTCGGTTTGGCAAAACAATTCGGTTCAAAACTCCTAACTCGAAGGACGAAATGTGTGCTCCTACAAAATCCTCATCCTGCCAGTTGTGATTTATGGCACCGAGTGCTGGACAATAAGCAAGAAGGGAGAGCTTTGGACTCTTTCGAAAGATAAATACTTCGGCGGATTTTTGGTCCTGTGTGCGAGGAGGGCGAATGGAGGAGAAAATACAACTGCGAACTCTATGAGCTGTACCAAGATGTGAAAGCCAAAACACGACGACTACATTTGCTCGGCCACATCAAGCGAATAGACAATATTGCTCCAACTAACAGGGTGTTCTGCCGTGATCCATTTGTGAATCAGCTGTTTTACCATTCAGAGAATGGTTCTGGTCCCAGCAACTTTTCAGTTGACTCCTGTTTTGCAAGGGAGTCCGCCTTTTCGTTGCCGTCGATCCCTATGTGTCCTCGTACCCAAGTCAGTGTTACCTGATTTTTAGATGAGCACTTATTGAGCTTGAATACACATTCCAGTGCCAGTGATGTTGTGATGGTTGTCCGCTCCATGCATCTAATCACCGCCTGGGGCCTGTACCACGAAACAACAAGTATTGTGGAATAGAAGCATTTTAACATATTGCTCCAATAAATTGCTACTATTTAACAATACTTGTTGTTTCGTGGTACTGGCCTCTGGTTGTAAAGTGCTATTAGGCTAGTAATGCTTTCAAGCAAGTAATTCAACGCATGCAGCAAAGCAATCATGTCAGCCTGGTATATACTGAAGTGTGTTTCTCGAGGCTAATGTGACGGGCTAGTTCCAGATCTTCTGAAAAGATTCCGGCCCCCGTTCCGCCATCCATCATGGATCCATCTGTGAAAATCACGATTTCACCATTCCTCTTTTCTGGTTGGAATCCATTCTCAATACGAGTTTTGTGATTCCTTTCCATAGCACGCACCTTTGTTATACCATCCATAGGCATGTTTAGCTCCCTAACCTCGTTTTTGACAAGCTCCAGGAAAATCCGCCGGAAAAAACAAAATGAAAATCGGCTTAATTTTTGATTTTGTATGTCCAAAAAATAAGGTTACCGTAAAAGTGTATAGCTAATTGCCGACTTTGGCGTCAGAAAACTCAGTGTAATAAGTCGTAAGGTGTGATTTGTCTTTAGCCTGGGGTTGCTTCTGGAAACCCTACTCCAGAAACTATCATTTTTATTTCAATTTAGGCTCGTAAGTGTAATAAGCCATGATTTGTTGGACTCACTGAATTGCTGGTTGTATAGAAAATCTAAATATATAAAAATGAAGATTCCGACTGACAGATCATCAACGCCCAGCCTAAACCATTTGCTCCAGAAAGCTGAAATTTAGCACAGAGGTTTCCTTTATGATGATTTTTTGAAATTCAACCCCTAAAGGGGTAAAAGGGGGGGGGGGGGTCAAATTTTGTATGGGAACATTTTTATTTTTCATCCGATTGACTTCCAACTCGGTTAGTGTACTCCCTATAAGAAATAAAGATAATTAATTTGTCCGATTTTGGAAATTTTGCTTGAGGTCCGAGTTATTGGCGATGACCCCTTTTAAGGGGGGCCTTTTCTTAACTCACGAACCGTTCGTCGTATCGATTTGAAACATTGTAATGTGTCCATAGCTGTTGAATATGCTGATCACTTCATCTAATTCCATCGTACGTAGGTACTCCAAAGATATTCAACCGGAATTCTGTAAGAATATGGGGTTATACTGCTAGAAAGTGGTACACATCCTATCACTTTCTTTCTTTCGGGTTGCATATGTTGCACAGTGTAGGAAGATCTAGGCAGTGTGGAATACAATTAAGGATTGGCTAACTATGTTGTGTTCCAAGTTCATGCTCAGTCTGCTATAGTGTGATCTTTGTTGAGATTCCCGTGCTTCACAAACTAATTGATCATATCTATATTTTTGAAGTGTTTTCACCAATAGGACGTTAGACACAATTTTAAAAGGTATTAACTGTTCCTTCGGTAGGTTTCCTGCGCGTTATATTTATAAAAAAAACTGTGAAGGAATTTCTGTGTGGCAAATCTTGAGGACTGCGCGAGCGAAGCCGCGGGCAAAAGCTAGTATTTAATAAATGGGGTCCTAATGTCCTGCATATTCGTCTTATAGTTTACATAACATCACAATTTTCTTAAGTTGCGGCTCCTGTTCCCTTCTGGACCCGTGCTGTTTAGCAGCTAAGTCGCCTGCTTTCAGAATTGCTGCCGATATTCGGGGCTTGAGAATCAACTTCAAGAGTTTTCCAGCCGTTTTAAACGTAGGTACCTCATCATAAGGGCGCCTGTAGGCTTATTATAACCAGTCGTTTTTTTTTTGCCCACTCCTTGTGGAAAATAGCTTAATGTAGGCAGCAGTATTCGAGTTTATACTTAGACTGGGGTTTTCGCTTTAACTATGAATAGCGCCTTTTCCAAAAACCGGCTGTTTATTGAAAACAGGGGGCCAACTATGTAATTCGATTCTACAATCAAAATGTTCGAATTCGGAAGATTCGTACTCTGTAACTCTATAGCCAGCGCTCATATTCGAAAATCGAACGGACCTCGAATTGTCTATTTTTTTGGTACTACCTAATCCTAAAGTAAATGCCAAAACCATTCGAATTCGCAAATAATCATTCTAATGCAAATGTGTTTGCGAACAGGCTGTGTAGATTGCAGAAATCTCAAAAAATGTGAGTAAGAAATTTGTTCATAACTTATTAAATATTATTAAGAGTATAAAATATACTTTATGCATGGGGAATCATCTAGATGTACAAACACAAAGACATCTCAATTTGAGATTCTTGTTCAATACATGACAATGCATCTCGACTTATCGAAAGGATTTATCCCAAATTCGCCTTGGCTCAATTTTATCATTGCAATCCTTATTTTCTTCGGTAAAAAATCAAATTGCGACACTGTCCATGTTGATTTAGCACCTATTCACGAATCACAACAAATGATTATTTCGTTTTATTCAAAAGTCTGTCAAACACAATGCGAGACTCGTTCGAAAGTCGGAAATTGTTTGGGAAAAAGTTGGCAGTACTTACATTCGATTCTAATTTCATACATAGTTCCGTTTGAAAGTAGAATCGGAACCAACTTTCGAATAGAATCGAAAGTAGAATCGAATTACATAGTTGGCCCCCAGTACTAAAGATTTTGATGAGGTAACATGATAGTTTTAAGGTTTGGTCTGAATAGCGGTTTTGCATTTAATCATTTTTCAAAATTTACTTTTAAAAGTTTGCCCGTAAACTTTTGTGTAGTGTTGAAAGAAAATATATATTTTAGTTAACATTATCTTATATAGATACCCCACTACCCCAGTTTAGTTCCCTGTTGATATCTGTGACTTGTTTTAGTGCAGAAGAAAGGTTGGTTGGTTGGCAATTTCGCGTGACACATTGGGCCCATTGACAATGGTAATTGGTATTTGTTCTATGTATTAACAACTTTTAACTGCTTGTATTCTTTTAATTTGAAGTTGCATGTCAGTCTTTTATTAGGACTGAATACAAGGGTTCTGATCTGCCTGGGCCTTACTTATAATACATTTTTAATATTTTATTTTTAAATTTAAAAAGTTCACAATAATACTTATGTGTATTTTCCATTAAAATTTCGCAATTATGATCCGTAAATTTATAACCCAATTATCACAATTTGAAACTAACCAGCAACCTATCACTTTATCATGAAGAACCCCGTTTTTGTGTCAGACTGGTTGATTGATGAATAACAACAAGGTACATATTTTGAAGTGTTACTTCGTCAGTTTTAGAGCCAACTACATGTAGTTTTCATCTGTGAGGCGGGGATATTATAATATTTCAGATTTTCCATACCCTCACTGTACCAGGAAGTATTTTAGTGCCGTAAACAATTAAAAAAAAAAACACTCAACAAAAGCATTGCATAAGAAACTATCCCATAGACAGTGTTGCTCGTTTCTTTGATAATATAATAGCTTTACTGGGAAGCCCATTATCATAAATCAGAACCCCTAATGAACAAATACATTTTTATTTGCCGCCGTTTACTAATTCGAGCAACATTTATATCTGATAATGAGCCACTTGACCACTTGACCTCCACAGCTCTCTCATAAGCCCAATTCACTTTCACTTCTAAACGCCTCACCAAGCCTGCACCGATCTATATACACCAACCACTTTGCTTGTTGTATACAAAATTACAAATTGTGCCATATTTACCCCACTCACCACCGATAATTGGTGCAATTTGATCAGAATTCGGTTGCAACATTAGCCTCTCTGCAATGAACCGAACCGATTTGCGATTACGCCCTCTTTTGAGAGAATGCGACATAGTGCTTCGTTGAGTTTTGGCTTACAACTTGCAATGCGTTCAATTTATTCCATCTAAACCCACATTCCGTTGCCAATTGAAAGTGAAATCATGCAGATTTCTTATGTTTACCAATTAATACTCGTAGTTGCATCGAATTAAAATTTCGTAAATCCAAGACCCAAAAGCAAAGTGCTCACCTGTCCTTGGCCGATGTACATTGTATGTGGACTCAATTTGAATTACAAGAGGAGAATGTTGTGAGCCAACAAAACAAATCAAAATCACGTCTGAGTTTGAGGTGATTGACTGGATTTTTGTTAGCCGTTTCGATAGTGCCATGCCAATCCTCGTGTACCAATACCGGCGATATGTTGTATACCCACCACTATGGTGAATTGTTGTTAAATAAAAACAACATTTTAGCATTTGAGCACGTATTGAGTGCATTTTGGAATTAACTTAAGCAAAACAATTTTGCATTCAATTGTTGTAGTTGGATATACAGCAGTTCCTTATAGAGGTCGATATTTTCGGTGCATTTATACCTACAAGAAGCTCGCGTTTCAAATTGAAAATCATGTCAATTGGTAAGTGAAGATGTCACACGCCTTAAACACATACCATTGCATTGGAAATCATTAATAAATATTGTAATGTCAACAGTAAATTTTGAAATTTTATTATTATTTGGTGTTTTTTGTATGTGCCAGCTTTCTTTTGACCAATGAATATTATGGTTATGACGATTAGCCAGCACACTTCGTTTACATAATTTGGTAGAAGGGAAAATTTGTCAGCTAATTGCGGTATTATTGAATTGCACCAATCGCACAGAGGAAGAATATTAATTCCAATCTCGCGAGTTGGTATACCAAAGTGAAATTTGGTTGTAGTAGCCCTTTCAGTTAGGGCTTTAGAAAAAAATTGAAATTTGGTAATGAAAAAGACGTTTGGTTGGCGGGTTTTGGAGAGAATTCAAGGCTAAAAATAAATAAATTGCAGTGTCATGATATCAGTAATTCCCTTGAAAAGGACACTTGTCTAGACTCAGTCTAGGCTTGAAAGACAGCTTGATACTTGACAGACCAAAACCAGGCAACAAGCGACATACTGGAGGTTAACGGCTAAAATGCAATACTTCTGAAGTCCTCTCGATCAATAGAAAACCTTAAATCAGAAAACCAGAGATGGTTACGGAATATATATTTTTGTAAAAAAATAAACAATAAAGATGTGGCTAAGTTCTTTTCTTATGCATAGCTAACCATAAACAAGAAAGTGAGGTCAGGGGACATGTCATAAAATGCTGTACAACTAAAAAAAAAATGTGCACGACTGGGTTGCACGAAATTTTCTCGTTTATTGCAAATATCGCAGAATCTCAGCATTTCACCAAATTTTACGTTTAAAATCATACCTACTCAAGATTTAGGTAATAGTACAATCATACTACGTAACGATACGTATTAACTACAACACTTTATTACTTTTAAATTTCATCCCGATCTGACATGAAGGAAGCAAGTAGGGGAGTGGGTCGAAATTTTGTTTTCAAAATTCTGCTTTGCAAAATTCTGACTTTTAACACAAAAAGTCAAAAGCGAAGTCAAACATTTTTTTTTTCAAAATTCTGCTTTTTAAAATTCTGACAGGCAATATTTTAAACAAATAAATTCTGCTAATTCTGTTTTTTTTTTTTCAATTTACGAATTTAAAGAAAACAAATATTTTTCAACTTTGTCAACAAATTTCAATATACATTTCCTATAAAGAAGGTACACAGGTGGGTACCAGGAGCAGAAAAATACATATATCCACCCACACCCACGCACAACTTATCTTTTCGTTTATTGGATTTAATTACAGATACATATATTTTCATTTTCACTCTAGAAGCACACGTTCACTCACAAGGGTATATGTACTAACAGAACATTTGTCTAAACCAAGAGGGCAAACTTAAAAACAATAAAAAAAACTCCTTTTACCTCTTCTTCTATAACAAGTGAGTAGATAGGTAGAATGTTTTACATAAATAATAAAAAAGAAATTTTGCAGAATTTTGTAAAGCTGAATTTTGTAAAACTGAATTTTGAAAGCAGAATTTTGAAAAAAAAAATGATGAATTTCAAATTATATTGCCACTGAAGTTTTGACCTTTACAAAAATATACCGTGTGTGGGATTTTGGTAGTCATTTAGAAATACATATTTATAAAACGTCTATACTTGAGTTTTTTTTAAGAAAAACTAAGTACGTGATCTTGTTTAGAATGCTTATGTCTTAAATATGTATTTCGATCAAAATCGTTAGAGCGGGTTTTTGTAAAATTATGCTGCCAAATGTTACAATTTGGATTCAAAAGGCACTGTTATTAAACTGTTTAGCTGAAAACTGAGTTCAACGTATTGTTCAGGAAATAAACATTACCTAGCAGTTACATTTTCATCCAAATCGAAAATGGCGTTTTCGAAATATGAGCAGTTTTTAAAGTACCATTATTAGCGATTGGGGTGGAAATCGAAGGATGCATTCATGGTTCGAAAAACAACTGTTTAGCTCAAAACGTAGCAAAAGGCATTTTTCCGGATTTAAGCATTACCTGCCAGTTACATTTTTATCATAACCGAAAATTGTGTTTTTGAGATATGAGCAGTTTTTTAAAGTACTATTACTATTAGAGATTTGAATGGAACGGTCCGTCCAACCGTGTAGGCTGCAGGCCAGTCAGACATACGGACGGCCAGAATTGCGAGACCCACTTTTTTACAGTTTCTCTATCATCGTAATATCAGAATTGATTAAAATCTCGAGTTCGAAATTGTATACGAAAACAATATCTGTATTTCTCTTACGAGAAAGTAAAAAAAACAAAATGCAAATTATAGAAATTGTGCAATAAAAATATATTTTAATTTTATTTTAATATATCTTGACAAGTTGGACTTGTTTTCAAATAATTTTATGAATTTCAAAATTTTTTCCTGCCACCAAACTTTTTTCTCCATTTTAATCCGTTTATTCATCAATCACTACCAAATACAGAAAGAGAAACATTTTATTTTACTTCAAGTGGAACATTTAAGAAACGTTTCGCAATCAAACGGAAAACAAAATTTACCGTCAAAAAAAAAAAAAAACGGTTTCAAAATGTTTTGGCAACGTTTTTCATATTGCTATATTATTAAAATGTTTCTAAAATGTTTTCCTAAATGTTTGTTTCGTGTGGACAAGCCTTTATAAATAAGTAGGCTTTTGAAACAGCTTCCGCTTCCGCTCTGACTTTACTATTTCCTTATCTTTAATTCCGAGCCTTGTTTTTGTGTGTTACTGCAATGACCATGTAACCATGGTCAGTTATTAAAGTGCTGTCCGAGCGTATTTTTTTACTTAAGATCTTTAAAGAATCCTATGTTTTTTTACGGTGGAGGTTCAAAGCAGACGTACCTAGTCTAATGGATGATTTTTCTCATTACCAGCAAATATTTGCTGCATATTTGCAGTATCACGAATATTTAAATTCAACAAAGAACACTTAACATTCGACCGCTAAAATAAGCCATATTATATAAACTCGTTGGTATGTAGTAGGTATATACAAATTTTAACACTCGCATACTTACATATTTACAAATAGTTGTGGTGTGAAAATAAAACCAACGTCCTTGTTCTGCAAAGAAAAAGAAAAACAAAAAAAAAATCCCATTAATTAATTCCTCACCGTTAAGTCGTAAAGAAAAACAATTTTTTAATGAACTATTACAAAATCTTAATAAGTAGCAAAAAAAAAAAAAAAAAAACAATAACAATTCGTAGTCGTATATCTTATGATGGTATCTCTTTTATCAACCTACTTACACTCCATGCCACAACAATCTGCGATGAAGGTGCACATTAAGTATTTCTCGGCCGCTGCTGCAGCAGGCTTCATTAGCCGCAACCACGGCAAATTACATTGTTTTACTTTAGCGGTTCAAGCTGGTGCCCGCTGATGCCTCTGACTGAATCTAAACCAAGAAGATTATTGTCTTCTTCTTGTGTGTTTTCGATTGTGCAGTGAATTTTGCACAAATCAGTTGCAAATATGCTGGGAAATGTTACAAAATGTCTAATTTAATTGTCAACCGTTTGACAGAATTGCGGGCAAGCTCCCTCTGCCGGACAAATTTGTTTGAAAACTCTTGCATAAGGTTGGTGTGCCCTAATCCAAGGGATGCCCTCGCAACTTAATTAGGTATACAAAAGCATGAACAATAATGACCATTGTCTCAATTTTTCTGTCATTTGTCAGTTTCAGTGAATGTTGGGCAAGCCTGAGTTAGTTTTGTATACTTCTTGACATTTGTTGGTTTTATTAAGCCACAAAGTTATTTGTTCGTTGTTGCAGACATCAGACAATGACCGCGGGAAATTGACCATGGGGGGGTATCATCTGAATCGCTTCCCATGACATAATCCACGTCTTCACCTTATGTTAAGTATTTCGATATCAGGCAGAAGACAGAAATCATTATCGGAGCCGTAATACCGTGTCGATTATTATTTTTTTTTTTTAATTATAATCCAATGAGTAATTAAAGTGTCACTACTTGTGTGTTTGATGACTCAATTCGGTTTTAAGATTATGCTGTTCAAATCGATTGGAAAGATGAGTGCCAATGGAATGTGTCTACAAGATCGAGGTTGTAATTAAAGTAACAGGTTAGTTGAAGCTCTTTCTGTTACGTAAGTAGGCACTTTCTTACAATAGATCGGTCGTGCCTAAAGATAATTATCTATTCCGAAGAGACAAAGCCAGTATAATTAAAGTTAGCATTGATTAATATCCCTCTTTTGATTGGGAAAAGTATTCCAATAGTTCTTGTGTCTTGATCGCGTTTGATTTTAATTTATTTCTACGTTTTGCATAATAGCCAATCGCTTTTGGATTTTAATTTAGCCAATTAGTTGACAATAAGGAAATTGATTAGCTTAACGTGAAACCTCTTGGGAAAAATGTGACGAATGGGGAATTCGATAGTTTTAGTTAGAAAATGAAACTTGACTTTACATACCTTTGCATAAACAATGATCGATCATTCGATGAAAAATTGGAGAAAGAAAACCTGAATTATTTTATAGGCATCCAGTGACTATGCCAAATCAACTAATTCTCATGTCTTGCTAATGCTTTCCGCGGCGTATAACAGAAAATTAAAGCTTGACGCATCCTTTTAACATTAAGGCGGTTATAGGGATACCAATCTGTAGTTCATGATCAAATTTTTATTGCGCAAGCAATTACATATTTCGCGTTTTTTAGGTAAAACTTTTTAGACGGCCGGCGACTCGATATTGAATTATTGAGCGAAATAGGGGAGACACATTTTAAGAAAACGTAACGTGTAACATTCTACGAAGGAGAAGAAAGATAATAACGTAGATATAAGAAGAAAGAAAGCTATACATACTAGTACATTATATACCTATCCAATACAGAAAATTCATTTCGAATATCGCAACGCAGTATGTATGATATGAGGTAACAGGGTAGGGTTGGAGTCCTATAGCCTATACAGGTGCATATACACTTAATTCGTTAATACCTGAGCCCCTCAATTTTATATCGTCATCGGGCACTTGATAGTCTTTTTTTTCATATCTATCTGATTGCTGTAATTTAAATCGTTTTCTGGCAAACAATGTAAATTAGGCTTTAAACCTAACACGCGGCAGGCAACCTTTTTAAATCGTATTTACATAGGCCGCATTCAAGGATATAGTCATCGTAAGCCGACTTGAATTGACTGAAAACCTGAACGTGAAAACTAACTTGAATTGTCTGAATTTCACTATTGCCACTATTTTTTTTTCTCCTGAGATCCGAGTTTCTGATTGGTGCTCTTAACGTCAGGGCAACCAAAATGTCAACCAGAATATTTTCATGCTCTCCGATAAAACCCAATAGAAATGTCAAAACTAAGTTCTCCAGACAGTTAAACACATGTTGACACAAAAACACGTCAACTTAGTAAGTCGAGAAATTATTGACTTGATTTGTCGGCGTTGCGGACATAGACGTCAACTGACAAAACTGTTCACATGACCAGTCTAGACCAAGAAAACTCAGCAACATTAAGATATAGAGCTAACAGACTTCTTAAGCTAGATGTCAAAAATGGTAGGAACGCATTTTTTAAATACGTTCATTATACAAAAAACTGACTACTGCGCAATTGACAATAAAGCGAAAACAGCAAAATCGTTAGCACCTTTCAATTCCGCGGTACTAATAATCAGTTTAAATTCTAGGAACTCACAATGGCGAAATTTTCCATATTAAATTACCTATTGTGACCTACAAAATATCTAAGTTGAATGTTAAAAATGATTACTGGGTAAGATTCACTCTTTATTATGACAACCGCCATAACAATATTTTATTATTAACTGATGAGATGACTGAGCACTGTCGCTATACAAATCAAATCGGCAAAATTTGTTATGATTTGCTAATAATAAAAAGTTGTAGTAGATTTTAAACTTTACTTTAAACATTTAAAAATAAACACGATAAAAATAACACGAGTGTCATAGTAAACAATTTATCTGAACTATAAATCATATCACTTTTACAACAATCTATCTCAACATACAGTTAGTTACGTTTAAGCATTAAGCGCTTTACTATAAACTGTCAAAGTATTTCAGTCAAGTGAGATAACTAAATTTACCAGTCATATATTTGTTTGCTAATATTTCCATTTTTTTTTGTCACACGTTTTCTCCTGCATTGGCTTATGAAAGAGAGAGAAAATAAAATGAAAGTTAATAAAATTTTCGTTTGTAAAAAAAACATAAACACTAAAAGATTGCCATCGTTAGGCAACAGCGGAAGACATAAAACAGCAGCCACAGACGTTGTTAGTCTGGCTTTATGCTAAATTTTCATTAGTTTTTCGCGAAGCTATTTTTGATTGATCATTTATGATCATTTAGTGGACTTTATGATATAATATGTACCTAGATTATAAAGTTAGTATCAGACGATATGTTGAATCAGCAAACGTTTGCTGAAAATTGTGTTCCAATCACAACAAATCGTGCATATGACAGAAATTTTATTTTTACGCTATATGTTGTGATTGGAACACAATTTTTAGCAAACGTTTGCTGATTCAACAAATCGTCTGATACTAGCTTAAGTTTTGTTTATTCATTAGACATTACTGTGGTGACTCTGAGCTCTACACTCAGGGGTTTGCGTTCAAGGAAATGAAGTGCTGTGTTAAAGCACAGTTTTATTTTCTTGCTTTAACAGATTTTTTTTTTAAATGTCAATATCGGTTCTCTGTTTTAACCAAATTCTGTAACTGTTCCATCTCATCGATAAGTAGGTAATAATTGTAAATGCATAAAATATTCATTCATAAATTTTTGTCGTCGTATAACAATAATATTTGACATTTGTGAACTAGACAGCTGCAGTATACAAACAGGTAAGCAATGAAGCGCTATACTCCGCAAGAGCATGGAATAATTGTGTCGATTTTTTTTTGACAAATAATCGGTCGGTGGTGTTTGCGTAGCATGAATTTCAACGTCGATTTCCTAATCGTAATGGGGTAACACTCCAGCGCTTAGCTACTCGACTCGAAAAGATTGGAACCACTGGAGACCAAGCAGGGCCTGGCCGCCACCAGATTGGTCGTTCGGCCGAGAATATCACGGCTTTGGCTGCCGATGTCGCTGAGAACGAAGAAACATCAACCAGACGTCGCCGGGCCATACAATTGGGCATCACTAGACGGACCCTATAGCGAATTTTAGTGGAAGAATGTTGTGCTGACCGTCAGTCGCATGTGAATTACTGTCATATTGTGAACGAAGCGTTTCCTCGTTGCATAGTCTGATAGCCCGATTTAAATATCTCGGACTTCTTTCTTTGGGGCTACTTGAAGTTGCCAACAAGCCTCAGACAATCGCAGCCCTTAAGGAGAATATTCGACAGGAATGCGAACAGTTGTTATCACCGGAAATCTTGCCAAAAGTCATGGAAAATGCGATAAAATGGGCACAAATGTGTATCAACAATGGTGGCAGCCACTTGACGGATATCCCGCGGTACTAATAATCATTTTTAGTGTCCAGGCTAAGTTTTACGAAGTCACAATTGCGAAAATTTCCATATTAAATTATCCATTGTGACCGTCAAAATATTTAAGTTGAAGATTAAAAATGATTATTGGTAAGGCCCATCATCTTTTCCACTTAACAGAAAAAATTCTAAAGGTCCAAATAAAGATTTCCATCACTCAATATCATTTTTTTATTTATTTATAAAAAAGTACCTAATTCAAAAACAAAATTGGATGTACATAATTATGATTTATTTGTTGATTAAAATCAAATTGTCAAATTTTTAGAATAAACGCGTTTTGATTCATTCACAGTGGTTAGCGCTGAGCGATTTATGTAATAAGTGCTGTTATATTCAAATATTAATAGGTAGGTGTCTATAAAATGCAAATGACAACAACTGTCAATATAGTATAAATAAATAATTACCAGAAGAGCTCGAGTTTTGAAGAATATTATAAGAACCCATAGAATTCAATCTACATATTTGAATAAATGTGTAATCCCGCATTGTGAATGTGATGGGATTATTTATTAAGCAGCTTTTGTCGTTTGATACATTCTTTTGGTGGTGCATGGTTTTATAAATAATTCATGAGACATGACCACAACGAAACTAGACCCTGAAAAAGTAAATCACATCACATCAATTTCGCCATTAGCGCGCAAGAAATGGCTCGCTTCCAAGAAAAACCTTGGCTCAATGTAGACGCAGGAATTTATTTTACAAATAACTAATTTCGAAAGGCAGTTGTTTGAAAGTAACCACTAAGAAATGCATACTTAATTTTGTTGAATGAGTAAAGACTGTAACTCAATTATGAGCTGGAGAACATCAGTCACAATAGGTGACCAAGTTTTAGTGGTAATAAACTCCATGACAGACTGGAAATATATCATATGAATAGTACTTAATGCTTAATATTTTAACGTGTCTATTCTATTTTTTTCTAACTGTCAAAATTGTTGTCATTCGCCTACTGTTCACTATTCATGTACTATCTTAATCGCAAAATACTTTCGCTGCTGATTTGTTGGCTCACATGAAACATGCCGCTATCGCAGCCAGCAAGTATACTCCACTAGAAAAATAGGAATTTAACGTGTATTATGAGATTATGAAAATATTTGAGCGTTTTCAGACGACATTGCCGCCATTCATACCTAGTTCTGCTTTCGGAAGTATTAAGTAGGTGTTTTTATGGATTGGACATTTAAAAAGAGCGAACAATAACCTCTATGGATATGAATAAAATGCAATACAGGCGTCATTTTAAAATTCGAGTCATTGTTGAACTGTCAAACATTCAACTATAACTGGACTGGAATGTTTTTTTGAAAACTAACAGGTTTTTAAATATGAATCGATACAAACTCGCACAATGTGTTGAATGAAATTTCACAAAAAAATGGTGCAAATATTAAGGACACTTTTCGAAATATTTTGTACAAAGTTATTCTGACAGCTGAGGCAACTTTCAATTATTCGGGGAACGTAGACACAAAACTGTCGCATGTATAGATCCGAAAACCCAAGGGATATAGGGAAATCGGGGGGATTTGGATTATTTTATTACTATTGTTTATTTAAGTAGCCTCTACTAAAAAAGTTGCCGGACGCGACTTGCTAAATTTTTAAACGCGAGTGTTGAACACGAAAAAATAGCAACACTATAATGCTCTGTCGGAATTGACTAACTGACTAAGTCTCAGAAGTCTCAAATGAGCCCCTTAAAAGGAGGACGTACGGCCGGCGGATGAATTCACTGGATTGAAGCAACGGTGTTGCCAATAGTCGGGATACCTTACTTGATCTACTGTAATATATAGGTATTTGGAGCTAGGTTCAGTGAGGACTTTCAGTACTAGTTAGGGGGCTGAATTTTCGCGAATGAATCCTTGATATGCCAACTGCAGCCCTCACATCCCCAAAGTGGGTTAATGTGAACGGAATGTTCGAACTGTGAATACGCCGAAGAGCGGAATAGCGAAATCTCTCGGCTGCTACAAAGCAGCCATAACTGTCATCGAGAAAGTACGATAGGATGGCCCGGACAATATTTATGACATATTTGGTAATATTTTTTACTAAGGCAAACTTAGACAAACAATCTTGAACTATATCGACACGTTAGTAAATGTTTTATGACAATCCGCATAAAGGCAAAATTCCCCAACATCAACATCAGTGATTTGAACGCCAGATTAGGCAAGGATGATGTCTTTGGAAGTACAATCGGAAAGCATAGCCTACATAACACCATCTGGAAACGGACTTAGGCTAATTGACATTGCTTCGGAACGTGACGTTACTATAGCTAGTACTAACATTCATCCTAACATTCATCAAGTAACAATGTTGTAACTTTATCAAAAACAAAACTGTCAGTCAAATTGACCATCTTGCGATTTAAGGCATACTAGTGTTCTCGATGTCCGAGCCCACGTCCGAATGCGTATATCTCAGACTCCATAGGAGATTTAATGTTGAACGGCTTTACTCGCAACAAACTGCCAGAATTTTGTTAATCTGGTACCCGTCAAACTGGCTAAAAGCCCTATACCGCATTTATCAAATGCCAAATACCAATGGTATCTATGTCAGGTGGCCATCAGAGACACGTGCCGCAACAGATGTGGAAAGATCCACCCGATCACGAAAAAACCTTGGCTTCATGAAGAATGCCGCCATAATTTCCGAAATTTCTGACATATTTTGCAACAAAATTCAGTTATTTTTTTTCAAATTTGAAACACAAACATTTATGGCATTTAAAAAAAATCTGGCGTAATTTATGGGAACCGCAGCCAGGAAAAAACACTTTTGCAGGCGACCTAAATTCTGCTATGAACGAACCATTCAATCTGAAACAAGGCTGCTGGACAGATGACCTGCGGAACGAATTATATTTAAGCCATCGGAAGAAGACTGGGCGGAGAGCATACACCAATTCGTCTCCAAGATTTGATCAGAAGAAGGTATGGCCCCTATTGTGAGTGCCGATAGTTAATCGTGGATCGACAACTGTTTCTCTTGGAAGTGAAAAAAATTTGTGCGTACGAAAAGCTAAGATCAATCGACGCAATCGACAATTGTCGTGACGATCGCTGATCGACAATCACCCCTGCCATCACAGGATTATGTGAGCTTAAACTAATGTCAAAAACGAAAGAAAATCCACATGAGGTTAGTGAATAGCTTAAAATTGACCACTAATCATATTATGATCTCATGATAAGTACAATTTCAATATTGTCTTAAGCTAAAAGTTACTCCCACGGAATCCTATCCTATCATGGTTCTCCCTTAAGGCTTCAAAATGTCTACCTACGATCGAAAGTAATTTCAAAAACTACCAGTCGATGACAAGTTTTCGTACAAGTTTTGCAATTTAAAATCAATTATTTCAGATTACACAAACCAGTACCAGTACCATAGTGTTTTTTGTTATTCTTTTTCTTTTTATTAATTTCACGATCATTACGCATCTATGGTTACACATTAACAATCAAGAAAAAAAAACCCACTGCAGACCCGACCCACGTAAAAACTACCAACCCAACCGATCTGTCATTATTAATTGAAATGACTGCGGCCAATATATCTTTTTAGAAAGTGATCTTAATTGTAATGTCTTTTGGTCAAAGGAAAGTCACACATTAAAGCCCCGCATTACACCAAAGGGAGACAGCGAGACAGTTATGGACATTATATCCCCATAGGCATTAGCACCGCCACCACCGCCACAACACATCAGGTGAATGTGCATTGAAATGAAATTAATTGATTAAATAATGACCAACGATCTACCCACTCTCTGGACACTTTTACTCGAGCGTTAGCGTATTGCCACACTTGCTGTGCGTCTTGGAGTAACAAAAAAAAAAACGCGCTTGCTACCAGCAAAATTCCTCGCAAATAGATTGGTAACCCAATTACATCCCAACGCCATCCCGTTGGTTGGTGGAGTTCAACGATCCAATAACACCGGCCGCAACGAATTGTAGCTTACAAAATCTCCAGCTCTCGACGCGCTGCTAATCACTCAAAATGTCAGCCAAGGCGGTTTCGCTTCAGGCAAGGCTTATTAATATATACCTACCTATACTCGTGTGGCGTGTGTTGTGTGTACCGCAAGCAAGATGCGAGTCTGTCCGAATGCGGTGCGGCGCATGTGCAGATTGGATACCGAAAAATCTTCGGTCTTTCATCAGAAAACCATTCGCAAGTTTTTTAAATTCGTTCATTCAATCGACCACAAGAGCAGCGCTAGCTTCAGGTTAGATTAGAACCCTCAAATGGACAACCGATATAAAAGTGGAAAATCGTTGCTGTTTCGTTTTGTGTTTGCTTTTCCGCAGTTGATTTTTCTTTTTGAACAGAAGGTGGCTTAGGCATAGGTAGCGCTTAGTGCATAAGTCGAAATAATGGTGGTCCCTGCGCTCGATGTACTACGCCAAAGTAGTTCAACAGGTTTTGCCTCATAGTAAAGTATATAGCCTATACCTCTATACCTATATTGCATGTCTAATGGTGCGCGAGTATGGTGCTAGCTATTCGCCAATGATGATGAAAATAGTTTCCTGATTTTTAATATATCTACTCGTATGTATAGATATTGTGAGTACCTATTTGCGCAAAGTGGGAGCCTTGGAAAAGTTGTTTAAAACACGCATTGCACATACAGAATTGCGAATATGTACGAGTACATATACACAATTAAGACACACTCCGTGAGCTCGCATTGGAATACGTATGAGTTAGACCATCTTTTGGTGGAGTGCTTAAAACGAAAAAAAAAAAAACATATATTCAGAACACATGGGGTAATGAGGAAGATAGACCGCAGTAAACCTCAAGCAATAAGGAAGTATCTACTGCTGCATGGGGGTTTTTATGACACCATAAAGTGGGCGTTCGTTTGATAAGACAATGTATCTTAATGAGTACTGGTGTAAAACATTCTAACTAGGAGGAGGCTTATACTCGTTTTTAAACAGTCAACAGAAGCGGACAGTTCCGTTAAGATTATTAATACCAGAGGGTGTTCCGCAAAGAGCTGCATAGATGGTGAAAAAATTAAGCCTAAATCTCACTGCTCGAGCTAAATTTTAGCTTCCATACAAAATGTTCTCCAAAATTTTGCTTAGCTAAATTTAAGCGAATTCATAGATTTTTGATCTCTCGCAGTCCACACTGTCCAATATTAACAAAAAGAGTACATATTCATCATGTCTTGAACGATGCCTTAAAAAATCGACGAAAATGCGTGATTGTTTTATACTCAATTGCATTTTAAGGAAATGTTTGGCTGCAGGCAAGGATAGGTATAGGTAGGGCTAAGGGTCTTTCATTCCGCTTTAAAGAAACTATCCAAGTCTATGCAGTCCTAAGAGTCTTTTTAGCTCTATGTTGTCCATGTTATAGTTGGAGATCTAACACTAACATCAAATCTTCAGCTTCTGGCGCAGGGAAGACTAGTCGCTCACCTATGCCAATTTCGAGGTGCGAGCCACGACTGATGTACCTATGGCATTGAACATAACCTGTCAGTACACTTGACAACCGCGAAAACATAATTTTCCCAACATTTGGCTACAGGACATTGGAACTTACTTCCTGAAGTGAGTGATGTAAAAAAAAGTCTACTAGTTCATCAAAGAAGTACCAAGTTCAGGTGTTGTTTAACTGAACAACAATATTTTGTTGGGAAAGAATTCGGTTAGAATTTAGTATAGCTATATCGAACTTCACCATTCATCGTTAAAAATAAATAAATATAGGTGGCGCAACAGGCGGTAGACACCCTATAGGCCTAGCTTCTCGCAACCATTCGTTTGTGTGAGTATCTATTTTTGGGACTAATGGAAGGGACCTACAATTTTATGCCGAGTCCGAACGGCTGAATTGAGAAGCTTTTTCATGACAGTCATACTCTCGGATGTGGCGCAGTAAAAAAAACCTTAAGATGTAATTTGTGTTTTTCCGGGGATCGAACCTGGGATCCCTCGCACAGTAGTCCAGCACACTAACCACTGCGCTACTGCGCCCATGGTGATGCTATCCGCAGTTTTATTGCCCTCTGTGCAGTCTCGAACTGTGGGTACTAATTGTTTTATTGCTTTGGGTGTATTTAAGTTATCCCGTCGCGTTCGCTACTTTTATGACCCACAAAAAATAAATACCATGCTACTCGTACAAAACACACGCGCACAAACTGAAATGCTGAAATAACATTCAAAAATCCATACGAAGCGTGCAGGTAACCACTCGACATTACGTAGCGTATTGGCACGAATCCTAATATCGTGCCTCATACGTATGAGTACCTTATGTGAGTGGCACAAAGAGGGCTAGTACACGGTTTGTAGCCATTAGCTCCATACGCTGACGTCATGAGGCGTGCTACAAATCGTGTACTAGCACCTTAAGATGTAATTTGTGTTTTTCCGGGGATCGAATCTGGGATCCCTCGCACAGTAGTCCAGCAAACTAACCACTGTGCTACTGCGCCCACGACCACCATTCATAATTAGATTCCTTTAAATGATTTGTTTCAGCAAATTCTGACAGTCAGTTCTCCGTATATATTCCACTTGGCGAAGACATTTTATTGGTTTTTCGAATGACCCCTTGCACAAACTGAGCATTGAAAATTAGACCACCAATTTCTGAATAGAACAGAGTTTTTCGACACAGTAATTCACAAAGTTTTGTCGATCTCTCGTGTCTTCTTCTTACCTAATTATAATTACCAATGCTATTTTAATCGGATTCTCTTAAGGGCTGGGCAGTTGCGGTGACACATAGATTCTGCCTCATCAATGTCCAGCTTCTGCTGTTATGTCGGCTGTAAATAGCGATGTTGTGCTAATCCATTATTTTAATTTAAGTTTGTACGGAAACTGCTCAAAGGAGTTTCAACTAATATGCTCCTTTGAGTTAAGCCAGATGTGTTAATTAATTGCTGCCATTAACTTTGTAATAGATGGGCATTTATCCAACGAAAACACCTGTTTATCAAAAGCAAGTTTGAAAAAGTTTAAATCAAAGTATGCTTAAATTTTTCAATTCTCAAATTTTAAAATTATCGCTTGTCAAACGAAATTTATTTTTATATAAATATAAACGACTGGCTATCTGAACTGAATGTTGAATAGCTAAAACTTGATTTGAAAAATTACGGTCCGGCTATTATGGTGCTGCCTGCGCTGCTCCAATGTGTTTACAATCGTTCTCGAAAAATGCAATTATGCATTGAAATGTAGGTAACGAAATCGAAACGGAATAGTGTAACTTTTTAGCAGCAATTTTTGTATGGGAATCAAATTTCATTGGCAAGTCTAAATTTTTCTTCTTATCCTAACCCAATTTCAAATCAACATTATTTGATGCTTCCTAGCAAGAAAGAAGCAGACAGAAAATGTAGATTAGATAAATATGTATTTCTAAAATATTTTTTTTTTTTGCAGAATGCATTGGCGAATAGAGGAAGATTTCACTAAATGGTATAGGTATACAAAAGGCAAACAAGACTAAACAAAACTTTCTAATCTAAAATGAATAATCCTAATTAAGCCAATTTATCACTTTACTCTGAATGTTGAAGCATTTGTAAAACTACATAAATCGGGTATTTATAACTTTTAAATATCTAATTTTAGTATTTCCAACGTTTTAAAATACGTGTACTTCTCCTGACCATTACCATTTTTAAGATTGGTAACGAGGAGAGCAAACATATTCGTACCTATACCTCCTGCTTTGCATCCATCGTGCAATCGTTGCCTTCTTAAAACTGCTATTTATATAAAAAAGAAAGGAAAAAACAAAATAAAGTCTGCGAATCAATCAGACCAGAATTTTGGTTGCTTTTCATCGAGAAATGTAGTTAAATTAAACTTACTTTTTTTAAAGCTAGATCCAGTAATTGCAAAGCAGAGTATTAAGAGTTTTTTTTAATCCATAATAATCCTAATGACGTTCAAACTCCCTGAAAAGAATAGGATGCGCGACCATTTCATATACTATATACCAGGAGCTCCCTAACTGTGCGTCGCGACGCCCTGGGGCGTCGTGGGGCTATCCTAGGGGCGTCGCAATACGCCGACAATACGCACAGTTCGCCTGCACACGACGTTCCATCAGCTTAAGCTCGATTTGAAAAAAAATGTCGGGTCGGGTTCGATCGATGTTGGCCATTGTATTTTTGTGACTTCAACTTGGCGAATTTTGCGTCAAGACTTGGGCCTATACCCGTTTAAGATCCAACTGACCCAGGACCCAAAGTTAATGATAATGTAATGAATGACCATAGAAAAATCATCTTTAGCGAATGGCCGCATTTTTGGATGAATGGCCAAATTTCCATAATGCGATGACGCCAACCAGCACGAGGTGGCAATGCATCCATAAAATGCTGTTTGGTGCGCATTTTAGACTGGCGGTGGCGTCATTGCTCTGTACTTTTTCATGACGTTGATAAGGCCAATACCATCAACGGCGAGTACTACAGAACGATGCTGCTAACATGTGGTTCCAGCAAGAGGTGGCTATGTGTCACTCAGTTGCAGGGTATGGTTATCTGATCTCTATCAGAGGTGGCGTGAATTGGCCACCAAGATCGTGCGATTTATCCTCGCTAAATTTTTCTTGTGGCGTTGCCTGAAGTGGCAGCTTAATGCGAATAAACCGCAATCGACCGATGTCCTTAAACCAATGCCATCGCTCAAATTAAGCCGGATCTATGCGGCATATTGGACCACTCGGATCCGTGACAACGTGAGAAGCTGCGGCGGACATTTGGGCCTGGTGTTATGTATATTCCATTCAATAATGGCATACCTACATGGGATTCGTTAATACTTTGCACACAGCTTATTTTATTCCATTTCAATGTCAACCAATCCTCATTGAAAACGCCTTTAGTGAATCTTTAGTAAGCTTAGCTTATATTCACTTATCTGTGCTTTGTTCCGTTGTGTGCTTTTAGAAGGGCGTCGCGAAATTATTATAACCTGTATAGGGAGTCGCAGTATGGAAAAGTTTGGGAACCCCTGCTTTATACATCGAAGCACCATTATAGCTTTTTAGCTATCAGGGAAATTTTTCCACAACTTCTACGAAATTTGTGCTTAAAACAGAATCATCCGACATATTTTCCGAAACTTTATAGAACGTAGTATGTACATACAAATGTGCAAATGTGTGAATATTCACAGATATTTCTAATAGGAAGCAATATTTGTTGCTTTTCAACATGCGCTGTGTATCGCTAGCGATAATTATTGCCGCAACGCAATCAACAACATTTTTCGTTCGAGCGATATTGAGTTGCTTTGATGTGAGAACTGAGAAGTGAGACCTCTTATTTAATTCAAAGTAAAATAACTTCGCAAAAAAGTTAAAAACCCCGACTAAGAAGTGAAAAATTGCTCGAAGAGGGATTGCCCCTATTTGTTAACGCCATCCAATATGTGCAACTCTATGGAGCCTCCATTACGATACCTATGCCTTGCTAAAATCTATTACCGCCTAGAGTTTGGAATTGACAGTCACAGCCATCTTGTCTTTCTTGCTAATCCTACTCGCGAGGGTGACGATTTGGTGTTGTCGTGCCTGTGCCTGCCTGTGTTATCGACCGGACAGTCTCGGTTCCATCGACTCTTGTACTTTTTCTACTGAAATTATTAAAAATAAGTGAAGGTAACTATAACAAACTACATCAATATCTATCTTGCTGTGATTTCTAGATCCTACACTGTCTGTCTTCGAACTTCCCGCCATATGGGCTCGGATATGCTCACCCGGCAAATACTTGAGGGTCGTTTTGCGGTCACTTGAATTTGAGTCTGTCCGAGACTGAGGTGGATGGCGGGGTTTTTATAAAGAAAACAATTCGTCTTTTAATAACATTTTATCTAATGGAAACTATTACCATGTCGGTATTTTCTACAACAGAGCGAGCACCCAATTACATCGTTTCTGTACGTATTTCGTTTCTGAACCCGCCCAAGCTGAGTTGCCGAGTATGTTATGGGAAAAGGATTAGCACATCGATATTTTTATAGCGATTGTCTATGCATGCGTTCTCATAAAATAAAAATAACTAAATGTTGTTCACCCTACGTAACTTATGTTTGCTTCAGTTTTGATCACCGGAAAAACACAAATGAAATCTTAAGGTGGTCTTTCACTTCGCCATCTCTCTCGGACGTCATTAGAAAGGATCTGAATTCAGCCGCTTGGACTCAGCATACAATTTTAGGTGCTTTCGATTCGTCCTAAAAATAAAAACTGGAACAGAGGGCTGAATATCTTTCTCTAATCTCGTGCAAGAAATTGCATGTGTATAGTGTAACCATATAAATGCTCCATAAATCGTCCTATTGGTTGAAAACAGCTCAGCGCATCCTATAAAAGCCGGTCTGATAAAATTATTTCCGCTTCGGTAAAAATGAATAGAAAAAAATTGTTAATCTCCAAATATACCTATACCTACATATAGTAACTTTGTTTGACGTTAAAACTGCTTACTTAACCCGTAGGGATTTCTGAGATGCAACGGATAAATGGAACAACATTTAATGTTTATTTCAGAAAAAATACGAATTTTAAGTTTTCTGGAAAAAAATGTCAAAGGAGAAGAAATGGCTCGATATAGCTTGAAGTCTTTGAGTAAAATCTGCGGCATCAGAGAATTTTTCGCTCAGAGTTTGATAGTTTGGGTCGAATATAGACTTATACTATACAATACTATTGAACCTATAACTACTCATCGTACTATATATATCTAACCCAACATTTATACAAAATACTATCCAAAAACTTTAAAACCCCAGTTTAAGAGCGGAAGTTTAAACTATACTTTTAGTTAAAACTTCAGTTCAACAATTAATTCGGTTTCAAAGTTTCGTATAAACCTTGAGGAGAGTTCATTCTATAGTTTTAGTTAAACGAAAGTATTTTTTTTTCTATTTTTATATTTATTTCTTCGTCTAGTCTATCCTTTTTAGACAGTATAAGCTGAATTAATTACCTAATAAAATTAGTATATTCACCCGCTTAGACCTCAGATCACTTGACGGAGTGATATTTCAATTTCAGTGCTGCCGATTGTTAAAAACACAAATATTTGACTTGCTTTGAGTGTTCTTTAAAAGAAAAGAAAAGGAACGACATTGGAAAAGTCGTATAAAAGCTAAGTAGATAGGTGCTGTACAATACTCCCACCCAGATTGTATCTATATATATAAAAATAAGTTGTATTGTGTTTGTCGCCAATGTTCTCTGTAATGCGTGAACCGATTTTCATTCTGGAAATTTCCCATGAAAGGTGACGTTAATAAAATGGTTTGTAAGTATATACGGTATTTTTAGGTGTATTGGTTCATTTATAGGGGCGTGGCACCTCCCATACAAAAAGTACATTTAAAATCGTATATCTCCAAAACCACCCAATCGATTGAACTTAAACTTATAGATAATCTTAATTATTGGCCCTGGAGTGCTCCTCTGAAGAGTGGTCAAAATTGGACAAAGGGGCGTGGCACTGCCCATACAAAAAAACATTCAAAATCGTATATTTCGAAAACCACCGAATCGATTGAGCTCAAATTGACAGATAATCTTAGGTATATAAAGGGGTGTGGCGCTATTTTTCGGCAGTCATGGGAGCCAAAGTTTGTAAAATTTGTAACATTGATAGCTATGCATTGTCCTGATAGACAAGAATACTTTCTACGTAATACGATTCCTGGAAAAACCAAAAATGAGTACCACGGAGCATTACAATAAAAACTGTTTATCACTGATTTAAATGAATTTGAAACTGATTTTTTTATTTTTCTATTTTGCACTACGAAGTGTGCAGGGTTTCGCTAGTTCCTTAAATATTGTTAAACTGAGTTCAATTGAACTGAAGTTTAGATCAGATGCATTGTGAAACCGGACGAGTTATACAGTACAACTTGTACTTCAAATTTAAGCTCAAGTTCAGTTGAATATTAGTTTAAACTTCCACTGTGAAACTGGGGGGTAAGAGTTTTGAAGCCAAAACTCTTTTTCTAGGGCATTGTAAAATTATAACATATTTTTAGTAGAAACTATATTCTTTTGACATATCAATATACATAATAGTGAAAAATTAAGAAAAAATTATTAGTCAAGCGACATTTTGCACGATTGCGTAATAAGTTACACAACAACGTAATTGGTTATAATAACAATTATTTGGTTGGTACAATTGTGTAGATGTATTGATCAACAGTGAACATGTCATAATGCCGACGAATTATGACAAGTTTTGTGCAAATGTTTATCCATCTGCCATTTTCAATTACACATTCCTCACACAGCATTAGCATTATTATCTATCTGTCTAATGATCGCTAATAATTATCGATAAATTCCAGCGACTCGTTAATCGTTTATCCATTAGCAGTGCTTAAAAAAAAAACAAGACATCGATAATTTCACTTTTCTCTATCGCGCTCCAGCCTCCTGTCAGTGCCTTATGACCGTTTTCCTTTTATGGTGCGTGATCTTTTTTTTTAGAAAGCAAACCAAAACCTTCTTTTTGATGAAAACCAATTCGATGCATATTTAGACTTCATCCAACAGAAGAAAAAAAAAACAGCCCACTACATACCACAGGTTATAATGTCAACAATAAAATTCCACATTAGCACCATTAAACTTAAAGCAAATTTCTACACAAAATTAAACCCACCTCGCCACCTCTTACCATTTAGCACACACGGTGGTGATTTGCATGACCACATTCTCTCTGTGTTGACAACAACAATTGAAAGAAATATTTTTGTTTTTATTAAAAATCGACAGAAAAAAAAATCGAAAGCCTAGCCCATTCTATTCGAGGCTTTTGCAAAACTTTGTGGGTTTGTTGGCCTTACAATACTCGTATGGTACCTGCCAACTATAACTTTTTACGCACACACATCAACATCATAAACTTACTCATAACGTGTATGCAAATTCATAAAAAAAATTATTCAAAACAAAATAATTATCTTGGTCGTTAGTTACGATCATCAGCTCAGCATCTTTTGCATGAATGAAATCACAAGCAAAATGAAAACTCTTAAGATCGCTAATTGATATAGAAAATCGTTTAACGATTGGACAGAGAGAGGGCGAACGTTGGAAAAAAAAGTCACAAACCAGTGTTAGAGTTAGATATACCAAATGTCTTGTCTGAGATACAAGATACAACTTTCACTGGCACGAGAGGGGCCAAAAGATGCGCCACCACAGTCTGGTATATCAGCATAGATACATTCCTCATTCTGGATGGCCAACCAAAAAGATACGACGAAGGCGACGACATGAAGATGTGTCGAACAACTTGTTCGACAGAAAGTACAGATTTCGCCTTTTGGCATCAATGGAACCACGTTGGCTGAGATGACGGTAGTCGGTAACTAAAGATTCTGTTTTGTTTTTTTTGGGTCGATTTTCTTTAGCATAAATTAAGGCAAGTGGAAGTTTCCATCTTGTGTTTGGTGTTCACACACAAGTGAGTGGTAGAAGATTCTTTGCACACTGAAGAGAGATGTTTTCTTAGCTTCAGGTGGGTTGTTGTGATGAAATTGCTGGTGAAAGAAGAGGTTTTTGTTGGCACATTGGAAGTGATTGCCTTTGGGGAAAACTAAAATTGTAAAATGCCCTAGGAAAGGAGTGGTTTTTAAAGCAATTAAAGAGTTATTTCGAGATTATAGAGATGCCAGGGTTAAAAGCAACGGCAACTGCATTGTTAATAGATCATCTGGTTGAACAATAAACTAGTGCTGGGCAATGGAAAGCCACAGTTTTTGCGGTATTATTTAGAAGATGAAAATTGGCAGTCCCTTATACTTATACTAGAAAGAGACTCAGTCTAATTAATTTTTGGGGATATTGCGATGCCCGATGCATCCCTGTTAAGTATTCAAAATCTGTGCAATGTTCTATTGATCGTCAAATACATTTTTTTCTCCGAGTACTTTGGATGTCAGGGCAGGATCTGTCAATTGACTGTGTTCAAAATAGTTTACAAAGTCTTTAAAATTTGACTTAGGGCTTGGATTTAGTTTGCGAAAGCCTACAGCCTTAGCGTAACAAAATAGGTAATCTTTTTATTATAAAATGTAAATTATTATTATTTAATTTGTTAATTTTTAATTTTAGGTAAAAAATAAAAATAAATAGTTGGCGCAACAGGCGTGTAGACACCCTAAGCCTAGCTTGTCACAACCATTCGTTTTGTATGAGTTCAGACGAATGGAAGGGACCTACAATTTTATGCCCAGTCCGAACGGCTAAATTGAGAAGCTTTTTGGGGACAGTTATACTCTCGCATGTTTGTCAGACGTTCGCGAGAGGTGGCGTAGTAGAAAAAACCTTAAGATGTAATTTTGTGTTTTCCTGGGGATCGAATCTGAAATTCTCAAAACCAAATTCTTCGTATATGTATTTTCATCATTGTGGGAAATTAAATTGTAAATCATTACATTTTCTTAATTTGCTCGTAATTTCCGTGTAGTATAGCTAGTTTAGGTTTGGGTGGCAGGCCGCTACAAGTACAGCCTCACTTAGGCCAGAGATACCACAGAATTACATGACCTCACAACTACCCGCGGAACCAACAGGAGCTAAGAATAAAGCGTTGATGCTGCTGATGTTTATATAAATTAGTTTTTAAAATTGCAAAAAAAAAAATATATCAACGAAAAAAAAATATTCATTCATTCATTCATTCATTTTCAATGGTCCGCTTGTCCATTAAGTGGGTCGCGGGTGTAGGTTGCTCAAGTGGACCCTCCATAGCTCTCGATCCTCCGCCATCGACTCTAAATCATCAAGGGCAATCCCCATACGGGTAGAGGAGAGATTATGAATTTGATCTAACCATCTCATCCTGGGTCTACCTAGGGGACGCCTGCCCGATGGTACGGATTCCATAGCCCCCTCATGTAGCTGACCTCCCCGTGGTGGGGGGCGGGCAACATGTCTAGGTTCACCTAGACATGGCTAACGAAGCACACACCCAATGATGACAAAGCGACGAAAGCGAGCCTCGGATATTGCCAAGCCTGTCAAAATAGGGCGCCCTTTGGAGCCAGGCCTGAAGGGTGGCAGTTTGCGAGCGTCTGGTGGTCGGCTTGTCACGCTCGGCAGTCGGCCGGGTTTAACCCGAAACGGCTACGAGCTTCCTGTCAATGGTCTCGCAAACCATTATGGGGTCAGAGGGTGGATGCGCTATGCACCAATAGGGGCATAAGTGGACTTTGGGTTACTCGACAAAAAAAATATGTCAAAAAAAATTCGGTCGGTAAATCAATTCTTGCCATTTACTTTTTGAATATTATTTTGTGTAAACGGTGACCGCGAATACGCCTCAAGTGATCCATTGGAAATGTCCAATTTTGGCATACTTTTTCCAACATATCGACTGGTATCTCACCAATAACACGAGTTATGTTGTCTTCCAAGGCGGCAATAGTTGCTGGCTTATCCGTATAAACGAGAGACTTGATATATCCCCACAAAAAATAGTCCAGCGGCGTCAAATCGCACGATCTAGGCGGCCAATTCACAGGTCCAAAACGTGAGAGGAATTGCTCGCCAAATTCGCCTCGCAATATGTCCATGCATGCATTCGCGTGCTGTGTGGCATACTGGCATATCGTGCAGTCCTGCTGAAACCACATGTCGACCAAACCCAATTCTTCCATCTTCGGAAAAAAAAGAGTCCGAAATCGTCGAACGATATCGAGCACAAATGTCCGTAACGTTCTTGCCATCATTATCTTTGAAGTAATTCGGCCCAATGATGCCACCGGCCCATAAACCACACCAAATGGTACATTTTTACCCTATGCAAACGAGTCGGAGCGGTTTAAAGTCCAATAAAATAAAATTGGTGCAAAATTTGGCCAGAATGATGGCTTGAATAGCCTGCTCAGTAGGACGATTATGACGAATATAAAATGAACGTGCTCTAAACACATTTTTTACTGGGCAAGATTTTGGTAATAAAATTCACTAATTTGCAGTCTATCCCTGGTGAAATGGCAATGATAACTGAGCATTTTTTACTTTAACATGTGTCAGGAATTACTCGTGAACTGCCGAAAAGTCAGGCTGAAAAACCAGGCAGCAAAAAAAAAAAAAAATCACTCTTTATTAGCGAGTTCGCCGAGATTTTCGAAGAAGTAATCTCCGAGATGTATAGTTTTTTACAGTATGAGAGGGCTTGGCAGTGGGCACGTGCATAGGAGGTTTCCTTCTATTCCTCCTCCATACAGCTTTTAAAGAAATCGTTGGAAGGGAGGTCCAACCTGAGAGCATGTCTTCCAATAATACAGTGTCGAGTAATGACACCTACTAATCTGCTTATAGTGGATCTTGGCATGGCCAGATCTGTTTAGTGATGGAGTATACGTGTGGGCCAAATACAAGTTTCTTTTTAAAAATGCAATAAAATGAACAAAATTAAATTTTTTCCATGTATTATGGCTTTATTATAGTAAAAGCAAACATTCCCATTAATTATGGAACACAACGTCGCGGTCGTTCAAGTGGCCGCTTTGGCTAGCTTCGCAGTAGCGCATTCTGTCACTCCAATTTACCAAGGCCTTGTTTATGGTTTCGGGCTGTAGGTCACGGATTGCTTGGATGATATTGACCCTAAGTGCTTGAATCGTTTCCGGATTGCTGGCCTAACATCGGTTGATTGCCAAGACTATCAGCCGTCTTGAGAATTTGGTGCACAAAAGATCGATTGTAGCATGGGCTGTGTAGCATGGCGCGCTATCCTGGCATGAACCAGAGGCCGTCCAAATCCATGTCTTCAATTTCAGTAAAAAAAAAAACCCGGTTAACATGGCTCTGTAATGCCTACCGTTGACCGAAACGTTGTTCCCAGCCTCATTTTCAAAGAAAATTGTCCAATGATGCCACTAATTCTACAATCCGTACTAAACTGTCACTCTGTGGATGCATTGGCACCGTACGACGAAGGGGACCATGAGTGGTGTCCACTAGCATAACAGTCTCACGAACTTTTTGCACACAAACTTGTGTACAGGAGGCGCGGTGGGTGCTTCATTTCGACCAAAACTTATTTTCCAAAAATGCACTGTTTGGGCTTTACAACACTCACTTTGGAAATACGTTTTGAATGTTTCCCAAACGTTGTTTAAGCGTAAAGCGACTCATTTCGTTTCGCTTAGGCATTATTCTGACTTTCTGTCAAGATTTCGAGCGGGAAACAGCTGTCAGAGTCGAAATAACCTATGATTTAAAACAAACACTAGATGGCCCACCCTTTACATGGTGCATTTTGATCCCCAGTGATTAGTATAGCGCTTATCGCATTTTGTTTAATTAAAAGTTTACACATAGGCATTTAGAGTTTCTCTTTTTCCGGTAGAATCGGCACAGTTTGTGCCATGCCTATAGCTAGTTCGTCGGCCTTGCTATTCCCAGATGTAATGTGCCGCATGTGGCCCGGCACCTATATAAATAAGCAGAATTTTAAATTGTTACGGCATTGCGTTAAGAGATAAGCTACAATTTAGGCGTATTCAGGACTTGAAGATGACCGAATCCAGGGATTTAATCGCGGCTTGACTATCGGTAAAAATGTTGACATTCGTTGCAGAAATATGGGTTTTGTAAGGGTGGGGTAGGACTGTGTAAGTATACACTTGAATGAATTTCTCAGATCATTGGACTATTTTGAATAACTTGGCACATAGATTTTATGTTTTTTTTTTTTTTCAATATATTTGAAACTTATTTTATTGAGTTTTTAGTCACTTACATATCCAGGAAGTTCTGCTTAAATCACCTGAAATTAAAACGAAAAAGTAATTAAACTTTGAGTTAAACTAAGTACATATTTATATATTAAAAATATCACATATTTACAACTATATCATCATGTAAAGTTTTTTTTTTTAACTGTCACATTTTCCAAATTGCCCAACAGAAATTGTCAGGGTCATACCCAACTAGCGAGAATTGTTAGTTGGGTGCATTCTGTGTTTACACACATGCGTCTTATATTATCCAGCTGTCAGAAATTATTTAGCTTTTGAACACATTTGCACACGGGCTTTAAACATATAATCGAATAAAACAGAGACCACTCATTTGAAAAGGCGCCATTAACTGTTGTTTCAATTCATCGTGACCGTTAACCCAGATACTACAGTTTTGTTTTATCTCGACCCGCCATTTCAGGGCTTTCCCATTCTTTCAGGCATTGCCTAAAGTAAAAACGTTTTTGCAACTTAAAAAAAAACCTATTTATTATAATATAATTACTTTTAACCTCTTCTAAATTTAAACAATAGAAAACCCTCATAAAATGGTTAAGTTAAAAGTAAAACAGAAAAAAATACACTTAATATCAGCAAACAGCGTCCATGTCAAAAAGCACTTAATCCGTGGGAGAAAATTATTTCATTTAAAAGCAACATTCACCGTTGAAAACAACTTCCTCACCTTCTTTGGCAGTTGTACATCAACTTGACGATGACATGCGAACAAAAAAAAAAAAAAAATTTTAACCGACCATGATGAATCATGAATAGCTACACTAAATTGGCGATTAAAAAACGGACAAAAGACCACCACATCATCATTGACATTTCGAAAGTTACCGCAATAAGTATCTCTGTTGCCTTGGTATCGAGATAATTTTTTATTAGTTTCTCTGCGCAAAGATGTACTCGTACTAAACAAAAATAAAACTTGATTTAAGAGATGCATGAAGTACCCCAAACATAAATCAAGTTCTATTACCCATTTTTAGCTATCAGAGGAAGGACAAAAACAGAAGCCGAAAATGACAAGTAGGTACATAGCGCTTAAGTTAACCTATCGCGCCGACAGACATCATAAGAACCTTGCAAGGTCTCCGCGTGACAGCTCATTTTTATGTCATCTATAGAGCTGACAGGTGGTTTAACTCTCTCAACAACATCTCATCGTATCAACAGGTCAGAAAGGAAAGCGACAGCTCAAGTCACTTTTGCTTATTTTTATTTTTATTTTGTGTTTGTGTTGTTTAGTGAGTACGCGAAATTAAATTGAAGGAATTTATGTGCAGATTCCGTGCAATAAAAGTGGTTTGATCCAATTTTAGCCTCAAATGTTAAATGTAAACGGGTTTGCGATTAGATTAATCCAGATGAAGTGTAGTATATCATCTCAGATACATTGCGTAGATCGGGTTTACGGGTTAGAGAAATTTTGTGCGATTATGTACTGTACATCATTGCAATTTTGTCTGTTTGTGGTACAGAAGCTATAATTGCTGTGACCTAGTTCACTTTTCAGCTCTTTTGGCCTTTATTTTTACCTATTAAAATTTCTGCTCAATTTCAGGATTAAAAGTGAAATTGTGATTGTGACACAACTAGTTTTAAACTTTCGTCGAGGATCTCATTGAGTTAACTTTTCTTCGAATCATAGACAAAGTTAATTTTATACAAAGTCGGGATCACAACAAAAATTTGATCGATGTCCTCAATGAATAGAACTATTAAGGACAGGTCAAGGAAGGTTTATCACGAATTGGCATGTAACTACAAATTTTATTGACAAAGTCTGAAGGGATACCAAATATTATAGACCTTACGTATTGCCGCCGCAACGTTGAAACACTGGGTTTTGTGACGTGCCTGCGTCAAGCTCCCACGCCCTTCGGCGAGCTTAAAGATCTGTCAAGCATGCCAGCAATGACCCAATGCAAGGCAAGCAGCACGTTACAAAATGATACTTTACAGTTCTTGAAAACTCTGGGGCATTTCGTGTATCTATTTTTTAACTTTTGAATCAATGATTAAAGCCTCTGCCACTGAAAATATTGATGCCAATTATTGACCTTTTAGTCGGCTCTCACACTGAGGCAACAAGCAATAAGCAACTATAGTTACTATAGAAACTGCCAATAAACAATCAGCAACATTTTTCGTTCGAGCGATATTTAGTTGCTTTGATGTGAGACCTCTAATTTAATTCAAAGTGAAATAATTGTGAGCGATAATTTTGCCGCCTAAGTCGGCTCTCACACTGAGGCAACATTCAATAAGCAACTGGCAATAGGAAACACGCAAAATTATCGCTCACAATTATTTTGCTCTGAATTAAATTAGAAGTCTCACAATTCACAAATATCGCCCGAACTAAAAATGTTGCTGATTGCTTATTGGCAGTTGCTATAGCAACTATAGTTGCTTATTGCTTGTTGCGTCAATCTGAGAGCCGCTTTAGAGGCTTGGATATCACTCTTTTGAAAAGCATTTTTAGGGAATAAAATTATAAGCTAACTAGAGCTGTTTGTACGGACTTCAATCTCTGCCGTTACTGAACACTGAAGCACTTACAGCTTTGTAAAATATGATTTTAAACACCGCGATTGTTTATGATTTTGCAAAAACACAAGAACTTATAATTTTGGCTTACTGCCGCAGTTTTTGAAAACACAGATTAATGAATGATGCCTCAAATTCTTTATCTATAATCAGATTATATGATTAGACCTTGCTTCAATCCGTATTAGACTACTTAGTCGCAAACAATGAAAGACACACATATGAACGATTAAAATCGTATATGCGCACCTAGCCTTATTTGGATAGCAACAATTCTATATATGTAGTAAAACTAGCTTTTGCCCGCGGCTTCGCTCGCGCAGCCCTCAGAATTTGATACACGGAGATCCGTCACAGTCAGTTAGTTTATATTTATAAAGCTGTACCCGCCCGTCTTGCCCGTGCTCAAGAATTACAATGCACATCAATGTTCCAAGTCTTACATCTTTAGCTCCCATAAGTGTTGAGAAATAACTTTTGCAAATTTAGTTTTTTTTGTGGAATGTGCCATGCCCCTTTGTCCAATTTTGACCAAACTTCACAGAAAACCTCTCGGGACAATACCCAAACCAATGAGACCTGCCAAACTATTCCAATATTCCATTTTTTGGATGTGAAATTTGAATTTTGCGCCATTTAATAGTATACAGTGATGCCAACGCATAAGAATGTGACAGTGACAGCTGACAGTTCGGGGTTAGTAAAATTGGAGCGAAAGAACAACGCATTTTCATTGTTGAGCAATATTTTAAAAATAATGAAGTTTTGTCAGCTACACTCTGCAATTTTCAAACAAAATCATTTCAGTGATAAAGCACATTTTCATATTGATGGCTTCGTTAATCGTCAAATTTGTCGCATTTGGGGTTCAGAAAACCCACGAGTAATTGTTGAGAAACAAATGCATTCACAACTCGTGGCTGTTTCGGTTTTTGACTGGAGGCATTATCGGACCATTCTTCGTCGAAAATGCGGCTGGTCAGGCAGTAACCATTAATGGTGAAAGTTATCGTGACATGATAACCCTAAATTACAAGATATGGATGTGACCAACAGTGGTTTCAACAAGACCAGAGAAACAATTCAATTACTACATATCGATCAGAATTAGCCATCCAGATCTTGCGATTTAACGCCATTGAACTTTTTACTTTAAGCCAAAGGTCTATGCAAACAAGCCTACGACCACCAACGCCTTGAAAGGGAATACTGAGAGGTGTATTAATGAAATTTAGCCACATTTATGGGAAGCGGTCATAGAAAATGTCAATAAAAGAGTACGTACTTGCCAGCAAAGCCGTGGCGCCCATTTATCCGAGGTGTTATTCCATACATAAGCCCAATCTGTAAACCTACTATAAATCAATAAAAAATGTAAGCTTTCTAATTAAAAATCTGTATTTTCTATCAAAATTACATTTTGCGTGAATTATATGGGACACCCTTTACAAAGACCGTATCTACATAAAAACTTTGGTCACCTTATGGCTATTTTTTATGTCGCGTAATATCAGACACCTTATATTTGAATTATCATAGGATTTCGGCATTATTTGACTGAGAGCGGGGAGCAAGGGTTTATAAGTCAAACTCAAACACAATGCGCGACAGTCGTGGGTAATAGAATATACTGTGCTTTCGATATCGATAATTTTTTTTTTAAAGTACCGAATCTTATTGGCGTACCCGCACATGCGTGGGTCAAGTATAAACCGGTGTCGTAAATTAACGAATTTTGAAATTCGGTCTTATTTCACCCGGCATTATGTCACCGCATATACGTACACCTAACCACCATTCTTGCTTGCAATGGTTCCGCTGAACAACTTCTTTACATTTGAATACTCCTTAGCCCAGGCAATAGAATATCAAGGACCAGTCAAGGACTCGAGAAAGGTTCTCGAGGTGCTTAGTGTTTGGTGCGATAAAATGCTAACAGCGAAAATGATGGGCGAAAGACATTATTTGACTTTTGAATGATTGATTTTGAAAAAAAATTGATCTGAATGTAGCTGAAAATTTTAGAATTAGATATGGACACGTATAGAAAATAATCGTCGCCAACATGAGCTATATTTCTAAACTTAATTATTCTCAAATACTCAAATTGCACTAGAATTCTTATTACGAGTAGAAGTTTTGACTTTTACGAAGCTTGAAAAAATCGAGCGAAAGTGGAATTTATGGTAAAGGGTGGTGAATAAGTCAGGCATTGGTTTAAATAATTGATATATTTTTTCAGTTAGAAATTGTAAATTATTGTGAACCATATATAAAAGAGCAAAACTACAAAATATTGCTCAGTAGTTTTACGCAACTATTTGTATGTGTAAGTTTAAAAATACCTCCAATTGTATCGAGGGTTGAATCTTTCGCTCAGTGTAGTCCAACAGTCAAATCCACTGCGCCAGTACTTTCAAAACGTTTAAATGCTCGAATTTTGGCAACGAAACGTAGTCTGATACAATGATAGATATATTTCTTTGAAACTTTCACAGCTCTTTCTCCAACTAGTGCATTTTTTTCCTAATACAATCTGATCAATCCGGCCGGCTGATTTCAAAATTGTCTCAACTTTGTTCGAATTTGTGAGTCAGCAGCGACCAGTTCAGTAGTCTATAGAAATCCGCTGTACGAACATTTTAAGTTAAATTTTTATGTGGCTCGATATAATCTGACTCATATGCTCTTGAAACACCCGACATAATTTTAACAGTATACAGGTTTACAAATTATTAAAAACACGAAATCTCGTCCAATGCCACACCAATCAACGTCATTGTTTGTAGAAATAATAATAATACAAAAAAACGACAACAATACCAGAAATTGAACCAGTTTCCCACTGTGTTTAGCCCAATAATAAGTTCCCATTGTTTTGCTTTCCCTTCTAAAAAAGAAACACCTCAAGACTTGTACAACTTCAACCGCACTTGCCACGATTGAGGAACAAATTTGAACAATATTGCGGCCGCAAACGGCAAGGTCGTCATTTCGTCACACAGATTCTTTATGGGCAGTCGCCACCACAAGCCCCTTATCCAAATGAGGGCTCTTGATACTCGAATGAGTATAGGTACGCGATAGGTACCTATGTGTACACCCGATTAAACGCCAATTATAGACTTAAAAAACCATACAGGCGAATACAAAAAAAAAAAAAACTTTCAAGAAGTAGCCCAAAGGCAACATTGAATCTAAATAGTATGACCATCGAGTGAATAACTCTTAATTTCGGAGGTAGAAATCGAAAATTTTCCGGTTTTCATCAGAAGATACCTATATATTTGAAGTGCAAGTATATCTTTTCGGTGTAGCCTCAAGTTGTCCTCTCTCCGAATGGAGGCCAAAAAGGCACCGCCGCGCTGTTGACTCCACCTGTTGTGCGTCGCGACGAAAGTTGTATTTTTGTTTTGCGCGACGCAGCTTCTTCGGAAATTCCAAACCTCTTCTCGCTGCCGATGGTGACCCAAATGTCACTGGGGTAGAATTTATTATTCGAAAGTTTTGAATTTTTTTCGGTGCAGAGCAGCGAAAATAAAATAGGCATCCGGTTTTGAGTATGAACACGTCGGTCGGTCCGTCGTTTTAAATGGCGATTGACTTGTTTAGACACCTTGGCATATAAGCTGTTGAGCGAAGTAATCGTGTTTTTTTTTATGAACACGAAAGCAATTAAGCTCATGTTTGAAACTGGCCCACCTCAGTTGGGCGTTCTGTCATCATACCGCAGCAATTATGAATATGGTTGCTTGCTTGTGGTACTGAGCTTTTTTTTCTGAAAATATTAAGAACTTGGCCGACCTTGGAGGTAGATATTATACGACCTTCGATCTGCAAATAAGTGTATTCAAGCAAGCCTCTAGTTGTAAATTTATCGCATTTTTTCTGGTTTGATGGCCTTTCGTGTGCATGCTTGTGGTTAAAAGATTATAAGTAGTCATTGATTTTAAATTTATGTTCGACACAATTAGCCAGGGTGGTTGATCTGAGACCATTGAGTTCATCGGAGATTTGAGAATAACGTCATCGTAGTCATCACAAAACGATTAGAGGCATAATGTGTTAACCAGTGAATGACGAAGATTTGAGTTGTCAGAACTTGAATTAGCATTGACTTTTGAGACTGAAACGAACAAAAATTAAACGTATAACAGCCACATTCTCATTAATTGAAAAATAAAACTCCGGTTATTTCTTATGGCAATTAATTGTCAATTCTCATTTATACGTATGTAACCTATTGATAAATTTAAACTTTGCTCATATTTATGTATTTGATCAATTTTACGAAAATTGTTACGAGTATCGACTGGAAATATGCATAATATTACTGGGTTAAATCACCTATAGGGTTTAGGGCATATTTCGCATAAATAGCTACTTTGATCTCACATACCTAATCCACCCGCCTGAATTTGGATATCGTTGCCAAGAAAGTTTTCAAATTCTTTCTGCATGTATTCGAAAAATATTCCTCTAAATATTCGCATTGCGTTCTTCCGCGTGGTTTTGTTCTAATCGCAGTCGATTCACCAACAGTGACATCGACCATTTCACATGTCGCCGAAATTGACAGATAAACTTGCCGGCGAATCTCAAAAGCCGGAGAATAGAATGGTGTCGGCTTGAGAGTACCTCGATAGGTGTGGACTACAAGGATAACAGTTAGAGTTAGGATAACGGGTTAGAGCACTACGTCCAGTCCTGTTTCTTTTATCTATCTGGGGAATTAGTAGGCGATTCTTTGATGGTATATCCATACTTAGTATTTTCCCAAATATTTTATCCCTTTTGGATCAGAGCCTCACTGAAAATCTGCAGAGAACTTTCCTTTATATAGCTTCTTTCCTCAGTGGTCCGCTGAGTCCGCACTGAGCCATTGAATCTTTTTAGATGGTTTTCTAACATTTTCTTAGGCTGTTTCAGATCCTGAGGGGTTTGAAAGTTGTAAACCTTTTTTTCCGCTTCTATTTAGGGTATATGTTCCCCAATCCCGTGGAAAGCTCAGGCCCTATAAATTATTCGCTGGCGAGTGTTAACTTCCACATTGTCCAACGTTTCTGGTTTATCGGCAGAGACTAGTGACTTCACATACCCCCAAAAGAAAGTAATTTAAACGTGCGAGATCACAAAATCATGGAGGCCAGTTCACAGGTCTATTAAATTGATGGTGTCGCGCGTCGTGTGGCATGTTGCGCCTTCTTGTTGAAACCAAAGCTCTGTCACGTCAATGCCATTCAACTGAGGTACAAAGAAGTCAGAAATCATGTTTCTATAGCGCTCTCCATTGACGGTAACATTCTGGCCGGCATCGTCCTTAAAGAAATAATATAAACCGATAATAGCACACTATGTAAACAGTGAATTTTAATGGATCTAAGGGCGTCCCGAAAAAGGCTTCTGGGTTCTCTTTACTCCAAATTTGGCTATTCTGCTTATTGCTTCCGAATAACTTGCTCAGATGGACGATTATGTCGACCTTAAAATGGATGTAGCGCACGATAAATTTGGCGCACTTAACCATGGTTTCGAAAATAAGTTTGCACAATTTGGACGCGTTGTTCCAGCGTAAACCTATATTTATCGTAAAAAGGCAAAATGTACTAACCACAAAATCAACTTTCAACTGTCAAACTATCTGTAGAAACAGTGTTGCCTGTTTAAAAACCAAACCTCGAAAAAAAACACCCCTTCTTTGTGGATAATTAACTGGAAGGTGCTCTCCAACTAGCGCTGTGTTACTAGTCCTAAAGGTCTATCGTTTCGACGGTAATCGCGTTTGGAAAGTTACATGATTAGGAACCTGAGCACTGCCATTTTGAGTTCATCATCGAACAAGATTAAGAGTCGATGGCGCAGGTATAATAATGAAACACTAAAAACTAAACGCTATATACATACAGGGTTTTTCAATAAGAGCGCTGCAAACGTTTTTTTAAATAAAACAAAAACAAAACAAAAAAACGGTTTTGGATGTCAATGAAATTCTGTATTCCTGTGAAAGTAGGTACGTTCGATGCCATTATGTATGGAACTCGATTTCTTTTGCATGGCCACCACGGGCACGCTTGCAGACGTCCAGACGCTGAACCCAATAGGTACACACTTCTGACGTGTTTCTTTGTTTAAATATTCGAATGTGTAATAGCAACACGCGACTTATCGACTTTCAACCAAAGTCATGGTTGTGGGACTTTTTTCGTCAAATTATTTCTTACATGAATTGTGTTTCTATTCTAATGGATTACTTAAGTACTGAATTCGCTCGGGAAATGACCAAAACTAATTGTGTACCTGCTCCAAACACAGCAAATCTACCCTATAAATCTAAACAAGCGAAAAAACCCCCAGCCAATACATCCATCCACTAACGTAACCTACAAAGAGTACGTTCCTCTTCAATTGAAGCCAAACGCCGCGCACCGGTGTGGTAGGTGGGTGACTTTGTTTTATTCTTACTCATCCAGGCCAATTGGAATTGGTTAGACAATCGCCTTAAAACAGAATAAAGACACAAACAAAATAGAACAACGAACACTGATCGCTGATTGAGAACACACTCAAGTACCGAATAGCCCAATTGAATGCGAAGTACTCACGAATTCGTGAATTATGCTCGAACGTTGATAGAACAATTTACATGAAGTCGACGTGAACACAATAATGGTCGTGTTCAAGTGACATTTGGTTTCTTCGCAAGAGGTGACTTTGATGACATAATCGAGACAAGTTTTCGGTATACATATTCTAATACTATGTATTTCCAAAATATCGTATTTTTTGTTAGTGAAAAGTAAAAGTATCTCACTCATCATGCAAATTTTTTTAAGAAAAAGTTGCCAAGTGAAACTTTAAATAAATAAATCGCCCAACCAACGGGAAACAAGAAAGAGAATGCTTACCTGCAGTTAATTGATTTTTGTGTTTTTATTTTGTATCTAAAGATAATGTTCGAAACGTGTGCATAAACACTTGCCTAACTGTTTAATTATGCAAACATTAATTGGTTAGACTTCTGGCAAACAGATTTCGGAAGACAGCAATTCTTCCATCATCATCTCCTCCGGGATCTGTTCATAAATTATTCAAGCAAATAAATTTTTACTAACAATGGGCCAAGAGAACATTAAAATAAAACCGAAATGCAAAGTTCAACAGCCTTTTTGGTTAGAAAATATTTGCCTTACGACAGAAGAATAATTTGCAACCATTAGCATCGCCACTTCTTTTGTAATCCCCAGGAGATTGGCCGTGATCAACAAAGTAGTGACCAATGGTAGTATGGGAGTATTGGTACCATTTTGGAAAATTTCGTCAGTCTTTCTATCTCTCTCTCTGTCTTTCTATATTTGCCATTAGTGGCGCGAAAATCACTTCCATTTGAATAAATTAGCTTTTCCGGCAGAGATGTGAGATGCTTAACTGTTGTTGCGACTTTGTTTCCACGTTATGTAAGAGATGAATAAATTTTGCCGTCATAATAATTATTATCATTTTTTTTAGTGTGTATAGTGTTACATCAGTTCCTAGTCATTCAATAGTGTTTCGCCGCATGTTATAGGGAATCGATGTACAAAAAGGAAGTCTTACTGTGCCGCAGCATCAGTGGGGTATTCCTCGGAAAGTATTAATTTACCAGTTGTTACAGTCTGACGTTTCGAATTTCAAATATCGGAAATTTACAGACTGACATTAAATAAGCAACAAACACTTTACAGACGGATGAAGAGTTGCCGGTGGTTAAAGGTAGGCGAACATCGAACGAACAAGTATATTTCTGCGGAAGACAAATGAAGCCCAAGAAATGCGTTTTACACTCGTTTTGGTTGTGGGTCATGGGAACTATCCGAATAAGGAAGTGAGTTGCAGTAGAGGATTTGGCTTTTATTAGAAAAGAATACAACGGGGTTTAGTAGGTACTTATGGCTGAGGTCCAAAACGTCAACAAAAAAGTTCAAATGCGGTAATATTACACTTGTCATACGATGCGTATATGACACGCATCGGTCGGCGATGCAGTGATGATGTTTTATTTTTTGCATAAATTTGACGTTTAGCAACGCATTTTATACAATGCATATGACAAAGATTGATAGATGTCGTTTATATCTGTGAGGGCGTTCAAGAATATAGTTCAACTAGCTGAACCCCTGCCAGCTTCGCCAGGCATTTTGTTGCTTTTTAAATGTTTTTTTTATTTTTTATTTTATTTTATTTATTTTGGGCGACAATGTTTTAATTTTTTTATATTGGAGGTGCCACGCCCCTTTATCCAACTTTGACAAATCTCCACAGAAGCACTTTAGGGCCAATACGATTACCTGTAAGTTTGATCTCAATCGATTCGGTGGGTTTCGAAATATACGATTTTGAATGTTTTTTTTGTATGGGAGGTGCCACGCCCCTTTGTCCAATGTTAACCAATCTTCACATTAGCACTCCACGGCCAATATATAAGATTATCTGTTTTTTGAGCTAAATCGATTCTGTGGTTTTCGAGATATACGATTTTGAATGTTTTTTTTTTTTGTATGGGAGGTGCCACGCCCCTTTGTCCGATTTTGACCTATCTTCACAGGAATACCCCACGACAAATACCTTTGATTGTCTGTAAGTTTGATCTCATTCGCTTCCGTGGTTTTCGAAATATACGATTTTGAATGTTTTTTCTGTATGGGAGGTGCCACGCCCCTTTGTCCGATTTCGAATTTGTTTAGCCTATCACTCAATCACCGTAATTACCGACATTTTAAAAAAAATATCAACAAAATCGGCTGAAAATTACGGGCGACAGAGGGAAACAGTTTTTTTCGACTTTGTTTTATATATAGAGATAAGTCTGATAGCTGTTTAACTTCATGTTGCTGAATTTTAATTTGACTGAATCATGTTGCCGTTTATGTCCGCAACACCGACAAATCAAGTAAAGAATTTCTTGACTTAAGGACCATTCACATGAGAGCGACCAACTACGAACGAACGAATATTCGCAAGTTTTGACAGTCCGTGAAAACTTTTCTTCATCGCGGCAGTTCGCGAATTTTAGTCTTCTTCTACCAGCAGTTTCTCATTTGTTAAGTTAACTCCGAATTTTTTATTCACTAGTTTGTGAAACGCGAAGGGTATTTTCGTTCGCAGCAAACAGATTGGAATTCGAAATTTCGTTATTTAGACTATTCATAAACTTGTTTTCTTAATACATTTTGATGGGATTGTTAGTTATCCTACTCATAGAATAATAAAATGTGCAATTTTCTGTTTATAAATGCTTAAAAAGCGGCTTGTTCGCTCTTATGTGAATGGTCCCTTACTACTAAGTTGACGTCTATATGTGTTAAAATGTGTCTGGAGAACTCAGTTTTGACATTTCTATTGGGTTATTGGAGAGCATGGGAGAGCGCAGTTTGACATTTCGATTGCGCTAGAGTAGAGCACCAGCCAGAACCCATTGAAAAAAGGTATAATTGTCAAGCAGTGTCATACCGACAATAGGGT
This sequence comes from Cheilosia soror, assembly GCA_949372485.1. Lineage (NCBI taxonomy): Eukaryota > Metazoa > Arthropoda > Insecta > Diptera > Syrphidae > Cheilosia > Cheilosia soror. The sequence continues at coordinate 70,971,200 of OX443563.1, read as the reverse complement.
ATTTCGCAAAGCTCTCCCTTTCAGAAGTGCGCTTTCTCCTTCACTTAAACGTCAAAAAAAAAAAAATACTTATAGGAAAACAAAGGAAATTTTATATGGCGGGAGATAGGGTTCGCCTATTTTATTTGTAAAAAATTTATAATAAAGTGCGAACTACAAATTGAAATTTAGTGTTTCTTAAAATTGTTTGCAAAAGTTCAATAGATAAATTTGTAGATATTGAATTCAAGCAAATTTTAAGCAAATTGTTTGAATCCATCTTTTTTCACGGAAAAATCAAAAAAATTTAACAAGAAATATCTAAATCGAGAAATCGAAATATGCATTTTGGTTACTTCTCTCGAGACGCCATATTTTATATTCAAAGCAAATGTCAAAAGACAAATGAATGCATTTAATAAATTTTCGCTGCGATGAATTTTTGGATGCGTTTAGAAACTTGCGGCTTTGTCAACATTTGTTTGAGTTTGATTTTCGGAACTAATGATTCTGATGGATTTTGGAACTCATCCTAGCTTCAAAGGGGGATTAATGTGATAGACACAAGAGAGGCGAACGCTAGATGGGCCACCTGAGACCCTTGTAATACCACAAGAATGCTATGGCCGTCCTTCAACGAAACCAAAATCGAGAAAATAATGCGGAAGGATAGGAAATCCCTGTCCACCCTTATAGGGATCATAATGGGGCACAACACTCTGCAGTACCATATGAAGAAAATGAGCCTAAGATCAAACTAATTAAAATGGAAGGAAAATTAAAGAAGAATACCGGTCATGTGACCAACAGGCACTTGTTGAATTCATTGAAATTAATCCTGCAATTAAAACAGAAAAATGCTCGCAAAATTTTACCCACAAGGATGCCAGCTTGAAGTGGGAAAAAGCTGCTCAGTATTTCAAGATCAAGTCACATGAGCGTGGGGCTTGTTTAACCAAAAATTTTGTGTCGGGAAGTTCAAAGCAGTCTTGGGATTCTCGGATTTCTCGGTCTATTTGAAGTTGCTCCAACTGCTCCATTGTCAACTGAACAAATGCTAATTCCATTTCGCCCAATGTAGCCATTGTAAAACAAAATTAATTATTAACTGAAATTAGAACCAATCACACACAATCAGAAAATGATTTTTTGGTTTTTTTTTAATCGCAAATCAAAACCCACATCCACAATATTTCTTAGCCAATTTGAATTGAATTTTTTTTCTTGACATTCTTTGCAATACAATTTTTTGTAAATACAATTTTCGCAGAGGTGGAAAAAACTTTAAGAATACCAATTTTTTTCGTATGCGAAAATTTCAGGCTGATTTGCTTGTATAGGAGTTGCGGAATTTGAGAATTGGGGTGGGGTCCAGGTATAAATTCCTAGGGAGTCACTTCTTTAACGACCTAGACGAGCTTTCCAGCACCTCAATAGACAAGATAATAAACTTCTTCAAATCAACATGATAGTTTTTATGCAGCAGCACAGTAAGTTATTTGAATAAAGGGTTATAATGGGTAAGGGACAACCTCTTTCCCCTAGTGGCATCACAATGGGTCAGTATTGACCTGAGTGTGACACGAAGTACTCCTCGCCAGCCCACAAACCTAACCTAACCTAATGTGATAGATATTTTGTTCAAAGTGTAATTTTTCGGATGTAGGTTTCAGCCTCTATTGCTGATGTGCAGCTATTACAAGTTCATAAAGTTTACAATAATATGATATGAAACATATAAAATTAACTTGGTTTGGTCCAGTCAAGGTATATGTTTTAAAATAGATATTCGAAAGCGCAAACAATTTTGTATAACTAATTCTAAAAGCTGTTTAGAATTTAAGCCCGTAAATTGTATTTTTGTATCTCGCCTTCACAGAAATGCAGTTTTTACCCGAAATGGAAGATCAATACCATTATGACTATAAATCCGTTTATTTCTGATTACCTCATGGATAAACATTAAAAAGAAAACAAAACGACAGCTGAAACTAATTCTAAGTTGAAATTAGTCATCAACTAAAATTAAAAACTGCGTTATAAAAATTATAAGACTGTCATAATTTATCTACTAAAAAAAAAAAATGTTGTTAAGAAAAAAGTCTCACTAAAATATCTTAGCCAACCAGTTTTATTTTTCTTCAAACAAAACAATTTATTCGCTTTGAGTTTGAATAAATCCGAGTTTAATTTGTCGCCAATCTATAGGAATTTGTTTTTGTTTTTAAGTCTATACCAAACCAGAATTGATTGCCCCTGGTCCGTTTTTCTCCCCCTCATAATGACATGTGGCTGGTTTAAATGTAAATTCGTGACTTAAGATACAACAAAGTATCAAAAAAAGAAACTAACACCAACTAGTTCCTGGAATATCTATACAAAAAAATCTATATCGTTCCACTTCAAGTAATATTCACTATAATTAAACACCAGTCCAAGTGCGAAACAATTTCATATTTGGTGTATAATATAATTAAGCAAATTTTTTTTACGTTCGGCACACGTTCCACAAATAGTTTCACACACCTAGCGATACGGAGAGACCGAAAGTATCTTGGCTTCAACAGCAAAGTCTTTGCATTCAAAATACCGCACAGCATGACTATGTAACTGGTTGCAGTTTCAAGGTTTACACCTGTGTTATAGTTTTTTGTTTGTTCGCTTTTTCATTCGGTCGACCGGTATGGCTTTTATTATTAAACGCTGGCACATAAAACAGTCGCACCTTTGCCACCACCCGCCGCCAAACTGGCCAATTAATTATTCAGAGAGAAGGAAAGTATCTATGACTATAGTATCGCAATCGCAATGCCAAAGCTGTTGCTTTCTCCCTCGCCTGTGAACATTTTCACTTTTAATTGCCAACTGGCATGGTGCGCGGCGTTTTCATTTTTGAATAGAAACCGCTCCAAGCACATGTTGTACCGTGCATCGCAGTGGAATGCGCTAAATTTTCGTGAGACAGAAGTAGGACCCTAAGTCTCAGATCAGAATTTGTACAACCACAAAAACCAGTTGTGCCAAAGCGCCGGCCGTGCCCATGCTATACATCATGGACAATGAATTTAAAAATAACGATGAAGACATTACAAACGTATCGGATGATAGATACTCATGGATTGTGGTATCCCCAAGGTTGTCCTTCACCTTTGAATGAGCGCGTAGGTGCTGGCTGAGTAACAGATTTCAATTTATCAAATCATTACCTAGAGATGATGTTGTGACTGCCGGGCGGCGCGTTTGGCAGAAGAAGAATCAAACCAAGAGTCAGAAAAGCCATTAATGTCGCCAACATCAACGCGCTTGTGTGTATGTTTTGACGTCTTGATCGGGGGAAACTTTGCCTGCAAGAGGAAACATTTACAATTTTCTTGTTCATCTATATTGGGGTTATGAGGTAATGGCCATTTGTGTCTTTCACTATGCCAAGAATACGAGAAAATCTGTGCACAAAGAGACGAAGAAACCCGACTGCGATGCGCATAATGGTGATGGAAATTGAAAAGAGCACTAAATGTGAAGTGAGCACACAGTGCAGGCAATCAGAGGTGCAACGTGCAAGACATTTGTTTTTATTGGGAGTCTATCGAAACAGGGATGACATCAGACGGAAAATAATAATTGTGGCAATTCGAGTTACCGGCTTGAAGGTGTCTCCCTTACATTCTGACGCTAGCGCTGCGGACATAAAACTCTACTAGGCACAACATTTTTGGGATACCTACCTCAAGATAGGCTTTTATTGTATGTGTAGAAGGATGTTTTATACCGCCGCCGCCTTGCTCGTTGACGTTCTTTTGTATCGTTATAGTGGATATCTTTCTACTAATGGCGGAACGACCAAATGGAAGCTCGGACTGAGCACCCCGTGTCTTACAGGCCTAAGAGAATATTTACCTACTTCTAGCCCCTGGTTTAGAATCAAAGACTACGGATCAGGGTACATATTTTTTTGACTAGGTAGATCGCAAATAGAACCAAATATTTTATGAAGAATTTTTCTCTCGAAACGACCAAATATATTTTTTATCCGATTTTGAAAAGGTTCATGCTTCAAATCCTAGAGCAAAAGTGGTATTATTAAGAGCAAAGAGTTTTATTTGTTGATTGGACCCGGGACATATGCCAATGGATGGAAAGCAACATACCAGTCCACACTCCACAAATTTTATGAAAACTGATGATAGTCTTTGATCAGAGCGGACTCATGCCACTCACGGACTACAGTAACCAAGGTATGACTTTGAGAAGAAATTTAAAGTATGTATACCGGACTGTATATTGTTATAGAAGGTATAAACATCTTCAGATGGCTCAAGGATGCGAGGATGGAACGGGAGCTGAAGTTTTCTCAGAAGAGTTTAGTGTTAGCCATTCATACCTACTGGCAAATCAGTGCAGCGTTAGCACAGGTAGAGATCTACGCTGTTTCAACAACTGTTACGGAAGCGACTCAAACTGTCTTAGGGAACTACATGAGCAATTGAAATTAAGTACCTTCTGTGTGGACGGACAGCAAAGGAGTACTTAAAGCGATTAACTCCAATCTGGTAAACTCTAAATTTGTAAGTCACTTCTGCTTGTACCATAATCCGCAACTTGTGGCCCGCAATTGACTCTAAAAGATCAAATATGCTAACGTCTTTTGATAGAAACTAAATCCGATTTGGGGTAATAACCGGTCACTGTATCATTGAAAACATGGCCAAAAGACTGGCTATATTTACAAAATTACGTGTGCAGAAGTTGCAGGAATGCAGAAAAAGTAAAATCTGTGGAACATCTCCTGTTTGTGAGTTTTTATTTTTATGGAACGAATGAGGTGGGCGCAGTGTCTCAGGGGTTAGTGTGCTGAACTACTGTGCGAGTGGTCCCAGGTTACCTAAGTTACATCTTAAGGTCTCTTCAACTGCGCCACCTCTCGCGAATGTCTGACAAACATCAGAGAATATTACTGTCCTAAAAAAGCTTATCTTAATTCAGCCGCTCGGACTTGGCATATAATTGTAGGTCCCTTCTATTCGTCTCCTTCGTCCCTATCATATACTATAAAATTGTAATCACAACGGGCCTTAATGGCTTCTGGGTAAAATTTGCATATATTTCTGCCTCTCTAACCTAACCTAACCTAACCTAATTCGAAAAAAAAAAATTATTCGGACATATTTTGAGGGTCAGTAGATAATAGCTGTCAGAATAAAGACCGTTACTTAATAAAATGTATAAGATTTGAATTTTTGTTTGTTGTTTGAATTTACAGTACAATTTTAAGCAACCTCGAATTTGGTATTAATGTTTAACGTCAATGTCAGCGTTGCTGTGCTATTGTGTCGTAACGTAAGCCATTAAATGTCAGTGGTTTCTAAAAAATGTGATGTGACAGTCAAAGTTTATGTTGTTGATATTGGTTTGTCCATTTTTCTCTCATAACTTTCCTCTTGCCTTACACAGAAGCGCAATATGAAATGAAGCCATTCATTTTAAGCCTTCCAGCCCTGCTAGTTAGTTCTATTAGTACTGCAAATGTAAGCATACGTAGAATAGTTTTAAAAGTTACAACATGGTAACTCCTTAAGAGTAAATGGTGTTCAACAACCTGCAATACGTTCATGGGCTTGTGATGCTAATATTAAGACAGCCTTGACTGCAATTTTATTTTCTGTTTCTCGATAAAGAGTTTTCAACTTAAGTATTCAGTCAATTGAGTTTTATTTCTGTCTATTAAAGTGACTTTTCGTTTCCCACTTTACGATAGAAAATAGTTCCACGAATTCGTAGAGTTTGTTTCATTTCAAAGTCAGATAGTAAGTTATCAATTTCATCGATTTAAATTTGAAAATTTTTTTGCAGTTTTTAAAATACATTCTTTTGAAATTTTTTTATATTATACTTCACTTTTTGTTAACATTTCCGGGGCTAGAAAATCGACTTAACTTAACATACAATGTGTTAAGTTGAAGTAAGAATCAAACGTAAACTCCAATGCAGGATTTTCCTTGTATAGATTTCCTAGGTAGATGCTAAGTTACCTTCTTAATCTTTTAAAACTAAAGTGTTATGTCAGTAGGTAAATTGCGGATGCAACTTACTTGCAATATATCTGCAACATCACATGTAAGCTACAAAAGCCTGTCCGTAACAAATTACACTTTTCCCAGTCATATTTTTAAAGGAGTAACGTGTAACAGAATGTTGATTTGCTATCCTCTGCCAGTCTTGTCAGGTTAGTTAATCAAGAGCCGCATCCAAACTCTACCCATAAACAATGATTAAATGTTGATACTCTCTCAAACAAGTTGCCATATTAAACATGCTAATCACTTCAGTCTATGCTGATCCGCATTCCAATGTGGTTATTCGCATCCCACAAAAAAGCACTCTTCAGAAACTGTATTTGAGTAAAATAATTCATAGCCGCTCATTCCATTTGAATTTTATTGTCTAACTGTTGCCTTTAATTTGTATCCTCCGCATTAGGCAAAGAGTTCTGCAATGGAACTGATGTCCTTTATTCATTCCTTAATGCATTCTCAGTTAGTTTTTATATTTATTAAGTGGGAACACTACACGCAGAGTATTTGCAGTTAGTTTGCTGCCATAAACTGAGTGAGATGACCAATAGTAAATGATTATTAATACCCCGGGCGATGCTCATAGATACTCTGGTGTACGGGTACGGGTACCATGTCTGTGGCGGAACGAGTTTTGCAGCGCATTCTAAAAGCCAGGCGTCAGCCTCAGCATAAGCCATAGCAAAGGAATAAACAGGCGAACATTTCTGATAAATCATGTCAAACTAGTTATTTCTATATTAATGGTCGGTTGGTTATGGTTTGGTATTTGTTTTTTTTTTCGGTCTTTCTTGAACGTATGTATTATCTCTGCGCGATTTTTCCAAATCTATACTAGCCACGGATGAGGTAGTCATCACTCCGTCAGTCACATGTGTCCATAGCATGGTGGCTTAATAAACTTTCTTTTATGCAAAGAAAAGTAAGAAAAATACATACACACAGTATGTTTGTGCTGGCATACATTTGAACAAAGTGTTTATGAAGCTCAATGGCCTGCGCAACTGTTGCGGACCGCTAAAGACCATGAGTCTGCTTGGAGTGCTGAATGCTGAAGCTGAAGACAACCCGTAAGACTAAGAACTATGTTTGCAGCATTAAAAGCATTAACAATTTCATGCGATGAAAAATAGGTACCTTAAGAGAACAAATTTAACTTAAATAAAGTGCTACTGCGCATGTTGGGATCTTTCTTTTGCTTTGGGTCGGGCTATACCTATGACATGAGGCGTGTTTTGCTCGACGTTGTAATGCAAAAGATATTTAAACAAAAAAGATAAGTCGGTCAGTGGTATAGGAAATTAAATAAAACATACAGATAAGCATGTATTGTATATACATGCGGAATAAGTATTGATTTCTTTTCAAGAAAGCTATGGCAAGCATGTTTTTATTTATAGTCCTTAAAGGTTCTGTAAAAAGTCTTAAAGTTTAATGTTTGAGCGATTATTCGGGGTGCCGGCCGTTGCAACTTTTGGTACTTTTGTCGAAACCATAAACCGCCAAAACTATAGCCACTCAGTGCCAATGCTTCAATCAACCTAATTTTGCAGTTGTATACCAACTTTCTCTATAGTTTGAAGCTGTAGTTCGACCAATATTGGGCATAAATGGCTTAAATGTTGCTGGGTTGTCTGCATAACTGCGACCAGGGTTAGCCGAAGTCTGGCATCTAACGAATCATTCTAGAAACTTCATCTCTCATCTTTTCAATTATCTCGTTAATTGCACGAACTTTCTTCAATAACTTGCATGCATTCAAAAACATTTTCAAAATTTGCACTGGAACTAAGTCTGCAATTTTTCGAAATGTTGGCTGTACTTTGTGTCAACTAATATGCTTAAAACTGCTGGTGCTGACTCGAAGGAAGAAATTTATTCTCACTTAAACAATTTTTCTGCCATGGAGCCAAGCAGAGATGTAGATGTAGTCTAAAATGCTAAAATACAATGACTACATCAAGCGAATCTTTGAATACCAGCTCCACGGTTTGACTATACGACCTAACCTCCATCCTAAAGACCATTAGCCATCCCGAATGCTTGAGAGCTTGGTATGGAAAACTGAACTGAAAGTTTCAGTGTCTCAGGCAGAGACTCTGCCTGCACTCCTTGTAAATAAAGGGTGGGCAAGAGCAAACATTCCCATTAATTATGGAGCACAACGTCGTTCAAGTGGCTGCCTCGGCTGGCTTCGCAGTAGCGCATTCTGTCACTGCAATTTTCCAAGACCTTGTTGATGGTTTCGGGCTGTAGCTCACTGATTGCTTAGATGATATTTGCCTTAAGTGCTTGAATCGTTTCCGGATTGTTGGAATAATATCGCTTCTTCACGGTTCCCCACAAAAAAAAAAGTCCAAAGGGGTCAAATCGCAGCTCCGAGGCGGCCAATTGATATCACCAAGACGGCTGATAACACGATTTGGGAATTTGAGAGATCGATTGCGGCATGGTGTGTGGCATTCTGCATTAACCAGAGGTCGGTTAACATGGCTCTGTAACGCCCACCGTTGACCGAAACGTTGTTCGCAGCCTCATTTTCGAAGAAAAATGATCCAATGATGCCACCACTGGCGTTAGGCAATAACGCCCAAGGAAATAGCGCCCAAATCGATTTGGAAATAAAGCCCAAAAAAAAAAACTCGTGCAATTTGTTGTTGCAAAATTTTTCGTCGTTTTGAGTGTTATTTCCTTTCCAGGGCTCGTTTTTTTGACAAGCAGTAAAGCCCAAAACAGTAAGTGGAACTGCAAAGACAGTGCAACCCCCTGCTTGACTTTTCTGTTGCATTTTAGAGTAGGTGGGAGTTTGTACTGCAAAAAAACCTTCATAATATCCAATTTCACACATACTCCAAATCTGAGAGAAACCCCAAGCAGGGGGGCAGCATGCCCCCCACACGCATTAAACTGAAAATTATTTTTGGGCTTTATTTCCATCTTGTGGTTTTTTGGGCGTTATTTCCAAATCGATTTGGGCACTATTTCCTTGGGCGTTATTGCCTAACGCCGCCACCACTTCAAAATCCGCACCAAACTGTCAATTTCAGCTTCTCGACAGTAACGTGCGGATTTTCCGAGCTCCAGATGCGGCAAATTTGTTTTTTTAACGTAGCCGCCGAGATGAAAACGCGCCTCGTCAGAGAAGATTATTTTTCGCCCAAAATCGTTGTCCACGTCAAGCTGTTCTAAGGCCCAAACTGCGAAGCGGTTACGAAGCGGATCGTCGTGCGCCTGCAATTGCTAAGTCAATTGGACCTTGTAAGCGAATAATCTTAGATCTTTGTGCAGAATTCTCCTCAAGCTAGTGCGTGAAATGTTGAGCTATTGAGATCGATTGCGAGTTGATGTTCGTGAATTGAGTTTCACACTCTCGGCTACAGCAGCCACATTCTCGTCTGTGCGCACCGTACGTACGACGACGGGGACCATGGGTGTTTTTCACTAGCATACCAGTCTCACAATGGGTGCTGGCTACATTTCGGCCAAAACTTCTTTTCAAACAACGCATTGTTTAGGCTACACAGCACTCACTTTGGAAATAAGTTTTCAATATTTCCCAACGTTGTTCACGCGTAGCTCGACTCATTTCGTTCCGCGGAGGTATGATACTGACTTTCTGTCAAGAGCGGGAAACAGCTGTCAGTGTCAAAATAACCTATAATTTAAAAAGAAACCACTAGATGGTCCACCCTGTATATTTCATACAGACAAGGCTAGCGGTTATTTTCTCACCCACCATTCGTTTGTGTGAGTTTTTATTATTCGAACGAATGGAAGGGGAACTATTTTGTACCAAATTCAAATGGCTGAATTGATGGTGCTCAGCATAATTGTACTTTCGGTTAAATTATACAATTTGTTTTCTAGACGAGAGCATTAAAATTGCTCTTATCTTAAAAAGTCATAATTGTAAAAAAAATGCGGTCGCTTGTAATAATTTTTCGGCGGCAACCACATTTAAATCCGAAGAATTTCAAGAATTAGATGTCGGTCTATACTGTTTGATCTATCACTGTCGTTCGAATTAATGGTCGTAGGTAGTCTGGAAGCACGATATCTCCAAAGCACATCAATCGATTTGGATACTTTGTTGGTAATCGGATTATGATTTGCGTAATGGGACGAGGTGTCTAAATTTTTGGACACCAAACGAATGGTAACTGGCCCAGAACAGTTTTTTTTTTAACTCTACCTATAATCTTACGAAAACCTTTTCAAGGCTTTTCAAAAAATTCTCTTTTTAATAATCAGAAAATTCTGAAAATTGCGATATTGTTAAGGAAACAGGGTAACAAAATTGTGTATACTATGGGGCTCTATAGTTGGAGCGGCTCAGTCGTGGTGAAGTCAAGGGCAGTAAGTCATTACAAGATATACCTGGACGAGCTATCACGAGCCAATACGGTGACCCTATGCTGGGTACCAGGGCATATGGGTATTCCAGACAATGAATGCATGCATCAATGGGCCTAGAATCTGTAAGAACTCCGCTAAGCACGCTTGCTAGGAAGGTTGACATTGAATCCTTGTGTGGAACAAATCTACGCTGGAACAATCTAAACACCTATAGGCACGCAAAAGAAAAGAAAAAGAGATCCAAATTCATGATGGGACTTTGCTGCAAGGATATCCGCGTGCTGCCAGGTCGCTTGAACTACTTGGAGATAAAAAAATTCCCAAAGCGCGCTGAATACATTAGAAAAGCGCCCAATCTAGCTCCGAAAGCGCTAAACTGACAGCACTGAATTCCGCATACTCACTGGGGTCATTACTGGACACTGTGCGATAGGCGTACACGCAGAAAGGCTGGGCATATACTGCATAATGACTTTTGCAGAAGCTGCAGAGACGTAGAAGAAATAGAATCTGTTCGCCATCTGCTTTGCGAATGCCCAGACCTTAAAAACAGTAGACAGAGGATTCTCTACAGCTTCTTCTTCGATGAACTAGAGGATTTGGAGAATGTTGATCTTAAGGAATATTTCAAATCAATTTGACGATTGGTTTGTTTGTTTTACGCTGGCTCTTTCACATTTTTGTCAGGTTCCCGTGACTGGACCCAATGGACCCAACTGATGGTCTATGTGAAGCTGTGACAGCCGCCACAAGAGCACCCAATTACCTACCTACCTACCATAGTTGGAGGTGAAGCGATGCACTCCATTTCCAAGTTGGTGGAGGTCTTCTTCCACTTGTATGGGCGCCACTTAAGACAAGGTCCTCTACTGTTTGGTTCCTCCGGGTTTGCCTCGAAAACTCTACGGCCGGGGTAGGTATTTGTGCCGATCCGCTCTACATGTCCAAAGCCATTTTAAACGAAGACGACTGATTCTCAATTTTTTGACCAATGCGATATCACTCAACGTTTCGTACAATAGTTCATCGTTAAATCTCCTTCCTCAATTTTCACTTGAAATTAAATAAGATCAGTGATATTTGACAAATGACTTTGGCTCCATCTCTATATAAATGTATATGATTGTTGGCAATTCTGTTCTGCTCTAAAATCGGACAACTTGACACGCCTCTGAGAACAAAATTCAATTCTGATTGATTAGAGATTAGACGAATAAAATATCTATGTCTATTCTAAAGGCTTTAGCCTCTGAATTGCCAAATACCAATTGCCTATAAGTGCACCATGTATGTATCTATTTCATACAACACTTTCTTTCGATTTAATTCGACAAGTTTTGTGTCAACCATCACCATCCGACATACCTACTCAAGGTCGATCTTTGGAAAAACTTTCCCAATTGGGGTCATTCTTCTTCAGATGTTCAACATCTACCTATCACGCCTATACTAAAATTTTCTAAACATAAAATACCTGCTGGGCTCAGATACTTCCGCACTATGCATACCTATAGAGATAAATAAACGATTAACGGTCATGTTTTATTCACAATCCGCATCAATATACTTGTTTTGAGTAGCGATTATAGAAAGCCAGGGTTTCTATGATCTGTGGGTCTCAAGTCTCAACAGAAATATCTATAAGAATTTTATCGACTTAGCGCGGTGTATCTTTTGGGTCTCGAAGTGACTTTCTATATTACTGTAGGTAAGTCGTTGATACGGATTTAAACATTTAACTTTGAATGGGAATAGCAGTACAGGTTGCAGTTAAATTTCTTTCACCCCTTGATACTTATTATAAAACTATTTACCTACCCTCACCTCCCACATTATGATGCAATTATCCAATCTGATAACAGAAAAAATATCTGTATAGTATACATACCAAGAAGCACTGTCAAAGCCTTAATCCAAAACAAAAAGTGGTATAGAAGACGAAGAGTATCTGCAGACGAAAACTGCTGTTGATGATGATGAAACACACACACACAGGGTATCCTCTAATTGGAATGTGTTATTCTTTTAGCGATTCCCTTTTCGGTTTTTTTATTTATTTTTTATTTATTTTTTATTCACGAAAACAACACCTGAGATGATGATGGTTGGCTGGAGCTGCGAGCACACACGAATACAATATAGGGTTTCACAAACACACACACACAGCAAACTCACAATTAGAATATTATTCTTTGACCGCAAAGTAAGAAGCAAAAAATAACGATATAGCAAAGAAGAATAAGGCAACGGCAGCAACGAAGAAGATTTCTCTCTTTCTCTTGCACTTTGGCGGATAAACACAATTTACAACAACATCAATTCAATAGTGCTGGGGGCTATAAATAGGGAACCGATTATGGTCGAGTCTCAAGCTCAGGTCTCAGTATATTGTTTCGATTAAATAATTAAATCAACACGACACACTATGCACTACTTTTCGCGATATGACATAAATTGAGAAAGCTATCAATTTATTTGTCGATTTTCTTTTCTATTCTATGCACCGCTTCTCTATCTAGTCTAGTATACGAATATGTATCTAGGAGCACAAGAGTATCTATCGCGAATGGAACTTTCGTCGGAAAACTCCACACTATACGAATGGGAAGTTCTATCTAGTGCAACGTCAAGATTGTTTATAGTCCAACAGTGTTAGAAGAGAGAATAATGAAATATAAAATGAAAACAAAATAAAACAGAAAAAAAAAATTGTCCGAAGATATCCAAAGCGAACAACCGCAACAGTCGACAATCGAAATGATACTAAAACGAAAGAGTTGAGGCACGAACTTTGTACGATGTTGGTTGAGTTTGAGTCTGGTAAGAAGTCTCACAAGGCGACTACCGATACCGACTACAACGTTAATGGTGGTGGCGGTGGGTGCTGCTATTGCTATATTGCTACGACTCTGTTCTCTCTAGCTCTACTCTATTCGGGCAGGCAGAGTCAGGCTGGCTGGCTAATGTTACACTTCGACTGCCTTTAGCATTTCGCTGGATATTCTATGTGTGTGCTTATCGTTAGATGGGAGATAGTAGAGCTAGCAATTGCGTGCTTTGGGGTTATTTCTGTGTTTGTGTTCGAAACCTGTTCCAATGTGCGCAGGTGAGAATGCGCTATTCTGGAGAAAAGTTCGGCTGGACTTTATTTTTCAGCACTTGCATTCATCAAACTAGTGCGAAATTAAATTTGCAAATAATATCTATAGAGCGCACTGTCTTGATAATGCTGATGTTCACTTCTTGTAAAAATGCTTTTTTGAAAATTAAATTTGTTTTGTTTCGAGAAATGTAGATGTGCGCCAAGTTACACGCAACATAATTTTGTATCGGTCCACTGAACTGTAACAAGATGTATAGGGATTTGTGTTGCTCGAATTTAGGCGTACATTTTTTGACAGATTATCAATTTAGTCGTGAATGAAGAAAATACAAAACTCTGACATTATCAATATTCATTAATTTGCAGTTAAATTTGACAGCTCCACCTCTAGCGAACGTCTGACAAACATCCGAGAGTATGACTGTCCTCAAAAAGCTCTCAATTCAGCCGTTCGGACTCGGCATAAAATTGTAGGTCCCTTCCATTCGTTCCAAAAATAGAAACTCACACAAAACGAATGGTTGCGAGAAGCTAGGCCTAGGGTGTCCACATGCCTGCCACCTATTTATTTATTTATTTTGTTTAGTGACGTAGGTAGTTCTTTCTTATTTTATGAGACATTCGCGCAGAGTTAAGAGAAAAATCAATGCACTTGTGGCGGAATCGAGAACCCAAGACAACGTCAGGCTAATGTTTTCACTACATCCCTGTGTTAATGAACAATTTCCTCAGTAAAGCAATGTAATGTAGAACCTTTAGCATACATGTAGTGTCAAGCAGAGTGTAGTTCTTGTAACACTCTGCTTGACACTACAGAGTTTCTATAGGTAAGTGCATAGTTTCTCATCTTGAAAACACCTTTTTGGTAGGATGATATTGCTAGTTAACTGCTTTTAACAACTTTAAACTTTCCTGTCTCCTATGTATATACAAACCTTTAACTTACAGAACTTAGGTAAGCCAAAAGTCAAGACATTTACACCAAAATAACTACTTTCTAGCACTTTATCATAAAAGCTTGCATACCTACAGGCTGATTCGGAGCAAGCCACTCTGGGTTGTTTTATTGGGCATTTGACTACTTCACTTTGCTTCACTGTGCTGACATGTATGTTCATTTAAACATGTCTATTTCCGACTTTACACTAGTGTTACATTTCATTATTTTTTTTAAAGAAAAACAAGATTAACTTGTTTCCCCTTGTGGGTCCATACGCTCCATCCTGTCTATCGATAGTCAGACTGTTGTGCCTATTGGTTCCTGTCATACAAAATATTAGCGAAGAGATTTTTGAAATATTTTTTTTTTGCAGTCACTATTAGAATTGTTTGAAGAAACTTTTTGCATAAAAACATTTTTTTTTTGAGACCGAGGAAAAAAGTCAAAAAAGTAGACTTTTACAAAAGTTCTTAATTTTCAATGGGTACTTAACGAGTTAAGGAAAGTTTTGTATCATTCAAACGGAATTTAGATGACCTTTCCATTGATGCCAACATTTACATTAAGTAAGTTCAAATTTATGAGTAGAATTAACTTTACTTTTGTCTATGGCTTTATTAGTACCTAAGAGCAAACATTCCCATTAATTAAGGACCACAACGTCGTTCAAGTGGCTGCCTCGGCTGGCTTTGCAGTAGCGCATTCTGTCATTTTAATTCCAAGACCTGATCTAGCTCACGGATTGCTTAGATGATATTAGCCTTAAGTGCTTGAATCGTTTTCGGATTGTTGGCATAACATCGGTCCTTCACGGTTCCCCACAAAAAAACAAGTCCAAAGGGGTCAAACCTCAGCTCCGAGGCGGCCAATTGACATCGCCAAGACGGCTGATAACACGATTTGGTGCGCAAAAGATCGATTGTGACATGGGCTGTGTGGCATGGCGCGCCATCCTGCATGAACCAGAGGTCGTCCAAATCCATGTCTTCAATTTCAGTGAAAAAAGTTGGTTAACATTTCTATGTAACGCCCACCATTGAACGAAATTTTGTTCCCAGCCTCATTTTCAAGGAAAAATTGTCCAATGATGCCACCACTCCACAATCCGCCGCCACCTTCACATCTGTGCGCACCGTACGACGACTGGGACCATGAGTATTGTCCACTAGCACACCAATCGCACGAACTTTTTGCACAAACTTGCGTACAGTAGGCAGTAGGCACGTCGGGTGCTTCATTTCGGACTCACTTTGGAAATAAGTTTTCAATATTTCCCAACGTTTTTAAGCTCATAGACTCATTTCGTTCCGCGGAGGTATGATTCTGTTTTTTCTGTCAAGATTTTGAGGGGGAAACACCTGTCAGTGTCAAAATAACCTATAATTTAAAAAGAAACCACTAGATTGCCTACCCTGTATAGAGTTGCGCAAGGTGAGTTCATTTTAAGAGAACTTGATCAATCTGCTATCACAAAAACCGAACTTGGTGTCAATGTGAAGCTATCGGTCATAAATTTGAAGTTTCTTAGGTAAAAAATCGTCGGTCATTTTTTAAAAACGAGACCGAAGTGCTCGCGTTACAATCTATGACAAACCTTACCGGGCGATGTACAGTGAACATTTCTTTGAATGAAATATGGACAGTAATAATCTGTTGGGCGATATAATATGGTTCCAGCAAGATGGCGCTATTGGTGAAATGGTGACACATACGCCGAGAATTGTACTAGCACGATGTCATTAGTCAAAAAAAGTGACATTCTTAGTCATGAATTATGTTTTTGGCTACAAACTAAGTTTCTATCAGTATTATTAAAAAAAAAGTTTTTTTTCTTTTCGAATTCCATTGAGAAATTCCGTTTTGAACATTTGCGACATTGTCGTTGTAATTATCTAATGTAGATACTGCTACTAAGATTATATTTGTCAGTTGTAATCTAGACACATGGCGGCTTAGTAGATAAATTCTAATCGTTCAAGCGGTATCTTCGGTTATAGTCGACTAGAAAAATCCCTTTACAAAGAATTTGTTAAATGCTTGAGCACGTGTAAAGCTTTTTGGTTTTGAAAATAAATGTATCTACTAAAATACGAAGTTACGTTGCCAGACTAAAATATGAAAAGAAAGAAAAACAAGTAAAATGTTATCGTCGGCCTGGCCGATGCTTTGATACCCTCCACTGTATGTACTGGTACATGTACACGCATGTGTCTAATATTGGTTTTGAATGGGAGGTACCAGAACTACTTGACCGACAATACCAACCTGACGACGGTAAAAACAAGTTCTCTCACAAAATTTCAGTCGCCTAAGTCCATTGGTTTAGACGCTATCGTGATTTCAACAGACAAAGAGATATATGGGTCAAATGTTGGCTTTGTATGGGAGGTAACAGAACTACTTGACCGACATTTACCATTTTTAATACAAACCTCAAGGACATAAATATAAGACCTCTCATAAAATTTCAGTTGCCTAAGTCAATTCGTTTGGACGCTATCGTGCTTTCAACAGACATACAGACAGACGGACATGTCTAAATCGATTTAGAATGTGAGCCTGATTCAGAATATATATACTTTATAGGGTCTCCGGTGAATCCTTCTTGACATTTTTTCACATTTCTGTACAATTAAAAAATGTAAAAAAAAAAAAAAACAACTCTATAGCAGAGCGTAGTTTCGATCTACGGACCTCTGGGTTATGGGCCCAGCACGCTTCCACTGCGCCACTCTGCTCGATGAATCTTAAACGCCAGATGCCAAAGTCATCAATGCGGTGGTCATTTTTGTTAGTAAACACTTTTTTACAATCGAATATGAAAGGTTTAATTATTGGCTTATATTTTACCAGCGCCATCTATATGTGAAATTGTTCTTTTAAATTATCGGGCACACTTTTCGAAGTTAACACTTCTAGTAGTTAATATTTCAACCTTCGATAAGAAATCGATTCGAACAAGATATGTAGTTTGGTTCAGCACCGATTTTTGCCACTTGCAGTAAGTACAACAACCCGAAGTTTAAGAGAGTGTGTCCAGTGATATAAATTATTTTTCTTAATTTGCGCAGATGTGCTCAGTTTTAAATGTTTACGTTATTTTTTTCCTCATAAATTTGATTTTCTGCGTTTAATTTGTTTTCATTGAAAATCATTATGGAGAATTAAAAAACCGTGGCAAGCTCGCACCGGAATTATAAATCTGGGGCCTGTTTCACAGATCATACAACACATACATTGTATGATTTTGAATATTCTGCTATATGATTTCTGTTTCACAGAATTGATGTATTATTTGCTGTCATACAACAATTTATGAACGGAGAATTGACTGGAAGTATTGGAATGTTGTATGATCCTGTTTCACAGAAATTTATCATACATTTCATACAGCAGTTTAACCTCAGATTTATCATACAATTCATACAGCACAATAATCTGTTGTAAATAAGGAAGAATATGACGATTAGTAAATGTAGCACGAAAAGGGAGACCAAATTTGGTTTTTATATAGAATTTCTTGATAAAATGGAGTAATGAAATACATTTTCAACTTTGTAATATTGTTTTTAATAGTATAAATTTGTAAGTTTTACAAAATATAGCCAAATGAAATTATTTAATGAAAACTATTTATATAGTTTCTTAACGCTTCCACTGCTTCTCTTGTGTTTTCATTTTCATTTTCGTCATCATTATTTCCACCGAAAAAGATATCATTTTCTTGGGCCATTCTTTTCCGTATGTTGACATTTACCACGTTTTCACAACCAGTTGGCGTCTTTAAACGCAATCTGTTTAAGCAAGGAAACATTTGAAACATTGACCTTCTAGAATTTGATTTGGAACGTTACTCGTAAATAGTCAAGTTTTTAACGGGTGGGCGAAGTCAGCAATAATAGAAGCTCTTAAAAACGGGCGCCATCCCTCATTATTCACTTTGTTATAAATTCTTCTGCATTGCAATACCCGACTATCATGAACAGATCCAGGGAAATTACTATTAATGGCGTAGTCAGCTCCAGCAACTAGCATAATGTTTAAGGAGTTGCTGACTTTTGCTATATACCTATAAATGCTTGTTCATTTACTGACGGGGCATCTATTGGAATTAAAGTTCCATCAACTGCCCCGGCACTACATAGCATTTCAGCTCCACGAAAAATCTCGGATACAACGTTAGCATTTTCGGGCCATATCACTTCCTAGTCTAGTAAAAAGTAAATAGCATTATAATAGCTTTACACAATACACATTCTTTATAAAAGACATAAGACTTACCTACATACATACTAATTTTTGTGAAATGATTGAGCAAACTGTATTAACACGGCGACACGGCCTTTGGAACTCCATGCATTGTGCAATGTATACAAATTTTCAATTTTATTTTTTAATATTTCTTCAATTGACGTATATTTCTTAGAATTTGTATAAATTTAAACTTCACACTTCATAACAACGAAATATCAAATCATACACATCATACAACAAACAAATGATCATACAACACTTCCAATGAAATCTGAGAAACAGAAAATTGTATGTGATGTATGATGTATGATTAAGTTGTATGTTGTATAAAATGTATGTGATGTATTATCTGAGAAACAGGCCCCTGGTGTAATTCAAAATCCGGTAGAAATCATTGATAACAAGTGTGATTACATATAAACATTTTGAAACTGCTCACAAAATCCTTATTACCAGCGCTGTGATTACCGATTGGATTAAAAAATGAAACTGACTTTAAAAACAGCCAGAATTAAAAAGTATGTGCTGAAATTCGCACAAAATTGAAAAATAATTCGAAATTAAGGCAAACTCTACAAATGTATTTCGAAATCAACTGTTTTGTGGTGACAACTGTCAAATCAAAACAATTATTTTTGTTAAATCAGTTATTATTTCATTTGGCTTATTTATTGGAGCTGAGCAAAGAGAGAAAGCAAATCAAAGGCCCACGGCCACGACTCTAAATTATAGGAGCATTTTAAGGGACAATTCAGATCCACTAGATTTGCAAGAGAAAATGCAAATCCACTGTTTAAGCAATTTTGATTATATATCTAAAGTAACAAACTAATTTTAGGTTTATCCAGGTCAAAAGATTAAATACATCAGCATTTCGATATGTGTTACGTGAAGTTGTACCCCTTCTAGCTTCAGTAAGGCGCTCTTATTAAGTGTCACCGATATTAAAATTGGCCGCTTGTTTTCGCTTTTTTGCTGAGGGTGGATATCAGCTTGGCGTTGAAAATGACCTGAACCTTTTTGTAATCAAACCAAACCTTAGAGTAAGAATAAATAATCTTTAACCAAATTGCTATTGGTAAATAGACTCAAATGTAGAGGTGTCTCGGCTGTGTGGTTCCATATAAAAAATAAAATACAATAAAAAGGTGGCGCAAAAGGTGTAATTTGTGTGTTTTTTCGGGGATCGAACGTGTATTCCCTCGCACAGTAGGCCAGCACACTAACCATTGCGCCACTGGTTCCATTTTAATGTATTAAATTATTCAACTAAATTTATCCAGGGACCATCAATATCTACCGCTCGATTCATTGTTTTAACATTTAAGTCGAAATGAAAATGAGCACACCGAAAATTCGAGAACGGTGCGAAATTCGACCGAAAATGATCACAGGGGTGTACAATTTTGACATATCGTACTAAATATACAAAATGTGGGCCTTGAAAGTAAATGAGGACAAGACTAAGTAGGTACACGATTGCTATCAACAAACAAACAAGCATATGTCCACCGCCTAGGACAAAACCTCACTATTGATAGCAACAATTTCGAGATAGTTAAGAAGTTCACCTACCTCGGAGTAAACATGAACTCCACGAATGACACCCTAGTGGAAATCCGGCGAAGAATTACCATAGGAAATTGTTGTTACTTCGGTTTGGCAAAACGATTGGGTTCAAAACGTCTAACTCGAAGGACGAAATGTGTGCTCTACAAACCCCCTTATCCTGCCAGTTTTGCTTTATGGCGCCGATCGCTGGACGATAAGCAAGAAGTGACAGCTGATACTGGGCTCCTTCGAAAGAAAAATACTTCGGCGGATTTTTGGTCATGTGTTCGAGGAGGGCGAATGGGGGAGAAGATACAACCGCGAACTCTATAAAAGCCGAAACACGTCGGGTAGATGTCATAACGCCCGGTGTCATAAGGCACTTTTAAAAGTGTCATATCGCCCGCCGGGCTTTAAGTCACTTTTTTCCATATTTCTTTATTTCCTAATGAATATTGTGGTCTTATTTCATTATTAAATGGGCGTTATGACATGCACATAACACGTCAACAACATTGGGTCAGGTCCAGCTAAGATGGTCTTTGAATCCTAGCCCCAGGCTCGAGACAACAAGACCGCACCTCTGTTTCAAAAACCAAGTCATCGATGTCAGAGCGTTTGGTCTAGACAAATGGAAGCAGCGTGCCCGGGATCGTAGAGGATGGAAACCCTTAATGGGTCGGGAGGGCCCTACGAACTAAGTCCCAACTGGAACTAACTCCCACTAGCCAAAACGAACGCGCGAATTTTTAACTTTTATTTTCTCAAATTTTCTAAAGCTAAAAATAAAAGTTGTTTCAAAAATTGAGTTGGCTTTGAGCTTTAGAAAATTTGAGAAAATAAAAGTTAAAAAATCGCGCGAATGCAACATAATACAAACCTATGTATGTACTGTACAAAATCTACAAACCGTATTTGTATGTCTGATTTACATTTGAACCCGTTACCATTCCTAATTTGTTAAGAACATTCTTTTCACAAAATGAACTGACTCCCACTTTCAACAGAACTATTTTTACTCGAAACAAGTTAAATGAACTAACTCCCACTTTCTCAAATTGGGACTTAATTCATTGGGAATTTGTTCATAATGAACTACGAACTATCACTCAAACATATGAACTAAATCCCACTGAATATTTGGTGGGACTTAGTTCATTTGGCTAGTGGGAGTTAGTTCCAGTTGGGACTTATTTCGTAGGGCCGGTCGGGAGCACGATGAGTATCTAAGTAAGTACCTAAGTACAAATTCCGAAGTGCTGCAAATAAATATTTGCGCCTAGCTTCTAACAACAATACGTTTGTATTCGATTTTTTTTTTTTTGGAACTAATGGTAGGTGGGTACCTACTTTACATTTAGGGCTAATGTAATAATAAAAGCAACTTCTGAAACAAGACCCCCCGAATTCTACTTGAACTTCGTTGCTGTCAATTTGGGAAATTGTATTTTTCAGCATGACCTACTGAAACTGAACAATTGCGTCACGATTATTGAATCGCGGTTGTGATGTCGCTGTGAATTTCACTGTGAAACCATGTTTCTGGTATAGTTATATGGTTCAGTATGCGCATATTTATGGGATAACACTGTGTCCAATCGGCTGAATTAAAAAGCCCTTACCTTACAGGAGAGTTAAGTATATCCTCAGATATTTGTTATTAAACGTTCGAGAGAGGCGGGTGATTGGAAACACTGTAAGATGATCGTGATGCGTTGTATTTTGGTTCGGAAACTGGCCGATATGCCCCGTGTTTGGTAGGCCAATGTGTTTTCGCTGGGACTGCCGTAGAACTTACCGACCGGACTAGAGTAGGATCCGTGTTGTGGTTGTCCGTTGCGTATATGTATATTCTCGTGCACAGCGCGAGGAGTAGATGGGTATAATATTAAGCATACAGACGCTGGACTTTCGAGTGCCAAGAGGGCTTACACTCTGACAAGGAGACTATTTCGGTCAACTTGTTTCCAGAGTAGGTACATAAAGGTTGGCCCTTATCAGGACGATCATCGCTTATGGCTGTCCCGTCTGGTTCAATGTACCTAGCGCCTTAATATGTGGAAAAGATTCGGGTGTTTGAGAGACAGTGTTTCGGGAACTGCCTCGGGTTATTTAGAACCCGAGTATAGGTATGTACTCATCATACAATCATAACAAGACGATGGGGTTCGATTGAATAGGATTGACAATTTCCAAATTAAGGTGATTCGAAGGCACGTTGCAAGAGTGACATGGCCAACGATAATAACCTGATCTCTGGGGGGTTATCTATTATACCCGAATTTAATATACCACGAGAGTACGCTTCTGTCTGGCTTTGAGAAGCATTTCCTAATGTAGACATGAAAGGGTTAGTTCAAAAAAGGATGGTGTATGTACCACGGCCACCGCGACGCCAGCGATAAGCGGCTCATCCACGACGGGTACGCCGCCAATGCTCAGGAGCTCCTCTGTTTTAATAGCGCAATTGCGAATGGGGATACTGTCGATACCGGAAAGCAGTTAACCTGGTTTTGGTGGCTTAAGAAAGAAGTACATTATATAAGGGCAGACACACCTCCCTTGCCGGTGCGTTACCTAGGTAACACTTCTCCTTAATTTTAAGCTATTTTGTAATAGCTTATACAGTGGGCCCTGCTATCGATTTTTAGCGATCGCTTTGTGATTCCCAGAATTTTGTTTCCAAAAGTCAGTTATCGTCTAGAAACATACGAACCGTTTCGTGATATTGACTCGGATTTGAGAGCAGGACCTTTTACTCTACAAACAGAGCAATATTTTAGTAGTCTTGGGATTCCCCGAGTAAAGAAACAGTCACAAAGAATTTCTGTATAGACCTCTTTGGTTTACTCTTGAAGATGTAGATGAGTGACTTTTATAGAAGCATAAAAGTGATATCTGGTTGATACCAGTATTCCTAATGACCGGAGATAGTGTAAACCTACTTGAGCCTTAATTCATTGCGACTGACTATACCTCCACCTCAAACCAAATAAACCACAACCTCCTATTGGATTCGAGACCTTGGTCAACATAATATTTTGCTTTACAAATCAAAATAATTAAATTATCCCTTAATAGCCCACTCGTACCGCGACTAGGTATATCGAATCGTTTGCAATTAGTTGCGGCAGTTAATTTCCTCTTCAAGAATTTGTTCTTTCCTCTGAGGGCATGGTTCTTGTATCTGTATGCCGAAGCTTAGTCCAGCCATTGTCCACTTAAGACAAAACTGCACGCAAAAGCCAACTCCGTTGTATGAATGTTTACAAATTACAATTTGCATTCGCGTATTCGTTTGCGCTACGAGAAATATTAAAAATTAATCAAAATCGCTTTTGATTTGTGATTTCCTGCTGTTTCAGTCCGATTTAGAGTAGACCCCTCTACGGCCGTTTATCCTTGTGGTGAGCGGCGATCTGCTTGCCCTTCGCTATGTTTTGATGTCTTGCCTTGCACACATCATCACGCTTATGCTACGCGATATGAAATGTAATCAAAAGCCAAGTCAACGGATGCCATTCTTTATTCCATCTCGCCAGAGACAACTGCGGGTTTTATTTTTATTCGCTCGTATGAATGACCGGCCGCAATCTAACTCTACGCATAGGTGTTCAGATTCAAATTCAAATTCAGATTTTCTCGACCTTATTTTATACGCCAAGTTAGGCAAAGGTAACACAAATTGGATTTGGATGACTCCCAAAAGTGATCTTCATTCATGAAATCCAAATCGATCGGAGCGAAGGTGTATCTGTGCGTTGCCTTCTCTCTTGGGAGCTGCGAAGCATCCGGTCGGTTGTATCTTATCTCCGAAATTTCCCATTCTCATCTTCTTATTCGGCAGACAAGCGATGATCCATCTACGGATGGAGGTAAAATTCGAACAGCCGATAAGCCCACATTCGTTTTACTTGAGTAATGACCTGAAAAGCAGAATTCAGACTTGAAAAGTACACACCGGCCCATAAGGGGGAATGAAATTTGGATATAGCTTGCTTAATGAATGCGCGAACTTAGCGCTCAGTCAGCGCGTTGAGCTACAGTCTACATCTACAGATAGCGGCGCGGTGATGGTCGAATTGTTAAACGTCATTCATAAATCATTAGTCTTGTGTTTTTCATTTTTGTAAATGTTTATTCGTATTATAGTGTAAATTCAGAAACGTCAAACATTTGCGCAGTGATGCGGCATCACTGCTTATTTGCGATGCTGATGCGATGCACAGTTTATGCTGATGCGTTGCCGATTGAATATGACGTTTGCGTTTTAGAACGCAATTGTTTACATCAAACATTTTAATGTCAAAATGGAAGTTTTACTAATGAAAGTTTTAGTCGATAACTATGATCGTAAAGACGATAAATTTATTTTTAATATGTGTGAAGCAAGAAGAAAGCGGTCGAAACGATTACGGACTTTAATAAGCAAATTTAAAAAAAGAGAAATTCCTAAAATTAGAAACTATTTCCAAGTTATTCAAGAATATCCAGACGATGTATTCCAAAATCATTTTAGAATGTGCCGCTCCACCTTCGATGTAAGTCCACTAATAATTAAACTTTTCTAAATAAAAACCCAACCATTTTTCTAGAACTTGCAAATATCAATAAATCCTTTTTGGACACCTTTTTATACTGGTCGCGTTGGATATTCTTTAAAGCAATGTTTGTACATTACGCTTTGGAAATTGTGCAACAGCAGGGTCAGTTTTCGGATCCTTTCTGATCGGTTCAATATTGGACGAGGTACTTCATACAACATCTTTATGAAAACCGTAAACCTTATCTGTTGCTTAAAAAGTGAAATAAGTTGGCCATCCATTCAGCAACAAAAAAATATAATGGAAGATTTTGCGAACAGTAGAGAAAACCCATTTCCATTCGTTGTTGGCTGTATCGATGGGACTCATTTCAACATTCCTACCCCAAAAAAGGATCCCAGTAGTTACTACGACCGCAAAGGAACGTTTTCAATAAACATGCAGGTATATTTGAGCACTTCATTAAGAGGATTATGTTATATTTCTTAACTTTCTATCCTAGGCGATTTGCGACAGCAAATTTAGATTTCTCGACGTTTTTATTGGATATCCAGGAAGCTGTCACGATGCCAATGTATGGGTGAACAGTCCGATATACAAGGCGCTGACTAGTAGAGGAATTGAATTTGCCGAAAACGCCCACCTCTTGGGAGACTCTGCGTACCCACTTTCAGAGTACATGATGGTTCCATTTAAGGACAATGGTCATCTTGCACCCGAACAAAAAAAGTTTAACACCTGTCTAAGCTCCACAAGAGTGTTTATAGAACAAAGTTTTGGAATTCTAAAAAAAAAGTTCCAAATTTTGAACTATATAGACGTCCGAAAAACAGAGAAGATTTCCCAAATAGTTTTGTCTTGTTGTATACTGCATAATTTCATTATCAACAAAGAAAAAGATTCAATTTATCCAGATTGGAGAGCGACAAACAATGAATCTCGTGAAATTATTCTATTATCACCTGAAGCCGAGGCAAGAAACACGCAGGAGGGTGTACAAAAACGCAGTTGTTTATCAATGCTTTTTTCTGCTTGATAGAACAGATAACTTTATTCAGTGTCTTGTAACAGAAAAAAAAATAAATATATGTGGTATTTCAATAAAACTTAATAAAGAACATGAATGTATTTGCACTATCGCAGGAACTTCATAAAAAACACTTAATTATAAATCCTTACATCAAACATCAGGTAGTTAGGTAGTTACTATCTAATTGGATTTGCTATTCTCTAGCATTTCTCGAAGAATGTCTTTTAAACCTCGCAATTCTTGAATGCGGTCCACTTCTGCAGAAAGTTTCTGTCGCTCCAGCTCCATCACTTCTTCGAATCGTTTTTCTTCTTTCTTTGCCTCCTCTTTCAAAAAATCTAGAGTTTCATTAGTTTTGCAGCGCCTGGTGGGAAGTCTTGTGACGGGACCTGGTTCTGAAGGTAAGTCAAACGACACATCATCTTCATCTTCCATAGCGCTCGATGTATCACGTACTTGAATGCTTGGGACGGATTCATTTGACACATCCTGCAGAACAGGAGATGGAAGTGTTGACCTTAAATTTTCAGGTGGAGGCTCGATCGAATGCTTTGTCCCGTAAACTTGATCAAGTTGGTCGAAATGTTCCCAATAAGTAGCGTCCCTTCCAGTTTTTTTATTTCGATTCTTAATTCTTTTATATGTTATCATAATATTTAAGAATTTTCGATGGACTTGCGTTTTGTTGAATTTCAAGTTAGGAGTTTCTTCTCGCATTTCTGAAAGAATCCTTCCCCACAGAAATGTTCTTGACTTTTTCCCAGAGGAAAATTCTTTTTCATACCTTAGTCTTGTCGTTATTAAAAGCTTTACCTCCGCAGCGCTGAAATACTCCCTGTAAAAAAAAATAAATGTTTTGTGAAAAAAAGGAACAATTTAACAAAAATTTATAAATTTGTCTGTCAAACGTATATGTATCAATTAACAAAAAGTTTATTTACTTACTTTTCTTTCTCTTCCGACATTTTTCTTCCTTTTTGGCCGTCGAATCAGCTACGCATCAGGTTTTTCTGTGATGCTTTTTTTTCGTTGTGTTTGCGCATCAGTTTGATCAACTTTACAAAAATGAACACTTGACGTTGAAAGTGATGCCAATAGTTTGCATTAATGAACATTTTGCAAAGCATCATGAGCATCATGATGCCAGTGATGCGTTACTGAATTTACACATAGTCTGACCAAACAACACAAGATACACAATGGCATTAGTTCCATTTCGGTGAAACAAATCGTTTTATCGGAGAATGCAATTAAGGGTAGCGCGATGGTATATATCTAAATCAAAAGCCACCTGGATGACAGTTAATAATGAGATTTTATTTATAAGAATACCAATGCAATGTAAGTCAATTGGAATTTCTTGACAATGATCTCGACGTTAAAAAGGTCGTATATAGCTGCACATTGCGATTGCGATTGCGATATGAAAAATCAATTTTTTAATTCAATTAAAACATCCGTCATCATATTTTAATTTTTAATTATAATTACATTTGCATTGATCACTAAATTTGCATAAGAACTTTTTCGCTAAAACACTTAGATATATAAAAAATATTAGCTGTCAAGTGTTTAGCTGTAAGAATTTTTCAATAACACAACATTAAGCTGCACCTTGTTGGTATATTTATAACATTCTCGCATGCATATTTAAAGAACGACATTGGCTTAGTATGATTTCGGTCAAAATTTGCACGAGACAGCCTTCAATGGCGTTAGGCAATATCGATTTGGAAATAACGCCCAAAAAAATGCATAACGCCCAAAAATAAACAACAAATTGGAAATAAAACCAAAAACTCGGATTCGGAGTATAGGCGACATTGAAGGTTTTTTTGTAGTACAAACTCCCATCCACTCCAAAATCCAACAGAAAACCCAAGCAAGAGGGTTGCAGGGGGGCATGATGGCCCCCAAAGATATATCACTGCATTTCCTCTTACTTCTTGTCATGAAAACGAACCCTGGAAAGGAAAAATCGCCCAAAATGACGAACAATTTTGCAACAACAAATGTACGAGGCGTTATCTCCAAATTGATTGATTCTTAGAGATGTTGCAATTGCAGATTTCCTTTCTGTTAATAGGTTCTTTCCTAATTATATTGCTGAACCTACAACCCATCGAGCTATGCACTAAGAACGGCCAGCCAAAGGTACTCTCAGTACTTGCGCCTTTTTTTACATCTTTGATCATAACGGACTTATGCCACTCACCAAGAAACCAAGGTATGACTTTGACGAAAAATGTAAAGTCTGTATACCGGACAGGCAGGACTGGCTCTCACCGAGTACCTACTGTCAAAAAAGGTATACTCTACCCATTTTCACAGATGGCTCAAAGACGGACAATGGAACGGGAGCAGGAATCTTCTCCAGGCAGAAATGTAGGCGCTTAAGAAATCGGCTCTTAGCGAGAGAACTATACCAGCAATGGTAGCGGACAGCCAAGCAGCACTTAAAGCTATATTAACTCCAATCTGGTATATCTGTAAGTCAATTCCTCTCGGCATTAAGAGCAATAAACGATCGCACAGTACTTCTTCCTGGACACGTTGGTGTGGAAGAAAACGAGGCAGCTAGATAAACTGGCCAGATGCTGCTCTGAAATGGACTTACTATTAGCCGACAGACAATTACTCCCAGCTTTTAACGCAGCTAAGAGCATTATTAATAATTTCACATTAAGGAACGATGGAATAGTACTTTCAGTTGTACCATAACTCGCAGCTTGTGGCCCGCAATTGAGACTAAAAGGTCAAAGATCCTAACATCTTTTGATAGAAACCAAATGCGGTGTTCGTCGGGGTAATAACCCGACACTTACTAACTTACTTAAGGTGGCGCTACAGTGCGGGGTGGACCGGGGCCTTAACCAACAAGCGTCTTCAGACAGAACAATCTTTTTTGGTTAAGGTCCCCTTCCACTTGCGCGCTCCATCTGAGTCCCTATCTTCCTCTACTGTGCCGTCTCTCGGGTGTGGATTCAAAGATCGTCCGGGCCGGAGCGTTCGCGTCCATTCGCTCTACTTGTTTCATCGTTGTATCTTCTCCTACATTCACCGTCTAAGCAGGTGGGACCAAAAATTACTCGGAGAATTTTCCTCTCGAAACAACCACGGGTAACCTCATCCACTTTTACTACTCAGATGCTTTTTTAGCCCAAAGAAACAGCGATTTGCAAGAGTTAGTCTTCGGTTAATTTCAGTGCTGGTGTCATTGCCTGATGAGTTCATAGCGGTGCCTAGGTAGACAAAGTTCTTAAGTTATGTCTGTCTATTTTTTTTTTAAGGGGATTCCAAATCCTGGAGCACTCAGACGAATCTCGGTCCATTGTAGGTACTACCAGCAGAAACCCCTTTTTTGGTGTAGTGGTGGGAAACTCTGATATTATTCGTATTCGTAGTGGCAGAGTATTGCTGTCCTCCGCCCGCTCGAACCAACGCAGCCGCTAGGGTCACAAGCAACGACTCTAACCACTACACTATGGCCACCGCTTATATCTGTTTATAGTGGCATTCTGTCCGAGACGTCATCCTTATACTTGATGACAGCATACCTATACTTTGTCTTGCCCATCTTCACCGCCTCCGTCTCAATCTCAATACTCACGAACGCGCCAGTGACATCACGCTGCGTTTTGCATTATGTCATCGGAGTAGGCGAGTAGGTGGACGGACATTGGAAAGATAGTGCCTCTGGTGTTGGCGTTTGAGTTTTGCAATATTATTTCAAGAACCATGTTGAAGAAGTCACATGACAGTACATCGCCTTGCCTAAATCCTTTTTTTTTGAGATCGAGAATCTTATTTTAATTTTTACTCAACAAATTTCTTCTATAGTAAGAATGGAAAAAGCTGTCAGTCACTTGACAATTAACAGATGATTTGAAATTTATTGTCCTAGCTCTTTAGGTTCTTTAGAGCAAAACTTAAAGATAAAGATGATATCTGTTCAGTTCAGAACTCAGTGCAATTAGATGTCCTTTATTCAGTTGAGTTTTCTTACTCCGAAGGTTAGAAGATAGGTATCTGCTGAAACTGACAGCTGACAACTATGGAATTCTCATCAGTTTCGCTCGCAGTAACAGTTCAAGTTAAAAACTTCAATTCATGCATTTGCATAATCAGTTTTACTAAACTAGAAACTGACAGTATTTTGTCTACACATACACACTACTTTAGGATAGAATCTGATGTCATATTGACGTCTCCATGTCACAAATTGATATGATTTTTGTAATAGTAACTTAACTGAGCTTAACAAATTGAGCAAATTTGAAATAAGTGTTCCTTCTTCGCAATTTTGTTCCAAATGAAGGTACAATCCAAATGAATGAAAATAAAAATGAACTAAATTAACCTAAAGCATCATCACCACCATATGTGTCCTCGCCATAATGCCAAAACAAAGTAGAACAAAAAAACCGTAAAAAAAATTAGATGATCGACATGATTGATGAGGTCGATATTTTGCCATATTTCTCAGGTAGGTGTATAGGTGCATCCACCGACTTGCATATGAAATGGAAACAAAGCAACGTTCGAGTTCGACCCCAATTACGGACGCTTCCTCTCAAAAGGCAAAAACGATAGCGTTGCGCAAATTCGCAGCACATTTTCGATTTTATTAAAATAAAACAAACCACTGGACGAATGCGTTCTCCTTCCTAGATAAATATGTCGCAAATGTTGGTAAAAGCAGGTTATATTTTTTTTACCTGACGTCTCTATCTTTAAATTTGCGAATTGAGTGTGAAACCAAGATTTTTTCATTTGCATGATTTAAATCATTTGATTGGTGAAAAATGATAATTGCACTCTTACTGATTTCGATCAAAAATTTCAATCTTTGAGGTCATTTACAATGAAAAAAGTGTCATCTAAAACGTTGATCCCAAAAAAATGTCCACATTCGTTTGATTTTATTGAAAAAGTCTAAAGAGTTTAAATTTAGCCCGTTAATTTGAAAATTAAATGTGCTAACTGATATAAAAAATCTCTCAGTTCTTACAGCATCCCCGACAAGTGGGTATAGAGATAGATAGCACAGAATTTGCTTTGGATGCATATACCTAGTTATCTCGTAGATAGTGTGTACTTTAAGTAGTCCACCCAGTGGCACTTTAAAGGCAAACTATAAATATTAACAACGATAAGTCGATAACAATGAAGTCCTTATAATTATCTGCACCAAAGTGCACCTTAACCACCTATTGAGTTCAAAATTGTTCCCGTAATTAAAAACAACTTCATCACATACCCCAAGTCTGTTTTTGTATACCTACCTCAGCTAAACAGTCTAAAAGAGGCTCGGTTGGAACATTTCTCACATGTTGCAGTTCCTTATCGGATTTTTTAAGCTTCGGTTATATGGTATAATTATGAGAAATTATAGTAATACGAGAGTTTTGTGGGTGGAACCGCGACGACCGTGGAACCCCTTTTTATCGTTAAAAACTTTGTGTCCTACTGTATGCGGTACGAGGGAGTCGTCAGTTGGTTTTGTTTTTTTTTCGAAGCCTCAGATGCGCGGTTAATCGATTGGATTGGGTTGAGTTTGCTTTGTTTGTATTTTTTGTTTGTGCACTGCTGACATCCGGACAAGAATTTCTTAGAAATTAAGGACAAGTCTATTGGAAATGTCGCGCATATTATGGATGCTTAAAATAGAATTGATTTATCGGTTTGCTTAAAGAAAGCTTGCTTTTGATTTAAGACTTATAGTTTGACGAGGGAATCGCTAAAAGAAACTAAAATTATTAAGAAACCCCAAAGAAAAAAATCCAATGGCGTTAAATCGCATAAGGTCTGGATGGCCAATTCTGATCGCAAAAACGGCCGATTACACGATTAGGAATTGACTCATGCAGTAATTGAATTGTTTCTCTGGCTGGTATATGGCACGCGGGACGGTCTTGTTGAAACCACATGTTTTTCACATTCATATCTTGTAATTTAAGCACTAAAAACTGGGTTATCAAGTCAAGTCACGATAACGAACACCATTAAGACTATCCGGTAATGCCTCCAGCCCAAAATCCGCACCAAACTGTCACGCGTTGTGGATGCATTTGCTTCTTAACAATTATTCGTGGGTTTTCTGAACCACAAATGCAACAAATTTGACGATTAACGAAGCCATCAAGATGATTTTGTTCGCAAATTGCGGACTGTTAGCTGACAAACCTTCATTATTTTTAAAATATTGCTCAACAATGAAAATGCGTTGTTCTTTCGTATAGCGCTGCATTTTTACTAACCCAGAACTGTCATTGTCATTGTCATCTTTTTTTCGTTGGCATCACTGTACTAATAAATGGCCAAAATTTCAAATTATGGGACACCCTTTACAAATGACTTGTACAAAGAAGGAAAATTTATTTATGTATCTGACAAGTGAAGCGCTTTTCTTTTGCGGTACAGTAATTGTTAGTTACTTGTTAAATTGACATTGCTAATACGTATTTGTAAGTTTGTTAAATTGTAGTTGTGTGGTACGGGCCTCAGTTTTTCGGCGCCAGTGAGTAGTTTAAAGTGGCTTACGATGCGGCCGATGGTCGTAGAGGGATGTATTTACATACTAGCTGTACCCGCCCGGCTAAGCCCGTACATAGTAATTGTATTGCTTTGGCTTTAGATAATAATGTTCTTTTGTAAAATGCGAAAAATGAGATTAAATCGATTTTCTGGAAATGTTTTTTCTGCCTCAACCTGAAATACGAACAAAACAAAAAAAGAATCATGAAAATCGTACCCAGCGGCTATCGAGTTATGACTACCGATTTTTACCCCCATAAAAGATGTTTTTTATATGGGA
Organism: Cheilosia soror; assembly: GCA_949372485.1. NCBI lineage: Eukaryota > Metazoa > Arthropoda > Insecta > Diptera > Syrphidae > Cheilosia > Cheilosia soror. The sequence continues at coordinate 70,938,555 of OX443563.1, read as the reverse complement.
GGTGTCACGCCCCTTTTTCCAGTTTTGACCAATCTTGACGGGAACGTTCCCGGGTCAATTCCTAAGGTTGTCTGTATAGTTTTATGCTGAGTCGGTTCGGCGGTTTTCGAGATAAAAGATTTTGAATGTGTTTTTGTATGGGCGGTGCCACGGTCCTTTGTCCAATTTTGACCAATCTTTACAGCAATACCTAAGATTGACTGAAAATTTAAGCTCAATCAAGTCAGTGCGATTTTCAAGTCTCCACTCCGGCCAAGAAAATGTCTCCACTGAATTAGCCCGCGAAAGAATTGTCTGGTACATTAAATCGGCGATAAATTTTGACATTTTCGAAACAAAACAATTTTTAAATTGACTATTTTAGCGCAAACAGGATACTAGGCTTAAAGATTGGAGTAATATACTATACAAACAAACCATCCTACTTATGAATGTAATCATGTTAGTTGTTCTGGTGTTACCAAGATCACTATGAGGTCCTTAAGAAAATAATATCCTATGTAAGCCTCCCAGGGATAACAAGCGAAGATAATGGTTTATCGAGGCTCTCAATGCGTATAGGAGTTCTTCTTTGGAACTTTTGTAGGGGCTGAGTAAGGCTAAAAATGACTAAATCCCGCGCAACAACACCACTCATCGGATCTGAACCTCTCTGTAGTGTCAGCAAAAAATATTTCAAGAGTCTGTCCCTAATCGAATTCAATAAAGCCTGGCTTAATACACCTATGAGCAGAACTGCATAAGACAAGTCGTTCCCAGAAAATCTGGCTCTCTCATTAATCTGGGCGAAAAAAAAATCCTAAGCGCATCCTGACAAGAATAATCAATGGCCATATGGCCTTATGGAAAAATATCTTCACATTGAGTTCTCACCGTCAGCAGTGACTAGGGTGAGGGTCCAGTGATGAATCCTCTCTTCCCATACTCTGAAATGCACGTCTCTCTTTCGGCTCTGAAAGTAGGTATATTCTTGGCTATTACTTCAGCAAATCGTTCTGACACACACCCTAGACAAGATCATTGTCTTCTTTCGGAGTGAAAAGATGGCTCTAGGACCTCACCAGGGAAGACAATATGCTCCTTTAAAAGAGGGCGTAGTTCTAGACCATCCAAATCCAAAGATTATCGTGAATTTCTCTAGATAAGTTCTGCAACCAAAAGCTGCTTCATTATGGACTTATACGTTATACCTCAACCCGAAGGGTATTGGCGCAATGCTGGTAGACACTTTTTATGCATTCATGACGATTGAGGAAGGTTGTCAATACGAATCCAGGAGCAAGTGTACACATTGTACTGCCTGAGACCTATTGCTGCATAGGCATGGTTTATAAACAGGCAGTTGGGCAGGTTATTAGTGCAACCGTAATGCAAACGCTGAGTCTGTTCTAAAAGGCATTTAATTTGAAGGCTTTTTGCAGAATTATATTGCTATATGCATATAGAAATATTGTACAACTTCTAACTACTGAGAACCAAAAGGAATAACTTTCGTAAATCTCTAAATGATATCATGAATAGGTGCATCCAAGATACAAAAGACTAAAAAAATTCCTAATTAGCGCGTCAACACGATAACGATATTGACAGTCATAACCATGCGTAACAGATATGGCTAAGAACGAGTGGGCGCAAAACAAAGAGCCTGCACAGCACATATTGGAATTATATAGTCGTGGTACTAATAGGTCACTTTGTAAGAGTCTAGAAGACAGGCTCCTAGGCTACTATACGAGAATGAGAAAGGGAAAACACCTTTGCTATACAACTGCACGGCACTGTCTTCTATAAGAATGCAAATTCTATGAAAGTACATATACTCCTTCGAAGAACTTACAGATATTGCTGATACTCCTCCAAGATTGAAAATGGTTTCAATAGCCTACTCTGCGTGCGGTTGTAGGAACGGACCACCCAAGCTAACCTAACCTAATAGCCATATGGCCATTTGTTCAATCTTGAGAGGTTCCAACGCCTTTTCGAAGCCGCAGCATCAAAATGCATACATCTGCAGAAGATTAAACTGTTAACTAAAGCTTTTATGCTTCAATCACTACGTTTAGTATTGTTTCAGAAGAAGGAATAATATTTTTTTTAAGACTTTTCGCATATTTTTGCCTATTTTTGTTTGTTTCTATTTTTTGTTTTGGACTTTTAGTCTCGTTTTGTGTTGCTTTTTCATATTTTATTTTGTGTTCTCGAGGTTTTTGTCTTACCTATAGGTTTTGTTCCGCATTATTTGGCACTCTTTTTTCTCGTGCTTTTTTTCCTATATCTTTTCAAGATTTTTTCACGTCTGACAAATTATCACGCTTTTGTTCACGCTTTCAAGAGGTATTTTGCTCGCGTTATATGACATGTTTTTCACCCATGCTTGTTATGCTTTTTCATGCGGTTTTGTAGAGCGAATTTTGATCCGTTTTTATCGAGTTGTTTGTTCTCTAATGAGTTTTTTCGGTGCCATGAAATAAAGTCCTATGCAAAAAGGTCCAAAACGTAATTTTGGACTTTATTGCACTTCAGAAATATACAATAAAGTCGAAAACAATTTTTGGACTTTATTTCATTTTTAAAAGTGCAATAAAGTCCAAATCGAAGTGGAAATAAAATCCGCAATGCATAAACAGTAGAATATGTATTGGATTCTCCCCCCCCCCCCCCCCCCCCCCCGCTCGTCTTTCGTTTAAATAGCTGCGTGCAATAATGTCGAATGGCTTTATTGCACTTTCAAAAATGAAATAAAGTCCAAAACTCGTTTTGAAATGCAGTCCAAAAAAGTCCAAAATTACGTTTTGGACCTTTTTGCATAAGACTTTATTTCATGGCACCGTTTTTTCATGCCCCTTTTGTCATCTAGGGGCACAGACACCGAGCCCCGAACCGATGAATCTTAATTCGATTCGATTAAAATACATCTGTCGACATTGTTCATATATCGGCAATCTTTCTTCTATTTTTGACTGCATCATTCCACAGTTTGGTATCCAGCACCAACTCCCCCTGTCCTAAGTGCATCCTAGCTCTCACGTAAGAAACATCTGTCCATACCTTGCAGGAAAAATAACAATCTACAACAACGCAGTATCTGCGTCAATTTTTCCCAACCCACCCACAATATGACGTCAAACTGTCATTTTGCACGAATATGTCCATTTTCATGTCCATGTCTATGCATCTGTCTCTCTGAATTGACGTTGTTGTCTTCCCACCCACTCACTTGCGTCAGTCAGCATGAAAATTAAAACTATGCGTAGACAATTTCTATTAAAAGTAATTTGTTTTCATTTATTCTCCACTTTTGCTCTAATACAATTTGCGTCTGTCAAATTTGTGAATCTGTCAAAACAGTCTACAACATGTTCGACATGAAATTGTCAACTTTATTAAAACTCCATCAAGTCACTTGTCAGTATGAATCATGTCACCAGCATAGGACGAAAAAAAAAAAAACGGAATATCCACCCATCATAATATCCAACTGGTGTAGGTGAAGCGTAAAATGGACACATTTCAAAGCGATTCCCTCCCAATCCCTACCCAAATATAGGAGAAGAATGGAATTGTTGACACGACGACAAATGACAGCTAATTCCTTCCACACAATTTCAAGACGAACCGAATTCACTGCGCCGCCGCTCTCTCACACGCTAATTAACACAGGAATTTATTACAGTTGACTCGCAGCAACTGACATGTGCCCATGATGTCTGGACTGGATGTGGGAGGAGGCGGCGACGATGCTGCCGGTCACAAGGATCACCATCATCACTGCGCGCACTGCTCGACGGCAAAGCGGAAAATAAGATTTTGAAATTCGATGCGGTCCAGGCTTCGTGAAATTTCGGGGGCGTGTATCGTTAGCGGTCGCATCTGCAGCAGTAGAGGTAGGTATGTCTCCCCCTCTCTATTATATTATTATATACAGAATGATAATTAGCCTTTTAGAGTGGTTCTCTCAGGAGAGTCCTCGGCTAAAATATTTTATTTTCAATTTTCCCATCGCCTCGGCGAGAGATGATTATTCAATTTGATGGCATTAGATACGCGCGCAACGATTATGCGCCGTTTACGTTGAGCTTTTTCAAAATTACACCGTTAATGTTTATGATTAAAGATAACTATCCGATACGCAAACAGCGCTTTTACACAATTAATGCAGAGTTGTTCCTGATGGGTTCACTGTTGGCCGGTGGCTGTAGTCGACGCGTGGATGCGTTGGCTCATGTTCATGGGCCCCGGTGGGAAACTCAATTTTGTGTCGTAATTGATGCAGAAACTATTGAGAGGACGTTTTGGAAACATTTCGGTTAATCGACATCGAAAACGCTCAAAAGCGGCTTCATTACGCACAAATTAGCTTCATTACATTACAGCGGCGAGCGTACTAATTGCGAATCGATACGCAATCATGCGGATATGTATGTGTACTTCGACAGGATGTGGATATCCCTGAGCGGTGAATGGGCTATAATTTGAGGACTTTGGTCGAAATTTAAATTTAATGTGCGAAATACGAATTGCATTGAAATTTGCTATTCTCATGATACCGATACTAATATAGTGGTTGCTGAAAATTGCTGATGAGTATCAGGCCAGGTATTGAATTTTGGAAAATATATTTTCAATTTAAGCTGAAATGGCTTTTGATGCGGTGCAGGATCAGAAGCGATTATTGGGAAGGATTTGTTTTTTTTAACATTGTAATTCATAGTTGGGAGAAATGTTCGTCTAAGGCAGCGCGCACACCAAGTCAGAGTTGGTCGCAATTGCAATTGGACTTGGAAGAGAAAAGGAAATTCTTGGATATTACTTCTTATGAATGGTTATAGCTCATGCAACGGACATCGTGTTTGAAAACAATTGCGAGCATACATACATATTTGCAACCATGTGAATACAATAGTCAATGTGGGTAAACAGTTCAAGGACATATACGGCGAAAACCTTAGATCTAAGGCCTACTGTCCACGTAACGTAGCTACGCTTCATACGCACGCTTTCGTCATTTGCATCTTATTGTACGCTTGATGCTTGCAGCTTGCGTGCAGCTTCCATATAAATAAACGAACCACTGTCTACGGAGCGGCAATGGAAGCTGCAAATGACGACAAGCGTATTTTGCTGCTCCGTGAACAGAGCTTCGTTTGTTTATATGCCAGCTGCAAGAAAGCTGCAAGCAAGCGTGCACCAAAATGCAAATGACGAAAGCGTGCGTAAAGTGCAGCTACGTGGACAGTAGGCCTAATTCGAAAGGCCAAACGATAACACACCGAACTACGCTGGAAATTAAGTAGCTACGATATCTGCGTATGCTGGGCTTCATACGCACGCTTTCGTCATTTGTGGCTTTTTGTACGTTTGTTGTACCTGTACGCTTGCTTGCAGCTTCCTTGTAGCTTGCATGTAAAGCTTTTGCGACTACGAAGATGCGACTTTGCCGCTCCGTGGACAGAGCTTCGTTTGTTTTTAAAGATCTATAAAGTATGTAGTTTATGTTGTCGAAATTAAATCCGTTTTGTTATTGATATTTCAAACTTTTTACAGATTATAGGTTTTTTTTAGACCTGTTTCAAGACTTTAAAAAACTTTTTTTTTTACTTACTTACTTTTGACGCTCACTGTACTTCATTTCTATTAGCGTGATAAATGCAGATATATAGCGCTTTCAAACCTGGTTGGTAGAATTAATGATGATGCGACGAAATGTATCTTCGTCGGCATAAAAAGCTCTTTTGACAACGCTGCTTATGACAGCTCTCTAGGAGCAAGGTCTTTACGAAGCTCTTGCTCTCTAGATCAAGGGTTTTTTTTTTTAAATTGACCAAGCTATCTGATTTAACAAAGAAAATGGTATTAAGATCCCATGAACCAGCGGGTTTAAATATCTCGGACTAACCATTGAAAGCAAGCTGCTTTGGTCGAGGCATGTCGACTTTGAGAGCCTTAAAAGATTTTTCGATCTTAAGGACATTTCTGTTTTTTAACAGTTCATGGATGCTTTATGACTACGTCTTATCACCAAAATTATCCTTTCAATCTTAACGGCTATGATAAGACCACTCGTCTCGTATGCTTCGGTTGTTTGATGAAATGTGTCACTGTCTCGTTTTGCCAAATTTCAAATAACTAGGGGCCTTCCCGAAGCAGCTGAGATAGCGTCAGATCTATAGATGCTCTGAGTGAAGTTCCCTTGTCTTGATATAAATATTTATCATCCACTGTATGACCAATGACCAAAGAGAGATGACTTTTGCTACTATACCTACTCGCAGAGTTTAGATGACAACCTACGATTCCTCTGTCTGATAGATATACCTACGCAACACCGAAAACAATGTTCCAAAGAAAGCCTTTGGGCTTGGACTATAAGCGGCTAGGACAGCAAAATTGCACTTAAGCTCCTGCTTAATCAGTTAGCTGCTTCAAAACTGGCGTCTGAGCTTAAGAAGTCTCTAAATTAAGTCACAAGACAAAATACTTTGAACCTTTTTTTGATTCGAGGTCATCGATGGTATCGATGACATAACTTTGCCAAAGTTGGCAGTGGGTACATTTTTTCCAGCACTTGCGGAACAAATTGATAGCGCCCTAAAAACCCTTGACACCCTGGACCAGGAACTGCGGCCTAACAGTCTTACTTATTTACTTAAAGTAGCGCTACAGTCCGAGTGGACCTGGGCCTCAACTAACAAGCGTCTCCAGCCAGCACGATTTTTGGCCAGCTGTCCCCAGTTTCGCACGCTAAGTTGGTTAAGTTGGTGGCCTAACAGTCAATCCCCAAAAAACTGAACTGGTAGATACTTTTCACAAAAAAAAAAAAAGGAAAATACCGCAGTTTGCTACACCTTCCGTTGGCGGCACACCCAGGGACTTATACTCAAAAAAAAAAACTAAATTGAAAATTAAACAACAATGAAAAAATTAAAAAAGCCACAATAGCTTTTTATTTCTGCAGCAGAATCTTCGGGAAAACCTGGGGACCATCTCCCAAAATAAAACTCTGGATGTATACGGCTATATAGTAAGACCTATATTGACCTATGGCAGTCTCGTATGGTGGCAGGCAACCAATAAGGCCACTTACCTAAAGGCGTTAACGAGGCTTCAAAGACTAGTGTGCATCGGCACCACTATAGTGCGATGAGGACAACTCCAACCGCAGGCTATCCTCAATCTGCTTCGCTAGACATTCTTATACAACTATCGGCCGCGATTAGTGCCATGAGAATCAGGTAATCAATAAACTTGAAATTGAACGAAACGCGTCATTCGAGGATCCTACAGAAATACTTTTGCCGTTTATCTGTCACGGGCTACATCACGCCTTACCTAGAGTTTACAAGACCCTTCTCGAGCGCCTATCCCAGCAGGGAAGAATTGAGAGACGGATTCGTACCTATCACACAAATCGTATTTACAGACGGATCTAAAATGTACACTGGGGTAGGGTCAGGTGTCTTCTCTGAATCGCTAGGTATATCAAAATCAATACACCTTCCCGACCGTTACAGCGTCTTCCAAGAAGAGGTCCTGGCAGTGACAATAGCAGCCCGTGAGTCAGTAGTAAGGGCAATACGACCTGTAGGTATTACTTTATTTATCGACAGCCAGGCATCAATAAAAGCCATAACTGCACCAGAAATAATAACACAGCTTGTGAAGTGCTATCGTGATGAATTCAAGGCTCTTGGTAGACAGCACAAGGTATCACTCTGCTGGGTTCCGGGACAGGAAGGAATTCCAGGCAATGAGAAAGCAGACAAATTAGCAAGACAAAGTTCGACAGCTATTTCAGAACAAATTGATCCCTCTGTGTACATACACCAAGCCTTGCACACTCAAGCTTGAAGCAGGAAGAAAGGATGGTTTTTATGTAGCAGCACAGTAAGTAATTTGAATACAGGGTATAATGGGTAAGGGTCAACCTCTTTCACCCACGGGCATCACAATGGGTGTGATGACCTGAGTGTGACACGAAGTACTCCTTGCCAGCCCATAAACCTAACCTAACTCTGCCAGATGTAGGCAAGCAAATCATTTATGCCCGGATGTCTGTAAGAAATATGCAATTTTCCTTAAATTCTGTCCCTCAAAGGAAAGAACTGACTTAGTGTCCTTATGGTCCACTTCACTATCGCCAAGTACTTAAGCGAGCTATGCTTAAACGAATCTAGAAATTGCTAGAAACCCCGCTTTCTGCCCTTCCAGGTGGCGGATCGCTGATGCTGATATGCTTGTGCACCTATATGGCTCCTCATTACTGACTGGCTCCATTTTACAGAAGAAACTAGAGAAAAACAATGGATTACTAGCAATGACTGAGTCCTTCAGTTGGATACATTTTTTATACCCTCCACAGGAAGGTATATTCACTTTGCCATTACGTTTGTAACGCTAAGAAGGATTCACCGGAGACCCTATAAAGTATATATATTCTGAATCAGGATCACATTCTGAATCGATTTAGCCATGTCCGTCTGTCTGTCTGTCTGTCTGTCTGTCTGTCTGTCTGTCTGTCCGTCTGTCTGTCTGTCTGTTGAAAGCACGATAGGCGAATGAAATTTGGTTAGAGGACTTCTTTTTACCGTCGTCAGGTTGGTATTGAAAATGGGCTATGTCGGTCAAGTAGTTCTGGCACCTCCCATACAAAACCATTAGTAGATCCATGTGTCTCTCCGCCTGTTGAAATCACGATAGCGTTTAAATGAATCGACCTAGGCGATTGAAATTTTGTGACAGGTCTTAGTTTTACGATTGTCAGGTTGGTATTAAAAATGGTCCATGTCGGTCAAGTAGTTCTGTTACCTCCCATACAAAGCCAATATTCGACCCATGTATCTCTCTGTCTGTTGAAAACACCTTAGCGTCCAAACGAACCGACTTATGTGAATGAAATTTTGTGAGAGTACTTTTTTTAACCGTCGTCAGGTTGGTATTGAAAATTGTCTATGTCGGTAAAGTGGTTCTGCTACCTCCCTTACAAAACTAATATTAGACACACTCGCATGGCGAACATTTTGTATGACTTTTATGCAGTGGAGGGTATCAAAGCATCGGCCAGGCCGATGATAACACTTTTACTTGTTTTTAATTCATACAATCACTGGTGAAAGTGAGTGATGAGTTTTTTCTGCGTCGCTTTTAGATGAAGATTCATCCTTAACGTCAAATAAATGCTGAATAAATTTTAGTGCGCTCAATCTTAATTGTCGATCAAAATTAGTATGTATAGCAACCCTTTTCGTCATGATAAAAATTATGGAAACTATTAATTTACAGCCAAACGGATCGTAGTCCTTCTCGTTAGTCAATTTTACTTAATCTCTGATTGTGTATATAAATAACTATCTTGAAAAGGAACACGATTGATTGACTTCCTGATATACCTGTGCGAATTTCTTGTCGATTGTTTGTTGGATTTTCTCGAGAATTTCCAAATATTTACCTAGAATTGAAGAACTGTGATCATTGCCAGCGCTGCATATATCAAACACATTCTTATCCTTTGTTTACAAAACCGCATTTTACCTCTTCGCCTACTATAAAATGTTTAATTAAATCAGGTGTAATCCTCATGGCGAAATGTCCATGTGAGAAACTGGAACGGCTCAACATCTCTCACCGCGCAGCGCATACCTGTTTTGGTTCCGGCACCGGCACGTATATCCATAATTAAAAATAATTGTATCTCTTTAAAGAGCTGGCAGCAAATCCCCCATAAAACCGACGAAACCGTAATCGGATATGACACATATCTCTCTATAAGTAAATCCTCAACACAACGGTACGCAGCGAGGTCTTAAATCCTTTTTCCTGCTTGGAAACATCTGTTTTGTTTCGCTGGGTAGATATTCATGTTTTGACCGATTGCAGATTTGAGAATTAAGACCACATCATACTGATGCTGATGCTGATGCTAATGCGTTTATCACCTCATCACATTGTCACAGGTAGACGTGGAGAGCCACGTTCAGTGGGAGATCACCACAGGAAAGTGTAGGCGGTCCCTAGGTAGGTACTGAATAATGTAGATAGTTTTACTCTTTTCAAGGAACGATGAAGACCACGACACGCGCGTTTGGATTTGTCACTCTAACCGGTCGTGTGTCGTCCCTTTGTTTAGAGTCTTCATCTACGAGTACGTTTGCTTCATATAGAGGTGTATAGATACTTGTTATTTTCTTTTGGTTGTCGATCCATGATTCCATTGACTGAAACCCTCTCTGGCTCTAAGCTGGAGTTTACAATTTGAAATTCAAATTGTGGTGTCGTCGTGGTGGTGGTGGTGGCATTGTTTGGACAGAGACATTATACACCAGAATAGTAGAATGGGTGTTGTTCAACAATGAATTATGAGATTTCGGCTGATGCGACCACACTTTTCTGCGGAACTCCGGTAGCTCAGCTATACTCTATACCTACCTACCTGTGGGTTAAGGAGCGACTCTTTGAGATTATTATCATCATCGCAGGCGATTAGAAGGTAGCAACCGGTGGGATGGTAATCGTAGATAGTTTGTTTTTTTTCGGGTGTCAATTTGTTGTTTGCACCTCCTGGGAGTTTGCTATTTTGTTTGACATCAATGGGATGAATATGATCTGGGAGATTGGATGAGATATGGTAATTCGTCTGCACAAACGGAAGTGGGGTATCTGTTCATCAACCCGGTATCTGTATGGTTCCATCATTTCTCAGTCTATATTTAAATTGAATCGATTGTACTTTTGTTCATTTCATATAATCAGAATGAGGACAGACATTTCCGATAAGAGGTAGCTACGGGGAGTTGTTGGAATGTATAATAAAGTCGAAACTCTTTTGACAGAAAAACAGAATTTCATTTAAACCAATATCTATCAATAGAAGTTAAAAAGTAATAGAATCGCGTTTAAGCTTAGGTATATCCAGGTTTAATCAACAAACTGAAATGCAGTTCTTCAGTCTTAAGTGTTTGACTCATTACTATTTCATATTTTGCCACTTATAGCTGTACCTACTACTAATTGATATTTAAATTGTCTGAGGTGAATTCTTTAACAAATTCCTCTGCCAACAGATGGCGTACTTTATTCTGATCCACAATGCTGTCGTTCTCCTAACAAGTGCATGATGTGGTATTTGCTTTTAGCATGAAGAAATGTTTGTACGTATGTGTATCTATGCGTGATTTGAACACGGCCAACCGCCCGCTTCTGAGTCGATTTTCATTACGGCTTGAGGGACAGTTTCTGGTCGCTGTTTTTAAACCATTGCTCTTTGATGGAAATTTACGCCTGGTCAATCGAAAATGTGATTTAAAATGTGTTTTTTTTTTTTTTTGTTTTATTTATTTATTTGTATGCTGTATGTGTTTCTTATACCGATCTTTAAGACGCCTTTGGAACGATTTTATCATTGATTTTGAAATTTCAGGCGTTTTTCTTTTCGATTTTTGAGTACAATTTCAAAGCAACTTTTAGCGTATAAGTATTTTTGGAATATATTATCAAGGTACTAGCTGGACTTGGCATAACTCAGTTTTGCCCGCAACAGTTGGCCATCAGGCGTCAAAAATGCGAATATAAATCGAATTTTCGAAATTTTATTAATTAATACGGATACCTAAATGGTTTTTCCAGAATTATCTTTCTGCCTAAATCTGAATTACAGCAATAGATACGAACAAAATAATTGCGAAAAACGGCCCAGCGGTTATAGAGTTATGCCGTCATCGAGTTTCACCCCGAAAGAATTATATTATATTTGTTTATAGCTCGCTTTATATTCAATAACTTGTATGTCTGCCTTAAGGGTGGGTCTCCCTCAGCTACGAACTCTGTGCTCAAGTAAACGTGTTTACATGTATTAGTGCACAGAATTAAAAATAGCCGAGCACACCCTCCCTTACCAAGATCACAATTGTGACTGCAGAGTGCAGACTCCAGCGTTACCAGATTATTTTTTCCAAAAATGCTAAAGCGGGGGCGGAAAACTGCAAAAACTGCTAAACAAAATCGTAAAAAATGCTGAAAAAACTGCGATAGATTTTTCCATGATTAATAATTGAATTTTTTACTTTTTAATGTAAATTCTAGTGAATTATTTTACATTTACAAAAAATTCATATTTGTATACGTCAAACTCTAACCTCTAACCTCTTTCAGTCGAATTTTTCTATTACTCGAACTCTACGTTTTTCGTTTTTAACTTTTGGCCTTCATTACTCGAAGTTTCTATAACTCGAGTTTATTGTCTGTCATTTTGAGAATTGGACTTATGGTAGTTCGACTACATTTGTTATTAACGTTATTGTTATAACGATAACGATATTTATAGTCATCATGTAAAAGACTATATTTTCTACATTTAAATGTATTAGCTACAAAATGAATAAAAATTCAATTACTCTGAATATTTATAAAGAACATTCGAATTTATTACAGGCAACATTTTATTTGTTGGAATAAAGTTGTAACAGCTTCCACTTATAGAAACGCCTGCTGTACTTGCAAAATTAATGCAACATTTTTATTAGGTATACAGGTATACTAAATCTATTACGGTTTTTAGTTCTTAGCAAATTTACCTTTGAAAACCTGTACTCTATCATGTCATATCATATCATATCAATGCGTTATTGCATTTAAATTATTCTTTTTCGAAAACGGATACATCGCATGTAATTTGAGCTGATTTCTGTTATTCCACAACACATTGCTGCATTTTAAAAAGCTTCATTCATGTATTGAAATTGTGAGTTTTATCAATTTTTTATTGAGGTAGCCAATGTATGAAATGGTGTTAAATGTTGCTAAATGTGTTTTTTTCAAAATGTTTTATGAATATTTTTAAAAACTGCTAAAAACTGCTGATATTTACAAAAATGCTAAAAAATCTGCTGCATGTGAAATTTATGATCAAATCCTGCTAAAATCGCAGGAAACTGCTAAATCTGGTAACGCTGGCAGACTCGCTCAGCTCAATTAATAAAAATAATACAAAATTGTCTGCACAACAAAATAAATCAAAACAACCAAAGGGAAGGGAAAGGGACAAGCTGTGCTTGCTGTTGCTATTGCTCCTGTTGCTGCAAACGTTGTTTATCTAATACACTGAAACCAAAAGTGTGTGTGATATAGAATTTCCTAACGCACACTTATGAATATCGCCTTCGTCATCATAGCGACGTACAATCGCAATCGTAAGCACAAATCGAAATATTTTAATAATAATATCCAAAATCCATAATACCTATGTATACAAATTTTCATTCCTGACCTTAGCTTTTATTTTTTGGCATTTTATGCTGGCTGTTTATAAAAACCTGTTAGGGCTAGTTTGTTATTATTGCTTTGTTTTGTGGGTTTGGGTTCCTTTTTAGTATATCTACATATTATATATTTATATAGAATATAAATCCTATCCAAAAACAAACGGCTGCAGCCCTGCTCGCACCATTTATGGATGTAGGTATGGATTATCTAATTTAATAAAAAGTTTGTCCTGACTGATTGGGGACGCCTAGCCCAAATGGTAAGAGCCAAACTCAAGTTTCATCAAAGTTTATATAGGAAAATTCATATTTTCCATTCGATTGATGGATGGATATATATATGTATGTCCTATATGTACTACTCCCAAATAGTGTTTGAAAAAAAAAAATAATAATAGTTTTTGGCTTTTTTGGAATTTTTTTTTAATTATCCCCCTCCACCCTTTAGAAGAGAAAAATTACTTATTGTAATTATCTTCACTCTACAGAGATATGACCGAGGATATGACTATAATGAGATCAATTTTGTAGATATACGGCAGCATCATGCGGAAAAAAAACAAGTAAAAGTGTTATCATCGGCTTGGCCGATGCTTTGATACCCTCCACTGTATGTACTGTATATGTACAATTGTACACGCATGTGTCTAATATTGGTTTTTTATGGGAGGTACCAGAACTACTTGACCGACATAGCCCATTTTCAATACCAACCTGACGACAGTAAAAAGAAGTCTTCTCACAAAATTTCATTCGCCTATGTCGATTCGTTTGGACGCTATTGTGTTTTCAACAGACAGACAGACGGACATGGCTAAATCGATTCAGAATGTGATCCTGATTCAGAATAATATATACTTTATAGGGTCTCCGGTGAATCCTTCTCGGCGTTACAAATGTAATGACAAAGTGATAATGTACCTTCCTGTGGAGGGTATAAAATTAACATGAACGAAGCCGTGTGACTGCCATGCTAGTACGTAGATAGATATTGAGTATGTATTAATAACTAAATTTAATGTGCACTGCGCGAACTCGCCAAGCGCCCTTGCAATCATATACGAACTGCGATCTTAACACAATACGTCTGACTCACTTGACTGGTCATGCAAAACATTGACCAATCATTATGATTTATGAAAAGATGACCATTTCAATACCTATCACCAATAAAAGCGGATGTTGTGTATATATACTTATACTACACACAATAATTTTCAAAATATTAAAACACACAACCACTAATCTATTTTGAAAAGTTCAGCCGAAAATAGGGAACAGCAAAGCAATCAACCCCTTTCCTCATACAGTAGGTATTTTATTTATACGATGACCCAAAATTGCATTTAGGTAGTTTGATTTGAACTCAACTCATAATAAAAAAAATCATCATTCACCTCCCATCTCCCACTCCCATACATATTCTCAAATCTTCTCAAGCCCTCAATCCATATCAATCATCATTCATCATCCCTTAAAAATATTCCGCTCTCAATATAATTTTTCATTTTGATTTGATTTCCCTATCATATTCATAATTATGTTACGTACGTGTACCGTTTTGTAGGTAACGCCTACGATGATGTTTATCCAATCTGCCTCTATGCCTCACAATGCTCGATTGACTTCAAACAACAACAATAATATTATTAAGTAATTAGTATGTATCTATCAGAAAACCAAAAAAAGCATCCAAACTTGTGTTCTCCATATCCCAGTGGCAACGAATGTGGCAAAACAACAATCTGCAAATTACAGACTCTCGCGAGAGAGCAAAATTATAGAGAAAACGATTAGCGCTGTGTCGGATATTTTGTGAACTACATTGCATATGTGAGCGTGAGTTCTGAAACAAAAATGAAACTGCTGTTAAATTGTTAACTTTTCAAAATGCAATTTTAACTATTTTATGAACCAAATCTTTAATTTGTATTTAATGAACGGATACATAAATGTTTGAATGTTATTCTGTTTTGAAAAGCTGACAAAAATAAGTTCTGGTTGCTCTACAAACACTGTTTCCTTTTGGTCACCTTAATTTGCAGATTATAATAGTTAAACTCAAAAAATCAAAATTCGAAGACGGTCACTAACAGCGTCTATTTATTAACTGTCGAAAGCCGTTTACTGCAATCAATTATCTCTTAAGCCCTGCAAGCCCCATCGGGGCGAAAAATCATATACCCTCGAACACCCAGCCTTAAAAGCGAAAAGTAACAGCATCTTTTTTGACAGTAAAGTCAAAACAAAGTCGCAGTGATAACCTGGGAGTGGAGAAGCAATTAGGGTATGCAAAACAATAGGTCTGTTCCTTTACTTTTATAGTAAAAATGGAAAAGACTGTCAAAATGGCAGTGGTGGGAAAGAAGTCTCTCTCAAAGAGTAAAACTTACGAAAACGTTATGCGAGAAACAGATTGGCACAGCAACAGCAACAGCAACTTTGACAGCCACAGCGCACTTTTTAGAGCCCCTGCTTTTTAATGGCTGAAGTTACATTACCACAGCAACATCGACATCGACATCGACGTTAGAGCTAAGTCCTAAATTCAATATTGCTGTGCAACGGCTACCAACACCACGGTGACTTTTTCAGTTCTCTCAACTTTCGAATGCTGACATACTGAAGGTGCAGCATCATTACCAGATATAGACAACAAAAGTTTGAGCAGTCTACAAATTATTCTTATATAAATTATTTATAAAATACTATTTTAATTTTTTTTTTGATTTAGATTGCCTTTCATTTTCGATTGGCAAAAGAAATCAATTCTTTTTTGTGATCTGCAGGCGTCAAATTATTTACTGTCGGTGGGACGTGATTTTGAATTCTAGTTTTACTATATTGCAATGTGGAAACGAGTTGTCTACTAATTCAATCGTCGTGAGTTGTGTTAAAATTAATGTTTGACAAGCTATTAAAAGAAAAGTACATACAAATTTTGATTTGATGTTTGATTGGGCAGCAAACATCTGAAAAACACTATCGAAAATGACATCAGATATGTTTTTCGAATTTTATACTTTAGCTACCACCAAGTATCTATACTGGTACATACCTGCTGGTACTAAGTACGTGATTTGCTCTAACATTTTACAGGACGTCATGTACCTACCTAATATCATTTTTTCGCTTTTACCATTTATTTTTGAAGATATAAAAGGTAATCTGGTAATGCTGTGTTGCAATCAACTCACAACAAATTTTGTTTTCCTCCCTTGACAAAGTTGCTGTCGATGTTTCTAATGTGCTTCATGCGACTTCTGCTGTTGAAGTTGCTGCTGCTGTCAAAGTTGCTGTTGCTGGTGCTGTGGTAATCTGTTTCTCGCATTAGGGAATGCTTTTGTAGTAACTATGAAAAATGACTGATGCATTTTGGTTTTCTATAAATTGTATGTGAGTATGAATCCAAGTATGTGGAAGAGTTTTTACTGACTGAACTATATGCATTCAAGAAGACGAAAAAGATGCATTATTTTCCCGACTTCTGATATCATTTTAATACCAATTTGTTTCTCATATCGCAGGAAATCAAAATACAAATGCAAATAGTCGTTACACTTACACGCGTTTCAAATCAGATTTCAAATTATCTGTCAATTTTCAGACGACTGACAGTTGTTTCAATTCTTACTCAAACAAATTTGTTGAGTAGAAACTAGTAGATAAGATTCCCAATGGAGGGGTAATATCTTGCTCTCTTTTACGAATTTTTCAAGTTAAGGAATTAGTAAAAGTTCGTAAGATTTAAAAGTAAAGGACAGACCTATTCCTTCATATTGTCGGTATTCCTTCATACTACTCTCCTTTTTTGTAAGGAGGTTAATGACCCTGATGCTAGTTCCGAAAATTCTTTCAACATTCCCAGCAAAAAAAAAAATATAGGTATGTAAACTTAACCGCACGCGCAGGAGTAAAGGACTTTCTGAATTCGTGAAAAGGAAAGTGATAATAATGTATGCGAAACACGTCTACACCATGGATCTTCAAGCTGTTCTACTAGCTCCATCTTTGATGGCCTCTGGTTGTGTTTAGAGCACTTCGTCCATTTTATAGTCATCAAAATCGTCCTACTGAGGAGGCTATTGAAGCCATTGTGACCAAATTTTGCTCTAATTTCACTTTATTGGACATTAAACTACCGACACGTTGGCGTAGACGTAGAGTAAAAATGTACCGTCTGGTGTGGGTTATGGGCCGGTGACATCATTGGGCCGTATTTCTTCAAAGATGATTATGGCAACAACGTTATACGGTCAATGGTGCTCGTCATCGTTTGGTGATTTCTGACTTTTTTTTGGCCAAAATGGAACATCTGGGTTTGGTCAACATGTATAGTTTCAACAGGAAGGCCACACAGCACACGAATCCATGGACAGACATATTGCGAGGCAAATTTGGTGAGAAATTCATCTGGCGTTTTGGACCTGTGTATTAGCCGCCTATATCGTGTGATTTGGCGCCGCTGGGCTATTTTTTGTGGGGATATGTGAAGTATCTCATCTATACGGCGATAAGCCAGCAACTATTGTCGCTTTAAAATCCGAAATTATGTGCGCGCATACACATTGAAATGCGTGTGTTTAATTTTTTGCGACTAAACAGTCGCGCGATTGAAGTCGCATGTGTGTTTCAGGCCTTATCTCCATGAAAAGGATCGCAATTGCTGGACATAAATGTAGAAATAGAAAGTTAGGCGCTAAACCACAATCGCGTTTAAAATATCTTGTAGTACCATGAATACTCAATAATTACCTGGTCCGGTTTACTGCAAGATCTATGTACCTTGGTTTTAAAGGCTACTGCACCGAACTAAGAGGCATTTGACAGAATTTTCGGTCATCAAACCCTTTTGTCCAAAATGCGTTCGTAGGATAAACTTTTCTGCTATCTTCAATGGATTGAAATGCTTTATCTCCGATTCTTTCTTTCATTTTAAGAAATGATCTCTTTTATCGAACTTCCAATTTAATTAATTTATTATCGTTATCATCAATGGCAGCGTTCTTAGTTTCTACATTTTGGAGGACAACTGATACATTACATTCTCAACTCGACAGCATTTTTGTTTTTTAAAGGGCATTCCAAATCCTTCAGCACTCAACTCAGACAAATCTCGGTCTATTGTAACTATATACTTCGAAGAAGAAACCCTTCTTTTTTTGGTGTAGTGTAGTGAAGAGTATTACAGTTGTTCCCCGCCGCCAGTGCTCGAACTTACGGCGCTCGGATCACAAGCAATGGCTGTAAACTATGCCATGGCCTTTATAAATTCCCAAGATATCTAAGCCATCTAGAGAAATAAAGTCTCTAATAGCGGGGTTGCCTAACTGTGCGTCGCGACGCCCTGGAGCATCGTGGTGCTATCCTAAGTGCGTCGCAAGTTTTTTTTTCACTGTTGTAAGACTCTGAACAGTGGGCGCAGTATAGCGCAGTGGTTAGTTTGCTGGGCTACTCTGCGACAAACATCCGAGAGTATGACTGTCCTGAAAAGGCTTCTCAATTCAGCCTTTCGGACTCGGCGTAAAATTGTAGGTCCCTTCCATTCGTCCCAAAAAATAGAAACTCACACAAACGAATGGTTGCGAGAAGCTAGGCCTAGGGTGTCTGTTGTGCCATCTTTATTTATTTTTAAGACTCTGAACAAAGGATAAGCTTACGTTTCTCTTTACAAATAGCAAGGTTGAAGCGGAATCCAATAGTTACATTGCAGTCGAAGACTAAGCGCGTTTGTGTTTCCCGCATTTCCAGTCAGACTTGCTTTGTGGCTGGTACTCAAAATAAATAGGGTTTTCAATTGACACGGGTCGTTGCCAGCCAGATTTGTTGGGAGGATTACCCCGCTCCATTAGAGTATACAAGAGAAGCCGAGGCAGTCAATTCCTCGCCGCGCACGCCGTGTTCGCTGACTTGGCTTCGGAGAGTTTGGAAGAGGACCCCAATTTTGACTGAAAAATAATTTTTAGCGCGGAGGTGCATTTTTAGATGAAGTTAACACACAAAAAATTCCCATAAATATATATGGGACGACGGTATTTCAACATCGCGTCGTCGACCCGTCCTTATTGAAAAACCATTTAGTGAATCTTCAGTAAGATCAGCTTTTATTCACATATCTGTACTTTTAGAAATGCGTCGCAAAAATGTTTCAACCTCTCTAGGGAGTCGCAGTATGAAAAAGATTGGGAACCACTGCTCTATAATAGATAATTGCGATTTTAGCAAATGCCGTGACATTGTTGGATATTCGCATACCTCCCTTCGTTGCATTCAATTTTGTCTGCCCCCAGATTTTAGGGTTATCAATTTGTATATGCTGGAAGTTAAACTTCGTATTGTGGGATTCGGCCGAAAGCATTCTTGAGGAGCTAGTTATTGGCTATTTACGGGTGAGATCTGAGTTTTTTCTTGACGCCAACTGTCTCAAAATCATATTTTTACACGTGTTTGTCGACCACGCTTATGAAATGTTTCCTTTCTTAATTAACGTCACTGACATGGCATTACTATTCTTTTCTATCTCTACTCACCCGTTGGCCACAACTATACCCACCAAGGGCGTTCCTCAAGTGTTATTACGCTCCTCGATGGTAGGAGGTTCTTCTTTTATTCCGCACCAAACTCCACTAAAGTTATTCTGTCCCGAAAATTATTAATCTATTCCCATCCCATTCGTGGTGTGCACCAACCCGCACACAACAAAACAATTTGCCTATGAATTCATTTCAGCTCAATTCAAGGACATGTACAAATTGTTCAACTTATACAGTAGCTTATTAGATTAATCGTTATAATTTATTTTTATTTCCATACACCTAGGTACAAACGAAACCAATCAATTCACGTTGCGTCAAAGAAGCCATCAGTTTGCGCTGTGGCGCGATGGTGAATTCATTCATATATGTAATAGCTCCGCGACTGTGGCTCAGCTGCACATCGAATCCCTGAACTCCAGAGAACTGCGAATAATATGTGCTCCAGCAATTTTATGGAAGCTGCTACTACTCGTATACAACCTAACCTATACGAGCCAACAGCATCAAAAACGGAAACAAAGAGAACCAACAAACTGCATTCGGTATTTTTCGTAATTCATCATAATTGCAGTTCTTGGGCAACACTCGGGGTGCGCGTGATGATTTTCTTTTCTTCTCCAAAGTTGAAAGTGCATCAACACCTGGCCCATCAAAAGCATCTCCGCAGTCCGCACTCTTGGGACGTGCGCCTTTGAAAGTTGCAGATCTGGTGCTGGGCCAATGGGGCCAGAAGAAGCTGAAACCCATTATTCCTGCGATTAGCGATTTAGCTACCATTCACTGCCTGGCAATCGAATGAAAGACAGAAAAAAGGGGAACATGCACAAAAAAAAAAAGAAAAAAAAATGGTGGTGTTGGCCTTTGCGATATGATGTACCTACTCGTAGAGGGTATATCAACCGCATATTCATGTCCAACGCTCGATATGGTAGCTGGCTGATGCCATTACCAAGGCACTCGCATGTACCTAGCGATTACACTCAATGAACAGAGCACGACATCGACTCGATGACTGGCTGCGACGAGAAGAGTTCCTTTTTTGTGCAAAATTATCACGAAACCCATTCAGCAAATAATCTCGAGCATAATATCTATTCGGGCCGTAAATAATGAATCCAATTTCTTGCACAAACCTGAGCTATGGAGGCTTTACTCGTCCGTATACACTTACAGCTACCGAAACACCGACCGACCGACCGATATTCCCTCTCACATCCAGCTACCGAGGAAAACTTTCTTCATCCTCATCAAATGGCCTGTGCGGTTGTGGTGGTGGTATGGTATCCATTTGGGTTGTTTCTTGTTTGATTTGCTAGCTATACTCACAATAGAGAGAAACATGAAGTAGCTATCTTGTAGTTGAGCTTATCGGTCGTGCAGCGCAACCCCAAAAATGAAATCGCGCATCATATGCAACAAACAGACTATCTCAAGTGATATGCTTACATGATTTTCAGCCCCACGCAAAGGGTAGGCAACTTGAATAACATTTGGGAAATATTTTCCCGTCGCTTCGTCGTGACAAATTAGAATGTTTTAAAGTTAAGAGCACATTTATTTAAATTTGAAAATTTGCTTCGACAGCCGGCTTCATTACCGACACTTTAGAATCGTTTTTTTTTGTTTGTTTATTCCTTTATTTTTCAATTATAGTACATTACTTTGATTATAAAAATGCAAGTATGTTCCCCCAAATAAAGTCCGAAACAAATTTAGCCGTCGATTCCGATTGAGTGGATTTAAGAAAAAACAAAAAAAAAACAAAACAAAGATCGATGAAATAAATAAAAATCTTTATTACAAACTTTTGTTCACGTCGTCGGGGGTCGCTGTTTACCAAAACAGGCATTTTATACATGAGTGGAGGAGATGAAAGGTAGTGGAGTAATGACAATCATTTCCGCTCAATTTCTTCCACTTTGGGTGAAAACAGATAGAGAAATGCGTGTGAACAGGTAAATTTAAGACCTATTTATATGAAAGCGAACGAACGAATTGATAAAGTGGGATCAAACCATTGATGCATTTATAAACAGAAAATTGCACATTTGATTATTTCAAGAGTAGGATAATAAATTAATATGTACAAGTACAGCGAAATGTATCAAGAAAACAAATTTAAAAATAGTTCAAACAACGAAATTTTGAGCTTCAACTTAAGCATTCTTGTCGCGAATTTACTTACTTACTTAAGGTGGCTCTACAATCCAGGGTGGATCTGAGCCTCAACCAACAAGCGTCTCCACTCTCCAGCCAGTACGATTTTTGGCCCTGCTGTCTCCAAAGAATTTTCCTCTCAAAGCAACCTCTGCTCCATAGAAAAGTACAGGGATGCGGATGATGAAGGTCTTATAAAGGGTCACTTTAGTTGTTCAAGTGAGGGCTTTGCTACTCAGGTTCCTTTCTTAGCCCAAAGAAGCAGCGATTGGCAAGAGCTATTCTTCGTTTAATCTCAGCGCTGGTGTCATTGCCTGAGTTCATAGCGGAGCCTAGGTTGACAAAGTTCTTGACCACCTCAAAGTTGTATCTGTCTACATTGACATTGTGTCCAAGACGTCGGTGTTGGGTGTCCTTTCTTGATGACAGCATATAGTTACTTTGACTTGCCCTCATTGACCGCCAAACCCATGTTCGCCGTTCACGCTGCGTTCTGCCGATTATGTCAATATAGTCAGCGTAGGCGAGTAGATGAATGGACTTTTGAAAGATAGTGCCTGAGTTTGAGTTTTGCACTATTCTTTCAAGAACGATGTTGAAGAAGTCACATGACAGCCCATCGCCTTGTCTAAATCCTTTTTTGACATCGAAGGTCTCGGTTAGTTCTTTACCGACCTTGATGGAGCAGCGTGAATTCTCCATTGTCATTTTGCACAAACGGGATGCCAAAACTAGGCATTGCTCTGTATAGCTCGTCTCTATCAGTAAGCGCAGATCAGAGGGTTTCCTCACTTGAGGATCGGGCAAACAAATTGCCGCGAATTGTAAAAGTTTATTCACAATCCAAAACATTAAAACGCGTTCCACAAACTATTAATTAAAAAAATAATTCGAACTTAACCTCAAATGAGGTAAATGCAAAGCAGACGAACTAGCAAGGAACGGCACGAAAATGGAACTCCCTACTGGTAAAGGAGAGCCCTGTTGGTATTGTACCTTGGTCTTTAGGCACTGGTACCACACACAATTAAAAGAACACGGTCAAAAATTTATATTGAATTATATATAAGTTTTATTACAAAATAATTTTATATTATGAAATTGGGATGTGCCCATTTACACTTCTGGTTTTGACAACTGCTAAATTGCTAATAATTTTAATGCTAGGAAAGTTTCGCACAGAAAAACCCAACGAAAGATTAAACGAAAGATAACTTGTTTCGTCGATGAGGAATTTCGTATGCCCGGTGCTGCCAACCGCCACAGCCCCATGTGCCAATTGAAACGGTAGGTAAGATAAAGCATCTCCACACTAGCACTGCAACAGGCTAATGAGAGATGGCGCGATCTTGACACCTGCAACCACGCAGAAAAAAAGACCTGGCCACGAATAAATCGGCGCAGGACAAAGGTCCTGTTAAACGTCAGTAAGTATAGCACATATCGGAACTCTTGTCGGAGTACTAACAGGCCACTGTGACTGTGTACTAGGAAGACATGCCGCGTAAGGCTTGGAGTTACCGCTAATGACTTCTGTTGCAGCTGCATGGATGGGGAGGAGGAGGAAACTCCATTCCACCTACTATGTAACTGCCCGGCGCTATCCTCGTTTAGAAGCAAACTCTAGGAGAGTACTTTTTCGGGGAGCTTGCTGATATTGCCGAAACGGATATCAGCAAAATACGGAAATTTCTCCAAAATTCGAAATGGTTCCAAGAGTAGCGGAAATAACCGACTCTGCTTGTTGTGATACCATGGACCTTATTTGGTCTAAGTGAATTACTCCGTATTAACGGATAATTGCCACCTAACCTAACTTAACCTCAAATGAGAAATAGGTAGTAGAAATAGAAACTGATGGCTGAAGTTGGGGAATTGCTGATTGGACCGAGAAAGGTATGTTTATGTAAATGAAGTGTCAAAATGTACCCCCGCAAATTACGTAACAAGCAAAATTGTCAGACATATATTTTGGTCGGCCATCCTGTCTATTTTTTGTAGTGATGGCCTAAATGTCTTGCGAACAGAGCATTTTGATAATACAAGTAAATGTTATAATACAGCGCTCCATATTGTGTTTTGAAAGACTGAATTCGCTTTAAGGCACTAAGTGACAAAGAACAGAAACAGAACCCCATACATTTGCAACAGAAACAGAATTAGGAACAGAACATTTTTTTTTGTCAGTAACAGAATTTAACGACAGAAAAATGGCTGTTTGACGACAGAACGTAAACAAGTCTATTAATTGTTTTCTGTTGCTGCCAGCGACAGAAATGCAAACTTATCATAGGAGGGAGGTTTTTTTTGTTTCTATTTTTCCTCATATGTCATCTGGCTGCCTGCTTTAGGTGTTTGAGTCGCAAATTCGACTACCTACTAGACAAAAATTTCTTGATAGCGTTTGACAGAATAGACGGGAGCCATGTTTCTTTTGGATCTGTTTCAGTTTTTTGTAGGTGAGCGATCAACGTAAACAGAAGCAGAATTTACTATACAAAACGAAAAAGCTTTCTGTTCTGTTTTAATTTCTTTTCTTTCTTCGTGTGGTTTCTATTTAGTCTCGTCTGAGTTTCAGGTCACCCTGTGCATCACGTGTGAAAAAGAATCTGGTGGGATTGTTCGAAAGCAATTTTCTCAGGGCCTGATAACCTGTTTGGATACTTCTGGCATTCATTTAAATTTCTTCCATTGTTCCTTCAGATTAATATCAATAATCTTCATAATAACAGTGCCTTTGGAAACTCTTAACAAGTTGGTTTGGAAGTTTGTAAAAAGATGGGTACGCTTGCAAGGTACCTTATAATATTGGGCTTAAATGACGAAACCATATACAAAGCTCTTGGTGAGGAGCAAGACACCGCGAAGCACTTCCTGGTGGCACTGCCTTTGCTCATATCAAACTTCAGATCTTGGGCGATTATGTGGTGAATGTTGAACCAAAAAAACCGGTGCGATTGGCAAGAGATATTCTTCATTTAATTTCTTTTGAAATGTCGTTTTTAGCCGACTCTGGATCAAAGTTATAGCTGTTTATTGAGATGTTCTGCCAGGTCGACGTTGGGTGTCATTTGTTGTTTGACATCAGCATAAACTTGGTTTTGTCCTCGTTAAAGGGCTAACCCCATTTTATCCGCTTTCGTTCCTATACTTAGATGAAAGCAAAACCGTGACAGCACGCCGGATTTCCTCGGCTTTTTCAGGATCTGTCATAAGTTTAAAATAATAATTGACGGTAGACTTTCCTCGTCCAAATTGCAATGATAGAAGGCCAATCAAGTTATTATAACATCAAGAGGGTTTAGGGGTTGTACGAACTGGGAGACTTTCTTCGTCAAAATTACAGTCATAGAAGGCCAAGTTATTACTACATCAAGAGGTTTTGGGGCCCTACAAACTAAGTCCCAGACGGAACATGGATTTAAGTCCCACTAAACTTGAGATATGCAGTATTGTCGTTGAATCTTCAATTTTGTCATTGCTCTTCAACAGAATTTCTGAATTTTCGCCTTAAGACCAGGATTAGTCATGAGAACGTCCTAAAACCGAGCCTAAAACCAACGTTCACCTAGTTCGAAAATTACCCGACCAAAAAACGACAGATATTCGATATTACCAACCTTAGCTTCTATAAAGTTTAAGCTAGGAACATTTTCCATTCAGGCTTTAATATAGAAACCGGTAGGTACGCACTTTTTCTCCTTTCTCAATCCCTGATTTTTTATATTGGAAAAATTCTCTGGCTTTCAACACTCGTTGAAGAAAATCGTATCTATCTGTTCGGATTAATCGAGAAAATGTATTCACCAGCAATCACACGGCAGAGCCTCTTTAACTCTGAGCTAACATTCTAATAACACCCAGGAGAGTCTTGCCTCGTCATTTTCATTCCGTTCCTGTATAATCTCATTCTTCCCCCTGATGGTATCTGTTTGTGTTTGTCATTATATCAACCGTCTGAAGCCACCCTTCTTCGCCCGTATTTATATGTTGCTTGCCGTGATTCCGTCTTGATATTCTCCATTTCCTTTATGATTGAGTAAAACAGACAAAACGACCAAAAAGCATGTCCAATGCAACCGAGATGTATATAGGTACAAAAAGGATCCAAATCCACACCACACACAGAGCGGCAGCAAAATATTCAAGAAAAAATGGAGAAAACCGAGGAAATCACAAATCCACTTCTGCGTTATTGTTGTTATTATACAGTAGTGGTGGAGGTTGCTCAATAACTCGGTGCGCGTATCTTCCTTTGCCGTGTGTGCCCCAACCTTCGAAACATCTTCCCCCCAACGATGATCCCGATGTACGACATTGTATATATAGTGGATATAGCCTGGCACTGACACAACGCAGCGCGCGGCAGTAGAAACGATAAAGGGACTCTGATGCCTCTGCCTTCTTTGGAATAAAAATAAACTGCTCCATCCAGACGTTGGAGAGCTGGCAGTTGGCAGTACCTACATGCGGCCAGATACATTTTAATCTGGTTTTCCTTTTATTTTATTTTTTGATGTGAATTTTATATATGCGTCTATGAGTAAATAGATGGAGTATAGTATCTTCGCCATCTTTTGCCTAGACCAGATATGCAATATCTGATTTAAAAGGTTGCGCCATAGCAAAAGCATTTAAGCCGACCACTATGCAGGGAGTGTTCTTGACATCCATCCTGCGAGATGTTTAATGTGCGCTAATTATTGAGTGCACATAGCACATGAATGGGACACGTTGAGTACTCGTATCTACGATAGACGACGGTGAGTATCGTGTTGTTTGGCGATGGCTTTTATCGCTTGAAATTCTGTGCGAGTGCGGTTTTTATATGCGAATTTAAGTTGCGCCTTCATGTTGGCCGACTGGACAAAGGCGGGATGGACTATTTATACATGATTTTATAGACGAAGAGTCTTAGAGATGACTGGTAGCGTTATGAGCAAGATTAAGTTGACCATTAAGACAAATCAGTTGAAACTATGTGAACAAATATGTGATAGAGGCTGAAACTTTTCTGGGCTTAGAGAGATTTACCAAGGCGAATCAGATAGCAGAACATTCCCATTTCTTATTGCCACACTTGCCTCAACTGCATGCAGTGCAGGAATGCAAAGTGGGGCATAAGAGACATATTTTGTGTTCGCCTATACAATACACACTTGCTTTGTACTGAAAATGTCAGTACATGAATGGGAGTATCTATGGCATCGGCGAAGATCATGTCTTATCCAACTGATTATGTTCTAATAACGAGTAGGTACCAGTGCGGTTTTAAGCCTTGTAAGTCCACAGCAGACCAAAAATTCACACTACGCAGATCCT
Organism: Cheilosia soror; assembly: GCA_949372485.1. Lineage (NCBI taxonomy): Eukaryota > Metazoa > Arthropoda > Insecta > Diptera > Syrphidae > Cheilosia > Cheilosia soror. The sequence continues at coordinate 70,911,287 of OX443563.1, read as the reverse complement.
GGAGAAAACTGAAGAAGTCCAAATCGGTATCCACCACCTGTTTATCGACTTTAAGGCATATGAAAGCATTTATAGAGACGAGTTATATAGAGCCATGTCTAGTTTTGGCATCCCTGCCAAACTCGTCAGATTGTGCAGAATGAGAGAACTCTCGCTTTTCTATAAATGGCAGAAACACCGAGACCTTTAATGCCAAAAAAGGATTTAGACAAGGTGATGCGCTGTCATGTGACTTTTTTTAACATTATTCTTGAGAAAATTGTTCGAAACTCGGAAGCCAACACCAGGGGCAAAATTTTCCAAAAGTCTGTGGAACATTCATGACGATATCGACATCATTGTCCAGAACACAGCGACCTGTCACCGGTGCATTTGCAAGTATCAGTACAGAGGCGGCAAAAATGGGTTTAGTGGTGAATGCGAGGACAAAAAAAATATATGCTGTCAACAAGAAGGGACACACAATATCGACGAATCGGAAAGAGCGTCACGATAGACAGCTATAACTTTAAGGTAGGTCGGGACTTTGTCTATCTCTGCTCCGCTGTTAACTCTGAATATGACATCACATCAGAAATTATGCGAAAAAATGCACTTGTCAACCGCTGTTACTTCAGCCTAAAAAGGCAATTTATTACTAAGGCCTTGTCGAGAAACACAAAGAGAATCTATAAAAGACCCTCATCATCCCAGTCCTGCTTTATGGCGCAGGATTATGGACGCTATCAAAGGCGGATGAAGATCTCCTTGGTCGCTTCGTACGCAAAATTCTTCGAGTTATTTTCGGTCTCGTTTGCGTTGACGGGCTTTATAGAAGGAGATTTAACAGCGAACTCTACGAGCTGCACAGCAACATCGACCTGGTCAGAAAAGTACGCATCAGTCGTCTTCGACTTCAACCCGGACGCACAACACAGTAGAGGAAGACCTCTCCTAAGGTGGCGCGCGCAAGTGGAAGGGGACCTCAACTAACTTGGAGTGCACAACTGGAGACAGTTAGCCAAAGATCGTGCTAACTGGAGAGGCATTTTAGTTGAGGCCCAGGTCCACCCGGACTGTAGCGCCACCTAAGTCAGTAGGTTGGCAACATCTTTTATCCATTTATTCTGTTATTCTGTTATGAATTTCCATACAAAAGTTTGAACTGTCAAAAAATATTTTTTGGAAAAATCTTTTATGAATTCTGTTAAAATTCATAACAGAATTTTGTGACTTTTATTATAAAAGATTTTTATTAAGTGGAAATAGAAATGAATATCTATACTATCACCCCCATCGGGAATAATATTTCCCCCCGAATGTTTCTCATTCAGCAATCTTATTTACATTGCTGACATGTGAATCTTTTCCATCGGAAGTTTTTCACGATACCCCTGCATAAAATTCTTCATCAACAAAATGCGGAGGTTAGGTTAGGTATACGTATAAACAATTAAGTAATTGAAAATAAATAGTAATCCATTTTATCTTATTGATGTGTGCGATCAATAATAAATTTCCTTTTGGTCTGTCTTAGGTTGTTGTTGTCTTTTTCCTAAAAATATCTTTTAATATTTATTATACAATTATTTAGTTTTTATAATAATTCAAAACTTAAACTTTTCAGGCAGCATTTTAAAATGTTTTTTGTACAAATTTTTTCAATGTGAAACAAAAGAAAAGAAAAAAAATCAGCTGTTTGTTTTGACACATTTAAATTTTTGAAGTTAAGGTCGTAGCGAGGGTTCGAGTCGTGGGGGGGCTGACTTTCATTGAAATGCCGACTTATTTAGGAACTTACCGATTATATAAAAATCATTAAAATTGGCCCAGGTTATCGAGTTAGAACCTTATCGAATTTCACCCCATAGAAGATGATTTTGGTTTGGGAGGTACCACGCCCATTTGTCAAATTTTGATCAATCTTAACCGGAACTTCTGTGTCACTACCTAAGACCACTTGTAAATTTGAGCTCAATCGAGTCGGTGGTCTTCGAGATATAAGATTTTGAATTTAAATTTTTAATTTTAAAAGTATCTAATTAAAAGTTAAATTAAGTTAGGATTGTTTACATTTTTGCATAATATATTTTCAAAGGTGACCGGGTTACTAGTGTATCTAAAGGATTATTCACATGAGAGCGATCAAATATCTACGAACGAACGAATATTTGTGAGTTTTGACAGTTCGCGAATTTCAGCCATCAGTTTCTATTAGCAATTTCTAATTTGAGGTTAAGTTCGAATGAATGTTTTTTCTGTAGTTTATGAAACGCGGCTTATTGATGTGGATTGCGATTAAACTTTGAAAATCCTCGCCAAGAGTGTTTTCGTTCGCCGCAAAAATGTTTAGAATTCGAAATTTTGTTAGGTATGTATTTAAACTGTTTACAAACTTGTGTTCTTAATGCATTTTGATTAGATAATTAATTATTCTACTCATGGAATAATTAAATGTACAATTTGTGTTTTATTCGCATTTCAGCAATGCGTTCGTTCGCTCTGATGTGAATGGTCCTTTAAAGTCCTTTGAATTAACTATCCCATCAAAATTCAAAAAGCATTAAAAAACCAAGGCTAAATAAAAAAATGTCATTTTCCAAACTATTTTCCGCGAACGAAAACACCCTTCCCGCGAATTGTCAAGGTTTATTCGCAATACAAATCATTAATAAATCATTAATTCGCGTTCCACAAACTAGTGAATAAGACATTCGTTCAAATTTAACCTCAAATTAGAAATGTCGACCGTCCTTTTTAAGGTTATCAGTCCTCAAATTCGCCGATATGCTAAATTTTAACGATTTCAGTCGGCAAATTCTCCGATGCCGACCATCCTTTCTAAAATCGCAACTCGGAGAAGCAGAAGGTATACATAAAAATATAAATTGGCATTTCCGAAAGGTGGAACCTTTGAAAATTCCGACTTGTATACATTTACAAGTTTGAAAACCTATACCTAATGAAAATCCAAACTCACTTCCTATTTTTTAACATTTTATTCGAGCTAATTTTTGAAAATACATTTTTTTGCCGATTTGTTTTTTTAAGTTTCTCAAGTTAATAAATGTAGCTTTATTGATTTGCCGACTCTTGAAAAGCGTGGGGGTGTCGCACCCCCACACCACCCTCTACGATACACGGCTAATAGTCGATCGATAAAACTAGACTTTCAGATTTCACTTTATTCGACCATTAATGACATACAATTTTCTCTCTAATGAAATCAATATTGTGTATACAAACAACTGTCTTATATGTTTGATTTTAAAGATTTCTGTGTACCTATCTCTAAAAGGACACATTTTATAAAATCAATCTCCTGCCACATGAGAAGGGAGAGTAAGGAGCTGGATGAGGAGTTATTTTCTTATAAAGTATGTTTATCAAAGCGCAATAAATTTCAACCGTTTTAAAGCGTTCACCTATTGCAATCACAGCATCGAAGGTCAGTTGTGTCTTGAACAGGACAAGAAATTCACGAAAATCCATGAACAATATCTTTTAAGCAGCCCGATGAGTAATGTCCACCGCAGGCGAAACAATCTCGCAATCTTGGGGGAACACACTTTTCAATACAAACAGAACAGAAAATACAATATTTCTCTCCTTGAATCGTACTTTCAAAGTTATATACATCTCGTACCTCCTAAGGTATATCTTTTTGTTTTTGTTTATCTGGTTGTTCTGTTCCAAGATTTAACGCAACGCAATCTCGCGCATTTTGTAGGATAATTTTTCATCGACATTTATTTACGCTGATGACCAATCGCCACCTTTGCTCCGGTGTCGCTGTAGCACAGGATTTTCCAATCAACTCTACTAGTCTATACCAGAGATAGAAATTTTGCACGATGCACGGTGTCCATTTGAATACGTGTAATGTATGCACAATGCACATACCTAAATATACCTTCTCACGAGCTGAGGGGCAGTTAAGGCAGTAGGTGGTAAATTTAAAATGGTTACAAAATGGAGATTATAAATTTACGTACCTATGCGTGTTCTGCACATATGTCTATACAAACGAAGCTTGTTGAACGATGTCTTGTTGAGCTTTTTTCTAACCAAGCATAATTACTTCCATTACATGTAGTTACTTTTTATAATGACAACTAATTGGCCTTCTTGGAATACAAATAACTTGTTACCACCTGCCACGTGGCCAGTTGTATCTGACTTATTCGTTTTACGACATTAGAAATTTTGTGGGTCTTTGGGGCAGGTTTTGGCTTGTGACCTTCTTATTCTGCCGATGGTCTGAATAAGTCACCGGATGATCAGCAAACCGCAACACCAACGAAAATTTCGCGTTCCCTTTAATTTGAGAAGTATATACTCCGTCTAGAGATGACATAGCCTGGGTTTTCTTATCCGGTCTAAAGCAAGTAGGAAATTTGATCAATCATAGAAAGACTGGGAGACCTGCGACCGTACGTTGCCGAGACAACATTAGTTGCGTATAGAACAATCTGTTGACGAAGACTCGGCGAAATCGGTCGCAGACAACACTCTGGTCCAGGTAAATGGTTTTACAAAATGAGACACAGATGATTGCCCGGCACGTTCTTTAGACATTACAACTTAATGTCTAGATTCCTTCCTGTGGGGTTATCTGAAAGGGAAATGTTACGAAAATAATTCACAATCTTTTACGTACTTAGGCGCTGCAGCCTAGGTCGAACTGATACCTCTACTAACAGACCTAAGCTAACTGGCATTATTGTTCGTTCGGTTTAGACTCGAACGAAGACTCTACGGTCGAAAGTATTTGTGTTCATCAGTTCTTCATTAAAACCTACCCATCTTAAACGACTGATGCGAAATTTTTTTACCGATTCGATATCGCTGTACAGCTTTTATTTCGCCGTTGAATGTTCTCCTTTAAAGCTAATTAGTGCAGCAAACCTTAAGGACAATTTTACGAAGAATCTTTTACTCGAAGTGACCGAGGATATCTTCACCCATTTTAGATAGAGTCCAAGTCTTAGCGCCATAAGGCAGGACTGGAATGATGAAGGTTTTATACAGATTCTTCTTAGTTTCATGTTTTACTACTCTTCTCAGCCCGAAGAAACTGAGTTTGGCAGCAGTTATCATCGATTTATTTCTGCCATAGGATGTTATTATAGCAGAGCCTATAGATAGGTAGACAAAGTCCCTTACTACCTCAAAGTTATAGCTGTTGATTGTGACGTTTTGCCCGATTCATTGATGTTGGGTGTCCCTTCTTCTTGACAGAACCCAGCTTCCATTTCTATACTAACGGCAGGCTTTGTTGGTCTTTGGCTTGGATATTGCTATTTTGTTTTCTTTTGATGAGGTGAACGGAAGGTTTGTGAATGTCTAACACAGGGATTTTGGTCTTCGTCGACATAATAAAGTCTCATTATAGGTCTCTTACAGTCCTCAAAGAAGTTAATAAAAAGACTTCTTTGTTATTGCAGAATATTATATGTATTTTATTATTAACATCATATAAGAAATAGCTAAAACTGATCTCTTCAATATTTAGATTCAGGAACATTGGGTCATCAACGATCTGAGCACGGACTAAGGACTCCTATCTATAACCTTATCTACGTGAGAAATGAAGGTATACCTACGCCGAGAGGCTGCATCCTCGCAAAGAGCACACTAAATATTTTTCTTCTCCCTAATTACAGCGATCGTGACACGGTGACGACCTGAAGAAATTTTGGTTGACTTCAGCGTAGGTACATAGCGTACGACCTACTACTCCCTGTGACTCTACAGGGAAGGGACGATGTGGAGAAGCACAAATTCTGCGATGTGACACCAATGCGCATCATACAGTTTGGGGCAGCACCGACATCAATCAAAGAGGTGAGTTACTTTTTGATTACTAAATTTTTACCAAACTAATCCTATGCAACACTGGTTTCAAACTCACCATTACTACTAGCAATAGACAGGAGGTCCTAGACACTACTCTGGGCTCTGAGAGTACTTATCTAGCACTCTTTCTCAGATCATAGGTATATTCAAAATATGGTTTAAGTTTAAACTATCTCAATCAAGTCCAACCCGTCTTTAGGAAGATAAACTGGATCAAATATAAGAACAGTGTGGAATACTCTGTCCTCAACCTCTGTTCCCCCTACTAACGAACATGAATTGCACGCGATGGTTGAAGAACTAACTACGATTCTCAACCGCGCTATGTCGCTCTCCTGCCCAATAAATAATTCTAAGGGCAAGCCCAGACCACCTTGGCGGAGTTGGAAGATTAAATATCTACGCAAAACATGTAGGCAGCTCTTCAATCTGGCCAAACGATCTAGCGAAGCCACTGACTTGACTGGATATCGTGCGAAGAAGCCCTTAACCCAACTAACATTTCAGCTTCGATAAGCTTCAATAGAGGATTACTTTTAGTTTCCAAAAGAATCCTATAAAACTTCGGTAAGGTCCGAAAGGCGAACACTTATCGAAAGCATTTTATCTATAAAGCCTCTAAAACGATTTCTATTAGGACTCTAATAGCTCAATAATCGAAGCTTTACCGAAACTACGAATTTGTAAAAAAAAAAGATGTTTCATTTCCATTCGTTTTATTTATTTTTTCATTTATTTGGTAATTATAGTAAAGTAGTATTAACTATGAATGAATGGAATGGGTGGCTGTGGGTAGTTGTTATTCTGTATTGTTTTATTTATTCTCTCTCTTTGGGATTCTTTTAGGCCTGGAATGAAACATGAAAAGACGTAACAAATTTATAGAACGAAAGAAAAAAACCCGAACTACCGCGGGATTCGAACCCCGACTTCTAAGTATCAGAAGTATCCTACTCATCATATGCGCTACCTGTAATATGCATTTTACAAACTTAAAACTTAACCAGTTCAAACTTTTCTCTATTATCAAAACAAGCTTTGTTAAGAGTTCCATTCGCATTACATATTTACCTTCGGAAGCATTACATATTTATCTTCGGACCTTTAACCAAACTGAAGAAATGTTTGCCTACGATGTTTTATTCTTCCTCCCTTCATATCTATAAAGCTTCGCTAGTAAAATAATGCAAGCCACAAAGAAGTCTTCTGTAAAGTTTCGATTAATGACTCTTGGAAGTTTTATACAAGTTTACTTATAGAAGCTTGTGTAATAATATTTAATCGAAGCTTTATAGAAACTGTAAGTTCCTCTTCTTTCGATAACTACAATAAACGAAGCTATGAATTTAATTGCTCTTTAAAGCTTCATCTTATTTTTCTAAAAGGCCTTAATGAAGTTGTTATAGAAGTCAAGACTTCGGTAAAGATTTTGCTTCTGCTAGAAGCTTTACAGAAGCTCTAAAGAAGCCTTGACCTGTCGGATCTGAAACATTTGTGCCTTAAGGAAGTTGAAATGTTAGTTGGGAAGTCTTATAAAACCACAATTCGGAATGCCCAGCGAAACTCTTGGATGCTCATAAGGATAGAAGATGTTTTTGAGACCTCTAAGCTCATTAGACTCGCACCGACTTCGTGGACTACTTCTAGTAAAAAATCTCTGCATCTTTTACTGGACTCCCACTACGCAAATAGTCGGTATTAAGCAGATCCTCGTATTCGTATTTTATTACCGGGAGCAAATTCTATGCGCTATAGCGGCTTTCACCAATTCAAGTCTCCTGGACCAAATTGTTTTATACCGGCAGAACTTCAGCGGAATTTTAAAATTATCCTTCCTTGGGTAACTGGTAGTGTTCAAAAGTTGCCTGGATTTGTCTCACATTCCCAAGCCTTGGACGGAAGTAAATGTGGTTTTCATACTCAAGGCTGGTAAAAGCTCGCATGATAGCCCCAAAGATCTCAACCCACAACTTTGTCATCATTTCTACTGAAAACTCTAGAGAAATTGATAGACTCCCATATACGCTGCAGTGTTAATCCAAATCTTCTATCAGCCTCTCAACATGCGTATAGTAAAGGTAAATCGGTCGAAACTGCCCTTCACTCACTTGTATTTTTCAACTATTGAAAAATCTCAAGACTGCAAAGAATATAGGTGAATTGCTATCTTTTCTGGATATCGAGGGAGTGTTTAACAATGTTGAACCAAAGGCAATTATTGACGCACTGACGAGCCTTGAAATTGATATTTCGATTGGGGAATGGGTGAATCAGTTCCTTACCAACTGGTTCTTTAATTTAAAGCGAAGCTTTGTTTCGAAGGTTCGTCAATAGGGGTACACCCCAAGGCGGTGTGATCTCCAATCCTCTTTGGAAACTAGTGGTGAATGATCTACATCTAATACTGGAAGGGGAAGGCTGCGAGGTAATTGCCTATGCAGACGTAGACGTTGCTATCGCTGTCTCAGGAAAACACCTCAACAGGCTTGGGGATCTATTGCAGAATGTCCTCTTTAGGCTCTCTAAATGGACCGTGCTGTCTAACACACCCATGTATCTAGGCCTCATTACACCTATAAACGGCAAATTCATGGAGGGGTAACCGTCTAGTCTATAGTCCAAAATTCATGTCATGTTGACATTTCGGCGGGTCACATTTTGCAGCAATCCAAAATATTCTGTGGAATGTAAATTAAATCAAAATCGATACATTAATAAATCCAAATCAAGTTCATTCAAAGTGAGCTTTGGTCTCTGTCGAATGCGCATCATTTAAAAGTTGCTTTAAACTCGTTAAACAGAAATCTGTTAAGCACATTTGGACCCTTTCTTATACCATATTTTACTGTCATCTTATCAATCATTCAAAAGCGTACATCGAATCAAAAATACAATCAATAAAACACGACAATAGATATAAAACAATACGACCTACAGATACGAGTACCTATAGTTAGTATATGAATTACATTGATAATTGCATCTACCGGTACCTCAACAAACTTGAACAAAAAAATCCTTAATTACAACTGTTGCTGGTTGCAAATTACATGCTCGTGGTTTAAATTAACGTTTCCTCGTAAGCCGTTGTCTATAATTAACCCAAGGAAAATTATACAATTTGATTGTGTAATTTTTAAGCAAACAAAACACCCACATGAAGGCTTTTGTAAAAAAAAAAAGGAAAACCTCTTAAAAAAAACGGACCTGAAATCAAGATCCAGCCCACTTCCCACGTCCACAGCTTCCTACACACAGTCTCCCCAATGTGAATGGTAGTGCCCGCTGCCACCACGCCGCCGTTGCTCTCGTCGTCAACCAGCTACGGCTTCGCATTTCATAGAATTGCATCTCATAGATACGTTTGCCATCTGCTCTCCATCCATATAGATCCCCGACTGTATACGATGGCTGTGGGTCGTTGTAGGTGTGTCAACAATGGAAACCGAGTTCTCGATTCTTCTCGTATCAGCGGTTCACTGTTGCCTGGTCCATCGAGCACCGGGGTGATTCTGATTTTATCGAATCGAATACAAATACAGTAAATATATAGCCACACAAGCACGAAACCAAAGCAGCAGCAACCAACGGATGAATATGAAAATCCCCCGATAGTCAAAAAAACGGGGGCGAACAAGTAGAACAACAAATGATTCCTGTTCCTGGTGGCAGGAAAAAGTGTTTCCTTCTGAACATCCGCGCTAGAGCTGCTTGTTGCAGTCATCGTTGTGTCCTTGATAGCTGAGGGGATGAAAAATTATTGGCTGAGGTTATTATTCGTTTTTCTCGATTTCATTTTTATGCTTTGTGTTTCGCAGTTGGTTGATTCCGATGCTGAGGTGGGTTTCTTCTGCGCGTCCTTTGATGACTTCCTATCTCTATATTGACGGCAGTTTCATCGTCAACCTACACATGCGAATGGAACTAACGGAATCATTGTGCGATTGTGTGCATTGTGGCGTAGGGGGTGGTATAGATGGTTTTGTCCTGCAGACCCTACAGCCTGCAGGATAAGTTGCGGATGTATGGTCAAATGTTGATAATGTGGGCTATAACACACAAACCATACTACATAGTAAAATACTTGTATTCGCCAGCCAGGACGCACTAAAGTGGGAACATTTTATAGCGGTTTCAGCATTTCAGACAATATTTGAGGGTGGCCATGACGACAGTCAATCGATTGTGTAACCGTTTTTTTTACGCGATTTTCATCATTTTAGGTTCAATGTCATCATGATTAAAAGTGAATTTAATTTTTGGACTATGTATACCTATTTGAGGACCTTTGAAATGTTTGGCGCTTTCGCCTCGCTTAGCTATTACGTTGGGTGCTGCTAACTGTACATACTTTTGCCTCGCCATGGATTCTAATTTGCCGGAATTTTTCGCTATGCGCCGGTACAGGATCACTAGGATAAGGCCATTTCTATTTTCACTCTTAATACCTGTTGGAAATTTTGTACTCGGAAACTTTTACTACCTGTGACCAGGTACATATTTTCCCAACAGTAAGTCATAAAATCAAAGGGTAAATAAGAAACGACGGCTGTAATTTCCCAAAATCAAACAGTGAACTACTTGAAAAGCGAATAAGATGCGCCACTAGGATGAGGCCATTGCGAATATTTCGTTGCAGAGCGATCTTTTTCAAAGTTTTGTTAAGAATATTTAAAAAAGCGTTGAACTGTTTTTATTAAGTTTAAACAAAAAATGGGTTCCGGAAAGACTTTGACAGCGACAGAAAGAGGAAAAATAGATGCTGTCAAGGAGCTAGCTGACTCTCAGGGCGAGAAATTGTAAGGAGGCTAAATAGAAGTATGACTTTTGTAAACAGTTATCTTGCGGATCCACAACACTACGGGAAAAATCAAAAAGGACGCACGGCAGAAGCGACAACATTGCGAGAAAATCGGTTAATTCTACGGCTTGCTTCAATTTTTCTACTCTATCAGCGACTAAAATAAGGGCCAACAGCGGAGTATCAGCCAGCATAACAACGGTCCAAAGGATAATACGAAAAAGTGGTAGCATACAGAGAAGAAAACTTAGAAAGAAACCTGTTTTGAGACAAGTACACAAGGAGCATCGAATGAATTTTGCAAGAGAACTTGAAGCAAATTGTATGTATAGCAAAATGTATGGCCTCATCCTAGTTATCACCAGTGTATGCCAATTTATACTGCCTTAATATCCCCGAATGCTGGATGATAAGCAAGACGCAAGAGCTGATGCTAAACTCGTTTAAACGACAAATTCACTTAAGGTCCTGTGTGTGAGGAGGGCGGTGTAGGAGAAGTAACAATTACGAACTTTATGAGTTTCTTAAAAATGTGTATAGTTTAAAAAGCGTAAAACATACCGACTTTATTTGCACGGTACATCGTGCGAAAGAATAATAATATTCAGGAGGATCTTCAAATTCTAGACAAGATTACTCGGCGGGTGTGTAAATCTAAATTGATAAACTGGGCGCGCGATCAACATATTAAGTCAATTATTAAAACCTAGCCCTGCGAGAATGTTGCTAGAAAATATTGTTAAGAAAATGTTGCCTTCAAAAATTAGCTTAGTGGTGAATGAGGGCGGATACACAACGTCAACGAATCGAACAGAACGTCGCGACCACGATATACCAGCTACAACTTTGAGGTGGTTAGGGACTCTGTCTATACCTACCTCGGCTCCGCTATAAATTCGGACATTGACATCACAGCAGAAATTAAACGAAGAGTTACACTTAGCAACCGCTGTTTCTTTGCCCTAAGATTGAAAAAAAAGTAGTAGGTAAGGACTTTTCAAGAAACACAAAGGAGACTCTAAAATACCCTCATCCGCAGTCCTGCTTTATATCGCAGAAGCATGGGCGTTAGCAAAGGCGGATGATAAGACATTCTTGGTCGTTCGAATGCAAAATTCTTCGAGTGATTTTCGGTACTATTTCCGTCAACAGGCTTTGGAGGAGAAGATTTTACAGCGAACCCTACGAGCTGTACCTACAGCAACATCGAACTGATCAGAAAAGTAAGTATCAGCCGACTAATATGACTAGAACATGTAGGGAATGGACTTACCAACGCTCGCCTGTAGAGTCTTCGATTACAACCCGCAAGGAGAACGCAGTAAAGTAAGACCTCGCCTTCGTGGGGCGCACATTTGAAAGGCGAATTCAACCAACTTGGAGGCGGTTAGCCAAATATCACTTCAGAAATTCTAGATTAGAATTATCGGTAACCCTTCCGTATCAAGGTACCTATACGTCAACTGAAGAAAAGTGATCAATCTAGGAGAATAAAATATTACACAAATATTACTTTAGACTCAGTGAACTAGTATTTTGAACGTATACCCTCTCAAAGCCACACGCATGATTTCTAATTTTTTTCCGAAAATGTTGATATTCGTTATTTGATGATACGTTACGTAGCTATACTCACTAGTAGGTCGGTAGATTCATAGAAGTGCTGCCTTCTTTGTTTAATTCTTCTTGTATATCTAAATAATTGTTCAAAAATAAATTGCCAAATTTCGTCAAATCAGAAAACAAATACTCTTACTAAGACATGCCTTCCAAAAAACTCATAATCCAAAATCGTTGAAAATCTACCTCCACACACCGATTAGCGCACCTAATCTTTCCTCGCGATAAACGTACAATACTCCCAATATCTAACTATAAGATTGCAAACTTTGCTTTCACTAAACGCCTGAATCACAGCACTTTATCAGTGTGCCACTTGATCACGAAAATAATCTCAAATCATTACCAAAAAAAAAATCACAACAATGTTTCTTATCACTCACTGATTTATATACATAAATACTTTAACAGCTATACGTACATCGTACATACATAGGTACTTAAGCTTCCAACAGAAATATAAACTTTGAAATTTGTGTGTTAAATGCATCGCTTATCACTTCGTCTAGTGAACGTTTGACATAACTCTTATCACTGTCGCCGCTCATTGCTCTCTCGCCAGCCGGGATCTAAACAGTGTGCTCGTAACCTTCAAACCTAGCCTACGTACTTACGTCACGTTTTTACTACACTGGCAGAAAAAGCTATCAAAAAATGTTCAGCCCAAGTTGGTATATAGATCACATCCCTGCTTGATGACCATCAAAATGTTGTTTGTGTCGCAAAGCCGTCTCTGGAGTGTTAAATGTCACCATGATGTAAAAAGTGCCAGACTTGTATTTTGCTTGCCAACCGCACAAGCTTTCATTCATCCCCAAACAACTTACCTCCTCAATCCCACTATACTGAACCGAAGGTGTCCAACAGCAGCAGCAACAGCTTAGCCATCTCCACCAGCACCACCACCACCACCATTACCAGAAATATCAACATCAACAACAACAAAAACTACTACCAGTTCAAGTGTTGCCTTCTTCCTACAATAGAAAATAAATAAACAAAACAGAAGCACCACCGAAGAAGAATCACCAAAGAAGTAAAACAGATAAAATAACTTTTTTGACATCAAATCCCAGCGACATCAATGGAAATACTCAACTAGCAGAGGACAAATAAAAAAAAAAAAAAAAAAACTAACCACCATCCCACCGAACAAATCCTTAACCGCTACACACAGGCATCATTCAACTCATCCTCATCCCTGCTGTGTTTCTTTTTTTAGCTCAGCGATATGCATATCCAATGCCAAGAAGGCGGGCATAACGCTCGCGATTGGTTCAATCAAACTTCAGCGAAAACCAGTTGACAGTTGCTAAGCAACGCCCAGGGTCACCACACCAGCCACTGCGCACAACGAATTCTATTCAAATGTCATGCACCGACTCCATTGCTGATCCGATTCTGCCCTCTCACTTCTCGCTGAGCGCAAAGAGTAAAGCGATAGTAAATACAGGGGAAGGGATACGTGAACACACCCCACCACGAGTATAGAGGGCGCTGGCGAAACGGTAAACTACAATGACAGCTCAACGATTCTACCACCATGCGAACAGTCATTGCCTGTCGTTTGTGGTGTGGCGTAGTCTGCGTCGTCGTCGCTCTGTTTTTTGCTGTTCGTTCGTCGTTATTTGTCGTTCGCGTGAATAGAAAACGAAAAATTGTTCATGTCGTGTTTCGCGGTTTAGTTACGTCAATCAATAACCAATTCGTCGGAGTTTTGACACAAAATCGAATCAAAAGTGAAAATCCCCAAAAGAGAAATATCAGTTCATTCGATTCCGTGTAACGTCAAAAAAAAAAAAAAAAATTAAGGATAAAGATTCAGTTATAGTGATAAAGTGCACGACGCTCCCTCGTGCGTCCTTCTAACACACAAGTGCTAAAGTTAATCGTAAGTGAAGCAAACGGGAAAACAGGAGTGTTTACACGCATTTTCAAAATTCTCACCGAAGTATCTAAAGCGCCCCTTGGGGCTGTCGCACTGGCGTCCTATTTGGGGGACGGTTTTTCCGCCCTCGGTGCACGAGCTCCACCGGTTAAGGATCTAATGGCTTTCGGATCAGTGCTACAACATAACCAACACAATATAGGTAAATATCCGTCCATGGTGTATCTATGTGTATCTGTCTGTTAAATGATACCCACCAAACAGAGCAACAAAGTGTCAAAACAGTGTGAGAGGGATGTTATGGCGCGCATATGTGGATTACAAGCGAACATTTTGGTGGGGGCGAGTGGCTTGGTGTGAGCCAACTGGGCACCCCCTTAAAGTGGTATTTGCTCTTGTTAAAGTGCTTCTTGTTTATGCGGCATTAAAAGTGTTGAATCAGCAAAACCTTTTAAAGATATACATTTCAGTGAAATTGTGACTTTAAGTGCCCCAATAGTGTCATCCTGTAAATCAAGTTGATTCTATCGATATAGGAGTCTTAATCTGGTTTCGTGTACATCTTGTCATATATGCCTTTCTCACTGCAATTGCGTCGGGAATTTATGTTATTTCGGTGACATATCTTTAAATATAAGCGAACGCTGAAAATGACACATTTTATGTTAAGAGTGTGGATTGCCCTTTTGTCATCAACTGGAGCTACAGTGTGTTCTTGAAATAATATTTGCGCCAGGAAAAACCTAGTTCACTGACAGTCTTTCGTCCAAATAAAAACAAACTGAAATGAAACGTCAAAATATTTAAAACAAAATAAATAACTTAACGCAGCTTAATTTATTAGTCTGGTCTCCTTCATCTTTATTTCAAAAATTGCGACGCCGCAAATGTTGCCAATTTGTTGACAGTTTATCATCGTTTTTACAGTCAAAATGAACTGTCATAAAAATACTTTATTTTATCAACGCAATAACATATACATTCATTTTCGCGTTTATAATTTGACATTTCTCTTCGAATTAAACATCTCAGGATCCTGGTAAACGAAACAGCACTTATTGCAAAGGCAGAGCATTTTAATATCTACGTCACTATTTAAAATTGCTATTTTATGCAGAACTTTTTTTTCGATTTATAAACCCCTGCTCGTTAAAATTGCCAACTTTTGACATTTGTGCGTAATTTTGGCAACTGCGTTTCATGAAAAAAAAACCGATTTGCCGACGCTAAAACAGCGACCTTCTCCAAGGTCCACAAAACAAATATTCACCTAGACCGAGAAGGCCTATTAGACAATAGCGTTCCCCAATACAAGGTGGTTGCGTTCAGCGAACACATTCGCATTCATACTTTGACATTTTAAGTATAGAAGACATCGATTTAATGTGCATGCCATGTATAACAATTAATGAAATGTGTACAATTTATATAACAAGCAACAATTACAGATAAATCTTACATGTTCGAATAACGGAAAATACATCGAATGCATTGTGTAGCAACTGACAGATTGATGTACATATTTACTTCAATTTATTTGCAATAACTGTTGTTACTTTGTTAGTTTCAAGGAAATTATAGCTCTGCCGTATGTGTGTGATCACTTCACACGTTACAATCATTTCAATGAATTAAGTAAATATGGATGACTTTGACGTTAAGATAGAGAAACGTCACACTTGCTATCTTGCCTGTGATAACTTGACGTTGATTCATTCATTCTGAAGTGGCTAACTGGTTTGAATGTGCGTGATTTTGATAGATATCTCTCATCGCATTGACATCAAAATATAATGCCGACAATTTGTCTGATAATATACCTTTTTTTATCCGATTAAAATAGGAAGACTATCAGCCAGCAGATGGACGTTAAAATTTATAAGTATCTTTGGCTTTATCGCTAACCTTTACTTTTTCAAAATATTTGTTTCGCCTTTAAGTTTAAAATAACTGGGTTTTTCACAACAACAAATATGACAAATAAATCTTAAGAACAACAAACAGACTTTGAATCGATTCTAAGCTAAATAAAAGAACAAATCTTAGGGAGTAAAAAATCAAGTCTGAATTCAACTCTTCAACTCTCGTTGAATTTAATTTTATTATTTGTAACTCGATGTATCAGAAATTTGGCTTAAGACGTTAGAGGTCGCAACACCAAAACATAATCATATGTACTTACATGATTAAGCGTTGCTAAATTTTCGGAACATGTGCATAAAAATAGAGCTGCAGTGATGCCATTGGGCGTCAATTAAACACCAATAAAAACGAGACAAATTCTTATCCATAAATGGCGTCAATTCAGCGTGTATACTCGTATACATAGCCAAATGAAGCTCGAGCTCGCCGACATTTTTACCAACCAACATTTATTATTTTATTTTGTCGAATAAAACAGAAATACCAACCACTGTTAAATCGTATAAGGGTGGGCCAAATACAAGTTTCCTTTTAAAAATGCAATAAAATTAACAAAATTAAATATTTTCTACATATTATGGCTTAATTAGTAAGAGCAAACATTCCCATTAATTATGGAACTCAAAATCGTCCAAGTAGTTGCTTCGGCTGGCTTCGCAGTAGCACATTCTGTCACTCCAATTTTCCAAGACCGTGTTGATGGTTTCGGTATCTAGCTCACGGACTGCTTAGATGATATTGACCTTAAGTGCTTGAATCGTTTTCGGATTGTTGGCATAACATCGGTCCTTCACGGTTCCGCACAAAAAAGTCCAAAGGGAACAATTCGCAGCTCCGAGGCGCTACAGCAGTAGCGGAGGGTGTTTCATTTCGGCCAAAACTGCTTTAAAAAAAAAAACACTGTTTGCTTCACAGCACTCATTTTGGAAATAAGTTTTCAATATTTTCCAACGTTGCTCAAGCGTAAAGCGACTCATTTCGTTCCGCGTAGGTATAATGCTGACTTTCTGTCAAGATTTCGAGCGGGTAACAGCTGTCAGTGGCAAAATAACCTATGATTTAGAAAAAAACCACTAGATGGCCCACCCGTACATATTTTTTCATGACGTGGTTTTGATGTTAACGGAAAGAAAATATGCTGTTAATAATATTGACAGTTTATAATAGGGATTTGTCCCTATTGTGTCCCTGGTGCGAATTTTTATATTATGTATCTACATGTTATTTTGACGCTGACAGCTTTCTTGCATTAAAAAAACATGACAGAAAAATTGTCTGTGTTGCCGAAACAGTGCGAATTTAATAAAACAAATACATTCCAATAATCGTGTAATCAGTCAGAGCACTAAATATTTTCGATCGTTTTCTGTGTGGCAGCCAGAACTGAAACACATCGAAAGCCAATTTAAATTTATGGAATGTCTCTTTAACGACGTTCGTTTCATAAGCTGCTCTCAGAATTGGCAGAGCTTTTTGCACTAAAAATTCTAATTTAAACTACGCATATTTACCCGGACACTTTCATATGTTACCGTATAGAAAACGTACAATTCTTTGTGGATTGTGGAAGTAGCAATAATTTTATAACATTTAAATGACAGTTGTAAGAGCATTTTGACAGTTGACGTTTGCTATGTTTGTTACGTTTTTTACATAATGTTTTGTATAATATTCACTTACCAGTGTGGCCACAAACAAAAACAACTAAAGAGTTTTTGATGCCATTAGATTGCAAGTCCAAATCT
This sequence comes from Cheilosia soror, assembly GCA_949372485.1. Lineage (NCBI taxonomy): Eukaryota > Metazoa > Arthropoda > Insecta > Diptera > Syrphidae > Cheilosia > Cheilosia soror. The sequence continues at coordinate 70,893,472 of OX443563.1, read as the reverse complement.
ATAAGCCGTTTTTATAGCTTTTTATCTTCAAGTTTGAATTCACAATGTTCCGCAAACAAAACAACTAAAGTCAGATTTTTACATCGCCGTTAAGGCAAAACAACTTAACTACAAAAAAACAAGTCTTAAGTCGACTTAAGAGAAACGAATTTTTGTTTTATCACAAGTAATAACAGCTAAAGTTGAGTTTGGTTGTTTTTTCGCGTGATATTTATCCCCTTTCTTTGATTTTATAGTTAAAAAACATGTCTAAAGTCGAGTTTGTTTGTCGGAATATCAGCTAAAGTCAGCTAAACTCGACTTAAGATTTGTTTGCCTTAAAGTTAGACGGAAAGAGACTTAAATTACCTTTATTTACCTATAACTTTCAGGAAAATCAGACTTTCCGCGAATCGTCGAATCTTAAAAGTGCTGTCCTGAAAAATTAATCAAAATCGACTTTAGCGGTTTTTTCTTATTGCCACCAGCTGTGGCACTTAAAAAACGCACATAAAAAATATATATTTCGGTGCTTTTTATTGACATATTTGCCAACACAAAATGATAGATGTGCTTAGTTTTACATTCAGAAAAATTACGATGAAAAGTGAAACTAGAAACAAAAAAATCATTTTTTTTTCTTGGAAAAATATGTAGTAAACTCAACTTACTTACTTACTTACTTAGACGGCGCTACAGGGTAGACCTGGACATCAACCAAGACACTTCTCCACCTAAGGCTAGGTATTTCTTTAGAGCGTTGTCCCTCCGGGTTGGAATCGAAGACTTTTCGGGACATAGCACGTAGCGTTGGTGTCTATTCGCTCTACATGTCCTAGCCATCTTAGTCAGATGATACGTACTTTTCTGACCAGGTCCATGTCGCTGTACAAATCATAGCGTTCGTTGAACCAAAATCCGTTAATCACTCACCAGTAAATTTAACAGTCAGATATATTATATCGTTACCTGTCAGTTGAATGGCATCAAAATGAAGTCTGTTTCTTGTGAGATTCATACCAAACTTAGAGAACTGAAAAAAAAAATTTTGTTTTGCTAACTCTTTACAATGCACTTGTTTCTTAGCTATAGTATAGACATCGAGTCTTTTTCTAATATTTTCTCGTCCATATAAAATGGTCGAATAGTTGTTTCGGCCAAAAAGTTAACATTTAGTGCACATTCCGTTTTAGGTTCAACACATTTCACGGCCAATTGATTCTGTAGCGCCTCGTTTAAGAGACTCAGATTTTTCTGAAGGGCCTTCAGGTCATTGACTAGATATGTGAGCTACAACTTCGACATACCACTTATCTGTCGAAGGAATGTTATTTTTAATTAAAAGTGTTAAAAAATAGCGAGCTTAAAGCCTACCCTTTAGCCTTACATTTCGTGAGCCCATCTCTCTAACCAATTGGCTTGTGGTAAATCATTATCAGATTTTTATGAAAGCAGTGTTTTGCTCGAAAATGCTGAAAGGGCGCACAATTTCTACATAAACTTTTCGACTTTTTTTTTTTTGATCCTACAATTTGTTTAACATTTGACAATGACGTTGTCGGAAAATCTATCTAAATCTCTATTGCTTGGTGTCATGTGCGGGTCGTTCACATGCGGACAGTAATGTGTTAAATTTGTTGTTATTTGTTCACACCTTTTCGCTGTATAAGTAGGTATACAGTGAACAAAAATCATAATGTAAACTAGCTAGGTAGCTCTATTATTTAACGCACGGCTATACTTGCGTTTTACTTAGTTGTTTCTATTGGCAATTACTACCAGTTTGCCGGCAACCACTTATCAGCTTTTAAATAAACACTGTTCGGCTGGCTCCGTATGGCTAAATCGTTGTTAGCTCAATTTGAATAATAACAGTTCACTTTTGTTGATTTAATTATATCCTATTCGCACTGCAGCAAAAACTGAAACTTTAATCAAAGAGACAAGTTTTTGAATTATTTTTTTCAGTCTTCGACTAAGTGCCAAACGTAAGGCTATTGAAGCAAACGCACCTTTTCAAACATTCAGCACGACTGCTGACAAAAAAATCGGTGCTGCCATCCCCAAGTACAGTTTAAAGACATTTGTTTTACAATTTGAAATCTTCTGTTAAACGGTAAATATCCTTCTTTAATTTTAAAACGTCAGCACTGCCTGTCACAACTAATTTCTTATTTGCCGTTTTTTTTTGTAATCTGATTGCTGTATGTTTTAATTTAGCCAACTGGTGGACTTTTTATAAAGTCTTGCGGATTTCACGAAAGTACGATTTACATTGACTTATGTCATGCGAAATAATTATTTTAAACCTCTGAATGTGATTGCTGTCAGTTTCCCTTTTTTAAGGTTGCGTTCCCATAGGGACAAAAGGGAACCTTATTGTTTTCGCTACCACGTCTGTCCGCCTGTCCGAACCCACTAAGCTAATTTTTTTCCTAGGTCTATCTCAAGAACTAATTAACGTAGGCGGCTGAAATTTGAACACCTATACCCTCTAGCTAAACGACAAATACCAATGATAGCGATACATTGACTGTTTTTTTTATTACCTCATTTCCCGATTATCAAATGAGTTTCTAGGCAATTAGCTAGCCTTAGCACCTTTTAATTCGGTGACATAGATACTAAATTCAGTATTAGAACTCTCGGATGAACGTACCTTAAATACGAAAGGAACAGATCACTATTACAAATACGCCTACAATGGGCACTTTGCAGTGCCCATTCTACTCTTCTTGTTAAACCGACCGACACCTTTGAGTGTATAAGAACTGCAAACGAAAAACCGCTACAAAACATTCAAACGACTCCAAGGCCGAGTCTTCACATTTCGACTTTTAGTAGAGCATAACTTTTATTAGACATTTGTGACATACCTTTTGACCCACTTAGGTTGCGTGCTACAGTTTATGCTTCCAGTTTCTGGTTTTTATTACATTCCATACATTCGAGTAGTAAAATTGGAAACCCCCATACTAACTGGAGCCGAACGATTCCTAAGCGCTTTCGAGATCACTTGTTGCATACAGAATACATATGCAAGACCCACGTTTAGCTATAAAATTTCGCCCCCTAAACCACTCATAACTGGGAGGTACATATTTATGGAGTATAAATTATCTGGCTATCGACAGTCAGCCATGGCAACCATGCGACTGCTCTGGCTCCTTCTCCAAAATGAGATTCTCATCGGTTGGGGTCCAACACACAGTACAATATATACAAGATCTAAAGCGCGCAGCGACACCGGTTCCGACCCGATACATAGTGCTTCCAAAACCGAACTCATCCCACAACTGCGGTAACAATAATTTATTATGATATAAATGTTCTTGCTATCGCTCGGACCCTGTCGGTCGGTCGGACGGTTGCGAGCTATTGAATTGGTTCTGCACTCCGAATGGGATCCTGGCGCAAATGTTTTTGTGGTGCATAGCGCGCAGTAAATTATCATAGATCGTCAGCACTCGAGGAGTAATGATCTTCTTGCTGGCGCTGCTGTTCCTGCTGATGCTGCTGCTGCTTCACAAGGATGATGATGATGATGAGGATTTGGTATTATGCGCTGCATGCGGTTCTGAGCGCGCTCCTTTGTGCGGCACAAGGATATTATGGGATTGTAATCTCGCGGCTTACTGCTGCTGTACTTGCGCTCAGTTGCCAGTTCATTTGCGCGCACAGTTTTGCACGCTGTTGCAATTTGTATATCTGAAAGGATGCACAGAGGAAACTCGAGAATAATGGCGACCGTTAAAGAAAAATAAATAATTTTCTCTATGCCCTTTGACTTGAAATTTGAAAGATGCACAAGAGTGAGCTGCTTTTTGTGTTTTTTTTTCTGTAGTTTTTCACAGACGAAAATTATTATTGCAATTCGCCATGGGACAGGAGGCTTTATTTTGTTGTTGTCATAAAAATGCAAGAGGTAATTGTGTGGTAGCGATATTCTCTATACAGAAAGAGCAGTAAACACTGGGTGGTGGTGGGGTCATAAATAAAGCTCGTAAATGTGTTTGATTCTTCTTCACTTGTCCAATAGACAGAGGGACCGTAAAATAGAAAAGATTTCAGTTGTACGCTTTGCAAGACAATACCCCTATAGACGTTCAAATGGCTTCTCATCGCATGGTTGTTGTTATTTTCAACAAGTTGAAAGGTAGGCGGACAGATATGTCGGAATTTGATAGATTTTTCTTTGTGGCGGTAGAGGGTATGCAGTTCAGAAGATAGACCGATTGTTTGTAGCAGGTATAATAATTGTTTTGGCACGGGGTTGATATAGGTAATAAACGCTATTGTGGAATTGTGGTCATTTTGTCATTGTTCAAAAATATTGCAGTTGTTGTGCAATATTAATTATGGCAAGCGTTTTCGTGTTGTACATATTTTAAATGTCCTATAGCTCGAAACTTTTGAAGCATCATTTGCACTCAAAATTTAATGACAGTTGATGAAAGTTTAAAGGTGTGCCCATACAAATGTGCAGGATTTGTGCATTATCTCTCATGACTTAGGTACTTACTTATTTGCATAGTTGGAGTGATATTGATAGTCAATGGGCCAAGCTATACCTCAAAGTTTGAGCAGTCTATTATCTCTCCGATTCGTCTGTGTTGTGTTTGTGTGCGCCTTCTTTTTAATAGCAACGTGGCAAGGATTAAATTTCTTATGTAGCGGACTGCTGGGCGGTCGCAAAGAAAGTGTAGAGTCTCCTTATGCATTCCTAGTCACCGCATCCTCTGCATAACTCATCCGTGCTTATTCTCATTTTCTTGGTATAGTTTTGATAATACTGTAAGGACTTCTTTTGTCATTTGTAAGATTCACCCGAAGAGATCGCATTAGAAATACCAGAATACGTGAGGAACTCAATGTCGAGCAGCTACTTCTCCGGACGGAGCGGTCCATGCTTCGGTGGTTTGGTCATGTTAAACGTATGTCCCCGACCAGGATCTTACGACGCGCTATGGAATCCGTACCATCGGGCAGGCGTCCTCTAGATAGACCCAGGATGAGATGGTTAGATCAAATTCATAATCTCTCCTCTACCCGTATGGGGATTGCCCTTGATGATTTGGAGTCTGAGTCTGACATAATAAACGCAATCATTACTGTGGTGTCGGCCTGAGTTCTAGAGAGCATTAATTTCTTGTCAGCTCACCAGATTTTTAATTTCCAGATACACCTCTATAACCGGCAATCCATCACTCATCAGCATAGTCTTACATTCTGCCAGTAGCTTTTCACCACAGCGACTTACAAGATTCGATTTTAATTCTACGGCAGAGATAGCTTTTATTGCTGTCAGTGAAGCAGCTGTTGTCACTAGTACATCAGCTTGGAATACGTCAGGATCAGGAAAACTGATTGAACTGGATAAATAAGTGAAATAAATAGTTGGCCCAACAGTCGTGTAGACACCCTAGGCCTAGCTCCTCACAATCACTCATTTGTGTGAGTTCTTTATTTTTGGGACGAATGGAAGGGACCTACAATTTTATGCCAAATCTGAACGGCTGAATTAATAAGCTTTTTCAGGACAGTTATACTCTTGGGTGTTTGTCAGGCGGTCGCGAGAGGTGAACTGGATAGCCCAAGACTTTCGGAGTAATAACCCCGCCATCCTCCATCTTTGATTCATTATGTGTAGATAGATGATTATGCGGTTATAAGTTGGTCTTCTTGCCATTCGGCTCTAAAGGTGAAATAAGCTACTTGGAAATATCTACGTTTTGGGGAGTTTGTATTTGTACCTCTGATGTTGATCTCTGACTTTCGCACAATTCTTTAAAGCATCACGTTTCAAAAGCCACTATCGAAAACAATTCCGTTTTTTAAGTCAAACTTTTAGCTTGGTTATTGCGAGTTTTCTTCATCGTTATCATAAGACGTTCTTGCGTTCATACAGTAGAATGTTAGGAAAAGACGTGATAGTTGGCACAATGCGGTGTCTTTCCAAATGCCAAACGATGTTGAAGTTCCATAAATAATATATCTAATAAGGCAAAATCGAACGAAAATTCGTTTGACCTGTTTGATAAATGAAATTTTGTCTACCGTTTTTAATCGTTACAAACAGTTTGGGAAAATCCATTTAGGTCCGATAACAGTCTTTGAAACATTTGCAAGTTTTTATTTGGAAGAGGGACGGAGTACATGCCTAGATGTCAAACGTTTAACATGAAAAATGTGTAGATTAGAGCTTTTATTTGTCATCATTTGGTATAGAGACAGAAACAGATTTTTTTTTCAGCAACAGAATTTAGCGACAGAAAAATGACTGTCAGAACGTAAACAAGTCTATATTAATTGCCTTTGTTTCTGTTGCTGCCAGCGACAGAACTGCCAATTTATCGTGAAAGAGATTTTTTTTGTTCGAATCTATGGTAGTTTGAGTTGCAAATTCGGACATAATTTTATGATAGCGTTTGACAGAATAGATGGCAGCCATGTTTTTTCTGGATCTGTTTCAGTTTTGTGCAGCTGAGCGAGCAACGTAAATAGAACCAGAATTTACCTACTACAGAACGAAAAAGCTTACTATTCTGTTTCTGTTCTTTGTTACTTGGTGCCTTTAGTGGTATAGAAGCTTCCCGAATATATATTCTTCCTAATTTTAGGAAGTTTTTTTTTATTTTCCAATAAATTCCCGAAAAGATGGTAACCTCATATCAACAACAGATACTCTGTGATAACTATAAAACATGTTTATAAATATTTGCTAAAGTAACGCGTTTAAATTGTTTTAAAATGACATACCTTCTAAACTGAAGTGTGCAAATAGAAAAAAATTCAGACTGAGTTATTTACACACATAAGAACTATCAAAATCAAGTTCACCCTTCATGTGTTATAAAAAGATTACTTTAATTGACAAGTCTGAAGTATATTGTTAAGATTACAACTATAACTTGACGCTGATTTGACCAATATTGATTTATGGTTATCATAACACTTTTCGAATTTAAAAAAAAAATTAAATAAAATTGGTGCCCAGCAACTTGTATATCTTATCGCAGTCAACTAAAAAAAATAACAACACACCTTACTACTTGAACCCTTTCATGGGTAAGAGATAAGCTCGTTGTTCTTAAATCTGATTTTAAAATATTACCCTAGGGCGACAAATCAAAATTTCTTCTAAACGTCTTCATTTCTTTTCCTTTCTATAAGATCCAATGAGGAACTAGGTCATCTTCTATACTTAGAACACATTCAAGCGGTACCTTGTCTTGACAGTCAATCAGGATCAGGAAGTGAATGTAGACTTTATTTCGATGTTATCTGGACATGACCGGCTACTTCAGAGCTCAGATAAAAAAAAAATTCAGATTGATAATAGACGCAAACACTCCCCTTTACATTGTACCTACATACCCATAAGTGAACTGTAATCACTATAAGGCGATTTTAACAAACAAACGCGGTACATAATTTTTGGTGTTCAGTTTAAATTTTACGAGATTAATGGTTAACTTTTCCACTTAAAACGATACCTAATCTATTGTAAATGTCAAGAATAATTTAAGTCCTACAGCTTTACAAAATGTAACTCGGACATCTTTTCGAAATCTACGCTTTATGAAGTTCGCTTCAATTTAAACTAAAGTGCCTAGATTTGCGGTCGTTGGTCTCATTTTTACTCCATTTTGACCACGTGACTCGCACTTTATTCGTTTCAAGCTCATCTGAGAATCCCAGGTGATACAACGTTTATGTGAAGAGTGAAGTGCTGACGCGACGCCGACGTTGCACATAGTGCCCCCTCTTTTGCTCATAGTTATTGCTAATGCACATCAATTAAGGTAGATGCAATTTTGTGACTGTCTTTTGTCTCATTCTTCTGCAAATGTTTAATAAATGGACATGTACTTTTCCAGCAACATAGGCGATTCTCAGTTCGTTCGCGTATCGAGTTCGTTTGTGAGAAATGGTCGACGTTGCGGCTAATGCTGGTGGCTGATTCGGTGCGCTTCGTCGAAACCCAAACGGAAGAACAAAATGCGAATGTCTTGCGGAAGCTTATGCGAATGCAAAGGGTAGGATTATGCAACCTTTTGGAGAGTAATATGCAAATTTACGGTGTCAGCAATTTAGCTCATTCATCTGTATGAATCGGTATTTTTGAAAGTACTCCTCGTAGAGACCTGATCGCAATGCTTTGGCAGAAGTTGCGACAAGATCCACGCTATGCCTTACTTACCTCCATTTTAAACTTTCTGTAGATCGCCGGGTACCACCGTTGATTTAGATCAACTAATGTTCATTCTAATTTTTCCGCCAAGGTTTTTTGGCTCCAAATTCCGCAACGGGTGGACACTTACCTAACCTATTTTTACCACTTAACCGGATTTGGTAAATGCTGTGTTAAGAGCAGAGTTCGTTTTATGACAATAATTTTGAAAGACCGACTCCTTAGAACACCTTTTACATTGTCTTTACAATTGCTTATATCTCCAAAGCGGAATGATAAAATAATGGTATGTATTTTTGAACGTTATTTTTTTTTTGGGTAACTCTTCTTCTTTCTCTGTGACAAATTTCAAGTTTTGGAAAAGTGCCGTTATACATTTTTTCCACTTTATTTTAGCTTTCGCTAAACACATTTTTGCATCTTTGGTACGTGGACTCATTAATTTCGAGTATTTAATATGGGTAAAGAAAACGCCTTAACCGAGGCGGAAAAGGACAAATCAAAGCTTAAATGCCGCTCGCCCATTTAAAGTCAAATTGGCTAAGAAACTCGACAGGAGCCAAGACGTTATATCCATATTTTTAATTAGTGAGCCTAACTATCGATAAAAACTTGAAAGGCCGAATAAACAGAGTGCTTACCTACTAATGCGGAAAGGCGACTTATATTGGAAAAGCTTCAAATTCACACGACTCTTTTCCAAAAATCAGGAAAAAATGTGGTATCAAAGCAAGTCTCACAATGATAAGTGTATAAAAAGACTAAAAATCAAGAAGTCACCCCTTAACCCGGGTCGAAAAGCGCAAAAGCCTCCGTTTTTGTCACGCACAATCAACCTGGACTTAGTAGAAGCATTGTGTGGTCTTCTCAGACGAAAAGAATTTAATTTGGAAACCCCGGATGGCTAAAGGTACCACTTCCATAACCTCCGGGCCGTTTGTATTAGGGCACCTGCAAATTAGAATTTTTGGCAACCACAATGAATTCGTTGCCTTGCAATGGTATATTGAAAGAGACCTTACCTTACTTTTATAACCTTTTTGGGCCTCTAACGTGGATCTAACAACATGACAATAATAATGTATTTATATGGGCCCAAAATGTGGTGTCGAAATGTTTGGCAATGGTTGACACTTCAAGTTTATGGATCGGAACAATAATATTCGACTGTATCTAAACTATAACCCAAGCCATCGAATTAGCTTGGAGCTCGATTTCGCTAAATTATTTGGCCAATTTGTATATGCATCTCTTCCAAACTGGATGTGTGAATTTTGGAGCAGAAAGGTGGCTCAAAACACAATTGAAAAAAAAATTTTTTTTTTAAATCGAAATTACTTCAATTACCTTAAATTTAAGAATGTTTGTGTTAAAAAGAAGTAGAATTCTCTCTTATTTTTCGTTTAAGCGTTCTATTCAAGTGGCGCAAAATTAGGACCCTATATTTTGCCGGTTTTTATAGTTAATATTTTTTTGTTAATACTTAAAGCTCTAGTTTTAAATATTCCTTATGTTCAAATCACGTCAATTAATTGAACTTTAATTAAAAAAAAATGTAGTCTTTAGTATGCTTTGTTTTTTTACCTGTGGGCGGTAAAAAGCACGCGTCGATTGCAATGCCGAGGAAATTAAACCAAGCATGGCGACAATTATTGTAAATAAAAAACCGATTCACAACGGGTGCGTTCAGCGCAAGAAAACGTGATGAATGCGTTCATCTCAATCCAAAAACTTTCGAATTCCATTTATCTAGAATGTATTTAAGAAATCCAATATTAAATATTACAAAATTAGTTGACGAGGCAATTTCGAAGTTATTTGAGTTCATAAATACAGATTTTTGACATGTTCCCTAGTAGGTGTATGTATGATATACCGGGACCCTGAACATTTTGCAGGACTTTAGTCCTCTAAATATATTTTTTAAATGGAGCTGCTTCTGTTAGCATTTTGTAAAAGCCAGAGTGTAACGAAAAGTGAAACGCGATAGAATAAACCCCAGTGAGCAACCTAACCACTCTTTAGAGTGAATTAAGCTTGTTTCAGTATTTGTTGTGCTCTTAATCTCAGGCAATAATAAAACGATACCGTATTGTTTCATTTTTTGTTACCTTTAATACCCTTCAATTATGTATGTTTATTGCTATAATGTATTTTTGAAATTACCATAAACGCCTTGTTCCCATTTCAAGGCGGCCTCTGCTTAATTGTACCCACACCCACGTGTACAAAACTGCCTGATTTAATTTTGCCTTATTATAAAACTGATGCCTTCTTTTAGCACAAGTATAGAATTCCTAAATCAAAACTACTTTCATCTCGGCATGATTGCTTCCGAATGCCCCCATCTTCGATTTAACATTATAGGCATCTTCACCACAAACGTATCCGACTTAATTATGTATCTACAACTACCCGTCTTCTTTTAATGTCCACCTATCTACATATTTCCAATCAATTTAGTATCTCATTTCGCCTCGGTAAGCGAAAACAAATAAACGAATCCAAATCAAAGGAACAACTGCCAAATTTTATTGCCCAAAATCAACAAACAATATATCCACGTATGGTGGAAGATTTCATAAATTACCGAGATGACAATCTTTATGGCTAATCACGAATCACATATTTTATTGAGCTGTTTATGATGCTTAACTTGTGCGTATCTCAGGCGATTGGGCGCGGGGTAGATAAAAACTCCCCGCCGATTCACTGTCAATTTTTCATAAATTTTTATTATACTAAGACCTGGATCCGTTGTATAACACTCGGTGCTGAAAAATGCTAATAATGATGGCGCGTATAAAGTTGGACCAAAATAAAAAAAAAGCATTAAACTATACACTCCTCTCCTGGATGAAAAGTGAATTAGTGACTAATTAATTAGGCACAGGCAGTCGGCGGCGGCGGCGTCGCAGCGGCAAACCTCCATGAAATTCGGTCACAAATTTAACATTCAATTGTTGGATGGACTTTTTTTTTTTCTTCTTTTTTTTGTATCCGCGGTGTCGCAGAGTTGAGAGAGTATGCTGATGGTTTCATATGGCAGGCGCAGATGACCGCGTCGAATCGATTTGCTGCAGACACTCGAATCTGAGAACCCACAAGAATGGAGGTCAGCATAATGACGCGTGTAATATTCGAAAAATCGTTGCTTGACCACGATCCGGGAGAACTCGGGAAAAAAAACAACAAGTCTACCGGGAACTCCAATTCTACATACAACATACATAATCCGCGTGAACGTGGACATCTGATGTGTGCGTAGAGTGGTGTATGGTCCCGCCATCGATTGTGCTGTTCATTGTGTGATAATTTGTCGGGGGTCTTAAATAACCAAAGCCCCGCGGTCCCTCTAGTATTTCATTGTGAAATGGGCGTCTCGATCGAACCATTGTAATAAAGTGGAATTATGGAACCCATTCGATGTATTATTGGATTAATACCGTGAGATACTCCTTTGAAATTCAGTTTTCAAGTGGCCACATTATGTAATGTGACACTTTACGGGACGCGGTACCCAGTCGAGCTTATGTGTATTGCTTTCCTTGAATCTTTTCTGTCGGATGAGGCGATACTTTATTCTATTTTCTGTTTCAACGAGTTTTGTGTCAGAGGTGTAAATTCTATAATTAGTCTCATCAAACTAGGTGTCGGCGCAGGCGACAGTTTAGCAGTCGGTGTGCGTAGCTGCTGTAAATGTGATTGACGCGTTCCTGCGTGGTAATGATCAAAGGAAAATGTGTGGTTTTTTTTTTGACGAAGGAAATATGGGCAGATACCTACCTTTACTGCGTCATTTGTCGATGGGGAAATTTAATAGCGCTAGCGTGTGCAGTAACTCATTTAATAATGTCAATCAAGTATAGCTAAGAACTTGCACACGCTTTAAAATGATGGAGAAAGAAATGACACCCCAAATTGGCATACAAGGTGCGTGTGATGCTATAGCTAATCCGAAAGGTGGTCATTTTTTGACCGCAAATTAAAATAACAGAGGTACAGATTCTGAAGACTAAGTTTGTGGCCAATTTTGTTGTAGATCTTAGACTTTTTTAAGGAATTTTCTTGTCTACTATGTGCGCGGTAGCTCATTAGGGCTGACCGTTCAATGCGGCTAGAGGTACATACTATTGTATTGATTGTAATTGTGCCTTCAGAGTGTGGTACGATTCGATTGTGGGGTATTCCAAAGGATTTGCGAAGATACAAGTACTACGCTGTGCTTTGTTGACCTCTACCTTATAACATAATTGGAGGCAATAGCTTATCTTTCACCAGCAAGAACGTCTGACAAACATCCGAGAGTATGACTGTCCTGAAAAAGGTTCAGAATAGAAGCTCAAACTATTTTTGGCGCGCAGGTTAAATGCACTAAGCGGTCCTAATCAGTTTTAACGGCATTTTAAGTTCTCAGTGCCAGTAAACTTACACTTAAACTTGACTTCTTCTTTTTCTTCTTTTCGGCGAGGTTATGATCTTACTTACGGGGATCATAACCCTCCCACTTTACTGCATCCCTATAGGTCCCCCTGTGGTTCGCCGATTCGACCTCAAGAAATATCGGCAGGCCTCCCTGTCTCGGATCACTTCATCACTGAGGCCGATCAAAAGCTGGTGTTTTTGCATTTGTGTGATCCAGGAGTTTGTAGGCCTGCCTCTCTTTCGCGCTTGCTTTGGAACGTTGATCGCCTTTGTAAAGGATCTCTCCCATCTCTCATGACATGACAGTACCAACTGAGCCGGTCGTGCTAATCTTCCTTAGATATGGGTTCTTTGACATGAAGGCCTCCTCGGATCTTTGAACTTCTTATTCTATCGAGCTTTGTTACTCCTGCTATCATGCGAAGCATCTTCATCTCAGTTGCCATTAATTTACCCTCATACTTTTTATACGCTGTCCAATATTGTGAACCTAATGTGAGCGCCGGACGTACAGGTACAACTGCGGTGTAGAGCCTTCCTTTCAGCTTAGGGGGCATTTTTTTGTCACAGAAGATGGTTGAGATTTTCCGTGACTTCATCCACCTGTAGTATCTCGAAATACTATATAAATAGTTTGAAGTTTAGTTTATGCTAACTTTGTATAAAATGTCAGTTTTAATAAAATAAAACTTTACTTATACGAAACTATAGAACGTGACGGATGTCGTTTGTTCAAGATATAACACCACCCTATAAGCTTACGCGATGATTGATATCGTCATCACAGGTTCTTTCGACCTTCACTATTGATCATAGAACTCAGATATTTGAACTGTTTGCACTTGGGAATCACATTTCCATTCAAAGGTCTGGAATAGCCCTGAATGGATCGAAGAATGTCCAACACAGGTATGTACTTGGTTTTTTTCTGGCTAATGCGGTACCCATTCCCCTCCAAATCATCCACCCACACATCAAGTGCTCGTTGCAGGGAAGTTTGATCAACACTTATGAATGATGATGATCCAGCGTCAGCAAAGAATATCTGATGCACTTTTGGGTCCGTCATTTTTCCTTCAAGCAGATAATCAAGGACAACACAAGGACTTTATAATAGCTCGTGGAAATAGAAACAACGGCTAGCAAGAGTACGGTCGATAAAAAATTTAATTTTCTAGTCGCCATCACGCAAGTTCTTTTGTTTTATTTTGCTGTCAATGTCTACGTAAATTTGAATAAACTTGAAACCATCTTTTCAAAGTCGTTAAAGGGGTGGTTTTTGAATTGTTGATACCAAGATATGTGTACCTATATGTGTTTTGTGAGTTGGTATACAATTATTTGCAGTAGGCACGTATGGGTTCCATCTTCATTTATGTAATCGTTTTCAAATTTCCGTTTCGTGATGCAACTCATATTTGCATTTAACCAACAGATATCACTTCCAGATACCTATATATCCATTAGGTATATCATGACTCTGCCAAGGACCGGCATTAAAAACGTGACAGCTCGTTTTTGAATGCAAGCTACTATTATGTGTTATTCACTTATATTCCAACTTAACTTACCTGGCTATTCTATATACTTATTTCATTAGTTTCCATGGATGCTGCAGCAATTATGAAACCGCACCTAGGTATAGGCATTACCTGAATATACACTTTTCCCAAGCTTGCGCTTATATCGACGTAAACTATATAATTTACTCTTTTCTCTATGTTGCTGATGATGGTCAGCGTATTCCACTTCTATATATCCCTCAAGGTTCACGATCTTTCTCAGTGCCTGAGTCCAGAAGCAGGACCAACACTGAATACCGTATACTGAGTGCATGTTTGCTTCTACATTTTGCAGGCCCCATCTAAAATCTAATGTGTATGTGTATCCAGTATCCCCCTCTGTACGAGGATAGACAATTTCATGGAATGGGTTTTATGCTGGCTGCCTCCCCATTCATTCTGGACAGAATTCGTGGCATTTCCATACTACCTTGTTCCACCTCTTTTTATACTTTTCGCTGATGCCAAAGCAGATGCATGAACGTGACTGAAATGATAAAGCACTCGCCATCGCCATCGCCGCAGTCAAGCCAACCCTAAGATCCCCTGAGTTCTGATATCCGTGTGCAATTCATGGATCCATCTTTAATATTTTTCCTCAAGTAGCTAGATACTTTTTTTTTGTTCGGTTCCCTGTTCTTGTGGGTATGGTGTATGTGATGTTTATGCATTGCACGTATCTACTGCAGGATTGGAGCATTGAAGCAAAAAAAATAAATACAAAAAAAGAAGCTGTTTCTATGGAGTCTTTTCGGTACACTGTGTAATAATGGCTTCCCTCGTTGTTGCCAGAAAATACCCAAAGACCGACCACAAACGAAATGAAGCGAGGAAAATGTAAGGAACGAGGAACCCTCGGTACTAACCGTGAAAAGACGGAAAACGTGAGCACAACGCATTTGGATTTGGAATCGCCTCTGACACAGAGTGGTTTTCTCATGGTTGCGGTTGGGCCATGGACTCGGTTCCTTTCTGATTCCGGTGGTAGGTACTTTTTTGTGTGTAGTTGTTGCCCTCTATATGTATGTAGCAGACAACAATATCCGTCTACACGGCTCCAGTGAAGATGTAGTATCGGGAATAATTTCGCCATGGATAAGAGAGTGGATTGAATCGCATGAAACACCGGAGATATACAGAAAAAAATCAAACTTTGTTGTTGTTTTGTGTTTTTACTTGACAGTGGCTATTGCGGCCAAAAAGGAGGCGGATTTTATATGCGCCGCTGTCTGACAAGGCAGCCATTTTCCATCTACCATCTGTATACTTCTGTTTCATGGCCTGTCTCTTGGGGGATATGAAAAACGCTTACTTCGGTCGGCAGCACAGAAATGTTCAAAAGGGGGTGTAACTCTAGGAAGATGTGTATTTTTATCTTCTTTTGTATTCTTAACGGTTGCAATTCTATGCAACAGTGTACTCAACAAGAGAACATACATTGCAAGGACGAAGAAATGAGCAAACAAATCGATGGCCAGCAAAGATTAATGACTTGATTAGTCAGCTCTGAACGTAAACGGTAGCTGGAAGAACCATAAACTTTATTCGTGCATCAATATGGAATGGACAATTTGGCGCCACGTGTTTCTATTTTCTACGAACAATACAAATGGACAAACTTTTCAAATGTCATACTTAGAAACTTTCGTGTGATTTTGCTTCTGTTCTTCTTCTTCGTCTTCTGCTTGTTTCTTTTCTTCTTATTTTTTTCTTTTCCTTTTTATTGTTAGCTCTTTGTTAGTTCTTTCGTCTTTTATTTCATTTATCCCACTGATCTTCTTCTTTTCTTATTTTTCTTGTTTGGTAGTGCTTTTTCTTTCTTTCTTCCTTCCTTTCAATTACGCTTCTTTTAAGTTTTTCTCCCTTTAGCGCTTTTTCTTCTTTATTTAGGTAGGTAGTGGCGATTTCGTTTTCTTTGTTTCCTTTTTTCTATTTTTCGGGAGAGCTTTTAATGCTTGTACTTCTTGCTTTCTCTTTGCGTTTGCTTCCTCTTTATCCTTGTTTTTTTCTTTCTTGAGCTACTAAGTATTACACATGTCAAAAATGTTGACAATTTAAGACTTGCCAATGACGTTGGAGTTTGTTAAAACATACAAATTTAGAATAGAATATTACGTGATATTGACGTCAGCATATCAAAAAGTGACACGTTTTTTTGCCATGTGTAAAGTAGCTTTAGTAGCTTTGCTTCCTCTAATACGTCACACAATGTACACGAATGTTTTGTGTAATGAAATGCTTCCAAAGTAACATATAGAAAGGTAACGTAGGTATAGTATAGGTTAGTAGCAGCAATGTAACATTAATGACTGTCAATCTTGCAAATAAGCTGTCCATAGGGTATTTTGCGAAGCTATCTCTTTCAGTAGCGCGGTTTCTCTTTCACTTAAACCTTAAAAATTATTCACAAATAAAATGGGCAAACCATATCTCCCGCCATATAAAATTTCGTTTGTTTTCCTACAGGTTTTTTAGCTGTCACTTTGTTTTTTTTTTTTTTTTTTTTTGACACTGACGTTGTCGCGAACTACCCTATTGGTCACTAGATGATTATCACATACATTAATAAAAAAAAACCTAGAGGCCTATACATTTTATGGACAAACGTTCACTTCCATTTGTTTAATTTGTTTCTCTGCTTAAATTTACTTACAAAATATCAAATCGAATTATGTACATTGACGGTTCTTTTTTGACAGTAGCCTATATTCAGAAAGTTCACGTTTTAGAATTTGTCAGAGGCTCTCGCACAAATCTTAGTTAGTTTTATAATTTGTTTTATGGATTTTGACAAGTCTCTACTCAATGGTACGTTGAGGTAAATCCAGCCATTGACAAGTAGCGGGCGCTCTCGTTGGTGTTATATCTATTAGGAGGATCGTTTGCGATAAAAAAAAATGTAAACAGCACATTGAAATCGAAGTGGTCATTCGTCCGTCTAGTTAGTACAATGTTCAATGCGCCTTATACTAATAACAAAAAATGCATTCGAGATTGTTGCGGATTCATGGTGTTTCCGGCTTTAAGTAAAACTATTTTGTAACGATTCTGTAATTATCTGTCAAATGTAATTTCAGATATAGGTAATGTCATATGTTAATTTTTAACCTCATTGTATTTCTGTAAGGCGAGTAAGGAGGATACAAATTGTAAGTTTTGTTTAAGAATATATTTTTCATTTCATTAAATGTAAATTTCTTAGGAAATAAAAACGCGCATATATTCAAAATTGTAAAGTTTTTATTGCGCCTCCTCTGATGCAGAAGCACAATCAACAGAGATGTTAAGTTTACGAAAACTCATAATTGCGAAACTTGTATAGAAAATATAGCTATTCCGAAGTCCTTAAATTTATACCAATAATGACATCAAGGTATCTATTATAAGACTACGTTTCCAAAAGAGAATACATATTTGCAATTTCAAATTCAATGAACGTGTTAAATTTACAAATTTGTCTTTGACAGCTGACTTTGATTTGACGGTTTATTACTTTTTTTTCGTTCAAACTCCAGCTACTGTTTGTATGACTTGAAATGGCCAATCAATAAAATTGGTGTCTGCCCTCCCTATATCAACCAAGATTAAACCGGAATATCAAGTTGACACCAATATTTCTCTTATTATGCTGTCTAAAGACCACTTACTAGCAAAGTGACACATCTATTCATTTATCCAAATGAATTAAGCTACGTTTCAATGAAACCACCTCAATTGGAAAATGCTTATGTCACCTGAATGTCACCACCTATCGAACCATGTCACAATTGTTGCACTCGTACATAATTCATAAAAAACGCCAAATGTCAAAATCCGTCAAAGGAACAAAAAAAAAAATTCACTTGTACCTGAATGTATGCACAAACATGCATTTAAATAAAATGTACAAACAATGCGCCGCACAAAACACCCATCAGGTGTTTAATGTTTTGCAAGACTGCCAAACTGGTTGCGGCTATATGGGGGAGCATATTTCTCGTATAGCCTGTCATAGCTTACATATTCTATGGGTGTGTTCAGTGCATGTAGTCATCGGTCACTGCATCACTTGTACGAGTGTTCAGCTATACCCCGGCTCTCTACTCTGCCTACACTTTGGATTGGCGTCGATGAGGAGCTCCGATCCAACCGACACAGGTTCCCCTATTAAAGTGGGATTTAGCACAACGCATGCAGTTTGAGTTGAATTTTTTTTTTCGGTTTGTGACGCGATGTGAGAACGAAACGAACGCAAAGGGGATTAACTGGAAATCCTTATCTGTCGACATTTATGTTTTGGGAAAAGATACGATACTGTGATACTCGGGTATTTTTCACTCGACTGCTGCTCTTGATGACGATGAAAAGCTTAAGTCTTCGGTGTCGTCGTGCAATGCACGCAACATTTAATGTGACATTTGAATGATCGGCGTCAACGTTCACCGTTGAGATGACAGTTGAACTGTGCCGTTGGACCGACATTGAATGTTCAATGCTGATAAGAAAACTAACCCTAGGTCCGAAAACAGGGGGTGGACGACAGTGTGTGAATTATAATCTTGATGCTGGATTTAGACGCGAGAAGGGTGTTGCAAACATTTTTGCCTACACAAATGGGGTGAATTACCCATAACTCGAGTAGAATTGTGGTCTCGGAGTGATGGTGAATTGTGTCGGGTTCAGCTGATAAGATTCCATCACTGATAAAGCGATTTGACTTTGACAGTTTGGTACTTGATTTGCAAAAGGGATAAAATGTAAATACCTACAATACGATTCGAATCTCTTTCTACATGAGTGAATTTTCCAAGGGGGTTTTTGCTTTTATGAAACTGTGTTAGGGAAGATTTATTTTTGCACTTATTTGTCAATCTACTTATGATTTTATAAAAATATTAGCTGTATTTTTTAAGAGAATTGTCACAAACGTTATTTTATTTTATATAAGTTGTTTTTACCTTATTATTTACCGTTGAACTCAGTATCATTGGGTGCATTCACAAATCTCAACTGTTATACATCAGCTGTTGCGGATTTATCAACTGAACGATGCCTGTGATATTTTTACTAACCCCACTGTAGATCCGTTGTGATGCCCTAGGCCCTAGGGTTTATGACCCATACACTGGAGATCTATGGAAAACCTACGGATTTGTAAATTAACCAGATGTATTACTTACAAATTTAAGTAGGACCCGTCGGAAAGTTCTTCTAAATCTTCGAAAAAGCACCTACCAAGGGTTCTTTTTTTTACGTGACAGAGCACTGGATAGTGGCAAAGAAAGTATGGGGGTGTCCTCATGCACTGATTCCCATTTTTTTTTGTATGATATTTCAGCACATTGTGCCGATGATAATACCCACAATCGAGGACAAGGATTTCTTGTTTAATTGTAAGACTCTCTCTCTTCTCTGTTTGTTATAAGCAAAATTTCCGGGCCGTAACACAGAAGTCGAGCTTGCTCCATCTTTCATTTGTCGCCACTAGTATTTTGTTCCCAATCTGTCTAAGATTACAATCATTACTGTGGACTCGGGCTGGTTTAGTTCAAGGAAGGACCATTTACTTGCCAGCTCATCAGTTTTTTTTTCATTTCCTGAATCCTGACACAACTCTGTGCCCGGGAACCAAGCTGTATAGCTCTTCGCGATAGCAACTTACAAGCTTCGATTTTAACTTAACGGCAGAGATAAATTTTATTGCCGCTTGACTGTCAATGAAAAAGGTAATATCTGCATGAGGTATTGCCATCATTGTTTAGCAGCTGGTGTCACTGCCAGTACCTCAGCTTGGAATACGCTGCTGTAGTCAGGCAGTCTGATTGAACTGGATAGTCCGAGCCGTTCGGAGTAGAAACCCGCGCCAACGCCGATCCGATGGATATCGGTTGATCTTCATACCATTCGTCCCTGCTGGGAAAAGACAAGATGGTCTTGTGATCTAGCCAGGGAGTAGTGTAGTCCGTGTAATTGTTCCAAATTTGTACATGAACCGTAAAGCTGTGTTTCCAGCTTTTAATCTGGCTTAGCCAAAGGCCGCTGTTTGCAGCAGATTCCTGTATCAATAGGTGGGGCTGGTTCTCATTGCCCCCGAGGTGCCAATACAGGACATTCTTTGAATTTGTGTCTTGTTTCTGAAGTTGGTGGACTTCGACAGCGGTTGCCACTAGACCGCCGTGCCATATGACTATTTTAGGATTAGGACTCCATGTTTGGCCGAATATTCTATTACAGTCATAGACCGCTATCATTGGCTTCTTGGTTCTTTCTGTTGAGATTCCAGTTTAATTTTCGATTAAGGATTATATATACATATAAGATATTTAAAAGTGTGCGAAATGATGTCAGAACGATGTCAGACTTAGTGAACTAGAGATCCAATCGTACCAATTTACATTTCAAGGAAAAAATAAAGTTTCTAGTTCGAACACTATATTTTAAATGGACTGATTGCTTTCATTCATTTATTATGACATTTCCAATACCTACGCGAAACATTTTAGAAAACTTTTTTGCGAAATTCTTTTTTTTTTTTTTAATTGAAAACAACTGATAGAGCATAAACTGTGCCCTATAAAAATGCTTACGAATATTTACCAAAGAAGTTTGTATTCGTAAATCCGTAACATGAAACTACGCCTCCGTAAGCGTATTTATGTCCCGTTCCCGTCATGAAAATTTAAAATTTCCAAAAATGTCTCTCATAGAGAAAAAATTTGCATCTACTCTTCTAAATCCTGTTATTTTACGAATTTTACTGTGCAAATTACGGGAACAGGTTTTTGTAAATCGTTTCCCCTAATTGACACACTCGCTAAGTATGGCCCCATTTTGTTGGAACCACTCGTCGATGGTTTCGAGAACCAATTTAAAAAAAAATCAAAATCATTGTCGAATAACGTGCTGAGAGATTGAAGGATAGATGCTCGAACTTTATCAACATTTGCCGGAGTTGTTTTGTCGCAGACATATTTCCTAAATATCTTAAGCACCTACCCTCCCTAAACCCTAACGTGCAGGGTGTTCACGCGAAAGAACTGCATACTGTATGAATGTCAGTAAAAAACATGGGAACACAAAATTTCCGTCCTGCTATAAAAATGCCATCTTCCACCCCCTCTAGGGCGTTCTTAAAAATACAAGTCCCACCCTGTATTATAAAACTATATTATTAGCTCCATCTGTTGGTCAAAAAGGTTCTGTCTTACTGAAAGAGTGAAAGTATTCAGAACTATCAACATTTTAAGTGACCTGGGTCGCAATTAAAATAATCATAACCTCAAAATTGGTTAAACACCACGTGATCAGGACCGTAAGCCCTAAAGTGGTCCTGATGAGTGAAAGTATTCGGAACTATCAACATTTTAAATGACCTGGCCCGCAATTAAAATAATCATAACCTCAAAATTGGTTAAACACCACGTGATCAGGACCGTAAGCGATAAAGAGGCCCTGATTTGTTTCCTTCCCTTAATCCAATCGCTCCTATTCTTATTTGGTTAGTCTGAATGTACTACATTTATGGTAGAATAATAAATATCGATTTAATCATTTTTCTTAATGCGGCTAATGATCACTTTCAAGTACATATATACATCTTCACTCCTCCAAGTCAATGACTATATCAACCTATCAGCGAAAAGAATGGTCTCAACAATCTCTCCACCGGACACCTCCTATCCAAACTCATTGATGACATACCGTGACTAATAACCACAAACATCAGCTCCGAACCTCACAATAATTATCTATTTATCTCACAATAACAGAGTCATTTGTTTCACAAAAAAAAAAACATACCTCAGATCAACCCCTTTTGTTTCTCTATAATTATCTCCACGCCACGCCAACAATAGGCATCTTCATTCATTTCAAGTTCGAAAAATCACGTTCACTAAACAAAAATATATCAATTTCCATCCAACAAAACTATACACACGAGTTTAAATATCTCCCTCGAAGGCGAAATGTTAATTTTAGTGCGATCGCATGTAGACTTTACACCTTATCCATTTCCTCCTCAATTAGGCCCCCGAAGTGGTACTGTTGTCCACCAGAAGCATCAGCAGCCGCACACTCCAGCACACCCCAAAAGTGCAACCGAATAATAACATGTTCAGCTAACCCCAAGGGATGAAGATGCGCATCCAATTCATATATTCAGACCTAGAAGCAAAAGCTATTAAAAAAGTATCTGACGCGAGAGTATATAGGTATCTCTCGCAGAAATAAATAAATAACAGCAAAAATCCGCAGACAAAAGGGATTCCCGCAAATTTATTCCTCAAGTCCAAAATATTGGGTGGGTTACCTTCCAGGTATATACGCCGAGAAGGTAGACAACACCACATCATCAACATCATTTCAGATGTAATTTCCTCCTCAATGGGCAATTAGCATGAGGCAAAGCCATCAAGGGCAAGGCATCTCTCCTCCACCATGAGAGCAGGAACAGGAATTCGGGATTAGCTTTGGGCGAAGAACAAATTTGTTAGACTATATCTCTCTGGTCTGCGGTGTCATCCATCATAACGACGCATGACGTATATGCTTCGTTTCTCGCTCTTCCCATATCACTCCGTCTATGCGTGTGCGAGCAAGCATGCATATAGGTGATGCTGTCAGTGTGCAGTTTTTATTATAATGCCTTTGGCTGTTGCAAGCTTCAAGACCAACCATCAAAGGAACATCTGAATTTGATGCGGACTGTGTATTGCCGGTTGGCGTATCTGTATCCGTTGCGGATGGTTAATAATTGATTAAGGTGCAAATGGAGCAGCGAGCCCCTTCGGTGATAGAAAATAGTTTAATGTATTCAACGCTCAGATCCAGATGCGGGTGCCTGGGAATAGTGGTGGCGGTGGGTGATGTCATGCCGAGACTGAGATAGGTATTTGATTCATGCAAATATGGAAAGAAATTATTAAAATGTGACGGAGTACCTAGTCAGCCGCATTGACGTAATCCGCAATTGATTGACAATAAAAAGCGGTATTTGCACACAGTCAAGCTCGTCCAGGCTTTGAAGATATAATTCAGTTTGAATGTTTATTTCACCTGTCCACGAGCTATATACATTATACAGAGACTGGAGTAAAGAGAACTGCTATACGCATGGAATGTTTTATGAGATTTACATAAATATTTAGCTCATTACAGTTGTTTGGACTTAAGAGTTAAGACGTGAACTAGAATCCGATTATGTATGTGATACATTTTGTAGCTGAGCTGTTTTGTGTATCCCAAGGAGCATGGGATCGTGACGATTCTCTCAGACGGCATTAATGTCGCGCTTATAACTTAATTAAACAGTTCAATTGTTGAAAGCGGTTTTGAGATTGGACATGAAGCGTGTGTTCCTAAACTGGTTGTCGCTGTTAATAGCTTTGACGAGATTTTGGAGTGAACTTCTATACTCTGTATCGTTTGGCTCTTAGAATTCGTTTTATATAACGCGTGCATCAGCTACTCGATCAAATACGCGTGGTAAGCTATACCCGACCCCAGTTTTCATTTCAGCTACCTGGCATATAGAAAATTTTGAAAGAAAAAATAGAATAATGGGAAATTAAAGCATGAAAGTAAAAGTGACATTGGCATCAATCTGGCGATACTCAGTAACTGTAACTGTTACTACACATCGAATGGACTTATTTGACCTCCGCATAGTATCTAAATCTAACCACCGGATACAGGTTGCAACGAAGCGTCACGCACTTTTACTCGTCTACACCTATTACGAGGCAGACGACAGCTTTGTCATTATGGTCATTAACATTAACCATAGATGGGCACTCGTGGCCATTGTGACTGTTGCCCTTCACTTACTCCTAAAAACGACATAGACATAAAACAGAGGATCCCTGCACCAGTTCACAAGTGCTTCCGCATAGACTTAGACCCTAGCTAACGCAAGCAACAGTTATCCACGTAGGTGTCTGCTTACAAAAGAATAGTGCTTAAAACAGATCTCTGCGCATGCGGAAGCCACTCAAAGACGTGGGTGGTAGATCCGGACGGATGCAAGTCTAAAAACTTAGGTCTTACAAAAGCATTTGCAATGCTTCATTTTCCTGCATTTGGCAAAATTCAAATTAGAGGGTCCATCGACATGCCTTGCTAAGCGCAAGTGTTGAATAGGTAATAAATAAAACAGCCCATTGAAACAGTCGTAAAGGTTCTATCGAGGACGAACCAGACTACAATTTGCAGCAATTTAAATGCAGAACTAACATACATCTGCAAGCATCTCGGGACGCTGATGAAGCGTTATATGTTCGCCTTTCCCGGGAGAAGTATTTAAACAAAAAAACTGTCGATCGTGTGGCAAGGTTTTCAACGAACCTGCCTCAACGTTAATTAACTCCCACAAAGTGTAGGTACTCTTCTGTTGGAAATGATCGCCTGCACGAGTCTCAGATGTCTTTAATGATGGTGACGTGAACAGTGAACTACTTTTACATAGAACTGGGTTTAAAAAAAAAAAATAATTAGGTGGCGCAACAGGCGGGTAGACACCTTAGGCCTAGCTTCTCGCAACCATTCGTTTGTGTGAGTTTCTATTTTTGGGACGAATGGACCTACAATTTTATGCCGAGTCCGAACGGCTGAATTGAGAAGCTTTTTCAGGGCAGCCATACTCTCGGATGTTTGTCAGACGTTCGCGAGAGGTGGCGCAGTAGAAAAAACCTTAAGATGTAATTTTGTGTTTTTCCGGGGATGAGGTTAGGACGCTGAAAAAAACCATTATTGGCCAAGGGCATTTCTCGCGTCCTATGCAGGGTGGGCCATCTAGTGGTTTCTTTTTAAACCATAAGTTATTTTCACGCTGAGAGCTGTTTCCCGCTCGAAATCTTAACAGAAAGTCAGTATTATACCTCCGAAGAACGAAATGAGTCGCTTTACGCTTGAACAAAGTTGGGAAATATTGAAAACTCATTTCCAAAGTGAGTGCTGTGTAGTTTTGGCCGAAGTGAAGCACCCACCGCGCCTGTTCTACGCAAGTTTGTGCAAAAAGTTCGTGAGACTGGTGAACATCACTCATGGTCCCAGTACCTGACTTGGTGTTCCCTCAAATGATTTTTGTAGAAGCTGTAGAGATGACGAAGAGGAGGAAACTGCCCCCTACCTTTTCTGATCCTGCCCTGCTCTTTCTCGGAATAGGAAAATCCATTTAGGAGCTTTCTTCTTCAACGATCCTGGAGACTCAAAATGGTTCTAACAATTAGGCGTGGAGTAATATTTGATCCGGATGGTATCACAATGGACCTAACATTGGTCTAAGTGTGCTGGCGTATGCTAGCAAGCAGCCACTTCAACCTAACCTAAGATATGGTCCCGGTCGTCGTATATTGCGCACAGACGAGCGTTACTAACCTTTGACAATACATCCATTCGGTATCGCAAAGGACCATAATGTCTAAGTTTTCACCTTCCTAATGCAAATAAGCGTTTTATTCATAATTTCAAGTTTACATAAACCCATAATGACCAAAAACGTGTTTGAAAATGTGGACCCCAACCCCGCATCTAAATATTTTCTCCTATCTACCATCAAATCTTCATAAATGTAAAATTCGAGAAACTACTCGTACGTCACTGGTTTTCCTCATCAAAAGTTTGCGCGTCAGTTTTTTTTTATTTAATTGGATAAGGTATCTAAAATTGTTAAAAAAAAAAGATAATAATGAAACTAATGCAAGATGACCAAAGATAAGAATACATAACGTAATACGGAACTACTATTTGGGTAATACCCTAAAATGTATATAGTTAATATTTTTACTCCTTCCACACTATTTCCTCTTTAAAAATGTACTAAAAATTTCCCTATACCCTGATAGAGAGTTTTTCTTAACTTTTCCATTTAAATTTTGTCTCATTTCAGGTCGAGGAGAACCGCCAGTGGGTGTCGGTGATCCCTGTGCCGGATGTAATAAACCAATTTTAGATAAATTTTTATTAAATGTCCTCGAACGAGGATGGCATGCATCATGTGTGCGCTGCTGTGAATGCC
The DNA here is from genome assembly GCA_949372485.1 of Cheilosia soror. Lineage (NCBI taxonomy): Eukaryota > Metazoa > Arthropoda > Insecta > Diptera > Syrphidae > Cheilosia > Cheilosia soror. Next base: position 70,867,317 of record OX443563.1, on the reverse strand, counting down.
TTCAACCGCTTACGGATAAATGTTTTAGTAGAGAATCTAAGTTATATTGTAGGAATGATTTTTTTAGGTAAGTAAATCATAAATTATCTTTTTTAAATAAAATTATTCAATCTGGGTTAGTGCCCAAAGACTTTTGATATAAAAATTCCCACGCTTTGAGGTAGAATTTCCCCATTTTAAATAAATATCTATTCAACTTTCTCACTCACCAAAAAGTAGATGTAGAAGTACAAGACCTATATTTTTTTCAGTTCAGTTTTGAGACGTGTTGTAGATTCGCTTTTCCCGAGAGAACTAAACTTTTTTTTAAACACACAACAGCAATACATCTTGTTGTTTGTTAACAAAGGTTAAAGTTGCGTTATCGAATTTAAAAATTCGTACTTTCCTACCAAACAAATCCAAGCTCATTTCTGATACTGTCTCATTCAAGGCCAGCTTTAGAGTTGCGGATCGTTACAGTTGTCTTAGATTTGTTGGTCGATTTTCACAGTTGATTAAAAATCTTCCAGCGCATAAAATAGAACAACATTTTAAAACAGATGTGACTTTTTTCATATAGATTTAAGTAAATTTATGATTTATGATTATGCAATTTAAGAAATATAAAGGCAAAAGTAACAATATGTTCTCACCTTTTTGAAAAAAAATTTAAATTCTAATTTTTTTCCCTTTAAGAACAGAAATTTCCTCTGACCACTGAAATCAAGCGCCACTATGCAAACAAAAAATCTCCTCTATACCATGATTGGGTTTTGATTTAAATAAAAAAAAATACCCACTCGAGGACGCTGTGTAATTAGCATGTGCCTTGCAAATGACAGGAATGCAAAAAAAAAAAAAAAAAAATCAATCTATCGCGTTCTTTTACACACACAAGAGCACATTGCGCTGTGACATTTTAGTCAATTATATAATCAAAGAGATTGGCATTTGACTTTTTACCTTGTGATGTCAGCATCAGCAACGCAGACGTTTTTTTTTTGACGTTTAGACTTCTTTTGAGATACCATTCACTTTGAATTGAAATGAAATCAAACACACAAAATAAAAGTAGAACGAGAAAATCATCTTCCACTTCGATGGATACGTAGCTGAATTGGTTGTGATTTGTGTGGTTAGATGTGATTTATATATATATACATGTATCTATATCTCCGCCCCCATTAGTCAGTCCATGTTTATACGGTCATGGATAGTATTGAGGATGAACTTAATTAGTTCGAAAGTTTATTGCTGGTGGGTTTTGTTGTCGAAAGATACTTGTATAGTTGCTGTGGATACGGGAGAGAACAATATTAAAAAGACACAGTTGACAACTTTTCAAATGTTATCTGGTACGAAGGACCAAAATGCAAGTCATTTTGGAAAGGTTCTTCCCTAATTTCACCTCTCTTTCGAATTAATTTATAAGGTGTGGTATATCTACTTTTTGATGATGATGATTTTTTTTAAATGTTAAAAAGAAAATACGTTCAAATGTTACAGTTTTTAACAACTCTGTGTTATGATTTGTATACCTACACCAAACCCTGAATGAAGACAATGGCCATTTCATTTATTGAACTCTGTATAATATGGGATATTCCCAATATACATACGTCTAAAAGTCCATATTTAGCTTTAAAGATAATAAATAGCCTTCGCAGTATTATCTGTCGATAATGGGCAAAAGATGTTATCGCCATTATCATATGAGAAATACAAATTTGGCTCACAAGCCATAGTGTACTCGAATACGAATATATCGCTACTGAGATAACTTTCATTCACCTTTATCAGAAGCAAACAATACAAGGTAACTATCTGACGCAGTTCTTTTACACACACAAGTCTCAATTAACTGTTGACACATTTCAGACGAATAAGTGTGGGACATTTTTCTATATACCCTTTGACGTTCGATCGGCAGAGTTAATTCTTGTAGGTCCAAACTATCAACTGGAAAACAGGGTTCTCTGCTAAAACCGAAATTAAAAAATCGCAACTTTGATTTCGATTTTTTTTTGGGGACATAAAATTTGAAAATTGGATTTAATAGCTCAGTGGTATGTTCGACGACTATTGAGCGAGAAGTTCCAGGTTCAAATCCCAAAGGCAGGTTTAAATGGGTGCCCCACGGCCGAATTACATGAGCATTTTGGGTCCATTATGTCAATTTTGGATACCGCGGTTGGCGTCAACCTTAGCTAAGTTTGTGCTGGAGGCGGATCACACATGAGAATGATGAATGGTGATCTGGGCATTTTTTTATACCCTCCACAGGAAGGTATAATGGGTGGGCCAAATACAAGTTTCTTTTTTAAAATGCAATAAAATGAGCAAAATTAAATTTTGTTCCGTGTATTATGGCGTTATTAGTAAGAGCAAACATTCCTATTAATTGTGGAATACAACGTCGTTCTGCCTCGATTCTGTTACTCCAATTTTTCAAGACCTTGTTGATGGTCTCAGCCAGTACCTCACGGATTGCTAAGATGTTATTAGCCTTAAGTGCTTGAATAGTTTCCGGATTGTTGGCATAATATCGATCCTTCACGGTACCCCACAAAAAAGGGGCCAAATCACAGCTCCAAGGCAGCCAATTGACATCGCCATGACGGCTGATAACACGATTCTAGAATTTGGTGCGCAAAAGATCGATTGTGTTGTGGCATGGGATATGTGACATTTCGCGCCATCCTGCATGAACCAGAGATCGTCCAAATCCGTGTCTTTAATTTTGTTGTCCACTAGCATACCAGTCTCAGGAACTTTTTGCATAAACTTGCGTACAGCAGTCGCGGTGGGTGCTTCATTTCGGTCAAAACTTATTTTCAAAAAAGCACAAGTGTTTGGGGTGCCATGAAATAAAGTCTTATGCAAAAAGGTCCAAAACGTAATTTTTGACTTTTTTCGACGAGTTTTGGACTTTATTTCATTTTTAAAAGTGCAATAAAGTCATTGGGCATTATTGCACTCAGCTATTTAAAAGATTTGTGGATTTTATTTCCATATGGACTTTATTGCACTTTTGAAAATGAAATAAAGACCAAAAATAGTTTTATGGCACCGTGTTTGGGCACTCAATTTGGAAATAAGTTTTAAATATTTGCCAACGTTGTTCAAGCGTAAAGCGACTCATTTTATTCCGCGCAGGTATGATACTGACTTTCTGTCAAGATTTCAAGCGGGAAAAAGCTGTCAGTGCAAAATAACCCATGATTTAAAAAGAAACGACTAAATGGCCCACCCTGTACATATTCACTTTGCCATTACATTTGTAACGTCAAGAAGGAGTCACCGGAGACTAAGTATATAATAATCAGAATCAATTTAGTCATTTTCGTCTGACTGTTTAAAACACGATAGCGTCCAAACGAATCGACCTAGGCGAATACAATTTTATGAGAGAAGTTATTTTTAGCGTCGCTCTGACTTGTATGCAGTGGATGTGGATGGCATCAAAGCATCTTCCAGAGCGATTGTAACACTTTTACTTGTTTTTTTTTCTTCTAATATACGCAATTTTTATTATATTTGCGAAGACCGAAGACCGAACTGATCGTCGCTCCCAAACTTTTAACTTTAACATCGAGCTGATTCTTCCTATTATAAAAAGGTCAGTAAATCAGTCGTAATCGTATATGCACGTCGCCTGCATATTCGCAGGCGCACCCGTTTATTTTGACAAATTGCGTTAGCTAAGAATGTAAAGGGCGCATAAATTTGACATATGGTGACTTATGCTAGGTGTCGACTTGAAATTGACAATTGACGTATTTTTATGCCAATTAGAAAATTGGAAAGTGGAAATAGCGAAAAATTGCTTGTCAATGAATTGACAAAAACAGCGTTTGCCAAAAACTGACAAAGAATTTGAATGAAAAGTGGAAATAGCTGAATTGACAAACAAAATGTCACTTTGTCTATAATTGACAGTGAAAATTAATTAGCATTAAGTTCAAAAGTTTATCAAACAACTGACAAACGCTTTTTTGCCAATAATTGACATAAGTGGAAATGAACTCACTTTGCTGTCGTTCAATGACATAAACGCGATAGCTGTGAAACGTTGTGCAAATCCATCTTTTTACGTTCAGAGAATGAGCACACCAGCATAATGACATATGAGCAGTTACTTCAATGGCGGCTATGCGTTTGTACAATGCACAGGCAGTCTGCTATATAAAGCTACTATTTCAGCTTAAATTTCGCATCCTGCGAGAATCTCAATATTATTATGTGAACTTAAGCTAGACTCAAATATGGATTAAAATGCACTAAAGTGCTTTGTTCGAAAATTGTATATTTTTTTAGCTTCCATAATTGTCAAGAGGTATCACTTCAAATGTTCTTTTGTAGAAACTACTTTTTTTGACTTCACAAAAACCTTTTTCCACTCCCTTCCCCATAAATATTCAGTGTACAAAGACGTAGGCCTGCAAGTCCCAGACTATCTTTTTGCCAAATTATATTAGGTAATAGGTATACGATTGGCTAAGAGGTTAAGTCGTGAAAAGGTAGCAGACAAACAGAGTTACATTTGCATTTATAATATTCCTGTGGGTGGTCATAGTAGCCAATTCCTATTGGCTTAAGCTGGATTACTCCCCTGCAATTCTATTCTGGTTCTCACTTATCTATGCCAAAATTCGTGGATTATGTAAACTATTTAGGGCTGTTTGGGTCTGCTCAATTTTCAAAAGAGTGTTCCTATGCCAGGTTTAAGCCGTAAATGTCAACGACATTCCTCGTCGCCGTTCTCTCTCGAATTCATTCACATTCACAGATTGAAAGCCGCGACTATTGATGAGTTATCTTAGAGCGACACTAAGCCATGGCCAATTATGGACGGCTTAACGATTTCTGTTTTCATTGCCGTGTTGCTCATAGTGGATCAGTTTAGTAGAGTCATATAGTAAAGTGGCTAAGGTGTTAGTGTTTAAACTTCTGGTTGAAAGGTTCAAGGTTGAAGTTGAACCCTCGAAATATACTAAAGATTTTTTTAAGAGCATAATTGTCCTAAAAATGTTCGTCTTGTAGTTGCCTCTCTTTGTCCCAAAAATAAAAATCACACAAACTATTTTTACTTCCTATTGCTATAAAAGGGCAAGCATTGTTTTCGCATCTTAAAACTGAATCAGATCTGACATTACGATGATAGGAAAACCAAAAACTTCGATCTGGCAATTCCATCCATCCGTTCTGACACCCAAGAAAGGAGTTTTCAAAAGAGAAATAATTTCCTGGAGGTAGGTATTCACAAACACGCTCCCCCAGCACATTCAACTTTCTTTTGTAATCTCAAAGGCAACTCTTTCTAACGCGGCCGGGCCAGTTTCTGACATTCAAATTTTATACAGATAGGAAAAGCACAAATTAAATTTACAGATTTAAAAATATTTCTTCCTCTTTCCAGGCGATATGGAACAAAATGCAGTGGTTGTGGACAAGGGATAGCACCATCAGACCTAGTGAGAAAGCCTCGAGATAAAGTCTTTCATTTAAATTGCTTTACCTGCTGTATATGTAGAAAACAACTAAGCACAGGGGAACAACTCTACGTGTTAGATGACAATAAATTCATCTGCAAGGATGACTATCTGTTAGGTAAAGCGCCCGGCCATCATTCGTTAAGTGGTAAGTTCTTCCATAATTTCTATACCTAGCACATTTTTAAATGCAACTTGGGGAATTATTAATCACCCCACAACGTGGAAGGTCCAATTACGAGTATGTGTCGATATTTTCAAAATTGAAAGGATAAATGGAACGACAGAGGATGGGAATTGTCTACCTTGTCCAAAAAGTGCCTATACCAAAAATGCTGGGCCATTTCAAAACACATTCGCAGCCATGTTTCGTCCTTTTTTGAGTATATTGTTGAGGTCTATACAAAAGGTTCCTTTCCCTTCATATTTCTTGTTTTGCGACTGTGGTTGGGGTAGCTATCATATTTTATCATCCCACTTACAGGCGCACACAAATGCACACACCGACAGAGCAAACGATGACAATTCCAATACCATTCCACCCCGTACACTGTACAACCGCTCCATGGTTGCCAGAGGTGGTTGGGGGCTGATATAGTATTCCCCCCTCCCAAGGGAATCTTCAACGTTGTCGTCATCAATGGTTATGCTGAATCTCTATATCTACTCAACCAATAGCAGAGATCTTTCGTCGAGATAAAAGACACAAAACTATACCAAAGCCAGGAGCTGGCAGTAGCAACGACACAAAAAAAAGTGCCTTTGTGCCATTGCCAGGGATATCGCCGGTCTCCCTCTTACAGCCATAAATATCCTGGCTATATGCCATATCTAAATGGTGCACATGTATACTTATTATACCGATAGGACACCAAGTCTTTGGAAAAAAAGAACACGACTGCTCTTGGGTGGTGTGGAATGATAAAAAGGGCTCAAGTTATCCAAGTCCAAATGATGCCCTGCTCTCTGTACCGACTTCGGTGCTGTTTTCCATTTTTATCTATATCTATTCAAATTCAAATTCAAAGCTAAAATCGATGCTAGGTAGCAGCCGACAGTATAAAGGCACCACCATCCTGGATTGTAGCTCCCAGGGGGAGTTGTGAGTTGTGTGTATGTATACGCCAGGTACTTTAAGATACTTTTTTCGCTCTCCCCGATTTTTTTCGTTTCATCCTGAAAATCCCCCTTATTTGGCGAGGGGGATGGTGAATAAAAATGGAGTTCGTTTCATTTTTGCTGCTTCTCCACAGAGCGCATGATCCCATAAATTTCACAAATGTATTGGAGCTTTATGTCACGTATACTTTAAGTATACTCTGACAGCACAAAAAAGGTCCTTTCGTGTTCACACTCCCTCACAAAACACACACTCAGCCAGAGAATCAAATTGAAATGGCTGCTGCTGCTGCCATCTCTAGGTGTGGTATATAAGGTGCACAGCATTATGCATGTGTGTTTTTTGGGTGGCGTGGGGTAGTGGAACCGACCCCCTGTCTCTATATACGTAGATTCAAAGTTAATCTGGCAAAATGTTCGTTCATCTTTTGGCCGCCGGTGTGTAGCCAAGAACATTTGTGTGTGCTGCTCCATTTAAAGTGATTTGTTTGAAATTTTTGCCCCAAAATATCGTGTTGTTGGTCTTTAATTGAAGCCTTCTTGCTGTAACATCGTGTGAAATGGGGTGGGTGGACCCCGATCGCTGTGGGCCATTTACTCGTGTATATTTCAACATTTAAAGCGCAACATTTTGCTGAATAATTTACAACGAGCGATTCAATTTATATAGATAGACGTTTGCTTTAATGTTTTCGTATTAATTTTTAGCGGGCCGGGCCGGGTTTTTGTTGAATAAATTTTTGAAAAAATAATATTTTATTTCCGCGGCGGACATTGAATTAAAATGCACACAATCGAGTTGTGGATGAGGTCTATTTGGCATTCCAGAGGCTGACGAGCACCAAGTTTGATTGGAAAATTTGCACTTTAATGATGGTTTTGCAGAAATGAAAATACAAAATGCGGTATACCGGTTGTGTTTTTGTTTTGCACAAAACCGCATACATTTGGGAATGGAATATGAATTTAAATTTAAATTCCAAATGGAAAAAAATTGTGCTCCTGATGGAGTCTCGAAAGTATTCGCTCTATCACAATTGGTGGCCTTTTAAAATTTTAAAACTGTCGGCGCGTGTTAAATGTGTTTTGTTTTAAAGGGAATCCTGAAGAAAAACTCTGATATTTTTTGTCCGCCTTTTATGTCCGGTCATAAACAAACACACTAACGACTACACCATGGCCAACACCAAATATGGTTTTCGATGTCTAGCTTGCAATTTATGCATCAATGCAAAATGTTTCTGTAACCATTTCCCTATACTGTTTTTCTCGTGTCCTTCATATTGGCATCGGCAGCTTTCTGTGCCCTGGCCAAATTTTGCGCCAAATTAGTAAAACATTTTTCCAAACATTGGAAAGACATTTTCATGTTTAGAAATATCTATTATGGAACTAACGCAATTTCTACGTCTTGTTCGCAAATGTGCGAAATGTAAATCAACACACTGATTGACTTTTCAATTCATTAAAAGGGTTAACGTTGTGCGTCTATCGGTTTGGATCACATTGATCAAACAATTATTGTTCTTGATTGAAATGAGAGCTAAATGTTACAACGACAAGCGTAAATTGGCCACACTATTAAAATGTTAAAACAGTCAGTGAACGCCGAAGCTCTTTTAAGTTTTCTTTATATTCTTGAAAAGGGTCTAAAAAGCAAAAAAATCATTTCACAGCATAAAATACCTACTTTATAATAATAGATATAAAAAATATTGTTTTCAAACTCCATTAGACAAGTGAAAACTTGAGTGAAAACAGTATTGGTTTTGACTCACTTTTGACGCTCACTGTATATTTTTATCGACTTCAGTTTAGACAGTTGGCGAATTTCAGTCATCGAACGAATTTTTGGCTAATTTGTGTAACGCGAATTAAATAATGTGGATTGCGAATAAAGTTTGACAATTCGCGTCAAGGTGGTTTTCGTTTTCTGCCAAAAAATTTTGAACTCGATTTTTCGTTATTTAAACTGTTTATAAACTTGTGGGATAAATATCCCATTCTTGGAATAATAAAATGTGCAATTTTCTGTTTATAAATGCATTAAAGTGGTTTGTTCGCATTTCATCAATTCGTTCGTTCGCTCTCATGTGCGCGAATGGTCGTTTAGGTTACTCGCGCAGTCAAAGCAACTGCGTTTATATAGACAACGTTCCCTTTGCAGAAGTTATAGCTAAATTCTTAAATGTGATTGGTTTGCTTTTCTTTTTCTGCTAAAACTTTTAGCAGAGTTTGCTAGTTTAGCTGCTGAAAATTCTTTGCTAGACTTCGTTAATTCGAAAAACCTCGTTTCCAATTTGAATCGATATAAATCCATCAAAATCGCACAATCTGTCATGGCATTAATGACAGAAAAAGAGAAAATAGGTAAAATATTGAGTAACGAATAATTTCCCTCTTGGCTGTTAACAATTCAGAGAATTTTTCCCTTATTTACTGATTAATTTGTCAATGATGTAAAAAATTGGCAGACAGTCAAACTTAAAACAAAATATTTCATACGGGTTGTTTGGTTGTTAGGGATTCCTCAATTCGTTCATTTTGTTTTATTACAAAGTCATTCTATTAAGAAAATATGTTTTTTTTTACCGATTGCTCGAGGAAACAGTCAGTTAACGTCATATTACAGATTAATGATAGCTAGTATTACGTCATCAGTTCTGGAAAGACGTATGCAAATAAAACGGTAATTTATTTCAAAGTTAGTAATTTATATTTCTCTGCTTATATGAAATATGTCAAATGCATCTGGCATCTAGAATGACAGCTGGTTTTTGCCTTGCCAATTTGCAACACAGTGAGCGTTGAAAGTCAGTGAACACCAATGCGCTGTCTTAGTTTTGTCATTGGAGTTTGGAGAGAATTTTCATAGGTATACAGTTAGCGTCAAAAGTGAGTGAACACCGATGTTCTTTAATGGCTTGAAACATATCTAAAAAAAACAATAATCTGTAAAAACTTTGATAACAAAATAACATTAACAAAACATATTTCATTTCGGTACTTACAACCAGCGTGAGTTTAGCAGGTGATGGCCATAGTGAACATTGCGCCGGTTTTTTCTTCAGTCATGTCTTAAATCAATTGCTTCCAAATTAAAAGATTATCCAGAGAAAATATTTTAATATTGCCGTATGAGAAACGAACCTTCAGTACGAGTACATTATATCGAAAAATCAAAATATGTAGAATAAAAAAACACAAACACAACCCTTGAAAGGTGTTTACCGGCGGCGGCGGCGTCATCAAGAATTAAAAATGTATTCTCGTAAAAGCTGCTACGGGCTGGTTAAAGCTTGTTAAAGCCGAAAGCGTGTTCACTATGGACGCGCCCATTATTCGCCACCTTTATATTTAACCAGCGTGAACCAGGGGCTGGAAAGTGATAAAGCGTGAAGCAGAAGCTGGTTCAATATGGACGAACCTTAGGCCGTTAGCTGGCCCATTGTGCATGCATACCACTTTGGGAAATGATTACTTTTCTAGCTACTCATGCTATAGCCATTGGATGTCATTTATAAAAGCTAAGAATGTGAGTTTGACAGCCCTCGTGTTTATGTCATTGAACGACACCAACGTCAGTTCATTTCCACTTATGTCAATTGTAGACAAAGTGGCATTTTGTTTGACAATTCAGCTATTTCCACTTGTCCAGTGGTTTCTTTGTCAGTTATTGACAAACGCTGTTAGTCAATTCATTGACAAGCAATTTTTCGCTATTTCCACTTGCCAATTTTTTAATTGGCATAAAAATACGTCAATTGTCAATTTCAAATCGACAAGTGGAAACCCAGCATTAGATTTTGTTTTGCTGGATATTAGGGATTTAATACCCGGCGCCAACTCCCTCCAGTATCTTGAAACCGTCTGTGAACATTTTTTGGTGAGTCCCATGGTTTCTGTCTGGTATTTCATGTGTGAAGCCTTTTTCGAAGTTTATTTTCATAGGGAGGTAATCGGTAGTAATGGGCAATGGGATAATCTGTCTAGAAGGATGCTTGCATGTCCAGTCGATTGTCTTCTCCAGTGCTTCACTCACTCTTGACGCTATACTATACGTCATCCTTTATAGATCTTGCACTTAGAACTTCATCCAGTTGGTCCAAAACCAATTATTGATGTTTGTGCAGTCATTTGTAATGGCAATTGTGGCAGAATAAAAACATAAGACTGCTGCTCTTTTGATATTTTATGTATTTGTGTGCTCCCTATACATAATTATATGCCTCGAAACTAATATAGAGCCGAACGGCCTCTCTGTTTAACAGATGCCTGCATCTCTATCTTTGTCTTCGTGGTTTTGTAAAATGCGCTACTGCGCAGTGGTTAGTGTGCTGGACTACTTTGCGAGGGATCCCAAGTTCGATCCCCGGAAAACACAAATTACATCTTAAAAAGTTTTTTCTACTGCGCCACCTCTCGCGAACGTCTGACAAACATCCGAGAGTATGACTGTCATGAAAAAGCTTCTCAATTCAGCCGTTCGGACCCGGCATAAAATTGTAGGTCCCTTCTATTCGTCCCAAAAATAGAAACTCACACATAACGAATGGTTGCGAGAAGCTAGGCCTTGGGTAACACCCGCCTGTTGCGCCACCTATTTAATTATTTTTTAGTTTTTAAAATCATAAACTAACATTAACGACATCTGTGATTTAGTCACAAATCATATTTTCCACCTTTCTTAGTTTTATTGAAACAAATACTCATTTTGAATGGGTAAATGCGAGGAGTAACAACTTTTCTTATTCAATTTAAGGAGCAGCCCCTTACCAATTTCTGCTGTCGAATTTTTCTTTGATGTGCTGTCAAACAAACATTTCGATTGGAATTTCAGCTATTTCGAACTATACACCACTATATAGTTCATTAGCTAATTCATTTGAGCGTTTGGTTTGAAACGTTGAATTCCGCATTTCACCGAAGCAATAATAATATTAAAGCGTAAAATGTGATATTTGAGTGACTAATCAGTCATCAGCACTTAGTGCGTGGAAGTAGAAAAAAAGACATAAAATACAAAATATTATCATATGCGAGCTTTTATGACTGATTGTGGCCTCTTCAAAAGGTACAATTTCAAAGGTTTGCACATTGTAGGTAGGTGCTGCCAGTGTACCTATACGAAAACCTCACAAAATCAGGAGATCACGTAAAGTGAAAACGATTTATCGATCTACTGTTTCGATAATAGCAGTCTCTGTCTATTGTCATAGATATGATATAGACAGGTATAGTGAAAACGAAAGCGGGTTTCGTATTTTACAGAATCCCACCCCAGATTCACTTTCTGGAGGGTTTTTGTAACATTTTTATATTTTCTATTCAGAACTAACCAAAGAAGTTCCGCTTTCAGACTTCAGAGTGGTAAGTGCAACATTCCAGAGATGATTTTGAGATTTTACAACGTTTGTTTGTAAAAAATAAATCACTTAAATTGGTACATTCTTAATCCATTTTAAATCAGTCATTAAATGAATTAAATTTCATCATACAAACAAATTATCATCATAATAATACAAACAAAGTTCTAAAATCTTAAATAAAAATTAAACTAAACTTTTCAACACCTACCTAAAAAAATGTATCTAGCGCAACTTTCTCGCTGAGATTTTTACTGCCAGTAAAGCCGTAAAAAAAATAAAAACTTAATTTAACGATGTTCAAAGAAATAAATAAAAGGAAACGTTTTAGATAAGCAAACAACAAAACAAATGCTGTTGATAAAAAAATTGCTACTGGAAGTGAGCAATAGGTTCATTTTTTTTTTTTTTTTTTGTCCCATTTCGGACTTGGGTACAGGTACACGACACCCATCCCACATAGGTAGCAGCAGAGCAAGAGCTGTCCGTTTTGCTATTCCAAAATAACATCGATTCCAATCATAACGACTCAGTGGTTGGTAGCTACCTCAAATGAAAAACCTTAAAACACAAACACTTGGGTGAGGTCATTAAAAAAGTAGAAAACAACTGCCGAAGCCGAAGCTTTTATCAGAGCCGCACAAGTGAAGCGCAACACCATAACTAATTTTTTTTATTTTTTTTTTCCTGTTTGTTTGTTGTTGGCCTTAGTGTGGTATGTTATTGGGGTTTCTGATATTTGGTGAGTTTTCCTAGAAACGCAACTGCGTGATTGGGAATTAGAAACAGTTGCAGTCAGGTGCATTTTATGTGTCATGCTGAAGTTTTTAGATTAGGTGCACTTTTACACTTGGGGGCTTTTCATCTAATGAGATGATAGCGTCGCCTGATTGTTAATTGCAACCCATTTAGGGTAAATGTTAACTTAATAGGTTTTAAGATGAGATAAGGAGCAATTGTATTTTGAAAGCATCACAAGGTAGATTCGTGAATGTGATGTTTACAGTAGCCTTTTAGACCTGGGTCGAAAAAAAAAACTTTAAAATGTTGTGCATCGTTTATTCGATAAACGAATTCTTTAAGCTACGATTACAGATGCCATGAAACGTCTTCGTTGTTGAATACTGACGTCACAAACATTTAGCTACTCGTCATCACGTGTTATTAAAATACGCTTTATTTTCACAACAAAAAACGTACTGAACGCGACATACCTATATGACACTGTCCCAACAGCATTAAATGCGATAACACAGTCATTGAAATCAGTCATTTGGTCGTTCAAGTCGTGTCAATCGTGTCACCGAAACAGATAACACTTTAGGACAAATTCGGACCACTTTATGTCATGGAATGGCACGACTCATGACATTTGTGCTTAGTAGTAGCTAAAGAAACATGGAGGATATAATGCTAATCAAATGGAAATTTCTAGATATTTTAGGGAATTAAAATGCTTTAGGAAACACGATTTGTTTTTCCATCTAATAAGAAATAAGGGTTGCCATAGGTATCGCGATACACCGACTAAGAAGGCCAGTGTCTTCTGATGTTTCTTCTTACCAGCCCCCCTTCCCTTAAGGTAACAATAGATTGCTGATAACAACTTTTTAAATTACACTGACAATGATTGGCATAAGCATAAGAACAGGTTTAAACCTCTCCGTGAAATCGTTGACTAAACGTTTGGCAGCATCAACTACAACAACTGGTCTCGGCCACATGGGCACCATAATAAAAAAAGAGTGGCTTTCATCGTATTGTGTTGCGTTGTCAAATACAGAGATGTACGTGCAAACGGTGCAAATGATTTACTGTCAGTTTGACAAACTGATTTTTTTTTTGACATTTGGATGACTATTATCTGTCAATTACTGTCCTAAAAGTAGTTCTCTTCTATTCGCGTACGTGGTTTAAATAGAAGGCGATCAATATAAACATTTTGCAATCGCATTAAGTCAATACAAGGTTCTTATCAAAAATGACAGAAAAGGGGGAAGTCTTTCAAATAGTAACGAGTAACGCATCTTGACTCGAAGTAGCTCAGAGAATTTTTTTCGACATGTACTGATTTATGAAATGTAAAAAGTTGACAGATAGAGAAAAACATTTTTCGATAAAGAGGGGAAAAATTTGAACAGTAAAAAAGCACTTACTACTAGTAGGTATTTAAATCATTTTTTTCTAGTTTGTGAGATGTTAGTGTTTGACTTGACTCATAAAAGTACTTGAACAGACCTAGTTTCTGTCAATTTGTTTGACAGTCGGTGTGCCACGGTTTGAAAATATTTTTTGAAATACAAATTTCATATCACTAAAAGTGACAGAGACAGTTTTTCAAAGTCTGTGCAGTGGCGATTATAAGGTTTGTTTGACGTGGACCCTGTGGCGCACTAGTGCGACCTGGTTTACCCCTTTCGCGTTCGATATAGCACTGAGTTTGCACTGACAATGAAATCTGTGTTCGAGGTGAGCACTGGGGGCCCTAGTTGAGCACTGAGCTGACCCTATAGGAATTCAGTCAGGGCAAGAGTTCAGTGCTGGATTTGGCTGGCTGTCAATCGTAGCTGTCATTTGGGTGAAATCATATTTTTGTGAATTATTGACTTGTGTAGCAATAGTTAAAAAGAAATGTGTTTTTTAACATTACAATCATTAATTAAACAAATTTAATGTTATTGCTGGTGTTAAATCTGTTTATTACAAAATTTTGTCAGTGACAGGTCTCAGGGTTACATTTCGTGTTCGACATGAAACTGAATTTCTGGGGTTTTTTATGGCAGCCACGAAAATTCACTGACACTTCTCAGTGCGCACTAGGGCTGGCCACATCGAACAAACCTATAAATAACTAGCTGCACCCGGCATATCTCCGTTTTGACCGCAACAGTTGGACTCCCCCAACGCCACCTATCGTAAAATGCGAATAAAGCGAATAAATCGATTTTCCGGAATTTTCTTTTTGCCTAATCCTGAAATACAGCAATAGGAACAAAACAAAAAATCGGCCCACCGCAGACGTTGGTTATTGAGTTGTAACGTCATCGAGTTTCACACCGAAAGGAATTATGTATATACATATATAGAAGATTTTTTAAAACTTAAAAAGTACATCGCATCATCAAAAAATCCTCATCCTTAATTCATCCTCTAGTCATTCATCCATTCACTCATTTTCTATGGCCCGCTTATCCACAAAGTGGGTATAGCTGGTGTAGGTTGTAGACCCTCTATAGCTTTCGATTCTCCGCCATAGGAGAAATTATGGACTTGATCTAATCATCCTGGGTTTACCTATAGAGGCCTGATAGTATACGGATTGCATAGCACGTCTTGGGATTCTGGTTGGGGGCATGCGTTTAACATGACCAAATCACCTGAAGAATGGACCGCTCAGTCTGGAGAAGTAGCAGATCGAAATTGAGCTCCTCAAGTATTCTGAAGGTTTCTAATGCGATCTCTACGGTTTACAGCAGCAATACCTTAAATCTCTGTAAGTCGTATCAGCAAACGGTCCTTATAGAGTCTGCCAATGGTCAAGTTATGCACGCTAACTCTTTTCAAACTTATACCTTCGGTATTTTACAAGTGTCACTGCCTACAGTCAAGTGCCACTATCACATTGACAAACAATAAAGCTTTTGTTTTTAACTCGGCCATTGTCTTGGTGTTGGTTTATCAGTTTTGATTCTGGTTTTCTTTTGGTAGCAATGCTATTTGACACACATTTTTAATTTCAATTCTAAATCGCTATCAAGGCAATATAGCAAAACAAAAAAACGTTAGGTCTACACCACCCTCTAAAAATATCCTTAAACTTCACGGCCTAATCTTATTGTAAGTTAAATTTGGAACTCAATTAAGGGACTCACATGAAAAAACTGATAATAAATAATGTACCTACTAAACACTTTCCTGCGTTATAAAGTTCGTAAAACGTGCAAACGTCTTTAAATTATATCTTCTCCTTCTAAATGTTATTCCAGCATCATATATATCTACACCTACTAACGCTGCAACATTCCGACAAACGACAAACGCACGCACTGACCCAGTCACTTTCCAAAAACACTTTGTATCGCATACAACACAGCATTGCTGTCCATCTATCGCCATTTGGGAACAACAAAAAAAGAAAACTTCCTGCTACCATACGCCATTAAAATCTGTCGTAACTTTTACTGCGTGTCCAGTACTATTGGCCCTCATCATCTATGAAACGTTTATCACCGTATTCAGCGGCGCGGTATGCAGCCAGCACCAATCGTTTGGCTACTTTTTACGATCTCCTCATCATCATCCCGAAAACTTCTGGGTTATAATGCAAAAAAAGAAAGGAAGCTCTTTGAACGATGAGCGTAAAAAAAGTATAAAGATAAAAGAACAACTAAGTATCCGAAAGTATCTACGTATCTTTTCTCGTACGCATGTATACTGGGTTGGCCGCTCTCTTCCTCTTATATTTTCGGGTGCTGTTAAGTGCCGAATTCTGGCTGCTCTTGAGTAGGTATAAACCTATACCCAACGACTAGAATGGAATTTATCACTGTACGAGCAATAAAAGTTGTCCAATAAACATTATCGCTGTATATTCCCAAGAAAGTAACAACAATTGTCTGACGGCGTGTGTCTGTGTATACCTCTGAAAAGCTTTAAAGTTTCCAAATGTCATTTGGTACGGAGAAAAAAAAATGAATAATAATCCTTTTGTATGGTCCGGTCCAGCCAAGCTGCGGTAAACAGAAACAATATGACTTATGACAGACAGGCCGAAGTCATAACTGACTTTGTGGTGACCAACGACCGAACTGGTCATATATTTGGTCCACAAACGAAGCCACTCATGGGTGTGTGCGCACTCGGAAAAAAAAGTGAACGCATTGTAGTGGAGTCATAATTCACCAAGTTATATGAGGATTTTTTGTTTTATTTTGTTGGAGGGACATTTTTCAGAGTCGGAGGTTTTATGTATAATTTTTTTTATTGTTGAACGGTTGCGGGGGACATGACCCACATTGGCCAATTTTTCAGACATAATTTTCACCAAACAATGTAAACGTTTAGAGTGCTCAAATAATTTGTATTTTTTGACACTTGCCTGATGGGGAATGTAAAGCCGATGGCAATTTTGAAAAAAAGGTGTTTTTTTAATGATTTGCAATGGGAATAGGCTTAAGTCGATAATGCTGTACGCACTTAAATTAGGCTCACTTACAACGATAAAATTATGCATAGTATTATAGGTAATCAGCCAAGCAGCCTACATTTCGTAGTAAATTAAAAAAAATGTTCGGACTGTACACGAATCTCTACACAGTTTGCGCTTAAGCTAAGTACGCAGCTCGAGCGAAATTAAATTTAGCTCCTGGCATCAACCCCCAATACCGACGTCTTGGACAGAATGTAACTATAGACAGATATAACTTTGAGGTGGTAAAGGACTTTGTCTACCTAGGCTCCGCTATGAACTTAGACAATGACACCAGCGCTGAGATTCAACGAAGAATAACTCTTGCCAATCGCTGTTTCTTTGGACTAAAAAAGCAATTGAGTAGCAAAGCCCTGTCTCGAACAACTAAAGTGACCATTTATAAGATCCTAATCATCCCAGTCCTTCTTTATGGTGCAGAGGCATGGACTCTATCAAAAGCGGATGAGGTTACTCTTGGTTGCTTTGGGAGGAAAATTCTTCGAGTAATTTTCGGTCCCGTCTGCATAGACGGTGAATGGAGGAGGAGATACAACTATGAACTGTATGTTGAAAATAAATTTCTTAAGCCCAATGCACACGGAGCAACTAGAAAAAAACTAAACATCGTCGTGTTTTTCAACCTTCCCCACCAGCAACAGGTTGGTCTGTTGTTCGCTCATCCTCGACAAACTAGAAACTGAAATTAATAGGCAACCCGACATGCAAATCAACAGACGACTGGTTACAAACTGGTTTTTGTGAATCGCAAACTAGTTTTCCGCCAGTAGCGTCGTGAGCGTCGTCCCATTTGACACTTATGACTCAAAGCAAATTAGTTGCCAATTCGCATCGCTGATCAGTTTTTTTCCAGTTGCTATACGTGTGCATTGGGCCTTATTCTCTTACCTCAGCGCAAACTCTGTATTGATATTGCTGTAGGTACAGAGACAGACATACAGTCCGAGAAGAATGATGTTAAAATTAAGCGCGAAGTGCGTACTCCTAGACAAAAACGCTCAGTTTAACTCGATCTGTGTGAGAATTTTAGGGCAGTTGTTTTGCGTCAACTTTTCGTAGTTTTCTAAAAATGCTTACAACAGTAGTTGAAGGTTAAGCTGTGATTAAATAAAAACAGTGTTTCCTTGAAAGATCCTTGATATTTTGTTAACTTTCGAAGATACAAAACATTTATACCTACAATCTGATGCTTCTTCTTTTCTAGGTACACGTGAAACCCAGCTGGTAACACCTTCCCCTGAACACCTTTCCAATCTCTAAGAATAACAACCCAAAAGTCGGATCTAACTAAAAAAAAAACCTAGTTCCACTGTCTTAAATTTCCTTCCTCGTCCTGACATCGATACATTTTCATTTCATTACATTACAGTCTGTTACCTTCCTTCCGACTTTCCAAATGTTTTACTTTCCTTTCCTGATGTTATTATTGTTCTTGTTGTTGATATGTTTTTACGTACAATACCCTCAAGGATTATCGTTACCATTGCACAATGAAAGGGAAAACTGTGTAAATTTAATCGTGAAACCGATACCCTATCCCACAAGTTAAAAATAAAAATAAAAATCGGTCCAAACCACCACGATGATGGAAGTCCATCAGCAAACGGCTATTTCCATTCTTTTCCCAACACCCCTTGTATTTTTCTTTCATCGTTTCGATTGTTTATCCAGAATAAGGTTAACATAACACAAAAGGATCAACGAAAAGTGAGAGAAGAGAGCAATATTCCACAATCAAAAGGATACAGGTCTTCGCCAGTGTTTATACTCGTATAGTTTTTAAACGAAACAGCTGGGGGCTTCAAACGTATACACCGATTGGAATCCATTTAACTTGTGGTGAAGGATTCCATTGTCCACATTGGTTTCACAAGGTATAACAACAATACGAATGCATCTACTCACACAAAGCCATCGCAAAAAAAAAGAGGCTTATCTCGAAGTGACACTCGTGAACCACAATATAAGGCCCAACCAACCACCGAACCGCTTTATACCATCCATTCAGCGTTTCAGGGAAAATCGCGATAAGGTAATGTTTACGGACGAACGCGCTCACTCTCCTGCTCTTCGAGTTTACAATAATCCAAGACCAATCCCACTTCTGCACTCTTTTTCTATATATAAACTAAACGTGCTTTTGGTTATTCATTCAGTCATCCATCCATAATTCCATCACCCAGCAAAGAGTGTGTATACGTTACCTTCTTAAACCACATAAATTAACCTCGGTAAGGGGAGAAATATGCGGAGGTGAACCCTCAAGTTGGGCTGATGTTGATGGCTGATTGTCTTAAGCGGTCTTTAGGCTTGCGATTGCGAGTTTTGGCATTCAGCCTTTGGCTGTTTGTACAGTGTTTGAGAGATGCTTCTGTTGTTGCACACCGAATGGCGATATTCCGCAAAATGAAACATGAAATGAAAACAGACCTCAAGCACAATGATGGTATAAAGGGATGGCGCGATGGCAATGTGAGTGTGCTTAGTCAAAGAGAGCTTTTTCATTTTCTCTAATATAATATAAAAGTTCGCACATTCGTTACAAAGTAGCTGTCAATTGATACTTTTTTGACAGCCGATTGCTAGAGCTGTCAAAGTCCATTGAAGTTAAGTTTGGTTCATTTGTACATTATTCGCTTCTTCCGTCTGACAGTGCGCAGCCAAAGTAAAAACTATATCATTCATGATTTTAGGGTCGGTCGTCCATTTGCACATTATTCGGTACTTCTGTTTGACAACCGATTGTCAGAGCAGTTGAAATAAATAATCACCCTAATTCTGAGATTCGAATCGAAAGTCATTCGATTGCAGCCAACCGATATTCCAACTTTCGATTTCGATGGATATTCGTATTTTGTTCATTTCTCCCCACATTCTCAGTTTCGAGTGGATCCAGTTAAATGTCAAATTTTATTCGAACGAAAATATATGGTCGAAAGTGTAGTATCGGCACTGTGCGATGCTATATAAAATGCAAAACAATGAAAACAAAGTCGCACTTATAAAATAAAAATACGGAAAATAGAAGTCAATTGATAGAAAAATATAGAGCAATCGGCTATGAAATATTGGGTCTCTACAGAAAGTTCTATTTCTTCAATATTGCTTTTGCATAAATCGAAATACATTGTGCCTTACCAACAATCAAATTTAGTCTCGACTTTAATGCAAAAGTCGAAACTAAAAAATATTGCGTACCAATAACCACTTTATCCTGGAGTTAACCCTAATGTCGACTCTAACTTTCGATCCTGAGAAAGTCGTGTCTAACTCATGGTTTAAGTATAAGTGTCATCTTTAGTGTCATTCAAAGGTGGACTGTCAGTTTTCCAGCCGAATAATTTTTATTTTTCATTTAAAATTCTTTAATAAGTAATTTTATGATTTAATTTGATGTGATTGTTTTATATAAAATAAATTTAGCAGTGGCCTGTGAAATAGTGAATTTTTATTTTCCTTAAATAAATAATTGACAAATATTTGTCAAGCAAGCCTAATAGTTTCTTTTATTTCGTGGTTTTGTTTTGTAAGGTGTGAAAATGTTTACCCAAGCCAAAAATGTGTTTTGTACATTTCATTATGCGACCAGAAATCTCTGCTCAATTTATTTCCGATGATGTATTTATATTTGCGTCCTGACTCCTTATACCTAACAAGAAATTGTGTGAAATAATTGCATTTCAGCAAAAAAAAATTGAAAAGCTGATTTGGCTCGAATAAATCTGACAATTTGGCCAAATTCGTACAAGATTTGACATCAATTGTACTAGAATTTGTACTAAAGTCATGTTTAGTAAACCCTTCGATTAAATTGGTTATTGGTAGGGCAAAATTAAAAGTCGAAACTAAAGTTAGTTTCGAAATTAGTAAAACTCGAGTTTAGTGATTGTTTATTGGTAAGGCCCATTATGTTGCTTACTTTTATCACAAAATGTATACACAAAACATATAGAATTAAAAAGAAAGCGAAAAAAATCAAAATGACAGTAATCGCAGGTGGCAATCAAAATGGACACAACACATATTTAAATGCTGTCTTTATTAAGGGAAACTTCCAACAAACGGAATACCAAATGCGAACCTATATTTTGTTGGTCGCAAAGTTGATTAGATTTGTTTCGTAGTATTTTTCGGTTAAATTTTATTGTTTCTCCTCCAAAAATACATAAATGCCATCTTTACTCGACTTAAAACCAACAACAATTGAGAATCTGACAGGTAAATTTTTATACAGCTAATTTTGAAAATAAAATTCATTCAATGAAATCATTCGATAATGAACTTCTTTCCTCGAGGGAAACTTAAAATGCGAGAAGTTCATTCGAGTAAAAGTTTTGAATTCGCGAGGAATATGCGATTCGATCGAATCTCAGAATAAGCGTGGCTGTCATGATATCGGATATCGGACATTATTCTCTAAATTTTTCTTTGACAGACCATTATTTCTAGATTCTAGAGCTATCAAAGTAAAAACTCTCACCCGTGATCTATCAAACTGATGTTCAGCTTGGTTCAGCTTGATTCTTTTGATAGGTTCTAAATAGTGGTCTCGATATTTTATCTTCACACTTATGTCGATGGAAGAGTTCCTTCAATACTTCTAAGTTATAGTTGTCTAAAGGTATTGGCCGAAACGTCAGTATTCCTAGACTTTATTTTCTCTTAAAACAACAACTTTTAGGTAAATCGAACTTACAACTTCTCAACAGGGCCATGCGATGCTTGCAGATATGTTTTACTTCTATAACTTATAGTCTTCTTAAAGAAGCGACTTCCAACGTTTGCTTGTCCGACAACTAGACCCATTTTAGAAACGTCTGATTCGATATTGACGAAGGTCGTCTGCCTTACTACAACTAGTTGTGCGTATTTGTAAAAAATAAAATAATGTCCGGCACATTGACCTAGGAATTAATCACGATTTTCTCTACGCAGTGCGTCGACCTGTCTACAATTTAGCTAGAGTATTGAAGTTCTGCGTTGTATATTCTTCCACTTTTGTGAAACAGTGAGCGTTTTGAATCGTCTTCTTCTTCTCTCATCAAACAGCTCATCCCAATTCATCATATCAAATGGGTTCCTAAAATCTATACTGCGGGTGGCTATGTATCTGGTGCTGGCATAATGTGAAAATACCGTCGACTTTTGCCGCATTCTTATTTGACTTAAGCCCAATTATGTATGACCGCTTCAACTTCAGTCCAGTCAGTCATGTGGTTGTACTCCACGTTGAGACTGTCAGACAGCCTTGACAGCGAGATTTTGGCTTCAGTTGAGTCCGTAGAAATAGTTATTCCGTACGTTTGATATTAACTGCTTCTGTAGTATTGTACAATCGTTTTTTGAACTTGCAGGCTCCGGTATCGGGACCGAAATTGTAGTATTTACCCGTTTGTAGAAAATTAAAATCTCTTGTAATAAGATCTTGTCATCCCTTCGATCTCACGGTTCTTATGATTCTCTTTTTATTTTCGTCTGAGTAAGAATAGGTTAGGTATCTGGCCACGGATAAGTCGGCGCTGACAAAGATCCTGTTAAACTTCAGTAGAACACACATCGGAATTCTTGTCGGAGTACTAACAGGCCACTGTGTACTAGGAAGACATGGCGCACCCGCAAGGCTTGAAGTTACCCGCTAATGACTTTTGTCCCCGTTGCATCGATAAGGAAGAAGAGGAAACACCGTTCCGCCTACTACGTAACTGCCCGGCGCTATCCTCGATTAGAAGCAAACTCTAGGAGAGTACCTACTTTTTCGGGGAGCTAGATGATACTGCCGAAACGGATATCAGCAAAATACGGACATTTCTCCAAAATTCGAAATGGTTCCAAGAGTAGCGGAAATTACCGACTCGCAATGGACCTTATCTGGTCTAAAGGTGCTAGTACACGATATGTAGCACGCCTCATATATATGTGGCTCGGACGTCAACAGAGAGTAAACAAAGAGAGCTTGTACACGTCATGTACCCATTGGGACCATTCGCTGACGTCAAAATGACGTCAGTGCTACATATATATGAGGCGTGCTACATATCGTGTACTAGCACCTTAAGTGGATTACTCCGTATGCAATGGATAATTGCCATTCCCACCTAATCTATCCTAACCTATGAGTAGGTACGTCTCTTTTTTTTTTGCTGCTTAGAGAGCTAAAGAGCAGTTTTAGTTTTCGCAGCACCGCTTTATAAACAGGCGTTCTGTGTCTGTCTGAGTTTAAGTATTATATTCAGCAGCAAGCTATCTTCGGGTATTGTTTACTCGAACTCGTAGATTTTTGGCGAAAAGCTTATAGAAACACTAAATGCACGGAAAGTCTTTATTTTCTGTGGGACTTGAGCACAAATGAAGATTTAGCAAAAAAAAAGATCATTTTAAGAAATTATTTATTTTTAACTTCCTATATTGACATTGATATAAGCTGTCGCTGTCATACTCTCCCACGGAAGTTATCCTTATCCTTATTAATTGTTATAATGTAGATACATAACTGTAGGACTTATTAGAATTCGCTATAATGCTTCTAAACAGCGGTATAGTTAGGCAGTTATAAGTATTTATTTTTCAGCTTATGCTGCTTCTATACAACTCAGTTATAGTTTTTCTAAATAAGGTTTTTGCGTTTAAAGTTACTAGTGTATAAAGTTTATAAATAAGGCTGAAATAGTTTAAGAACAATTTTTTGAAAATAGAAAACACAGATGTGAGCAATTTGTTGTTTTGTTTGTTTGTGGTGAATGACGTGCTGAATTTCATAAAAGGTGCGTTCGACATTATTTTTATAACGACTCTCTATGGTAGGTATTTAAATGATTAATAATACATTTTGTAAATTATCTCTTGATTTACGAAAAGGTTTAACTAAAACTAGTACTTTCTACCGAATCTGCCAATGTCCAGTCCCAGTTTTGACTCTCTGCAAGTCCCAACTATAGGATCCCAGCAAACCATTCAGACAAAGCTCTTCCCAGAACCCTATGCGCATAACTCTTATGAATTGATAAAACTCCACGCACCATCCTAGTCAGCAGGTCCCAGAAGTCGTAGTCGTATAGCCCCATTTAAATTGTCTTAAAACAAATTTTTATATCACCGAATAAATTATGTACGAATGGTCTTCTCTCAATGAAATGTGTCGGCATATATGAACCCATTATCTGGGGAAAAATAAATTACAATTGTTCATCGTTATAGCTGTTTTAGCGTTCAGCCGCCGCCGCCGCTCCTTGACCAGAGCAAAAATACCCGTTTATAGTTGGCA
Source organism: Cheilosia soror (assembly GCA_949372485.1). NCBI lineage: Eukaryota > Metazoa > Arthropoda > Insecta > Diptera > Syrphidae > Cheilosia > Cheilosia soror. The sequence goes on along the minus strand of OX443563.1, from coordinate 70,842,888 downwards.
CATTAGCATGATCCACATATACGCGGATATATTGGCCGTGGTGTCTGTGTGGTATGTGACGGGGTGCTCTGCAGGTATACCCATTGATCGATCCCGCTCCAGCCAGATGAGAAACCATTCTGCCCACTAAAAATTGTACTAATCACCTGACCCCCAGTGGAGAGGCCCCGACACAGCGGGACACACTCGAAAGATGCACGCAAAGATGCGAATCATATTCGCACTGATGCGCGCCCGCGTCTCAGCGTCGACATTTTGTGTAAATGATATATGCAATGTTTTGGAACTATTTCTGGAACCCACTGACAGATGGACACTGCTTCTGACACCTGACCTGTGTTTGGGTTTGCTGGCAAAATTTCTGTTGCCATATGTTTGTAAATGCTTTGCGGATACAGATTAACCTTTTCTAGGATAATTATAATAACCGCATTATAATACGAGGCCAAAAAGGGTAAGGTGCGCATGGAGATCTGCCAACACAGGACCTCACATTCACACGCACACAGACACATTTATGGATAATGTTGGGAATTGAAAAACGATGATCGCATTCAAGATCAACGTAATTCGCTTTGTTGACTTTGAACGCGCGTTTGGAAGAGATGGATGTGGGAACGTTGTAAGTAATTGACTTGGGTACACCACACTACCTGAGACATCGGCCCCGGCCCACGCTCGACTTCAATTGTCAAGGGATTTGCGATATACATAGATACCTCGCAGACTGAGGTTGATCTTTTTGTTGTCGCTGATTCCGTTGGATTAGGTTTATTTTCTCGTGAACAATGTGTTGAGTCTGTCTCTGTATATATATGCGAATGGGATTGTGATGAGGAAACGGGATTACTAAATGGCTATGTCACTTTAATCCCGGAGATAAGAGTTTTCCGCTTGGTTTTTGGTTTTTATTTGAAAATGGGATAAGTGCGGGCGCGCACGTTCTGTATGTTGATGACTTTTGTTACCAGATTATGATGAGGAGGGATAAGCTTTTCGACATCGATTCATTGACTATACAAGATTTAGATAGTGCAGTAGTGGTCGTGTGAATTTCAATCAGCTTATATTTGAATTAGAAAAGGAAGTTTGGTCGAATGATGTTTGCATATATGAAATTGAATTGATTGATAACAAAAATGCGATAAGGGAAAGTTGAAGTACAAAGTATGTTCTTATCAATGTTAGGAAAGAGATCCTGAAAATATTTTTTTATCAAATGGTGAGAGCTCTAGAAAAAATGGCAGAATGTGCTAGAGTTTGACATTAACGCGACCACTGGTCAGGTCAACTGGTAAACTATCAACTGTCATATTTCAAGAGTCAATCTTTTTACTACATACTTATTATAGGTATGTTCGTTAGCTCATACTCAAGTTCGCCGTGATGCTCCAATCAAAACTATGAACATTCGAACTAATGTCGTTTTCGGTTGGTCGTCCAGAACCGTCCGGAAGAACTATCCGCGATTCTAAATTCAAATCCAGAAGCAAATTTCTCTTCTTTTCAGTAGAAGAACTGTCAGTTGAGTGCCAATCGAACGGTTTCAGAAGCGTTCTGATTGCTTCCGGACGGTCCTGGACGACCAACCGAAAACGACATAAATTAGTAGCATTTGACAGCAGTAACGGCAGTCACCGAAATTAGTCCCTCAAAGTCATACTTCTCCGATTCCAATCATCGGTAAAAATGCGCTGCGCTTTTCGAAACATGTCAAAAGTCATTCTTGTGTAATTATGCGGCTATCCGTAAGAATCCCTCGACAAAAGTCAAATCTCTGTCGGATTCTTCAAAGCACAGCGCAGACCTTATTTCCAGCAAATTAAGTCCACAACAGAGTTCCCTGCCGACATTCCATTCAAGACAGTTGAATATGTCAAAAACAGATTCCCGTCGGCAAAACATAAAAACACACAACCACCCTCAACTCAACCAACAGCAATTGTATGAAACTGTGGAACCCTCTCATTAAACGAAAAAATCGATGCTATAAAGATTTTCATCCTCCGGGAGCTGGAGAGCCTGAGAGCCTTGGAGAGCATGGAAATTATAGGAGAATTGTGATTTATGGTCTTCATTCTGCCCGAAATGGGTTCATGAACTCTCTTCAAGTAAAGTTTTCTTTAAATTCCCCCAAACTGATGAGGGTGACTAAACTCGAATACCCTATTCTAAGGAATTCGCAACGCTGCTGCTGCTCCTGGCAGGATATACAAATGGAAGAAGGAGCACAACTTTTATTGTTATGTTTGGTATTTTGTAATTGTTATTAGGTTGAAAGGTGGAAGTTTATTGTCTTGCACGCAACCAACATCAAACCAAAACCCTCCTTCTTGACGGCACAAGTGTATACACGAGGTAGGATTGTATATTCAATCATGACACCACAGAAAAATCGACATCTCGGACTTTACTCTTGGATGTATATACCTATAGCATGTCGAGGTCGAAGGGTATATCGTATTAGATAGACTCGGCCCGTTCTAATTTAGTGTGCGCATTGTACTAGCGCGTATACAGGGGGTAGGAGTTCTTCCACATAATCAACTCCCGGGAATGTTGCTTCTGGTTCTGACATCAATTCTCCACATCGACCAGCCATATACTCGTAGTCCCATAGTCACCCATTTTTGCCCTATAGAGAGAAAAAGAGGAATTACCTGCTCGTTCGTGTGTGAAATTCCGTGCAGAATTCATGATAACATCCGTGACGTCGGAGGAATGGCATTTTGTGTTTTTTTGGGGAGCGAACAAGAATGAAAAACAGCACAAGTGGCAAAACGCAGAAGCATGCAACTGATATCAGTTCGTCGTGGAAACGGCTGATTTTCGTTTTAATTTTCTGTCAAGGAAGTACGGTGTGCGGTAATTGTTGTATAGCTCTAAACTGTGTAACGGCGATGAGAATACCAGGCCAAGGGCTATGGGTTCAATGTTCTCCTTCTGGCGAATATCTACTCGTTTTGACTTCCAGTACCTCTACAATATAAGTACATACAAAAACAAAGTAAAAAATTAAACTCTTAAACAACGCTGAGGTACGTTTTGACGTTCAAAACACTGCAACATCTGACAGCTGGCTAATGTGATGAGTCTGAGTTTTTTATTTACCTATACATTGAACACTGATCTTTTTTTTAAGAGGATAAAGTCAAACATTTCTTAACTATGAGTAGATTTGGAACTAAGATGACAAATCCATGAGAAATCCAGTTGACATATGCATACCTTTGATGTATAGTTAAAGTTAACGTTTACGACCAATTTAGCATAAATGACTTTCATTATACATTTCATACATAAGCTGGCTAAACTTTATCGTAATGTGCTATAAATTCTGCAAGCCATAATGTCATGTGTAAAAATGATATAGAAAGATAGACATATTGTAACATCTGCGGGCTCTGCAGACCTAAACAAAATCTAGAAGTGTAAAGAAGAGTAAACCTGTCAATGTGACAGGTTGGTGAATGTCAATGCTTTTGACATTTCCACGTTCAGCACGCTATTTATGCTTCTATACGTTATTTTGTTTGATATAATTGGCACAATGACATTCAGCGCTGAATGCGCTCATTTTCTTTTCGTCTTTTTATCTACAGCCATCGGTACAATTGTGATCGCCCTTATATGTACAGAATTTTTAACGATGATTGTCTAACAGTGAAAGTCGATGGTATTAGTTATAATTAACATAATATAATATAATTTAAATCTGTTAAGTTGTGCGATTCGTTAGTAGATTTATTTCTTGTCAAAATAATTATGCCGATGAGTGTGGGCATTGTTGTCCAGGTCCAGTGTACAGCAAATCAACATCAATCGTTACTTTGACAATCTAGATGCGCACACTTTGGTCAAATCATCTAATCGGTTGTTGTCACCAAGAGGCGTTTTTCCTTTTTAGTTGAGAGCTGAGCTCTGCATAGAGTGTGCTCAGATCGTTCTGATTTGTTTATGAAACACACTTGAGCACATAGCTGTCATAAGGTTATTAATTTAATTTATGAATTGTTATCTATTTATTTGGGTTACCTTCTGTGCCAGAACAACAGGCTCATCTGCCATTTAAACTATTTTTTTAACTTGTTTTTTTTTTCTGTCAAATCTGACTGTAAAGGGTGGGCCAAATACAAGTTTCTTTTTAAAAATGCAATAAAATGAACAAAATTAAATTTTGTTCATGTATTATGGCTTTATTAGTAAGAGCAAACATTCCCATTAATTATGGAACACAATGTCGTTCAAGTGGCTGCTTCGACTGGCTTCGCAATAGCGCTTGTCTGTCACTCCCATTTTCCAAGACCTTGTTGATGGTTTCACGTTGTAGCTCACGGTTTGCTTAGATGATATTGGCCTTAAGTGCTAAATCGTTTCTTCACGTCCTTCACGGTTCCCCACAAAAAAAATCCAAAGGGGTCAAATCGCAGCTCCGATTGATACCGCCAAGACGTCTTATAACACGATTTGGGAATTTGGTGCGCAAAAGATCGATTGTGGCATGGCGCGCCATCCTGCATGAACCAGAGGCTGTCTAAGTCCATGTCTTTAATTTCAGTAAAAAAAGAAGTCGGTTAACATGGCTCTGTAACGCCCACCGTTGACCGAAACGTTGTTCCCAGTCTCATTTTCGAAGAAAAATGGTCCAATGATGACACCACTGTCACTCATTGTCGATGCATTGGCTTCTCGACAATAGCGTGCGCGTTTTTCCGAGCCCCAGATGCGGCAATTTTGTTTGTTAACGTAGCCCCAAACTTGCGTACGGTAGGTGCGGTGTGTGCTTCATTTCGGCCAAAACTTCTTTTCAAAAAACACACCGCTACACAGCACTCACTTTGGAAATAAGTTTTCAATATTTCTCAACATTATTGACGCGTAAAGCGGACAATTTCGTTCCGCGGAGGTATGATACTGACTTTCTGTCAAGATTTCGAGCGGGAAACAGCTGATAGTGTCAAAATAACCTATAATTTAAAAAGAAACCACTAGATGGCAATCCTTTATTCGCCAATCATTACTACAGAAACAAAAAAATTACATTCAGCGATTTTAAAAATTCATAATGTCTATTTGCTGAATTCGCATTGAGAAAAGCAAGGCACCTGCCAATAAAAACTAAAAATAGTTTACCGACGGCTTTCTGCAAACATTTCTCACAGTATAATACTGCTGCGTTTCAACACTTTTTCTCGACAAAGAAAACCCTTCTAAATTAAAATTTCATTAATCGACTAAATATTTATATCCAAAAGCCAACTGGTACAACTCTGCTTGTGGCAGCATTTTTTCATATGGCGATAGAAACCACCCATCATAACATTCGAATACGAAACACCAGCTGAGCCCTCTTTACCCACCACCCTATCGAATTTTCCCTTTTCAGTTGTGAATACCAAATCGTCCATCATCCTTCCGGAGAGTTTCACAGCCATCATCCGAGTTGTGGAAAAACTGCTGCTGTCTGCATTTTAAACAAGCGCGTTTCGAGTGCTTGCCGTTTTTCTGCATCACGGACCATATGATGCAAAACTAATTTGAAATTAATGTGCGTCAATGTGCCTCGGGCTGGTGTATATGAATCCTTCGAGGGTTTCAATGTGTAAACATCGACAGGACCAGAAAAATATGTAACAATAACAGAAAGGGGCATTCGGTGTAGCCATAAAAATGCATCTAGCTATAGGTGTGGTGTGGGAATATCTAGAAAAATTATAAATACACAGAGTAATATCCTTGAGGCGAACGGAACTTTCTTGATTTCTCAATATTTTGATTGTAAATTGAATTCCCATTGCAGTAGCACAACTGGTTGATCTTAACACAATGAATGAAAATAAACAACGGAAGCCCTTGAAATCCAACCTAGCGAACATAATAAAAAGCTCGTCAAAAGTCCTTCGACGTCCTTTCGATATCGTCGCCTCACGCAAGTGGATTATTGTTCCAAAAACAACCCGCCTCGTCGGATACTGTCAAAAGCAAACAAACATCTGTGACCCATCTTAAAAGACTTCTTTGACGCGCACGCATGGAAGGCACCCTGTCTGTATTTCCTTCTGAAAACAGTTTATAGGCTTCACTGGGGCAGAGAAATTTTCCCATTAAATTTCCCATTGTTGTCATACAATTATAGGGGTGGAAGTTTTTCTTCACAATGCCACATCAAAGGGGATGACAAAACCACTTGCAGCATCATGAGTAGCACAACGCGGCGATCAAGTGCATAAAGGACGAACGCATGGTGCGCTGTATTATCATCGTGTAAATGTTTTCTTGTTTTTTTTTTTTTTTTAAATAAAATTCATCGAATCTTCGGTGGGGGATGATTGCCGGCAGTCAAGCCACTTCAGGGGACGACGACATGATTTGATTTCGTTCAAATAAGGATACAAGGAAATTATTGTTGTTTCGAGGCATGTTCAGAGAACATGGGTGTGCGTGCGTGTGCAGACCGAAGGAAGCCCAGAGAGTTGTTGTTTGGAGTGTTGTTCTGCAATTGTTTGGTTAATTGTTTGAATTACAATTATGTGTATTGCCTGTCGGAGGGGAGTGTGTTATACATGTCCTCGAAATGAAGTGGTGATTTCGTGGCGGAATGTGTGCCAATATATAGGCATCAGCAGCAGGCAAAGTGTGAAATATTTAACATTATTGTAGGTTGATTATAATTTTTAGCAGATGTCTGAATTGGCAAACCACAGTTTCCAGGGCGCTTGCAACTGAAATGGATGTTAAAAACGTTTGGTCAATGCTCAGCTTAATTAAAGAATTTTTCTCACAACGCTTTCAAAAATATTATTTGGAATATCTTAATATTCAATAGATAGATCACAATACTGTATATAACAGTTAATAACAGTGCATACTGCTGGTGGATTGTAGCACAGTAATCAAAAACAAGCAAGAAACACAGCGCTGACATTTACAGATCGTGATGAGCACAGTGCTGATGATAAGCCGTAATGCAATACTAAGATTTTCTAGATTATGCGATACCCAGTGCTGACAACTTCAGGCCGCAACGAACACGATTCGTCACAATAACAGTGCTGGTGAGATTTGCTGGGACACTTCCAATAACTCACTGCTGATAACTTCAGACCCTCCTAAGCCCCGGTGCGCACATGCGCCATTTTAACGCGCGGTGCCACAGCGTCACCGCATTTGCGTCTTGCAGTACTCACAAATAAATTGAGTGGTGCACACACACGTGCGGTGATGCTGCGATGACGCTACGGCATCGCGCGTCATTCTTGCGGGTAAAAAGACTCGCAGGTTTACGCGAGATCGCTTTCAGTACGTTGTTTGTTATTGAGCAATGCACACATGCGTCATTTTGCCGATAAGTCACAAAAGCGGTGACGCTGCGGCACCGCGCGTCAAAAATCGCAAGTGTGTACCGGGGCTAAGATGTAAAGTTCTGGCAATTAAGAATTGTAGTGATTTCGGTGCGTAGCAAGTATGTACTACTAGCAAGGTTTAGAATTACAGCTGTAATTTACATCTTGCAACAAACCACTATAGACAGTAATAAGTCTAATTCATACCATGGCAATGTAAGCGCTGCCAGATTGTTGAACGTAACAATCACAGTGCTGCCAAGTTCAGACCGCATTGTGGCAAACTAGACTGCAGCAAGCACTTTGCTAACGACTTTAGATTATGGCATACAGAATGCTGACTCATGTAAGACATTGACAAGCACCAGGCGTGTAGACTTCTGATACCATTCTCAGACGCTTTAGACCGTTACATGCAAAGTGCTGAGGCTGACAAGCTGACAAGTTCTGACCGCATAAATTACATAGAGAGCAATCAGCAATCAAAGTGGTGACAGGCAGTAGACAGAGACTGAGACCCCAAATTCGAATTCCCCTTGCCGCTCGTGGTGGTCCATAAATTTTTCTCCAAATGCACCATTTTGATTTTCTCTTAATTTTCTTTTTTTTTAAATACTTCTCCCGGGAAAGGCAAACCTATAACGCTTCATCAGTGCACCGAGATGCTTGCAGATGTATGTTAGTTCTGCACTTAAATTGCTGGAAAACCGCTCGCATTCAACCTATTCCAAAGAAAGGGAGGAAATGTCTGCCACAAAACTATCGTCCAATATAGCGTTACTTTCAATGCTCTCAAAAGGCAATAAATGTCGAAATAATCTTAATTTTCTTTCTGTGTAAGATCATTTGAAATATGTGTGACGCTGAGGAGTAATAGTATCATCCAATTTTTTTTAACAAATTATTGGGTAGGAAGGTGTAAGAGAAAATGTTTAACTTTTCGTGACAGGTGTCAGTGTCAGTATACGAATTTCAATGTAGCATCAACGTTGAACGGCTACAAACGCAACAAACCGCCAGAACTTTTGCCGATCGCGTCTCCCTCAACCTCTCGAGAAGTCCTGTGCAGCCAGCATCAAGTGCTGAAGACCAGTGGCATCGATGCCAAGAAGCCATCAGAAAAGCCGCAACTGATGTGCTAGGTTTCACCCGACCGCCACCGCGAAACCCCTGGTCTGACGAAGAGTGCCGGCAAGCACATGCAGCAAAGCAACTGGCCTACAAAGCGGCGCTGCAGAGAAGGACGAGAGCAGCTCGTGAGCTCTACGAGCAAAAACGGAGGGAAGAACACCGGCTTCTCCGGAGGAAAAAGAAAGAGCATGAGAAGCGCGCGATCGAGGAAATAGAGAGGTGTTACTCCAGGAACAATGTTCGGAAGTTTTACCAAAAGGTAAAAAGAACGTGTCACGGGAACAAGGCCCGAACAGAGACCTGTAGAGACGAACAAGGAAACCTTGTAGTAGAGTCACAGTCGGTGCTGAGGACATGGAAAAACCATTTCTGCAGACTGCTAAACGGCGAAGACGACACAAATTCCGCTGTCAGGCAGAATGAACCATTCAACCTGGGCGATGAAAGCCAAGACTTCCGTCCACCTGACCAAAATGAGGTAAGGATAGCAATATCCAAGCTGAAGTCCAACAAAGCTGCAGGACCGGACGGTTTATCGGCCGAGCTTTTTAAGGCAGCGGGGGATGACTTGGTAGAGAGCATACACCAACTCGTTTCTAAAATTTGGTCAGAGGAAAGTATGCCTGAAGAATGGAGCCTCAGCATTGTTTGCCCGATCCATAAGAAAGGAGACCCTCTAAACTGCGCCAACTATAGAGGCATCAGTCTCCTTAACATCGCTTACAAAATCCTGTCTTCCGTACTGTGTGAACGCCTGAAACCATTTGTCAACGAACTGATTGGACCCTATCAGTGCGGTTTTAGGCCCGGTAAGTCCACAACCGACCAAATATTCACACTACGGCAGATCCTGGAGAAAACCCAAGAAGTCCAAATCGATACTCATCACCTATTTATCGATTTTAAAGCCGCATATGACAGCATTTATAGAGACGAGCTATACAGAGCCATGTCTAGTTTTGGCATCCCTGCCAAACTTGTCAGATTGTGCAGAATGACGATGGAGAACGCTCGCTGCTCCGTAAAGGTCGGAAACAGTCTCACCGAGACCTTTGATGTCAAAAAAGGATTTAGACAAGGTGATGCGCTGTCATGTGACTTTTTCAACATCATTCTTGAGAAAATTGTGCGAAACTCGCAAGCCAACACCAGGGGCACAATTTTCCAGAAGTCCGTGCAACTACTTGCATACGCTGACGACATCGACATCATTGGCAGAACACAGCGAGCTGTCACTGGTGCGTTTGCAAGTATCAGTACAGAGGCGGCAAAAATGGGTTTGGTGGTGAATGAGGGCAAAACAAAATATATGCTGTCAACTAGAAGGGACACACAACATCGACGAATCGGACAGAACGTCACGATAGACAGCTATAACTTTGAGGTAGTTCGGGAATCTGTCTATCTCGGCTCCGCTATTAATTCTGAAAATGACATCACATCAGAAATCAAGCGAAGAATTACACTTGCCAACCGCTGTTACTTTGGCCTAAGAAGGCAATTGATTAGTAAGGCCTTGTCGAGAAACACCAAGGAGACTCTATATAAGACCCTCATCATCCCAGTCCTGCTTTATGGCGCAGAATCATGGACGTTGTCAAAAGCGGATGAAGATCTCCTTGGGCGCTTCGAACGCAAAATTCTTCGAGTGATTTTCGGTCCCGTTTGCGTTGACGGGCTTTGGAGGAGGAGATTTAACAGCGAACTCTACGAGCTGTACAGCGACATCGACTTGGTCAGAAAAGTACGTATCAGTCGACTAAGATGGCTAGGACATGTAGAGCGAATGGACACCAACGCTCCGGCCCGAAGAGTCTTCGATTCCAACCCGGAGGGACAACGCAGTAGAGGAAGACCTCGCCTTAGGTGGCGCGCACAAGTGGAAGGGGACCTCAACCAACTTGGAGTGCGCAACTGGAGGCAGTTAGCCAAAGATCGTGCTAACTGGAGAGGCGTGTTGGTTGAGGCCTAGGTCCACCCCGGACTGTAGCGCCATCTAAGTAAGTAAGTAACATCTTATAATTTAAAGAGTGCTAGTACAAAAACAACTGTCATTCTATTTTAAAGCAAGGGTCTCAGCATTATTTGCCTTTTTGGGCCGGATACCGAGTCTGAGTGTTCCATGATTTGGCATTCTTCAATATCATTCTAAATACCTCACTGGCAAACTTTGACTGACAAACACTGTCGACATCTTCAGGGCCTAACAAACTCCTGCCGAACTCATTGATTATAATTTTGTTCATAATATTTTATTTGTAAGCTGCGGGTAAATTTGACAAAAAAAATATATCTATACAATCCTACTAACTATGGCAAACTTGTTGTTTACAAGAATATAATGTTCAACAACTCCCAAAAGCATCAACTCCCCCACCATATTGACCTTTCGTAATAAGCACCATATTCGAAAAGCCAACAACTCTCCTCCTTGCGTCATTGTTTAACTCAATAATTTATAAATATTCAGCAACAATATGTACTCAATTATATAACAGGTCTTTACCACCCTCTATAACAAATGCGATCCAAACAAGCACCCTTTCCTCTATACAATGGCGATGTCGGTATAGTTTGGTGCTTCGAATCCAATCACGACCCTAACCTAACCGCTGACTGAATTTCATTTAATTCTTATTCCAATCACATTCAAATGACATTTCCCAAGAGAAACAGCATTGTCTGGCTACGTTCCTTTCCCGCACGCGATGAAAATCACCCCCTCGTAGTCAGAGTCCTTATAGACTTGTATGTCTTCCGACAGTCACTATCGTAGCTTCCTTGTTTGAAAATTTAAAAAAAGGAAAGCAAAAAAAAACGATTCGTCTACTCAACCTATTCACCCGCACCCAAGGGACCTGGGGAAACTGACAAAACGTGCCTAGAAAGAGTTCAAACAACGAAGAAGTGCGACAGTGACGTGTGTCTCGATTTAAAACGCGATTAATTTGAAATAAAGGACGAGCTGGCTGTTGCAAGTTTTGCATGCAAGAAAAGATCTAGCGCGTGGCCTGCTCGTGCAAGCGGTTGCGGCGCATATCCGTGCCACGTAGAGACTTCTCGTCTTGCACATACATTAGCTACACTACTCTATTACACACGTGATAGTGTGACCGACGGACATGATGATGATAATAATGATTACAAGGATATCCTTTTCTTTTCTTTTCTCATTTCCAGATTCATTAATGGGTTCCGCCAGCGAGGACGAAGACGATGATGAGGCACATTTAAGAGGGCCACCACTTGGTTTGGGTGGCATGGGACCAAATGGCCCCGACTCAGCAGGTGGACAACTCGGCGCATCAGATATCTCAGTGCAAAGTATGAGCACGGACAGTAAAAATACGCACGATGATTCCGATCAGGTATGTAACAAAGGATGGTCCGCTCCGCGCCATATTGTTGATGATCAATCACGCTGAGAAAATTTGATTGATTTGAAGAGATTTATTAAAAAGAAATAATAAAATAAAATCATTTCATTTGCAGGGTTCCCTAGACGGTGACCCAGATGGACGAGGCGATTCTCAAGCGGAAAACAAAAGTCCTGATGATGGTGCAAATGGTTCGAAACGACGTGGCCCGCGTACTACAATCAAAGCGAAACAGTTGGAGGTCCTGAAAACGGCGTTCAATCAAACGCCGAAACCGACGCGACACATAAGGGAACAACTGGCGAAAGAAACGGGTCTGCCAATGCGAGTGATACAGGTAAGTCGAACTAAAATTGATAAGAGACGTTTTATTTGTTTGTATTTTGTGTACTTGTCGCGGTGTTACTTTCCCATTCTGAAACAAAAAATAGCTTCAGCTGACGTTTTGAAACTTGTCATTTGTATAGTGGACGCATTCAGTGCAATCAGTCATTTTACAATCCTTTTTTCAGTTTTTTCAGTTGACATCTACAGAGAATTAACCAACAAATTTAGTAAAGAATTTCTCGACTAAATATTCAGTAAACATTTCCATTGTATGGGTAATATACCTACAGGTGACGTTTACGTAAGCCAAATCGAGCTTATGCGTTCAGTGAAAATCTAGTTCAGATACCTAGAGCTAGTCGACATATTGTGTAGTTTCGCGCCTTAGGTAATTTGATCAAATTTAACTTTTGAAGCGCGTCAGATTTTGTGGGTCTTGCATTTTGACAGCGTGACACGAGGCGGAGAAAGCGACCCCATTCTAATTTGCCCTTAAAAAGACACTTTAAAGCGATTTGTCACTTTTTAATTGACCTATAAATTGGGCTATGTGATCAGTTTTTGATTTGACTATTATTTTCGGTTGTATGTGATCACGAATTGGAATGCGAAACACCCAGCTCTTGTGCACTAATTTCGTACTGAAAACTGTCAATATATCCCGGTGGTTGCTAAATGTACGACGTTTTCAGATTCGTTATAGACATTTAATATCTTTTTAAAACTCAAAGAAATCCAAAGCGTGCACAACGGCGTCCGAGAGTTTATTACAAATAGGTTAACGCGATCTGACATTGTACTTAAGTGGCGCTACGAATTTGAACTTCACTGCAGTTCAACAAGTGACGCATGGGGATGCTGTTTATTTTTGACGGCTGTTGGTTCGGTATCATCTTACGCGAAACCAAATTTTTAAATTTGTTTAAGGGTCTGACCTCATTTTGACGTTTGAAAATGTGGCACTTGCGAAATAGGCAATTGACTGCTGAAACATATAGCGATACCTTAGTTTGAAGTTCTAATTATATACAAAGAGTGTTAAAAAATACAAAGTGTATTCAAATTTACTAAATCAGAATTGTAGACAAGACAGAGATGTCATTCGCGTTTCTACATTAATTTTGACGCACGGAACGCGGAGAAAAGCATGTCGAAATGAGGCAGCCAGCTGAGGCCAACTTATAGACTCATAGTTCGTCGCATTTATTTAAATTTCACATGTCGCGACTTGATTTCTATGATGCTTTAATTCCGCCAGGGATGTTATTTGACATCGGAGGTAAACTCCAGTGACTCTACGATTTCCCACCATCTGTCACACGCATCGATGCACGACGAATTCAAATATTTCCCAGAAAGTTATTTCGACAAACAGTAATCCAGCATTCAGAATCCTTTTCATGGTGTCAGCATTGGCGTCGGCACTTTTTCTCAACAAAAACCTGACAGATTTCAGCTAAATCTCGACAAAAGAAAAAAATAAAGGATACACAAACACATCCCTTTACGTTTCACTGATATGTTAAATTCCAAAAAGTAAGTCACTCATATCCATGATGCATGACAAGTTAACTCCTTGAAAAGGACAAGCCCCTCTTTTTCTATCACATTCATTCATTTATACCTACCTACCCGACCAAACGTGTCATGTTATCCCAGCAAAGTAGCAGGTGACAGCGGTATGTGATCTTCACACATTCATCCTGTCTCTGATGTCAAACGAAATAAACTTGACAAAAAGAAATCGAAAAGCAAAGACGGCAACAAAAACAAAAAAACAACAAAAATCCAAAAAGCGGATAAAAAGCAGTTCTTCTTCGTCTTCGTCGTCGTCGTCGTCGTCAGCGTCATCGTCATCGTCGATATCAAACAGCAGGAGCGCGCGCAAGCAACATCACAACTCACGACAACCACCGAAACTCAGAAAGAGTAGCACAACCTGAAAACGATCCACAGGGAGCTGACTGACGGATTTTCCCATCCCAAATGTTAGAAGCAGACGAAGAAAAAGTCCTCCTCCACCACACTTTTGGTTTGGCTGCGACTGCGACACATGATCCCTGCATGAGACACACGACATGGGATTCTTTGATCGGTGCCGCATCAAAGAGGGCTCACGGCTGAGCCTAGCAGCAGCACCCAAATGACGTTGTCTACCACTGGCACTGCAGCCAAGTATTGGATATCACCGTCACCGTGTTCCAGAACACGACGGTACATCGTGTAGAACACATCCAGATACATCGTGTAGATCATTTTGTCCACATGATTTTTATGAGTCATTTGTCGTCGTCGTTGTTGTCGCTGTCCGGATCGGATGGGACATCAGTAAAGAATTATTTTATTTCCCCTGTATCGTGTCGTTGTTGATGCAGGTTGGGATGGGAAATGCAAAACAGTTTTATAAGCCATTGGGATGCAATCATGGTTTGTTGTGGTTCCTTGGACTGTGCTGTTGGCCAAGTCCATGGTAAGAAGAGCAGTGGAGTTGTGTTACGAAAATGTTGCGTAAAATTTCTTGTTACTTGTCGTTCGTTGGTCGTTGAGAGTTAATTTTTTTTAAACCCTGCTGTCAGAACGATGTCATCCTGGGTCCCTAATTGATGCAACAAATTTGTTATTTAATGGCAGTCGGCGGTAGATTATCGGAGAAGTCGTTTTGTCTGGACTTTTTAAGAGTCTGGAAAAATTAATGCCAGCGTTCAATTTTGTAATAAATGGCTTGCTTTTGCAAATTGCTAAAATTTGACAGATTGCAATGTTTCACTTGTACATCATATCAATAACCATTCTGTAGGTAGAGCTTTTGTACGCATCGCTCATGCAGGTGCAAGTTAAACACAGTTGAACTGTCACATTTTGTATACAAACTGACAGTTTGCTTTAAATAATCGCATATAATAAAGTCAGAAAATACTTTATCTGTCAAATCAAATGCAAATGTTTACGAATTTGATCTGTCAGTGAAATGTCAGGTGTCAGTTCTACGGAATTCTCGGTCTCATCGGTGTAGTTATCATCTAAAATGATCGCCAACATCCTTTCTAATCAGTTTGCATTCACCATAATCACCCAATTACTGTCAAAACATTTGTAGATCCGAAAGATCACCTGCAGTCAACAACTATATATACTATCGATTGACCCATCCACGTCATGTAGCGTTGCGTCGTCAAGTTTCCCCGTTCAAATTGCTGCAATTTCGATAATCTTCGTCATCCTCGAATCCCTTCGTCTTCTTTTTGATTTTCAACGCCCAA
This sequence comes from Cheilosia soror, assembly GCA_949372485.1. Lineage (NCBI taxonomy): Eukaryota > Metazoa > Arthropoda > Insecta > Diptera > Syrphidae > Cheilosia > Cheilosia soror. The sequence continues at coordinate 70,827,450 of OX443563.1, read as the reverse complement.
TTAGGAGTTGGCCGATGACGGTCGCAGTATATCGGTGGCTTAGGTCATTCAGTAATGCTCGATCAATTTAAACGATCGTTCATGTCAGTCTGCGCTGATTCTGTGTTGTGTTTCCTTCTATTTCCGCAAACATTTTCGCCGCAAATTTTCTTTGCGAGAACATTTATCCAAATTATACGTTGGCCAAAAATTCTTCTTTTGTTATGGCCAATTTTTCGTCCCCCACCCGCCCGCAAACCCCGTTGGGAATTACAGAAATTAAAGTAAACGGAGGCAGAAGTTTCTCTCTAACAGAAAAAAAACGTCGGAGATCGGAATATGATCACTGACGATCATTATTATCGTTGGCTGGGGCGTAAATTGACGGATGTTCGGTTCGTTGTTACCAAAATTGTACGTGACGGAGTTTGTCGGAACCGACATACGATGCGACGATCATCTGGGCAACTACTTATCGCATATTATGTCAGTTCGATTTCAATTTTATGAGGTCGTATACGTTTTTTATCCGATTCAAGGTGAGACACCAAACAAAAAAACCCGAAAACCATTTTGTGATTTGATTTATTACGAGCTTTTTCCGTGGAAGTCCAGTTGTTGTCCGGCGTAATTTTTAAATAGACGGTTATTTACGTACCTGCTTGGATCTTTTTTTTCCATAGGATATACCTACCTACTCCAAATTGGGTAGATGAGGGAAGCAGAAATAATAGACATTCATCACTTGTCATCGTTCTAGAACTGACAGTGACAGCTACAACCAAAAGAACCACACATTCACTATACTCGTATCGTAGTGTCTACTATTTTCAACTTTGAACACGAAGAGAAGTAGAGGCGGTTGTTTCCAGCAGAGCATTTTCAATTTATCACACATCTGAGGATGTGGAAAAACTACTGTCATAAATCAGTGACAGGTTTCTGCGCTATGATGTATGAATGCGGTGCGAAGTGCTTTCGCGCTAAATTGTTTGGCTAAAAACATGTGCAATATATAATATTCTTTTTAAAGAGCGTGTATTTTGTTGCCTTATTTTTTTTTGGTTGGTTGTGAAATGTGAGCTACGTTAATCGTTTTGTGTGGTTCAGCGATTTTGCACGGGAGTCAGATTACATAAGATGAAGTGTGGCTGAAAGTGGCTAACCCCATAAGATGAGATTTATTAATTTGACCCACAGATGGGACCAGCAGTGGAAATGGGCTAAAATTCATTTGGCGAGAATTGGTTTACGCGCTAGCAAATTGATGGTTTTGTTGCTAGCTGGATGGGTTTGCCCATATAGGCAACTATCATAGTTACAGTTTAATGTAAATAGAAGCAGATGTGAGTTTAGTAGCTTGCAATTTACGACATAGAGCGGCAGAGTGCAAGTGCATGAAACTGGTCGCGTTCAGGTGCATTGATTTGTCTACTTTGCCAAATATGAACGATTAAAGTAGGAAACTGTGGTGAATAGTGAAGAACAGAAATGAAATGGGAACATTAACCGGATACTGTCTCATAGGAGGCAAGCATACCCGCAGAATGGCAGTACTCTACAACGATTTCTGTAGAAGCTGCATGGATTAGGAGGAAGAGGAAAAAGCCCTTCACCTCCTTTGCTTCTGTCCAGCTCTTGCCGTAGGGCTACACGTACTTCTTCGAAGACCTGAGCGACCTATCTCGAACCGATATTTTCTGCATCATTAGCAAGTTCCTTACAAAGTCCAACTGGCTTGAATGAAACATATCAACACGCAATTACATATTGAAACAAAATACCAATCTGTCTTTCCCGAAGACAAATTGCCAACCTCTTTCGTCGTCAAGTTGTAGAGCAGATCCTACAAGCGAACTGTCAAAAGTTACAAGCGGGGGATAGACTGTTTCGGTCATCCTTCCTTTTTCCCGAAGACATAACGTCACCGGGAGGAGCTGAGAACATGGTCAACCTCATCCATGACACGTCAGTCTGTAATAGCCGCCATCCTTATAAGCGGACTGTCAGAGGCTACTAGCGAGGAGTGAGACTGTTCGAGGTGCTCTCTTTGACAGACTCTCCCTAAATGACAGACTCTAGCCCTCTTTTCGGTACCAAGCAGTATGATAGTTTGCTTCAATCAAGCTCTTCTGGTCAGCACCAGTCTTTGTCTCGTGGACGGGTTGTCAAAGGAAATAAACGCGGGACCGACTGCTACGGTTACCCTCCATCCTTTTTCCAGTATAGACAATCCAATCCCTCAACTGACCTTTTTGGTCAAGCAGAAGAACGGATTGATTCAATCACCCATTTCTTTTTCTCGCATGAACCAGTCTCTCTGTAGACAGGCTACGGTTACCCTCCGTTCCTGCCCGAAGACAAACCGCCACCAGGAGATGCTAAATTCAAATATTTTTAACCAAATGAATTGACTGTTTCAGTCATCATTATGATGTACGTAAGATGCACGGAGGTACATCTCTTTAAAAGAAATTCGCTGGTATAGAGTTCCCACGAGTATAAGTAATGTCCGGCGCACCCTAGGACTAGCTTCTCACAACCATCTGTTTTGTGAGTTTTAATTTTTGGGACGAATGGAAGGGACCTACACAGCTAGGTTCCAGAAATCGAGTGAAATCGAAATTGCAAATCGAGTGAATTCGTTTTCAGTGTTCTGCATTTCGAGCGATTCGGAAACTCCGAAATTTTTTCGAAATCACAATTTCACTTTGTCTCAATTCCGAAAATTTTGAAATCGAAATCGAATACAGTAAAATGTAGAACACAAACATTCATTTCCGATTTCATTTCGAGTGAAAGTGAAAAGTGGAACCTAGCAGACAATTTTATGCCGAATCCGAACGGCTGATTTCGGAAATTTTTTCAAGACAGTTATATACTCTCGGATGTTTGTCAGACGTTCGCGATCGAACCTGGGACCCCTCGCACAGTATTCCAGCACACTTACCACTGAGCCACTGCGTCCATCCGGCATCGGAATATAGTTCCAGACCACCTTAATGTTTTCGAAAAGCTCTTCAGCATTTTTTAATTTTTTTTTTTTTTTTTTGGCTTTTAATGCTCTTTCTATGTCGGCTCACAAGATTTCAATTGGGTTCAAGTCGGGACTTTGCGCGAGTCAATCAAAACCATTAATTTTGTTATATGTAAGCTATTGCTCTACTCTCCGCGGAGTCTGCGAAGGATAATTGTGGTGTTAGAAATCAGGGTCGACCCTTATACATACTAATGGACCAACACCAAACCAGGAGAATGCACCGCAGACCATTACTTTCCCTCCTCCATGGCTTATGTTCTAAAGCGTTTTCTTTGTTTGGAGGATGTCTTAACATAAACTTTTCCATCGGATCCAAATAAATTGAACTTGGATTTGGTACTCTAAGAAACTTTTTTCCAGAATTGCAATTTTTTTTTTTAGGTGGAGTCTTTGAAATTCCAGCTCTTCCTTAGGTTTTTGTTCGCAAAATTAGTTTTTTTTTGTGGAATATGCATCCAGGAGAATTTTGTTCTATATGACACAGCACCTAACAGCCTTCTTGATGGAGTTTAGGTGCAACAAGCTCAGTAATTTTTATGGACATCAAAAATGGATTGGCTCTACTTGTCTGGCAAATCTTTCTTTGGAGTAGTTTTGCGTCCAATCGCCTTTCTTTTGCGGTTCCATTTCCATTTTGATAGCTCTGAAGTTCTGGAGTACACGATTTATTTTTATACGCATTCTTGTAGTGTGTAATCATGGAATCAAATTCTATTGCTAGGAACAAAATGACAAAGTTTCAGAAGCACAAAATTAGCTAGTCTGATGGAATTTTCATATTTTGTTCCACCTTTCCGCGGAGAACTTGGATTTTCATGGTCGAGCACCAAGTGCACCAAGTGCTTCGCGGAAACTCGGGTATAGATATATTATTGCCAAGTGGACCGCGAAGTTTTGTAAAAGTTTAGTAGTCCGTCCGTCACCTGAAAAAGTTTGAGCATGGATAGCTCTAAATCCACTTGTATAGATGAATTTTATAGGTTAGGTACACAAATTTTGTCCAGCAGTAAAAAATCGCGATTATAATTTTGTACACTACACATTACGTAAGTGCTTTCAAATAGAACGCTAGTAACAATTTAAGAGCAGGGGATTTGCAGACATTTCGGGCCCTGTTGAAGCGTTGTAGGTTCGCATTTTCCAAGTATTTAATAAAGAAGCAAGCGCGGTTTACTATCGAAACTATGATCTAATTTCGTATTCATTAGATAATATCAATTAAGTCCTTCTTAGCCTCGTTGTCCAAAGATTGCGGTATAGGTACCTAATTAAAAATTGCCTTGTGCCTCCTATATCGGAGTGTGTATACATGTATATTGCATGCATTCTCGTTCTAGGTATGCGCATCGACCACTAAGGAAACATTTTCTAAATTTATGCACAACAAATTATTGTACATCCTTCTCAACTTACTTTTTTTCGTTGCAAATGAGCGCATGTTAATCGATTCTTTAGTTTACCTTGTTGATTTTTACGTCTCCTCAGTTATTAGTTTTTTTTTCTTAATTAGAAATCCATCGCAATAGATAAAAGAAATCCTTAAGATTCATCGATGAAAAATTACTTTTCCTCTGTCTACGAAGTCAATGTCTGGGTGAACCTTTTTTCTACATACAAAATTTCAAACTTGGATTATTTATGCAGTTTTTATGCAAAACTAGAGGTAGAAGGTCTTCAAAAATACCTGACGTAGGATTCCAAAAACAGAAAGTATGAATAGGAATACACATCAAAAGAACACATTTTTGTTTTTTCATTTGTCCATTTCTGGCAGCCTTTTTCTTGAGTCCCGAGGGAGATCATTTAGGGCAAGAATATAAAGCAATAAAACAAAACCACATCATCACCACACAAAAGAACTTATGAAAGGAGAAAAAAAGTGTTCCTTTCGAGGTAGGAAAATTCTTTTTACATTTTGTATGAATTTTTTTTCCATCACTATAAGGTTTGGCCATAAAAACAAATCTGGTTAAGTTCATAAAGGTAAAAGACTTGATCATAAATCATTTTGTGCCACTCCACCATGTGAATATTAAGAGGAGTTCATTCATTAACCAACCAACACGAATACGAAGAAAAAAACCATCTCCTCTCATGGTCAAGGCAGAAAAACAAAAAAGTATCTTCGTATCCGAAATCACCTATCATTTTACAGAGACCACTCGCATTTCCAACAAACAGTTGCCTAATCAAGTGCAAATTATTCAATTACTGTGGTAAATTTTTACGTTTCACAGATAATAATCTGTAAGAGACAATTTCTCGATTCCATTAATAACTGCATCGAGCTAATCGGAAACCAGCAGGAGGTGGATATTGATTTCGGGCGCCCCACAATCAGTAGGTGTCGACATCCATGCGGATAGTTTATGAATGAATTAATCGATAAAAATTAATATTCCACGTTTTGATTGTGAAAAATGTAATGATCTGGAAAAATCGATCTGATTTTGGATATTTTAATTTGTAACGGAGATGGGCTTAACCGTTTAATGTTTATGGATGAAATTTGATCTGCATCCGAAGCGTGAGAAGTCTTTTTGGACGCCCACTTAAAGACACACAGGGTTTTGTTGTGATGGTGATTTTAAGTTATAAGTTTGAATCTAATTATGTAAACGGGACATTCAAATGACGAGGATGAGGAGTTGTTGACGCAATAATTGGAAGGAAAACCAAAGCTGACACTCAGCACGTGTTGATTGGCATCAAAGCTGCGTATGTGGTAAGTGGCGCCCAACGAGGGGCGCCATCATTTCGAAATTGAGGTTCTTCTCAGCGTAGTTCGGCCTTAAAATAAATGCCAGTGGGATAGTTATGAGGTATTTGAGAGTATGTTGTACAATTAAATCGGTATGACAAGGAATTCATTCAAACCTTTCTACAGATTAAAGAACGACGCAGGGAAAAATAATGCACTATATAAATGATAGCCCTATACCTGTCGCAGTAATGGCCCTCACTCAACCAGGCGTTTCGACTTATGTAGGGTTGTTGTTGATAGCTGCATTAGGTATAGTTTTGCTAGGACTTATTACTGTGCATGCTCATTGAGTATTGATATCCAACTGCTGATTATGGGGGCAGATCCACGTCGACTAAGATGTTGTTTTTTTTTTCATACGAACTACTAACTACCATATTAAGTAACATTACCAATATTTCAGCAGTTCTCAAAATACAATATTGTCTAAGTAAGTTGAAGACTTATAAATTATGGGCCAGTTTGCTGAGAATCATCAGCCGAGAAGACATGCTGAATTCAATCTTGGAACCCTTTATCTATATGCAAGTATACAGTGTGGGCCAAATACAAGTTTATTTTTGAAAATTCAGTAAAATGAACAAAATTAAATTTTGTTCCATGTATTATGGCTTTATCAGTAAGAGCAAACATTCCCATTAATTATGGAATACAACGTCGTTCAAGTGGCTGCCTCGGCTGGCTTCGCAGTAGCGCATTCTGTTACTCCAATTTACCAAGACCTCGTTGATGGTATCGGGCTGTAGCTCACGGATTGCTTGGATGATATTGAGCTTAAGTGCTTGAATCGTTTCCGGATTGTTGGCATAATATCGATCCTTCACGGTTCCCCACAAAAAAAGGGTCCAAATCACAGCTCCAAGGCAGCCAATTGACATCGCCAAGACGGCTGATAACACGATTTGGGAATTTGATGCGCAAAAGATCGATTGTGGCATCGGCTGTGTGGCATTTCGCGCCATCCTGGGTGAACCAGAGGTCGTCCAAATCCATGTCTTCAATTTCAGTAAAAAAAAGTCGGTTAACATTGGCTCTGTAACGCCCACCGTTGACCGAAACGTTGTTCCCAGCCTCATTTTCGAAAAGCCTCATTGAGTCTCACACTCTCGGCTATCAGCAACCATATTCTCGTCTGTGCGCACCGTGTGACGACGGGGACCATGAGTGTTGTCCACTAGCATACCAGTCTCACGAACTTTTTGCACAATCTTCCGTATAGCAGGCGCGGTAAGTGCTTCATTTCGGCCAACACTTCTTTTCAAAAAACGCAAACAGCACTCACTTTGGAAATAAGTTTTCAATATTTCTCAACGTTGTTCAACCGTAAATCGACTAAATTGGTTCCGCGGAGGTATGATACTGACTTTCTGCCAAGATTTCTAGCGGGAAACTGCTGTCAGTGTCAAAATAACCAATAATTTAAAAAGAAACCACTAGATGGTCCACCTTTTATACCGTCGTGCAACTCCTTCTACGAAGCTGCTCTTTTGAGGTTATCTATACTCAATGGAATCATATTATAGCTCTCCCTTAAGTCCTGACATAAGACCATTTGTTCCGAAATGCAAAGTTAAAATGTAATTCAATGGCGATCATTGAAACACACTTCAAATTCGAACGAGCGCGACTTGCCAAACATACTGTTGTCTAAGCTTACCACCCACATTGCGCACGCACAAATGACATTATTCCATTAATCTTAAGCTTTTTGTAGTGAAAAACCGCATAAACTGTTTTACTGTTCGATGTCTTCCGCTTTGAGTGGACCAGCACCAGACGCAGACCAATGTATGCATATACGTTCTACACATTTGACTTAATAGTAACTTGAAACCACAACAAAATCAACAGCATTGCCGCTGTGGCTACGACACGAAAAAGATATTCAATCTTGAGCCCATTTCGAATCTGAGACAATCATTGCCTGATATATCCATCAGCGACCCAAATATGAGATCATTTATATTTAACGACCCACAACTTGGTTTTGTGGAGCAAACAGCCGAAGGAGATTGGGCCTAAAAAAAAAAAGAAGAAATTAAAACAAGTTAACGACTGTCAGAATTTGAAAGTGGCGCCATGGCATTGTGTCACGTGTGGAGTGTCGAAACTTAAGACACTTTTTTTTTTTATTTATCTCGAGCGACAGAATGAATGTCATTGTTGTGATTTTGATTTGTTTTACTGCTTTATGGAGGACTGGCTGACTGCTTTTGTTTTTGTCTCCCGTTTTGGCTTTAAATTGTACGGAAATTGAGACATTAAATCCAAAGTGAAATGTCATGCGCAGTTTGATAAATTAAATTATATCGGTTTGCCAGATGTCAATTTGTATGAATTCTGTTTTACGTTTGGGACAACTAAAAGGATTATAAACGATGAGACCTCGCATGTTTATCTTTTGTATATCCGTTTGTGTTGTAACAAAACACTAGGCGGAGACGTTGTCTTAAGCTCTCGCGATATCTGTCATTTTTTCAATTGTCAATGAATTGAAACATTGCATTTCATTGTTTGAATTGTGAGAAATATCGTATAAACTCATAGTTATTTTTGTTGTCAAATTTGATAGCCTTCGACACCAAAATATTTGAGAACTTATATTGTGCCATAGTTATTTCTTATACTGTGACATATCTGCGCAGATTAAGAGTAAATACAAAGCAGTTATGGCGTAATCTTTAATACAAGTTAACGACACGTCAGAAAGGAATGTGACATAATATAATCCCAAATGCCTTTATCATTCATGTTTCCTTCTTTAAAAATATCAAAAACAACAAATCGGATGAACGGCGTTTGTTGAAGTTGAAGAATACATTTAAAGGGTGTCCCATAATTCACGCAAATGGAATTTTGATGGAAAATACAAATTTTTAATTAGAAAGCTTAAATTTTTTACTGATTCATAGGATATACGTATACAGATTGGGGCTATGTATGGAATAGCCTCGGATAAATGGCCGCCACAGCTTAATTGCAAGTACGTACTCTTTTTTATGACCGTTTCTCATAAATGTGGCTGAATTTCATTAATACACCTCCCAATTTCCTCTTTCAAGGCGTTGTTGCGGTCGTGGGCTTGTTTGCATAGACCTTTGACTTCAAAAAATGGCAAAGAAAAAAGTCCAATGGCGTTAAATCGTAAGATCGACTGAGTTATAATGTAAAGATAACGAACACCATTAATTGTTACTGCCTGACCGGCCGTATTTTCAAAGAAGAATGGTCCGATATGGATGCATTTGTTTCTTAACAATCACTCGTGGGTTTTCTGAACTCCAAATGCAACAATTTTGACGATTAACGAAACCATCAAGATGAAAATGAGCTTCATCACTGAAGATGATTTTGTTCGAACTATAACCTTCATTATTTTTAAAATAATGCTCAACAATGAAAATGCGTTGCTCTTTCGTATAGCGCTCCAGTTTTACTAACCGAATCGCCCGAACTGTCAGCTGTCACATTTTTACCTTTTTTCCGTTGGCACAACTGTAGGTATACTATTTTGAGGTATATGGACACCGTAGCTTAAGCTGGCTTGCCCTCATCTCCCATGTCCATCTATTGTCATCATCTAATAAAAAGTTACAGAAAGAGACAAAAATAGCAAAATAATGAGTACCAAGTAATTGACCACTTGAGCTCAGAAAATGTTGTCCAGCTTGTACTAAAAATCCTGTCAAATAGGAAAACTTTATACCTTCTGCTAAATTCTTAAAATTTTGTGGGCTTCATCGAGTGTCAAAAACGGACGAAAATCAAATCAAGTCCACTCAATTGCTTTAAATGGACCACTAATAGCTATAGCCACAAAATATAATAATTTCAATACAATCGCATATTGGCTTAAGCTAGATTACTCCCATGCAATCCTATTACTACTCTCCCATAGTTTGCTCGATATTTATAAATATTCGGTACCTGCAGATTTTTAGTGTTCTGGTTTGTAAATCACGAAAAATCGGCTTGGAAAAATGAAAGTTGCTATTTATAGGCAGAACGCAATGATTTTCGCTAGTGAATAATGAACAAAGTCATTTGGTATATCCGCAAAAGTGTAGTTTAATCACTTTGCAGTAGGTATTTGTCTGTCACTTGATTGACGTATACGATATTTTTCATTGACGAAATTTAGCAAAGGAAATTTTTCTCTTTGAGTATTTTTATGAACGAAAATTTATTTATTTAGACATTTATATTAAGATTGACATAAGCTCCCCACACTCCACTTTCCCGAGAAATTTTCCGTCGCTGACCAGACCATCTCTTCCTACTTTCGCTTTGTCTATACTTTTTAGTAATAAATAATAAAACTGACAAACTGACAAAGACATGGCTAGACACAGTCGCGTTCCTAAGGTAATGGAGTTAAATGTTTCAAACAAATCTATACTAGACTTGCGAACGTGCCCATTTGTTTAAACCTGACGAAAATAATTTAAAGTACCTACCTGTAGTATTTTTGTACTATATTATACATTCACCCTTATTCCTGTTGGCGTTTGTCGTATACGACTCATATGTCATGTCGTTGTATAAATGGTATTTCGATTTTTTAACGATTTTATTTATTTTTCACTGTTATTTCAAATCGTTTGTCTCAAAAAAGTTGCAAACACCGGCATAAAATCGAAATGAATCATTAGTCGTTTACGAAAAACGCCAACGGGAATAGGGGTGATTATAAAGGTTAAAATGGCGGTTTTAATTCAAAATGAATATACATTTTGACATTTGACCTAGCAAAATTGTTTTTCATGAACGGGTGCGGTGTTTAAGATGGAAATTTGTCAAGCTATCACAATGTCTCAGTATTTTTATTGAACTGTTTAAACAAACTCCAAAACAACCCTCAGTTTACCATCAAATCCTGTCAACTTTTTTACAGTAAACGAACGTCGAAACAAATTTTTTCCTCAATTTTCAATTTACAACCAAATTCCTAAACCGCATTCCAATTAATATACTCAGTCAGGAGACGTAACAAATCACTTTGTTTCCAACCTTATGTTCTACCCTTCGATTACTTAAATTTATTTAAAATCGATACGGCGAAATTCGCTCCATTGCAAAGCGATTTAGCGCAATCACCTTCGACGTTATTTATTACCTTCGTATGGGTAAGGTATATATAGCTAGCTTTCGACACCTTTTCACATAACCTGCGAAGAGCAGGAGTAAAACAAAAAGAAACACACACAAAATCCTATTTTTCATTCACCTCCGTCCGGTCAAATGGTTGAACTGTCAAAAATTGACATCGAAAAAGAAAAATGTTAATTATCTAACACTCAGGAGGTGGTCTTCGCATGGCAGCTCGCTGGCGCAGTTCTACTATCCATTCCGACTCCATCATACAAACACACGGTGAATTTGAGGCATTCACTTCAACCTCCAGCTAGCAAATACCGTATATTCATTCGATTCGAAATGAATTCGTTCCGCCATATGTCGGAAAAGTAAGTTACACGAATCATTTTGTGTACCACAAGGGGGCATGCTTACAACCGAACCATTGTGCCGCTGTGGATATGGTCATTAATGACACTATACAGATAGACCGGGGCTAATGTAGAGTTCACCGTATATAAGCCGCACCACTAGAAGACAGTGGGGAACCGCAGCAACTATCCGAATGGGTTACTATTTCTCATCGTACAGGTGGCGGATGCAATACAGTGAAGTTGTTGATGATGGCGATGACATTGCATCAATGCTCGATGAAAGATGGTTCGGTTTCGGTTGGCGCTGAAGGTATACTGTATATACAGGTAAAGTGTTGTCCTGCATTTTTGTGGTTTCCCTCATTTGCTCTCCAGCTATCAAATTGACTTTGTATGACGATGCAAAAAAAGGAAACAAAAAAAAAATTTTGTCGGTACAAACGCCCCTCATGACCATTGTGTTGTTCTTTTTGTGTGTTGTCGAAATTTGTTTGCTTTCATTTGCTGCCGACTTGCAGCCGCTTAGTACTTGTGGCGGCTTCATTATTTGCCCATCAAACAGAAAATTAGCTGAAGTACCTATGAGTGTTTGGAAGCCGACAATTGTTGATTATTTTGTTATGGTAACCGTTTTCATAAAATTGGATTGACTTGGTTACATTATACACACGCGCGGCCGGCGTTTGATGAAAAGACTTGGTGTAAACGAAAATGAAATTGATGACTTGTTGGTGAGGTAAGAAAGCTGTGGGTGGGTTTTTTTGTTCGACTTTCGAAAAATCAAGAGAATAGAGTCGGGTGTACAAGAAAAAATCTCCTATATGGCAATTGGTTGTCAACACAGCTGTCAGACACTTAGAGGTATAAATTGCAGATTTTCATTTTTGGCCAACTGGGTTAAAGTTTAGGGGAGGGCGACCGGTGCAGGCGCCGAGGTACAGGGCTTAACTTCACTGAAGTCGATTTTTTTAATGCTCTATTGGACACCATACTTATGAAGAAAAGATTTCAACAGATGCAAGATTTTTCTGACACGTGGAATTTTTTGTTTAACATAAAAAAAAATTAAAAGAAAGTAAAACTCATGCGACATTGTTCTACACTGCAGGAAAAGTTAACGATCAACTTTAAATATAATATTAATGAAGATTTGTTGCTGCGATTAAATTTTAGGTCTGCAACACTATCTCGAAGACAACACCTATCAAAACATTACATTTTATCAAAAAGCACAATCTTCAAGAGTTAGACCTGAAACACACATGCGATTTCAATCGCGCGTCCGTTTAGTCGCAACAAATGAAGCACACACATTTCATTTTTTGCGACTAAACAATCGCGCGATTGAAATCGCATGTGTGTTTCGGGCCTTATATCCCAATCCCAACACCTGGATATCGCTGGATATCGCTGTCTACATAGATAGGGCGCAGCCATACATTTTATAATATACGCGTACTTTTTGAAACAATTAGCGCATTCAGCCAAACTGCTGACATATAGTAGCTGTCTGTCAAGTGTCAGTGATGCAATTTTGATTTCAATTCAAATTGTTCATAATTTACTGTTTCCTGTTGTCAAAACTTTTTACAACTTAATTGTTTTTTACCGTTGTTTTGATTCTGATGGTTGTTTTTGGTGATTTTTCAGTACATAAAATGCACGCATCAATAAGTTTTTTGGACAATTTTTTTTACAATTATTTATCAACAATTTCTCCTCTGTTATCTGTCAAATTTGAAGTCCTTTTGTCACCTACATACAATGTCTACACTTAACTTTGTTAGGTCCATTTGTCCTTGTTAGCCTATTAACTATTTCATTAGTTGTGTTTTTATGAAACCTCGCCAGCCAGTAGTTGCCAGTAGTTGGCAGTTGAGACACATTTCACATGCTAATTAAAACAACAACCTGCTGGCAACTGCTGGCAACAACTCTTGATTTTCTCCCCAGCCGAAAAGCCGCTGGCTGGCAATTGGCTAAATTCAATTCACAATGAACAAACAGGTGGCGTTGAAAGCAACAAGTGGCTTAGAATTTCCGTACAATTTGCTTAAATCATAATTGCGTTCTTATCTCATGCACACAACATTCCAGAGAAAAATGTCAGAATTTATCTAATATTTCTACCAATTGTATAATTTTATATGAAATGCTGGTATGCTTTTAGGCTTATTGTCTAAATTCATTCAGCTGGCTTCATCTTGCTGGCAATTGTGCTGGCAACTGTCCAAATGAACGACTGGCTGGCGAGGCTTCAAAAAAACATGCCTATTATTGACTTTTTTTAGAAGAAGGCGACTACACATTTCTCGAAACCGATAAAACGCGCACAGTCATCTAAAAGTTCCGCTCCATATCGGAGCAATGACAACCAAATTAACCCAGAAAAAAATGTCCATTTTAACCGAAAAAAATGTCCATTTAACCGAATGCAGTAATTTACACCAACATAGAAGAAAACTCACCCATCCATCCAACGAGCGTGCACATTCTGCATACCTTCTCTTCCATGGATATTCGAGTTGAACGAATTGATGAAATAAAATCCCATTCAACGTCACCGCAACCATTCGACCAGACCTAGCCAAAACGGATGGCATGGGAATATATAGGTACACCTCGCGATACACATAAAAGCCACATGCTCGTAAATCAAGACTGAATTTTTGATGCACCATTAAAAAAACATTTAGAACCTTCTTCTGCAGCAGGAAGAACGTCGTCGTAAGTCTCGATACTCGAAAACATAATCTATACATCGAATGGACAGAATCCGGACATAATCGCGATAATTTTCTTTTGGCGCGCTGTTTTCATTGGAATTGGCCTTTTCTTGTGTCGAGCGAGTCCCTTTTGTCGCGGTAGAACAATTATCGACCTCAACATCGTAAAACTTTATAATCTCCCCGCTCCACTTAGGTAAGCAACAGAGAGGAGGCGCGCGAAGGATCATTAAAACTTTTTAAAAACCATCCAAAAGAGTCAATAAAAAAATTTAACAAAAAAAAAAAAAACTATACCTTTGATCATCTTCTCGAATCTTGTCTTGAGCACAGGAAGAAATGGGGTTATGTGCTAATAGCATTGCGATATGCCCTGGTTTCTTTGTTTTATTGGACCGTTTATGGGTTCATTTCTTTACTCTGTGATTTTTCTCGCTGAGCATCCCCTTCAGTCAATTTGTTTCTAATGTCTTTTTCGGGGTATACGGTCGGTGGTGGGGTTCCGCTTCATTGCGGTTTTCCAATAATTTTCTGCTCTATAATTGTATATTCTGTTTTATTGCAGGTTTGGTTCCAAAATAAACGATCAAAAGAACGTCGAATGAAACAGATCACAAGCATGGGTAGACCGCCATTCTTTGGTGGTGCGCGGAAAATGCGCGGTTTCCCAATGAATCTGTCGCCCGGTGGGATGGACGATGGACCACCTGGTTTTCCGTACTTCAGTGCGGATGGTAAATTTGAGTTTGGCTATGGCGGACCACCATTCCATCCGCATGATGGACCATTCTTTCCCGGACATCCTGGCGGACCGATGCCATTCAATGCACCAGGTGAGTTTGTAAGTTTAATCGGCTTTGTGCGGGTGGACAAGATGGTCAAATGTTGCGATAAATCAATTTTTTTATAAATATAATAAAAGATAAGGTTTTTTTGAACTTTCTGTTGCACAATCGAAATCGTAGCATTTGATCTATACTTGGGACTCATTTTTATAAAACTGTGGTGAATAAACCTTTTTATGTTCGTTCATTGTTGTTTGTGATCGTTGAGGAGTTGCTTGCTACCGCCAGGAAATAACGAAATATAAGTTGTTTAATAAAATAGAGCTGTGCAACAACTATGGCCCTTATTGTGATTGTCGATCAGCGATCGTCACGACAATTATTGTTGATTGCGTCGATTGATTTTACCTATTCGTACTCAGAAAATCTTTTTATTTCCAACAGAAAGCATCGACCAGACATTTGTAATCGACTACAAGCGACTGTCAAATCGACAAATATCAATCGCAATCGACAATCACAGTTATCGATCAACGATCAACAACTATCGACACTCATCAATAAGGGCCTATGTGTTCTCAACTTCGATTTCTAGAAGCGGTCTAAATTTTTCTTTGAGGATCTAACCAATATCCTTACTGCGTACCTACTCTCGCAATTTTTTTCACGCACCATGACTTGGTCCATGCGCATCTTATTCTCCGTGTTACTATTTTATTCTTCAAATTATTTCTTGCTAAAACATAGCCCATCTTTGGAATGAACGTTCATAAAATGGAATATCAGTTAAAACAAAATAAATCAACAATTGCTTGCACTACTAACAAATTTTTTTTTTAATTCCAGGTGGACCCATGGATCATTCCGGACCAATACCCATGGTTAGTGAATTCGGTCTAACGCCCGAATCGAATTTCCTCAATCAAGCCGGCCCGCAATCAATGAATATGGCCAGTGCTGGTGGTCCACCTCCCGATCATATAATGGGTAATGGCGGCGGAGGTGGCGGCGGCATAGGAGGAGGCCCTCGCAGTGGATCACCCGAATTCATGACGTCGGGGAATTTCTCTGAACCACAGAATATGCAAAATGAAGGTTTAGTTTGGTAATATAGAAAAGCTTTTGCGAATTCCCTGCTCCTGCTCAAGTCCTTAATGAAATGAGAGATCGATCAAAAATGGAAATAAAAAAAAAATCATGCTGTTCATTAGGATTAAACTTATCCCATTTCCATCTCTTGCTCAGAAAACAAAGAAAACAATATTGCAGAGTATGAGACCGCAAAATAAAACCAACAAATTTGTAAATTGTAAGTTATAAATAAATAAAAAAAAAAATACTATAATGCATGTGTACATTTTTATCTAAGTAATTTTTTAAGCAAAAAATTAAAAAAAAATAACTTTTATTTGTTGTATAACAACGTACAAAATTTATATTAAATTTATTTAAAAACCTATAAATATTTAAAATCATTTTTAAGTTAAAAGTTCTTTATTATTTACTGTAATTATATTTATAAAAGAAGCAAAGTAATTTAATTAAAAAAAAACAAACCCTAAATAGAAATGTATTTAAAATTAGTGTAAACTCTTGTATTTAAATTTCATTGATAGATATAAATATATACATTATATATATTTTATAAATTAATTAAAAGATATTATGTATAATAATTGAAAAGGAAATTAACCACAAAACTGTATAAACTTCAATCCAGTCCGTTTGATCGCGGATTGTGTTAAATGTCAATGAGTGTTTTATTTTATACAATAATTTTCTGCACAGCAAAGTCTATTTGAAAGTCGAGTGATCCGCGATCAAAAGCTGAGAGTTGTTCGCTATGGCGGCAAACCTTTCACGAGCTTTGATTTAATCGATTTTTATAAGCGGCTTTTTTATTTTTAATATCGAACATCTAAAACAAAATTCCAAAAATAAATTTCGTCACGTATGACTCTTGCACTGACAGGAAGGGGCATATTCAAAACAAAATGACTGACATTGCCCGTGTTCCATTGACCGCTAGATGACTAGCGCGCATGCCAAACTCCATATAAAAAAAACTGACATTTCAGCATTTGCGCTACAGCTCTAGAACATATTGTAAAACGTCAGTTTTTTTTTTATATGGAGTTTGGCATTCCGCTAGTCATCTAGCGGTCAATGGAACGCGGGCATTGTTTCACAAACATTCAGGGGACTCAACTTTAGGCGACAATTTATGGTCAAGTACCTACCATTTCCTTTCTATAGTTGTTTTTTGCCAAATAACAGGCACGAAAATGAAGGCACGTAGTCACTAGTCACGAAGAAAAGAACAGAAACAGGAACATAAACTGTAGTAAATTTTGTTTTTTGTTTAGGTGCGTTGCTCGCTCAGCTACACAAAACTTAAACAGATCCAGAAAAGCATAATTTTTATTTTGTGAAATGCGATAAGGAACAAATTTAAACAGAAAACAATCCATTATCCGGCCCTCTTTCGCCTCAGAAGACTATATTCTGTGCGAGGAAATAGTCACTTCAGCAAACCGTGCTGAAAATATGGCTCTAGGACCTCACCACGGAAGGCACAATTCCTTTTTAAAGAGGGCGCAGTGCCAGAGCCCTATAAAGGTTTCCCGAATTATAATCTATCTATCTATGCCTCCTACGACAAGTTGAACTTAATGTCCTGCGCCTTTTGTCGTTTCCAGCCATTAACATTGACTTATGTTTACATCTTGTCGCCAGACAGACTGCAATTTTCTGCCGCTAAATATATACCTACTGTTGGTGACAAAAAAATTATTCTGTTCCTGATTCTGTTTCCGTTCCAAATGAATGGGATTCTGTTCCTTTACCTGTTCCTTGTGTCTTTAGAGAATAGTGGTCTTGTGTTCTTTCCCACTCGAATCTCCTAATCTGTCAGAAAGTAATTTCGAATTCACACCATTGCTCAAATCCGACTGATCAGCTTTGACAGATCGGAACGTAAGTAGTGCATTTTACGGCGCTTCCAGCATTATCACTGCCTAGCTATATGCAACAATATTTGTCTCTTTTTTGATTGGCCTAGATTGATCGCGTGAGCAATTTGTCTCTTTTATGATTGGCCTAGCCTAGATTTATCGCGTAAACAATTTTTCAATTGATCCTGATAGAGGGCTACGGGCAGCCAACAAATTTGTTCAAGAAAACTCAGTTGACATAATCGTACTTTGTAAAGAAAGTGTGATAAGAAAATCAAATATGTGGCAAATAGCAAACGCAAACCTATAGCAAGTTCCGATAAATTTAATTAACACAAGTAAAATCTGAACTTCATGCTCATAGTGTGCTTGTAGGGCTGTTCGAAGTAAATTGGGCGCTCTTCCGAATAGTAAAAAAGGCGTAAAAGGCTGCACAGAGATAACTAATTTAACTCCATATATAGGAGAAATATTCGATGCCTTGGCAAACCTAACCTTTATAGAGAAAGAAGAGTTGTTTCGAGCTGAAGTACCTCTTATAGGTAACTTAAATTTGAGTATAGGTACGCTAAATGCTAATCTTGCAATATTGCCATGTTATTCCGGAATGGACAAGACTCCCTGAATGTACATAGATTCCGTGAGATGAAAGGGTTGGTTGTCCATTTTAATCTGTGGTACAATCGAAGCTGAGCTGTGTCTTCTGTGCATTAAATACAACCAAGTTTTCTGTCCAAGATTTTGTCCAGATTTTCATTGAGAGAACTAATTTCTGATAACATCTTTGACTGCGCGATGTAGTTGCATTCACAGATACAACTGATCGAGGAGGAAGATACAAGACTACCATAAATATTGTTAATTGTCGACCCAAACAGATCATTGATGTAAAGAAGAAGTAGAGTTGGGAAAAGTATAGATCATTGGGTCACTCCTGCATTTTTAAAGCAAAGGATTCCGATGTTACACCATCTACTACAACTTATATTGATCTGCCCAGAAAAAAGCTTTGCATCCTTTCGCAGAGTTTGATTGAATAATATTTTTCTTAAATGATGTTAAGATGTATGCGTACTGTTCATTGTCACCCCACCCTTGCTATGCAATTTTTTTTATTAATTTCTGAGATTTTCAGTAATTCACAAAACGGTATTTAATACTTTTCTGCATCAAAAATATATTTAAAAATAAAATCACTTAACAGAAAGACACTCGTAAATTTTCATTCAAACAAATAAAATAAACTAACTTGAAAAAAAGTCTGAAACCAATTTTCACCGACGCTAAAGAATTGATGAAAACTATATAAATATAACAAATAAAATATAATTTATAATAAAATGTGAAACATATTTTTTATAAAAAAAAAAATAAAAATACTTATTTTCAGTTTTGTTTGTTTGATTTTGTTAATTAATTTTCTATAGCAAGTAATTGTATTTAAATACATTAACCTTTTAAAGGAAATGACAAAATTTAAGTGCAGAGAAGCAAGAGAATAAAATTAATTGAGAAGAAAGCCTTTATGTAGAGTTGTAAAAAGTAAATAAATTATATATATATACATAGATACAAAAACGTAAATATATTCATGTGAATGTAATAACTGTAAATAATATAAATATAGACAAAAAAAATGATGAAATATAAATATTATGTAATAAAGTTAAGAACATGACAACAAATCATTAAAACATAAATAAAAAAAGAAAATTTACATCTGTTCTTTTATTTAAATGAAAAGGAAAATATTTTTGGGCAGCTGGAATCTAAAAAAACGCCCATATCAAAATATGAACAACAGAATTTTGACGCACTTCGATGACGATGACACGTCTATATATATAAAAATAAGTTGTATTGTGTTTGTCGCCAATGTTCTCTGTAATGCGTCAACCGATTTTGATTCTGGAAATTTCCCTTGAAAGGTGACGTTAATACCATTGTTTGTAAATATATACGGTCTTTGTAGGTGTATTGGTTCATGAGTTATAGGGGCGTGGCACCTCCCATACAAAAAATGCATTCAACATATTAGATTTCGAAAACCACCCAATGACCCAATCGATTGAATTCAAATTTACACACAATCCTAGGTATTGGCACAGAAGTATACCTGTGAAGATTGGTCAAATTTGGACAAAGGGGCGTGGCACCGCCCATACAAAAAAAAAAAAACATTAAAAATCTTATATTTCGAAAACCACCGAATCTGTTGAGCTCAAATATACGTACAATCTTAGGTATTGGCCCAGAAGTATTCCTCCGAAGATTGGTTAAAATTGGACAAAGGCGCGTGGCACCTCCCATACAAAACGTACATTTAAAATCGTATATCTCCAAAACTACCCAATCGATTGAACTGAAACTTATAGATAATCTTAATTATTGGCCTTGGAGTGCTCCTCTGAAGATTGGTCAAAATTGGACAAAGGGGCGTGGCCCATACAAACAAACATTCAAAATCGTATATTTCGAAAACCACCGAATAGATTAAGCCCAAATTGACAGATAATCTTAGGTATATAACGGGGTGTGGCGCTATTTATGAATTTTCTGTTCATAAATGCTTAAAAAGTGGTTTGTTCGCATTTCATCAATTCGTTCGTTCGCTCCCATGTGAATGGTCCTTAAGGATATTTAAGTCGGAAATCTTTCACTTTATTTCTAATTACCAAACGTCTTAGCACTCACTATGAAGTAATAGAGTGTCGTCGCGCCTTAAAGCTGGGGGACTTGGATATGAAGATCGCCTTGGTTGGAACATTATTGCTTATTTTGGCCGCGTTTCGAATACATCTCCATCTTGGAGCAGCGCAGCTCATAAAGTAGGTACGCGGCTTTTCGCACAGAGAAGCCACCGAGATCGCAAAATGTCGATCTTCTTTGAGCCCAGAGAACCTTTCTTCTGTACAGCATTCTTGTCTGACTCCATACTTTGCTTTGCTGCCTTTCCTCATGTTTGTATACCTACTGCAAACTGCAGTGTCTTAACATGTGCGCATCGCATGCCATCTTTATCCGGCAAACACAATCACCTTTATAGATTAGGTTAGGTTTGTGGGCTGACGAAAAGTACCTACTCTGTAAAACACTTAGGTCAATACTGACCCAAAATGATGTCCGTCGGGGAAAGAGGTTGGCCCTTATACCCATTACAACCCTGTCTATAAATGCTGTCATTATTGAAATCTGTAAAAACTCTGCTAAGCACGATTGCTAGGAAGATTCACATTAAATCATGGAGTAGAACAAACCTACGCTGGGTCAATATCAATACTTGCAGGCATACAAAAGAATTATTGCCAAAGGTAAGCAAAATGAGATGCAAATTCATGATCGGACTGAGCGTACATGCGAAACGGCGGGGCATAATGCATAACGATTTCTGCAAAAGCTGTAGGCACGTTGAAGAAATAGAATCTGTTTGCCATCTATTTTGCTAATGTCCAGCCCTTAAAAACAGTATACCGAGGATTCTGTGCATGTAGAATATTATTGAGTTTCTTCGTATAGATTAAATGGTTCGTTCACAGCGGAATTTGGGTCATCTGCAAAAGTGGTTTTTCCATATCCACAATACTGACAGCGGTTTCTGGAGATTACACCAGAAAATATTTTTGAATGCCAGAAAATATTTTTGTTTTTAAATTTGAAAAAAAAAAAAAAAACGAAAATATGTCAGAAATTTCGAAAATTATATCACGCAGTTGTGTAAAATGCGTCCTTCGCAGCGCGCGCCGATTTGTAGGCGAGTAAAATCCTACCACATCTGTGCGGCACACGCTTCTGTGGTCACTTAGCATAGATACCATTAGTCTATGGCACCAGATGAAGACGGTATAGGGCTTCTATTTATGTTGACAGATACTCAATTCGCAAAGCTTTGGCAGTCTCTGGGGTCTGAGATGTATATACGCTTTCGTATACCTAGGCTACAACAAAGAGTTTATGTTGGCAATTCGGAAAGTTCGGCAATCTAGAACACTGTGGCAATGATTTACGTAGATCGCAATATAAGCAATTTGGCTGACATCAGTTTTGTTTTTGATCAGAATACAGCATTGGTTTTTTTATGAATGTTAGGAGAAAAACATTCCAGATGTGGTGTCATGTAGGCTATGCTTTAAGATTGTATAAGCACTCACAAAGATATCCTCCTTGCCTTGCCTAATCTGGCATTGAAATCACCGAGTACCTACGATTTTAACGACGTATACATAGGATATTGATATATTGCTCATATACTTTTTGTCGAGGAGAGGAGCTCGTAGGAACAATTTTTCATAGCATCCTATTATTCCTCTGTAGGGGGGTTAGTGCATATTAGCCTTGATGTGGATTATAGTCTTACAACGTTTACTAACGGATCGATATAGCTCCAGACTTTTTACCTAAGTTTGCCACGTCCAATAATTGCTTCTCCTGCTCTCAGCAGTCGCCGTAATAAATATTGTCCGGGACATTGTGTCGTATACTTTCTCGATGACAGTAATGGCTGCTTTTTAGCAGTCGAGAGTTTTCGCTATTCGGCTGTTCGCGGCCTATTCAAAGTTCGAACCGGTGCCATTAATCCACTTTCTGGATCTAGGAGCTGCAGTTGGCACGTCAAGAATTCATTTGCTACAATTCACCACCCTGACTATAGTACAGAAAAATCCTCACTGACCCACCCTAGCATCAAATACCTATATGTTAGAGTAGATCAACCAAGGTATCTCTGTCCTTTCATCTTGACTATTCACAACAAAGTTGCTTCAATCCAGTGAATTCATCCCCCATACGCCCTCCTTCTGACGGGCTCATTTTAGACTTCTGAGACTCATTCAGTCTCATCTTTCGTGTTCAAAACTTGTCCGGATGGACAAGACCAGTAACCCGGTTTATATCACGGGGAGGTAAATCAAACTGAGACCAGTTCCAACAATTGTTCACTGCCAAGTTGATGCCAATCAGTGCCTGCATCGTCAACTTCAAGTCGGTGAAGATGTTTCATGTTACATAATTCAAATTAGATGTACAAATTATACGATCCTTATAGGGCAGCCATTGCCACAACGATCTTAGCATAAATGCAAACTCTAATTTTGGATACCACTATATAGTGCCTTCCCCTAAATTCCACACGAATTTACGAACTCGGATAACACATAACACACATCTCTAGACCATAAGAACCAACAAATTCGCCTCATCAACAGCCAATAGACACTCCATTCATGCCTCCAAAAGGAGAATCTTTGCGCCTCATTTGCATAATATAAGATGAAATCCACAACCACAATAGCGTATTATACCGTTCTCACAGTAGACCGCCTTCGTAGGTGGAATTAAATCCGCTTGGTACATCGTGCCAGTCGCATTGACTCACTTCTCGACACTACACATATATATGCATGTGTTCCCTTGGATAACGAAATTATCTGTAATTACGAATTGGCATCGCTCAGATACGAAACATTAAGCGAATTATATGTGGTATGACGAGAAGTAATTTCGTTTGGCTCCTTCGTGGCTCATTAGATGGACGACAAGCGTCTGACGGAAGGCATACAATCACAGTGGAGATTCAAGAGGATGTCCCATTCAGTCATATGCGTGCATAAGTATATGTGTTGTGTATATCAATTATAAACCTTTTGTATATAGATTGGTTATTGTAAGCAGATTTTCAATCCCTAATAAGGATGGTGCGCCCTAATATTCTACATGCACAGTTTGGTAGAAATACAAAGTTTCGCTTGTGGTATTTTTAGAAGATCTAAAGGTCTACCTCTAAAATATTTAATGCGAACCTAACCTCCACAATCTATAGTCTTGAAAGTCAGCTTCTGAATACAAAAAAGGTCGTTCTTGGTTAGAAAATGTCGATAACCCAACAGACTTGACTTTGTTTGTTTTACAGAACATGTTTGTGGATCTTCGTCAAGCTCCGCAGTAAAATACATGGCTGTCAGCGGAATTCAAGATCAAAATTGGTAGTATCACGCAAGGCTGTAAACTGACACCGCAACTTTTTCTACTTTGTCGGTAATACTATGTAGGTAGGTGGATGGGTTGAGAATAGATCCACCTTAGGATGTAATGCCCGATTGAGGTTACTTTCTTACTGCTATGGTGGATACGGTTCCCAAACCATAGCGATGTCTTCAGAAACCTGGAGAGATTGTAAAGTTAGAAATCAGATAGTTCTTGTAGGTTATGCTGGAAGTAGCATCTTCCTAGATAGCATCTTCCTATATACAAGTGACATAGCACATAGGCTTAGCAATGTGTCTTGTCTTAGTTTAGTTTGCATTTCATTGTGTTGTTGCTCAGAAGATTATAGCCAATGACCAGTGATGTTACACCTACCAACACTGACATCGATTTTCTGTCATTCTAGCTGTTATTAGGATCTTAAGTTCGATTTGTTCCCTAAATTTAGAGAGCGCTGAGGCTTGATCCATTAAGGTGCTTGATTTTTGTCCAATGCAATATCATCTCGTGGTATGCCTATTGCCGTCATTGATGTCTTTTTCACTGTCAGGAGCTTCACTTGAAAGACAATGCGGTAGTCGGGAAGTCTGGTCCAGATGTGTTTAGTTTTGATGATAATATACCGGCTGACGCCCGTTCCTATATCCGCATCTTTGACCCGTCTTTGTAAATGGATATAGATTTGTCTATTGTTGGTTCCTTGATTTTTATTTATCCATTGTTCTTGGATTAGGGCCAAATCCAGCTGCTACTTCTCGACGAGAAGCTTCAGGTTGCCTAAGGCGACCTTGCTATAATATAGGTTTATTTTGAGTACTCTCATTGCTGGTCGTACTTTAGCCTTCTTCGGAGTGCTGGGGGCGCACTCTGGCAACATTAACCTCTTCGCGGCAAGCTCATTTTTGCGTCTCTCAGTGACGTTTCCTTCGGAGTCCATTCGGGCCCGGCTTATCGTCAGTCACCTATATAGCATCTTCCTCTTAGTCTCCCCCTTCACTGGATGGCTGCAATGGGTTTTGGTGTTTGTCTTATCGACATCGTCCCTCGGCCGTTTTGCGCTGTTGACTTTATCTTTTGGACCGGCTCTTTTGGTCACCACTTTAGCGGCTGATGCTCTGATGGCTCAGGCTCGTGAGAGCGTCTTTCGCTATGCTCTTTTCCGTAAGGGAGCTTTTCTCTTTGGCGACGAGGATGCCTTATATTATGTAATATGCTTTTTAGCAGACATGGGGACACCTTCTTTTCCTTCGCCTTTTCTTTGCGGGGTTTCTCGTCTGTGGGTTCAGCCAGAAGCTTCTCCTCCTCCTCTTTAGAGATCTTCTCATCAGTAATTCCGGCTTCTAGAGCCTCTTGTATTTTAGTGAGGTCGTATGGCTCCACGAGTATTGTGTCAGCCACCGTCTCAATCTCGGTACTTATCGCACCCTCGCCTCTTATATCTCTTTTGTTTTTCTTCCTTGGTTCAATTTTGATTCCCACGAGTATGTCCGGAAAGAATTATCGATTTCGGCAGAGCCGACATACAATGCAGAAGAATCAACCGACCTTGCCTGGGCATCGGAGGGGACCGCTAGCGATCAGTTGTTTTTAAACCATCTACTGACCATAGCCCTCGGCACGGTTACCTCAACACCTTGGGTTAAAAGTGGAATTTTTGCTGGGGTTTATTCCCCGGACATCTTAACTAAAGGTCTGGGTTGCTCTTAGTTTCGATCTAGAGGCAATTGATTGGCTACAACTCATTCAGTTGGGTGGTCTTGCAACCAACCCTCTATTGTTTGTGCCTCTCGCAAATGTATCGATCGTAGACTTAATAGTTACTAGCCCATTGGCCCCGACAAGGAGTTAGCCCGTATCCAGGGTAAAAAAAGTATTTGATACTTACTTTAGTCTTTTTTCGATTGAATGAAAATATTGTGTGCAACAAATTGGCTCTAAACAAACTAACAGCTCTTGACCGGAGTTCTCTACAGATACCAATAGACCAGAATACTGCCTGAGAAACCACAACAGAATAGGATTCAACATACATTTTCCTATATTGTCAAGGAAAACCATTCATGTCCGTCTTAAAGGCGTTCCCAGAATTTCGTTTCGTAAACACTGATTCAGGTGCGATTAGTTGAGAATTGAGTTTGTCCCATCAAAGCACGAAACTACTTAACTCGTAAATCATGAATCTACGATGAATTTCATTGTTCCAAAAGTGATAGTGGATGTGTACTCAACTAATCCACTGACAGAACCGTTGCTCATCAGCAGTAGAAGACTGCACCTATACTTCAATAGAATACATACTTATGTACGCAGGTATCTATCTATCTACCTAGGACCAGTGCAAATAAATAAATTATTGCGTCTGTTCACAACTCGAAGCGGATAGCATAGCATGTAATCATCTTGTCCATTATCGTGTCCTTTGTTGGACACGGACATTGATTGGTGGTGGTCCGTGGCAGTGCCGAAGCAATTTAGGCCAACACCGCACTTCATGAGCCAGAAACTGAAATCGTGAAATGGCACGCACATCTCCTCGTACTATAGCGCCACGAACCCACAAATTGTGTGTTAATATTTTATATATAAACCAACCTGCAACCAGATGTGTGCCTTGCTAAAAAAAAAGGATTGCGTGATCCTGGACGGGAAAGCGTCGGTCGTTATTGTCGGTTTATCACTTGCTGTCGTTTTTCTCCTAATCACACTTTGATTTCGTTGAATGTTGCAAGGACATTTAATGCGGGCGAGCCAACAACAAAGTAAAACATTAAATTTAATGACGTTCTCCTGCCAACCTTGTGAAGGAACACAATGCTATCCCGGCTGATCAATCAAATCCATATATCGAATCAATAGGACTGTGTCCATCGCATGAGGGAAGTAGGTATACCATGCAGCAACACACATCATCATCATTATCGTTTTGGATTCGTGAATGACCTTTCGGATGGCGGGAGGACCGAAGAAAGAGCTGCATCTTCGCGATGAGTCCGACAACCATACAGTGGACAGACAGACAATACATCAACTGGCGTGACCGTGCACAGCTGTGAGATTTTTATTGCCAGTACGCGGCGGGGTGAGTTGTGATGTCGATGTCGGTTTGATGGTAGGTAGCCCCCGTATGTGTGAATCGTGTGGCGTAATAGTGTCAATTCACAGCACTAAATAATGCAGTTTAGAAGGAATGCTTTCTTGTATATCAGAGTTGATCTCCTTTTGCCGGAGAACATGTGGGCTGGGCAGTGGGTATCACATCGCATCGTCCTGATGGTGTATCCTGAAATTCGATTTATCATTTCGAGGGTGACGATACCCACTGTGAGTGTCGACTTTATTGAGGAGGAATTTTTATATTTAATGTCATGTGTCGTGACATGTGAAGCATATGGTGTGCCATACCGGGAGTGATGGAATATAGTAGACGCACTTTTATATAGGTCTCAGATAAGATATAGGTGATTTGATGAGGTGGCGAAGCCTTTGAAAACAAGCCGAGAAAGACAATTGAGTTATTCGGAGCACTATTTCCCTTGTCTTCATCCTGCCATCAGGCAGGCAGTGTTTGCTTCTATTTCTTATGGTTGTTTGAGTAAACAATGGTCCTGGCATTCCTGCTGTCAAAAAAGCCAAAATAGCGTGTGGATTTTCTTAATGTTGACAACAGTTAATATAAAGGGTGTCCCATAATTCACGCAAAATGTAATTTTGATAGAAAATACCTCTTCTGTTACGCTGGTAACAGAAGAGGGCGGCACGCGACAAGAGTACACTGAACAACTTAAATAACAAGCTTAGAAAATCTATTAGAGAATTCAAAAACGAATCTTTAAAAACTTACCTTACAAGCCTTACAAATGATACTAGTACTGACTACTCACTCTGGAAGGCAACAATTAGGATGAACAGGCCAATAGCTCATATGCCCGCAGTAAAAACTAGAGAAAGTAACTGAGCGAAAAGCAACCAAGAAAAGGCAAACACTTTTGCAGAGTATCTTGAAGACGTATTTAAACCTTATGAAGATAAAGGTTATCAAGTACTCGAATTAAGGTGCGAAGAAGATAGACCTAGACGGTCTGTAACAGCTAAAGAACTTGCCAAAGAAATTAGAGAAGGCATAAATATAAAAAAGGCCTCAGGGTATGATTTGATTACAGGAGAAATTTTGCAACAATTTCCACGAAAATGTCTGAAAAAACTAGCGCAGATTATAAATGCTGCATTTAAGTTGAGATATGTTCCAAGCATGTGGAAAGTCGCGGAGGTAATAATGATACCAAAACCAGGCAAGCCACCTAACGAGGTAGCCTCATATCGCTCAATATCTATACTACCAATGTTGTCAAAGTTATTCGAAAAAATGCTGGTTAAACGCCTGCAAAAAATAATTGACGAAAAATCTCTAGTCCCAAGTCACCAATTTGGATTTAGAAACAAGCACTCTACAATCGATCAGGTGCGTAGAATAACAGATAAAATTGAAAAAGCATTCGAAGAGAAAAAAGTGTGCTCTAGAATATTTCTTGATATAGCACAAGCTTTCGATAAAGTCTGGCACAAAGGTTTGATCCAGAAACTACAAAGGCAACTGCCAAAGCAATATTCGACAACTCTGGAGTCATATATATCAGATCAATTCTTCAGAATTAAACAAGAAACAGAGTACTCTACTCAACATTAAGAGAAATTAAAGCTGGTGTACCACAAGGCAGCGTGTTAGGTAAGGTCCAGTTTTATACCTTCTATTCACTAGAGATTTGCCTGAAAGTGGGGAAACCACTATAGCTACTTTTGCAGATGACACAGCTGTCCTTGCTGTGGGATCAACTGTCGAAGTAGCAACAAAAAAGCTTCAAAGGGCAATACACAATATCTCTGATTGGACAAAAAAATAGCAGATTAGATTAAATGACCTTAAGTCAGTCCATATTAATTTTACGTATAAAACGTAGGTACCATATATTCCAGTATACATAAACAACAATGTAGTGGAATACTCAAATACAGCCAAATATCTAGGCATGAGTCTAGATGCTAAACTGCGTTGGAAAGCGCATGTAAAGAAAAAAAGAGACGAGTTGAACATGCGATACAGTATGTAGGTATTGGCTTATTGGGAGATATTTATCTCTGTCAAATTACAATAAGTTATTGCTATACAAGCAAGTTCTAAAACCAGTATGGACCTATGGGATCCAGTTATGGGCATGGGCACATGCCAAACAAATTTGCAAAAAATTAAAGTTTTCCAAAATAAAGTACTAAGGAACATCGTCAATGCACCTTGGTACATACGCAACGCTGATCTACATAGAGATCTTAACATTGAAATGGTTGAGGAAGAAGTTAAAAAAGTTACCCGAAGGCATAGAAGTGGACTTCTTAACCATGTAACAGAACTTTTAAATACTGACAACGTAATCAGAAAATCAAGGCGGGTAAAACCTCTTGATCTTAGCTAAGACCAAGAAAGTAGGTAATACTTTCAACTAAAAAAGTATAGAAATTCGGCAAACGTCGGATTTTACCTAATTTTTTTAAAATGAATCAAAAATAAATTGCCGATTAGTCGAACGACTAGGTTCAATCAATTCGGGATGACGAAAGTCAGTCCCCTTGGGAGTTTTTTTTAGATCGGGTTAAAGTCCCTCACTATTGCAGATGCATCCCTCGCGTAATAGCTCTGCAATGTCTTTCGATGATTTTTCCTTCCAGCGAATTCCCATTACAAAAAAAAAATATATGGACTTGGACGCGTTTGCAAAAAATGTTTGAACAGCTTGGATGTAATCGATTTGTTACGCAGATTTTTCTTACAATAAATTTCTGTAGGTAAAACAAGAAGTAGTTGGATTCTCTTAAAACGTGGTCCCCCAACAAGAGTCGTCCCATATTGTAGTCTAAAGTGAAAAATTCCCAAGTAAATTAAGAAAATTGCTAAGCAGACATTCTTAAAAAAAAAAAAAAAAAAACTCCCAAAGCGTCCTACGAAAATATTGCCTTCAATGTGATTATTAAAATATACATTCTAGAGTCAATAATTAGCCCCCAGGTATTTAAATTATGTGACGCTTTCAATTTGAAAACACTTTTCACTGCAGTTGAGATTGCTACAAAATGTCTTAGCGGAAGGGCTGGTGCTACAAAAGAAGCTCAACAGTTTAAACCTTTGGCACTCTGGTGCATGACAAAAAACTTCAGCGTCAAACGAATTTTGAGTTGACAGACTGTAAAACATTATTTTTGTTTTGGGACTAATCATGAGTCTATGTGCAGCAAGCCATGTTCCAATGTTCTAAACAGTTCTGAATCTGTATACTTTGTCTTGCCCTCATTGACCGCCAAACCCATCTTCGCCGCTTCCGTCTCAATGCTCACGAACGCGCCAGTGACATCGCTCTGCGATCTGCCGATTATGTCGATGTCGCCGGCGTAGGCGAGTAGGTGGACGCTGGACGGCCTTTTGAAAGATATAGTGTCTCTGGTGTTAGCGTTTGAGTTTTGCACTATTCTTTCAAGAACGATTTTGAAGAAGTCACCTGACAGTGCATCGCCTTGTCTAAATCCTTTTTTGACATCGAGTTCCTTATCCTCCTTATGGAGCAACGTGCATTCTCCCTTGTCATCCTGCACAAACGGACGAGTTTGGCAGGGATGCCAAAAGCATAATACCTCTGTAGTTGGCGCAATTCAGAGGGTCTCCTTTCTTGAGGACCGGGCAAACAATGCTGAGGTTCCATTCATCGGGCATACTTTCCTCCGACCATATTTTACAGATGAGTTGATGCATGCTCCTAACCAAGTCATCGCCTGCCGCTTTGAATAGCTCGGCAGTTAGACCATCTGCTCCAGCGGCTTTGTTCGACTTAAGCTTATAGATATGGCTGTCTTCACTTTGTCCAGATCGGGTGGATAGAACCTCTTGAGAGATTGCGAGAGACTCGATCTGGTGATCCCTTGCGATTTTAGCCGTCCAACGTCAAACGTCCTCACAGTATTTACTTGTCTTGGCGGTGTTCGGGATATCCGAAGGCGTACCTTGGCTACGACAAGGTAGTGGTCCGAGTCAATGTTGGCCCCTCGAAACGTTCGGACATCCATAATACTGGAGGACTGCCTTGCGTCGATCGCAAAGTGATCAATCAGGTTGACGGTTGATTGATCGGGAGATCTCCATGTCTCATTTATGTATATTGTGATGCGAGAACCGCGCACTTGCTATGACACCATTTCGCCTCCCCGCGAAGTCGATCAGCCTAAATTCGATATCGGAAGTGATGTCGTGTAGGCTGTACCTTCCGAAAGTACTACCAAAGATGCCCTCTATTCCTATTTTTTCATTAAAATCATCTAGGACGATTTTAATGTCATATAGTTAGGGCATTGCTCGTACGTCTTGTCTAAGAGCTCGTAGAATCTTTCTTTGGCAGTTATACTACCTGCCTGTATATTCAAATTCTTACCGGACGGATTTTGGAAGAAAATGTGAAGTAAGATGTTCAGGGACTGACCGCTGAACAGTTTACAAATCCACATCTATTTCCTTTACGAAGTTGGAGGGGTTTCGTCTGCAAATAATATTAACCACAAACTATTTTGAAATGGACCATATGTCACTTATAGCCACATGTATAAATACATTATACGTACAACTATCTCTGCACTTAAATCAGTCAAAATTTGACTGTCGATGTCGCCACAACAAGCAATCAAACGAAAGGAATCATGCCAACCGCATCAACGACAACCAACTAATACACACAATTCGACATAATTAGATGATCCCAAAATCAGCCGCTAATTTTTCCGCAATTTGCTTCTAATGCAATAAATAGCATTCTAACCCAATTTAGGGGTGTTTTAGGGTTTTTAGTTTGTTATGCGTGTGTGCACACCCAGCGAGAGCGCATTCACTGCCCTGCAGGAGCAGACAAAGCAAAAAAAAAAATTCCACCCCACCATATCTACAGCACTGGTCTAACATCGTTTATTACCCTCCTGCCGAGATGATTGTTGCCCAGCAAACACACACGACATAAAATAAAAATTCGATCGAAACCAAGACGCAGGGTAAATATATGTCATTAACTTTGGGGTGGTTTTGATATCAAACGACCCGACTCTGACTGAATATAGTTTCCACCTCAACAGATCCTGGCACAGCATTCGATTTCGATTGCAAGAGTTGCCTTTTGTAACACGATTATCTGACGATTTGATTTACATCGAAGTCATGGATTTTACAACAAACAAAACGAAACCAGTCGGGCGCCGCTATACATCACCAACCCCCTCCGCAAATCAGTCAAAAGAGGACACTTGTTCGGATTGCTTGGTCATATGTTCTCACACAAGATGATTGTATTTTAATTTTTATTTTTCCATAGGGGTCCTTGAGCGAGTGCAAGCAAACACAAAGCTTTGGCAAAGCGGAGAACCCAAAAACGGCCAAAATAAAAGGGTAACGAATAAAACAACATAGATAGAGGCAACGATGAAAAAAAAAAAAAAAAAACTTGAAACTGTTGTGTGTGCACAGTGTTTGAGTACACACTAGATACAATTACAAGTCGATTTATGGGTGGAATTGCAGGATGCAGGCGAAGATATACTACATACAGTATACAACACAGGAGGATAGATGATAACAGATGCGCCTTGTTTGACATGGTTCCCGGGGGAGTGTTGGCAAAAACTCCCACAGCGATACT
This sequence comes from Cheilosia soror, assembly GCA_949372485.1. Taxonomy (NCBI): domain Eukaryota; kingdom Metazoa; phylum Arthropoda; class Insecta; order Diptera; family Syrphidae; genus Cheilosia; species Cheilosia soror. The sequence continues at coordinate 70,795,059 of OX443563.1, read as the reverse complement.
TGTGCTAGGGCTAGAGCAGCAGGTCCGCGGAGCACACCGATGAGTGTAATTCGAAATAAATGGTTGGCATTTCAGGTTGGGGTTGCAAGCGCGATGAGATAGTATTCGTCTTCTTTTACTCGGTTAAATAAATAGTCCTTCGCTGCAGATGAGAATCTTTTATTCATTTTGTTCAACGGCAAACGAGAACGACACGACGACGAAGAGAAAGTATAAAGCACAAAGGGATCCTTTTGTTCTACGAGAGCTGCCACTTTGTAATGTCTCAGGCTTTGTGTTAGTTGAAGTGAAAAATGCATGTTTAATTCAAGGAATAAGTTTACGGGTTTTCTCTTCTATTGGGTGCCAGGTGGAAGGCGTTTATATCGAGTGGGTTTTTCTTTTTAAATTCTATGAGGTGGGATGCACAATGCATTGAAAAATGTTATAAAAATATTTAAATGCAATTATATCTAAAGCTCTATAACAAATATTTGGATTGCGTGTGCTCTATACATTGAAGAAGTCCCTGCAAAACAGCTAGAAACTGCTGTTCCTCGAGCGTTCGCGACCAAAAAAGCACGTGGTGTTCGGTGTACGCAGTTCTATTGTGTTTCTGTTATCTTCGTGGCGAGAGACCAATTACAGTAGTAGTTTTGTACTACATCAGTCTTATAGTCGTGCGTATAGGTACTACCTTTCTCTTAATTTGTTCTACCCAAACAGAGACTAATTCCAGGCACCTGATAGCATCTGGACTAGCCGAGATGATACGGATATATTTTGGCAGATATGGCTTCTTCTATCGCCATTTTTTTCCCGCCTAAAAACGCTGCAGTGATCTGGGAGACGGAAGGAGAGACTAAGGTAAGTTTTAGTCTATCGGAGAAAACACCGTCACCAAATCCATCAACAGTTGTTGATCCATCCGTGAAAAGCTTCATCCTCCCAGAATGATCTAGTAGGAATGAAGACTTGGAAGTTGTTATCAAACTGTGGTTGTGGCATGGTCTATGGTGTTGTCGATATTTCTGGGAAAGTCCTGGAAAGTGTTCAGGATTGCGCCATTGCTTTGTTGGTCCATTGTGAGGTTGATTTAAGGCGAACTGCTGTAGAGGCTGCTGTTAGCCTGCTTAAAATGTCGATGAGTGTAAGATGAAACAGGATGTCAAGTGAAGCGGAAGGGGTACTACGAAGAGGCCCGCTTATGCATGAACAAGCTTTTCTTTGGACTTTGCTTAGCTTATCACGATTGATTGTTTTTTCCAAGACAGTCCACCAGACTACCATACCGTACGTATGAGTACAAGTAGGTCTTATGATCGAAACGTAAAACCAGTGAGTGAGCCAGCAAAGAACCCATTTGTTACCTCTGGGTTTTTTACAAGAGAAATTGCCATACAGTGGCTTTTTTAACTCTTTCTTTTTCTCTCAAACAATAATTCATAGACTGAAAATTCGACAAATTTTCAGGGTCTATTCGCATCCAATTTACAGTTATAGCCCTTCAATGAAGGTTCTCCTGGTTCTCGGAAGTTCCAACTGCTCAGCTAGTCTGCGGACCTGACTAAAAGCTTAACTTCCACAGGACAGCACGCAAAATACAACCCTCAATTTCTGCCGCCGCTGCGTCTGAACGAAGTTCCTTTTTATTTCGAGGAGCTCACCCGTTATTAACAAGGCGCTGATACGGATCAGCGAATTCCCGGCTATAATATTGAATTGTGTACTACGATTTGGGTATCGGCGTTGGTACTTCTATCTTGCCAACAAAGCGTTTCCATGGCAGAACCCGGTTTACAAACACTATTTTCGCGTAATCACGTATTGAATACATTTTGTGGACATCAACTTATAAATGTTAAGCTTTTTTTTTATCTATTCGACAATAATTGACTGTTAACCATTGCTCATAGGTAAGTTAGTTTATTATTCTCACTTAATTTGGTTTGACCTTTGCCTGACAAAAAAAGGCGTTTACTACAAGTTCTGTTGATCGTACGTAAAAAAATGTGCACGTTTATTGCGAATCTCTCAGAATCTCAGAGTCATTTCAGCTAATTTTACCTTTAAAATCATACGCACTCAAGATGTACTCAGATAACTGAGCACTTGTTAATTAACAACGTAATACATACTACATAAACATACGAATTAACTTTAACATTTACTTTTAAATTTCATCCCGAACTGACACTTGAATTTCGATGAATTTCGAATTATATTGCCACTGAAGTTTTGGGCTTTGCAAAAATATACCGTGTGTGAATAAAGATCGGGATTTGGGTATATTCGAGTTTTCTGAGAAAAACTAAGTACGTGATCATGTTTAGAATGCTTATGTTGTCTTAAATATGTATTTTGATCAAAATCGTTAGAGCGGTTTTTTGTAAAATTATGCTGAGAAATGTTACAATTTGGATTCGAAAAGCAATCTTATTAAACTGTTTAGCTGAAAACTGAGTACGACGTATTCTTCAGGATATAAATATTACCTAGCAGTTACATTTTTAGCCAAATCGAAAATGGCGTTTTCGAGATATGTGTAGTTTTTAAAGTACCGTTTTTAGCGATTGGGTTGGAAATCGAAGGAAAAAAACACTGTTTTTCAACTGTTTACCTCAAAACTGAGCAAATGGTATTACTATAGGTAGATTTAAGCATTACCTGAAAGTAACATTTTTATCATAATCGAAAATGGCGTTTTTTAGATATGAGCAGTTTTATAAAGTACTATTATTAGGGATTTGGGTGGATATCAAAGGACGCAGTCGTTTTAGAGAAAAACTGAGTTTACTATCAAGTTAAGAATGACAATAGTCATTTTTTTTTTAAATCGTATTTTCAAAACTGCCGTTGCTGGACTTTTTACAGAAAAACTCGGTATGCAGTCATGTTAAGCATGCTTACATTAACTCAACTATCTATTTTGGTTCAAATCGTTAGAGCCGTTTTCGAAAAAATCTAAATTTAAACATATTTCGTAATATTTCGTAAAATTTGTATATGGGAGGTACTGTTAATATTAGCGCTAGCATAAAAAAAACGTCCCTAGCGGGAAGCCTGCAAATCCGTCCAAGCGTTTAGATTCCCCAAGGGTGGGACAGACAGACATACGGACGGACAGAATTGCGAGACCCACTTTTTTGAGTTCCCCTATCATCGTAATATCAGAATTGATCAAAATCTCGAGTTCGAAATTTTGTACAAATACAATATCTTTCTCTTAGGTACTACGTATACATGCGAGAAAGTTAAAAAGTTACTTACTTACTTACTTAGATGGCGCTACAGTCTGGGGTGGACCTGGGCCTCAACCAACACGCCTCTCCAGTTAGCACGATCTTTGGCTAACTGCCTCCAGTTGCGCACTCCAAGTTGGTTGAGGTCCCCTTCCACTTGTGCGCGCCACCTAAGGCGAGGTCTTCCTCTACTGCGTTGTCCCTCCGGGTTGGAATCGAAGACTCTTCGGGCCGGAGCGTTGGTGTTCATTCGCTCTACATGTCTTAGTCGACTGATACGTACTTTTCTGACCAAGTCGATGTCGCTGTACAGCTCGTAGAGTTCGCTGTTAAATCTCCTCCTCCAAAGCCCGTCAACGCAAACGGGACCGAAAATCACTTGAAGAATTTTGCGTTCGAAGCGCCCAACAGCGTTGCCGAAATGGCACAATTGTGCCATTTTGGCACCCTACAGTCCGATTGGCACCTTGGCACCTTCAGTTCTCATTTGGCACCTTATGAGCTTGATACATTTTAATACATAATATTTAAAAAAAGCATTTCTTAAAATGTTTAAAATTGATTGAGAGTGCAAGTCATTTTCTCTTTCATCTGCGAACACTTATTTCATATTCACTGAACTGAATCATTTTTAACAACATAGAACGCAGCCCTTGTGTATGAAATCTATAGCATTCTCGAAAACGAGGTAAGATGTCAGCGCTTCAGTCAGCGGCTAGCCACCTAACTCTTATAGCCAATTCACAATGCTGCTTTGCATTGTTGCGTTGACAGACAGAGTAGAACCAATGCTTTCATATTCTTGTGTTTTTAAATATCTCTCTGCCGTTGAAGGGCTGGTGGCACCCAGTTGGCACCTTTGGTTATCGTCAATGGCACCTAAGAAAATTTTTTTGCGGCAACGCTGGCGCCCAAGGAGATCTTCATCCGCTTTTGACAACGTCCATGATTCTGCGCCATAAAGCAGGACTGGGATGATGAGGGTCTTATATAGAGCCTCCTTGGTGTTTCTCGACAAGGCCTTACTAATCAATTGCCTTCTTAGGCCAAAGTAACAGCGGTTGGCAAGTGTAATTCTTCGTTTGATTTCTGATGTGATGTCATTTTCAGAATTAATAGCGGAGCCGAGGTAGACAAAGTCCCGAACTACCTCAAAGTTATAGCTGTCTATCGTGACGTTCTGTCCGATTCGTCGATGTTGTGTGTCCCTTCTTGTTGACAGCATATATTTCGTTTTGCCCTCATTCACCACTAAACCCATTTTTGCCGCCTCTGTACTGATACTTGCAAACGCACCAGTGACAGCTCGCTGTGTTCTGCCAATGATGTCGATGTCGTCAGTTGCACGGACTTCTGGAAAATTGTGCCCCTGGTGTTGGCTTGCGAGTTTCGCACAATTTTCTCAAGAATGTTGTTGAAAAAGTCACATGACAGCGCATCACCTTGTCTAAATCCTTTTTTGACATCAAAGGTCTCGGTGAGATTGTTTCCGACCTTTACGGAGCAGCGAGCGTTCTCCATCGTCATTCTGCACAATCTGACAAGTTTGGCAGGGATGCCAAAACTAGACATGGCTCTGTATAGCTCGTCCCTATAAATGCTGTCATATGCGGCTTTAAAATCGATAAATAGGTGATGAGTATCGATTTGGACTTCTTGGGTTTTCTCCAGGATCTGCCGTAGTGTGAATATTTGGTCGGTTGTGGACTTACCGGGCCTAAAACCGCACTGATAGGGTCCAATCAGTTCGTTGACAAATGGTTTCAGGCGTTCACACAGTACAGCAGACAGAATTTTGTAAGCGATGTTAAGGAGACTGATGCCTCTATAGTTGGCGCAGTTTAGAGGGTCTCCTTTCTTATGGATCGGGCAAACAATGCTGAGGCTCCATTCATCAGGCATACTTTCCTCTGACCAAATTTTAGAGACGAGTTGGTGTATGCTCTCTACCAAGTCATCCCCTGCTGCCTTAAAAAGCTCGGCCGATAAACCGTCCGGTCCTGCAGCTTCGTTGGACTTCAGCTTGGATATTGCTATCCTTACCTCATTTTGGTCAGGTGGACGGAAGTCTTGGCTTTCATCGCCCAGGTTGAATGGTTCATTCTGCCTGACAGCGGAATTTGTGTCGTCTTCGCCGTTTAGCAGTCTGCAGAAATGGTTTTTCCATGTCCTCAGCACCGACTGTTAAAAAGTTACTTAACATAATTTTAAGGAAATTTCTCAAGGATAAAAATTTCATAAAAAAAAATTAAAAAATATTAAGTAAAAATTTTGAGAAAAAAGCATTTTAAGTAAAAAAAATGTAACAACAAATTTCAAAATATAATTTTGAGTTTAAGGGCCCATAACTTTCTTGTAACTGAACAGATGTATCGGAAGTGCTTAAGACTTTTAATTAAATTCTCTTCAGTACAAAATAATTTTTATACCTATAACAGTTTAGAAGTTATAGCGTTTTAAGTAGTAACACCTCCAAATTAGAGGTCACCCACTTTGGTGGGCTATAACTGTAAATTGGGTGAGAATAGACTTCCCTCCCTGTCATAAAATTTTTTGTTCGGGGGAACTTCAGGAATCTACCCCTTAAAGGATTATACTTCTTAACTGGGACACCCTTTATATTACTAGCGAACTTGGTAGTGCAAAATAGAAAAATAAAAAAATCGATTTCAAATTCATTTAAATCAGTGACAAACAATTTTTATTAGAATGCTCTGTGGTACACTACATTTTTTCCATTTTTTTTCCACATTTCCAGGAATCGTATATTGCCTGATGGATAGTACAATTCTTGTCTATCAGGACAATGCATATCAATGTTACAAATTTTACAAACTTAAGCTCCCATGAATGTCGAAGAATAGCGCCACACTCCTTTATCCAATTTTGACCAATCTTTACAGAAATACTCCTGGGCCTAAGATTGTCTGTAAATTTGGACTCTGTCGATTCGGTGGTCTTCGAGATACTATAAGGTTTTGGTATACACACATTTTAACCATGGTATTAACGTCACCTTTCATGGAAAACTTCCAGAATCAAAATAGGTTCACGCATTACAGCGAACATTAATTACAAACACAATACAACTTATTTTTATATTATACATATAAACATATTGAAAGCATTTGTTTTGAAAACTGAAAATAACTGCGTTATTGTATCGAATGTTTTGAAAGTTCACAGTATGTTTGTAGCTTCAAAAGTAAGTCTTGAAATTAAGTGTATAGGTAATCTTTCTTTTTTTATAATATTAAGTCGGCTTCATAATTGGCTAGATGTATATAGATAGCATAAATAATACTAGATGTACCTGAATTTACAGAAACCAAGCTACCGTATAACACCTTCCTATATGTAATACCAAAATACACAGCAAACCAATTTCTCTATAATCTTGATATCAATGAACTTTTAGTCCCAACGCAAACATTGACTAAGCTCACCACAAACGTTCGTTTCACCACACCCAGCCCTGGGGCTGTGTTTCGAACCGAACTATTTGCTTTCCCCCGCATGTATGGGTTAACATTTTTCCTCAAAACAAACAAAACGCTCGATTTCGATTATGAATTTTCCAATGTAATTGCCCAAAACTTCCCGAACAAGTGTACATGTACACATGTCGACTGTATAGAGCCAGCAAATTGGTGAATACCCAATTCCGCTCGCATCCAGTGGGTGGTGGTGGTGGTGCCAGAACGTTTACGTTGATCGCTTTTTTGGGGGACAAAGAAGAAAAACCCATCCGAACGAACCCTCCTTTGCGAAACAGCATAAAGGTAATCATATTACCTCGATTCGAAATGAATTCATAACTAAATTTTCCTCCTTCCGCCGTTGTCATACAGCGCAAGCAATGGCGCATCCACCCTCCCGGTCCTTTGAGCTGTTGGTGTTTTCATCAACTATATATGTATATATGGGGAAGGATGGCAGCAAGGAAAGAAAAAATAACAACTTTTTGTTTCGTTTCAACACCTCCAGGCGATTTCGGTTTCGTTATCTGGTGGAACCGACAGTCACAGAAGATGATGGTGTACATCTACCAGGTATAACACTGAGCATCATCGTTGTCGTCCTTCCTGCAGACGCATACATTCGAATCTACGTATAGGCTTTGGGGGAATCCAATGTAAAAATAAATATTTGGGATGCTATTTTCGAGGGCATGGGGGATCAAGTGGGAGTGTGTACTACCTTCGAAACGCCCAGAGGGTGGTGGTAGGTAATTGTTTTTCTTTAGCAATTTTTTTCTTTCTTCCTTTTTTGTCCTTTGTTTAGATACGGTTTTGTTATTTTTTTTTTACTGCTTTATAAATAGGTTTTTCTCTTCTTTTTTTTTCAAGGATCTGTACCGCACGAGAATGATGCCATAGACAAACTAAGCCGCCAAGGGAAGGGATAAATTGGAGAGATGATGGTGCAATGATGAAAGTTGGGTCAAAGTTTGTCCACTTTTTCCTTGTCGGATTATGATTTGACAGAAAAAACTTCGAGATAAGCTTCTGCGGAGGAAGTGGAAAATCGAAGAAATTTCATCTGTTCCTCGAGGATTTGAAGAGAATCATGATCGGAATTAGATATGTGGACTTTGGTATTCTGCTGATAGAGGAGCAATACGTTTATGTGTCTCTTGGTGGAAGTTCGTTCCGTACGGCACCTGCTGACAAATCATCTGCTTAAGTTTAACTCTATTCAGGGCGTATATAGTCAAGTATTTGTTTAACCAAGTGGCGGAATCTATAATGTTGATAGCAACCGATCTGTATACTGATTATTTTATTCGCATAGAATATCAAGGGACTGTTTATGGGACATCGTAACGATGGTATAGGTACTTTCTTACAGGGGATTTCGTAACGTTCGTATTGGGTATTCTTTGTATCCATCTGGGTACAGAGGTTTATTTTATTTAACAAAGTGGCTAATAGTAAAAATAATTAAAATTAAATCTCTGTGGAATTTGTCTTAAGTTCGAGGATTGGAAAATTACAGTCAAATTCTAGTTGGTATAAAAAAATTAATTGCTACTGCAAAAAATAATTTCTGTAAGTCTGCAAGGCGCTGATCAGGTGAAAATGCCTTTCGGAACTATGTATCTTGCTTGTTAACGGTGACACAAGTTCAAGAAGCAAATTAAAATCGCCGAAACCCATTCGCGTAAAGTTTTTGAAAAAAGCCTTTGAATTCGAGGATCAATTGATTTTAATTTCCCATATATTTCTAACTCTAGTAAAAGAAGACGGCACGCTAGTAACAACACGAACACCTAAAGAAAAGGCAGATCTTTTCGCTAGCATGTTTTCAGAGAATTCCACCTTAGATTTTGCACAACTAGAGCCACCAAATATCCCATGCAAATATCGATGGCAGAAGTGAAATTTCGGCCTCGAATAATTCAAAAGAACTAGATTGCTATAAGGCAACTGGGACCCGACGGAATCCTGGCTATAGTGCCGTGCACCAGAACTTGCACCCCTGTATACTATGTAAGCTGTTTAGCATGTCGTACTCCCAGAAGACGTTTCCTTCTTGCTAGAAGACCGCTCGCAAAGAAAGGGAGGAAATATCTGCCACAAAACATTAACTAGGTCTACGGGGCCCGAGACGCGTTCAAAACAACAATTTTTAATTTTAATTGTACCTAATTACGTTGCTTAACGAGTACAACCTGAGTTTGTGCACTATTGTACGAGCTTATGAATTTAGTTGTTCAACTGAAGAGTTGAATAAATTCTTGAAAAAAATTGGCTGATGAGTTGCGCACTAAATGGATGACCGCCATTATGCTCTCGGATGTTTGTCAGACGCGGTGGCGCAGTGGAAAAACCCTAAAGATGTATGAAAATTTGTGTAGGAGATAAAGTTACATGTCGCAGGGGATATTAGGATTATTACTCATCTTCTCTATGAATGTCAATCTATTGATTCGTACAGGAGGAAACACCTTTGGAGGGTACTTCTTCGACAATTTGGAGGAGGTTGGCCTCAGAAACAAAGTTAAACAAATTTTTAGGTTCTGTAGGGAAATTAATTGCTTGCGCGATTGGTTTGGCTTTTGACCGTGAAGGTTCCGGAGGGATGGCGATTGGCCCAATATGTTGCCTAGTTCACTATGATGAACTCACACCCTATTCAACCTAACCTAACCTAACAAAACCTAATTTGTGTAGCCCAGCATACTAACCACTGAGCCACTTAAAGATTAAAGAAAGAAGAAGTGTAGTATAATCGTGGTCTGTCTAGAAAATCGTAACCTAAATTATCTAAGCGATAAATACCTACTGATTGCCACCAAAAATAAAAAAATAAAAAAATAAAAACTTTGTCAAAATTGTCCCCAAAAATGTAAATAAAAATTCCTAAATTGTATTCCAAAATGTGTGCTTGGCTGAAAATCAATTCAGAAATCACATCAGAAATATTCGGCAAAAAATGTTCAATGTCTAATGTTGAATTAAATACAAATACAAACCTACATTATGCATATCCTAAAATATTCTCTAAACGGCCCTTAAAATAGTCAAAGAAAATGCGCTTGAAAAACTGCACCAAAAAGCACTTCAAATGTTATCCAAAAATCATTCAATTAGTACAAACATTTGTATCATCTTGATTCTAGAAGACCATTCTCTTGCTCTTTCCCAAGCAAGGATGAATGGAACACAAATAAACCCACAAAGATGAAATCGATATCCATCTATATTCTACACAGGTATAGATCAAAGGTGGACTGTGGAACCGGTGCTGGTATATTCTCAGAGGAAACAAATTATACACAGCTCAATCAGGCTTCCTGATAGCAGCAGTGTTTTCCAAGCAGAGGTTCTGGCAATTGCGGAAGCGGCTTAAATGGTGTCATTGTTGGCAATACCGCGTAAAGATTTTACCATTTTCATTGACAGCCAGAGGCGGCTATGAAAGCAGTCTCTGCTTTTGAAATAAAATCCAAGCTAGTGTACAGCTGCTGTGAAGAGCTCAAAGTTCTTTGCTCGCAGCATACCACGAATCTCTGCTAAATTCCTAGACACAGTGACATAACTGGCGAGAAATGGGTCTGCAATATGGCATCATGATCGAGCACTACAGTCGATCAAGCCATCACTCTGTAATCTTAGAAAAATCTTAGAAAACGAGTGGAAAATCAGATTTCCACGAAAACCAACAACACGGAAGCTTTGGCCAAAATATGACAGTGGCCGAACCATCAAACATCTATAGTTTGACAGGTCATCGCTGTCTAAATTGATAGACGATATAATGATATAACCTCACTTTCTCAGTCACTGCTTGGAAATCATCCATAAAAAGGGCATCACAATGGGTCCACAAGGACCTTAACTGTGGTGAGTATAGAGTTCACCCTCATGTTTCGTTCCCTCTGAGGCTTTTTTCGAACTCAAATTCTTGTCGATGGTATCCGTTCAGAATGTAAAATTGGAGAATAATCAATATACCTAATTTGTGTAGGTAGCTAGGTACCTGTCCTAGACATAATTGAAAATAGACAAATCGCAGGTAGACCTTTTCGCAATACTATAATCATTTCTGCTCGCATAAATCTCAAAGTATAAACAATATTTGTTCTTGGAACCTGCTATACGACCTCATAATAAAATGAAACAAAGTTAAGCAGATGTCAACAAAAGACTTTTGCCAATTTGTATCACGGAGCTTACCCAATTTCTTACACTGCTATTACACACAGCAGCCAATAGGTAGGTTTATGAACTTGCTAATTAGAGCGCGTACCACAATTTTCCAAAATCATGAACCCAATTTCATAAGAGGCTTTTCCAGCGCCAGCAGCTTTATTGTCATCACCTCCCATGCGACAATCGGCTTGCTGCTCAACAATAATAAATTGTCAACCCGCAACTCACCATCTGTGCTCTTGTCGAATCCTATTCGCCGCCCTAACACATTGTTAGCAATCGTGTTCTCATAATTTTCATATTTAAAGGTTGAAAAATCATAATCGGTCATATGTAGTCGTCGACACCCTCCATCATCGCCCCTTCGAAATTCTCTACTCTTGTCCTCCTCAATCATTCCGAAGGATTCCCCTTTCCATATTCTCATCAAAAGCCGCGGGAAACTATACTATACATCTTTTGAAACAGTTGCGAATATTCTCCTTCATACCGCGGGTCGTGCGTGACAGATGTGTTTCTCATTCGATTTTTAATATGGCCAATAACGATAATTGGTGCTTGTGAACATCGCCGTGGTCTAGTGAGCACCAGCATCATCTTTTATGTTCGCCTCCTTTTAGTCGTGTTTGCTTAACCCCCAGACAACGAGAGACAGAAGAGCTTGGTGGGATGCACCAAAGTTGACCTGTTTCTTTCCTAGAAAACCGAATCAACTTTTATTCTCCTTTTTGGACAGGCTGTCAAATGTATAAAATCGAGTTGGACAGAACGGACATTTGTTTAAGCTTTTAATTGACCCGGTTTGACTGTCTTTTATAAACTTGTCCGCATATTCAGCGTGGAGAATTTATAAATGACAAGCCATTCAACATAAGGTTCCTTTGGAGACGAGGATCTACGAGTAAGAGTACCTATATCTATATTTCATTCTTTAAAACGGTCCTTCGATAAATTACATATTATGCGAGGGATGTTTACGTTCAAATTAGGGTCGCCTACAAGAAGCGTAAAGTAATTCAAGGGTTGTTTCCTTTCCACATGTGTTTTTGTTTCTATACAATGGAAAGGATAAGGTGCCGGTGCGAGCTATGCAAAACCCTTCAATTTTATCACCCCCCCTGTAGTGTCTTGTCTGTTTTCACGATTCAGTGCACAGGGAGAGTGTGAACTTGAAACTGTTTGACAGGCAGAAATTGTAAAATGTCAACACAACCTATTTTACGCGAGATGGGTGAAAGGGGCAGTACTTTTTTTTCCTCTGACAATTTAGGTCGGTTTCGGGTTAAGGATGTACACCACGACGACAGATTTTAATCGCCTTTTGTTATGTTAAATCTGTGGAATTTAATACGCCATTGGTGTCGTATCTAATCTCTACGTACTATAAGGATATGGTAAATTTGGTATACTCCTGCATATGTCATTGGAAGGGTGTAGGTAGGCACTCCGTGTGGTAGTGCTCATGTATTGAATGACTGCCCTCTCATCTCATTAATTATTTGAAGAGTCCTCGAATATATACACAAGAGACTCCCTTTTGCAGGATATTATTGAATAACATTTTTAATTGAGTTGGGGCTGTAATGCGTTATTTTGGATAAGCATTTTAAGCAATATTAACTGTAGATACACATTTAAAGTCAGTTTTAGAGGTAAACTAGCCTCGGTAAACAACAGACAACAACAAGCACGAAGAAATCGGAATCGGCTGCCATAACTATACCGACGCACGGACCACGATCAATTCAACACATCCATAAAGAATATATTGGATTGTAAAAGAGCAACGGAACCCGACGAAATGTCATCTTCAGTATTGAAAAAAACTGTGCACCAGAACTTGCACATTTCCCAAAAGACTGTTACGGTTACTTCTTATGAAAACAGTGTATACATTTTATAGCAGTTTTTTTTTTGGCTGGAGACGTGCATTGGTTGCCCGATCCTCAAGAAAGGGGACTCTGAACTGCGCCAACTACAGGGCTATTAGTCTTCTTAACATTGCCTACCAGATGTTATCAGCCGTGCCGTATTGTGTGAAAAATCCTGAAGGCTTTCGTCAACAACCTGATTTGATCCCTATCAGTGTGGCTTTAGGCCAGGAAAGTCCACGATAGATCAGATCTTGGAGAAAACCCAGGAAGTTCAAATCGATATACCCACCACCTTTTTATCGATTTTAAGGCCGCCTATGACAGCATTTATAGAGACGAGCCATACCTACATAGCAAATGTCTAGTTATGGCATCCTTGCTAAACACGTCCCTTTGTGCAGGATAAAGAACACACCGAGACCTTCGATTTCAAAAAGGTTTTAGACAAGGCGATGCACTGTCATGTGACTTCTTCAACATGGTTCTTTAAAGAATAGTGCAAAACTCAAACGCTAACACTAGAAGCACTATATTTCAATTCCGTCCGTCCACACTCGCCTACGCCGACGACCTCGACATAATCGGCAGAACACAAAGTGATGTCACTGGCGCATTCGTAAGCATTGAGACGGAGGCGGCGAAAATGGGTTTGGGGTTTGGGTGTCAATGAGGGTAAGAGAAAGTATATGCTGTTAACAAGGTATATGACACCCAAAACCGACGCGATGTCTCGGACAGAATGTCACAATAGTGAATGTCCAACGACTGATGTGGCTGGGTCATGTAGAGCGAATGGACGTGAGCGCTCCGGCACGAAAGATCTTCGAATCCACACCCGAGGGACTGCTCAGTAGAGTAAGACCGCGACTCAGGTGGCGATGGCGCACACCTTAACCAACTTAGCGTGCGAAACTGGAGACATCTGGCCAAATATCGTGCTTGGTGGAGACGCTCGTTGGTTGAGGCCCAGGTCCAGGGAGGATTTTGTAAAGTTTCCCCTTTTACGTCGCATTTTCTTTTCATTGGAGTTCAAGAATTATTGCTCCAATGAGCCATACAAATTTCAATTTAAATCCATTTTTTTTTGTCAATAATCACAATGAGATTATAACTACAGTAGTTATTGGATAACATTTTAATAGTGTGTGAATTGCGGCTCAAATTAAAGTTCTGTAAAAGCTTAAGTAATGCCTCTTGCAACTTTAGTATAAAAAGCAATAAATAGGAACTACACCAAAGTTTAAAAAAATCGCTTTTCTTAATTTTTTTTTAGTCTTTCTCTTTAACCCTAGTAGGTAATAGTAACAGTAAGCTGCTGTTGTGAAACGAAGTTTTCCAGTCTCCAATTGCGCAGCGAAACGTCAGCGAAAATAATTTGTGGAGAGTTCCATTAGATGTTAAACAAGTGACATTTGACAACAGCAAGAATTTGTATTTTGTAAGTGGAGGACATTAAAAACGATATCATTACAACAGTAATATCTTCCGCATCCGCTTTTATTACTTCTTGGGCCATATTACTGATATTGCTGCTCTAATTCGTCGGAATGTAAAAATTCAATATCATCCACTTCGTGAGATAACAAAAATAATAAACCCGAAAAAAAGATTATGTCAAGTTTTCTCAAGCAGTTGTGAAAATTATGCCAAAAAAATTCCCAAAAAGCGCTAAATTGCGCTAGATTTTATTTTCATCAACAGAGTAGTTAGTTTAGTTACAAAAAAAAACGCAAAATTTGGATTTCAAAAATCAAATTGATACATTTTAGCATATCTCTATTTTCAGACATAATTTAAATTTTAAGCAATTTTTAATTCTGGGTTTAGTTTGTACGTTTGCATGTGATTCGGTAGATTGTACTTATCTCTTAAAATTTTATGAGCACAATAACAGAAGCGTCTGTGCCAATTTCAATTAGATTTTTTTAAATTTGTAACTTTGTAGTGTTGCTTATACTTTTTCCTGCGATGTCACTTCCTTCTAATAAAAATCTTTGATATAATAATTTAATTCGAAACTGATGCGTAGATATATTGACTGTCACTAAGGACAGATGCAGTATAGTAATAAATAGAGTCAATAATTTGAGCCCTAATCGGGGATTCACATGAATAATTGTAGAGCGATACCATGTTAAAGTTTAGTACTAATATTTCCGAGTGGTGCTTCCATATAAAAGTTAAATAAATAAAAAGCGCTAGAAATTCCACCAGGAGCTAAAACTTTTTAAAGCGCGCTGAATACATCTGAAAAGCGCCAAATCTATCGCCGAAAGCGGTAAACTGACAACACCAGGTCCACCCCGGACAGTAGCGCCATCTAAGTAAGTAAGTAAGTATATAAATGTTAACTTTTATAGCCGACATCCATGGAGGTACCTATACCAATACGAAACATCTACCATCAGATTCGACCTTCCAAATTTCGACAAAGCCAGAACATACTAGATTATAGACAAATATATGGATGCATTTTCTTTGACGGAATGATAGATTTAAGTTTATGATGGTACCTTACCTAGTTAAAAGTAGAGCCATACCATAAATTACAATTTTCTATTTCGGTTCCACTGTTTCTTCAGCACGACACACAACGCACGGCACTGTATAAAAGAACACTCAAAAAGAAAGCTGCAGCTTAGGATATGTTTCGGGTAGCTAGCTACGCCCCTACGGGGGCGGAATATTTGGCATTCCGTCGGATGCAAGATCCCAAAGGTTCGGTCAATAAAATTGTACAGGCTGAAGTTATTATTATTAGTTTGCTAAATATTTTTATCTCTTCTCTAAAGCTCTGCTAAAGAGATATTGCAGGCCTTACCGAACCCTTCGATAAACCTTTCAACAAATTCGAAAAGAAGTTCTTTACAGGTTAATTGTAGGAACTTCGAAAGAAGCAATTCATTGAAGCTTAATTGGAGCTGAAACTTCGCTTGACTTTCATAAGTATACTACTTACTATCAAATCTTCCTGCCTTTACCCTACCTACATGTATAGCCAAACTTGAAATACTTCAAGACCGAAGTTTAACAATACACCTGCATTACGTCATTATGCTACTCTATCATATAAAATTAAAATGGTCCTATAAAAAAAAAAAAAAACAATAACCCAATCAGGATTATGATGATTTCAAGAATAAGTTCAAAGGAAATGAACTTTCAAATTAAACTTTGCACCGAGTCCCATGCAAGTCATAAATATTTACAAATCGCATAGACTCCTCTTGAGAGTTTCTGCTCAACGAGACGTTATTAATTGCAACTCCTTTAAAAGACACCACGAACTATACAACTGATGAAGATGAGCATTTAAATCCCCCGAGCCCGATCCGATGATTCCCTCGATGAACACACCGCACAGAGAAAGAACACAGTATCAATCAAAACAAAAAAACCCTAAGCCAAAGATTTGACATGGATCAGTAATCTAATACCAGATTACGATTCCAAGAAGGGTGGTTTTTGTGCTTCTCTCTTCTGCAGCCAGTTGCCATACGGCAAACACTTTTTCCCAGCCAGGCTATAGGTGGGTGGTATCCATCCATTCAGCCACCCAACCATCCAAATACAGAGAGCCTTTGCCGAAGGTGGTATATATACGTGGCAGTTCGAGTATTCTGTAATATTCCATTCATGACGTGGCACATAGGTACTGTAAAGGATCTGGTGTATATTTAGTGGGTCGTCATCGTCAACATCTCTGTCGGTCCTCGTCTGTTGTGTTGTACGTGAGGATAAATCCCAGCGAGGACATTGAGGGTGCCGTTCATTGTTGCAGAAAATAAGAATTTTCGCTTGATGGGTATCACGAATATTCTGCTGCTGCTGGAGCTGGAATCCTCCACCATCCTCCATGACATGCGCCCTTTATTTTATTTTATTTTTTGTTTTATATCCTCCTTTCCCTGTGTGCACATCTTCCTTTTTTTTTAGTTTGCTCACTTCTCGTATCGTTCATATCTGTGCGTTGTCGTATGTGTCTCTAGGCTGTCGTTTTTATTTCTGCTAGGATATACAAGATTTTTTTTACACTCCTCCCTGCGATATCTGTGGTGTCGGCGTACCCTTACCTTCTGATATACAGAGTCACATTTAAGGTTGACAGAACCAAGGGTCAGATGAATAAGCGCATATCCAAGCATTTACTCGGGAGAAAGGTGGCAAAGGAATACAGAGAAAAAAAAAAACATTGAAGGGATTATTACCAACTTTTTATAAGGGTGGATATAGGGCGGTGGGTGTGGGGGCGGGTGGCATTGTGAAAGGTGATACTCCTGCGGCGTACTTATGGCATCTCTTTAAATGATAATTTATTCAGCCCGAGTGAAGATCTGAATGAGAGATTATGCATTTTGTTGGTCGTTTTGTTTCGGGTGATAAAAGGCGAACGAAGGGTATACCTACGAGAGATAAACAGTAGGTACGATCCAACAAAAAGGAAATGGCATTGGAAAGGACATTATCATTCAGAGAGACATTGCCTGAAAGAGATTTTGGCTGTTTGACATTATAGTTGAAATGGAGGTTGGTATATAGTTTGATTCAGATTACTGATTACTTTCTTATGAGGACGTACTTCGAAGGTCTAACTATAAAGGCAATGAATCGGATGACATTGTACAGTTATGCGACTGATAGCATCTTTAGGTAAGGAAGCTTGAACGGTATTTTAAATCAATGGTATACTCTTGTTGGGCAAGTTTGGATATTTATCAACCCTATACCCATTCGCAGTTGTTTGAAAAATAATGATGCTAACTGTGCTCCACAACAGATAGCTAGTTTTGAGGAAGTATTTAATCGATTCTTCCATCAAAATGGACTTGATAAGTCTATTCAAAGTAAGTCAGCAGTGATCTTGAATTTTGTGTGCGATGTTAAGGAGACTGATGCTGATGCCTTTATAGTTGGCGCAGTTTTCGTAATAAAATTTGTTTGCCGCCAATATTTTGTACAGTCTTGGAACCGATTCATGTTCAAATGCGCGATAAACCGGCGTATTTACAAAAAAAAAACGGCATTTTGTCACACCTTCTGTTGGTGGTAAGTACACCCCTCGGAATCTCTGGATAGCTTTTTTATACCATGGGACTCATACTAAAAAAACAAATTAATTAGAAAATTAACACCAACGAAAGAATCATGGGACTCATACTAAAAAAACAAATTAATTAGAAAATTAACACCAACGAAAGAATCAAAAAACAAGCCAAAAAAGCCTTTCTCGAGCGCCTATCGCAGCATAAAAGAATGGCGAAACCAACTCGTACGTAACACGCAATCCATAGGCGTATTTACAGACGAATCAAAAGCGGACACTGGGATAGGATCAGGGTCTTCTCCAAATCTGTACGTCTCCCCGACTATAGTAGTGTCTCCTGGCAGTGACAACAGGAGCACATAAGTTCCGGGTATACCACTGGTACTTAGAATATACATTCTTTATCGACAGTCAGGCAGCAATAAAAGCCCTAACTGCACCAGACATAGAATCGAAAGTTGTAAAATGATGCCGTGAAGAACTCAATGCTCTTGGTACAAGGGGTATCGCTCTCGGATGCTGGAGTTCCGTGACATAAAGGCATTCCAGGCAATTAGAAAGCGGACTAACTGCCAGGGCACGGTTTGACACCTGTTTCAGAACAAGCTGATCCCTCTGTGAATACCTATCTCGTCTTGAACACTCAAGCTTAAAGGAGGGAGAAAAACCACAAGAGAGTCGACGGTAGATTCGGACAGCCCCAAAAACTTATTGTACCTACCACAGGAATGGTATGGCCAACGTTCAATAAAGCCAGGATCGGAGTCTATTACGGAAGGATAGAAAATCCCTTTCCACCCTCGTAGGATTCATAACGGTGCACAATACTCTGCAGTAGGTACCTAATGAAGGAAGAACTTTGTAGAGGCTGCGGTGATGAGAGAGTTCTTGAGAAAACATCCCACTTCCTATGTCACTATACCCAGGTGTAAAACACACCAGGTATAAATTCTTAAGGAAGCACTTCTTCCAAGACCCAGCGTTCCAACGCAGCACAATAAGCTAGATTATGATCTTCATCGTAAATAATTGATTGGAACATTTATAGGGACAACCTCTTCTCCGACCGGCATCACAATGAGTCAGTATTGACGCGAGTGTGGCAAGGACACGGAATACTCATCACAGCCTACAAACCTAACTTAACGTATAAGCGTTTTTCACTTGCTTATGAATCAGCGTCAGCCTTCAAATAACGTCCAGTATTCAATGAAATTACCTTTTGAAACAGAAATCGGTTAGAGCGTTCCCGATGGTCTTATATAGTCCAGATTATATTACCAGAGAAAAGTTTTGAAGATGCTCGATGTGCTTGTTAATATTGAGCAAACGCTTGTCGATTCAGAGCATAAAGAGTCATTCAAGGAGGTGCTATAAGCTTAGCTTTAACTCTCAATTACTAAACAAATTCGGTAGTTTTTCGAAAGATAAAATAGTCTTGTCATTTATTCGACAACACATTATAAAGATCGACTGCAAGGCACTATGTTGTAGTAGGGAGTAGGCCTAAATTTACCTCAATGTATTCGTTCACCAATATGAAAGCAAAACGCACGCACTCCTAAAAACAAGCCAATGTAGATATATAATTAAACTATCAATAACATAACAAGAGAACGACGTTGCCCAAAATTCGATTACATACCTGAAGTCCAACAATCACTTAATTATCATACAGGCGAGTTACAAACTCGCAGCGATTATCTGCTTAGAGGAGTATGGTGCTGTTCGATACCAAAAAGAAGCATCCACAGAGGGCGGAATTCTACACTTACTTCGTAGCAAAACAAAACGGAAGGGTGGGTGTGTTCCAGTTCCGGGCTTATCATCCTGTTATTCACAGTGGTGCAACACGTGCGCCGTAGTCACGTGTCGACACGTGCATTCTCTATCGTTGAAAAACATAGATTAGGATGTCATACACATCACTTTCTAGCTCTGATTTCACGGATGCACTGTTTTTGGGGTGCTACGTCATACGCAGCCGGGGCGGTAGACTGTGATTTGTAATTTTAAATACAACTTAATTTTCATGCATTAGGTTCACGCGTTACTTCAATTGTGGGCTTAAGTAACGTCGCTGTGGGAATCGAAAAATAACCACTTAAGAGCAACAAAACGGTTGTCTGGTGGGAATTTTCAAAATCGATTTTAAGTGACCGGCGACAAGTGTCAAAGAAATTACGTGTTGACATTAATTAAAAAATATATTTTAAATAAAGCGACAGCTCAAGTTATATAGTTAACTTATATGGGACTTGAAAACTCTATACCTCTCTTACCCCCAGTTTCACAGTGGACTTTTAAACTAGGTACACTTTTAGTTTAAACGTCAGTTCAACATTTAATTCGGTATCACAGTTTCGTTTAAACATTGAACAGAGTTCATATTTGTAGTTTAAGTTTAACTGTGTCACTTGACACGGAGTTATTTCAATTTGAAAGCTGCCGATATTTGACGTTGTTTTGTGTGTTCTATGAAAGTAAAGATAAGAAAAAAATTTGAAAGAGTCGTACTAAAGCTACCTCTGACGAACGAGTTGAACTTCAAATTTAGACTCAATTTCAGGTTCAATTGGACTTTAGTTTTTAAACTTCCACTGTGAAACTGAGGGTTAGATTTTATCTTATATAGATAGATGATCAGACTTAGTTCTGCGATTGTTCAATTTGTGGATTCAGAACGTACTCAAAATATTCTTATGTTGCTGCGCTTACTAACAAAGTGCTGACGTTCTGAACAAAAACGGACCAGAGCTTCCACAAATTGAAACTATTTAAGGCATAAGACCACCAATAGCCGTAGCCAAGAGAATTATTCTGGCGAAAATTAAAAATAGGTCAGACCAAAGATGGTCGGATATTGTAGGTCTCACAGGGTCTCAAAAGCTCTGTGGCCTAAGCTAGATCGGAAAAATTCTGTAGAATTATTAAAGCTCAGCAAGTCAAAGCTACGAATGGCCATAGCGCTAGGTTAAGCAAATACGGCGGCATGCAGGTATTGCGAAGACTAACATGCCGCAGAGGATAATATTACTTATCTCCTCTGTGAATGTGAAGCTATTGCTCGGTATAGGAGGAAAGACCTTGGAAGGTACTTTTTTGACAATTTGGAGGAGGTTGGCCTCACAAACAAAATTAAACCAATTTTTAGATTTCGGAGGGCTTGGGCAAACTCACACCCAATTTAACCTAACCCAACCTTAGTAACAAATTTCTTTTGAAAATTATTAATTCAGATAATGTCGTCTCTAGGAAAGGCAAAGAGCAGTTTTTTTAAGTAGTATAGATAAGTTACATCGAATGTGATGCGTTTTCATCTTGCTATTCCTTCTTAGTCCGTTCTTAGAATAGTTTTACTCGCACATTCTTTAACCAGAGGAATAAGTTCTAGTATAAGAATTTTAAGTCCCAAGTATTTAACTTCTTTGACTGCGGTGTCAGTATTGTACTCAACAGAATTATCGACCGCAGTCGTTCACGTTTTTTATAGCTTTGACATATAGCTCAGCGCCATGCCGCTTTTTAGTATTCTGTCTAGATGGTGAAAATAATTGGCACTTCCATTTTAATAATAGAATTGACTCTAGTCGCTTCCACCTCTTTACGTACATCAAGTTGGTTTGGTCGAAGTCGGTCTCCAACAGTGCGCGTCACCTGAGGTGGTCTACCTCTGCTTCTGTAGATACTCAAAGGCCCGTTGGGCTGACGCATTGCTATCCATACCTACACTCCAAGTGAACCGCATCCACCTCAGCCGTTGTAGCCCGTAGAGTTCGTCGTTCAATCTCTTCTTCCATCACGCTCCATCGATACAAACTGGACCGAAAATCACTTCAATCTGCTCCCTTCTCTCAGAGCGTTCCAAGAGGTTTATATCCACTTTTGATAAGGTTCATGCTTCTGCACCATTCAGCTGAACCGGGCTGATTAAGATTGGTAAGAGCGATTCTTCGTTTGATCCCTGCACTGACGCTATTTTTGGTGAGGTAATTATGCTAAGATTAATTAGACAAACTCTTCAACTACTTTGAACTTCTGTCTGTTGTAAAGATTTTTCCAAGTCGCCGATTTTGAAAGTCCTTTCTCGATGACAGCAACAGTCAGAACCATCTCCTCCGCCACGTTTCAATATTTGCAAACGCGCCAGTAATGGCCGGTTGAGTTCTCTCATTTTCATTGGGCTTCTACCGTTTTGCTCTCGGATCTCAGATTTTTCCTACCCCAATGGAACATGAAATGAGATTCCTTTTTTTGCATTTGTGTTGGTGTGTTGTTTGATAGTCAGCTATTTTTTTATTGCAATTTGTGTTTACAAATGTCTCTTGTTTTGGTATTGGTGAAAGTATTACGTGTGAATCCCGCTCGCGAATCGAGATTCGTGATCTGAATCTTAAAAAAGAGTTTTTTGTTTTCGCCCTATGGAAAACGACTGGTCTGAATTTGAAAAAAAGTGCTTCTTGCCCAATGGAAAACGACATTACTACGCGAATTTGGGTGGAAAATCGAGATGGTAAACTTACGACGACGTCTTTGTGATATTTCACACTTGAAATAAAGGCGCGAAATCAGAACAAAAATTACTTTGCATGCATTATGCATTTATAATACTTTTGATGCATTTATAAATAGAAATTGCACCCCTATTATCTACATTAAGCAAGTAGTTGAACGGACTTTAAAAAAATTGGACCTCTGATGTTGGATTGTGAGTTCCTCACAATTGCTGCATCAAAAATGGTATATAAAAGACTCGAACCTTTATCGACATCAAAGGTTCTTTCCGACTTGGATGGATCAGCGAAATCTCTCCATCGTCATCCTGCACAGACGGCGACGAGCGTGGCAGGGATGCAGAAATACGCTTCAGCTTCAGTTGATCGCAATCTAGTTTTATTTACATTCTGTGTCGTTTGAGAAATCTATTCTAATATAACCGCGCGCAACCTCAGTACTGCCATTATATAATTAAATTAAATGTAAATCTGATAAACTGTATTTATGATGAATTTAATGACATAGCACGGATACTAATTAGTGGTCAACTAATAATTAAAACTCAGTAGATAGAAGTTAGGAAATGTGACAGCGTTAGAAACTTTCTGGGCATTGCCTTATGAGGAAGCACTTTATGAGATAAGTTTTAACGGATACCGCAGACGAATGTGGTAAGCCACTCCATTTAAGTTCCCTGCCTCCATTGTATATAAACATGTTCCACCAATTCTAGATAGGTAGTGTCTATATTTTTCTGTTACTACGTTAACAGCGCAATTTATATACAATGGTTCAACCTAAAGGACAAAGCCATTGATTAGCCCCAGAGAGATTCGGCTAATCCAGTATTAATAGCAAATAACGACAGATATGTACCCCAATTAATATAAACAAAATTAGGTTAGGGACAAAATCAGAATCCGCTTTGAAATTAAATATGTACCTACCTACCAAAGTTGACAATTATTGCAATAGAGATGAAAGTATATGTTTTGTTCAGAAAAACGTGAAATATTTTTATAGCATTATAACAAAAAACATTTTCGAAATATGATAGAAAGTATGATTAGGATTGGGATAAATATGTTAAAAGTTATAGGTACCTAAATATGGACTAAATATTCACGGTTACGAAACATACCTGCTTTTATAGTTACATATGCCAATCCTGTTGCAAATATTCTATTACAATTTTACGTCAGTGTGTGTCAGCTGTCATTAAAAAAAATTTTTTATTTATCATTTCCAAACACATGTGTGTTGTTTGGTTTATAATTTGTGTAATTTACGAACAGCAACAAGGTTTACTGTCTCAATAAAAAGAATTCATAATGTCTTCGTGGAAAAAAGCATCGAAAAGTAATCAAAAAACTCATAGGGAGCGCCATCAACCCGAATCAAGGCAACACCTAGGGCTTCTCGAGAAGAAAAAGGATTACAAAGCTCGGGCTAATAATGCACACTACAAGGAGCGGGCTATCAAATTTCTACACAAACGTGCTCTTAATAAAAATCCTGACGAGTTCTACCATCACATGATAAAATCAAAAATCCAAGAAGACGAACATCATGAATTCAATATGCCAGATGAACACAGCAAGGAACAACTTGCGCTCATGGAAACACAAGATCTGAAATACATTACCATGAAGCGTACAATGGAAACTAAAAAAATCAAACGGTTACAGTCCCAATTGCATATGATTGACTTTGCTAATGGGGTGCAAAATAAGCACACATTTTTTGTTGACGGGGAGGAGCAAAAATTAAGCGAATTTGACGTTGCCAAGAGGCTGGAAACTCATCCCAGTTTATTGGGACGGAAAACCAATAGACCTAGGCTGCAGGACCTGGATAAGTTCAAAGTTCCAGAAATTGAGGAGGAGGTTTGTATGAACTCATTTTTGACAGTTGAAGCTACATACTATAAATTGGTTTCTTTTTGTCCAGGATATGAAGAAAATAGTTGCTAAAAAGGAGCAAGCATACATGGAACTAAGCAAGCGAATTGAAAGAGAAAAGGAACTAAGCGTTGTTCAGCAAAAGCTAGAAATGAAGCGCCTATTACAGCAGAAACGTCAACTGAAACCAAAAAAGTTGAATGCTGGTACGAAGGACTCTGCGCCGGTATTCAAATTTAAATACGAAAGAAAGAAATGAGACCAAAACTAAATTGCAGCGAAAACAAAATACATAATTTGTAATTGTGTTAACGTGGGTTTTTTTTTTAATAATTAACTGAGTTGTAAAGGAATACATTGCAGAACTATTTACTTTTTAAATACATATTTTAAAACTACACATGGACCATAAACGATTAATGAGTTTAAGTTCGATTATTCCCGATTATTCCCTTGTACGATCAACTAATATCTTGCCTTTCATATTAGAAAGAAGTATCGATCTCACGAAACAAGAACTTACAGTGGCGCCCCATTCTCTGTATTTAATTCCGAACGCGTATATTTTGTAGGTACTCTATTGAAATCTACAAATGCTCCAAATTAATGGCATTGAAATACCTAGCGTAAATGATTCATTCTACAACAAATGCGATAATGAAATGGTTTGAAAAATTACTGGTTTGATGATTTACGATTTTAAAAGAACTAAATCGAGACTCGACAAAAAATCGAAGTCGAACAGATAATCTAGTAGTATTTTTTGCATTTCGAAAATGTTCCGTACTAGTTGTTAATATAATGACAATAATTAGCGAAACGAAAATCAATTTCGAAAGGATTGACTTTCGGAACGAAATGGAGAGTAGGTTCGTTATCGTTATACAAACCAATCAATTCTTCCAAATATTCACAAACACCTCATATTTTACTAGAAAAACAAGGTGACAGGATAGAAATAATTAAGACGTTAAGTTGGGTTTCCACATGTCGGTTGATTGACAAAGTTTGACAGCTCTCATGTTTATGTCATTGAACGAAACCACAGTCAGTTCATTTCCACTTTTGCCAATTAATGGCAAAAAATCGTTTGTCAGTTGATTGGCAAACTTATGAACTTATGTAATGCTAATTAATTTTCACTGTCAATTATAGACAAAGTAACATTTTGTTTGACAATACAGCTATTTCCACTTGTCAATTAAATTCTTTGTCAGTTATTGGCAAACGATGTTGGTCGAATCATTGACATGCAAGTTTAAATACTTGCCAATTTATTAATTGGCATAAAAATACGTCGATTGTCAAATTAAAATTTGAAAAATATATTTGGTACAGGTGACAGCAATTTTGAATGAAAGCTATATCTGGCTCCTGGATTATTATTAATTAGATTCAGTAAATTTAACCAAAATGCTACTGAATTCAACTTTTGAAAAATGTCTGTAAAGTGGAACACGTCTAGTACCTACGATAAACTATTACCTACTTATTAAAGAAAAAATCTACTACTTTTGGTTTTCAGTAATTCATATCAGCGAAGACGAGAGAGCATTTTCTCTCTGTTATTATTCTTCTGACGGAACGTACAACTACACAAAAGCAAGTCTTGTCAAAATTCACTTCTTCACACGTGCAGCCACCGCAAATCATACTTTATCAAAACTTTATTGAAAAAACGCGGTTTTTTCACATTAAATTTGTTCAAGTTTACTAGCAAAACTATATTAAAAAATGGTTAAGAAGAAGATTGACAATCGGATCCGGGTTATGATCGAAAATGGTGTTAAACTCGGCCACCGTACCATGTTTATTATTATCGGTGACAAGGCAAGGGATCAGGTAAATTAATGGACACAACTTACAAAAAAACAAAACGATCATCATTCCCGAATTTATTCAACTCCAATTAGGTACCGATTTTGTACGATATTCTTACAAAATCCACCGTGAAAACCCGACCAACAGTTTTGTGGTGCTACAAAAACAAGGACGAGGCGATCTCGAAGTAAGTTTGTTCTAAGTTCTAAGCCATTGTACCTACTGATTTGTAACTTCTAGTCATGGAAAGAAGCGTGCCAAAAAAATAGCGGCTGGCAAAATTGACGTGAACGATGCAGATCTGTTTGATACATTCAGAGTGTCGACGACTATCCATGGAAGGTACTACAATGAAACGCATGCCATTCTCGGACGAACATATGGAATATGTGTGCTGCAGGTATGTAGCATTTATTAATGTAAGAAACTTGTGTTTAATTTTGAAAATGCTGTAGGACTTTGAAGCGTTAACACCCAATCTTCTGGCTCGCACGGTAGAAACTGTCGAAGGAGGTGGCTTAATAATATTGCTTTTGAAGTCTCTGACTTCTCTGAAACAATTGTACACAATGAGCATGGATGTGCATAAGCGATATAGAACAGAAGCTCATCAGACAGTTACGTGTCGTTTTAATGAACGATTAATTCTATCGTTAGCCGATTGTAAACGTTGTCTGGTAGTCAATGACGATCTGACAGTTTTGCCGCTCAGTTCCAAGACTATCAATGTGGATCCAGTTAATGTGCGTATTTACATGTTCATCGTCCGGGAGTATCTATATTTTGTTAATATTTTCAGCCAGCGGATATAGGTAAATCTGAAAACGATGAAATACTCGCTGATCTGAAGGACAGTCTTAGGGACACACCTCCAGCGGGACCTCTGGTCAATTTGTGTAAAACATATGACCAAGCCAAGGCTGTAGCGCAATTCATTGAAGCTCTTGCTGAGAAGCAGCTCAAGTAAGTTTGTAAATTTGTACTCAGTTATGATTCTATTGGAAGTTCCGCCCCTTCAGACCACCGACATCATTGACAGCAGCTCGTGGTCGGGGTAAATCAGCCGCAATGGGTCTTTCCATCGCTGCCGCCATCTCGTTTGGCTACGTCAACGTTTATGTCACCTCTCCGCATCCCGAGAATTTGATTACTTTATTCGAATTTGTCCTGAAAGGATTCGACGCACTCGAGTATCAGGAACACTCTGACTACACCATCATTCGCTCTACAAATGACGAATATAAAAAAGCGATCATTCGTATCAACATCAACCGTCAGAACCGGCAAACGATTCAGTATATCGCCCCAAACGACACCCATCTCTTGAATGCCGCTGATCTTCTGCTAATCGACGAGGCAGCTGCTATCCCACTGCCTCTTGTAAGAAAGATGCTCGGACCGTATCTCATATTCATGGCATCAACCATCAACGGCTATGAAGGTACAGGGCGTTCGCTTAGTTTAAAGCTGATTTCCCAGCTGCAGAAGGAGAACAATGCACCACCGCCAATCAAACTGGAGGAATCCATCCGTTACCGCGAGGGGGACGACATCGAAAGTTGGCTCATCAACTTGCTGTGCCTAGACGCAACAACAGTGCCAAACATCAGCTCAGGCTGTCCCACCCCAGACGTGTGTGAGCTGTACTACATCGACCGGGATGCTTTGTTTTCGTACCACAAGGCAGCAGAGTCATTCCTTCATCGTGTTATATCAATCTATGTGTCGTCGCATTACAAAAACAGTCCAAATGACTTGCAGATGATAAGCGATGCACCGGCCCATCACCTTTTCTGTTTGTTGGGACCAATCCACCGAAAGGATCAACTGCCCGAGATTTTGGTTGTGATACAGGTGGCGTTAGAAGGCGAGATCTCGTCGCAGACAATTACCGACTCACTGGGTAGGGGCAAGAAAGCCAGTGGGGACCTAATACCGTGGAATATTTCGGAGCAATTTGGCGACCATGAGTTTCCCAAGTTGTCTGGTCTGCGAATTGTGCGCATTGCGACTCATCCCAACTATCAGAGGGTAAGTGATTTTCTTGAACCTGTGAACTACAGGTGATTTATTTAAATTTACTTGCAGATGGGCTATGGCAAGAGGGCCGTCAAGTTGTTGAAGGACTACTACGATTTAAAGTTTACGGACTTAAACGAAGATGAAAACGAAGCTGAAAATGGTGAGTTCCGTTTGCAGAAACCGTAAAATTATTTAAAATGCTTGTATATAAAACCGAAATTTGTATCCCCAGGAATCGAAGAAGTAGATACCGAAGACGTTGGTCTGCTCAAGGAAACAATCGCCCCTCGGCGTAAGATCCCCACTTTGCTGAAACGCCTTAATGAGCGTGCCCCCGAGAATATCGACTACATAGGAACATCCTACGGCTTAACCAAAGATCTTTTGAAATTCTGGAAAAATCAAGGATTCGTTCCGGTTTACGTTAGGTAAGTGGCTCCCAAGTTATCGCATCTGTTCTTATGGCCAATCTCTCTCGTGCAGTCAAAAGCCCAACGATCTAACTGGAGAACACTCCTGCATCATGCTGCACACCCTCCACAAGCAGGGCGTCAAAGAAAAGGTAACCACCGAATGGTTGTCACTGTATTTCAATGATTTTCGTCGCAGAATTCTTAAGTTGCTGGGGAAAATCTTCAAAGATTTTCCAACGGCCTTGGCACTTTCAATTTTGGATAACAAATCAGTCTCCGTGGAGAACAAAGGTGGATTCGAGTTCTGTGTATGCCTAGATGTTGTGACAAATCAAATATTTTTTCCACAGAGTTGGACAAGGCAACGCTAGACGTGTATTTCCTGCCGCATGATATTCAAAGACTAGAAGCATACGCAAGAAACCAGGTGGAATTCAGACTGATCCTCGATCTGGTGACCGATGTTGGCTACCTCTACTTCCAGGGAAAGATTCAAGGATTTCAAGTGGACTCCCTGCAGAAGGTAAGCTTCATTAGATTCTGTTTTAGTCAGTTTCCTAACTTATGATACAAACAGGCAATTCTCCTGGCCATGGGTGTGCAAGGAAAGTCGGTAGACGCAATTTCAGCAGAGCTGAATATGCCCTCCAGTCAAATCCTGGCAAAATTCTACGATCTGATGAAGAAGACCACCAAATACTTTGCAAATGTGATAGAAGGCCACATCGAGAGTTCAATGACTAGTGAAAAACAACTGAATCGTGGTGATGACTTTGTTCCCATAACACTTTCACTAAACGACGAGCTGGATGAAACTGCCAAGGTATAGGGAAACACAAAAATCAAAAATGAAAGCACTTATGTATCGCTCTTTTAGATTCTCTCAAAGAAACAGAAGGAAGAATTGAAGAAGTTAAAGAAGGAGAGCCTTCAAGATTTTGCTATTAAGGGCACTGACGAGGATTGGTCGAAGGCACTCTCTGGCAAATCAACAAAGTTGATATCCGTGAAGAGGTGAATCGGATGCTTGCGTCTGTTAACTTGGTTTCACTTTTTTTTTTTAATTTTCAGTGGAATTAAACGTCTTGATGAGCCTATAACACCCTCCGCAGAGCAACCCTCAAAGAAGATGAAATTTGGCAAAAAGAAGAAGCACGCGGGCAAGTCCATCGTGTAGCTGAACCACTCTTTTACTCTGTTTTTGTGCAACTAGTTAAGAATATAAAAATAGGACTTTATATTTGAACAAAAAACACTAAACGTTGTTGTTTTATTTTGTCTTTGCGTATGCACCAATACCATCCTCCACTATGCTACAGTTTTGAAAATTCTAGCCTGCTAATCAACGAATGGGAAAAGAAGAGCATTACAGTTCAACTAGAGTTGTGTTTAATA
This sequence comes from Cheilosia soror, assembly GCA_949372485.1. Lineage (NCBI taxonomy): Eukaryota > Metazoa > Arthropoda > Insecta > Diptera > Syrphidae > Cheilosia > Cheilosia soror. The sequence goes on along the minus strand of OX443563.1, from coordinate 70,765,213 downwards.
GGAAATTTAAATTAGAAGAACCTCTTAGGCATGCAGTTGTTGTTTGTGTTCGATGCGCTTTTGACGCTCCATTAATCGTCGCTCGCGTTCGTATTCCTTCATTCGAAGAACGTAATCTTCGTACTCGCAAGTCATGAAGTCGTGTCTCTCATGATGACACTTATAGACAAAGGGGAAAACATCGGATCTGCAGGCACGATATTTTAACAGCTTATGAGCACAATAATCACGGTCTGCAAGATCAATTTTTGCAGATTTCAGTTCTTCAGGCGTCGCAATCATAACACGTTCTTTACGGCCATTTGGGAAGCCGAAATTTGGGTCGAAGACTGTTTCCTTCCTTGGATCTGGTGTAATATCCGGTTTGACGTACAACGCAAATGCGTTACCCATGGCAGTCTGTGGGAATTTATGTGGCCATTTAGATTTAGTAAAATTGTGTAAATTATTTCTCTTACATTTAGGGAAAAAATCCAAAATTACGTAAAGATGAGAACTGTGATGGTGTTGTTGGGACAGTTTTTGACAGATTTGTTTCTGACTGTATTTGTAGTAGATTGGAATATGGTCGAATGTAATCTTTAATAGACTAGATCAGCACACAGGGTGATCGCTTTCTGCAATATATAAGTATGTAGTAGGTATCGGTAGCAAGCAGCACTGTACCAAGGAATAATTCCATTGAATAAAGAAACGCTAATTGCTTATTCGGAATGTTCCGAATATTCTAAATGAATAAAGAAACAAGCTGAATATGAATATACCTTGGCACTGTACGGCGTGTTCTCATGCTGATTTCGATTGGGATTTTCAGATTTCAGATTTCGTCTGGCCAATCGAACAAAATAAGTATACTGAGCTGTTCTTTATGTTGGCGTTGGTGGTGTAGCTGCCAAAAGTGTTGTTGACCTAACTTTTTTTCGTAGACTGGTTGAAACTTACAAGTTTTACAAATAACTATAAAAGAAATCTCACAACAAAATTGCAAACTCGAAGCTTTTTCTCCCTTGCAAATACAAAATCGTGCAACTGCATAAATTGCTCATAGGTATGACGAAGACGAATCAGTATTATCCGAAGAGAACGACGACGACGATGAAGATGTGCCACATGATGATGATGAAATTTATATATCTATTATTTGTTCCATGTTTATCAAATTTAGGTTTAAATTATTTATTTTAATATGGTTTTTCAGTAGCTCTAGCTTTTTCGACCGACTTTCATAAAACGTAAACAAATAAACGCCAGCTACCACATGTCAACTCATAAGTAAGTGTATTGACATACTATACACCATGGACTGCTAGCAACCAATTTTTTGTTGAAGCAAACATAAGCACTAGCTCTCTTGGATCCTTGGTTCACACTCAAATGTCATCGAGCAATTCGTGCTATTTTGTTTGAGTGCTGAGTGTGCCATCTGTTATAGAACGTTAGATATATAGAATCTCGAAAGTGTCAAGCAGTGTGTAGTTGTTGAGATTGCGTGTTAAAGATTCTACTTTACTTTACTTCACTGATATAGATTTGCAATAAAACAGGGCTACTGATCCACTGATTTGTTCCATTGATGCATTTTAATGAAAGCTATAACTGAGGCCTTAAGACACCTCAAGTGGCAAAGAACGGATACAGGAACAGATCAGAAAGGCTTTCGTTCTGTAGTAAATTCTGGTTCTGTTTACGTTGGTCTCTTAGCTCAAAAAGAAAAAAGAAACAGATTCAGAATAACATGACTGTCGCGAAATAATGAGTGACGGACATTATACATTATATTTTTTTATTCGCACAGACGCAAAGAATAGACGACAGCCATGTTTTTCTGAATCTGTTTCAGTTTTGTGTAGCTGAGCGAGCAACGTAAACAGAACCAGATTTTATAACAGAACGAAAAAACTTTCTGTTCTGTTTCATAGTTTCTGTTCCTGTTTCTGTTCTTTGTCACTTGGTTCCTTTATGGATGATAGATTGTCAAAGCAGGCATCAGCAAGATGCAGAAAAATACGAATGAAGAAAAACATCCCTCCTAAGATAAATTGACAAAATCAATATAGACTTGTTTTCGTTCTGTTGTCAAAAGTCATTTTTCGGTCGCTAAGGCTGCAGTTATAGCTATCAGTAAAATGCATCCGTAAAAAAATTGTTTCACTTTTTTGGAGCACTTAAACTTAATTGTTGAACTCAATCTTTGTCTTAAAATGTTGCTTTTGAATTATAAAACTAATTCGTAAAAAAAAATTAAGCAATTGATCTTTAAATTTTCTTAAAAAAGAATTTCTTTATTTTTCCGTACGAAAAACTTTTTCTGTTCAACTTCTCAACCAGTTTCACGAAGTATTCCACTGAATTCCTATGATGTGCTATGGTTAAAAGTTTCATTTTTGTTCTGTTTCGTGTTTTTACGGATGCATTTTACTGATAGCTATAACTGCAGCCTAAATTCGGTTGCTAAAAAAAATGTTCTGTTGTTTCTGTTCCTTGTTTACTTGGTGCCAACTGGTGCCTTTATTTAAAGAACTCAACCAGATTTGTGTTCAATCACTGAACTCACTCTCAAAGATAACCACCCTGTGAAAAGAACGCAGTGAAGCGCACTCGTGTGTTCGTTTTTACAACCATAAACGTCACTTTAATATTTTGAAACGAAAAATTAAACGGCTCTTTCTTCTCAACTCCTTAAAAAATACAAACTACTTGCTACTTACATCGTTTTCTCAAAGGAAAATAACTACATTTACCTAAAACCAAACAAATCCAAAATGGAAACTCCACGAAAAGCTCTTCGCAGCATTCATTTGGAAAATATTGCCAATCAAAGCACACCACTTGGTATTCCACCATCGCCATTTATGAAAAGTCTTGGTTACGGTACTGGTGTAAATGTTTATAAACTGGAACGTTCTCCAAAACATGGTCAACTACGTTCACCTTGGGCTGTAAAAAGAATCTCCAAAAAAGCACAATGCGCAGGAAATCTTGAGTTCAACTATCGGATTCAAGAAGAAGCAAAAATTCTTCGGTAAATAAATATTTGCTACACCCTTGTGAATGGTTTTCAAATAAGCCCTTTGTGTTTAGGAAACTCTCGCATCCAAATATCGTAGGCTTTCGAGGAATAGAAAAAACAGGCGATGGAATAGACTCATTGGCATTGGAATGCTGTAAAACTTGTTTAGGAACAATTCTGGAGGATCGATTCGAGGATGAAATGGGTCCATTACCAGCCAAGTGCACTCTGAAGGTGAGAATTTAGTATTTAGGGGTATCCCTTGTCAGTCAGCAATGTAAATCAAATTGCTGAATGGGAAACATTCCGGGGGAAATATTATTCGCGATAGGGGTGATTATCTTGTTGGAAAGTTTTATATAAGATCCTTTTAGATGATTTTCGATATATCCAAAGCATTGGACTACTTGCATAACGAAGCAAAATTGCTGCATGGTGATCTTAAATCGTTTAACATTTTAGTGAAAGGAGATTTCGAGATTTGTAAGCTGTGTGATTTTGGTGTTAGTCTTCCTTTAGACGAAAATGGACTAATTGATTTTAAGCAGAATCCTGAATTAGAATACGTTGGTATGTTAGTTACAATAACACTAATTTAAAAAGGTTTCTAATTGTTTGTTTTAGGTACTACTGTGTGGTCAGCCCCAGAAGTGCTGGACAAAGAAGGTATAATTGACCAAAAAGCTGATATTTTCAGTTTCGGACTAATCATCTATGAAACAATAGCCTTGTGTCCACCACACACATTAAATATTGGAGGCGATGATACGGATGAATCTCTTAACGATTCTGAATTGGAATCTTTGACGGATAAAGCTTTGGGTACACGTCCACCGCTGCCCCAGGCTTTCACTTTAAGCGCCGAATACAATACAGTCGTTGAGCTATTTTATTGTTGCACAAACGAGGAGGCTGAAGATAGACCTTCTGCCAAGGACATATGGTTATCGCTTCAGAAGAACGGCATTGCCAAGGAACAATGAGAACATTTGCTTTTTTTTACATAAATCTATTACCTACTCTCTGCTGTTAATTATAAAGCAATAAATTTGAATGAACATTTTTTCTTTAAATTATATTAGTTTTGTAATTGAAGGTAACAAAAATTAGAGAGTTGGGTTGAACCAAGTCCTTTTCGGATATCTCCAACCTAATCGTACACAACATATTGCAGGATAAGAAGCAACGACCAAGTTTGTTTTACAAAGACCAGTGTCTGTCTATGTAGCAGAGTACTTCCTAACAGAATGATAACATGATGACGCAACTGATTATTTTTTTAGAATTTAATATCCACCCCAATCAGGGAATTCGCCGAAGGGAATTGTTCGCGGAAAAGAATATTTTGGTATCGTCGAATCCGCAAATTGAACGGATATTATGTCATATATGTAGGTATATACATAATATTAACACATACTATTGGTAGGGCGTGGTTTTTTTTCCAAATCTGTTCACTTTTCGTATTCGACGATACCAAAATATTCTTTTCCGCGAACAATTCCCTCCGGCGGATTCCATGATTGGGTTGATCGATGTGAAGCACTGCCCTTCCCGTTCCTATATTCGAGGAATAGGTTCTGCAATAAATTTTGATGCTATCTAAGCAGAGGCTGCAAACGCCTATATTCGTTGAGAACATTGATCCAGTTTTATTTATTTGGTGGTAGTAAAATAAACCAAATGTTCATGGGTAGGTACCTCCTATCTAATATTTTTAAGTTAATTGTTCCAACCAAATCTCTAAACTTACGTATTGCCTACGAGTTACGAAAAGTTTATACGATACACGTAACTCATAACTTTACGATCAATACTTTGACGTTTCCGCACTGACATACGACAGACAGTCGGTGACAATTGTTTAGCTGTCACGTAATTTTTTGTACGATAAACAAAATTAACTATCGTTTGTGAATATTTTTGTTTTGTTGATTGTGATGCGTAAAATGTAAGTACATAATATTAAATGCATTTTCACATTGAAATACGTCAACAAAGACATCTATTTCACAGGAAAAAAACAACCCCGAAGCAGTTCGAAATTATTGTAAGTTACTTGAAACATCATGAAAATTTGTTTGTGGGTTGCTCCAACAATGCAGAAATTAAAGCTAGACGAAAAGAACTATGGATCCAGTTGGCAGATGTACTAAACCACAATGGTCCACCAGTGCGTAAATGCAATGAATGGAAAATTGTAAGCATAATCGTAAATTTTAGTTCATCGAATGATTTTTCTGTCTTTGCAGATATGGTCTGATTACAAATACAATCTCAAGCGAAAACTTGCCGCAGATATAAAATTGAAACGGAAAAACTACAAAAAGAGCCTGCCATTCAATAAAACAGAGCGCACTGTACTCGCCATGTTAGGCTTGATCGACGATGAGGCAGATGAGGATACGTTAGATGTGGAGGGGTCTTTGCCAAAAGATGTTCCGCATCCAATGGCACATTTTTTGTCTGAAAACGAAGCGGCAGGTAGTGATGTAGAGATAGTAGAAGAGATAATGGACACTAAGGAATCAATTGTATTATGCAATGATGATTTTACAAAGGAGGAACCCGTTATTCAGTCCGTGGAGCCACTCTCTATTGACGAGGAACTCATTGAGACACCCAAAAGTGATGTTAATGTTCCTCCAACGCTAACTAGTGCTCTGTTGACGATGGAAAGAACGCAACAGGCAATACTTAAAGAGCTAAAGGTATCCAACAGACAGAAAAAGCAATTGCTTTCAATTAAGGAACGTTTATTGATGTTGGAGCAAGAGAAGTTTGACGAGAAGAAGCTCCAGAATTACGAAGAGAATACGCGAGCATACACAATGATTGAGTTGAGGAAGAAGGAGTTGGAGTTGTACGAGCTTAAGCTAAAAGGTCTCTGTACTCAATGTATAGAAGTAAAACCGGAGACTAACTCGTAGTTTTTTTTTGATGTAACGATAGGTAGAAGTTGTTTCGAAAATAAATTAAGGTACAAAAATTACGTATTTATCATTATGGCAACGCTTTAAAAACATTCATAAAATGCTTCAAGGTACCTATATGCTAATTTCGTGTTGCTATTATTGGCCGCGTTCCATTTACCGGTAGACATCTAGCACATAAAACCACAGATGAACAAAGATTCATATTCAACACATATTCACCCCAATCATGGAATCCGCCGGAGGGAATTGTTCGCGGAAAAGAATATTATGGTATCGTCGAATCCGAAAAGTGAACAGAAATCTGGAAAAAAAAACCACACCCTACCAATAGTATGTGTTAATATTATGTATATACCTACCTATATGACATAATAACCGTTCAATTTGCGGATTCGACGATACCAAAATATTCTTTTCCGCGAACAATTCCCTCCGGCGGATTCCATGATTGGGGTGATTATCTAAAAACCATCGGCGGGGCCAATAATTCCAATTTTACAAACATATGCAGGAGCCAGACTGGGCGATGTCGTTTTCGAATTGTTGAGCACCGTAATAGGTACCTACGCTTTTTGTTGATGGATAAGTATTTCCGATTTATTGACAGGTTTCATTTATATTTGGGGAGACTGAAATTTTGCAACTTCAGCTGCTGAAGTTGGTGATTTTTGACATCACGATTCATAGGCCCTATTTGCTTCCAAATTTTACTCAAGTGTTTCGCTCAAAATTAAAAAAAAATGCAGAATGTGCATCAAGTTGCTTTTATATTTGTTTCGAATTGTCGATTTGTTCTCAAACCTATTTTTTGTCTTCATCCGCCATACTTGAATTCGCGAGCTTCTGTATTCCCATAAAGTCTAGATAAATGTCATGTGTCATGTTTATAAAATCGCTGTCTACGGCTCTACACTTCTAGACGCCCATATGTAGGTAGTATACAAAAACTAATCAACGGAACGTGCCCAGAAGCAAAAATTTGTTTATTTCTTGAAGTTAGTAGGTAGGTAGGTGGGTTTTAAATTAATTAGTACATACCTACATTATTTAAATTAGAGGAAATGTACCTACATAAATTTCAACAATGTGAGTGTTTTGCTGCATTTCTCTTGAAAATTCTTATTAAATATGCATTTCGTTGAAGGAAACCGACAATCAACGAAACCCAATTTAAGATATTCTTCAGCTACATTCAAAAGCATCCTGAAATTGTTCTTCAAAACTTACTAACCGATGCTGAATTTTCAAGAAGAATACGACTGTGGATAAGTCTCGCGGACGAATTAAACTTAAGCGGGCCACCCGAACACAATTGGCGTAAATGGAGAAACGTATGCTTTATAATTTCACTGATTGCAATTACGACTTAATAGCAATGCCTTTAATCTCAGATTTGGATGAACTATAAATCTAGGATGGAACGTAAAATATATTCCGAGGTTATCGATCCCAATCATAAACGAAAAAGTCTTGCGGAGAGAGATGCTGCCGTGGTAAATTTGATAGGGCTTAGACACATTGTGGAAGAAGAAATTAAAAAGGTTAAAAACCCTCTACCGGCTATGCTGAATGACGGAAATAATAAATCTTTGCCAGCATTGGGAAACCAAAAAGAAACTAGTTCCATGAAAGAGGACAAAATACCAGACCTTCAAAAAGAGCCAGATGTGGATTCGGCAACTGGTTCGTTAGAAAATTCAACGGAAAATGAATTACAAGACGAGGTTATTCAATATGCTTTAAATACTATAAAAAGTCTTTTGATTGATTTCGTTCCAAATGAATCAGATATATTTACTGCAACAGATGGTGAAATATCCTCTGAGACAAGACTAGAGCAATTGTTAGAACTGCTTAAGACACTCAATCAACAAGCGAAAGAAGCAAATGATCTGCAACAAAAAAGGCTTCAGTTGGAACAGACGAATCTTGATGAGATTAAGTTGACCGATTTAGAAAATATTAAACTGGGCGATATCAAGATAGGATTAAAACGAAAGGAGTTGGAGATCTACGAACTGAAAGTTAAAAAAAGTTGTTCGCTTTGTAGTTTGAAATAGAAAAAACAGAGAAGTAGTGGAATTTTAAAATTGATTTTCCTTCGTTTTAAAATAAATTATTTTCCATAACAAAATACAGATGCGTGAAGTATGAATATACATTGCGTTCTTGAACAACAACTTCATGGGTGCCGTACCGAACCACCGAATTCATTCCTCTGAATTACCTCTCTGGCTCAATAGGAAGAAAAAGGACTGTATACTGTCAATACCAATTGTTGAGCTAAGCGAAATAATAGAATTTGAGATGAATGTATTTGAATTTTATATAAAAAATCTAATTTGAACTAAAAACAATAGGAATGTATGTGTATAGGTACTCTACGTCTACGCATCAGTTTCAGTTTTTACTGACGAACACTGTGTACAAAGCCCCATCAATTTTAATTCGTACAACTCCAATTCCTTCCTCTTCAGCTCTATTTTAATGTACGATTGTTTGTTCTCCTCATAATTCTGCAGCTTCTTCTCGTCAAACTTTTCCCGTTCCAGTGCCAATAATTGTTCTTTAACAGAAAATGTTTGCCTTTTCTGTTGGTTAGATTCTTTAAGTTCTTTTAATATTGCCTGTTGTGTTGTCTGCACTGAATTCAGTGTATCTTGGATAATTGCTAACAAGTTGACATCACCGATAGTAGTTTTCGTGAATGTTTCTGTCGAAGGTGAATCAATTAAATCGAATATAGGCGCCGTTCTTTTTGATTCAATATCATTGCTAGGTACGCTTGGTTGCGTATTGTCGACTTCACTTATCTCTATACTATTGGCTTTTGGATTATATTGTGACGAAAGGGAATTCTCTGTCAAAGAACGTTGTAATCCCTTGGCTGCGGATCTGCCATATTTCTTGAAATTAACAATTTTCTGATTCATTCCTAGGAAATCCATTACTGTCCGCTGTCTCTTATTGAACGATAGGCGTTTTTTGCTGTTTTTTCGTCTTAACTCAAGATCCCAGGCCAGTTTTCGCTTTAGATTGTACTTGTAATCAGCCCACACCTGGAAACGTTAATTTATCCATTGAACGTTGGCGAATTGGATTTGGAATATTAATGATTTCTTACGTTTTTCCACCCAACGTATGTGCGCACTGGTGGACCGTGGCCGTTGAGTGTGCAGGTTAATTGTTTCCATAGTTCTTGTCGCCTTGTTTGAGCTTCAGATGAAATTGCAAAACTTGTGGCCAACTCGACGTGGTTTTGTATGAAGCTAATAAGTAGTTCGAATTGTTTTCGGTTTGTTTTCTTCCTACAAAATTTAATTTGGATATCAAATGCAAAAAAATAATGAACTGACTTACATTTTACGATACGAGTATATAAAACACGAAAGTGTACAAAACGATGGTGATCGTAAAATGATCATATGTCATTTGTCAAGATCATAACGGAATGAACGTAGGCAACCGTAATGTTATCGAAGCAGTGGCGTAGGTGAATAGCTATTGTTGTAAATGGGGTTTTGGAAGAAAATAAAACTCGCCAAATTGTTGTAAAAATTAAATTGGTGGGTGACGTGACGTCTATGAATTAGACAAGAAGTGTGGATAGAATTCTGCAGGTGTCGAATTACAGCATACAATACGTAAACGGAATTATGAGGGTTTGAATAATTATTAAATAAGCAATAAATGAGCTACCACTACCTACACAAGACGTTTTTATATACAAAATAGTTTTGGAAAATGCAATTTATGGTGGAATGGCACAGAGCTCAGACAAATTTGAAATATATCGTTAGACGACTGCAAATCGTGATACGGGCAAGTTGCCTTCAGTTATCCACGCGCAGCACTCTATGATCAACGATCACTTTTTCTTTTAAAAGGAGGTCTCAGGGGGCTTATTCTCAAATGCGCGGCGGATCGCTTTTCATGGCGGATTTGTTTTTTTGTATTTCCAAAAGCGATTTGATCCAATCAATAGCGATAGCTATTTACGTGACGGATTGCTGGCGGATTAATTGCGTTTAAAAAATAAAATAAATTCTTGTGACGGGAAAAAGATGTCAAACTCTTGGGAAAATAAATGGAAAATTGGAAGTCTAATTGGAAAAAACTGGAAAGCACAGTTCGCATTTGAGAATAAGCAAAAGCGAAGACGGTCGAAATCGAAGTATCGCTTTCAATACGATCCGCCGCGCATTTGGGAATAACCCCACAGGATTGCGATTCCGATACTCTCTTCGAGTATTATTGCTAATTCGTTCGATATGGGCAAACGAATGTAGTCGACGTGTTTTGGATTTTTGGACTGCATTTACCTCATGGTACAGCTTATTTAGTTGGTACAAAAGAAAAAAAAATGTCTTTTGGCACTCGGTGCCAGAGAGCAGAGTTTGTAGAATAGGAGTTCCGAACATGCTTTTTGTCTTTCAACACAAAGCCATTTTTAGCCCTATTTAAGCCCCATTTAGACGTTAATTTCAGTTTCAGTTTCAGTTGAGCTATCATAATTAAGCTTTCAGTTAATCTGATGTTCTACAGTGCATTTAGACATCAGTCTAGTATTCAGTTAAGCTTTCAATTTACTCGTGATTAGCCGAAGGTTAGAAAATATATCTGCTAAAACTAACAGCTGAACTGAAAACTTGTATGAATTCCATCAGTTTCAGTCTCAGTTTCAATTTCAGTTAAACACTTCAGTTTTTGCATCAGTTTAACTGAAAGCTTATCTGATAGCTCAACTGAAACTGAAATGGTCATCTAAATGGGGCTTACATATCTGTTCTGTCCCACCAGTAACTGAACGTATTTATCGAAGATAGTGCGCCTTCCATGTTGACACCTGCGGTTCGCACTGTCTGCTCTAGGATTTGCGTCCGTTTCAAATTTTGGCCTATGGTCGATTTACCGAGAATGTTGCAGAAGGAACGTGGGATCACCTTTTTGTAGATGCGGCATATGGAGCGGCTACTTTTCCTGTCCCTGGGTTGATTATTTTGCTGCGTGCGCCAAAACATTACCCCCGTACTTTAAGTGCTGCTCTGGTAAACCATCGAAAGATTACAATACCTTCTTGTTCTTAAGCTCTTTTTTTTAAAGCTAAGAATAAAACTTTGCAATTTCTTTCGATCTGCATCAATATCACAATGAGTAGGTACCTATTTTCTGTCCCTTTTTTCCTTTGTACGTATAAGTCATACTCATACCACGGGTTTTTCTTTGTGTTGACTAGTAACCTACGGTTTAGCTAGAACTAAATCGTCCTTCCTCCCAAATTTCAGTTTATAGGGTCGTTTCACAACTAACTTTAGAGGCAATTTCTTTCCCCGGAATTGTCGATACCTACGACTCAAGATCGCCAGCCATTACCTGTAGAACTAGCAAACAAAATGATCATATATCTTTCATATATTATTCAATTTTATTTTCGATTTTTGTTTTGTGTTTTTTTTTTTTTAACTTTTTACAATAGAATAAAATGATTGATGTTACAATAAGTTTAAAACAAAAAAATGGTCTCAATCAATAAATCGAAATACATTTTGTTAAAAACTTTCTACAATATCTAATTAAATATGCTCTCTTGCGCGATCATGTTTCGTTGGAATAGATAACGAATTATTAACTATACATATTTATAAAAAAAAAAATAATAAGAATAATATTACAACACATACGTACACAGGCGACAGAAGGTATACAAATGAACAATTTTTGAATTCTTTCCAGATCTGCCGAACGTTCATTAATATTATAAAGATAAAATCAATTTACACTAGCAATTATTTTACACTCTAATAGGATTGATCGCTAGAAAATTTAATATAGTATACACAGAAATTATATAGATAATAAGTCCAGCACCTTACTTTCATCGATTGCTATTCTCTACTCGACTAAAACTAAAATGATTAGATAACATTAATCCCAAATTGAAAGCATTTGTTCATCCTATCCACAGCGTATATGTTCATTTGTAATGAATTCAAATAGAGTTATGGAATAAAGCGGTATTATATTAAAAAAAACAAAAAAAATTATCTAAGGAGAGAGGCGGGATAATTGTGCGATCCTACGATCCAAATTGTTCCTTGGTATTGTCAATAGCTGCATACTCGTAGCTGCCACGTCCATCAAACTGCAGATAGTAGTCGTGATGTTGCCATAGTGATTTCCTGTGCGAAACTGTAAACAGGGTGATGCCAGCCTCTCTACAGTATTGGTACATTTGTCCTTCCACATCGACCGACACCGCACTGGTGCATTCGTCGAGAATAGCAAACTGCGGACTGTGATAAAAGAGTCGTGCCATTGCGATACGTTGCTTTTCACCACCCGACAGCACGTCGATCCAGTCTTCAACGGCATCGAGACCATTTTCTCGTGTTTTCAAATAGGTTAGCTGTACGATTTCCAAGTACTTCATCAAATCATTGTCAGATTTGCCATGGCGAAGCATCTCCTGATGCGTGTGTGGATAGATGATCTATGGACAGTGGGTCAAAATTGTATGAGATATAAAATAAGAGTTAAGACCCAACTAACCTGATCACGTAAGCTTCCTAGCGTCATATAAGGCCTCTGTGGAATGTAGAAGAGTTTACCGCGTGGTGGCTTAGTTACGGTGCCGCCCCACGTTGGCCACAGCTCGCCGAGAATTCGGAAGAGACTCGACTTGCCACAGCCATTTGGTCCACAGACTAGAACGTTCATTCCAGATCTACAATTTGAACCACATTTTGAAAAGTTATTCTCGCTAGACACCACTAACAACTTACTTGACTTCGAAGGTCAATTCCTTGAGTAAGAAATCACCATTTGGCGTAACCAATGGTACCTTATCAAACTTGATAATATTGTCTTTGAAAATAATGGAGCCTTTGTTTGGAGCGAAGTTGGATTCACCATTGCTAACATTGTTCACCATTGTGCGTTCGTATTTGCCTCCGTTGAGATCTCCAATAACCTTAATCAACTCGGTCATGCGAGCGGTAAAACCTAAACAAATAGTTTTTTTTATTCGATTCAATGGCACTAAGAGTTGCATTTAAGGTTTACCTGCCAATCGTGACATTTCGCGGCCAGCCAATACTAAACGTCCAATGGCCTCAGCTAGCTTCACCAACATACGTCCGTATGTGTAGTATGCCTATAAATCAATGGGTTATTATATCGTCGATGAAATCATAAGCATATCGAAACCTACCTGTAGCCGGCGCCCACTGTTCTCTCCAGAGAGAAGAGGATGATTATGTGTGAAGAATGGAATGGATACCGCATAGAAGCCAACAATGGATGCGAAATCTACAAGAAAACCAATAGTGTTAGGGTGTGAACTTAATAGAAATCATTTATAACAGTATACATTTGCCAACAATGTTATCGATGATGCCCATGCTTACGCGGAATTCCAAGAACTTCCTTAGATGTGTCCGCAATTTCGAGAAACTTGCAAGCAGAGTAAGTTTTTCGCGTACGTTTCCTTGATAGAAGGCGACTTCTTCGGAGTTTGTAATAAGTCTGCTATTAACGTATCTGAATTCTCCTTCCAATTTTTGCTCTTCGACGGTGAGACGTCCAGTTGGTCGACGTAATCGTGTGAGCAACACACCAGCGAATAAAAGGTACACCATCAGGATTGATGGAGTCTGTAAGTTGAGAATAAATGAGTCAAACAGCGTTTAAATTTCGCAGACTATTTTTTTTTTTAAAGAAGCCAAGGATTCATTCAAATGTAGATGCAAATGATGTGTATGTATGCTACAATCCTATATTGTTCCTATTAATAGCGCGTTCATTTGCATTAAGTTCGTTTTCATATAGCGTGACAAAGTAATATCCTCAAGTCATTTAAATAACTGATGGCTTTTATCCGCAGTTATCCGCACATCAGCTTAATTGAAAATGTCAACAATTACTGTCTTACATTTACAGATCGAGATTTACTTGATTTGTTTTGTACAAAATTGCATAATTCAAATAATGATGTTGTATTGTCACAAGTCAAGTTTTTCGGCGCATACTGATATACACATACACATTAGTTTAATAAAATTATTGAGAATAGAGTTACCTGTCCACCAAGATTCACAGTCAGTCGGTATACGTAGATAATAATGTCCAAAATTGGTTTACTTATGTTTGAATATAAATCCGTTGCACTCTCACAAAATTTATCAATATCGGTTGTAAGCAGTTGATCCGCATTCGCTATGCGATTGTCTAAATTTGACATTTTATAGTATGTATATCCACTGCAAGGAAATGTATAGAATTGGTTAAAGGTTCTCTACCGCCTGTTGAAGAGCACTTACGTAAGGTACTCATTATATAAGTAATGGGTAAGATTTGTTCTAAATCTGAGTTTCAATTCCCCCAAACTCCACTTGAGAACATTGGTAACAACGGATATCTAAAGAAAAGAAGATGACATTCAATGAAATTGTATTTGCTGGACTTTCGAATTTATACTAACCAATGGCAAAGCTGCAAGGTATTTGAGAAGTGCGACTTTGAATTCAGCCTTTTGCATTCCGATAATTGTACTTTCGACAACTGTTGCGTTTTGTATCATCCAAATATCACTTATAGATCGTGCAATAAGTGTACCGGCGATAATTAGGAGAAGACCACTTTCCACGCTCCATATTCCCGGTACAAGAATGGCTGTAGAAAAAGAAATTTGTTTTTTTTATGGAATCGATTGAATGAATTTGAAATAGTTTTACTTACGCAATAATTGACGTAACTGTTTGAAGAAAAGTGAATTTACATGAGCCTTTGGTGCTTTTTTGTCCTTCTTCTCATTTATTGCATACAATATTTGATCTTCAGGGCGGGGTTTCCTAAAAAAAAATATAAAAAAACTTTATTAACACAACAATCTTGAAATTGATACCATGTCTATCAAATTAAATTCAAAATTTCGCCAATTTTCCATACATTTTCGCTTGGAAATTCTTACGATTATGATGACTCATAAAAGAACACATTTAGTTGCAGATTGTCAATAGTTAAATCAATGGTATACGAAGCGATTTGTGTTTTCTCAAAAGCGACAGGCAATACGGATTTCGGAGCCGCCGTTCCAATGGAGACCTGTTAACCTATGCAATGCACTTATGGGCGCAAGCAATTGAACAACACGCCGAATCCAGGGCCGTAGCCTTGGACACATCAAAGGCATTTGACCGAGTCTGGCGTAGAGCCCTATTAGGCAGGTGAGCGTCTTATGGATTACCACAAAAACTCTGCGGATGGATGCAAAATTTTCTTCTGGGAAGATCGATGCAAGTTGTTGTAGATGGTGCATCATCTAATTCATTTGCTATTAATGCAGGAGTGCTCCAAGGATATATTCTTTCTCCAACTCTATTTCTTCTCCACATCAACTTGGATCGACAAATAATAATATCTACAGCTTTGCAGATGACAGCACTCTTATATCCTCCATCTCGATCAGTAAGCCTGTGAATGCGGCTACATCACACAGTCAGAGATGTGAACAAATTAGTTCTCTAAATGATGAACTGGACAAAATCTTGAAGTAGGGCAAAGACAACTTGGTTGTATTTAATGCAAACAAGACACAGCTCAAAACATTTTCTAGGAAAAATGCATAAACACTCTCCTCAGATCCAAATGGATGACCATCCAATCCATCCCAAGGACTCAATGCATCTTCTAGGAGTCACAGTCAATTCAGGAATCACATGGCAGGACCACATATTCTATATCGCAAGATCGGCGTCCGCTGAGTTGATCTACCTTTTTAGAGCAAGAGGTACTTTAGCCCATAGCAACTTCTCCTTCTCTACAATTAGGCAAAACATTCGACCAACCGAAAACGACATAAATCGTCGTGGAAAATTATGAGGTCTGCGTAAACTATTCTTTATACAAAATCTGACAGTTGATTTACGAGGTGGTAAATTTCTGCAGTTTAATACATATTGTTAATATTATAATTGATTTGCGCATTAGCACAACAAAAAAACAGTGTGTTCCAAATTTAAATAACAAATTTCTGGCAAAAAAAAAAATTCTCATGCGTATTTAATGTCGTTTTCCATGGGGACCATCAGATTTTTATTTCAGATCTTAGGTGGTCTTCCATTGGGACAAAAAATCTATCTTTTTTTGATTCGGATCATCTTTTGTAGATCTCGATAATTTTCACAGATTTACACATACTCTCACTAATACCAATATTCCTTGCACAGCTGTTTTATGTCATTCAGAATTTGTTTTTAAAACAAAATTGCGAAAAGATTCGTGAAAAGCAATTATTCAGAACAAAAACATAAACAATGGACATGGACTTAATTTTGGAGCAATTACTATCATCTTCGTCATCTTCTTCTTCTTCCTCGTCATCTGTGGATTTCAAATCTTTGTTGATATGATTACCCACATTAAAGTTGGTATGTTTTCATCGACAAACGAAAAAAATTTGCACAGCTGATGTACTGTCTAATAACGCACTAATACATTTACAAAAGCAGATCAATCTGCTATCGTGTTCCATTCGCCACGAAAAATCTAATCATAACGGCTGGCGTTCTTATCTCATGCACATAACATTGCAGAGAAAAATGTCAAAATTTATCAAATATTTCTACCAAAAGTACAAAATTTTATAGAAATTACTTGTATACTTTTAGGAGTATTGCCTTAATATATGTAAATAAAACGCGTTATTTAAGTTTGATTTCAAGTATTTATTTTACGTTTAATTCAAGTTCTAATATTATAATGCACTTTCTTTTTTCTTTGTCTGCTATTCCTTGATCTCAAATTTATTACTTTCGAAGGACTCCTCATCGAGGTATTCATTAAACAAGTAAAAGTGTTATCATCGGCCTGGCCGATGCTTTGATACCCTCCACTGAATAAAAGTCCTGCAAAATGTTTGCCACGCGAGTTAGTATGTGTCTAACATTAGTTTTGTATGGGAGGTAGCAGAACTACTTTACCGACATAGACAATTTTCAATACCAACCTGACGACGGTTAAAAAAAGTCCTTTCATAAAATTACATTCACCTAAGTCGATTCGTTTGGACGCTAAGGTGTTTTCAACAGACAGAGAGATACATGAGTCGAATATTGGCTTTGTATGGGAGGTAGCAGAACTACTTGACCGACATGGATCATTTTTAATACCAACCTGACAACCGTAAAAATAAGACCTGTCACTCAATTTCAGTCGCCTAGGTCGATTCGTTTGCACGCTATCGTGATTTCAACAGGCGGAGAGACACATGGGTCTACTAATGGTTTTGTATGGAAGGTACCAGAACTACTTGACCGACATAGCCCATTTTCAATACCAACCTGACGACGGTAAAAAGAAGTCCTCTCACCAAATTTCAATCGCCCAGGTCAATTCGTTTGGACGCTATCGTGCTTTCAACAGACAGACAGACAGACGGACAGACAGACAGACAGACAGACAGACAGACAGACAGACAGACGGACATGGCTAAATCGATTCAGAATGTGATCCTGATTCAGAATATATATACTTTATAGGGTCTCCGGTGAATCCTTCTTGGCGTTACAAACGTAATGGCAAAGTGAATATACCTTCCTGTGGAGGGTACCTATAAAAACACTATCCTTATTTACTTTTTCGCAACACAAAAACAGAAAAGAAAAAAAAAACAGCATGATCTTTAAAAATTTAGCTTAAAAAAATGCACCGAACCATTAATGGGCGCGCTAAATACATGCAGTACAGTCTGAAAGGAAAATTTGATTTTTTAGCTGAAGCAGCGTACCGCTCGGCTAAATGGATTCGCTTAAATTTAGCTCAGCTAAATTTTGGAGAGAACGTTGTATGGGAGCTAAACTTTAGCTCGAGCAGCGTACTAAGCTTGAAGCAGCACATCACTCGGCTAAATGGATTCGCTTAAATTTTGAAGAGAATTTTGTATGGGAGCTCAAATTTAGCTTGAGCAGCGTACTAAGCTTGAATTTGACGTGAGTTACATGAGACACTGATAAATTAATAGATTAAATGAATCTAATGAATAAGATCAATGAACATTTTTTTTGTATAAATAAAAGCATTGAAGTGTATTTAGTTTAATGGACCCAATAAATTGCAATCGATTAAAAAAACACAGACTAGACATTGCTGCGACCTCTAAGCTCTGCAATTCTGAAATTAAATGGCGAAAAATGATACGTCATTCCTCTCTTATCAAACACCATCAATATCGTGCAAGTGTATAATTTCCTCATTCACTTACCATAATTTTATCCCTCACTTCACCACAGGGTAAAGAAGGCAAAACCTCGCCAAAACAAGTTATTGTAATTATAATATAATTCGCCGCGCGTATATACATACAAATGGTTGATTAATATCATTTAACTATTATGTATTAACTCAAAGAGCGATAACACCGAACCTGGGTAATATATAATCAATTTTAATGTTTTTTTTTTGTTTAAGTTCCCTAGTCACTGTGCCAACAATGGGATTAGGTGAATAGCCAGCCAGCTAATCAATCGCTTGAACAGAGCAAAGTCCATCTAGTCACCTACCAGTGAGACATGGACTTGCTGTCAAATAGACAAGCTATGTAGGTAGCTCTAGCTATCTATGCGATACTCATTTGAATCTAACAGAATTCATCGCGCGATTTTTGCTATTTCTATTTGTTGCTGCCCTTCCCAAGTGGAATTTCTTTGCAGCAAATGCTGCCAAAGATATAGGATCAAAGGTCGTTCGCTGGACTTTAAATTAAAATGTGAAACTTAAATAATTAGTGTGATTTCTATCTAATCGTATGTAGAATTATAAAAGATATTTCCTAGAGCTAGTTGGGGTAAATTATAATTTATTATAAGCAAATGTGTATAGTTATCAGCAATATGTAGTTATTGCCATAATTATACATACACTCGCATATAACAGCATACACGTGTAATCAATTTTTATTGGGCGTGGGGTTTTCATAATTAGATATGTTGTATAATATCCAGTTATAGTTAGTCTGCGGGTATTGTGTTTGTGTCGTCGGCTTGATTAGCCGGTGTTTTGGCCTCATAAACTCTAACAAACTGAACAACTTTTGGATAGAAGCTTTTTTTTTGTTTAGCTTGCCTCTTTCTTTCTGAATAAATTTGAGAGAGCAGAAGTATTGACGGCTTTAGCCGTTTTAGGGAACACGAATTCACCACCGGCGACAACTGACAGGCAATTTTATAGATCACACTGTTGATATAAAGGCATTGCAATTGTGTAAAGTAAACGGACACCTATTGTTCACGGAAACATTTTAGTTTAACAGGTTCTCTACTTGATATTCTAGGAATCGTTGTGTTTTCTCATGATTTATGTCATGAGGGAAACCCAAGCCGGTTCATATGACGAGTATTTTAGTGTTGAATCTCACATTGACAATAATCTGCAACATCATTCTACGTTGAAATCGTTATTATGCATATTAAACAGCATTTTAATATGACGCGTTAGTTTTTACTGTTTACTACAATAAATTGCAGCTTACTAAATGCTTAATCATGTCATAACACTACAATTTGAATATAAAAATGTATACCCGTGTATACGTGTACTTGCTGGACTACGACTCGACTGCTCTTTGATATGCAATATCATTCTGAAAGGTCGGCAGGTCAACGTTGAGTATAGTGTGTCTCCGCACTAATAACTCTGCAACGAGAGAGTGTTTACCTCAAGGCATCACACCTTTTCTTGGCTTCTCAGATTTACTCAAAGTATAAGACCAATATGTACTCACACCCCTTTATCCAAAGGGATTAAGCAAATGGCTTCGTCCTCCAGGTTGGGCGCCTCTTGTTGTGCGTGCCACTTAAGGCGGGGTCTTCTTCTGCGGCGTTGTCCCCTCCGGACGGAGTATTGGTGTACTCTTTATTCGCTCTATATGTCCTAACCATTCCGGGGAGAATCAGGTAGGTGCACTGAAGTCGGCGCGCGGTCTAGTTCTATGTTGTTTGTGGTTGTGTGTCCCTAAACCCATTTTTGCCGCTTGTGTGCTAGTACTTGCAAACGCACCGGTGACAGATCGTTGCGTTCTGGCAAAGGTCTTGGGGAGATTGTATCCGACCTTTATGCAGCAGCGACCGTTCTCCATCGTCATTCTGCACAATCTGACAAGTTTAGCAGGGATGCTAAAACTAGACACTGCTCTGTATAGCTCGTCTCTATAAATGCTCTTAGGCCTCATATACATAAAATCAATAAATAGATGGTGGGTATCGATTTGGACTTCTTGGGTATTCTCCAAGATTTACCGCAGTCTGAATATTTGATTTTTTGTGGGCTTACCGGATCTAAATGCACACTGGTTGGCCCCAATCAGTTCTTTGACAAATGGTTTCAGATGTTCACACAGAAAAAAAATCGTTGACAATCAACGACCAAGCCTCTTTTCGATTTGCTCAGATTTACTTTCAGCAATGTCATTGTCATCACCAAGTGTCGATATGTCAGTAGAAATGCCACCACTCTTCTGCTAGGGTTTTACCAAACTCCTATTTCAATGTAGATTGCCGAAGGGTACATGTAGCTGAGAACGAGTGCTACCAATCTATGCTAAAGATAAAAACCAGGGATGGAATCGGCTTAGGTGATTTGTGACAAGTGATAGTCATAATCAACAAAATTGGTCTAACAATCACATTTTTTGTGATAATTACTTGTGACAGCAGGTTAGTTGTCACTTGCATGTTGAGTGCTGATTTAGTAGTGCTTTTTTAACTTTCTCGTATACGTAGTATCTAAGAGAAAGATATTGTTTTCGTACAAAATTTCGAACTCGAGATTTTGATCAATTCTGATATTACGATGATAGGGGAACTCAAAAAAGTGGGTCTCGCAATTCTGTCCGTCCGTATGTCTGTCTGTCCCACCCCTGGGGAATCTAAACGCTTGGACGGATTCGCTTCAAACTTCGTATTTAGAGTTTGTAGGCCGTTTTTTTTTTTTTAAGCTAGCCCTAATATTAACGGTACCTCCCATATAAAAATTTTACGAAATATGACGAAATATGCCTAAATTTAGATTTTTTCGAAAACGGCTCTAACGATTTGAACCAAAATTGATAGTTGAGTTAATGTATGCATGCTTAACATGACTGCATACCCAGTTTTTCTGTAAAAAGTCCAGCAATGGCAGTTTTAAAAATTGGGGTTTTTCCGAAAACGGTAAAAAAAACTTTTTTTAAAAAAAACATTTTTAAGGTAATATAGGTAATCATTCTTAATTTGATAGCAAACTCAGTTTTTCCCTAAAAAGACTACGTCCTTTGATATCCACCCAAATCGCTAATAGAAGTACTTTAAAAAAACTGCTCATATCTCAAAAACGCCATTTTCGATTATAATAAAAATTTTACTTTCAGGTAATGCTTAAATCCATAGTAATACCACTGGCTCAGTTTTGAGCTAAACAGTTGAAAAACAGTGTTTTTTGAACCATGAATGCGTCCTTCCCAATCGCTAAAACCGGTACTTTAAAAACTGCTCATATCTCGAAAACGCCATTTTAGATTTGGATGAAAATTATATCTGCTAGGTAATGTTTATATCCTGCAGAATATGTCGTACTCAGTTTTTTAGCTAAACAGTTTAATAACAGTGCTTTTCGAATCTAAATTGTAACATTTGTCAGCATAATTTTACAAAAAACCGCTCTAAGGATTTTGATCAAAATACATATTTAAGACAACATAAGCATTCTAAACATGATCACGTACTTAGTTTTTCTTAGAAAACTCGATGAATATTTCTCAAAAATGGTCTGCATTCACACACGGTATATTTTTGTAAAGTCCAAAACTTCAGTACATATCAATATAATTTGAAATTCATCGCCTACTCGCCTCCTTCAAGTGTCAGTTCGGGGTGAAATTTGAAAGTAATAAAGTGTTCTAGTTAATACGTAGGTTTATGTTTATGTAGTATGTATTTACGGTATTAATTACACCTTGAGTGGGTATGATTTTAAACGTAAAATTTGCTAAAATGACTCTGAGATTCTGCGAGATTCGCAATAAACGAGAAAGTTACGTGCGACCCAGTCGTGCTCATTTTTATCTTTTGATGATGTGTAAAGCGAAAATGGACGTGTTTGTACCTACCTCTTCATTTAGTTTTAGGATCTGAAAGTGAATAGGAACAAACTAAAAATAACGATAGGGCCTTTTTTGTCTGACTCCGAAATAAGCTAAACATACTGGAGCTGGAAAATTCAAAGTGTACAGTACATATACAAAACTAATTGCTATTTCCAAATAAAAAAGATCCTTAAAAAATGTTCGATAGCTATTTTTGCTGGAGTTTCGTCAAATCTACAAGAAGCTACAAGAAGTTGGTAAAAAATGACTGGTCAGCATCATATTTACGGATATTTCTTCCAGAAATCCCTATGGGCATCACGGTAGATGGCGCCTTCTTGAGAAAAAGATTTGGCCAAATCCGGGTGCTTTTTCACATAATTTGCGCTATATTGGTTGCGCAAATCGAATAGATAAAACTGTTACATATTTACATTGTTAAAATGGTTATTTTTATATAACTTTGCATTTTCTAAAAGTGCATTACCAACTCAAATGCTTTTACCTAAATCGAAAACAACACAAAAACAAATAATGACACATGTCAGTGTCCAGTGATGCCAACTTTTAAATAATATTTTTGGTGATAAACTTACGCAGACGGAGAATTTTATTTGATCACAAGTGATTGTCATTGTCACATTTGTGATAATCACAAATCACCTTAGCCGATTCCACCCCAGCATTCCTAGTGTAGAAAATAAGAACGAGCATAAGAAGCGAAATGTCGAATCTGTACTGAGGCAGCTTTCGAAAGTCTTACGAGAGGGTAAGGTAAACTGATTTACCCAAGGATACAAGGCCCCTGCATCAGAGATAAACGAGTAAAATTATAGCGTTAGGCAATAACGCCCAAGGAAATAATACCGAAATCGAAATAACGCCCAAAAATAAACAACAAGATTGAAGTTTTATGCGTATGGAAATGGATCATGCTTGGGATCACTGTTGGATTGGACGTTTTGCGAAATTGAGTACATATCAAATGCAACCAGAAATCCCAAGCAGAGGGGCAGCATGTCCCCCCATACCTACTCCACTGTTAATGCATTTCCACTTATTATTTGGGGCTTCACTGCTTGTCATAAAAACGAGCCCTGGCAATGGATTAACCGCAGGGGTTCCCAAACTTTTTCATACTGCGACTCCCTAGAGAGGTTGAAATATTTTTGCGACGCCCTTCTAAAAGCACAGGTATGTGAAGCTGATCTTACTAAAGATTCACTAAAGGGGTTTTCAATAAAGACTGGTAAACGTTGAAATATCGTCGTCCCATATTTGTGGAAATTTTTCTTATTCACATCCGCATTGGCATTCATCTAAAAATGCGCCTCGTCGCGTCGGTAGATAATTTTTCCGCTAAATTTGAGGTCCTCTTCCAAGTCAGAGAACAAACGGCTTTAGCTACTTTCATTAACTTTGAGCTCCTAGATTAGTTGGACTTTGTACTGGAGTAAGCCCATCAAGTCCCGGCGCAAAATTCGCCAAGTTGGATTCTGCGAAAGGCCGATTTCGCACGTCGAATTGACTGCTTCGAGTTGTCCTGTAGTATACACTCTCTTGGACCACGGCAATGCTCCCGATGAATCTGGCTGGCAATGATACATATCAATTGAAAAACCCTTATTTAATTTTGAGTGTAAGTCAAAGTCGAGTGACAGCCACGAAGCAAGTCTGACCGGAAATGCGGGAAACATAAACGCGCTTAATCTACGACGATTGGACTTCGCTTGGACCTAGCTCTTAGTATTCGTAAAGAGAATCGTAATTCATTTGTTCGAAATTTTGCAGCAGTGAAAGAATAAAACTTGCGACGCCCTTAGAACAGCGTTACAAATTTGGACGTTATTTTCTTTGGCGTGATTGAATAACGCCGTAAAATATGGCAGTGGCAGTAGATACGGTACGGTCGGTGCTGACGATTTGTAGAAAAGACGAATCGAATCATGCGTGAAACAAGCGAATATGCGATCCGTATTAAGTTTCTATGTGTATTGCTCTAGTCTATTGAGCTGTATAGGTTCGAAGTTCGATTTCCAGAAACACAAACATTGATCGGACGAGACGACCAAGAATTTAACTGCTTGACAATTCCTATAATGAAAAACTGTTAGAACTTATGCCTAAATTATTGAAAATAAAACACAAAACAAAAACAACGTATGTACTGTTGATAAACCTCACAATTCGTTTCGTTCAAATTGGTTTGATTATTTTAATCGAAGTGCAACTCCGATACTCATACTAACAGATTTTCTTAAAAACATGGAGTCTTATCAGCTGTCGTTCTTAACCCTCGTCAAAAAACAAAAAGGCGGAAATGCTTTATTACAATTCCTATACCTCTGTCGAACATTTAAAAATAAAAAGATACTAATTTTACTTAATATTATAGACATTGAGTAACTTCATTTGTTTGTTAAGTTTTGGCTAATTGATAATATGTAAGTAGACTTCCTTTCAACAGAATGATTTGCTGAAAATCAATTTAAAACACTTTCGGCCTATCGAAAAGTGAACTTTGTTCGTCTATGCCAACCACTACTACTATAAAATGATATCTATCGCAACGCAAGTTCTGAATAATACACTGAAAATGTTATCTTTGTGATAAAAAAAACAACAAAATATCTTTACGATTACCAGGAACTTTGGTGCGGAATCAGAGAAACTATCTTAGAATACGCACATGGAAACTGTTGAAAATGCGGAAAAAAAAAGTTTAAATTGGTCACTTAGCCGAGTGGAGCTTTGTGGTGTGCGCACAGTAGCAGGCCCCAATCTATTTATACATTCATTTGCTTGCAAATATAGTCGGCTAATGTTTAATAAAAAATCATTGATGAGGTGGAATAGATTACGGAGCTTACCTCACAAAAAAGTGAACATTTGCATTCGATATAATGCAATAATTAAAAAAAAAGGGTTTTTTTCTTAAACAAACAAAAACATCCGAGCTCCATCATAGTAAGAATGTAGTAGCGTAATAACTCGTTTAATCGGTTATGTGCAAGAACATAGTACAAATCGATTAATTAGCTTAGACATAAGCAAAAAGTTATAATACACACAAGTACATGTCAGGTATCCACCTACTATACACGCACACATTCTGTCAATTTTAACAAGCACTTTATAATTGCTGGACTTACACCTTCTATTCTCTAGTATGTACGAGTATTTTTAGAATAGAGGTACAAGTAAAAGTCATTGGCCAAATGACGGCAAATTTTGACATTTGTGAAGTAACAGATACAAAATGCACGTCAGAAAATGAAATGGAGGGCTTAACGTGTACACCTGCCTTGACGGCTCAATAACACGGTGGGCCTTCCCACAGAAGGGGTCAAAAGAAAAGCGTTGACCACGCCCAGGGCAGTACAAGTACTACCCCAGTACAATTTTCATAGTCATGTATAAGGCATGAACTACACTCCTTGCTAGAGAGCGAGGCCTGTCTAACACCTCTTATGTCCAAGAACACTTATGCTCCCGCGATTTTGGGCAACCACAGCCACCACGATACTCCCACTAGGGGGCCTACACCTAGACAGGCTGCGCTAAGCCGACTGATGACAAGTCATCAGAAAACCGACCTAACACAGGGGCTCCTGTCTCCCGTGGTACCAGAATATAGCTTCCGGTGGAGCTTCGCAGCCGTTAAGGCTACTTCCAGATGGACTCCTTATAGCCCGAGGCCTGGCAACCTCATGCACGAATGCCAACAACAAAAATAAGACAACCTAAACATCAACTACTCTAGGCGCTAATCTGCGCCTTCTAAATACCTCCTCAGCAAACCTACCAAAACTTTCAGTAGTGTCTCTTGAAAATAAGACCCTACTGAAGTCACGATTGTTAGCTCCCCATTCAATGCCCATAGCAGGGAGGTCCCTGATATCAGCATAGAGTGAACAGCAACACAAAACGTGCTCCCAGTCTTCACAGGGCTCACCACATGCGCACACCTCAGAACTAGCCAGACATCTCTTACGCAAAAATGCATTGAGAGAGCCATGACCAGTCATGAGGAAACCCATGTACAGTGAAAAGCCCCGTTCAAACCGTACGGCATCCAATGAGACATCAGGAAGAAACTCGAAAGTTACCCTTCCAGTCCCACTGGCGTTCCATCTCTGTTGCCACACAGACGAAACTTTATCATGCAACAAATTCTTCCACTCACGGGCACTCAAGCCAGCCACCTGCTCACCACTAACCCAGTCAGATGATGACAGAGGTAAGCCCTTCTTGATCTTGTAGGCAATTCCTTTACGAATCACCTCAAGATCCAAAGGGGGAACCCCCATCAGCACCTGTAGGGCATCAGTAGCGACGGTACGGCATACCCTAAGTGAACTTAGCAAGATTACTCTCTGACAGGAGAGAATCTTGTTTCGTCCAGCCACTTGACGATGTCACCCCATATCGGCGCACCAAAAGTTGCACAGGCATCAAATAGCCCACCGTATATAGTGCGCACCGCCCTTCTTGAAAGGCCCCACTCACTCTTGAGTACCCTGGTTAACATGGGGGCCACAGCCATGAGTTTCTCTTTCACCCGAAAAATGCACGTCAACAAGACATGAATCAATAAGTGTGAATTTCGGCGCAGATTTACCGGTCGTCCGACACCAACTGGGCCAGAGTATATCCATTAATGAGTAGGGACACTCTCCACGTGTTTCTTATCAGTTTACAATTTGCAGTACACATACACGAGAAATAGACGGCACTAAAAGTGCTCTAGTAAAAGAGGGATGGAAGAGTAGTCGAACTATTTCAAAATGTGGTACAGGGTGTGACGTAAAAAAAAGCAAAATCAATTTGTAATATTTCTTATTGAACATTTTATATCTAATATATATTCACATGTGTGCTACACTTAAATATTTTTGTTTGTTGGTACATTTTTTGTTATTTTTATTGAACTGTTTTAGAATAAAGTAAACCCGTACTCCGACGTAAAATTTGATAAGAAATTCCTTATTTTGATTTTTGCAACAGTTGTAATGAAATTCATTTTTCAAAAAGTTAAAAATATTCCCCTCAAAATTATTTAGGTAGTACATATTTGGAAAACAAGAAATAAATTTTTGTTCAAGATTCTCTAACGAGTCCAAAAATTCTTGATTGGGCCGTGTCAATTTCGCATCTTCAAATTCTTTAAAATCTGTAAAAAGGGAGGAAACGTTAAGTTGCGGACTCAATTTTAACTCACACTTGTGGTTTAGGCGGTATTTTTTTAAAATATAACCTGCGAAATAGTAGAATGCATTATCAATACCAAAGTCCACAGTTTTATAGTCAGGTTCAGTTTTGAAAGCGTAAACCAAATTGTCCTTATTTTGTTTTTGTGGTTCCATCTGCACTTCAATGTCTGGAAGTTCCAGGTTAGCAGTTGGCTCACAGTTTTCACGTGTAATATCTTCCATATACTTTGCCGAAAAAGATCTTTTAAATGAACAGATGAATTGAAATGGAGTCAGCAACTTGTTATTTCCCCCTCGGTTACGTAAAACAGCAAAAGTGTTTTCCAAGCAATCTTGATTAAGATTTCTTGTTAAAAGAAACTTAATACCGTCTTCTTTTATTTCTGTAAAAATGCCAATTAAGGCATTTATATTCTGTTGCCATCCTTTTATAAAACGCATTTTTTTAGTTACATTTCTAGAATTTTCATGAAAAGTCATATTTTCAAAAAATAAATTCATTTCATGCAAAAAAGTAATTTGTTCCGGGTTTGCGAAAAATGGCCTTCTGAATTTTTTGGATTCTCGAAATTTAGATGAATTGAAAATATCAAATAACTTATCTATTTTGTCAATAATTTCAGCGGTATTAATAGCTGTTGAAGATACAGCACCGTGACTAGCTAGAGTATAAATACCAGCTGCAACTGTTGCACTTATCGTTTGAGCAGCAAGCCTCACCCTCATCTTTTGGAAATTGTTGGAAAAAATGTGCTCATCTGTCAATTTGGGAGCCATTCGAAATGAATTATTTTTCTCCCATAAATAAAAGTTCACAACGAATGATTTTAAAAGATGAGGGCTATTTTTAATTGTTTGCCACACGCACTGACACTGAACACCCTTTACTTCGTCAATTGATGGTAATGAACGACTGATAACAATCCAACTCCAGCTCGCCTTTAAAAATACGTGCGAAAAAAATGTAAACAATCCCCTCTACAACCAACCTAAGTAATTAGTATGACCATCTGCTGTGAATTATATTACCTAAAAAGTGCTGGCTGGGTGTGTATGAATCGGGTAGGCGCTGATCGGCATCAACCTGGCGGTGCCCAGCTGTTGTAACTTTTCGTACACATCAATTGTGCTTATTTTACCTCCTAGTGGTAACCACCGGGTACTGGTCTGCCCATCCGGGTGTGACTTGCTGAACTTATAAGCGCGAGTGTTGAACACGAAGAAAATAGCAACACTATAATGCTCTGTCGGAAAGACTGACTGATCGAGCCTCAGAAGTCTTACATGAGCCCCTCAGAAAGAGGACGTACGGCGGATGAATTCATTAGCCTGAATCAACGGTGTCGTCAACAGTCAAGATGACAGTTACCTTACTTGAGCTACTTCGACATATTTGGAGCTGAGGTCAGTGAGGATTTTTCAGGACTAGTCAGGGTGCTGAAACAGAGATGGTGGCGGATGAACCCTTTATGGGCCAACGGCAGCTCTCACATCCCCGAAGTGGGTTACTGACACCGGAGGAATCCGGCCCCTTTCGTCCAAGGGGTCCAACAAAGGGCCTGGCCCTCCAGGTTGGGGGTTGTACGCCGGGGTAACTGCCCGACTGCGGAAAACAACAATAGTTCCGAAACTACAACAAGCCTCGGATACGGATGATTTTACTGTTGACGAACCTGGCAAACGAATTAAGGACAACGAATTTCGGATCTGCACGTGGAATGTTAGGTCCCTTAACAGACCGCGTGCAGCCGAACAGCTAGCGGAGGCCCTGGACTGCTATAAAGCAGACCTAACCGCCATCCAAGAAGTGCGATGGGATGGACCCGGCAAAAAGAGGATGAAGAACTGCGACATATACTATGGCGACTGCTATCGGCAACAAAAACAGCGCTTATTCGGATGTGGATTCGTCGTTGGAGGCAGACTTAGGCAAGAAGTCTTAAGTTTCCACTGCGTAAACGAGCGCCTCACGACAATTCGCATCAAGGCTAAATTCGCCAACATTAGCCTAATATGTGCCCATGCCCCCACGGAGGAGAAAGACGACGACACCAAAGAGAGGTTCTACGAGCTCTTGGACAAGACATACGAGCAGTGCCCTAACTATGACATTAAAATTGTCCTAGGTGATTTTAATGCAAAGATAGGAAGAGAGGGCATCTTTGGTAGTACTGTCGGAAGGTACAGCCTACACGACACCACCTCCGATAACGGATTTAGGCTGATCGACTTCGCGGCGGGGCGAAATGTTGTCATAGCAAGTACGCGGTTCCCGCATCTCGATATTCATAAAGGCACTTGGAGATCTCCCGATCAATCAACCGTCAACCAGATTGACCACATTGCGATCGACGCAAGGCACTCCTCCAGTTCCGAACGTTCCGAGGGGCCAACATTGACTCGGACCACTACCTTGTTGTAGCCAAGGTACGCCTTCGGATATCCCGAACACCGCCAAGACAAATAAATACTGTGAGGAAGTTTGACGTCGGACGGCTAAAATCGCAAGAGATCACCAGATCCTTCTCCGATCGAGTCTCTCTCAATCTCTCAAGAGGTTCTATGCAGCCAGCAGCAAGCATTGAAGACCAGTGGCAACATTGCCAAAAAGCCATCAGAGACGCCGCCTCTGATGTGCTTGGTTTCACTCGACCACCACAACGAAACCCCTGGTTCGACGACGAGTGCCGGCAAGCACATGCAGCGAAACAAGAGGCATACAAAGCGGCGCTGCAAAGAAGAACTAGAGCTGCTCGTGAGCTCTACGCGCAGAAAAGAAGAGACGAACACCGGCTTCTCAGGAGAAAAAAGAAAGAGCACGAGAAGCGCGCGATCGAGGAAATAGAGAGATGCTACAGCAGGAATGAGGTTCGGAAGTTTTACCAAAGGGTAAAAAGAACCTGCCAAGGCTACAGAGCCCGAACCGAAGCCTGCAAGGACGAACAAGGGAACATCGTAGTAGAATCGCAGTCGATGCTGAGGATATGGAAGAACTACTTCTGCAGACTGTTTAACGGCGATGACGAACTAAATCCCGCTGTCAGGCAGAATGAACCATTCAACCTGGACGATGAAGACCAACAATTCCGTCCACCCGACCTGGACGAAGTGAAGATAGCGATATCTAAGCTTAAGTCCAACAAAGCCGCTGGAGCAGATGGCCTAACCGCCGAGCTATTCAAAGCAGCAGGCGATGACTTGGTTAGGAGCATGCACCAACTCATCTGTAAAATATGGTCGGAGGAAAGTATGCCCGATGAATGGAACCTTAGCATTGTTTGCCCGATCCTCAAGAAAGGAGATCCTCTGAACTGCGCCAACTACAGAGGTATTAGTCTTCTTAACATCGCCTACAAGATCTTATCTGCCGTGTTGTGTGAACGCCTGAAGCCTTTCGTCAACAACCTGATTGGTCCCTATCAGTGTGGCTTCAGGCCAGGAAAGTCTACCATCGACCAAATATTCACACTGCGGCAGATCTTGGAGAAAACCCAGGAAGTTCAAATCGATACCCACCACCTTTTCATCGATTTTAAGGCCGCCTATGACAGCATTTATAGAGACGAGCTATACAGAGCCATGTCTAGTTTTGGCATCCCTGCCAAACTCGTCCGTTTGTGTAGGATGACAATGGAGAATGCACGCTGCTCCATCAAGGTCGCTAAAGAACTCACCGAGACCTTCGATGTCAAAAAAGGATTTAGACAAGGCGATGCGCTGTCATGTGACTTCTTCAACATCGTTCTTGAAAGAATAGTGCAAAACTCAAACGCTAACACCAGAGGCACTATCTTTCAAAAGTCCGTCCATCTGCTCGCCTACGCCGACGATATCGACATAATCGGGAGAACGCAGCGTGATGTCACTGGCGCGTTCGTGAGCATTGAGACGGAGGCGGCAAAGATGGGTTTGGCGGTCAATGAGGGCAAGACAAAGTATATGCTGTCATCGAGAAAGGACACCCAACACCGACGTCTTGGACAGAATGTCAGTATAGACAGATATAACTTTGAGGTGGTAAAGGACTTTGTCTACCTAGGCTCCGCTATGAACTCAGACAATGACACCAGCGCTGAGATTAAGCGAAGAATAACTCTTGCCAATCGCTGTTTCTTTGGGCTAAGAAAGCAATTGAGTAGCAAAGCCCTCTCTCGAACAACTAAAGTGACCCTTTATAAGACCTTAATCATCCCAGTCCTACTTTATGGTGCAGAGGCATGGACTCTATCAAAAGCGGATGAGCTTACTCTTGGTTACTTCGAGAGGAAAATTCTTCGAGTAATTTTCGGTCCCGTCTGCATAGACGGTGAATGGAGGAGGAGATACAACGACGAACTGTACGGGCTGTTCAGCGACATTGACTTAGCCAGAAGAGTTAAGGTCCAACGACTGCGGTGGCTGGGTCATGTAGAGCGAATGGACGTGAATGCTCCGGCCCGGAAGATCTTCGAATCCACACCGGAGGGACGGCGCAGTAGAGGAAGACCGCGACTCAGGTGGCGCACGCAAGTGGAAAGGGACCTTAACCAACTTAGCGTGCGAAACTGGAGACAGCTGGCCAAAGATCGTGCTGGCTGGAGACGCTTGTTGGTTGAGGCCCAGGTCCACCCCGGACTGTAGCGCCACTTTAAGTAAGTAAGTAAGTAAGTAAAAGTGCTGGCAATAAAACTTAAAATCGTAAAATATGGTAATTAACGAAGTCGTAGCAAGGCAAAAGGGTTAAATTTCGTGATAGAGAATGAAACATTTCTTTTTCATGTCCATAACAAAGACCATTTAATCAATAACCAATGGGAAAAACTACAAAATTTGTTTTTTTATTAGCAATTCTACGAAAGCAAAGCTGGTTACCTGATCAACCTGAATGGTTGAGAGAAAATACTAATATACTGACATCACTTCAGCTCGCCTTTAAAAATGCTTTATGAAAAAACCCACAATCGTTTGTCGTACGCAGCAAGCCCCATGTAGTGGTACAGGCAAAATGTGTTGTGTACCCTTTTTTTCTCAAGCAGTCGTTGTATGCAGGTAAAAAGTATTCTTTCGACCTGCTTCCACTTATTGTACGATTTTTTCTGCATTTTGCTTTGTGGTAGTAGGAAATGCATATGTGGAGAGAGTGTCCCTACTCATTAATGGATATACTCTGAACTGGGCAAACACAACGAGACGTTTAGCCGCTCGCCTAGAAGAGTATGGAACAACATTAGATGCTGCCAGGTCTTGTTAGCCCTGGAGCAGTCGTTCTACTGAAAATGTTGCAGAGGAAGCCGGACCGGAGTATCGACGACGACGTGCCACGCAATTGGGCATCAATCGGCGGTTTTTACAGAGAATTTTTGGTGAAATACTAGAACTACTATTTTAATTCATAAACAAAATTACAGTCAAATAACAGCAAGAACTTTTGCGGCACATTGTAAAGGGTGTCCCATAATTCACGCAAAATTTTAATTTTGCGCCATTTAATAGTACAGTGATGCCAACGGAAAAAAAGATAACATTGTGACAGCTGACAGTTTGGGGTTAGTAAAAATGGAGCGCTATACACTCAGAGAAAAATCCTGTGTAATATTGCCTTAACCGCATTAGGTAAAGTTTTTTGTATGGATGTTGTTAGACAAGCATAATTTCTCCCTAAAACTAAGCACATTTGTATACGACCTAACTAATGGAAAATAGGCAGAATTGCCTAAAAATGCTTAGCAGTTTTAACCAAGAAATAACAAGTTTTTTTCTTAACTTTGCCCTTGATTACCAGTTAAACTAAGTAATTTTGCCTTAGGTCTTATGTAACTTTTCTTAAAAATTTCGGTAGCGGTTTAACATTACCTTAGGCCTAAAGGAGTTTTGCCTTAAATCTAGGAAAACATCCATCTAATTGTCTTAAACTGCGTAAATTTGCTTTAGGCCTAATGTAATTTTGCCTTACCTATGCCTGGGGATACTTTCGGAAGTGTAATACATAGTTGAATTTGCGTCCAAAAATAAGTGACTCTATTTCCAATTTCCGTAAAGCAAACGTTTAATTATTGCGTGCTTAAATGTTTTGATAAAACAGCGGCAATTTTTGTTAAGTTTACAAAATTAAAACTGCGTGCTGGCTTGCAGATTACAATAATAATGTGAGTTTTAGCAATAGTATCAATAGTTGCTATTATGGACTATAACTGCTCATAAAAAAACAATATCCCTCGCTCATTATAAATAACTTTTTTGTTCTAGAAAAAACAAAAATGTCCCCACAGATGAACATTGATGTTCTAGAAAAATGGAAACTCAACACAAATGTTTTCGAGGAATGTAATAATGAAGGTATGTTTTTTTGACTGAATAAAATCGATGGCAAAGAAATTTATGTTTAAAAAAATATACTTTTTATTATAGAATCTTCGGATGAAACTAGTGACTGAAAACACCGGATGAAAACTATGAGAATATGCACAAATATGGTCAATAAAAATTATGATGCAAACCGTAAAAAAATTGTGAAAATGTCCGGCCGTATATATACACAAATAAAATATAATATGTATAATAAAATAAATAATTTGACTTTCAATTAGCATAATATTCCCAACAACCAGGCGGGCAGTCAATAATTCACCACACTTATTGGCTAGCAATTAAACACCTTAGTATAATCAAAATTTGCTTTAGAAATCTTGCAAAAATTAGGCAATTTCTAAGGCAAAAATATTTTATTATTACCTTAGTGGTTAGACAATTTAACGCAGATATTGGCTAAAAATATTGGTTAAAATCACCTTAGTCTTAGGAAATATTTCCTTAGGAAAACATGGATAATTCAAGCTATATCTAAGGCAATTCTACACTGATTATGTGGCGGTGTGTTTACCTAAGCAATTTAACCGAAATTGCCTTAAAACTAAGTAAGCTCAAAACGGCCTTAGGGCTTATGCAAGTTAGCACTCGATTTAGGTAAATTTTACACAGGTTTTTCGTTGAGTGTACCAAAGAACAACACATTTTCTTTGTTGAGTTATATTTTAAAAATATTGACAAACAACTACAATTCGCAATTTTCGACCAAATCATCTTCAGTGGTGATGATCATTTTCATCTTGATGGCTTCGTTAATCGTCAAAATTGTCGCATTTGGGGTTCAGAAAAACAGTCGGCCTGTGGATGCGGCTACATCACACAGTCAAAGATGCGAACAAATTGGTTCTCTAAATAATGATCTGGACAAAATCTTGAAGTAGGGAAAAAACAACTTGGTTGTATTTAATGCAAACAAGACACAGCTCACAACATTTGCTAGGAAAAATGCATCAATACTCAACCATTCCTCAGATCCAAATGGATGACCATCCAATCCATCCCAAGGACTCAATGCACCTTCTAGGAGACACGCAATCAATTCAAGAACCACATGGCAGGACCACATATCCTATATCTCAAGATCGGCGTCCGCTAAGTTGAGCTACATATTTAGAGCAAAGAGGTACTTTAGCCCCAAGCAACTTCTCCTTCTTTACAAATCACTAGGTTAGACCAGGCCTGGAATATTGTTCCCATATATCGAGCTCGGCCCCAAAACATTCACTTAACCTACTTGACAGCATACAGAGACGAGCAGTTCGACTTATTGGAGACACTTCATTCACACCGAATCTACAACCGTTGGTGCACAGAAGACAAGTTTCTGACCTTTGCTTGTTCTATACGTACTTCCATGGTAGATGTTTCGAGGAACTCGAAGACATTATCCCTCAAAATTCAACTTTTGGGAGCCCCACAAGACAGGCTGCTAATGCTCATGAGTCATGACCATACAGTACACTTGACAACCGCAAGGACATCAACTTTCCAAAACTCCTTCTGTTACAGGACAAGCAAACTGTGGAACTCAATTCCTGGGGATATATTTCCAGAAGACTATAACAATTTGCTATTATTAAACATTTAAGTGGCCTCAACTCCAAATGCGTTTCGCCGCGATGTGGTGCTTGGGCTCATCAGTAGACAAACCACCACATCTGCCTAGACGCACTATTTACTCGATGTTTACCGAGACTTTATGGAATCACAAACACAAAGTGAATGTGATCCATAACCTTATACGAGTCTTTGGTCAAAGATTTAATCGTATTAGGATTATTTGCCCGTGGCCTGGCGTAGTTTAATACCAAACATTTTTCAAGTCAGGAATAAATTCAAGAAATGAATAAAGTTTGTGGAGTAAGCATTAAATACTAATGAGCCCAAGCACCACATCGGGGCGAAACGCATTTAGAGTTGAGGCCACTTAAATGTTTAATAATATTTAATGCTTACTCCACAAACTTTATTCATTTCTTGAATTTGTTCTTGACTTGAAACATTTTTGGTATAACAATTTGCAGCAATTTAAGTGCAGAACTAACATACATCTGCAAGCATCTCGGACGCTGATGAAGCGTTATAGGTTCGCCTTTCCCGGGAGAAGTATTTAAAAAAAAATACATAACCCTAATCTGTATATGTATATTATATGAATCAATAAAAAAATGTAAGCTTTCAAATTAAAAATCTGTGTTTTCTATAAAAATTACATTTTGCGTGAATTATGGGACACCCTTTAGTACACTATGTGTTTCCTTTTCTTCGGTTCCGATTTTGGCTGAAAATTCAATCCGTTTCTATCTATATACATCACGAGCAATTATTATAGTCTAAAGGTCTGCTCTATAGTTGGAATGAAAACACAATTATCTGATTTTTCAATGTCCGCTTGACATTTTCGACACTGTTGCGATTTTATGAATCATCCTACGTCATGGAACATCCCTAGAGATAAGACTTTTATGAATGTCAGACCAAAAGTCACTCAATTAAAATTAGGACTTTGAGACATTATTGTTTTGGATTTTAGAGATACTAGTTTTGGTCTTACGATTATTTTGTCTCGTTTCATAGCAATAAAAGTCGTAAATAGAAGGTTTAACTAATTATGCAGTGAGGTAAGTTAAGGATATATGTAATAATAATTAGCGCGAGCAGGATACTCGACTTAAAACGAATAAAAAAAATCAATAAAAACAACAATTTCTATTGATTTCAATGGTTGATTGTAACCTTCTAAATAAGGCGGAAAGCTAAGCTCTAAATGCAAAACAAACTTTTAATTTCATATTTGCTAATTTATACGTTGAACTATAAGAAACATAATTTCAAATTCAAAATACATATGTATTGATTTGCAAGTCTATTTGCATCAGCTTGACAGTTTCAAGTACAGCAGTGTTATACCTAATGAACACAAGCAGTATGCCCGACAAAATGATAAAAAAAAAAAAAAACTAAGGGCACAAAAAAAAGCGAGGGTTTAGTTTCAATTCGGGTTTCACATTTAAATGCGATTCATAAACACTAAACGTTACGATTTCAAATTCTAGACATTGTTAATGTTGATTTTTCTTGTTTTACATAAGGCGTGTTTCTTTTACTATCCTGAATGGGCTTAGCGAAATAATTCAGTACAATAATCCAGTCCTATAATAGATTCGTTATCCCAGATAACAGTCGCGGCTTATGCCTTAGCCCCGATGAAAACTGTGCTACCCAACTATCATTGCTTTAATTGTTTACAAAAAGTAATGTCAATTGTGTCATAAATGACATTTGTCACATTGACATAGCATAAATGGACTGCTAGTGAAATGTCGGTTGCGTAAAATCTCTGCCCAGAAAATGACACCAACATAACTAGCAATCATAATGATTCCAAGCGAAAAATAAATGAAGCAAAAAGTCAACCATCTTGGATTTCTCTATAATGCCAGAGACACCTAATGGGCGAGAGTGAATTTGCCAAGTAAAACGGTTCAAATTCAAATTGTTTCGTCACAATTAGATGTCATTTCAAAAAAGTGGAAGTTTCCAATTTATTCCGCTCTGAAGTTTGAACTACCTAGCTAGCATTAGTTAGCGCTAATGATGGTACCAACGCGAAGTTGTCTATTGTTTTTTATACAGTCCATATAAATTGTGTTTTTTTAGAGGTATACAAATTCAATATAAAATAAAACATTTGAAGCTAATGTAAATGCCTATGATATTAGCTTTATCTATTTAATAGGTAATTTTATGCCATTACTGGTCAAAAATGATTTCGGGCATATGCGCGCCACTGCTAGTTCGAATGCAACTGCAATCGTGAAGTCAAATTTTCGAAAACTTTATCAGCAATAACACGGCGAATGTTGACTTAAAAATCGTCCAACTTCAGTGGTTTATCGGCATAGACTATAGTGACTTCATATAACCCAAAAGAAAGTAATGCAAAGGTGTGAGATCACCAGGATCGTGGAGACCAGTTCACAGGTCCATACACGACGCGCATAATGGTCACTCAACTCTTGCACAAGCTGGATCTTAAGCATTTAAGCCAATTGCTGTGCACGATGGCGAATCGACTCATTCGGATTCTCCTCAACACTGTGCTCCACAACGGCAATAACTTCTTCTGTTCGCACTGTTTGTCGTCTTTGGGGTTGGTTATTATTATCCACTAGAGTGTACGTGGTGCGAAAATGATTCATCGTGTTCCAAATAACTTGCTCAGATGGACGATTCTGTCGACCGTAAAATGGACGTAGCGCACAATAAGTTTGGCGAACCGAACCGTGGTTTTCAAAATAAGTTTGCACAATTTGCACGCGTTGTTCTGGCACATTGTAAAATGGCAACACGTACTAACCACAAATCAACAATTAAAAAAAACTGTCAGTCGCCAGAAAAATGACAGAACTAATGTCGGAAAGTGTTGTAGCTTTTTCTTTCTGTTCTCGAATGGTGTAGTTCAGCCAGTACAAACTTTTCCATAAACTTGAATTTATACTCACATGCAATTTATGGAAATCAATGAATTTTGTGACAGCTAAAAATTCGTTTTCCACCACGATCATGTCAGAAAATTATCCGAAGATAATTAATTAGCCCAACTGATACATGGCCTCATTTTGAAATCTTTTCATGGCATTTTGGATGACGTTTTAAAGAAAGTGACAGTCTGGATTTCTAGTTTACTAATATTTCGTTTTCGATTGCAGAAAATAGTTGCTCTTTCTATGAACTGAAGAAAAAAGAGCATTTAATTTTGCATTTCACTAATATAAATTATAAAAAGTATTGCTTCTAAAACTGATATTTGCTGTACATCTAGAACTAGATTTATTTCATCTGAAATTGCATGAGCTCTTTAATTTTCCCTAACACCATAGTGTTTGTCCAGTAGGACACCACTGTCAATTGTTTCAATCTTAGAATGAGCAGCAGCAATTTTTAGGTTAATTAGCCACCCGCAGCTATGCCTGACTCTGAATCCTGATTGGCACTCCGCAAAGAGCTGATTATCCCCCATAATAATTTTGAAGCTGTTGTTCTTCAATGTCCTCCAAAACTTTTGCTTCGTTGAGTAGCACATTGATTGGCCCAAAATCTGCTGGTTTTGTAGGATTCTTTGATTTTGCAAAATATAGTTTTTTTTTCGTACCTACTTTGCGAAAAAACTCCAATAGCCATGGATTTATTTATAATTTCACATAATGTCTTTTGCTACACAGCGTGTCTATCTATCATGCTCACACTTAGTATCTATATTGGGATCTTTTTCATTTTTCATCGTGTTCCGAATAACTTGCTCAGATCGACAATTATGTCGACCGTAGAAAGGACATAGCCCACAATAAGCTGGCGAACCGAACCGTGGTTTTCAAAATAAGTTTGCACAATTTGCACGCGTTGTTCTGGCGTTAATCTATTCATCGTAAAATGGCAACACGTACTAACCACAAATCAACTTTCAACTGTCAAATTGACAATCTGTAGAAATCTCAAAAAAAAAGCATCCCTTTATGTTCATATTATAATAGTCTTTTTTTTCGTGAACAATTTGTCAATGTACGCTGATGAAACGGTAGTAGACAAATCTAGTCAAGTTTACTTGCAATCTTGTATATCAACCTTGTTTTTAGTGAAATTTGTTAGAGGTCTTGTTTTTATAAAAGGTCAGTTGCAAATTTGTTTTGGATGAAATTTAACTTGCAGCTAGTCATATCAGCGGTCAATGGAAAAGCATTAAACAAAATGTTAGTCAACTGCTTATATTGTATTTTGCTGAGTAGTGAGTGGGGAAGCGAGGAGTAACAACGATTCTCGCTTGTTTGGGATTGACCCTGACAATTTCTGTTGGGAAATTATGTCGAATTTCAGCCTCTAAATTATTGTTTGAGAGAATTACATTAACAACAACTCGTAGACACAGTCACTTTGGTACGAATGATAGCTATTTCGAACTACACCACTGATTCATCATCAGACTCCTTTGAAGTGAAGCTGAAGTTTGAATAGTTTTTGAATTCTGACAGTCAATTCTCCGTATATTTAGTTTTTGTTTACATGCGAATGCCTAATTATTAAATAAGAAATTGTATATATGTATACGAATGCACATAGAACGGAATTAATACAATTTTAACTTTTTCCTATGTAAATATGGTATAAATAAATAAATTACAATCGAAATGCAAGCAGTTCACATATGCCAGGGCATTTGGCAACCAAATGCTAAACAGCATTCATTTACTCGTAATATCACATAAACCGTTACACTTGGTGAACGGCATAGACACGTTTTACAGGCACAAACCCCATACGAATCTATGAAGCTTTCCGATTTAACATCACATCCCGCAATATTGAAGACAAGAAATCGTTCATCTTCACCATATGGGACTTGATTTGGAATCAAAAATATTGCGGTCGATTTTTTTCCTGTCCGCACTCAAGATCTTGACGTCAAGAAAAAAAATGATGTTCCCCAAAATTTTAGATACAATAATTTTTTATATGTACTTGTATATTTCTTTTATTTTTAGCCCCCGTATTTAAATTTGTCTGTAATTAATTATTTGTTTTATGTAGCAAAATTGTTGTACCATATAGAGACTAATGTGTAATTAACGTTATGACATTCTCGGCGTTGAAGTTGATTGTTAATTTTTATAAATAAAACTTTCGAGCAGTATGACATTGTGTATATTATGTAGACAGACAAAATGACAATTGTCGTTAGACAAAATGTCCCAATGTGCGTCAGTTGTGTTAGGAGGAATTGAAACACGGATATGGCCCCTATTGTGAGTGTCGATAGTTAATCGTTGATCGACAACTGTCGATTGATCGAGAAGTGTGATTGTCGATTGCGATCGATATTTGTCGTTTTGACAGTCGCTTGTAGTCGATTACAAATGTCTGATCGATGCTTTCTCTTGGAAGTGAAATAATTTTGTGCATACGATAGTTAAAATCAATCGACGCAATCGACAATTGTCGTGATGATTGCTGATCGATAATCACAATAAGGGCCTATATGTCCGGAATTTTGGACCGATTCGTTCGGAGATGTAGCTGCTCGACATTTAGTAGCTCAAATATACCTTTCTCTCTGTTCATATTTAAAATTATACGAAAAACTGTACAGTCTAGTTTGATTAGTTGCATATACGTATACGTACAACTACTCGTATGCAAAGCAATTACATATATGGAATGTGGTAAACTGGGACGCAAGTCGAGCACGTGTCAACTATCAATCAAATCATCGAAATCGCCTATTTGATCGAAGTACATAGTCGTAAATAAACTGTTATCATGCCGTCGTCATATTTCAATAACATCAGGAAAAATACACCAATGTTATGCAATAATGAACAAGATAAGCATAGCTAAGCGTGAAATTAGTAAATCCGCAGTCCGCACACCTTAGGAAGTTAGAATTGAAAGCCAATGTTTGCTTGTTATTTGAGAGAACAACAAATTGGGGAGTGTGTACGATAGTGGATTCTTATTGTGGGCGTCCAAGGGGTGTGTGCCTTTACTAGAGAACATGTCTGATGGGCACAACCGGCAAGTAGTTTTGGTACCACCAAAACCATACGAAACCAATAATTAGACCCATGTGTTGTGTTTGTACTAACTCACATGCTTTTAAAATTTTGCATGGCTTTTCCTTCATAAAATCTGGCGGCACTCGTATTTTTTATGAATTCCGTCAAATCATTGTTATATTATAAAGGGTGTTTTTTTTTATAGGTTTTTTTTTTAACTGGCAACACTGTTTCTACAGATTGGCTGCGTTCCTTTGACCGCTAATCATCTAGCACATAATATCCCTGATGGAGGAACGCTGGCGCTAGAGATCTAGCGGCAGCGGTAAAGTGACATTAGATCCAATTTGAATTCGTATTATTTCATCTTCATGAGAGTCAAAAATGTATTTTGTGACATCATGCCGCATATTTATTAATACACTATAATTTAAATAAACAAATACAATGTATATTAATTACATAGAAGCTTGAATTCCCATTTTACACCAAATTGTAAATATTTGACTTCTGCACTTTCACTTTTGTTTTGACAGTTCGTTATTTTTTTCAATCTAGCAGTTCATTTTGTGCTAGATTGAAAAATTTCCCAGAAAAGGACATTTCACAAAATGTGCTAGAGCTCTAGAGGAAATGCTGAAATGTCAGTTTTTTTTTATATGGAGTTTGGCATGCCGCTAGTCATCGAGCGGTCAATGGAACGCGGCCATTGTTAATTTGACAGTATAAAGTTGATTTTTGGTTAGTACGTTTTTCCAGTGTCATGAAATAAAGTCTTGTGCAAAACTGTCCAAAACGTAATTTTGGACTTTTTTGGACATTATTACACTTTTGAATTTGCAATAAAATCCAAAACGAGTTTTGGACTTTATTTCATTTTTGAAAGTGCAATAAATCCATTGGACATTATTGCACTCAGCTATTTAAAAGAAAGACGAGCAGGGGGGGTTGCAGGGGGCAGCATGCCCCCCCATACATATTCTACTGTTTATGCATTGTGGATTTTATTTCAACTTCGATTTGGACTTTTGAAAATGAAATAAAGTCCAAAAATCGTTTTGGACTTTATTGCATAAGACTTTATTTCATGGCACCCGTTTTTCCATTTTACGATGAATAGATTAACGAACGCTAGAACAACGCGTGCAAATTGTGCAAACTTATTTTGAAAACCACGGTTCGGTTCGCCAAACTTATTGTGCGCTACGTCCATTTTACGGTCGGCAGAATCGTCCATCTGCAAGTTATTTGGAACACGATGAATCATTTTCGCACCACGTTAGTGGATAATAACCAACCCCAAAGACGACAAACATTGCGAACAGAAGAAGTTATTGCCGTTGTGGATCGCAGTGTTGAGGAGAATCCGAATGAGTCGATTCGCTATTGTGCACAGCAATTACAGCTATGTCCATTAACTTTGTGGGAGATTTTACGGATGTGTGATGAATATGTCCCGAACAAGCGGCTGCTGTCCACAATAAGCGAAACAAATTCAATCTAAAATATGCATTCGTTTCCGTTCTTTATCCTTTGTCCCAGTTAAGCGGCTGTCCCGATTATCCGGTGTCCCAATAAAGCGGAATCTACTGTATATTACTCCCTCGAAGAGGCTCTCCTTTAAGAATTTTTCAGGTTAAGAAACGACATTGAGTACAAGTTCGTAAAAATTCGTAAAAAATAAGTACAAAATCGTAAGATTTAAAAGTAAAGGAACAGACCTAATAATAATTTTTGACATTTTCTTTTGCTTGAGGTTTGCTAGAATGTTGAAAATGAAATAAAACACTGATTTTCAATTAATTTTGCGAACAGCTCTTTAAAACACTTTAATAGGTGTTTGAAAATTAGCTGAATATAATTATTTACCACAATTGACACAAGGCGTTAAAATGTAAATTATAAATGGAAATGTGTTGGAAGACTTTTCGCCCATAGTGTGATCTTGTTTCATCTTATTTCCTGTCTTGACGCCTGACCGCTCCCACAGCGTCGAAAGCGATTGCACAATATGCCTGCTCGTACAAATTACCATAATCAGTTTTAGTTACACCTTGTTGTCACTTCTTTTCTTCGTTTGGTTCCCTCATGTTTCTACGTAAACATTGCATTTTGGCTGAATGCGGTTTTCTGTCAAATTTGCATAGTGCTTAAGTTAATTTAATAAAATAAAAATAATGGCAGACAATGAGTTTAATTATTTCACAAAGGTTGATTGAGTCAGCGAACGCACCATGGTGTGTATAATAATGTATAGGTACTAATAGTAACGGTTCGTATATGCACACAATAAAAGAGTGAATTTTGTTTAAATTATTAATGAATTCGCAGTCGAAAGCGAAACTATGTGTGACTCGATCATATGATTTGACGATAGCTTGGTAATGTGGTACCTATTGCGCAATGTTCTGTTATTTAAAAGGGCAGAGCCGATAAACCATCAAATTCAGTCTCTGCCGTCAAAACAGGTTAATCTTGTTTTTGAATAATTTCGGCTAAAATGACTTTGCATTTTTGGCAGTAGCACTGTCAGAGGCAAAACTATGTCCTCGATACGGGGGACACATGGGTGCCAAATAAATTGTCAGTTGTGGTTAATTGCTTCTTGTTTGTCAATGTTTTCTTGAATTGAATTGAGTGAAACTTTCTGTGGCGTCTTATTGTTTGTTTGACTTTGAATGCCGCTTGAATGAGTGTAGGACCATGGTTTAGGAGTTTCGAAAGAGATAAATAAACACGACACTCAGAGACTCAGTAGCTGGGTATATGCAAATGTTATTTGAGTAGGCAACTATTTGGAATACATGACGGTTCAGCAATATTTTGTTTGTTTGATTAATTCATGAGTTTGTAGGTACTTTGAACTGTATATATTTGTGATAGCTTGAGATTTGTA
This sequence comes from Cheilosia soror, assembly GCA_949372485.1. NCBI lineage: Eukaryota > Metazoa > Arthropoda > Insecta > Diptera > Syrphidae > Cheilosia > Cheilosia soror. The sequence continues at coordinate 70,721,149 of OX443563.1, read as the reverse complement.
TTTTAAACTAAAGACCAACTTGCATAGTTCCACGATAGTTCTGCGATTAGTTGAAGACTTGGCTTATGGGTTAGATTAGGATAAATGTCAAAGTAGCCCCTAACTTGATGCTTTTAATTTTTTTTGAAGACACTAATTGTCTTAAAACTTAAACTTGATACTGCAGTAAAACAAGAAAATTAATTATGTATAAGAAACGTGTTTAAGAAACCTTCATAATAATTGACAGTACTACATGTAGTGTAGATGTAACATGCCCCGACATAAGTGCATGTATCAATAGGTACATACTAGAAACATAATACAGTACAAAGACAAATAGTTAACCGGCTGTTTCTGTATTTTTTATATGACCCTACCGAAGGGGTCACTTAAGTTCAAGTAAGTTACATTCTTAATTAAATGGAATATTTTAATTATATGCCAACAGAGTTACTCAAAATGTTGCTAAGCTCTTTGTAGTCGGATATTGATATTGTTTAAGAAACGGAACCGATTCGAAATTCTTGGACTTTGTCTACCCAAGTGAGTTTTGAAGCGAAGCTAGAGGTATGTAATGAAGAACTGTACTGTTTATAAAGGGTTATCCATTAAGCGAGATAGCATTGTCCTCTAGGTCGCCAATTGTTGCTAGCTTATTGACATTGACCAGAGATTTAACGTGATAGATTGTGAGTACCGATCTGTATTCTTGGTTGTGGACTTTGAGCCTAAAACAGCACTGACAAGAGTCAATCAGTTTGTTGACAAATGGTTTCAGGCGCTCACACACACACAGTACACAGTGGTTAAGAATACTTTTACCTCTTTTGTTGGCACAGCTTAGAGCATCCTTTCCTGTGGGCCGGGCAAAACAAAGAACACTTTACCCCGTAGTAAAAAATATACAAATTTTCACAAGTTAATTAGATGACGAATGTTAGATAGCTTACAAAAAATGTAGGGTTGATATTTCGTAGGCACCGCTTCTTAATGCGAGGATTGTTTCAGAGCTGTGGCCTAGAGATACATTCTCCATCATTTGTTTTTAGCGCTTGAAAACAGTGCGGGTGACAGATTAGTGCCAATAAAAGCCATACCATGGTGTGATTAGCAAAATATTTATTTATTTATTATTTAATAACAGGTACTTCAAAGTAGCCTAGTAAATTTAAACATTTGAGCCTAGCTGCGAGGACAAGCTACTGTTTCAATATTTATCGGATTGGGAGTTCTAAGAATTTCATAATTTGAGTCTTTTAAGTGATTTTTTGCAATTGCACAATTTTTTAATAAGAGGTCTATATTTAGTGTTATATTGCAGGTGTTGCATAAGACAGAGGATATATTGGTGAGGAGATGTTCGTGGGTGACTGCAGTATGTCCAAGCAAAATAATTTCAGTATGCAGAAGAAAAACGAAAGCAAAAAAGTAAAAATAAGGATTTTGAATTGCCCGCGGGGAGCTTGTTATGTCATTCGATTGTACTTTGTTTGTTGCGGTTATAAACAACGTTTACTTAATTATTTTCTAATAATTAATTAATACAGGAAAAGTCAAAGTGTTAACCCTTGTGTGGCAAATAACACTGCGTCTTATTAACTATGTATACTATATTGTTCATTCTATGAGTGATAGATAGATAGTAGCAATAAAGAGTCAGTTGTTATTCGGACTTCGAACGATTTGAACAAGTTTTTCTTACAACAGACAGGGCTACACTTTGTACTTAAGTTTACAGTTGCGAACTGTGCTGCCTTAAGCTTGAATCATGAAATAAAACTTCGTAAAATACAAGATTTTATCAGCTACGACATGTATAGCCATCTCCTTTTTTTTATTTACCTCTCCCGGGAAGGGCGAACCTAAAACGCTTCATCAGCGCCCCAAGATGCTTGCAGATGTATGTTAGTTTTGCACTTAAATTGCTGCAAATTGTAGTCTTTTGCAGATATATTCCCATTAAGCGAGTTCCAAAGTTTGCTTGTCCTGTAACAGAAGGAGTTTTGGAAAGTTGATATCATAGCGGTTGTCAAGTGTACTGTATGGTCATGAGCATTAGCAGCCTGTCTTCAAGTTTAGTACATGATGATAACACTTGGGCCAATGATCTGGAGTAGAGATAGATATATTTTTTATAGGATTCTGTAATGTGAAGACACTTTCTGAGAGGGTGAAGGTCCGCAGAATGACAGATTACTCTAATTTGTACCAGAATTTATTCGATACAAATTGGACATATTCAGAGTTACTATACGGAATTGGTCTAATGCTTACACCAACAGAACGTAAAGAACTTATTTCCTGGTAGCCAGGGTAGAGTAATATCGGCCAAATTCCGAACTAAAATTATGGGTGTAACTTTTATACAGAGTTACGACCCAGTTATGACTTCCACTGAAGCTAGACGATGGGTGATCATGCTCAGACATGTGATTGCATCGGCAATCGCAATGGCAATGGTGAAAGTATTTGCGAGCTTACACAGAATGTTGACGACTGAAAGAAAGAAATACCTAATTGCTAAGCTGTCTAAAATAGGAAGTCGTGCATTTGCTAATAATAATGTTGTATCGGATCGAATAAAAGAATATTTCCGCTCTGCGTCCTCCTGTGTCGAGCACATCAACATCATTTAGTATTTAGTCAGTAAATTCAACTACAGCAACTGTGGAATTTTTGTTTCCCTTTATCTTATCTCTTCTCCGCATAGGAAAGCAACACAACGTAGTAAAATAGAGTTATAGTGGGTTGTAGCAATAAACACGGACTCATTGTGAGAAGATTAGTATTTGAATTTGACGACTTTTGCGTGGTTGCAGAAACCCAATAGAACTGTAGTTGACAATTAGTCGAAATATGAAGACAAATCATATGGAAGAATCAAAAGACAACAAACTCTAATACCCATATATGCACATCCCAACAAACCAAACCAAATGACCATGTACGATAAACTGTCATTTTTGCCACGGTAATGAGACACACCTCCCAGTCAGACACACGCACCAGTCTTAACGATTTTAGTCCTCAATGTACCTAATACCTATTTATAAATATTTACATATCTCAATTTATAATTATACATTTAAAACAGCACCGCTGTAAAGAAATTGTCATTGAATTTCAGCTAAGAATACATTTGGCGGATGAAGTTACTATAGGTACTGAAAATTGAGAAGGTCATGCTCTGTCCTCAGTTGTTTTGCTTTCCGCGTGTTTACACACGACACCCGGAGAGTAATTGATACACTATACTAAACAGTTATCTTTCTCATTGCACATTTAAATGCATTCCACAACAAAGTGTATGAAGAGTAAACATTTGCCAGCCGCACTCAAATTCTCTGATTAGCTTGATTTAATGTGTTTAATATATGCAACGCAAATACTTTATACATTCACGTCAAGTATCTATTTAACTAGCTTGACACTGCACATTTTATAAGACTGCTTACTAAAGTTGTTGGAAGAAAAAGCTCAAGTGTGGTCTGAAGTACTTAGCATGTATAAGAGTTTAACGTGCCTCCACTAAGTGTTCCCGCGATTTCATAATTCTTTTCGCGCGTTTCTAGGACTGTCATTGAATATTTTAGACGCAACGCAAATCGTGCAATATGCTTCGATAATTCAGCAAAAATGGGATAAAATTGTTGCCAAGAAACCAAGAACATGATGGGCCTTGTGCAATGAGAAAGTGGTTACAATTTATGTCTTCAATAACACTAGTGCAAAAACTAAAATAGAATTGCATGGTAGCCCATCTTAAGTCCATGTTGAATCGTTTAACATGCACTACATGCATATTGCCCAATATCACCGAGTCAATAGAAATTCTCCATACCTAATAAGTACCCACTTATAATAAATTTATGAAACAGATAGGAAAATATTTCCAATTAAAAGTCAATTTAAATAATCAAGAAAGCATGGGAGAATCATAGCACACGGCACGTGTTGCACCGCCTGTACCTCACTATCATAGAAGGTGAATTTGAATGGCACTCATGCTAAGTAGGTCCATCAGTAAAATCGAAAGTGCACTGCAAACAAAAATGTCAGTCAGTAGTTGTCTTTAAACATGAAACATAACCCAAATCATGCCAAACCAGTTAGCACCGCAACTATTTTTTTATGATTGCTCTAAGGGGGATTATTAAGACAGCGAAGCAGACAACAAAAAAGAAAATATTTCATCTGAATTGGACCTGGAGCCAGGTATTACAAAATACTTTAGCGCAGCAAAGCCTCTTCCGTACATCTTATGGTGAAGGTAAAAGAGAAAGCAAGCATCATTTCCAAATGTACAAATTGATCAAAATTAATGTTCGGTTTCAGCATTCCCGCGTCAGATATTTTCATATACTATCTAGAGAAGAATAATCCAAAACGAAATGCGAAAGACGTTTGCACAATTACTGTTTTTTTTTTCTCTAAACTTCATGGCAATCAGGTGGATTGTTCTCAAAGCCATGGCAACTTAAAGACCACACATTGACCTTGGTTATCTGCGATGACTTTTTTTTTATTGCAATCGCCGAATACAGGTTCTTGAGACTTACCTCTTCTTATTGGACATTTTTCCGTAACCAATAATCCATAAGGCCGCTGATATTCCGGTTAGGCCGACAATAGCACTTTGGTGCTCAGCTAATTTGCTCAGAGCTGGTGCCATCTTTTGACTGAATTATCGATGACACTTGTTCTTTTTTTCAGTAGTCCTTTGTTTTGTTCCAGGAAAAAGGTTTTTCTTTGTTGATCGCAGCTACTACCGAGGATGAAACTTCCGCTATGGATGTATTTGTTTTTTTTTTTCTGTTTTAATAATCACACGCGAGAATTTTTTAACGATTGTTCACGACGACGTAAAACTGAAATAAGGGAAAACAAACAAGGATTTGGCAGGATTTTAACTTTAGTTAAATTGAAAACCATGCAGGGAACTTGAGAAATATTTATATCAATGCAAGAAAATTCAGACTAGTGAAATTATTAAAACAGCACCTTCATCTCATACCGAACTAGAAATATCTGACATCACAGTTTTTCGCAAAATTGTAGCCAGCCCGTCGTTTCCAAAGCGCAAAAATCGTCGCCAACTAATTTGCTTTTTTTTTTCAAGTGGGTAAACGTCATATGATGGGGTGACATTAGTCAACCTGACTACCGTATGACTTGCAGTTTGACTTCCACTGGACAATGATAGCATTCAGAACTAAATAAGAAATTAAACAGGGTGAAAGAAATCCAAGCCTAGCTAGTAAGCTGCAACTGCTGCTGCAAAATGAAAAAACCAATAAAAAAGTGACTTGAAGGAATTATGAACGAAAGAGTTCATTTTTGATTTAAAGTACTACGCTGTTTCACAGCTAAATAATATCGAAATGCGTAATTGTAATAGAGTACAAGGTGGAATTCTCCACTCTCATTCGCTCGCAATTTAGCATCCAGGACAATGCTTTCAATTAATTGACGACTGGACTGGACGTCAATTAGTAAAAATAATAACAATTTGGTCTTACTTTTCCATCTTATTGATAAACATGAATTTCAAAAATGTTCATACTATACACGGACTGCTAGCAGAGCATTTTTCGTTAAAATGAACATAAGTACATACCAGCTACTTTGGTGCACGGTGGAGAGAAGCGAAAACACTCAAATGTCATCAAGCAATTCGTGCGATTTTGTTTGAATGCCGAGTATGCCATCTGTTATAGAAAGTTTGAAATAACTTGTATAAATCGTTATCTTGGCAGTTACAATTGTTCCACAATGGAAGGCACTGTGTTCTATGTAAAAAAAAATAGCAATGGCGCGCAGATGTTTCATACTTTCGTAACACTGCACCAAAAGGGCTAGTGCTTATTGCATATCTAACCTCAAAACCTAGATTTGTGTCTTGCCAAGTAACTGACAGGTACTTCCACTGACACGAATTTGTCAATGATTGCCATGCATTTCAATATGATAGCTATAACTGAGGTCTTAACTAAGTGTAACTGAAGGGAACATTGCGATTCAGGCATAAGTCCAATCACTTAACTCTTAACTTAACTTAACCAAACACGAAACGAAAAGTCAAATACAATAAAGGTATTAGGACAAATTGTATTTCGGTTAGATCACATTTATGACAAAAACTATATTATAACAACAACAGCAACAAATTAAAAAAAAATTTATTGATGTACTTTCGGTCTCTTCTTGGCCATTTTTTATTCTAAAGAGACGTGTTTTATTATCTTTAAACTTTTCAGCTGCGATTTACAAAATGTAATTGAGTTATAAAGTTTTATTTTTAAAGTTTCCTGTCCAATCAGCTGTTTTTCAACTCAATTGACAATTGGGTATAGTATGTATACATAATTGAATACTTTTTTATCAATGCAAGAAAATGTCAATATGCCTTTTCGGATGTCTTCGTAAAGGTGATAAAATTCGCCCAAAGAATGAACTGATGAAAAATGAATTATCTACTCTTCTTCTAACGAATTAATTTCCATAAATCAGGAATGTTGTTTATTTTGATACACTTCCGAAACATTAATCCTTTTGTTCGTTACTTAGTCCGTAGCCTTATTCTATCTACCTAATTTGAGGTTTTTTTTTCTCTTATGCTAGTTGGTTTTATTTGTTGCTCTAATAAAAATTCAATTTCTTTTTGATTTCAATTTCACTTACGCAACGCATCCAGTCCTAACGTCCACCCAAATTACATTTTTTGCCATTCCTGCAATCTGTCAAAACGCTTGTATTCAGCCCAAAACAAATTGCTGAATTTTCATAGCCCATCTACACTCTCCGTGCAAATAGTCGGCCTGAAAGAAAAGTCGCCATATTGATCCGACAAAGTTTTCCCAATCTTGCTCTCAGTAATTTCGTGATTTTTCCACGTAAAATTCAAGGTACTTCATCAATCAAATACATCCATCGCATTATATAGTTTTAAGTGTTTAGTTTTTTATTTAATTAAGAAATGGAATTGATTTTTGACCTCAGAAAATATGAAACAAAAAAAAATCTCCATTAAAACTACACATGACATCTGAAAAAATGTCTTGCTCAAAAAAAAATTACATAACCAAACGTGAAGCAAAGAATAAAACTCATATTTTTCTTTTATATATTATCCACGGTACTTCTTTAGCAAACTTTTTATCTTTTCAGTGTATTTACTTAAGTATTTAAAAAGAAAATTTTAAACAATTGTATTTTTATGCACAAAAATCTCATGCGTTCAAGTTATATTTTTGTAGGGGAGTATCCTCAAAGCCAGCGCTCTTCTAACAAAAACATATAGGAATCGAGGAATATCTCCAAAATAATACCCGGATTACACACAAAGGCTTCTCTGTCCTTACAAGTAATGTCCAATTTTTCTATTTTTTAATCTCTACTTATAAAAAAAAAATATTTTTCAAAAGTGAATCGACTGCATTTATATGTTTTCTTTGCATTCCAACGATCAACTCGCTGGACAAAGGAAACATATAACAGTCGCTGAAAAAAAGTGTAGATTTCGACAAGAGTATAATTGTTGTAATTAAATTTGAAGACTTTCATTGCAAAGTCCCTTTGTTTGTTTGAATAAAAAATACTCAAAAGATCAGATCTGACTTTGCAGATTGGGGTTGAGCGTGTGCGTGCGCCTTAGAAAGGAACAATGTCACCACCAACACCACCATCTCCGCCAATTATATCGCGTCAAACGCGTGACGAGGATGAACATAGGACAAGAAACAGATCTCATCATCGCAGCACTCGTGATTACCGTGTCAGTCGATCTCGCAGTCGTGGACGTCGCAGTGGCCGCAGCAGTCGCACACCGGACCGCAGTAGCAAGTATCGTCAACGCTCTCATTCGAGAAGTCGTAGTCGGGAAGCGAATCGATATCAATCGAGATCTAGGAGACACCGCATTGAACGGTCTCGATCAAAGTCGAGAGATCGAGGCGATAGACGTCGACACAACAGCCATAGAAGTCGATCACGTTCATACTCCAGAACTCATAAGAGCTCACACAGATCTCGTAGTCGGTCAATCTCGCGCCCACGTCGACGTCATGATCGTTCAAGATCACATTCGAAAGAAACTCGAGCCAGCCGCAGTCAGAGCGGACGTCGCGATGACCGAGGAAGTAGCGCCAAGCAGGCTAAGGTAATCGTTTTATCTACAGAGTCCTACAAAGACTCGCTCAAAACCACCAATCGGCTGTCGGCAGTTCGAGAGGAAGCATCCAGCTCCTTGTCATTACCAAGCGTTCCCAAAGCACGACCTTCTCAAGAGACTCCCTCATGGAAAACAGTAAAAACCGAACAAGTGGGCGTCTACTCCAACTTAGAACCCGACGAGCCCATTGATAAAGAGAAGATACACAAAGAAATCGAAGAAAAGCTGCGGCTAGCCTTGGCCAGAGAAGGCAAAGTATACCCATATCCAAAACCGGAACCCTCGCACCCGGTATTCGCCAATGATGGCTCATTCCTGGAGATATTTAAGAAGATGCAACAGCAACAGACATTCGTACAGCAGCAGGTGGGCGAGAGTATGCAAATACATGCAGTACCAGCAGCACCAGTAGCTCCAGCAGTGCCCTCCGTACAACCTCAGCAACCGCCCCCACCACAGCTTCCCATATTCGGTCGTCGACGCGGCGGAAAGATACTCAAAACTGGCGTTGTTGCGAAGCCTACGGCTCAAAACGACGCCGACAGCGGTGATGTGAAAGACTTTTGGTCTATCTATCTGCGAGAGGTGAAAAAGTATAAAAGCACCGCCTGCGAATCGGATAGCAAGACCCGCCCGCTCGTTCGATAGACTAAGTAGTCCTTACTTTAAGTTGATTTTTTCTCGTTTTCATATAACACTTCTTGATGATAAAATCTAAATCAGTTCCATTTCTTATTAAAAATAAACAAAACAAATCTTAACGCTTCCCAGCACTAAGAACGTTAGCTTTAAGTTCTCTGTCGCGTATTATACTACATTTAAGAGCAGCAATAGCAAACAATTTTTCTCCTTATTTACTTGATCGCACTCTCATTTAGCCTAAGTTTATTTCTATCTATCTATTTCAAATCAATTACACATATAATTAGAGTCTTTCTTATAACAAACAAATAGTAATCGAGAAAGATGTCCAAGGGCGAAATTAAAGTGGAGACTGCTCCTTTCGATCCACGTTTCCCCAATACCAATCAAACACGCTACTGCTATCAGAGCTACATCGACTACCATCGGTGCCAGCGTATCCGTGGAGCAAGCTACGAGCCATGCAATTACTTCAAGAAAGTCTTCAACTCGATGTGCCCCAACGCATGGGTGGAAAGATGGAATGACCAACGCGAAGCCGGCACCTTCCCTGGCAGAATCTAGACGCAAAAAAAAAACATTTTCCACAAAAATTTTGCTTTGTCCAACAACACTGTTAGAAATATTATGTATTATCAGCCATAGTGGCGATTAATTGATAATAAAGTGAAGTACTGCGTAAAGAAACACTAGAAGCATCCGACTGTGTTTTTCTGTTCTTTTCTTTTTTTGTTAGTTTAAATATTTCCCAGAAGAAGGTCTCGAAATAGATTAATACGCTTTGAAGGGAGATCAGTGCAGCAACAAGTACCAAGCCGTACGAACGTTGAATATATATGTGCCGCGACTACACCACAGGTAATTGGGGACATGGGTATTGTAAATATGTATTGCAATCTTTTGGGGCGGAAAAAGTTGGCAATGTATATAAAGCAGCTGTCATCCTCATCAGTGCCTGAGCAGGTTGTAAAACTGCATATTGCTACAGAGAACAAGCACAGCATCTAGTTGGGAGCGGATTTGTTTTTAGAGACAGACTTGGGCCGTGTGTCAATTGGCAATAAGTCTTGATCTTTTTACACGTGAGTATAAACACAATCCGTGTGATAAATTCTGCAATATTAGGACAACACATTTGTAGTGCAATTGAATACGCCTCTTCTAGACGTATGGTTACTATAAGCCTGGCCAAAGTTTTTCGCACTTAAATATTTTTTTAAAGGAACCGGTCAGCGTCAGAAGAATTTTATCACATTACCATGTAACCCTGACCATTCCCTTGTTGTAATCGAGGTACGAAAAGTAAAAATTTGTCGATCGCGTATCAATTAACCCGTAGAGAGCAAAACAACTCACCAAAAATCTATGGCAATTTATTAGATTAGATAATGTTGCTGATTAGATACGTTGCTGAATGGAAAGAGCGAAAACACGGAGAGATAAGTTATTACACCATAATCGAGAGTGAATACGGTTGGAATGGAGTATCATCTTCCATCAAAACCCTGGAAATACAAAAATATCAATCCGCCATGAAAAGCGATTCGCCGCGCATTTGGGAATAAAGCCCCCTGCTCAAATCCAAGAAGAGAAAACAAAACCAGAGCGTGTCAGTTGGTGTCAGTCGTGCCAAATTTTTGACATACTAACGTCAATATGTCAAAACTTAACACTATTTTTGGCATTTTTGTACTTAATAGTAACTTTAGAAAAATACTACTTCTCCGGGAACATTGCTCGTTGAAAGTCTTACCAAACCTTAAATGAATGTTTCAAGAAATCTAGCAACAAGGAACCGTATTGTAGTCATAGTCGGTGTTGATGATATGGAAAATAAATTGGATTAAACTGCGCCAAATAAGAATTAACTACGCCAGGCCACGGACGAATTCGTCCCAAAAGATAAGCAATAACTTCGGGATAATCAGCAACTACTTTGTCTACAACGACTGCGCTACAAACTCTGACAACGACATCACATTAGAAATCAAGCTTTCTATTGGCCCTCACTCGCCAAAATTTTTTGAGACATAAAATCTAGCTAATATGAAGGCTTCTCTTTTTTTGGATGTGGCCCGAGTGGCTAAAGCTAGAGCGTCGACAGGAATACTCTGAACATAATGAGATGCGAACATTGGACCGATATGTAGTGCTTCAGGATTTGGAATCATTGTTTTTTCTGTCACCAAGTAGATCCTTCTTTGTTTTTGATTCTTTTTATTTCTTCAGCAATAATTATGTAAATAGTGATGTCGATACATTCTACGACCAGTTCGAAACTGTTCGAATTTAGAGCTGGCCTGCAAGATAGATAAATTCTCAAATTTGTATGAGCATTGGGTACTCCATTTAATTCCACTTTATTTAATCACACGTTGGCTAGAATTGCATTATCCATTACTCCTATTATACATAGTTGCTGTTCTTAGGAAATCGTTAATCGGACGTCAGCTTTTGCATTTCCGGCTAGAATATATCCATTTCCGGCTCATATGAGTGTCCCACGTCTTCCTCTCCCATGACTAAAAATGGCGCCAGCTGTGTGCGATTTAAGACAGACGATAAGTGTTTTTTTTTTTCAAGAAATCGAATCCACTTTTGTCATTTTTAAAGATCTTGGAAGAAGAAGAGCCGAATTAGTCAGTGGCAATGGATGGTTTGTATTGCAATCGATTTAATGATTAAATTTAGCCATGCAATGGAAACCAATCCACTTGTGAGAAGCGTGAGATTAGCAGCATCCCGGAAACCGACTTTGGCAATTAGTTAACGCATCCTCTGTGTAGCTGCCAAAAATCAATACATAAAACTGCTATCTTTTTCAAATTACAAGACATTCCTTTATGGTATTTCAAACCAAAGAGTAACAATTTTTTGTTCATATATGTAAATATTCCATACAAATCAACAATAAAACAAACTAACTAATATAACCCAACTAAGTAAACCCTCGCAGTGTTTGCTTTTGCTTGTCTAATCGCAAGAACCATCTTTCCAGCCATCTCTCCATCGTTCATTCACTTTGCTGCAATCAAATATAGGCTTTCCTAACTTTGTGTTTACGCGATTATGAAAATTGCACAGCCACTGGGAGAGTTGAGCCTGTGAACTCGTATCCACTGGTTCCCGTTTTAAACTAAAAATCAAAAGCATCAGTTAAACAGAGGTGCAACCAATGACTTACTTACTCTTTTTGAAAATCTTTTGCACACGGTTCACAAGGATACAATCTAGACAGAGTATCAAAGAATACTTTGACGTCCTTTTGTTGACTTTCTGTTGGATTTGTGGGATAAACTGCTGCCATTGTGTGCAGGAGACCCCAAGCACTTTGGCCTAAACCATCCTTGTCAAGTGGGCAATCCGTTCGTGGCAGGTTTTCATGATTATCTTCCTTCTGTATATCGGCATTGTTCTTGAGGAAAGTAATATTTTGTTAGTTTTTTCTGGTATTTTCCGCGATGGTTTCGATGTATGAAATTACCTTGGTTGATGTTTGAGCTATTACCCTTTGTTTTCTTGACCATGTCTTGAAATCAGTACATGTACGGCAATTAGGATCCGGTCTGGCTGGTGAATCGTATGTGTCGTAATTGGACATTATTTGAATAAGGTTTAATTGAATTAATTTTATAATACGACCGACTGATTACACAAATGAGGGTTTTTTTTTATCATCCTAACGAAATAGTTGTTGCAGAAATGTCAAATCGGTTAGAATTTGAGGTTATGTATTTTTAATGTTAATTTCGATTCGCCAGAAAAAAGCACCCGAGATCACTTTTTTCGTTCGTTTGGTACAAAAAAAAGCAATCTTTTTCAGAGTCGAGAGCACTTTTGCGAATCTAGATTTTTTCTCAGAGACGCTCGAGATTTACCAATACACTTACATTATGATGAAAAAAAAATCTTCACAACAAAAAAGGTAAACAACTTTTGGCAGGCACACCACCAACACCAACAAAGAACAGCGCAGTATACTTCTTTTTGTTCGATTGGCCAGACGAAATCTACAGAAATCTTAAAAAATCTCAGATTGCCAATCGAATTCAACATAAATAACGTAGAGTGTACATCTGCCGATGGCGGTGAAATGAATATTGTACTAGAACAACATGTTGTGGCATTCAATTTTAAGAAAGATTAAAAAAAAAGACTTGAAATTACAAAACTCATACAACGACGAGCAAATAGAATTCGTCGTACTACGTTTCATGTTTAAAAATAAGGAAAAAGTATAAATTACATTTTTAAAATTTGTATAAATGTTAATGTAGATCAGAAGTTACGGCTAAAAAGACTACCATGGTCTTTCGTTGAATTTGGAACTATTTGGTCAAAAGTTAGTTAACATCAATGTTGTTTTCATTTGTCTTTCGAGTTTAGAAACAATTTTTTTTTATAAATCTATAAAGTATTTTAAGCTGTGGAAATGAAATATGTTTTGTTATTGTTATTTTTATTTATTTAAAAGATCATTGCGGTGATTACTCAATTTTGATGCTCACTCTGTATATCAGACTTAATTGGGATTTGCTCGTAATTTTGATATAAATTTTGGGGACATTTGCATCAGAATACACAATCGAAAGCAGTAAAATAAGTCGCTGGCAGCAACAGAAACAATCAATACAGACTTGTTTACGTTCTGTCGTCAAACAGCCATTTTCTGTCGCTAAATTCTGTTGCTGAAAAAAAAAAATTTCTGTTCCTAATTCTGTTTCTGTTGCAAATGTATGGGATTCTGTTTCTAATCTTTGTCACTTGGTGCCTTAAAACCGACTACCGGTGAATAACGATTCTTTCAATGATAGCGGCCTCACCTAATTTGGAGTAATTGGTCTTAATCTGGTAATGGAATATTACAACAACTTTGGCGATGCATGTTGTAGTATAATATAACCGGCTTTGCTGATGACATCCCGAAGTAGCTATTCTATAAAACTCGCACAGAACCATCAGGTCTCAAATATTGCTCTTTAGAAGATCGTCGTCAAAACATTTATGTATTTATGTACTTAATTTAATTATTTCCATCATACAGACACGAGCGGTTCGTAAAATAGGAGATCCTAATGAGTAAAATCAAAAACGGCCGCCGGAAAGATAACTAGTCGCTGGCACATGGGGCTCATAGTTCTCAATACAGTTACATAATTTCATTTCATAAAAATATATACAAAATTAATAAACTACGCTTAAGAACTCTAAAAAATACTGTATCGGTGGCGTATACGTAACATTTCTGCAGAAGAAAATATTGTTTCTTCTACTGCAACTGAACAACTCAATCCTTGGACTAGCAAACCATTCCACCCCTAAAACTTGCCGCAAAAGCTTCTGGTACAACAAGTTATACCCCTTTGAATGATAACTTAATGCCCATATCCCTCCGTCAAAGCTCCAATACAAAAGCCAAAACAGAGAAAAAACGAACGAAATTTTCCAATAACTTAACGAAAGTTCAGCACTTTCACCCAAAAGAATTTTCTAAAATTTCTTCAGTCTTCGTGAGGTGTTATTCGTGAAAACAACCAAATCGCACATCTCGTTCGACTCTCTTTCTGTTAACAAAGGAATTAAGGAATTGAAAATTCCACTAACAACAAACAACAAATTTCCCAAGGATTAAATAACACAAAAAGAAAAAAAAAAACAAAAAAACGGAATACAATCAACATTCTAACTCTACATAGTGTACTTAAATAAATTATTAACCTGAAAAGCAATACTTTTACCTTTTAGTCGTATTTTAAAATTAAAAATTATAAATAAATAATAAATTAAAGTAGCTGCATTTACAAATTCATTGTTAATTCAAATTCAAAGTTATTCTTATAAATTTATTTTGATTGGGACTCAGTAGAAGGTCCTTCAATTTCGTTTTTTCCCCCCATCTTCAATATTTTACTCTTATTGGTGTTTTATCGTGTATATGTGTACGTGTGTAATCAATTTCGCCTCATTGTGTCGTCGTTTTCGCACTTAAATCGTCAAATAATAAAAGAGTGTTATTTTTTATTTGTTTTTTGAAAATCCAATACCTACAAGTAGTATAGTATAGTAAACTAGAAGAAGTGTTACATTACGTAGTGATATAGAGGAACTATCTGCCTCAAAATAGTAGTTAAATAATTAATTCAAATGCACGAAGCTAACTGTTTACTCATCACGTTCAAAGGATATTAATTTTAATCACATTCTGCTACGATGCGATAGCAGTCTGTTACCGAATATAAATCACATTAGGCTCCGAACAAGGATACTCGAAAATAATACGCTCTCTGTTGCGGATAAAAGTCAAGATACAATCCATTAGAGTTTTTATCTCTCATGTGTGTGTGTGTGTGTTCTGCCGCTGTGTGAGTTTGTGTTTTAATTCGTTGATCCAATAGAGGAAGGATCCCTCTTTGGACTAGGTTATCTCATCTGAGTCTATGTGTTGTACTACTGAATTTTCTAAGGCGATAATAAATATCTCGTTGCTTTTATTTCGCTTGTTGAATATTAATAATCCATAAAATAAAGCAAGCTCCTGGGGTGGCAAGCAAAGGACATCATACTACCGTGTACACTTTTTAACGAACCAAGAGCAGCAAGAGCTGCAGCGGAATAGAAAGGATAATCGTCCGTGTGCAACTCAACAGTGCTCTCTTATTCAGTCCCCCTATTCAAAGGAGGGAGCTGAAAGGTACATATACAAAAAAAAAAAAAAAACATCAGTGGCAAAGAAAGGAGGAACCAAATCCTTTCAATTCTAGACCACTACCATACACCCCGAAAAGTGGTTTTTGTTCGGCTCTGGTGCGAATGCGATGCTATTCCCATCGACGTTGACCTAATTTCGCGTTTTGTTCATACCCGTCGTTCGTGTTTGCTTCATCGTTTCTCCACTTCGTGTTATTCTTTTTTTCGTTCAACTATTCGTGTCTCCTTTTGTAAGCCATATCGTGCTTAAATTAAGTGTTATTGTTGTTTTTGTTTTCTATAAGAAGAAAATTCAGACATTTCCCAATACAGAAGTTGTAATTCTTTTCTCGCGCTATTTGCTTCATCCTTTCGTGAACGAATAAATAAGAAAACAAAAATTAAAAGACATTAACCAAACACGCGATTATAATATGTGAGATAACTACGTTTCGGTGTGTCATGTGTTAGTGTTAGTTAATTACATTTGAATACGTTAGTTTAAATGTCTAACGTCTGCGTCAAATTGGACGTTTCGTCTGGACGAAATATTATACAAAAAAACAAGTGAAAATTCCAATGTAGGTGTAACAAACCTACAATATATCGGCGTAGCTGTGTATTTTGAATGTGTACAGGATTAGTGCTTTTCGCGTGTATTTAAGTGGAAATGTGGACAAAGGACCAAATAGCACGAAACTAACAAAGAGATTTCCGGAGAAAAGTACATCACGAGTTTTTGCAGATTGCCAGCAGTAGGAACACAACTGGATTATATTTTGTTCACACGCACTCATTGCTATGGGTAAGTCCGATAACAATAAGTTTTGTACCTATGTCTTTTCCAAATATAAAGAACAATATTTATGATACAATTTTTATGGTTTTTGACCGTGTAACAATGTTGGAAGGGGTCTATCTGGCGAACTTAGGAAAAACTTACGGGGGGGATAACATTTTTATACCCTCCACAAGAAGGTATATTCACTTTGCCATTACATTTGTAACGCCAAGAAGGAGTCGCCACCGGAGACGCCATAAAATATAGATGCATATTCTGAATCAGGATCAAATTCTGAGTCGATTTAGTCATGTCCGATACGATAGCGTCCAAGCGAAACGGCCTAGGCGAATAAAATTTTGTAAGAGAACTTCTTCTTACTGTCGTCAGGTTGGTATTGAAAATTGGCTATATCGGTCGAGTAGTTCTGGTACTCCCCCATCCAAAACCAATATAGACCTCTATAGGACCATTCACATGGGAGCGAACGAACGAATTGATGAAATGCGAATAAACCACTTTTTATGCATTTATGAACAGAAAATTGCACATTTTACTACTCCAAGATGAGGATAATTAAATATTCCATCAAAATTTATTAAGAAAACAAGTTTATTAATAGTTTAAATATCGAAATTTCGAAATCCAAATTTTATGCCGCGAACGAAACCACCCTGGCGCGAATTGTCAGTCTATTCACAATCCACATCATTTAAATCGCGTTCCACAAAGAAGCGAATAAAAAATTCGTTCGAACTTAACCTTATTCCAAGAGGATGATATCTTGGAATAATAAAATGTGGAATTTTCTGTTTATAAATGCATAAAAAGTGGTTTATTCGCTGTCCGGTTTGAAATCGAAGACTCTTTCGGCGGGAGCGTTGGTGTCCATTCGCTCTACATGTCCTAGCCATCTTAATCGAGTGATGTATACTTTTCTGACCACGTCCATGTTGTTGTAGAGCTCGTAGAGTTGAGTTCGCTGTTAAATCTCTTCCTCCAAAGCCCGTCAACTCAAACGGGACCAAAAATTACTCCAAGAATTTTGCACAGATTTTTGCAAAATTGTTCCCATGGTGTTGGTTTGAGAGTTTCGAACAATTTTCTCAAGTATATAATGTTGAAAAGGTCACACGACAGCACATCGCCTTGCCTAAATCCTTTTTTGACTTCAAAGTTTTCGGTGAGACTGTTTCCGAACTTTAGCAGCAAGCGTTCTCCATCGTCATTCTCGACAATCTGACAAGTTTGGCATGGATGAATCTGTATAGCTCATCTCCATAAATGCTGTCATATGCGGCCTTAAAATCGATAAATACATGGTGAGTATGGATTTGTATTCTTGGGTTTTTTCTGGAATCTGCCGTAGTGTGAATATCTAAAGTGATTCAGTACATTTAACTTTTCTTTATCATTTTTGTATATGAGAAAGTTAAAGTAAAAGTTTTGTAAAAAAAGCATTTTAAGTAAACAAATTGGAACAACAAATGTTTAGAAGTTTGAGTTCAAGGAGTCATAACTTTTTTGTGGCTACGCTCTGAAATATCTTTCTAAAATATAGAAAACTGTTTTATTTGTAACTATATAACAATTCGCAGAACTTATACCATTTAGAGTGGGCTTTCTACTTTATTTTGAGGGCATCCCGATTTTCATAGGTGGGGATGGACTACCAATGTGTACCATGACATTAATTTTACCGCACACTATCTTTCCTCTACGTGATTAACTGGTACTCATTGACGAAACTCTTCCTCAGTTCTGGTAAATTGCCAAGAGTTTTATGCATACCTAACTAACCCCGATTATACTGCTGATATTAGACCGATTAGCATTCTGTATTGGCTGCGAAGAACTTTGAAGAAATTAATGGCAAACAGATAACTGAGTATTCTAATTATTATTAAACATTTTTCATTAACATTGCAATGATTGTATATAATCTGTTTCTCAAATTGACATAGACATGCCAATTATTCCGTCTGCGTCTTTTGGATTAAACATTTTAATTATTATTAAACTAAATTAAAATGAATAAGAACAGAAATATTGTAGTGGAGTGTTAGGTTAGCTTCGGATGGTAGGTTCAGTCACACTTAGTGGGCATGACTTTCATTAATTAAATTCATTAAAATTCGATTTGACATTCGACGCCATTTTTTTTTATAAAATCTATGACACTTTTCGATACCGTCATACATTATGGCCCATCATGTATTAACGAGTTCGCCGAATTACTCTCCTAGATGTAGTTATTTTCGAGGGAAGAGAGCTAGCCTGGTGCATAGGTGGTAAAGTAGTCCCCTCCTCCTGGTCCATTAAAATTCTGCAAAAGTCATTTGCAGGAAGACCATCAGACCTAAAGGCATATACCTCACAATGATATGACATCTACTAGAGACATTGCCTCTTATCGCCATGATTTCCTCCTGGAACATGCTACATTAGGCGTCTTTCTTTTGTGGTTCAGAGCAGAGCATAAACTGTCAAACAAAATTTTGAGTTTCTTTTCTAGCTCGACACATCAGAGGTCAGAATTTGTGTTTCTTTCTTTTTTTCAGAGAATGATCAAATTAAGAAATAACCGTATGACAGCTTTGTGCTCAAGTATGTTTCATAAGTAAATCAGAAAGATCTGAGCACACTCGGTTCAGAGCACCCTCAAAATGCTCAGAGCTCAGCTCTGAACTAAAAAAGAAAAACGCCTATTTATTGGGAAGGCGGAAGGGGATCTTATAGTTCCAGTTCTTATGTTGAATTAAAGCTGGGGGAGGGTATAATTTGTGTCTTTTGGAATGAATTAAAGTTTATTAATATTAGACGAGTGACTAGTTTACCGACTGGTCCGCAAGCGCATTACTGTCAAGCAAATGACCGCATTTGCTATCACTTGCTTACAATATATATCTTTACTTTGTAAAATGAGGGCTTATCACTTGGTCATATTAGTAAGAAACAAAAATGTTTTGTATTTCTTTGTTAAGAAAATCAGTTCCGTTTTTGAGTTTGCATTCTGCAGAAGTAACGTCATCTATAAAGCCAATTACCTTGCACACTTCTCCTTTCAGTATTAAAAGTTCCAAAAAAGAGAGGAGATCACACCATATCTTGTGGTGTACCTAAATACCCCTATAGTGATGAACCTCTAAGCCTAGACCCAGTCTAGCTTTGAGATGATAATCCTGTTGGTGAGCAAAACTATCCATTTATGAAATTTATTTAACTTTGAAGGTTAACCACATGGCAGGACCACTGACATATCCTATATCGCTGTTACTGTTAATTAAAATTATTATATTTTTTCATTACAAAAATATCCATTGCGGTTTTGAACTATTTCAAAATTCCCGTATGTGCAACAATTAACCTGACCACCACGGTGTTGTAAAACATTATAACCGAGCAAATAAAAAACTCAAAAATGTCCTTTCGAACCATAATATTTACCAGCACCTTTTTGGAGAGCATCCGAATAACAAACACACGCGAGTCATTAACATTAACACACAGCTAACATAACATAAAATATAAAGACAAAACTTTTAATGTAATTTAACGCAAAATTTAAGTTTTACCTCAAACTCACAAATGATGACTAAAGTACTCACAAAACAGCCACACCCCCACCCACCGAGAGGATATACCTCCTGTGTTTTAATGATATTGAGATGTCATTTAAATTAATTTGTTACCCTGGCGGAATTGTGTAGTGCTGTGGTTTATTTAACATTTAAAATTTACGATTAAAAAACTTTTTGCATCCATGTAAAGTTTCTCGTGTTCAGTACCTACTCGTATATACATAATGGCTGAGGATAAACATGTTTAAGAGTTGACACTTAATATTCTGATGTGCGGTTCGTAATTTGTTTTCTGCCATCCATTGTGACGGAATGCAGATTGATGGTGTGCCAATATTTTTCTACCCAACTTGTTAAAGAAATAACGCGTTAAATGTCTACCAGATAAACAATTGATTTATGTAACAATTTAAAGTGGCGGACAGATTAAGCCACAGCCACTCAAACAGTGCAAAGTCTACATCGAACAAAACCGACTTTAGTTAAATGTTTTGGTATGTGGATCTAAATTTAAATATACCCATGCTGCGGTTTGACTAGAACATACCAGTCACTGGTGTACATCGGCTTCAGTCTGTATTATTTAATTACCATTTTAAATTTGGATGGAGATGATTAAGTTCGTATTGCACTCGAAAGCGTATATGTAATTAATTGTGATAAAATAAATTGCAACTGAAAGTGCATTCATTACGCACTTATTGCAAGCGAGCGAATTTACATTTAAATTTTTTATTAGTTGCAAGCGGTAAATGAATTTAAAATTAATTAATGCAAAGTGATTAAGAGTTGATCATTACTATTGCTCAATAAAAGTATACCTACGAATAGAAAAATTAAATTAATTGGAGTGCACCATTGACCCCAAAATAAAAGGTGTTTTTTTTTTTTAGAGGTATAGAACTTTCAAATAGACTTTGACTTTTAAATTTATTTTTATTCATTCTTTCTTTAACCTACATACTAGAAAAAAATGAAATAAATAAATAAATAGGGGGCGCAACAGGCGACAACCATTCGTTTTGTGAGAGTTTCCATTCTTGGGACGAATTGAAGGTACCTACAATTTTATGCCGAGTCCGAACGGCTGAATTGAGAAGCTTTTTTCATGACAGCCATACTCTCGGATGTTTGTCAGACGTTCGCGAGAGGTGGCGCAGTAGAAAAAACTTTAAGAACCTGGGATCCCTCGCACAGTAGCCCAGCAAACCACCTGCGCTATTGCGCCCACGACAAAAATGAAATAATTAAAATTAAAACTAACATTTATCTTAATCTAGCTTACTGGCTCTTAACGAGCACTCTAATCCCTATTGCGTCGATGGGCGCCTTACAGTCGTCAACACGAGGTCATAAGCATCGGTCAAGTCTCGGTAGGACTCATTCATGTTGGCGACCCCTCCCTATGACCTCCTAAAATACTCCTAACTGACTTACAAACTAGCTTAAAACTAAGAAGGATGTTACATAGGTAACGCACCGACCCGGGAGAGCGTGTCTGCCCTCACCTCTTCCTCAAGCCACCAAAATTCGGTGAAATGCTTTAAGGTATCAACCGTGTTCCTATCCGCAATTGCGGTATTAAAAAGGAGGAGCTCCTGAGCATTGGCGGCGTACCCGTCGCTGGCTGTGGTACAATAACGGCACACCATCTCTATTTTGGACTAGCCCTTTTATGTCACCAGCGCAAAATCCAAATGGTGAAATGTCTGTTTATTTTGATGGAGTTTAATCCTGAAGTGTCCACTAAAAAAAAAGAGATTAATTTGACGTTTCACCAGATGTTGTCATAAGCTGTCATATCGAAAAGTGTGACAAATGATAAAAAATTTAACAATTTCTACTTTCGGAATTAAAAGTAAAAACAAAAAATTAATGGCAGTAATCTAAAAATATTATTACCGCATCATTTTGTCCTCAAAACTAATATGTATTACAATGGGCCTCCTCTGGCCTACGTGAGGCTGCACTTGTTGCGGCCTGCCACTCTAACCTATCCTAACCTAATATGTATGTATGAACGTTTTAACGGTTGCATTGGCAAGAAGTAGCTATTAGGGGTAGGTACCAAAAAAAAAAAGATTTTTTTCTTTTGCTCACCTATGACATAAATGTCAAATGTAGCTCTGTTTGTTTTTAATTTTAGACATTTCGACCTGTGGAGAGTCTGTTCAGAGACCGAACTCTACATGTAAACCTAGTCAGTTTAGGAGATTAATTTGTAATCTCCTTTTTATGAGATTAATTTTTTTATGATAAATCTCGAGATTTATACGAGATTAAAATTAAAAATTTAATCGGATTAATTTGAATCCGAGATTAGATTACGATTAATTTTAATCCGAGATTAGGATTAAAATTAATCCTAATCTCGGAGTTAATCTCTGTCGGAAACGTAGCATAACATCCCGCTAGTCAACTACCAGTCAATGGAATACGGCCAAAGTAGGTACTTACTTATTTTGAATTAAAGTTGTATTTAAGAAATATAATATAGAAATTTCGAATAATTTGGTCAATGGTAGCTATAATTCCCGAAGCAGTACTTACAGCAGATGAAACAGATGTCTAGAATTCAAGTCAAGTCTGTTAGTTGCTGTCAATGTGAGTGACAAGAGATAACAAATAACTCCGTCTTTCTTTTTCTAGATTGATGACGTGATCAGTTTTGTTTGTTCATGCTTATGGTGTCGACAAATCTAGTACAATAACGACTGCCTACTTAGTTGACATTTCGAAGTATGAAAGTTTATCAGCAAAGCAAAATATATTTTTATTATTTAATTTTGTAGATATTCCCGATTCGGTGTAACAGGCCTAGTAGTTTTTTTTATCACATCTAGAACACACTTTTTCTAATTTCTATAGCAACATTGAACCAAATGACAAAGAAACATTTGCAATCGAACTGACATTTGCGAACTTGTACAATTTACGTCAAAATCGTGAATACCACTAATATAATATTTATTTAAAATTTGTATTTACTATACCGTCCACACATTCAAATAAGTAAAACCCAACGAAATAAAAACAAAACTCACAAAAACAGAACAGACCCGTTTTTTTGCGCAGAATAGCCAAAGCTATTTGTGATGTCATTATTTTCATGAAGGTATTTCACTAATACCCTACAGGCAACACCACTTTGATTACATTCTATATACTTAATACCCACAAAAAACTACAAAAAAAATTACTATACAAATTACTGGTCATTGACCTATATGTAATGTGTGAATATGTACCTTAAGCTAAGCAGCAACTCTATAACAAACAGTCCTTTCGCACATGGACTTGTAACATATCTCCATCAAACTGTCCGAATAACAATAGCAAGTGGAATATAATACTTAGCATTTGATTACCTAAGCTTTGACGTAGAGCCTATTACACACACTGTTTCACTTTCCCTACTCAACCTCAACCACTCTTTGATGTGATAAGCCCCCGAAGTACACCACTGTACTCGTGCAGGTATCCTTACCACATCTTCATTCAATGATGAGCTCTTAATAGCTTTCATATTTTCCTTCCGCGTATGTTTGTATTTGTAATCTATAGAACTGTGTGTGTGCCTGTCCTTTTTGAATGTCAGAACATAAACAGGCACAGGCATGCTCACTGAACTCCTTAACTGCAGAAATTCTGTAAGGTTACGTATACGTACCGTATACTAGTGCAAGGTATCTTACCCGGCCGATAGGACATCAACATTTATCCTGAGAAGCGTGGAGAAAATCAATACGAAAAAAAAATCAATTTTTCGTTCAAAATATGTATTAACATTTACATGCGATGCATGCATAAGGAGGAGAACAATAATCCTTTGGCCGCGTGGTTCAGAAAGAAACGGAACACCTGATGTTTGCGCCAACACGGTAGGCACAATTTACATGCAAACAGCACTTACCTCACCTGTTATGCGTTTGGGCTTATTTGTGCTTTGCTACCTTCAATTATATTGAGTCTTCTTCTGCTTTGGGGGTCGGGTCGGGCCGGGTGTATGGAAAGTTGTCGGCTAGTATAATCGATATACGGATCACCCTCAATAACCTTTTTGTTTTTTATTTTTGCTTTATTCTTCCCTTGAGGAATTTCCTTTTTCTTATAAATTTTTGGTGTCATTTTGTTGATTTGGGGTGGAGATGCGGATTCCTTGGGAAGAATTGTTCGTAATGGAGTTGGGAAGGGCTAAAAGGTAATCGACATTGGATGGGTTGTAAGAAAGTAATTCGAAATACCAGCTGAGGATGAAATAAGTGAGCTAATAGCTTTTGCTTGTTCGTTTTGTCTTTATTGATGTCATTTTCAGGTTACGGATCAGTTTAATGTAGTAGGAAGGTACATTTTACAAAGAAAAAAAAAAAACTAATTTTCATTTGTCTTTTCATATGCAAGAAATTAAGCAGCGTTTTGCAGACATTTGCAGACTTCATAATGTATTCAAAGTGTCCAAAGGAGCCAAAACCACACCTCCACACACTCTTTTTAATTCCAAGCTGTATGAGAAAGCTGTGGAAAAGGAAAAAAAACAATATTAACAATGTCCTGAACTAAATAACGAACAATTGCATTTAAAATTTAATCACAAGCCCTTAGTAATTATCCATCTTTTGTTCGATTCGATCTTCCCGGAAGAACATTTCGTTCGCAGGCAAATTCATCTGAGATTCTCAGGCGATACATTTATCGTGAAATCATTGACATCAATGACATCAACAATGCGATCATCTAGCTAGAGGAAACTAAAGGGTGTCCCATAATTAACGCAAAACGTAGTTTGATAGAATGTACAGATTTTTAATTAGAAAGCTTACATTTTTTAAAGATTCATAGAGTATAGAGATTGAGGTTATGTATGGAATATCACATCGGATAAATGGCCGCCACTGCTTTGATGGTAAGTACGTACTATTTTATTGAAATGTTCTCAGACCGTTTGGCATAAATGTGGCTGAATTTAATTAACACACCTCCCAATTTCGTCTTTCAAGGCCTTTGTCGTCGTGGGCTTATTTGCATAGACCTTTGGCTTCAAAAAACCCCAAAGAAATAATTCCAATGGCATTAAATCGCAAGATCTGGATGGCCAATTTTGATCGCAAAAACGGCCGATTGCACGTTTAGGAAATGACAATTGTTTCTCTGGCTGTATGGCTTATGGCATGTGGCACCGTCTTGATGAAACTACATGTTGGTCACATCCACATCTTTCAATTTAGGCACTAAAAACTGGGTTATCATGTCACGATAACGAGCATTATTATTTGTTACTGCCTGACCAGCCGCATTTTCGAAGAAGAATGCTTCCAGCCCAAAATCCGCACCAAGCAGTCACGCGACTTAAATACTCAAGGAGAATATTATTAAAACAAATATTTCTTAATAGCAACTTGGTTGCAAACGTCTTTATTTCTCGGATATCAAAATACAACTCAACTAGATACATTTTGTTTACTTGGGATTCCAGTTAGAACGGAAACCAAAAGAGAAGTGAAACTATATTATTGATGTAATTGCACTTTTATTATTTTATGCAAAAGGTTCAATTTTCAATGAACTTCTGAAAGGGCAAATGTGCCATCCGGTTGTTTGCTGATTTTGTAAATACTTGAACATGTAACTCGCGTGGTGGATGCATTTGTTTCTCAACAATTGCTCGTGGGTTTTCTGAACGTCTGAACCCCAATTGCCATCAATATGAAAATGAGGTTCATCACTAAAGATGATTCTGTTCGAAAATTGCGGAACATTGTAGCCGACAAACCTTCATTATTTTTAAAATATTGCTCAAGAATGAAAATGCGTTGTTTTTTCATATAGCGCTCCATTTTTACTAACCCGCGAACTGTCAGCTGTCACATTTTTATCATTTGTTTCCGTTGGATCACTGTTTTCGATTTTCGGTCCCGTTTGCGTTGACGGGCTTTGGAGGAGGAGATTTAACGGCGAACTCTACGAGCTGTACAGCGACATCGACTTGGTCAGAAAAGTACGTATCAGTCGCCTAAGATGGCTAGGACATGTAGAGCGAATGGACACCAACGCTCCAGCCCGAAGAGTCTTCGATTCCAACCCGGAGGGACAACGCAGTAGAGGAAGACCTCGCCTTAGGTGGCGCGGACAAGTGGAAGGGGACCTCAACCAACTTGGAGTGCGCAACTGGAGGCAGTTAGCCAAATATCGTGCTAACTGGAGAGGCGTGTTGGTTGAGGCCCAGGTCCACCCCGGACAGTAGCGCCATCTAAGTAAGTAAGTAAGTATGCGTTTTTTTGGGCCTTATTTTCAAATCGATTTGGGCGCTATCTTCTTGGGCGTTATTGCCAAATCGTCAATTAATAAAAAAACAAATCAAAAATAACTGTCTAAAGGTGGAGTGAAATAAATTGAACAAAAAGAGCAAATTCAACGAATAACAATAAGTGACACTCAAATAGACTCCATACCATATCCTATTGAAAACTCACAGGACAAAAAAAGAAAAGGAAAATAAACAAACTCAGAACTCCCCAAACAGAGTGAATTTCTCATCCTTTCCTCGGGTTAGTTGGCACTTGATCCTTTCTTCAGTCCAATCGTTTGGGGGGAATAATTAATAGGTCCACTACCGAATGCTTCAGTCTGACCATTCGAAAGTAGGACATCAGAAAAAATAACCCCTTTAGAGGGCAATTCAAAGACAACCGCAAAGCCAGATCCTTCATCTTTTTCGTTCACTTTATTTTTGTCAAATCTCAGAAACACAAAAACAAAACACAAAATCCCAAGATACGTGAATCCACTTCCTCCCCCTTCTCATAGTAGCCTGTGATTTTGTCGCTTGTTTTTAAATTGGGTCTTTGGGGCGTCTTCAATACCTATCCTCCATGCTCTTGTGTTTTTCTTTCTTCTCTTTGGCTGGTGTTCTGGGGATTTCCTCCAACTTTTGTGTGGTTATGCGTTTGCACATCCATTTATTTATTTATAGTAGGTATATGTACACACAAGAAGTCAATATACACATATTTTTTTTTGATTCCATGCGACTAACTTCCGGGCGCTTTTGTGTAGGTTTTTTTTGACATCCCTGTCGGATTGATGGTGAGGCGGGCGATATGATAACATTCTTTTCACTTACAATCCATCTTCTAGCGTGATATTGCCAACAAACGGAAGCGGAAGGCCCTTTAAATAAATGCCGTTTGTCCTAATTCTTGGTGGTGTGCCTATGAAAAGTTACCAATGTTTGTCAAAACGACAAATTTTTGAGTGGTTGGCTTGTGACGTGCCTGTCAACCTTGTGACATGCAGGCAAACAGAGTTGAATGATGGACGCAATATACATTCACTAAATATACATGCAAATTCGTTTATCTATTAGCCACTAAAAAGTATTTGAGGTGAGTGGCAATCTGTCAGTGCAATTATGGACTTTTTATTTTTTTTGTAAACGGATCGATTTTTCATTATTTCGATTTAGATAACTTTATTTTTTTTTATGTTTAGTTGTACCTATGTATAAGTAACAGACACATCGTTGTTTTTCACTAGGTACTTACCTATCTGCTCTTTTTTTCTTGGCATGAAATGGTAATATGTATTTCGTGGAATCCCAGGTGGATATAACTTTTTGTTTGTGTGTGGGAGTAAAGATACCATCGCTATACATCAGCGAATTTTCAAGACTGTTTCTGGCGAAAATATTTTTGATGGCTTTGTTTTTCGTGCGGTTTTTCTGTGGTTATATGGAAGGAGCAAAATGTCCAGAGGGATTTTTTTATTTTTACTAGAAACCATGGAATTATTGTGGATTGGGTAGAATCCATTTAGTTGGTAATGCTTTTTATATTGTATTACTTTTGACATTTAAAAGGTACCTATTAGACCAAGAGCCCGCTGCAAATTTTGGGTGTGGATGATAACCAAAATAGATGAGTACCCCTAAAAAGTTTGGAAATTTCTTATTTCAAAAATGAAAGTCTTGCAGCCGGTGGTGGCGGCTCAGGTGAGTAATACTATGTTAAAAACTCAATTTTTTTGAAACTTGGGATAATTGTGATAACCACTTGAAACTAGTCTCCAGATAAAGGAAATTACTCCCTAAATACGAATCCGTGGGTCCAAGACGTTTTGCAGGCGGCCAACCGCTTGCCAGACGCGCTCAAAAAACGACAAAAAACCCGTTTTTGTTTTAATTGATATAACCAATTAAGCTTGGCACTAAAATGTAGAGCTTGATGTCCTAAACACGAATATATGGGTGCAAGACGTCTTAGACGCGGCCAACCCCCTGCCAGACGCTCTTAAAAATCGGAAAAAATCCGTTTTTTGAATTTTTGGTATAACCACTTGCGACTTATGCCAAAATAAAGAGCTTGATCTCCCAAACACGAATATGTGGGTCCAAGACGTCTTAGACGCGGCCAACCCCCTGCCAGACGCCCTTAAAAAACGGAAAAAATCCGTTTTTTGAATTTTTGGTATAACCACTTGCGACTTATGCCAAAATAAAGAGCTTGATCTCCCAAACACGAATATGTGGGTCCAAGACGTCTTAGACGCGGCCAACCCCCTGCCAGACGCATTTATTTACTTACGTACTCACCGGGACAAACTGACATAGTTTTGAAACTATACCTACAGAAAATGTCAATTCAGCATTTGAAATAATATATTTTTAATTCAACATAAGTAACATACATTATATACAATATTAAATGTCAATGGATTAACAATTCGAAATGTATTTTACATACATAGATAATACAAAAAAAGGAAAACTAAAAACTAATGATTGTCGCTGTCATCAGATGAGTCGCTACATGAGTCGCTACTATATACATCATTACTGTCGCTTTCAGATACATCTATAAAATCATTTTGCACGATGTCTTCCAATCTGTCCGGTGTAGTCTTTCCTTGAAACCAGTCAATTTTATACGTATTTTGAACAAGTACCCAACCATTTTCTGATGGCGTTAATGGTACTTGTTCATTTTTTACAGCATTTTTCCATATCCAGGATATATAGTTGCTTCTTTGTATTTGTTTCAAAAGCACTTCCTTGTTTGGAGGCAAGAGGCTTCCTTCGAAACCTTCGAAATAAAAATAGGGAAATAAAATTTGGTAAACAAATATAGACCTTGGAAATAGTATCCCGGTGAGTACGTAAGTAAATAAATGCGTCTGGCAGGGGGTTGGCCGCGTCTAAGACGTCTTGGACCCACATATTCGTGTTTGGGAGATCAAGTTCTTTATTTTGGCATAAGTCGCAAGTGGTTATACCAAAAATTCAAAAAACGGATTTTTATTCGTGTTTGGGAGATCAAGCTCTTTATTTTGGCATTAGTCCCAAGTGGTTATACCAAAAATTCAAAAAACGGATTTTTTCCGATTTTTAAGAGCGTCTGGCAGGGGGTTGGCCGCGTCTAAGACGTCTTGCACCCATATATTCGTGTTTAGGACATCAAGCTCTACATTTTAGTGCCAAGCTTAATTGGTTATATCAATTAAAACAAAAACGGGTTTTTTGTCGTTTTTTGAGCGCGTCTGGCAAGCGGTTGGCCGCCTGCAAAACGTCTTGGACCCACGGATTCGTATTTAGGGAGTAATTTCCTTTATCTGGAGACTAGTTTCAAGTGGTTATCACAATTATCCCAAGTTTCAAAAAAATTGAGTTTTTAACATAGTATTACTCACCTGAGCCGCCACCACCGGCTGCAAGACTTTCATTTTTGAAATAAGAAATTTCCAAACTTTTTAGGGGTACTCATCTATTTTGGTTATCATCCACACCCAAAATTTGCAGCGGGCTCTTAGACTATATTCTGTTGCGGTAGAGATTATGTATAAATTTCACTAACTACTATATACTAAAGACCGTCTATCAATGGGCTTCTAGTCGGTGCTGCTATTTGGAATTTGTAGGTATACAGTATAGACCTATTTGTCCTTTTTTTAGTTTAAGATATTACATTAATGTAAGGCTGCAGTCCGGGTGGACCTGGATTACTTACTCCAGTTGGTTGAGAAACCCCTTCCACCTGTACGTACAGTGTACACGCCTTCTATAACTCGTGGTATTGAGTTGTATCACCTGGTTGAAAACGGATACTCTCGAAAAAATTTGAGTTTCAAACGGCCAAGTAAAGGGTGGGCCAGTTACAAGTTTCTTTTTAAAAATGCAATAAAATGAACAAAATTAATTTTTTTTCATGCATTATGGCATTATTAGTAAGAGCGAATATTCCCATTAATTATGGAACACAACCGTCGTTCAAGTGGCTACCTCGGCTGGCTTCGTAGTAGCGCATTCTGTCCAAAGGGGTCAAATCGCAGCTCCGAGGCGGATAATGATATCGCCAAGACGGCTGATAACACGATTTGGGAATTTGGAGCGCCAAAGATCAATGTGTGGCATGGCGCGCCATCCTGCATGAACCGGAGGTTGTCCAAATCCATGTCTTTAATTGCAGTAAAAAAAAAGTCGGTTAACATGGCTCTGTAACGCCCACCGCTGACTGAAACGTTGTTCCAAGCTTCATTTTCGAAGAAAAATGGTCGAATGATGCCATCACTCTACAATCCGCACCAAACCGTAACTCTCTGTGGATGCATTGGCTTCTCGACAATAACGTGCGGGTTTTGCGAGCCCCAGATGCGACAATTTTGGTTGTTAACTTAGCCACCGAGATGAAAATGCGCCTCATCAGAAAAGATGATTTTTCGCCCAAAATCGTTGCCCAATTCAAGCTGCTCTAAGGCTCAAACTGCGAAGCGATAACGAAGCGGATGGTCGTGTCCCTTCAATTGCTGAGTCAATTGGACCTTGAATAATCCGAAATCTTTGCGCAAAATTCTCCTCAGGCTATTGCGTGAAATGTTGAGCTGTTGAGATCGATGGCGAGTTGATGTTGACTAGCATACCCAGTATCACGAACTTTTTGCACAAACTTACGTACAGCAGGCGCGGTTGGTGCTTCATTTCGGCCTAAACTTCTTTTCAAAAAACGCACTGTTTGGGCTACACAGCACTCACTTTGGAAATATGTTTTCAATATCTCTCAATGTTGGTCACACGTAAAGCGACTTATTTCGTTTTGCGGAGATATGATACTGACTCTCTGTCTGATTTGGAACAGGAAACAACTGTCATAGTCAAAATACCTTATGATTTAAAGTTAAACTACTAGATGGCCCACCCTGTAGATTACACAGTCCGAATTTGAAGTCAATGGGCCTCCGCACACGAGATTAAATCTGCCGGCAGAAAACTGTTTTTATACCACACTTCGAGCGCACACGGGATGATTTCTGCCGGCAGAAAAATTATATATATGAACCCCTTTTCATTGTGTTGTATTATTTTCACAATTGAAATATTTTGAAAGTATGTATTAATTTTATGCCTTGTTCAACCGCTCAAATTCGGCAGAACATTTTATTCCGTTTCTTTCCCCTCACTTCAGCCCCCTCGCCTACAAAGTCGGTTTTATGCCGGCAGAATTAATCTCGTGTGCGGAGGCCCAATCGGATGAAAAATAAACATTTTCGCATGTAGACTTGGCCCCCTATTTCTCTTACGTCGCATACTTAGGATATTGTCCTATTATCCATATTGAGGTAGCAGCCATTGTAGTAGATGTACATAGATAGAATAGTACTTCATACTTCTTTCACCACGTCTAATCCAACGCACTTCCTGAATGGCCATACGGCACCTATGCTTTGTGGCAGTCTCTAGCGCCTCTGCAAATTGTTTGTCAGTTCAGGATCCAATTAGTTAAGTTACAGATTCGAAGGCCGTTCTTCGTTTTCATTGAACATCAACAGTATAGCGCAATGTTTATCACATCCCCCCTATAGGCCCTTGCTAGGACAGCAGGCCAGATATTCCGGTGCCTTTTGTAACCAACTTCGACGAACCATCCTTGGCATATAAAGAGTTCGTCCACGACCTGGCCAGTCCTGAGAAATAATCACTGACCTTGGCTTTTCTTTCTATGCGTTTAAGTGTGATAAACTGTATACAAAACGTGGAAATAGGGAAATATATAGCTAGAATATTCCAATTCACATCATTGGTTTAAAATATGTATCTGCAAATTGTACTGAGGAGGAAAGACAGAACTTTTGAAACAATCTACAATTTTTTACGGACACTGGTACATATAAGATATCGGCAATCGGCCCCTTCTCTGACGACATGACACCTTGATTCAGTCTATATTTGAATTAACCTTCATACGTCTTTCTACTGACGACCTTGCCTATCCCATTTTACCGCAGAACTTCTGCGACCAAAAGTTTCATTGCCAGCACTATCACTCTCTTTATTTTACTGGAAACTTTAATGAGTTCCACTTCTGCCTAATAAAGTTTATATTTCTTGCCAACTGCATATACGGTTGGCCCTAATTTATTTTATTATCATTGTCAACATTTCAAGTGAAAAACTTAAGCATCTACCACATTCGAAAATTTAAATTTGAAATTCTTGAAAAATTCTCACACTCTCCTCTGTCATCGAAGGACATCAGGCATTCATGCATGGATACAAAAACAAACAGTATGATGTATGTATTTGGAAAAGGATTTAAAAATCCAAGTGAGCGTTTCCCTCAAAATTTGTTCAATAAAACCCCACACCACCATCGGCACTCTTCACACGAATGGACGGAAAAATATTCTTACATCCGACATAAGACGTATGACCCGACATTATGTAGCGAAAAAGTTTACATTTGCTTTTCTAAAGCAAACAATAGAAGTGAGAACACTTTACCGGCGATAGGTAGGGGAGGGGGGTCTTTTTCTACATTCCAGAATATTTTGTCAATAAAGTGAAAGTGCTACAAATAAAAGCACTATCGATGATTTTCGAATATCGATCGAATTGAAATGATGCTTTCTTACGTCTTCGTGAAAATCTAATTTTCTCAGAAGGTGAATAGATGCAGCTCCCCGCACACCGATTTGCCACCTTTTAAGCCAAAAACTTATTGATGAAGAAGTAAGGGAGACCAATCGAGGCGAAAGTTCCTCTTTCAATCCTTCGAAGGTTAAATCGACGAATCACGGGCCTTTGTTAAAGTTCCGAAAAATGTGTCTCTTTCTATTTTATTATTTCTGTTCAATGTTTAGTGGAATCCTGTCCAACATTAACTCGATAAAAGTTTTCTGTTTTTATGTCAATGTCCTCGCCGCCAGTCGGCCGCCCCTTCTCGAACAAAAAAAGAAGAAATATTTTATAAATTCGTATATCTAGGCTATTACAAAAGTTTGGACCAGATCGCTTATTTGTATCTTTATTTTAGCGTTGATATTTTGGGACAGAAACATTCGAGTAATGGAGGTAATATCTGCTGGCTAATAAAAACAAAGAGAAGAACTTTAATGGAAAATACTTTCAATAAAATTGAATATTCATGACTGAATTTGGTGAATCATTCCTGAAATTACTCGTACCTAGTAGAAACTGGCGCGGCGGGAAAGGTTCGGTTCTTCGCTACTTCTTCTTTTTTTTTTTTTTGTTTGACAAGAAAGGAAATTGACCCTTGAAATGAATCGATTTAATCGACCCAGATAATTTGCATGTGCAATGGTGTGAAAATGAGGAAATTCCTGAGTGGACATCTGAGTTAAATATTCTGAACCTTCTTTGGGGGGGGTAAATTTCTTTGTTCTTGGGTATGGCGAAATTTATGCGAAGGCGAGGACTTTTATTATATTCATGAAGCTTAAATTGGTATTATATTATGAAATTATGCACGTCAGAAAGTGTGTACCTACGTTTTTGAATCGAAAGATATTTTTGAAGTTGAAGTTGAAGGTGTAGCTATATATTTTTTAATTCGAGAAAAGAAAATAGGTATATTTGAGAGGTTTTCTGAGTTTTGTGTACCGGCTTTTGATATGCAAAGCACAATGTTTTAACTTCACTACGAAGTTCACTTGTTAACAGTTCTGATGGGGCACTTGGAGTAAGAATCACAAGCGATAACCCTAAAACAAGTATTTTTGTTGCGTTAATCGTCACGACTTTAATGTGAATGGAATTATGATAGAAATGAATACCACTTGACAGTGCTACTGAGTCGTAAAAATTTTACCCTTTTTGTATAGGAATGTCGATGTAAAAATACCGTCTTTTGGGAAAAAGAAACTAAAAAGCTCTGGAGGAAATTTAATTGACAAACAAAGATAGATAATTTATTTTCGTATTGAAATTTACATTTGGTTTGCCACCGCGCAGTTTACATACATAGATTTGACATTTATCTTTCTACTGAACAATTTATTTTAAATCATGACTAAAATAAATAATATAATGGAATGAAATACTTTGAAGGAAAAATACGTTAAAAACCTTCGATACAAGTAGAATTAAAAAGGAAAACCTTAAAAACTAATCAGGTACATTGCAGTGAATAAATTATAAATAACAAATTTAAGCTAAGCAGGTACAATGGGTAAATAATTATCAATGAATAGTAAATAATAGATAAATAAATGTACCTACTTAAATAAATAAATAAATAAATACCTAACAAATAGCAGACAACAAGTAACAAATAAAAAATAATAAATAATATATAACAAATAATGAGCATAATAAATAACAAATAAAACTTCCTGATACACAAGAAGCATTTAGAACAAAAAAACATGATTAAATTGACAAACAAAATTCTTTTTAATTTTAATCTTAGATCTGCATATATGTATACTAGATATGGTCTGTTTTTTAGTCAAAAATGTAAATAAGTTCATATAATATAAGGTAGGTCTTGTGACAGATGGCACCAGTTTCACTTACATCGTGGTCAGTTGGATAAATAAGAGATATAACGCTTCTAAATTTAAATAAAACACTCACACTTGACAGAAGAACTGGTTCATTGTATTACCAGGAAGCAAATCCAGTATTACTCATTTTACTGGAAAATCTGCGACTTACGGAGAAAACCGAGAATACACTTCAGCGATGAGGAGCTTACAGTATCAGCACTCACCACATCAGCGCGAATTAGCCACCTGATGCTGATCCGAGCAAAGGCAGGGCAATAACAAAAAAATTGATCACTCCACAAGCGTCGCATACCGTGGTACCACTTCACTTAAGCCTAGCACACTAAGATGCTTAGCAAAAGCGAAGTGCCCCGTACGAATGCCAAAAAGTTTTCTGCAGTCATTTCTACTGAAAGACAGCAGGAATGCCACAGCCTTCTTACTGACTTTCGGGAGCATGCGTTTAGTCTGCCCGCATCCTGGAGATCCTTGCCATAACCAATTGTGTTCAATCGAGACCTAATCGATAATGGAAGCATCACTGAGGAGAACGCAGGTGAAACCCAGCACAGGTTCTGGTCCCGAGAAGCTATCCTCTGAGCCTTGCTTAGCAATCTCATCGGATATCTCATTTCCAGCTATCTCAGTATGACCTGGGACCTAGGACCCAGATAAGAGTCAAAGAGTTCATCTTTGTGACCGAGTTTAAAAAGTTCTTGTATTCCCGAACAATTTTGGAACGGGTAACAGGGTTGAAACAGGGTCAAAAATGTTAGACCATTATTTTCGAGCACTTAAAAACGAATGTTGTACTCGAAAGACTGGAATAGTTGTTAGATGACCTTTTTAGACCAACGACTTTAAGGGCCGGTTTGTTCATCTTGGGTTAACTCTAATCAGCGGGTTATTCCAGCTGATAACCATAGAATCTGTTTGTTCAGTCAAATTTTAACCAGAGAATCCATGGTTTGGTCAGTTAACCAGAGAAAACGATAACCAGCCGATTTTGGTCGGTTAAGGGCATTTAACCAAGGATATTCTGGAATTTTGTTAGTTTAAGCTTTGACAAAGCAGTCAAAAACAAAACAACTTTCTTTCAAAAACTGTAAAAATTAATTTAATAAATAATAAGCGTAAAATAGTGTGCTGCTTCATATCTGCAATGTCGACACATTTTCAACTGGCATTTCATGCATTACTGCAGCTGTAACAATCTTACCCATAGATTAATTCTAACAACTTAATTGACAAATAAATTGGAAAACTGGAACGATTTGTCGCAAATCTATGATTTGGTGACCAAAGTGAAAAATAAGTGAACAAACGCTCTTTGGTTACCACAGATATATAATCATTGATTAAACTAAATCTATGGTAACCTAACCGCAGATTTAACCAGCTCTGAACAAACCGGCCCTAAGTATAGGAAGGTTCTCTCACAAAAAATAGCATAAATACCGGCATAAAATACATCTTGGAGGCCAGGCTACAGGAACAGAACCATTACTGGATATAAATGTCATCGAACACCTTCTTCGAAAACTTAATAGTTTCTCTGGAAATATTGACCATCAAATGTCTTACAGACCATATTCACGCATTTTTGGAAACAAAAACTCCATTAATGGTGATGTTTAGACTTTATTAATTTTTAAAGAAGTGTCATGTGTCACTTGGTGGCAGTGATGCCAACTGAGGCATAATTATGCCTTTTAGGCATAATTCCGATGCTTGAGGCATTGAGGAATAATTTTGAGAAAAAAGGCATAATTTTTAGTGAAGTTTTTTTTTTATAATCAATCCGTAAAAATAAATGTTGAATTTAAAAAATCTGGTACTTTGATCAAAGTCGCTTCACTAATTTTCATTTACCACTGTGCGTCATGCTTATTTTCCAATTCTCTACTAGTCTTACACACTAAACCTAAACAAGATATGTGATATGGTATGCAAATGCATTAGGGCGGCCGCACATTGGATACGAATTTGTATCGTACGTAAACGTATGAATACCGGTCGTACGAATTGAGTGCGAACACCGAATACGATTTTCTCTTTAAATAGGCAGTGTCCCGGTATAGCTTCTATTTTGTGCCTTATGAAGAACCTGTATCTTGATGATAATTTTCTTCTAACTCGGAGACTGCGGCGGCGTCGTCACTATCGTAGAATCGAATATTTGAAAAGAGATGAATTCAGTGAATTTCATCATATTATGGAAGACTTACTATATTGTGATATATGACTCCATACTGTCCCTACTTTGTGTTCCATACCCCTCTTTTGCCATTTTATGTCCGTGTTTAAGAATTCCATCATGTTCGGATTGTTTTCGGACGTCGGAACTACAACTACGTATACGTACGACTTACTCGCATCCAATGTGCGATGCGGGCTCCAATATTACCTATACTTGGAAAGGCGGGATCGTTCGTCCGTTTTCGTACCTGATCGCACGAGTCAAATTCGTACGAAAACCCCTACAATGTGCGGCCGACCTTAAAGTTAGTGTTCGTTGCTGGTAAAAAACAAATTTTAAAAAAACAGTTTGTAATAGCTTATTTTAAAGATGAGTTCAAGTTCAACTGATCGCTATGAGTTTGATGCAGATCCATCGAATAAACACTGTCTTACGTGAAGTTAGTTTTTGCTTTTCATAATTTTAGTTACAATTACTACACATATTTATGTCATAATTAT
The DNA here is from genome assembly GCA_949372485.1 of Cheilosia soror. Classification (NCBI taxonomy): domain Eukaryota; kingdom Metazoa; phylum Arthropoda; class Insecta; order Diptera; family Syrphidae; genus Cheilosia; species Cheilosia soror. The sequence goes on along the minus strand of OX443563.1, from coordinate 70,683,834 downwards.
TGTTTTTTTCTTAACTATGTGCCTACTAATATAAGTTTAACACGTAAATTGAAACATTCTTCGTAATTTATCTTTTTTACCAAAAAGGCATAATTTTTTTAAAAAAGGCATAATTTTTTTCGGAATGAGGCATAAAATCTTCGATACGGGTTGGCAACACTGCTTGGTGGTGTATAATCTGCAAAAAACGGCATGCGCGCTGTTTTAGCCCTCATGACCACTCCAACTGCAGCTATAGACATCTTGCTTCACATGCTAACAATAGTTCCCTAGTTATTGTATATATGTGGCAGGAAATGTGGCAATTTTCATGAAAGCAATCCGTCACTCTATTCTAAATAAAATAGAATTCATCCCATTCCCTTCTCCCCCAATTTCAATTTAACAAAATGCACCCTCCAGGACTAACGGGGAAGGTCAGATGTGAGCCTCATCACTTCACAAAATTTTGACAGTAAAAAAGTAAACCGTTTTCCAATCCAACTGTTTATGAGCCCAATCCTTTGAACTAACGTACAAATATCGTCATACGATTTGGCCAAACAATCTTCATCTGCGTTATTGTTCGACGAGGTTATGGTCAGAATTTTAGGGATCATAATCCTCCCACTTTACTGTGTCCCTATACTGGTCCGTCTGTGGGGTTCGCCGATTCGACCTCAAAAGTATCTGTTTTGGTCCGGATCACTTCGTCACCGATGCCAATCAAATGCTGCTGTTTATGCAGGAGTTTTTTTTTTGGCCGCCTCTCTTGTGTGTTTGTAAAAGAACGTTTATTAAAGTTACGTTTTTGACAGTGTTCGTAGGATCCTTTCTTTGAACATGGCAATATACCTACTGATTCGGTCGTGCTCCATTTTTTTCAAGATAGATTATTTGAAAAGCCTTCGTCAGATCTTTGAACTTCTAATTCTATCAAGCTTTGTTACTCCTGCTGTCATACGAAGCATCTTCTTCTCAGCTGTCGTTAATTTGCTCTCATACCTTTTGTATATTGTCCTTGTCCAGCATTGCGGACTGTATGTGTGCGCCGGCCGACACGGTGTAGAGCCGTGCTTCCAACTTAAGGGACATTTTTCGGTCACAGAAAATAGCGGATGATTTGCCAAACAACACTGATAACTGATAGAAAAATGGTGACAACTGTCAGATGAAATGTTAGCTAAGAGTGTTGCCATACCTACTGAAAAAAAAACCTTATAAAAAAAGTCCTGTATATTGTGCTTGAATTTCCAGAGTTTTTTAAAACTCAATTGTCAAAACAAATATTTTAAGGCAATATAAGTGAAAGGTTATCATTGAACACCGGGTGTAATAGAAAGCAAATCGGTCACAACCTCGCTACGTGTCAATGATAGTTTACCGAAAATCAATACCCAACGCACACATTTCTCTGTCAGTACAGAAATCAGCCAACGTCAAAAATAATTCGTTTCACTTCCGACTAACTATACCTACTGATAGTTGGCAAAGTAGAATGGGGCTGACAGAAAATCCATATAATCCCCTTTCTTTCTGCTCCCCCACGCCCCGCCCTTACATAAGCAAGAAACACACGTTCACGTTCATTGACAAAGAAAAATTTTCTCTGCACACGCGAAATGAGAAGTGTACTTAATGCAATCAAATTATGTACAAGCTTACTACCACCGCCATTACCGCCATTTGCTGTCATCGATGACGTCGTTTCGACACTGTGTCACTTTGCTGCTTGCTAAATAAGCCAACCATCTTATACACCGAACACGCCACTTTATGAAGATGTAAATAACCATTTTCATAGTTCCTGCAAGAGGAACCCTCTTTGACTTTATCGTCGTCAATGTCTGGCGTCATACCGCATGGGATTTTCCGCTTTTCGTCTTTCGTTTTCCACAAGACCAACGCTTTAGCGATTACAGTTACAGATGTATTTACTGCACGCAGTCTGTGTACCACTTGAATAGACTTACATATACGTTGTACTCTACTCCTCTAAATGGTAATCGATATTTTACAAGGGTTGTGGGTTAGATACTGTTTAATGGTGCCACCAGCCAGCGCAACCCTTAAAGGGAGCACAAAAACAAGCAAACTACAATCATAATGGACTCGTCTTGTTAGTTGGGCTGCCTCTGCATATAAGGTGAACATTGTAGCCTGCAGAATGGAGCGGTATGTGGAGGCAAACAAGGAATTATTGTCAAGTACTTTGTTGTTTAGGGAATTGTCTGTATTTCTTGTGTTTTCCCGTTCCATTGGCATTCAAATTGTCTGTTTTGCTATATATCGTATTGATACTGTTTTGTGTCGTCCTCTGCAAGACGATAACTCGTAATACCCTAAAAAGTCATGTGTTTGCTCGTATTTTATTGATATGATAATATCCTAAGCACCAGTTCGTTGTTCTGCTTCGCCTCCCTTTTTGCAAAGCGTCCTACATACATATATTCTATACACAAGTAAGAGAAGGACTATATAAATAGAAAAGGATTTAAGGCGACAGCGACACAGTTTTCCAGCGCATTGTTTGAATAGGAGTTAACCGATTGGGTGAACCTATTGAAGTGTTATCTTTAACTGTGATAGGTACGTGTTGTTATTTTACCGACTCTATACCGTGATACGTGAACGCGTAATAGTCAGCAACTTTACTTTCAACTGTCAAATCAGCGAGGAATCATTTTTGAGGATGGATGCGAATATTATAGCGCTCGCTTTGTCCTTTATTAAAAGAAAAACAAAAATACCTGTCCTGCCGAAGCAAAAACGTAGGAGTTACAAAAGGATGATGCGTATGCGAATGGGAGGAATTTGCAGGGTTGAACATATTCCAAATGTTTCTTTGAATGTGGAGGAAGAATGACAGTTGTTTTCACCAGAGAAAGATATTTGAGGAACTAAAGGCTCTGTAGGGCGACAGTATTGGTGAGAAAAGAACTTTAAAACTTCCGAACTTCAAGAAGTCATTGGAAAAAAGAAGAGGGCCTTCAAGGTATGGATTCACTTGGGAACTCAGCTTCTCAAAGGCGCTATATTGGGGATCGAAGAACTTGCAAATTTTATGTTGAAAAAGTCACAAAGAACAATTTTGGAAGAAGTTTGGAGAAAAGTCAGAGAGGCTTATTCCCAAATGCGCGGCGGATCGCTTTTCATGGCGGATTTGTATTTTTGTATTTCCAAAAGCGATTTGATCCAATCAAAAGCGATAGCTATTTAGGATTGCTGGCGGATATATTGCGGATAAAAAATAAACTAAATTCTTGTGACGGGAAAAAGCTGTCAAACTTTTGGGAAAATAAATGGAAAATTGGAAATCTAATTGGAAAAAAACTGGACAGTTCGCATTTGAGAATAAGCAAAAGCGAGGACGGTCGAAATCGAAGTATCGCTTTCAATACGACCTGCCGCGCATTTTTTGGGGAAAAAGAAATGCTCAATGGAAAAAGGAATTTAATGGCTTGCTCCGGTCACTAAAGTCATTAAAACTCTCAGCGTCTAGCAAACTCGGATGATATTGCCCTTTTCAAAAAAGGTGATAAAAAGAAGTGCTCCAATTATAGGGGTATATCATTTTGTGGGCGCAATAGCGCAGTAGTTAGTGTGCTGGACTACTGTGCGAGGGATCCCAGGTTCGATCCTCGGAAAGACACAAATTACATCTTAAGGTTTTTTCTACTGCGCTACCTCTCGCGAACGTCTGGCAAACATCCGAGAGTATGACTGTCATGAAAAAGCTTCTCAATTCAGCCGTTCGGACTCGGCATCAAATTGTAGGTCCCTTCCATTCGTCCCAAAAAGAGAAACTCACACAAACGAATAGTTGCGAGAAGCTAGGGCTAGGGTGTCTTCCGCCTGTTGTGCCATCTATTTCTTTATTTGTTTTTCCGAAATGAGATTTCTTCGTTTCATTGCTGCTGTGACTCGCACTCGCACAGTATCCTGACAACAGTATAGTGTCAAACGTCAAGGCCAAATAAATAATAAAATAGAAAATTATATTTTGACAGAGAGCCAGGCGTCATATTATAGCAACTACTTCTCCGAAGGGAGCGTTCTATGTCTATGCTGTGGTGCGAGAGTCAAGTTAAACATAAGGCAGTGCCTTAGGGGCTGGAAGAGGTTATTTGGTCAATTTTGACATCTCTTGTCTATCGAGTTCTGTGGAGGGTCAACGTAATAAACCATTGGAATTCTGTATCCGACGCAATAATGCCAAGCATTCCGCCAAGCTGGCTACCTGAAATGCCTGAACCATATCCGAAGCAGCAACTTCTATTTTTAGTGTTCTTTGAAAGAGGGGCATTTGGGACTCTAGATGATTATAAAAGCGACGCCATTGCATTGGCTTTGTAGTTTGGTACTTTGCTTTTTATGGAAACTATATCCTGCGCAATTGAATGAAAATGGCACAACAGCAGATTTACAAAAGTTTAGCTTGTTGTTAACGAAGGTTATTAGAAGCTGAAATTCCAAACGGCTTGTATAATTAGCGTTGCCATCCGTCCGGGTTTTCCCGGACATGTACTCATTTTCGCCTGTGCGGGAAACGTCCGGGATAGTTTTTCTAGATTGTCCGGGTTTTTCATTTTTTCATCGCGAAGAGAAAAGGAAACTCAACAGAGTTTAAAAGTGTCAATTTTATTTCCGCTTTTTGGTAGTAAAAATGGAAAAAAGACTGTCAAAATGACAGAAGCATTTTATTTTTTCATAAATAAATCAGGTGACTGACAGTTTTGCCAATTCTTACTCAAAGAAATTTGTTGAGTAAAAACTAGTAAGATCCTCAGAGGAGAGGTGGAGAGGTTCTCTCGAAGCTGTTCTCTTTTACGAATTATTCGAGTTGAGGAATGACATTCAGTAAAAATGCGTAAAAATTCGTAAGATTTCAAAGTAAAGGAACAGACCTAATATCTAATTCAATAGGCAAGATATTGAGGTCCTGAATAGCTTGACTATGAATATAGAATACCTGTCACTTTTACACGATTCAAAAAGGAAATGACTTTCTCCTCACCCTGCAGTGGAATAACGTTGCTTATGTTTGAAACCCTAAAATAATTTTCCGAAGACGCCAAAAATCCACCGAAAATATACAATTTTCTTTTTTGGGTTGTTTAATCCGGGAGGGTTTCTTTCCATGAGAAAATTTTCTTCCAATATTTTGAAAATCCGTGAATACCAAAATTCACGTAAGGTTGGAAAAATATGGAGTAGGTAAGTATCTCACTAAGGATATTTTAAGATTTTAGTTTAAAAAAAAAAAATAAATAGGTGGCGCAACAGGCGGGTGACACCCAAGGCCTAGCTTCTCGCAACCATTCGTTTTGTGTGAGTTTCTATTTTTGGGACGAATGGAAGGGACCTACAATTTTATGCCGAGTCCGAACGGCTGAATTGAGAAGCTTTTTCATGACAGTCATACTCTCGGATGTTTGTCAGACGTTCGCGAGAGGTGGCGCAGTAGAAAAAACTTTAAGATGTAATTTGGGTTTTTCCGGGGATCGAACCTGGGATCCCTCGCACAGTAGTCCAACACACTAACCACTGCGCTACTGCGCCCAGATTTGAGTTTAGTGAACTTATTTTTCCAACACTTTCATATGTGTCAGAAAATCAGCCGAGAATAATAATTCAGCGCAATTGAGACACGGCCCTAAAACATGAAGTTTTTTGTAACAAATAGTACGCGCATTTCGGTCCTAGTTTTGTACTCTTTTTTAGATCCTATTTTGTCCGGGAATGTCCATGATTTTCATGCTCGATAACTACTTTCTTCAAATGATTTCAGGCAACCCTTGTATATCAACTTTAGAGTGGGCCACATAAGCTTTTACAGAGTCTTTCAACAATTTAAATATGTTCGCGTTTTCGAAAGCTTTATTGAAATTGAAAAGGCTGAATAGCAACACCCAAACTAAAAGAGGATTCACTTACTTTTGACCCTCACTGTTACTTACTCACTGTAACTCTTGTTACTTCAATTCTTAATTCAATATTCAGTACATTACGAATGCATATCGTATCGATCCATTTTCTTACAACTGTTGTGTGGTAAAAAAAAAAGAAACTGATAAAGTAGCACGTTCTAAATATGTCATCGTAAAATTGGCATTCTGCCTTTATATCACAAAAACCTAAGTACATAAAATTCTTAAAAATATTCACGTCAGCAAAGAAATGGAAAATTTCCATGAAAATATTGGAAGGGAAAACTACCACATGCAATTTAGAAGCATTCTTCTTTTCCTTGTGTTTCTTTATCCTGCCAAAAAGTCGGACGTTCCTTTGAAAGTTGGCTACCATCCAATATGTCTACCCGGATGCATGGATTGTGTACATTGATGTTTATGCAACTCGTGTACCTCCGATAGGATATTGTACATAAATCCTCATAGCTCCGTCTCTTACTCGCTCGGGTGACATGTTTTCCGTTGGAGTGCCAAGCACACAAGGTGGTTGGCTTTTTTTTTCTGCCTCCGTAATTATAAAACAAGTCTGATACGAGCGCGGACCGATAAGCATAAATAAACAACTTGTACGTAAATATAAATTATCCTGGAATTTAATTGATTGCGGAACAAGTTTACGTTATGTTATTGCGTCATGGTGAATTTATTCGGAAGAGATATAGTTTTTGGTGAGAAAAAAACTTATTTCTTTATCTTGAAAGTGACTTGAGGAAAGTTCAGTTTTGGGCGACAATGGTGTCAAACCAGTCTGGGAAAAATTTATATTTTCATCGCAGATGTTTGCCCCACAAGGGAGAATTAATTACCTCTAAAAAGACAGTCGATTTCAATATTTAAACAGAATAATTGTTTTTCGGCTGTGAATGTACTTTTAAAGGATCTTTAATTAGCCGGCGTTTTACGATTGCTTGTTTATAGCTTTATTTCAATTGTACTTGCAGTCTAATTTTTATTGTGGACACGTTTTCGAAGAGACAAATAAAGCGTTGTCATTAAATACAGAGGCTTTCAATAAGGAAGAAAGTCCTTATTAGTGGTTTATGTCGTCCTTTGTTTATATTTCTTTAAAGAGTGATTATATCGGCCATTTATGAATAATTATATCAACAATCACCATCACCATGCAGTTGAATTTTTTTTTTTTTGATTTTAGTGATTAATTTTTAGGAAAATATTTATTGATCTTTTTTCGACACGTAGGTCATTTTATATATACAAAAAACTAATAGAATTCGCGCAACGTCTCTTTGTTTTGGAACGAATGGTATTCCACATTGCATCAAAAAACTAGCTTCAAATAAACCCTGGTTTAACAAAGAATGCAAGCGAGTTACCGCAGCGAAAAACAAGGCTTTCCGTGAATGGCGGTCAAACCCTTCGGAGCAAAAAAGATAATCCTTCGAAATAGATGCAACCTAATTATTGAATCGGCGAAGACAATTTACAACGAAAGAGTCACTAACAAAGCAATTGGATGTCCTAACGGCTCACGCGCATTCCGGTCCATGGCAAAGTAATAACTTTAGTTGCTCTTCCTTTCCACCTCTAGTAAAAGAAGACGGCACGCTAGCAACAGCACCTAAAGAAAAGGCAGATCTTTTCGCTAGCATGTTTTCAGAGAATTCCACCCTAGATTCTGCACAACTAGAGCCACCAAATATCCCGAGGGTGCAAACATCGATGGCAGAAGTGAAATTTCGGCCTCGGATAATTTAACGCATCCTAAAAGAACTAGATTGCAATAGGGCAACTGGACCCGCCGAAATACCGGCTATAGTACTCAAGAGCTGTGCACCAGAAGTTGCACCTGTACTATGTAAGCTGTTTAGCATGTCGTACTCCCAGAAGACGTTTCCTTCTTGCTGGAAAACCGCTCGCATTCAACCTATTCCAAAGAAAGGGAGGAAATGTCTGCCACAAAACTATCGTCCAATAGCGTTACTTTTAATGCTCTCAAAAGTAATGGAAAAGGCAATAAATTTCTCCAACAGTGGGCCTGAGGACGCGGCTACATCACACAGTCAGAGATGTGAACAAATAAGTTCTCTAAATGATGATCTGGACAAAATCTTGAAGTGGGGAAAAGACAACTTGGTTGTATTTAATGCAAACAAGACACAGCTCACAACATTTTCTAGGAAAAATGCATCAATAGTTCCTCAGATCCAAATGGAAGAACAACCAATCCATCCCAAGGACTCAATGCACCTTCTAGGAGTCACAGTCAATGCAGGAATCACATGGCAGGACCACGTATCCTATATCGCAAGATCGGCGTCCGCTAAGTTGAGCTACCTATTTAGAGCAAAGATGTACTTTAGCCCCAAGCAACTTCTCCTTCTTTACAAAGCACAGGTTAGACCAGACCTGGGATATTGTTCCCATATATGGAGCTCGGCCCCGAAACATTCACTTAACCTACAGTTCGACTTATTGGAGACCCTAAACTCACATCAAATCTACAAACGTTGGTGTACAGAAGACAAGTCGCTGACCTTTGCTTGTTCTATAGGTACTTCCATGGTAGATGTTCCGAGGAACTCAAAGACATTATCCCTCGAAATGCAGCTTTTTGGCGCCTCCCACAAGACAGACAGCTAAAGCTCATGACCATACAGTACACTTGACAACCGCGAGGACATCATTTTTTCAAAACTCCTTCTGTTACAGGAAGTAACGGAATCCGAGCCCCTAGTGCGAGCAGATGGTCTCCATTCCATGCCAAGTATTCGGATACTTTGTTAGAAAGTGACAGCCTGTCCCATTTTTACCCTTGAAAAATAGGCAGAGGGGTCCTTTTAAAAAAAAATGCCAAAACATTTAGCTAATCATTTTTAATTCTCTACCAAATTTGAAGTAAATACGACTAATGGTTGGTCAAAAAAATGTCAAATATGCAGTAAAATGTTTGTGGCTGCTGTAACACATATTAAAATGAACAACAGACAAAAATTACCAGACTTCCATACTAGGGGTAGCGACATATGTCCGCGCGACATATCTCCGCCGAACTAAAAACAACATACTTATCTCCGCTTGAAAACGACATAACTTATTAGTGACATATATAAATGAAATAGACCCCCAAATCTGACAGTAAACCCAAGCAAGGGGATTGCATGCCCCCCATACGCGGTACGCCGAGTTATGTAGTTTTGAGGCTCCGTCAAACAGAGCTTGTTTTAACGCTGCGTTCCACCGCCGCGTTATAATCTACTGTAACACATATCCTCTGTCACACACAGCGTTTTCAACATCGCGTTGAACTTACCGCGGCCGGCGTTCAAACGCGGCGGTGAAACGCGCTGTTGTGAAATATTACAGATTATTTCTCTGATGACGCGGAGCGGTGGGAGTCATTTTTGTAGTGTCAAACAGAAACATTAATCGAATTTGTAAGAAATTACCCATGTCTTTATGATATGGGTGATAAATTGTATAAACAATTTTTTTAATGAGCGAATTAGACCCAGATCCCACAGTAATTTTGGGTGTGATTGATAACACCAAATAACTCACATAGTTAGGTAGTTCTTAAGTAGTTATTCCTAAATGTTACCGTCTTGCAGTCTGTAGTGGAGGCAATTGTGAGTAATACCATGTCAAAAATGCATTTTTTCTGAATTACAAATAATTGGTATAACAACTTTAATATCATTTCAAAATGTAGAGTTAAGTGCCCTGATTACCAATATGGAGGTCCAAGACGTTTTGAAGGCCGCTTCTGCATGCAAGACGCTCTTAAAGTGGCCCAAATTGATTTTGTTAATAAATGTGATAAACAGTTTTCCTGATGACAAATATGGTGGTCCAAGACGATATGCAGGCGGCAGGCAGCAGGCGGCAAAACGTCATGGACCATTATGTAGAGTTAAGTGTCTTGATTACCAATATGGTGGTCCAAGACATTTTGCAGGCGGCCCTCTGCCTGCAAGACGCTCTTAAAGTGGCCTAAAAATCGGCAAAACGTCTTGGATCATCATACTTGTAATCAGGATAGCTGGTTCTATGTATAGGAAAACAAAAAAAAGTGTTATCACAATTAGTTAAAAAATCGATTTTTAGGTTACGTCTTGGATTGGTAATCAGGGCACTTAACTCTACATTTTGAAATGATATTAAAGTTGTTATACCAATTATTTGTAATTCAGAAAAAAATGCATTTTTGGCATGGACAATTGCCCCCACTACAGACTGCAAGACGGTAACATTTAGGAATAACTACTTAAGAACTACCTAACTATGTGAGTTATTTGGTGTTATCAATCACACCCAAAAATTACTGTTTGCTCTTAGTCTAAATTAAATGAGAACTTTTTATTTATGTCGTGCACGCAAATTCTTTTTCTTTTTCGAAAATTCCGTAGCACGTCAAAAATCAACAATTCGTCATCTGTTTGACGTCGTCTAACGCGGCGTTGAGAACGTCGTATCAAATCTTACCGCCGCGTAAAAAAAAAACGCGTTCTGTTTGACGGGGCCTTTAAATTGCATAGGCTCATAAAGACGGAGATATGTCGTTCTTAGTTTGCGGAGATATGTCGTTTTAAATGCGACATAGCTCCCGCGCAGAGATATGACGTTTTCAAAAGGACATAACTCCGCAAGAAAAAAGCGACATAATTCCACTCGAAAAGTGCAGGTACTCTCCACAGGAAGTGCCATTGCATTTGTAACGCCAAGAAGGAGTTTTTTTTTTAGATTTTTGGTTATAACAATTATTATAACTACTCAATTATATTGATTAATTCGATTTTGTTAAGCGGACTCTACTGTATGTACATAAATTACTGGCAGTGCACTTTTTATTCCTTTTTTCATTACGTTACCCTCTTTATGTTATCCTTATTAAGTTTCGCACCTTAACTTGGAATTTATTAACATTATCGGACTAAGTATTGTGGTCCTTTGGAATATATTTTATTGACCATTACAAAGAAAATTATAATAATAGCTAATAGCTATCGCCCAGCTTACACAGACTTATGATATTAAACATAATTAAAATTATACCGAGGAGGAAAGGTCATGAAAAGTTCCTAAAGTATTGTGGTCCTGATCCAGATCGATTTCAATCTATCAACAAGACAAAATTCCAAAGGTTCGTCGAGTTTATTTTTATCCACGCCTCATTTGCTAGGTATATTGGATGAGATATTTTTTTTTGAATATGCTAGACTCATTAAAAATTATTAAAAAAAAATATAATAAAAATAATTAGTCAATCTGATATAGCATTACGTGCTGAATAAACCGTGCTGAATTATTTTGCAGACAGAAACACTGTTCAGGGAGGGTCCCTTTATCCCTCGGACTCACTCACTCAGCTATCAGCTTCACCTTGAAACTTTTTCAACAAATCAACTGTAGATACGTTTTGTTATTTAAAATTCAGTATGCCATGCTCTAAAAATAAAATTAAAAAATAGCTACGTAACAAAGAGACAATTGAATTTGAATATTGAAACCTTTAATAAAGGATAAAAATAATGTCCTTCCCAAAATTTACCCACCGCAGATGATACTTCTGGATTTTCAGCCGTAATTAACATTGGTAAGAATAGGCAAGAGAGAGAGAGAGCTATTAAAAAAGAAGAAATACTAACTATACATATGTACTGATTTATGAAATTCTCCATTTCAAAAATATAGATGCATGAAATGCTTCGGGGATCTCCTTCTCCATCATCAGCTTTTATTTTTTATGCATTGGCTTTGGTTTCACCACTTGAATAAAACAAACCGAAACAGGTGTGTATAGTATATTGAGTTATTTTGTATTGTTTGCTTTGTTGTCCATCCCGTGTGCATATTCAATGTCCTTTCAACTTGGGGCTAAACTGTGCGGTATGGCTTGCAAGTAATAAATAAAAAAAGGATGAATTCACAATGCAATGCGTTCATGTATGTGGTGATGGATCTTACTTTACGGAAAGCACTATAAAAGTTCCTCATGAGGGGTCACCGCAATGGTTTATTTTTTGTAGTACGATTTCAAGAGCTATACGGTGTTACGAAGAAAACTATATAAACTAGGATGTAATTTAAGTTCTGCTATTTTGAGGGGTTTTCAAAACAATTTCGATTGATGGCGGTGAGTGTTTAAAACTGGGGAATTCATGGAGAGCAAAGTAAATAGTAATGACGTTAACTGTATTACTTGGGAATTTGATTTTAATTACGTGTGTGCCTGTGCATTTTCTCATGGCAAAGGATGCATGGAGTTAATTTTAATTGATTTCTTTTTTATGAGTTTTAATTAAAAATACCCTCGTAGTAAATTGCTTACGGATTTTCGTAGATTGGAGTTTACAAAGGCGTTAGTAGAGGGCTGCGTTTGGAAGTCTTATGAGCCCGATGAGGTCATGGAATAAATTTCCAATGCATACATAGAATTTATTATATTTATTCTTCTCTCGAAACGATCAATCTTTTGTATCAAAGTCTAGTCGTTGGGCAATAACGCCCAAAGCAATTTGGAAGGAAATAACGCTCTAAAAAATTGTGTACAATTTGTTGTTGCAAAATTCTTCGTCATTTTGGATGTTATTTCCTTTCCAGAGTTCGTTTTTATAACAAGCAGTAAAGCCAGAAATAATAAGTAGAAATGCATTAACAGTGGAGTAAGTATGGGGGGCATGCTGCCCCCCTGCAACCCCCCCTTTAATTTTCTGTTGGATTTTGGAGTATGTGGGAGTTTGTACTGCAAAAAAAAAACCTTCAATATATCCAATTTTAAACATACTTACTCTAAATCTGACAGAAGCCCCAAGTAGGGGGGTTGCAGGGGGGCAGCACGCCCCCATACGTATTAAACTGCAAATTATTTTTGGGCTTTATTTCCATCTTGTTGTTTTTTGGGAGTTACAAATATCCAAATCGATTTAGGCGCTATTTCCTTGGGCGTTATTGCCTAACCCCGGGCGTTATGCATTTCTTGGGTATTATTTTCAAATCGATTTGGGTGTTATTTCAGCCCAAAGTATATACATACCTACTTCAGATTTGGAGAACAGAAATGGGATTAAGAACAGTGTTGCCAGATTTTTTCAGTGGAAATTCCCCATTTTGGAGGCAAAAATAAGAGTTTTTCCCCATTTTGCATTTCGATTTTCCCCACTTTTTCCCCATTTCAGATTATGTAAAAAACTATGGCCCCCATTCTGATCGTTAATCGACAACTGTCTATCGATCGATAACTGTGATCGTCGATTGCGATTGATATTTGTCGATTTGACAGTCGCTTTCGCTGGTAGTCGATTACAAATGATTGGTCGATGCTTTCTCTTGAAAGTGAACAAATTTTGTGCGTACGAATAGCTAAAATCAATCGACGCAATCGACAATTGTCGTGACGATCGCTGATCGACAATCACAATAAGGGCCTATATAATTTAGTCTACTAATAATTTTAAATTTAAGGCATTTTGTTCTTTATTTAAGTTCCTACATATTTGGAAGTATTCCAAAGGGTAAAATCTACATTTATTTCTGTAAAAAAATTAATTTTAAAGACCACTGACATATTACCCATACGTATACGTAGACAGGTTACCAGATAAGCTTGGTATTAAAAACTTTAAATACTTGTAAATTTCATTCCAAGCGGATTGGATTTCATCATTTTTAAATTTTGATCTGGAATATCCTCCCATCTTTCGTGTCAACCAACCCGTAAGAAATGTAATGACATTTCGCTAATCGTATGCACAAAAACTAGGTAACTTTCTTCTGTAAATCTTTTCCAGTCTTTTTAATTTCAGACATATTAAGCGGTCTGATTGAACTCAAACAAAGCTGCCGAGAATATAACTCAGTTCTTATGTATTAAACACAATACACAACTTAATTATTTTTGTCAGCATGCATCCGATATTCCGATGGCGCATTATATTATTTGAAAGCAACATCAAGGATATTATAAGATATAAATCAGTACAGAATTTGTTGTGCTTTCAAGTGGTATTTACTTGCTTTTTTCCTGCGAACCATACCAAATTTGCTTGCGCGGGAGCAACCGCTGAAGCTCTATCCACCTATTGAAATACATGTTCGTCCTCAGGCAAAGTTTTTTAAGTTCATAATAAGAGTCGTCGTGTTGAAATGCATATTTTTTGTTTTTAAATGAGTGAGAATTTTATTTTAAAATTACAATAAATAATGGAAAAGTAGAATTTTGTTTTTCCCCATTTGAAGTGTGTTTTTCCCCATCTCCCCATTTGATTGAAATATCCCCAAAATGGGGAAAATCCCCACACCTGGCATCGCTGATTAAGAATGATTATTTACCTAGTCATATGAGAGTTATGAGTCTTCGAATTTTGGCATACTTACTCCCATTTTTCCAAGCCAATCTAGCGTCGGCCTCTCTTGTGGCTTTCTCCCTGCTTTAAGTTTGAAAGTGCAAGGCAAAATATTCACAGATTGAAATTCACAGAAATTCTGCCATAATTCGCGTTAAGATTTCTGAATTCGCTGATTCTGTATATTTTCCAAATACAAGTCTTCAAAATCAATACATACCAAAGGGGGCGCAGTAAAGTAATGTATCATAATGGAAACTAAGTTTTGGCCTCCGAAAACAAATTTGTAAGCACTGTCCTTATCCAATTGACCCGCAGTTTAAATTAAATTTCCGAACCCTTACTGTCATATTGCTGTAAGAATTTTCTTTTCCCACCTAACATTGGAAATTGTTGTTTGCGGAAATCCTTCATGAACGTCCGCATTCTCCATACTTATACCAGCGCCACTATATATGCTTTATTTTTTTTCTGCTGCAGTACAAATCGTTTTGATTCTGGCGTAACTCAAAAAGTTGCAACTGTCATTATAAACCTACATACAGCATACACTTAGCTCTTCAATTCTGTGCAGACGTATACAATAGAGATGCTCCGCTTGCATGCGCAAATCACTGCACAGTCCCATTCAAACTCCATCTGCCACGGTCTGTTGCTCTTCAATTACTAACTTACGACCCCTGCCCTATGTCAACTTATTTGTCAATACATTGAATTGTTGTTGCCGTAGTATGGGATAACTTTGAATACTCTATATTGCTATCGGTGACTTTCCTCTGGCTCGCACTTGAAAGCATTTCCCTTGAACTTTATAAAACTCAAAGGAACTCAAGGATACTCTTGTATCTCATAGAAATACAATTCGCCACTTCACTAAGCCTACAACAAATCTACACACATGCAAACTGTACACTGTCCTCTTAACTTTATCGCCCGCTCTGTGAATACAGAGGAACTGAAACTTTTCGTTATCCACTTAACAAAAGGTTATCAGAAAGTGTTGAATCTAAGGTGTCATTCTCGGCGCGTCCGTTCTATATGCCCCGGCCTGCTTCTCGTGGCAAAACTGGGTCGAATACGAATTCATCATTGTCGTTGGTATCGCCCACCCGCACACACGATTCAATCCGACTATTTGTAGGATCCACTTGAATAACAACATCACATCTACACGTCATGATAATATTCCGCACAATCCGCAAGAACGAAAAAAAGGTTTTTGGATGAAATTTCCAAAAGGGGTAGAATGGAGGGTGTGCAAGACGTATAAACGCTCTCTGTTCGTCCGGATATTACACGCGCGCTTATATCTGGCCTGACATTGTGTGCGAACTTTTTTGCCTCATTGTGTGTGTGAAGGACCTTTAACCTTTGAAATTACTACAACAGTATCAAATTCAATTATTTATATGGGGGGCGAGGAAATTTCGAGTAGTGTTGCAGCTTTTTATGGCACAAAAGCTACTATACTCTGGGTGAATTAGATCAGTGGAACGGGACCGACCGCCAAATGTCAAAGGAACAAAATATGTCGAAAGTTTTCATGCTTCATTCCTGTTCACCTAAGGTATTCCCTCTATACACTTCTCGTATTCCCTTTAACAATGTTTGTTAGCATACCGTTTTGTTCTCTTCTCTGTTTTGCTTTATGTGCGTGCTAAAAGGTCAAAGGTAGCGCGCGAAAGGCGCATTGTAAATCTTGAGGTATTGCGTGTATCGAACAAAGTCCTTAAGTTCAAGAGTCAGAACATTTTTGCTTGAACAAATGCAAAGTAATTTTGGAGATTTTCTGTAGTGGCAGAGAAGGAATTTATTGATCGGTTTGGGTGAAGTTGGTCTACAAAGATTCATCAGACATTAGATTGTAGGGACAATGGTCTAGATGTCTGGAATTATTAGAGAGGGCGAACATTTACTTATGTAGGCGGTAATTTAGTTCGGTTTGAACTAGGCCGAATTGAACTCCAGTTAGCCTGGACCTTATAGTTAAATATGCCACCAGTTGCGCACTTAAATTTGGTTGAGGTCCCATTCTAGTTCTTCCACCTAGGGCTAGGGAGCTTGTCTTCCTCTACGTCTGCTGCATTGTTCCTCCGTGTTAGACTTAAGACTCGACGACTCAAGAGGGCAGAACATTTGCATTCATCCACTCTACTTACCCTAGCCAACTTAGGCCACTTTTAGGTCGATGTCGTTGGACAGCTCGTTTAATTTTTCGTTGAAATTAAGAACTACTCCGGGAATGCGTTTGTCTACTTATAGTTTTGCTGAACAACATTTTAATCTTCTTGTTAAGAGAATTGTGTCTCAATATCTATATTAGTATGTAAGGGACTTAAGTTTATTTTAACTGTATGCTTAAATTTAAACAGGGAGTCGAGAAAAATCAGGGATAAAGAGATTGCAGTTATAGGCCATATAGGTTCCCGCTTCCCGGCTAAACTAACCACAAGAGGCTCTGAAAGTCCTTAATAGGGCCTGTACAGCCCCAAAAGTAGCTGTAAATTTTGCTATAAAAAGATGGGAACACAACAAGTGTATTTCACACAAACGTGAAGAACATCACATGTCTTAGACAACCCAAAGAAGCTATTCAGCCTTTTTAAAATAATGTCGAAGAGATAGGTACTTTTCAAAAATTAAAATCAAAAGTACCTAACAGGCCACCACGGTTTGCGATATTTATCACCTTAATAAAATGCATTTAGTCGACTCACTGGACTGCCGACTATGTGTCGAGGAAGACGAAACAGCTGAGCATATCACATGTAAATGCCTGGACCTTTGTGGTATTAGAAGGTAAGCAGCGACTTTAAGAAAGTGGAGATGCTACTATAAATAAATAAATAAATGGCGCGACAGGTCCGTATAATAGGCACCCTAGGCTAGCTAGCTTCTTACAACCATTCTTTTGTGTGAGTTTTTTTTTTTTATTTTAGGGATGAATGGAAGGGACCCACAATTTTATACCGATTCCGAACGGCTGAATTGAAAAGCTTTTAAAGGACATTTAGATGATGGCGCAGTGGAAAAAAGTTAAGATGTAATTTGTTCTCTTCCGGGGAACGAACTTGGAACCCCTCGCACAGTAGTCCAGCACACTAACCACTGAGACATACTGCCCCCGCCCCTCACTAACAACTAACCTATAAACAACATTTTGACATTTCAAGCGTAATATAGATCTTTTAGTTCGACGTGCATTATATTTCAATAAAAATTTACCTCTCTGAGATGAAATTAATCAATTTCTTATATAATAAGGTCATCGTTCCAGGCGCTGTCGAAAGCTTTCTTGATTTCCAACGCACAAGCCACGGTCCACTTCATTGCCCTTACATTATTTGTTTTATGTCGTTAGGCACTTTTAATAGATATGTAAAATATTTTCTTCGACGTGGCGCCTGCGCCTGGCAGTCTAACTTTTGTCAAGGATAATTATTTCGAATATTTTACTGATCTTTCAAAGAAGATGTTAATGAAATTTTTTAATAAATGGGATCAATATCTCTGTCATCCAGGCTCTTGGGAAGTATCCATTGCGCGATACCAATATCATTTTTAGTGTCCGAGATAAACTTAAATTGGCAGAGTTCAATACGCTTTTCCCTATCTGTAGTCAACAGTTTCTGATTCATTGACTTGCCTGTGAATCTACGCAAGTTTCGTGTGTTAGGCAAGATTTTCTGCCTAAGTTCTATGATAAACTGTCACCTGAATATTAAGATGCCTAAGCACATTGTAACCATCACCACTTTTAGGTTAAAAGTTAAAAATGATTATTGCACGCATTCCACTGACAGCTAGACGTCTAACACATAATATACCTGATGGAGGAACGCTGTCATGGGCCACATTCCATTGGCAGCTAGTCGTCTAGGTCTAGCACATAATATTCCTGATGGATGAACTCTGGCGCTAGAGATCTAGCGGCAGCGGCAAAGTGACATTAGAACCAATTTAAATTCGTATTATTTCATTTTCATGAGAGTTAAAAATGCATTTTGTGCCCTCATGCCGCATATTTATTAATACACTATAATTTAAATAAACAAATACAATGTATATTAATTACCATTTTACACCAAATTGGAAGTATTTGACTTCTGCACTTGCACTTTTATTTTGACAGTTCGTTATTATACCCGGTACCACACTGTGGTGAGGGTATATTCACTTTGGCATTCCATTTGTAACGCACATAAGGAGGCGTTGTAGGTATGACAAACTATATATATTATTGATCAGCATCACTTTCTTAGTCGATCTAGCGATGTCCGTCTGTCTGTCCGTCTGTCCGTCTGTCCGTCTGTCCGTCTGTCCGTCTGTCCGTCTGTCCGTCTGTCCGTCTGTCCGTCCGCACGATTACGGCCGTAATTTAAGAGCTATCGACTTGAAATTTGGTACGTAAGTTTTTATCCACCAAACTGAGGCTAAGTTCGAAGATGAGCAAGATCGGATGAAAACTACTACTACCTCCCATACAAAAATATCGGATTTATATAGCTTTTTGATGTTAAAAATTAAATTTAAATAGCTACAATAAAGATAGCAAGTTTAAACTTTGCACATATTGTTTTAATAATATTTAAAATTTTTTGACAAAAAATGAGCTTGGTCGAATTAAAACTACCCATACCTCCCATACAAATATATAATTTTTTTAATACTTAAATATTTTTTTTTATTTTTACAATAATATAGTACCGGGTATTTGAGCTTCGGCATAGTCGAAGATAATTGTCTTACTGGTTTTTTTTTCAATTTAGCAGCTCATTTTGCGCTAGATTGAAAAATTTCCCAGAAAAGGATATTTCCCAAAATGTGCTAGAGCTCTAGCGCAAGTGCTTCAATGTCAGTGTTTTTTATATAGAGTTTGGCATGCCGCTAGTCATCTAGCGGTCAATGGAACGCGGCCTTTATCTCTAGCGCCAGCGGCAAAGTGAAATTTGAACCATTTTGAATTTTTATTACTTCATCTTTATGAACATCAAATAGATATATTTTGTGCCATCATGTATTATGGGGTTATAAACAGCACGATGAAGTAGAAAAATTACTTCGGTTTTTCTTAAAGCGTATTTTCAAACTGCCAGCAACAACGCCAAACTACATGCTGCACATTGAGTCTGGATTGCCGACCATGTTTTTAGACACACTTAAATTACATTTTGATTACGTGCTCAAAACCCTTCAAATGAATTCTTCGAGACTCGTCAATAAGTTTTCAAAATTCTTGGTAACAAACAAGCTCGATTTTGTAAGTGACTGGATACTACTCTCGGAGTCCTACGGAGTCCCATTAAGCCTGGATGTGAATAATATACCTGAACTGCGTACTCAGCTATACGATCTGCTATCATCCATAGACTCAAAACAGCGCGAAGAGTACATCAACCTTGCAAGATGTTCGCAGCATAGGCAATATTACTCCAGACTGGATTTTAACCTAAATGAACAAAACTATTTTAAGCCGAATTATCCTTTACAGATGATTTCGACCATCTTTCGAGCGAGAGGTGAAATATTGTCGTTAAATTATGTGCCTCACAGGACGGAACTACCTCTCTATTGTGAATTGTGCAATATGCGAGCAAGAGAGGACATTTTTCATCTACTTGGCCAGTGTCCAATCTTACGTGAGGTCAGGAGAGCAGTATTCGAAACGAATAATTTAGGCGAAGAGGAAGTAATAAGTGTTTTAAATGGAGCCAGAGGTTGGAGCGCGCTCTTTACATTTATCCAGCAGTCTTTGGTTTATCGAAGAAAAATTTTAACAGAAAGTTTTTAAATACCCAGTTTTTAATATCTGCTTAAATTTATCTTAATGTATCAAAAATAACAAGTAAGAAAATACTTAGAAATTGAACTTGAATTCATCTACCTTATTTTGCAATTATGTATCTTAATAACTGAATTAGCTAAATTATTGTACTATTACTGGCTTAACTTATGCCAATCTGACCGACGGTTTTCATACCAGGTCATTAAAGACTAAGTGAATTGTGTAATTTTTATCTTAAATTTGCTCATAAATAAAGTCTTATCTAATCTAAAAAAATCTAAATCATGTATTATTTCGTTAATACACTATAATTTAAATAAACAAATACAATATATACTGATTATATAGAATCTTAATTCCTATTTTACTTACTTTTTATTCCAATTTAACTTCTATACTTTCACTTTTGCATGCTTTTTATTATATTAAATTTAGACTTTTGAAAAATTCGTTTTAGCTGTTTTTTTTTTTGTATTAGTTTTGCGCTAGATTAACAAATCTACCTGAAAAGAATTTTTCAATATGTTCTAGAGCTTTATAGCGCAAATACTGAAATGTCAGTAAAAGTTCAACTGAACCTGAACTTGAGTTTAAATTTGGAGTTCAATTCGCCCGGTTTCACAATCTAATTTGAACTTCAGTACAATTGAACTCAGTTTAACTAGATTTATGAATAGAATTTGGCAATATTGTACAGTTCTTAGCTTTTATACGACTTTGCCAAAAACGTTCCTTGTCTTTTCTTTAAATGAACACGAAAAATAACGTCAAATATTTGTGGTTTTGACAATCGGCAGTTTTCAAATTTAAATGTCACTGTGTCATGTGATCTGAAGCTTAAACGGCAGAAACTAATTTTAATTTCGACTTTGAATTTTGCCCTATAGCTAAGTACGCTGGTTGAGCGAAACTTAATTTTAGCGGCTCTCCAAACATTAGCTAAATTCTGACATAGAGTGAGCTGTGGATAGAAGTGTCACAGAAAACAGCTTTTCGTTGAAAATAAATTTCTTCAAAAATGCATCGACGCGAAAAAGTGTTATATTTACGTTCCACTTTCTTTTTTCCTTGTCTGCTATTCCTTGATCTCAAAATTTTCACTTTTAGAGGATTTCTCTTCAAGGTATTCATTGAAAAAACGCAAAATAACAAAAAAACCAACAGACCTGTCAAAATTTAGCTTGAAAAAATGTGCCGAACCATTAATGGGCGCGCTAAATTGTGGCAGATACATCCAGTACTGTCTGAAATGAAAGTTTGATATTTTAGCTGAAGCAGCGTACCGCTCGGTTAAATGGATATGCTTAAATTTAGCTCAGCTAAATTTTGGAGAAACTGTTGTGTGGGGGCTAAAATTTGAATAGCGTACTAAGCTTATATTAATAACCAAATTAATCGAAGCGTTTACTTAAAACGACTTTGGTACAAATTCTAGTACAATGGAAGTCAAATCTTGTGCAAATTTTGCAAAATTGTCAGATTTATTTCAGCGCAAATCAGCTGTTTATTTTTTTTTTGCTGAAATCGATTTTCATGATTTTTTTTTTCTGATTTATAGATGTGTAGCTAAATTAGGCCGTATGGTGGGTGAGGAGTAAAGGGGTCGCGGGGAGTAAGGGGGTCTAACGGACCGTTAGCCGTATAAACTTAAAAGTTTGTATGTTAATAGATAAGTCAAATTTATTACATGTGTCATTCATTGTTTTCCAAAATTCGTACTGTAACACATTTACAGCCTCGTCATTCAAATATGAATGACACTCATGTTTCGGTGAGGGCCACGTCATACATATAATATATATATGTGTATAAAGACAACAAAAGTCTGCTTTCTACAATCAGTTAATATTTGCAAATCTTTACTAAAAGCAACAAATCCAATTAAATCTATTTACCGGTCGACACATTCAAAACGCGTTAATCGCTGATTATATCTTAAACATGAACAAGACATTAACATATAGGTACCTTTGACTGTTTTAAACAACCGATTATTGGATCCTTAATTTTACGTGACCTTAAAACTGTCTGTAATGTCCTCAAAATGTATTTGCGATGTTACGTGTTCAGATTACGAGAATATTTCAACACGCACCTACAAAATGCGAACGTGACACTTATACCTACATTGTGTCGATTATGTTGTAAAATGTACAAAACCCAAATGATGTTAGATACATTTTGGGCAAATTCGCAATTAGGCAAATGCATTCATCAAATCCTTTCCTTTTTTGTCGCACCATTCGAAACAAAGCAGCTTTTTAAATCTCTCCAAGCTAATTTGTCTACTGACTCTCATTTACAATCCTAATCCTCTGGTGACATATTATTGTTAGAGGAACATCTTGCCTTGACGGTTTTTGTATACAAAACTCCCGCGCAAAGATAAATTAAAACCTAACCGACGACGCGACGACTATAAGCTTAATTCTATCTTAAGTGGGTTTTTTTTTTGTTTGCCCAAATGATATTTATTTTGCCGCATTTTTTGAAGGCATTATAGACTAGATTTATTTATGTATCCTAGTCGTTATTTCTGGCTAAAAAGGAATTTTAACAAAAATAATTATTATTCCACTCACGCAGAAATTCTTGGCGAGGATTTATTTTCTTCCTCTCACGTCGGTCGCGTCGTTTTTATATTCCAAATGGCTTTTATTCCATTCAAACCGGCCGGCCATTTGTAATGTGGCAAACATTCCATCTCCATGGCCTGTCATAAAGCTGCTTGTGGCGGAAGCATTTTCTGCATAACATCTTTAGTGGGGTAGGGCACCGTGCGGTGGTGAATATCATGAAAGGCATATCAGTGGTAAGGGGAGACTATTCAGATAATTTGATGAGCATTATACACCAGCTGTCAATAGCACGGGTTTATTGTGGTAAACGTTTTGTTATTTTATTTGTAAATTTTGTATTTTTTTTATTAAAATATTTGTAATGGATGTTTTTTTTTCCGTTCGGTTCGTTAGATGTTGGTTAGGAAAACGGAAGCGAGGGCCTGTCAGTTTACTTAAATTGAAAAATAAATTTATTTAGAGTTTCATGTAAATAGGAATAAATCAAACGAAATAATTGAATTCAGCCACGTGGGTAGATAGATAGGTATTTTTTTGTAATTCATATGTAAAGTGAAATGGACATTAATTTATTATTATTTGCAGGGGGTTTATAATTAGGTTAGGTTAACTGGTTGACAGAGCAGGGTGTATCCTGCTGTGCCACAGTTAGGTCCTTGTGGACGCATTGTGATGCCCTCTTAGATGGGGGTTAACCGGTGAAGTTGGAATGGTTAGCCTCATGTCCTTCTTCTAGGGATTTCTTGACGCCATCCAGCCATCCTGATGTCCTCAAAAACCTGTAAAGATCATAAAGTGAGACCAGTTAGAGCCCCTACCAATTTGGACAGCGATGACATGTTGAACTGTAGAAGTTTGATGGTCCGGCCACTGTCGTATTTTGGCCAAAGCTTCCGTGAAGTCCCTTCCACCTGTTGTTGGTTTTCATGCGATTTTTATTTTCCACTCGCTCTCTAAGATTGATCGACTGCAGTGCTAGATCCATGATCCATTACAGACCCATTTCTCACACAGCAAAGGACCGTGGGTGGAGTGCTGCGAGCAGAGAACCTTTAGCTCTTCGCGGCAGCGATGAACTAACTTTGATTTTATTTCAATAGCAGAAACTGCTGTGTATAGCCGCCAGGCTGTCAATGAAAATATGGTAATATTATTTCTTGGTATTGCCAACAAAGACACCTTATGGGCCGCTTCCGCGATTGCCAGAACATCTGCTGGTATCAGGAAGCCTGATTGAGCAGTGTATGTATATTTAATTCTTCCGAGAATATACCAGCACCGGTTCCAAAGTCCATCTTCGATCCATCTGTGTAGATGGATATCGATTTCCTCTTCGTGGGTTGATTTGTATTCCATTCATCTCTACTCGGGAACGAGCAGGGGAGTGGTCTATCAAAGTTTGTGGGATCATATTATAGTCAGAACGTCAGAAGTGACAACATTCCCAATGTATTTCACTATAATCTGTGCGTGACCAAAGTTGCACGGGTTCCAAGTACCAGTTTGGCTAATCCTTAAGGCACTTTTGGTAGCAGATTGCTCCATGTATAGGTCTAGAGAAGTCAGATTGAAAATTGCCTCCAGTACACCTTTCTCATCGCACTGATTGTCCCTATACATGCTAGTCTTTGTATTTTTGTCATTGACTTAAGATTGGTCGCCTTGCCCGCGGACCAGACTACGCTGCCATATGTGAGTATGGACCACACGATCGCCGTGTACATCCACAGAATTGTTTTGGGGTTCGGTCCCCACCTCCTGCCAAAGATGCGGTACCATGCGTAGCTTAGCTGCTTTTTTCACTATTTCATTGACATTCGGCTTCCAATTAAGTTTTCTATCTAATATCATTCCTAAATATTTCGCCCTATCCGTCACCTTTAGACGTATTCCCTCGAGGGTTGGTGGCTCTAAATTTTATTAGTATTATTCTTTTGTTTGTGAACAGAACAAGCTCAGTTTTCTGAAGGTTAACCCCAATGCCGCATTGTTTTATCCACGTATTGAGTACTCTTAGTGAGTTTCCTAATAGGTCGCTTATGGTCGGTAAAAATTTCCCTTTTGCAAGCAGGACTACATCGTCTGCATTATGCAATTACCGTGACACCCATGCTATTGAATTTAATTAGTATCTCATTCATGACAAGTACCCAGAGTAAAGGGGAGATGGCCCGCCTCCTTGTGGAGTGCCCCTCGAAGCGGTTACTCTTAGGACCGGTGTCACCAGGTCCTAGTTTCGCGTTGATGTTTCTTTCACTAAGTAAGTTAACAATCACATTAGTGATAGATTGGTCAACTTTTAGATTACGTATAGCCCTTTTTACTGCGCAGGTTTTAACATCATTGAAGGCTCCTTCAATGTCTAGGAACGCAGCTAGCGTATATTCTTTGACTACTATAATATTAATGACCTCTCTATAGTGCTAACGACTTCATGCAACGTGGTTTCCAGCACTTTGCCTTTGTTCATTCGTTTATCAAAGGTTTTCAACATAAAGGATCTTAGGCTTATAGGCCTGAAATCTTTGGCGTTGGTGTGACTAGATTTCCCCGCCCTCGGAATGAAGACGACCATGACAACCTCTCGCAAAGCTTTAGGAATGTATAGCCACATTGCACACTGCGAATGAAGTCTATTTAAGACCAGCGTAATAATGGTATTAGCTTTCTGAAGCATGATTAGATAACTCCCGTCGCCTTCTTGGGATTTGAACGGAGAGAATCTTCAGTTATAAGTTCTTCTGGAACTGTCGCTATTGCGGTATCAAAAGACGAAAAAATTGTAGCCATCCCGTAACTGCGGATTTTCAGGATTTTCCTAAGTCTAGCTGATTCTGCAGTGCTTTCGATGTCGCTACAGAATCTTCGCTGGCCCGGCTTTGCACAGGTATAGGTCCTAGTCTGTCTGAAAGTTCGTTGACTTAGCCAAATTAAAGAGAGCTCTGGGTTCGGGTTTCGAAGAGATCCTTTGTCCACCAAGGTGGAGACTTCCTATTCATTATTGTAAATAGAGCCCCTTGCCCTATCATATGCTTCACTTAGAATTTTGTTCACCAATTCTGCAATTTCCTCAGGCGACCATATATCTGCACTTAGCGTGATGCATGTTTGGGTTTGTTCAGTTTTCCTGAATTGAAAAATTTATCACTCTCTCTCGTTTTCTTTACACCGGAAAATGATAGATATCAATTATTAAAATAAATGAAAAAGCCATTTAACAATGGCATCACATCGTGTCTAAGGTTGCCCGAATATAAATGCTGCTATTGTTGGGCCACATCTAGATTCGCAACTGTACAATTTACTCAATCTGAGGTACTTTGTTTCATGTTCCTTCCTATTGTACGAGTGCTTTTTCTCTATGCTTCGTTCATGGTCTAGAAAATCGCAATAAAAGCCGAAACAATTATTACTTATGGTAACAGAGTCCTTGCTAGCTGTCCCCACCCCACCGTACTGCCCTACCGCACACTATGCTCCCGTCCATTCGTCTAATGTACGTTTCATTCATCCAGGATGCAGAACAAAAGGAAATGGTTTTTTACACTTGAACTAGCAGATATTTTTGTACAACTGACTTCAAGCAATGGGGGAGGAAGAGTTTTTTTTTTGTGTTTTGTTTCACTCTAAGATGTGGCAATGACCTTCTTCAGAATGAAAAGGGCTCTTCTATTACAAATAGCGAAATGTAAAAACTGTTTTCAGGGCCAAGGAGGGAGATGTTTGTATTGATTTTTCTATCGACAAAAAAAAACATTGACCTTGTCAACTTGAGAGGTAGGGCGGTTGTTCGTTTTCACCTATCTCTATAATTTATTTCATGCCCTTCAATAGAAGGATATTTACATTTCGAAGGAAGTCCTGTATCGAAAAAAAACATGGCTTTCTGATTAATTTGGTGTCTAAAGTGTTGATGTAGGCTGATGGATTTTGAGAATGTAGTAGAACTCATTTCGTGATGGATCTTTTCAGGGGATGCAAAAATGTACGTGAGCTTCTACATTTTTTTTAAGCACTATGTTATTTAACAAATTAAATAACTTAGCAGCTTCGATTGTACTTATGCTAGTATTTTTAATTATCTAATTTATCCGCTTTGCTGAGTATTTAAATTCAAAAACTGCAGATGGTTTAGATATTTGTTGCAGCTCTCAGACCTTAGTAAAGCTTATTCTTTCTTAGGGGCAAAGCGTTTGCTTGTTTTGTGAAAGGTTACGTGTTCAAATCCAAGTCAATACCACACGTTTTTTTTTTAACTTTCTCATGTACGTAGTAGCTTACGTTAAAAATTTCGATTTCGAGATTTTAATCAATTCTGATATTCGATGATAGGGGAACTCAAAAAGTGGGTCTCGCAAGCCTAAACGCTTCGACGCATTTCTTTCAAACTTCGTATCAAGATTTTGTCGGCTCAACGCTAGCCCTAATATTAACGGTAGGTACTTCCCATATAAAAATGTTACGAAATATTAAACAATTTATATTTAATAAACTGACTAACGATTTGACCAAAAAATTGATAGTTGATTGCGTACTTTCAAAAATTGGCTTTTTCTCGAAAACGGTATATACGATTTGACCAAAAAGGTCAAAGGTACAATATTCTTTCTTACCTGACTAAAGAACTCAGCAAGCTCAATTTAAAATGACTGCCTCCTTCCATATCCACCCAATCGCTAATAATTGTACTCTAAAAAACTGCAAATATTTCGAAAACGCTATTTTCGATTAAGAATAAGTCTCGAAATCTTAGGCCGACTTTTTGTGAACGGCGAGGAATTAACTGCCTTGGGTTCTTCTGTACACTTTCATGGACTGTGCCGTGGCAATGTTCTCGGCCGTTCTGGAGTTCCTTTAACGTATACCGTATACGGGTGTTGGTGAGGCGACTTCGAATGGCCATACCGCGTCTGCCGTAACGTTTGAACGGAAAACACACAAATTTGACAATTAAATTGTATCATTTGGACGTGCTGCTCAATCATGTAACGTGCCATTATGATTTGGCAACAGTGATTGAATAATAAACATCAAATTAGAAAGATGCCTCAAAAACAACATGGCCGCCACATGCTTCCAAGCCCTTATTTAATTTTACAACTAGGTACTCGTTCTTGTTAACTATTATGTCGTTTTCCATTGGGCAAAAAGAAGCGTTCGGAAGCGCCCGGAATAAAGAAAATCACTTCTGAAACCGTTCCATTGGCGCAAAAAATACTCTTCTGTTGATTCTGAGGAGAGAATTTCGCTTCTCGATTTCAAGTCAGAATCCACACAAGAAACACTTATACAAGTGCATTTTATGTATTTTATACAAGTCAGCTGGAAGTTGCCATACAATAATTTTTAACGTTTCACCAATACGTGAGTGTAGTCACCCAGAAGCAATTTTCTTGTTCCATTGGATTTCGGAATGAGTGAATTCCCGAGTGAAACCAATAGAAAACGACATTAGTTTTTAATTCAATCTTTTAATTTTTCTTGTCATATTTTTTTGTTTAGTTTTTTTATTTGTAATTTAATAAAAATATTGAGAAAATTGGAGACGTTTAGGTTTATTTCATTTCAAATATACAGTCCAAGAAGCAAGTCTGGCTATAATGAGAATTTGAATTCCACTTCGACCTCGTTCTTAGCATTCGTAAAAAGAAACGTAATTCTACGTGTGTTTAACTTTTTCTTTGTTCAGAAAATGAGAGATAATGTCATTTCAAAGCGAGCTCAAAGGTAATCATAATCACCCCTATTCCCATTGGCGTCTGTTGTAAAATACTCGTATTTCACTTCGTTTTTTAGTCGGTGTTATTAACATATATTAACAGACAAATGAATTGAAATGATGATGAACACTTAGAAAAGGAAATAAAATTGTTAACAAAAGTCTAAGAAAAATCTAAACATTGTTTTACGATGACACGAAACATGAGTCGCATACGACAAATGCCAACGGGAATAGGGGTGAATGGAACGTGGCATACAGGCGACCTGTACTGCTGAACGTATCGCCGGGAAGAGCACGCACGGAAGAACTTTATTTACTGGATCCATATTGATCGTCTGACTAAGCACATCTTTCTCAGCCGCAGCGAGGATGAGCTGTCTAAACATATTTGATAAGTTTAAGGCCTTTTCGCCTTGTATATGCTCAGTGGCAGCGATGTCCAACGGGCGTTGTCTTGATCTCTTTTAATACATTGCGTCTTCCCAGCCTAAGTATATCTAGCCGTTCTTCTCTACATCTGACCCTTTGTTGGCCCCTCCGCATGTTAAGGGCGTTTTAGTGCGATCGTATCTTGGAAATATCGTAGTTTCATGAATACACTGGTGCTCTTCCTTTAGATTTTAATAGCTATTCATGTACAAGCCTTTCACATGATATTTAGTGACCTTTGGCGTTGTTAAAACAAGTAAATTTCTTGAGTGGGAGGTTTAATAACCCAAGATCGAGGTTTCCATACGGTTACAAAAGTCTGCCGCCACTTCGATTATCATTGGCACTATACTTATACACCGCCATAAGTGGAATTCTCATAACGACAATGCGGCTGAGAATTTTTTTCGCCTTTAGCTATTATAAGCCATACCAGCAACCAGGAACTTCCAATAGTCATATACGTCTTCAATCATGTACTCTTTTAGTTATACAAGTGGATTCCATTTACTTTTATGTACGTGTCAGTATACTGTATACAGAATATGCCAAATGCTGTTACAATTTACATTCAAAGGTTAAGGTCCCGCAGTCGATCTCGCTTAAGCTCATTACTTACCTAAAGCAAAACAATTGTTCACAGTCACACCATATATACACGACTTAGACAATTTTTCTAACACAATTTTCCGCACACCCAACCATAGACAGACGTACATTACACTTATCCTGAAGCCTTTGCTTTCAAATCCACAATTAAGGCCACACTGTCACAATAGGCAGGGAAAGTTTAATGAAATGCATTTCGCTTCGTTAATTTCTCAACAAATTGGGACTTACAAAAAAAATTATTTTCATCTAAAAAACACATGTAGGTATACCACAGCAATATATGGGCTAAGTTGAGGTTATGTATATTTGATTTATTTGTGTGGCAATGACAAAAATAACAAATACCAATAACGCAAAACCGACCGAAATGTTTTTCAATTAACACGTTTCCATGAATTGAAATATTGATATTCCACATATTGCGACAATTCCGTTTTGAAAATTTTTAAGTTTCTAGGAAACGTTTTTCTAGGAACTGTAATGAAATTTTCGAAACTTTCTACCCAAAACAAATGCAAACAAGAAATGTAGTAAACATTTGCTTTAGTTCAGGAACCTCTATCAAAAATTCAATATTAAACTCAAATTTGTGTAATTTTTTACTTTTAGTAAACAAAGTAATAAAATTTACATTATTTGGTGGAGTTTATTTATTTTTTTTCTTAGAGTTTGGACCACTCAAATATTTAAGCATTTTAATGGTTCACAATTTTATTCCAACGTTTCTGTTATATAAATTCAAAATTACCCTAAGCTCTTATCGGCACCCTTAAAAAAAATGACAAACACTCCAAGAAGATTTCGAAATCTTTTGAAGTTGAATAAGTAAACCCTTTATTATTTGCTTGTCCTTTTGTCAGGTATTACCTACGGTTTGTTGGTTCTGCAAGAGGAAAAAGCAAGAGACAATCAACGGATTTTCTACGAAGAAATGGCACAAAGACAAACAATTTCATTACGTCAAATTGACTCTGACATCGACATGAGAGGTAGTACCTCTCTACCTAGGGTTGTAAATTTGAAAGCAATTGACAGATAATGAGTTGCATTTTACAGGAAATAAACTCGGAACGCAATAGCGTCTAGTTATTTAATTTGACTTCAATTGTTAGTCCTTAGATATACACCACCACGCTGACTCTTTGAGAAAAATAAATAGAGTTTTCGATTTCTTGAAAAATGAAACCGTAAAAGCTTTTCATTCTCACCCAGCGTTTAAGTGCATTTTTAAAAGCAATTTCATACAGCAATAATGGCAATTCCCTCTTTGTAAAAGTATATATGGCATCTATATAGCTGCTAACATCTATGTAGGTAGATGGGGACCGATATAAGGCCATCATGCGCCCACAGCTATGGTTATTGTGCTCCCAACCATAACAATGGTAAGATGAGAACAACCCCCTCAAATGGCAACGATAATCACAGCACAATGGAAAATTGAACGACATGTCGTAACAATAATTACAACAATAACCATTGCTGGATAAAGAAGAAGGAACGCGCACGGTTGCTCTTGGAGGACGTGTAACGGCAGTGATTTGCCGTAAAGTACCCACCGTACATGTGTTTAGGTATTGACAAAAAATAGGAATCTAAATTGGTAACGAGATTGGAGTGCGGCTATTTTGAACCGATAAACAGCGGTGCTACGAGGTGTTTTGGCATGTGATCGCATATAATCCTCAATTTTGGCACAAATTTGAAATTCAAACTTTTATGACGCTGCAAAGATATAAAAAGTTTGGCTATAAATATTAATCAACGTTAAATTGAAAGGTTTAGACTTGCGTCATCGAAGCTGAATTTAAATGTAATCTGAGCTGTACAAAAGTTAAGGGCGTATCAAGTAAGCTATTTAATAAGCTTTTGCCATGCATCACTTGAGTAGGTTCAAATGCGTTGGGAAAAGGTAAATGAAATCAGTTTTTGAAAAAAATACAGCTTTCTTTTCGAATAGTGAGTTCAAATTAACCCTCCACAGTGGTAGCACTTAAGCTTACAACAGTAAGTTAATCGGAAAAGGCAAAGCGTCTCGCCAATGTAAGTTGTCTACGCAGTTTTTTCTATTGAAAGACAGGAGGAAGGCCGCATACGTTTAGTCTGCCAACATACTAGAGGGCCTTGTCATACACAATTTTGTGTTCGTTAGAAACCCAGTCATCAACATAGGCCTTGAACGAGCTGAACGAGGATGCAGAAGGCCCGCGGAAATTATTATCAGAGCCTTGCTTAGCAATCTTATCGGATATTTGATTTCCTGCAATCCCAGTGTGACCTGGGACCCAGGCAAGAGTCAAAGAGTTCTTTCTTTCCCGAACTATTTTAGAATGGGTAACAGGTTGCGCAAGGCCTTAAGCGCAGCTTGACTATCGCTGCAGACGCAAATACTCCGACACCGCCACACATTCCTAGCAATATATTCGGCAGCTAGGATAGCTTAGATCTCTGCTTGAAAAGCAGAGGCATGATTGCCATTTAACATAATGTTGACACCCCACCAAATGTCTAATTTGTATAAGCTGTCAAAATACTGTCAGCAGTTGTTGTGTCAAAATGTTTGATCTTGTTAGAAAGTGATTTCGAAACACCAATAACTAATTTGCATAATATACACTGAGCGTCAAAAGTGAGTAAACATCGATGCTCTTTTGAGTTTTCTTAGGGGTCTGAAAACAGGTCTAAAAACCTTTAATAATAACCTTTAAGTGTTTGTATTCTGACAGACAATATTCTCCGTATATAATACTTGGGAAGACATTTCTGCTTTCCCCTGTCAGAAAATTAATCTTGCATTTCGATTTGCAACTTTCACTTGCTCCTTACTCCAATTGAGCGATAAGTAGAAGTCCGCCAACTGGTGATCAGAACAGATAAGACCAACCTCAGCAGTGCGTTGCGTTGTTGTTGCTGCGAGGTGTATTTTTTGTTTATTGCCGTTCTTTCTGGGTCTAATTCAACGTATAGGTTAGCACTCTTTTTGGCATACAGATTTTCTCTTATGGTTGTTCCAAGTTATTCTGGATACAATCTCAGATGTTTAATATTTGGTCGTTGTTGATTTTGATTCAAAAGGTGTTAATGAGAAAAGTTCCAGTTTTTTTTCTCGTCCTTGAAAATATTGTTAGATAACGTTTTCTCCTTATGAATTAAAAGTCCTTTATTTTATCTGCAGTGAGGTCCATGAATTTACCACTTGCCATTATTGCTATATCTTCGACATATTCTACTGTTTGAAAGCCCGTCTTCAGTCTTTAGAGAACAGGGATATATCCCACAGTGTAGGTGAAAGTACAGAACCTTGTGGATAACCTCTGTTAAACCTTCGTCTGAGTTTTGAGATTAGCGTCTGAATAATTATCGCCATTGCTTAACACCACAAATGGCCAACCCATATTGCCAGGTTTTTTCATGGCGTGATGCAGACTTGTTTATCGAATGCACCTTCGTTCAATCTCCATTATTTTTGTCATTACTCTTTCTCCGCAACACGTACGACTTGATGTGGTGCTGTTTCTATAGACATGCGACATGCCTGCTCTAAAGTTCTGATACATCTTAAGCGGGATACTCTCCATATAGTCCACCGCCACCATATTAGGTTGAACGGTTTGAAGGATTTCCCGTCGGTGTAATAATATTTTTCCAGTTTCGACAGGAAGACCACATTTTTCTCTCTCCATGTCATTGTTATAAAGGGTGTCCCACAATAGTTCATTGATGTCAATAGAAAAAATGTGCACGACTGGGTCGCACGTAACTTTTTCATTTATTGCGAATCTCGCATAACCTCAGAGTAATTTCAGCAAATTTAAAATCATACCCAATTAAGCTGTCCTCAGGTTTAGTAACTGATTCCTTGTTAATTAAATAAAAACTATCTAAGTAATACATACTACATAAACATACAACACACTTGCATTAAAATTTCACCCCGAACAACTGACACTTAATGGAGGTAGGCGCCTACTTAAGTAGGCGATGAATTTCGAATTCGTTTCGAGAAATGTTCATAAAACGGCTATATTCGAGTTTTCTGAGAAAAACTAGGTACGTAATTGAGAAATGGAGGGTGTACCCTAGTTGCGACATTTTGAACCCTACTAGACATACAAATTTGACAGATCAGCGAAAAAATATATGGAAAAGAAGCTAAGCGCCTCTAAATAGTTAAATATTGTGAATAATAAATACATTTTTCAAGTAAAAACATAAAAATAAATGCCTAACTAGTTTACGCTAATGGAAACTAAAGAAAAAGTTTTGGATCGAGCGTCGCAATGTGGTGCAACTCATATAGGCAAAATGGTTTAACCATTAACAAGATTCTTAGTATGATTTCGTGGGGTTTTGAAGTCATCGAGCATGCATTTATGACCAGACCAGTTTCCTCACTCTTTCCTGGATCTTGTATCACACCTATAGCATAGACCCAACCAGCCTTGACGAGCTCTTCCCTTTCCCAAATAGAGCGTTTTATGCCGCTAAAATATTCTGCAATATCGTAGATGGTTATCGAGAAGGTCTGAGATAAATCTCAGTTAGTTGGGTCCGCTATTGGTATTTGGGATAATGCTGCACACTAAATGGAATATTAACCATAATTTGAAGAACTTTAAACAGTTAAAAAAAGAGTCTTATCCAAAAAAACAAAATTGTTTACACGAAATAAAAACAAGTTTTTCATTCCACTTTTAAACGATTTAAACATAATTTTATGGACCCGGGATTATTTTATTTTTCATAAACAATACTTGAATTTTAGACCGACAAGGCGTTTACCTCGATTAAAATAGTTTTTCATTTACAAAATAAATAAATTATCTGTACAAAATTACACGTATCGCTTACCGATGACAGGTTTCTGTATGTCTGATAGGGTTCTTTTCTTCACTACCAGATATCGCAGGCCAACTTGTACATTTGTCAATCGTGTTTAGAATGTCTCAAATATGTATTTTGATCGAAATCGTTGGAGCGGTTTTTTTTTGTAAAATTATGCTGACAAATGAAACAAATTTGGATTTAAAAAGCACTGTTACTAAACTGTTTAGCTGAAAACTGAGTACTTACGACGTATTCTTCAGGATATAAACATTACATAGCAGTTACAATTTTAACCAAATCGAAAATAGCGTTTTCGAGATATGAACAGTTTTTATAGTAGGTACAATTTTTAGGGATTGGGATGGAAATCGAAGGACGCATTCATGGTTCAAAAAACACTGTTTTGCAACTGTTTAGATCAAAACGTAGCAAAAGGCATTACTCCGGATTTAAGCATTACATACCTGCCAGTTACATTTTTATCATAATCGAAAATGGCTTTTTTGAGATATGAGCAGATTTTTAAAGTACTATTATTAGGGATTTGGGTGGATATCAAAAAGGACGCAGTCTTTTTAGAGAAAAACTGAGTTTGCTATAACACCGCGTCTCCACGAGCAATATTTCATAGAACGCCATATACATACATAATATGCTATGAGAATTGCTCGTGGAGACCACAAATAGTATTCTATGAAAAATGGTATTCTATCTATTGCTCAGCTCATAGCTTGCTATCGAGAGTATTCTATGGGGTGTACTTTTTTGTTGTGACGCATGTGTTTTCGTGGGATGGGTATGGAAATAGTAAGCTATAAAATGCCCACCCTACATTTTATTGCATACTATCATTATTTCTTTCTATGAGAAATGACAGATGGCAAGCTATGAAATATTGCTCGTGGAGACGCGGTGTCAAGTTAAGAATGACAAAAGTACCTTCAAAATAATTTTTTTTTAAATCGTTTTTACCGTTTTCGCGAAAAAGCCAATTTTTAAAACTGCCGTAGCTGTACATTTTAGCGAAAAACTGGGTATGCAGTCATGTTAAGCAGGTCTACATTAACTCAATTATCAATTTTGGTTCAAATCGTTAGAGCCGTTTTCGAAAAAATCTAAATTGTTTAATATTTTGTATGGTAAGTACCGTTAATATTAAGGCTAGCATAAAAAAACGCCTCCTAGCAGGAAGCCCACAAACTCTAAATACGAAATTTGAAATAAATCCGCCCAAGTGTTTAGTTTCCCCAAGGGCAGACAGACATACGGACGGAAAGAATTGCGAGACCCACTTTTTTGAGTTCCCCTATCATCGTAATACCAGAATTGATCAAAATCTTGAGTTCGAAATTTTGTACGAAATCAATATCTTTCTCTTACTATACGTATACGAGAAAGTTAAAAAAGATAACAATGTGACATCTGACAGTTCGGGGTTAGTAAAAATGGAGCGCTATACGAAAGAACAATGCATTTTCATTGTTGAGCAATATTTTAAAAATAATGAAAGTTTTTCAGCCACAGTCCACAATTTTCGAACAAAATATGGTCGTACATAATAGTGACTTAAAACCATTGAAAAATTCAGGGAGACTAGATCAATTAGTGATTTTAAACGTGTCCTGTGCCTGTCACAGTCGTTCAACAGAAAACATCAAATCAGTTCGCGACAGTATCGCTGACAGTCTAGGAACATCAATTCGGCACCGTAGTCAAGAATTGGGCATTTCAAAAAGCTTTCTACAGAGAATTCTCACGAAAGGCTTGAAACTTCATGCTTATAAAGTTCAATCGACTCAAGAACTGAAGACTATACCGGCCATGCAACGCGAAGCAAGTTCATTGAATGGATTTTAGAACGACTACAAGTGGATGCTGATTTTTCGAACAAAGTCAGCTTCAGTGATGATTGATGAAACTCATTTTCATCTTTATGACTTCGTTAATCGTCAAAATTGTCGCATTTGGGGTTCAGAAAACCCATGAGAAACAAATACATACATCCAAAACGCGTGACTGTTTGGTGCGGATTTTGGACTAAAGGCATTATCGGATCATTCTTTTCGAAAATGCGGCTGGCCAGGCAGTAACAATAATTAATGGTGTTCGTTATCGTGACATGATAACCCAGTTTTTTGTGCCCAGTCCCACATGCCATACAACCAGAGAAACAATTCAATTACTGAATAAGTCATTTCCTAATCGTGTAATTGGCCGTTTTTGCGATTAGAATTGGTCATCCAGATCTTACGATTTAACGCCATTGGACTTTTTTGTTTGGGGTTTTTTGAAGTCAAAGGTCTATGCGAACAAGCCCACGACCACCAACGCCTTGAAAGAGGAAATTGGGAGGTGAATTAATGAAATTCAGTCACATTTATGCGAAACGGTCATAGAAAATTTAAATAAAAGAGTACGTAGGTACCTACTCCGGACTCCCCGTTGTAATAGAGCTGAAAATGTACCATCCGTAATGTATGTATTTTTTTTTACTCGAGCGCATCATTTTCAGGAAAATATTTCATTTTCACAAATCGAACTCGTAAAAAAGTGGTAGAGTGGACAAAATATGTAATGATTTCAGAATCTTTCTCTATAATACGAGTATCCCTTAATACAGCTAGTCCCTTGAGGGGAATCAAAATGTTTCTGTTATTACAATGCAGACGCATAGCAGAAAAGTAATAAAAAGAAAAATGAAATAAAAATAAATGTCACCTATACAATTTACACCTGTATGTGGAGTGAGGTATCTCCGTTATGCCTCGTTGGACGTTTTAATTTTGTTTATACCCCACGGTCTACCTCGATTGGATTCAAAGCTTTTCATCTTCCAAACAATGGGATGCCATTTGAGGGTATAATAAAAATTGCAGACAATTTCGCCAAGAACGCTGAACTTCTATCTAATATCTTCTATCTAATAGCCTGAATGTCTACATCGTTTATCAGCCGTCAGGTAACGTTTAAGCCCGATTATTTACGCAAACGTGATATCCACATAGCTGTGACTGTGCTGTCTTTTTCACGCATAACATGTACTTTTGTTGATGTACTTATAATGTGCACGTTGTCAGGCATTTTACGTCTGGTAATCATATTTTGAAGTAGTCAAAAGGACCTTGATATATTGCTCTGAGTAAACATTTGGTTTTCTTGATAAACTAATTGCATTTGTCCCACTGTAGCAGCAACAACACTTGAGTGAGCATTTATGTTCCATAAGTACCTATGCCCTATAATGTCTAACATTAAGGCTAAAATATACCTTCCTAAATCGATGGGTTTATATAAAAAATGGTCGTAAATATGCCTTTAGCATCGAAACTATAGACGGCATGAAGTCATTCAAAAAGGAAGACACACACCAGGAAGGTCATCAAAAAATGTCGTATATGAATTATTTAAATGACATTTTTTGTAGGTCAGTGGAAAGCTTTTTGCCTAAAATTTCGTTTTCAATTCGAGTGAGAAATGAGTCAGTTTGAAGATTTAGTGTAATGTGTGCAGGGTAACCAACATTAGGGCCAAAACAATCCTGCATACCTATATGAATTTGGAGGCAGTTATTTTATAGAGAAATGTAGATTTTATAATTTATGACCCCAAATGACATTCCAAAAAAGGATAAAGAGATCACAAGTCAGAATTGGACCCACTCAAGTAGGAAATAACTCCGCAATTTAATTGTAGATTTATATTACCCATCTAAGTGGATATAATAAAAGTCTATATGTCATTTCTACGAGTTAAGTGATTTATCTGGCGAGATTGTGGGTTGTCAAAAAACATAACGTCCTTCATGTGCGATCATAAAAAGTGGGTAATTGTTGTTCGAGCGAGTGCAGGGTATATGAATTCTTCCATTAAAATTGACAGCATTAAGTCTGGCGAGACATATTACTTTGTGGAATACTGGCGACGCAGATGGTATCTTATAGTTCCCAGTTGGCTTTGAAATTACTCTAACGTTTATTGGAAGAATTAAGTTGCTTTGAAGCGGACCAACGTACGTTATGGGATATTGGATATAAAGTGTTGCTGATATTTTGATTATGTGGGCTTCAGCTTGTGTCAATAATGGACAAAAGTCCACT
Source organism: Cheilosia soror (assembly GCA_949372485.1). Taxonomy (NCBI): domain Eukaryota; kingdom Metazoa; phylum Arthropoda; class Insecta; order Diptera; family Syrphidae; genus Cheilosia; species Cheilosia soror. The sequence goes on along the minus strand of OX443563.1, from coordinate 70,645,529 downwards.
TAAGTGGGCCTTTGTTTAACTGGAGGCTGCTAGCTGGGGACCGAGTTGTGGTGCATTGGCAACGTAGGAGGATTCAGGACTTCATTTCAAATGATATTAAAATGCCTGCGGATAGAATGTAAGACGATCGCATCACCCTATTTGAAGATGAATCGGTTGCCTTCAGAATTTGGTGAAATCACTAATGACATATAATTAACCATAGCAAACTCTGGGATTCTGGGTCTAAGAACTCAACCACTGCTTGAGGCACTGCAGGTTTCCATTCACTATAAGCTCCAGGCAGAATGTATAGTTTCCATGATGTTTTGATCTTTCAAACCGAAGTCCAATCTTCCTTGTCGTCGCACATCTGGGGAAACTGTAACTCCTTCACTTATCGCACACAATGCGAAAATGCTTTCGAAGAACTTTTCTTTCAAATGAGACCAGTATCAGATCTCGCCTAGTACTCGCCGTCTAACAGCAGATAAAATGTTTTGTAGAACAGGCTTCGTAATCCCAAATAGCTCTGATTTTCTATTAGGGTATCTATTGTTCGCCGGATATACACTAGAGTTTATATCTAACTAAAATCCTTAATTAGTACCTCGAAGTTGCTTTAACTCCTTGTCTTAGGAGGTGGACAACTGTTTGTTTGCTAGTTACATGTGCTCCGTCTAGTGATGGACGGTTGATTGATTGATTAATTCTATGAAATCAGGCCGGATATTTTGTAAGCGCAGTAGCTCAAAGTCCCCGGTTTCGATCCTCGAAAAAATAGAAATTATGTTTTAAGGATTTCTCGCTAAAGCTACGATTAACGATTACACGGCCATTTTTTTGAGTCATTTAAATGGCCCTGTGACGTCAGAAAAAAATGTCGCTATAGAGCGACATTTAAGCTACGATTCGTCATTGGAAAAATGCCGATCACACGAAATGACTATCATCGTCATTTGTGTTCCAAAATCAAATGACGGACACTGCGAGTCATTTAGAATTTTCCCTTGGGATGCCATTTAATGACGCAACAACCAAAAAGTTTAGTCATTTGTCCAAGGCGTCATCGAAGAGCGATCACACAGCCATTTTTTCCGCCATTTAAATGGCACTAAAAACATGTCATTTGGTCCGACATTTTCCTAGTCATTTAAATGACGCCGAAAATGTTATCCCAAAATGGCGATCACACACAACGACATTTAAAGATTGCTTTGTGACGCGATTTTTACGTTAGAGCGCCATTTAAATGACTCGAAAAAATGGGCGTGTAATCGTAGCTTAATGCCTGACAAACATCCGAGAATATAAATGTCATTAAAAAGCTTCTCAATTTAGCTGTTCGGAATTGGCAAAAATTTTAGGTCCCTTCAAAAAATAAATACTCCATCCAAGCGACTGATTTCTCAAAGCTAGACATGTTGGGTCAATTATTTATTATTGAATTTATTTATTAAATTTACTTAGGCCGGATATTCAAATGACATTAGCCCACTTCAGAGATGTATTTTTATCTTCTATTCAACCGCAGCTGTAATTTTTTCAGCAATCTGACTAGTCCAAAAAAGATCAATACCAATCGCGCCAAATATGTCGCAACTATCGTCTGCTTGATATCAATTAGCACCTACCCTATTAATTCAACATCTAAGCCTTACTTACCTAGATACTTACTTACTTAGGTGGCGCTACAGTCCGGAGTGGACCAGGGCCTCAACCAGTACGACTCTCCCGTTAGCGCGATCTCTGGCTAACCGCCTCCAGTTGCGCACTTCAATTTGGACTGATACGTACTTTTCTGACCAGGTCGATGTCGCTGTACAAATCGTAGAGGTCGCTGTTAAACTTCCTCCTTCGAAGCTCGTCAGCGCAAACGGGAGCGAAAATCACTCAAAGAATTTTGCGTTCGAAGCGACCAAGAAAATCTTCATCCGCCTTTGATAACGTCCATGAATCTGCGCCATACAGCAGGACTGGGATGATGAGGGTCTTATATAGGGTCCTTGGTGTTTCTCGACAACGCCTTACTAATTAATTGCCTTCTTAGGCCAAAGTAAAGTGTAAAGTGTAATTCTTCGCTTGATTTCTGATGTGATGTCATTTTCAGAATTAATAGCGGAGCCGAGGTAGACAAAGTCCCGAAGTTATAGCTGTCTATCGTGACGTTCTGTCCGATTCGTCGATGTTGTGTGGCCCTTCTTGTTGACAGCATATATTTTGTTTTGCCCTCATTCACCACTAAACCCATTTTTACGCCTGCCTGACACTGGCAAATGCACCAGTGACAGCTCGCTGTATTCTGTCAATGATGTCGATGTCGTCAGCGTATGCAAGTAGTTGCACAGACTTTTGTGCCGCTGGCTTGGGCACGAGTTTTGCACAATTTTCTCAAGAATGAGAAAGTCACATTACAGACAGCCCATCGCCTTGTCTAAATCTCTTTTTGACATCAAAGGTCTCGGTGAGATTGTTTTCGGCCTTTACAATGATACCCAACCATCTACCGCTGCATTGAAAAGCTCGGCAGTTAAGACGTCCGGTCTAGCAGCCTTGTTGGACTTCAGTTTGGACGGTCGGAAATCTCGCGCTTCAAAAGTTGGTCTCATTCCTTAATTAAGTACAAAATGTGATAGAAAAGCCATTAATCAAAGTGGTAAATAGATATTGCTATCCTCACTTCATTTTGGTCAGGTTGACGGAAGTCTTGCCTGTCATCGCCCAGGTTGAATTGTTCATTCTGCGGAATTTGTGTCGTCTTTGCCATTTAACAGTCTGCATCTGCAGAAATGGTTTTTCCCTGTCCTCACTGATGAAATTGGTACAAAGGCTTGTTCTCATGGCGAATTAGAAGTTACAGTACACATTGCTTGAAACAATAAAAGGAAATTAATTTACATCTGCTAAGACAAACAGCTACCAATAGCTATATACCTATGCGTTATTCGAACAAAAGTTGTCTCTCCTGTCTACATAACATAGCCACTGGCGACTTGTGACCTTTTCCTCAGTAAAGCCGTATTTCTTCGAGTCATATCGCCAACTAATTTACAAACTTTTGAGCTTCGCATCCGGCAGTCAATGGTTTGTTATATCTGCTCGCAGGTATTTCACGAACTTTGTTTGACCTTTAAGGATTTTAATTTCGATTTAATGGTCCGCCAGCCATTGTCATTATACTGTGGATAATTAATTCGCACACAGCCGCCATTATTGTGTAGACATATCAATCAATCTGTTCTTTATTGTCACTAACGTGCAACGCACTTCCAATTTGTAAAAAATAGGAGGAATAACTTTTCACTTTCGTTCTCATTTCTTATGTATGGTCAATCAATCAATGGCTCATCAAAAGTAATGGCTGTACACACACCCGTACAGGCCCAGAGATGACATTTGGAAATTCGTTCAAGGAGTAATGCACAATTTATTACCCAACTTACAATAAATCAATCAATACGTTCAACTAACAGAAGAACAACGATCAAGGACCTGAACAACAGGCAGGCAAACAAAAAGTAGATATAGATACCATACCTAACCTACTATGCCATTCCACACACCACTCCAGTTATTTTATCCTTTCATTCATTTGAGAGCACACAAGTGAAAAGAAGAGAAAAACAAACTTATTTCTTGTGCCCGCTGGAGAAACATCCAACATCCAACATCCTTTCTGGGGTGATGAGATTGATGAAAGCGGAGAGTGCCATCTGGATATCGATGAGTTTTTCTTCCGCAATTGTGATTGAAAATCGAACATTTATCGTGTTTTTCGTGCGGCGCTAGAAGTCAATTTCGAGCGTCAAATGTTTTGACAGTTTGTCGAAAACAGATTTTGCTTTATTTTGTTTGTTCTGATGTGCTGGTTAAAGTACAAAGCGTCGGGGTGTTTTGCGAGTGTATGTGTATTCCTTGACACAGTTTACGTTTCTCAGGTGGTGTTCTATGATGATTCGATCCATTATATTATTTTATTGAATTATGAATTATATGTTTTTTAACACATCCTTTTGTCTTTCTTTTGTAGATGAGCGCCCCTGGACATTCTACCACATTCGCAATTAGGTGAGTACAAAATCCGATTATGCCAATTTCCAATTAACTACCTATCGTTATGGTTGCTATGGAGCTCTATCTGTGTTAAAAGCTTGTACCCTACCCACATTTGGATAAAGATAAACATATATTCCAGCTGTCAGCTACTACATACTTGAGATATCCTTATTTTTTTCTCCTCTATTTTAATTCTCTGTTGATGGGTAAATTATTTCGACCCAATTAATTGAATTTCCACAGGCGACCGAACCGAAATCGGTCCATTTGCATATGTAATACATAGCTTCAGGTATATCGGTTACACCCACTCTCATCCTGACTGTGTGCTGTCCTTAACCCACAGAGCAAAGGGGATACTTTGAGGTTTCCTGAAGTTTGTTGTTATTTATTTTTGGCTTCTTTATTGTTTTCTGTTATCCTATCGATGGTTTCGGCTGTCAAAGTTGCATGGTGAAGGGCTGTGGATTTTTTTGGAGAAACACATATAATATGGGATAAGGGACAATTTAATTCTGCTCCATAGGGTATGGATGAGTATAGGGCAAACTATTTTTGGCTTGAGTGAGCCTTTGGTCTATTTGGGTGTAATGTGGTTTTAGTTAGGTAAGACGGTGTGAAATTAAGTCTGAATTTCGAGAGAAGATGGTCTTGTGAAATACAAAACAGTCTTGGAAGTAGGTATTGCTTTTAATTAGCTTGTTAGAGCTTAGTAATGAAACAAGGATAACTCAAGAAGTCTGAATGAATTACTTATGCGGCACTCCAATCCAGGGTGGAGTTGGTCCGTATCAAATGCGCGCTTCCAGTTACGATCTTTGACTAAGTTGAGGTCCTTTTTCACTTGTGCGCACTATTTAAATCAAAGTCTTCCTCTACTGCGTTGTTTCTGTGAATGCGAATGCGAGTCGAAGTTACTTTTGACTGAAGAGCGGATGCGCTGCAGTCCATTCCCTCTACATATCACAGCCATCTTATATGACTGACTTTGACCAGGTCAATGTCGCTATACAACTTGTAAAGTTGTAAATCTACTTCTCAAATGAATAACATTTTTTTTCCAATAAGCTTATGGCTACCTAATCACCATTTAATGGCAGATTTTGGCCCCCTTTTTTGCCAGTTAGACCTCGAATCTATTTTTAATGTACTTGTACACTTTCTTAAGAAATGCAAAGTATAACAGTGAAGACCGCATTCAAATCCGTTCAGTGTTTCAGGAGATAAGTACGGACATACAAAGTAATAAGTAAGCACGGTAAAACTAAAAGCGCCACCGGAACGCAGGAGCTCAGCGGTTAGTTTAATAGACTACTAAGAACTAAGGGCAAGTTCTGAGGTTCGAACCCCGGAAAAATACAATTTTTACAATTTTCAAGATCTACCTGTCACGACCGACTGACGAGCATCGATCCGAGAGTGAAACTGTCATTGAAAAACATTTCAATTCAGCCGTTGTGACTCGATAGAAAATTGAACGTCAAGAGTCAACAATCACGACGAAATTGCCTTAAAAAAATGAGTCAAAAGTACGTGAAAAGGCAATGTAAATCTTTGAAAAATCTTGTGGTTAGGTACAAAAACTAAGCTAAATAAAGAAGGCATAACAATGCAAAAATGCAAAACAAATTAAAAAAACTCGTAATAATATCTAAAAATAATAATAAAAAAAAACACGACAGAAATGGACATTCGTAAAAATCAATCAAAAAAAATGCTTTATAATGTAAATCTTAACTCAAAAACACAAAATATAAAAATTAATTTCGGTTAGCCGCTTTTCTGGAAAACCGTTTTTGCTCAGTCGGTTCTGAGGTTTTCGAGATATACCTGCTACATTTTTTTTTGTCTAATCTTGAAACTTCACAGATACGATCGCGGTCCAATACGAAAGTTTGGCTAAAAATTTGGGACTTAAATGGAAAAAAAATTCCGCGAAAAAATTATTTTAAAGTACATCTTAGAATAAGTCAATTTAAACATTATAACATTAATTACACTAGTCAACAAAAAAAATATTTTTTTTATATCGCAAATAATTTCATGTGATTCGTGTTCTATGTGCTAGAAATATTGCAGAAAGTCAAATAAAATATTTCTATCACGTCACAATTTTATGATATATCAATATTTATTTTCTTACTATTTTAACAATTTTTATATTTAAATTACTCGTTTATTTTGAACTAAAAAAATTCCTTCTTCACTTTTTTCGTTTTTCGATGGTAGGTACTCTGTGGTTTGGGTTTCACTAATTAATAACCAACAATAGTCTGCCAGCATCGCAGGGTTGCATTGTCCTTGATATCGTTTTTCAATGACAGCTATATCTTGAATCTTGGTGGAATCGCTCTCCGTGTTCTGTTTTTTATGATAGCTCCCATGAAATGCAACATGTCTTTGAAAATATGTTTCTGCACTCGCACATATTATTATTTAATATTTAAATTTTTTTATTTGTAGTTTTTGGAAAGAAATAAATAAATTTAAATAATAAAAAGTAATAAATAATAATAATAATAATATTTTCGGGGGGAAAAATGTAAATGGGAGTGCAGAAAATTTATTTTCAAAGACATGTTGCATTTCATTTTATAAAAAGCTTGGAAATATTTGTCAACAAGGTCAAAATATTGCGGGGATTTATGATTCTCTAAAAAGTTTTCAGTGACTGCAACAAACGATGCCCGGGCTTACTTTTCTACGTCATTTAAGTATGAAGTTAATTCGGGATCTTTTATTACCAGGAAACGGATTTTGTTTATGTAAAAAATTAAAAAAAAGGCAAAACTAAGCTTTTCTTAAAGCCTTACAACCGTACAACTAGAAACATTTGGCAACGAACGCCTGTGATTGGCCCTTAGGAAAGCTTTGAAAGAGCTGAAGAGAGGACATGGGCACAGAGAAGTGGAGCCCAGTTAAAATACCTTTTGACATCGACTGCAATATTTGAAGCTAATTTTAAGTTTTCAGCGCCATTTAATACATTATTTATTTATTTGATGGTCTTAAATCCTTCATTGGGCGCAGTAGCGCAGTGGTTAGTGTGTTGGACTACTGTGCGAGGGATCCCCGGTTCGATCTCCGGAAAAACCCAAATGTTAAACTACGAATATTAATCACTGCTATTTATTGCTATTCTTATATCTTTAATATAACACTGTCTCGATCGCGAACTCGGGAAGATGCCCTTATGAGTGAAATGCATAAAGAGAACTGAACTCAATATCATTGCCCCATCCACCGAGCTGCGATATGCAGTCCTACACTAACACTAGCTAATAGGCAGGAGGGATTTCCCTGTCTATATTCATTGAGTTGGTATTTGTATAATGCCGCTTTACATTCGGCCATCCGACAATACACTGTCCTCAGTGCTGCTTCATAATATACCTAACAATTTGTTTTAAATGAGTAAGCACTTAGCTTCATATTATTTTTGTTGTATTTACAATACAATGCACTACACAACTATAGACTAAATTATCTGAACCATAGATATACCAATTATTGCCGTCTGATCCAAGATACAAATTTTTACCTCGCTTCTATATGCACATATGCCTGTCACATAGTTATACCAGTTATAATTGTTCACACAGCTAGGAAAATATATAACAGTCGTTGTTATTCACTCAGCTTACGCTATTCACACAGCTTTTAGTTGCAACTTCACACAGTTTGAACAGTTATTTTGTTCACACAGCTACAAACTGCGCTACACACAGATAATATACTATCTATAAGTTTTTCACATAGTTTTAGTTGACGCCTCAATACAGATACAACAGCTGTACGTCATCCACATAGCTTTTTTCTAGTACCTTCAACTTCACACAGTTCGGACATACACATACTAATGTATTAACATCATCTAACGTACCTAAATCCTTATAAAACAAAGAAATGATACGTTTTCACGCTTGTGAAAACTACGCTTAAATTGATGGTGATCTGGTATTAGATTTCTCAGTGAAATCCATCTTACCTTAAACCACGATTAGATCCTAAACAAAGAATCATATAATGCTGTTTTAACATAACATTTAACTCCATTTTTATTTCATTAATTTTAGACAAGTTGAAAGCAAAATTAAGAAAAACAAAAGATTATGTTTTTATGTTTGTGAATGTAAATAAATGTTAAAATGAATTAAACTTCAAGGTCAGTATCGTCTAAATGTTCCCAATCAAAATCGTTAAGTTTTCCGAATGGCTTCAAGTGGTCTGCTGAATGGACGGAATTATAAGGCTTCTGAGAATTTTGTAGTTCCGCTGAATCTCCAACGACGTATCGGTGGTTCTGGTTCAATTGCCGCCATTTGTCTCCTAACTGGAGCTTGATTCAGTTTCGGACAATTTCGAGCAAAATGTCCTGAACGTCGACAGTTGTAACACACTCGGCCCATCCCATCACGCCGAACGTCGTAGGGAGCATCTGAGCGAATGGTAGTGGTTCTAGCAGTATTTGAGTGCGTTTTTAAAGCCCTTTTCCGTGAGTTATTCAAAAACTTACCCCTCGAGCTTTCCTGCTCGTTTATCCCTTCGTATGCCTTTACCTTGGTAAGGAGTTGTTTTACTGTTGACTCACTCCGCGGTGAGAATGTTTATTAAACGACGATCACTCAATCCCGAAATTATATATTTGGTTGTGGTAAAATCGTTTACCTTACCTTTTGCCATCGCGCATACACTATATACATAGTTTTCAATGGATTCGTTTTCCATTTTGTGACGCGACATTAACTGCACATGAATTTTCGATTCATCGCTTTCGTCAGGAAAAGCTTCTTTTATACCTTCTTTAAACGCACACCACGACGCGAACTGCGACCCGTTACCAATAAACCAATTTCGGGCTGCTTCCTCTAGGCGAAGGGAAGCATAAAAAAGAGTATTACGGTCATCCCATCCGTAAATGTTCTTAATATTTTCAACCGAGTTTAGCCACTGATTCACACCTAAACCAGTGACACGCTTAGACGGGTCTAGGGCAGGAATTAGTTTGTTGACCTCATCTGCACCTAGTCGCATAGGGTGTGAAGATATAGGCAGACGGCTTACTTGAGACGAACGTTCACTGCACTCACTTTCACGCAGCATGAGCTCTTTTTCCCGACGCAGTAGCTCATTTTCCTTTTTTAAAAGTTCTATTTGCGACAATAGATTATTTTCATTTTTTTTACCACGACTTTCCATTGCAAACGCACTGATTTAAAAACACAAATTTTCTTCACTAAATCCAATGATGCTAACTCTGAGGAGTATGTTCTACAACTGTGCCACAAAAACCTTTTCCATGGAAAAAGCTGGCTAACAAACACAACACGAGATGCAGTCCAGACGACCAGACTAACGGCAGAATACTTTACCGCTTCTGAAACACTCAAGGACACATATTGTCGCTTCTCCATGAGGAACAGGATCAGACATGCACGGAACGAATTTGAAATTGTACCCACACACAGACCGATCGACAGTAACCATAAGTAGGGGTAGGCATTTAAAAAGGATGCAGCAACACAGTCAACCACAAAGCTCATACATTCAAAGAGAAGAAAGACCACCCGTACAATAAACAACACGCATACATGTCATGCACATGCTGCGCCAACGCACACAGCACACAGAACACAGAACACAACACACAGCACAGAACACAACACACAGCACAAGGCACACAGCACACAGCATACAACACACACACACAGAGCACACAGCACACAGCCAGCCCCTCCAACAAAGTGGGTGAAACATCTGTCGTCTCGTCATACACACAGATCGACTCAACTCAAGCTCGTTTCATTAAATTTATATATGTCCAAGGATACCAGTGAAAAAATAAGGGGATGAAAATCACATCTGAATAATATATTATGTAGTATGTATGGGTTGGGTATGCCCATACATATTGCACACTGTATCTACCGATACTGCTCCAACATGATCAACTGCGTTGGGCGAGTTGTCTTCATTTAATTTACCTACTTATTATAAATATTTTTTATTTTTTTTTTCCAATACCAACTGGTTTCTTACCCCGCGACGCCTTAGCGCCGCTGTTGTCATCAAACGTGTCCTTTGACTTCAATTGCATAGCTTTTTAATTTTTTTTTTTATTTTGTATCATTATTATTGTAACACAAACACTTGTAGGACTTTAGATTTGGCGCACGTATCTCACTTCTGATATGTTAAACTACGAATATTAATCACTGCTATTTATTGCTATTCTTATATCTTTAATATAACACTGTCTCGATCGCGAACTCGGGAAGATGCCCTTATGAGTGAAATGCATAAAGAGAACTGAACTCAATATCATTGCCCCATCCACCGAGCTGCGATATGCAGTCCTACACTAACACTAGCTAATAGGCAGGAGGGATTTCCCTGTCTATATTCATTGAGTTGGTATTTGTATAATGCCGCTTTACACAAATTACATCTTAAAGTTTTTTCTACTGCGCCACCTCTCGCGAACGTCTGACAAACATCCGAGAGTATGCCTGTCATGAAAAAGCTTCTCAATTGAGCCTTTCGGACTCGGCATAAAATTGTAGGTCCCTTCCATTCATCCCAAAAATAGAAACTCACACAAAACGAATGGTTGCGAGAAGCTAGGCCTTGGGTGTCACCCGCCTGTTGCGCCACCTATTTTTTTTTTTTTTTTTTTAAATCCTTCATTGCAGAAAAGGCAGCGTTCGCTTTCACCGCAACTTCAGCAGCTGATCCTTTTGCTTTTTGCAATTTCTCCTCGATCCCATTAAAAATATTTAAAATATCTCCAATCAATTACACAGAATATAAGTCTAAAATGTAGTTCTACCATTAAATAAGTTTAAAAATATAAATTTTTCGGAATTCAATATTCTACAAGTTTTAGAGGTAGTATAAGAAAAATAATATTTTTGGGGTAATAGGAGTGAGTGTGCCTACAAAAGGTACTACATACTTTTTACGATATTTTTTTGGTGTTGACTAGTGTTATTAGGGCTAGCATAAATAAAAAAACGCGTCTTAAGCCCAAAAACTCTAAATACGAAGTTTAAAACAAATTCGTCAAAGCGTTTAGATTTCACACCTTTGGGATAGACAGACATACGGACGGACAGAATTGCAAGACCCACTTTTTTGAGATCCCCCACCATCGTAATATCAGAATTATTGTCTAAAATCTCGGGTTGGAAATTTTGTACGAAAACAATATCTTTCTCTTACTATACGTATACGATAAAGTTAAAAATAAAAGTGACATATTTTCTTCAGCCATCGAAATTTAATTTAGATCTCTTGATAACCATTTTCCTTGCTTTAGTTCTACCTCTTTCTATAAGCATAAGGAATTTATTGCTTAATTCATAAAATTAAAATTTTTTCCAACATCCTTTCAAGTACCTACCACGTTTTTTATAAACTGAGAAATGGCCCGATCTGAAGTAAGTAATATCTACAAAAAATGGCTTTAATCCGAAATGAAGTATTTAACAATAGACAGGGAGCCTATTAGTGATTCGATTTCAGCAAACTGACATTCCAATTTTCGATTTCGATAGAGTGTGTGTATTTTTTTTCATTTCTCCCACATTCTCAGTTTCGATTTTATCGAGATAAATGTCAAATTTTATTTTAGCAAAAATTTGGGGTCGCAATTAAGCTCTGTTTTAAAATATAAGTTCTATTCCTTTTGCATAAATCGAAAGATATATTGCTTACTTTTATCACAAAATGTACATAAAACATATAGAATTAAACAGGAAGCAACATTTTTCTCCGAAACTTACACTGCGAGAAGTTCATTCGAGTGGAAGTTTTGAATTCGAGAAAATTCACTCTTTTCTATCGAATTTCAAAATAAGCGTAAAGCGTGCATATATCCATAGGTGTTGGCTGATTGTCTTCGAGATATTATTGGAGACCTAAAATTTCATCGCACAACAAGTCTTAATCAATATCGGATTTAAAGTTGATCGTTAAATTCTTGCAGCTCAGAACAATGTCGCATGAGTTCTTCTTTACTTAGATTTTTTTTATGTTTAACAAGAAATTCCACGCGTCTCGCATCTGTTGAAATCTTTCCTTCATAGAATAAGTAGGGAGTCCAGAAAGCATTAAAAAAATCGACTTAGAAATTTATTTTGATCAGTTTTTGGCTCTGTTGAAGATTACATTTATGTATTCAGAAAATCTATTTCTTAATTTTGTTCAAATAATTGATCTAGTACTTTTTACTAAACAAATTGTAATAACATTTTGGCAGCATTGTATTAATTATTCTGTCATTGTCAATTTTGCTAAGTAGGTGCATACAAATGTCAATTAGAAGCCAACTTTTGGCGGAAATTTCTAACCTCAATAAATCGAAGAATTTATAACGAATCGGTGCGTTGTTTTAATTACTTCTTTTGAGTAGAAAAATTCTCAAGTGTAAGTGTCTCGAAATTATACAGGCTCATCAACAGCCTCTTCACCCTGTCTACGATTAATTAATACGTCTTAATCGCGCTACTGGTTTGAAAAATGCTCACTTAGGAAAAGAAATATTGGGACTTCCCCCAAATAAAACATCTCAAGCGCTCCGGAAGTGTTGCCGGTTTTTCAAAGCTCATTTACTCTACAAGGACTTCTCTGATCACAAAACTTTTTAAACCAGACTAAATGAGCTCTATGGTGGCTTAGTGCGTCTTTCTTTCGCCCTACATAATTTAGGGAGGAATACGACAAGCAACACAATAACAGGCCGTGGTAGATAAATGCTGAGTAGGACTCATACTCCACTCTTTCAAGATAAGTTCACAAAATTGAATACGCTGGACTTATTTTTTATATCGCTAGAGATAGGTATTCAAAATCACTGAAGTTAAGCTCGCGCGTGTACTCTTCAGCGCCCTCCAGGAGCCGGCCCCTAAAGCCGGCACTGATTCCAGTTGATCTATAGTGAAAAAAAAATTGCATTCGTTATCTATTGTCTCAATGTCTCCAAAACCTCAGCACTCTAGAATTTATTTTTTATTCCAAACATGTACCACAAATAATTTTTGTACATACAAGTACCCACGTATAAAAATTGTTTGGACCAAAAAGTTTTTAACTATCTATCTGTCGTCTCTGGTTTATTCTGTAGGTAGTAGGTACTTTTTTCTATTTTCGATTTGGATGGATGGACATCAGAAGAGAATTTTAAGGTAAAATTTATCAGAGATTGACCGAATTCTATTAAGCAAATAGACGGTCCGATCGAAATCCTACTCAATTCTTAATTGAACGAATGGTTGATTCAACAGACCCGAATGGCTCACACCTGAACTGCTGAACCAACCTCCATGGCCCTAATTTCGTTATCCCATTTCCAATGACATCACCGCAGACATTATTGTTAGTCCCAAACAGCAAAAGAAGAACTAAACTACAACTCTATACAAACTGACTTTTAACTTTTATTGAGGACAACTTTCTTCCAATGCCCTAGGTTCTCCGAAACTTTATCTCAGTTTTACTCGAAACTTAAGGCTCGTGAATAATTTACCTTTTCAGAACGTATAGTCGATAGTTTTGCTAATAAAAGTTTTACTGATGTATATTTGCTGATTGAGGGGATCAGAACTGAGGGATTTGTACCATTGAACCGGATGAGATAAGACTATGTTGAGTATTGTATTGTTGTGGATAGTTACTGCACAAAAGTGGGGAATAAATTGGAAAATTTTTGGCCCTCTATATAATTTTGTTCATCTGAATCGTAACTGGATGCAGGTACCTACCTACATATTATCAATTTCGATTAATTATTAATTGGTAAGCACATGAAGCGTCATTATTGCGTTCATGATTGATTTGACAGCTCCTGTTGGAGAACGTCAATTCTATTGGTTTATGCTTGCTTAATATATATACAAAGTTATAGTTCAAACAACCCCTAAATTGATTTTTGTACAGTCAGCATTCATGCTACGGATCATAATGACCTGATTATTATAATGACCACATGTATATGGGTAAATTTGGAAAACGAACCGAAATCGTTGGCATACATTGACGCTGCGTGATTGCATTTGAAACTACGTTGATTGCATGTGGCTGATCTAATCAATGCTTATACAGAGCAGCCACTTATAGCTTTGACATTATAAGGCTACGCCCAACTAAAGCACTTCAGCTCCATATGCGTGTATACAACCTACTCAGTGTATCTATATACAAAACTGATGATGGAACAAACAAGCAGAAATTTCTATAGAGCAAGAGCATATCTAACCACTCTGGAGTTATAGCCAATTGCAAAATCAATAAAGGATAATGTCACTCACACACACAGTGCTGTCGATAACCTTTACTACTTTGGAGCAAATGCATCCAATCCCGATAGATTGGATGTTAGAATAAGTGTAGCTGTAGAGTCAGACAGGAAGCACGACCTGCATAATCCTGCTGGCATTTTCGATTATATCACGAATTCTGTGGTCTTTATGCTGAGATGATGCAGAACGTTTGAATTCGCTTGTGAAATTCTCAGCACAGAGATGGGAGCAGAAGCCAGCGTACGGTAGGTGCTCTATATTATAGTAAGGTGGATTAATGGAATCTGAAGTTCATTATTAGTTGATCTATATACAGGGTGATGCCTGTGTGCAGTGCAGGGAGATTGTATTATGTTGTTTCACCAAGAATGTCGAAGTTGTTAGAGTATCAAAGAAATTCGAGGAAATTGGAAACGAATATCTTAAGGTCCTAGATAGACAATATTCCAGTCACTGGTAATTCATTGAGTCTTATAAAACTTATAGGATGCAGTGTGTTATTTAAAGGAATTATCATATTACATCCAAAGCCATTTGTATGAATGCATTGTTGTGTTAACAATTACCAATTGAAGCTTCTAATTTTAGGACCCTAAATTTTCAGTTACATATTTGACTGAAATTTGATTGAATTCAATTTTATTTAAAACTATATTTGACTAAAATTTCGGTACTCTTGGTCCATTACACGCTTATATATTGTGGCTTTAGTACATACTTATTTGACGAGCTCTGCAAACACATTTTAATTAAAACCTTTAAGATGAGATCCGCAAACTCAAAGTTGTTGGTGCCTTCAGCTGTCATTTTACCCCCGATAATGTCCATTGTCCTACATTTATCACTGTTAGTCCTAACATTACAATTAAAACCTGTAGCTGGGTCTCTTGTGCACAATTGTCAGTAAGGCGTTGTGGGCAGTCAATAGCTATGAACCCTATAAGCCGTTAAAAGCTGATGGTGTCTTCCCGGCGCAACTGTTAGATGCTTTTGATATTATCAAATACATTTTCGGATACAGGGCTGTCTGGTGTCTATTACTAAACACCAGTCATGCCATTATGTCACATTATTGTTGTTATCATCCTTTAAGCAGAGAATATCTCAAATATTCTCCCCAAAGGACTTCAGGTCAATCAGCCTGTCGTAGTTATTTTCTAAAAGTCCTAAAAGGAACATGAGGCGCTATTTATCTGTTGCCCAGTTAAAACTGCAAGTCTGTTGAGATACAAATTTTTAATTAGAGAGCTTACATTATTTATTGATTCAGTATACTGTATACAGATTGGGGTTATGTATGGAATAGCAATCATGTTGTAGAAAATTGAATTGTTTCTCTGGCTGTATATGGCATGCGGCATCATCTTGTTGAAACCACATGTTGATCACATCCATATCTTGTAATTTAGGCACTAAAAACTGGGTTATCATGTCACGATAACGAACACCATTAATTTTTACTGCCTGTTCCTGACCAGCCGCATTTTCGAATAAGAATGTTTCGATACTGCCTCCAGTCCATAATCCGCACCAAACAGTCTCGCGTTGTGGATGCATTTGTTTCCCGTGGATTTTCTGAACCCCAAATGAGACAATTTTGATGATTAACGAAGTCATCAAGACGAAAATGAGCTTCATCACTGAAGATGATTTTATCCGAAAAATCAGCATCAACTTGTTCTTGTTCCAAAATCCATTCAACGAACTGTCTTCGCATTGCATGGTCAATAGTCTTCAATTCTTGAGTCAATTAAACTTTGTAAGCATAATGTTTTAAGTCTTTCGTGAGAATTCGCTGTAGAGAGCTTCTCGAAATGCCCAATTCTTGACTACGGTGCCGAATTTATGTTCCTGGACTGTCAGCAATACTCTCGCGAACTGCTTCGATGTTTTCTGTTGAACGACATGTGACAGGACACCCAGAGTGCTTAAGATCACTAAATGGATCTAGTCTCCCTGAATTTTTCATTTTATTCTCTTCACTGTTGATGGTTTGAAATAACTATTACGGTCATATTTTCATCCATTCATTCATTCATTTCCTTCATTATTTTTAAAATATAGCTCAAAAATGAAAATGCCTTGTACGTTCGTATTAGCGCTCCATTTTTACTAGGCCCGAACTGTCAGCTGTCACATTGTTATCTTTTTTTCCATTGGCATCACTGTACTATTAATTGGCGCAAAATTCAAATTATGGGATACCCTTTATATACAATACCCTTGGAAGATTCGTCTTTCAATAGTTTTCCTTGAGCTCCAAGGTGGACTTGGGTTGAATTGATACGCCTCTCCAGTTAGCATGGTCTGTGGTTATCTATCTTTCGTTGTGAGTTCCAAGTTGGCTAACAACTCTCAAGGCCAAAGCGTTGTTGTACATACGCTCTTCATGTTCTACCTATTTATGTCGAATTATATACACTTTTCGACATATTTTTCCCAACGAGGAATTTCACGTAAAACCCTAAAACCATTTCCGCTTCTTGCAGTGTTGCCATTCTTTCAACAATGTAGTGATCTGTTAAATTGCAAAAATGACATTTTAACGCCATCTATCAGACATTTCTTTTGGTCGAGGAATTAATTCTATTAGCCTCCGGCATATAGGCAAAGTAATTAATAGGCGAGCGAGTCAAAGCCATCCAGATTGACAAAAGTAAATTGGTAAAAAGGAAATACATATAATAAAAAAAAGACCTGGATAACTCTAGAACTGATTGAGGAGGGATAGGAGCCGGAGGACTTGAGACTTAAAATTTATACTGAATTGTTAGTGCGTCTCATAAAGATATGTAAACCAGGAGCTACCATTCACACTGGTTATTGGAAAGGATACAACTGCCTGGGCAATTATGACTTCATCCACAAAAAAGTGAACCAAACCACTCTGACAGATATTGAAATATTGAGATATTATGCAGCCCCAACGTGTCCCAACTACGTGTTGTTAAAAGGCAATACTAAAATGAATTTCTAAATAAAGGGTTTTCCAATATAAGAGGCGTTATTTTGGTATTCAAAGAAAAATGTCATTTTTTGAGAGAAATGATCGGATGTTTATTTCATAATAAAGAGGAAGGTATGCCGTTAATAATGAAAAACAACATCAGCCAAATGGCCACCACGAGCACGCTTACAGGACCATATCCTTTTCATGAAATTTTCCATAACCAAATCGCAAAGTGGCTGCCCTATGTCCTCGATAGCCTCACGAATTTTATCTTTGAGGTCTTGAATCGACACGACGTTGTTGGTGATCGGCCGGCTTGAGTTCTTGTGTTAACTGAACTTTATAAGCCTTAAGACCCAAGTCTTTATGGGAAATACGGTGTAATGACGTTTGTGGAATGCCCAATTCCAAAGAACGACGAGGAATGGACAAACCTGGGTTTTCTTCAACACTTTCGGCTACAGCAGCAATATTCTCAGTTGTTCTTGAGCGACGTGCAGGGGTTTTATTCTTCACATCACTAACTTGTCCCAACAGCTCGAATTTTTTCACTAATTTCTGTATTGCGGTCCGACAAGGTGCTTTACGACGAACAAAAAATGCTTTAGTTTCGCGAACTGTGACTGCAAGATTTTCACCATTTTTGTAGTGAATTTTAATAATTTCAATGCGTTGTTGAAGCGTGTATCGTTCCATTTTTAGTAATGGCATAGTTTCTACTTGTCAAATGTCAAAGAATAAAAGCTTCAAAAGTGACAGCTACCGAAATAGCGGGCCATTCACAATAACACCTCTCATTGGAAAACCCTTTATTAATCCTCAGACTAAATCATCAGGTTAAAAGGTATTAAAATGCATTCCTAATATTGATTGTCTGATTTTGGTAGTCTATCACGGTAACTCAAAATCTCCTCTGATAGTCAATCGGCCTTACAAGCTTTGCCTTTCAATACAATGGACTCTAAACCAGTAAAATGCTGCTACGATGCCTTGTTAGTCCTATTCAAATACAACAAGGCCAAACTTGGATGGGTACCTGACCATCAAGATATTGCGGGTAACGAATCGGCGAACCAACTAGCTAGGGCTGGATCTGAATCCGCGTTCTATGGACTCGAACCTTATTGCTGTGTCATTTGGGCTACTGATTTAGGTCTAATTAACGATTGGAAACAACAACTTCGTCTAAACCACTGGAAAAATGTTTCGAGCTTAAGACAAGCAAGTCCCTACTCCTACAAGAAAATCCTCAACCTATATAAGGGAAGTATCAGAATGCTGGTGGGCTTTCTCACAGGCCTTTGTGGCTTGAGATTTCATCTTAATAAAATGAATTTGTGTCCGCAGACATAATAGAGGTTCTGCCTTGAGCACATTCTCTGTGATTGCCCTTAACTTCATTGGTTAAGGAAACGTGCCTTTAACAAGGAAATACGTCCACCAGCAGAGCTCAGGAATTCCGCCTGCCTTAATATTGTTTTACAAGCAGAGTTACTTGCATTTGGAAAATTGATCGAAAGCCTGTTTACTTTGAACGCTCATAGATGGATTGGTAAGGAGCATGCACCAACTCATCTGTAAAATTTGGTCGGATGAAAGCATGCCCGACGAATGGAACCTCAGCATCGTGTGCCCCATCCACAAGAAAGGAGGTAGTCTGAACTGCGCCAACTACAGAGGAATAAGTCTGCTGAATGTCGCGTATAAGATCTTGTCGTCTGTATTGTGTGAACGCCTAAAACTTTTCGCCAACAACCTAATCGGCCCATATCAGTGTGGTTTTAGACCAGGAAAGTCAACAATCGACCAAATTTTCACACTCCGACAGATCTAGGAAAAAACCCAGGAATTTCGGATCGATACACACCATCTATTTATCAACTTTAAAGTCGCCTATGATAGCGTATATAGGGAAGAATTATACAAAGCCATGGCAAGTTTTGGCATCCCCACCAAACTCGTCCGTCTGTGCAGGATGACGATGGAGAAATCTCGCTGCTCCGTCAAAGTCGGCAAGAACACCACCGAGCCGTTTGATCTCAAAAAAGGTTTGAGACAAGGCGACGCGCTATCATGTAGTCTCTTTAACATCGTTCTTGAAGCAATTATACGAAACTCACAAGCCAACACCAGAGGTACAAGTCCGTTCAACTGGGAGAACGCGGCGAACTGTCAGTGGCGCATTTGCAAGCATCGAAACGGAGGCGGCGTCTGGCTGTAAATGAGGACAAAACGAAGTATATGCTGTCAACGAGAAAGGACTCTCCACATCGGCGACTCGGGCAAAACGTCACGATGGATAGATACAACTTCGAAATAGTTAAAGACTTTGTCTACCTGCGTTCCACTATCACTTCGCAAAACGACATCGGCGCAGAGATCAAGCGAAGAATCGCTCTTGCCAATCGCTGTTTCTTCGTACTTAGAAGGCACCTAAGAAGTAAAGCTCTGTCTCATAGAACCAAAGAGATATTACATAAGACCTTAATCATCCCGGTGCTGCTGTATGGTGCAGAAGCTTGGACCCTGTCAGAAGCTAATGAAAACCTTCTGGGATGCTTTGAGACAAAGATTCCTCGAGTGATATTCGGTTCAGTTTGTGACGATGGCGTGTGGAGAAGAAGATTCAATGACGAACTATACGGGCTATACAGCGACGATGATCTGATCAAAAAGCTAAAAATACCACGGCTGAGATGGCTGGGACACGTGGAGCGTATGGACAACAAAGCACCAGCCCGACGAGTCTTCGAATCCACCCCTGAGGGACAACGCAGCAGAGGAAGACCCCACCTTAGGTGGCGCGCTCAATTGGGAAACGACCTTAACCAACTTGATGTGCGTAACTGCAGGCAGGACCGAGCTGGCTGGAGGGGCTTGTTGGTTGAGGCCGTGGTCCACCCCGAACTGTAAGCTCCACCAAAAGTGAGTCGCTTAGGAGCATCTACCGACCAAATTTCTGTTAGGAAATCTTGGCGAGATCATGATTGGGGTATTTTTTGAGAGAACTGCAACTTTTTGTTGACAAGCACTTCGGTTGAAATTCTAGCTATTTCGAACTATATCCTTTCAGTGATTTGTTTAAACATACAAACATAAGTCATTCTAACTGCAAATGTCCTAATGCAGTATCCTGTCGTGTAATCCCTCCTAAATAATTGAGACGTGCTTCGCCCTTATCGGTTGGCCACAATTCTATGCTGCCCAATTTCCACAGTAATACATTATACACATTAAGAGACCATTTTGTTTCGCACACAACTAAGATGTAATCTGTCACTGGTCGTCAAAGAGCGGGGGACCAGCAAAATATATGCCATCAATCATGACAAAGAATCTACTTAATCTCATCTAATGGCATTTGTTGTCTATAAATTGCCAAAAGACCTTCTTAATTGATCAATATATAACAAGAGACAGTATTTATGCCATCAGGTCCGTAAATCATATAAGAAGCCGTTTGACTATTGAATATCCTTTCTCCATTCAAATTAGACAAAACTTGGAAGCGAATGTCACCCACTGCGACTAACTTTATTTGTTCTACCCTAATGAATACAATATGTCCTTTAGTTTTCCGTATAAGTTTATACAAATTAAACTTGGCCTAACTTAATTTCGCCCAATCGATCACAATGGAATGGCGATGTCGGTCGGGCCAGTATCCAGACAATCAATTCTAAGGGCCATGCGAAATTGGCTGTATCAAATTACACCACTTTATGGTGTATAAAAGTCGTCAACCGAGAGTGAATGGAAAAACCATAGGAGAAAATTGAATTATGCCATCGGGATGGCTTAAGAATGAAGAATTTCATTACACGAAGTCCTCCCAAAACAATAGAGAAACGCCCTGTAATATCGCTTGGGTGAGTCTTCTGTGTGCCGGCACACAGCTCACCGTTTCAATATATTCCATCTAGTCATTTCCTGAACTTAACTTTGCCTAAAGAAAGGACGAATAAATTACAGGAGTAATCTTATTTCCTGCCGAGGGCCAATTCAGAATCCTCCTGGTCACAGAATCCTCCAGGAAATGAATGAAACCATCTCGTTACTGATGCTTTTATTCAAAAATACAATAACTAATAATTTTCCTGCAAGTCCTGGCTACGATGGAAGACAGAGCAGAGAAATTATGTTTTCGAAACTTGTTAAGGACAAGAAACCGCATCAGTAGCAGACCAAGTGGACTTGACCATAATTAAATAATACTCTCTCCCAGAGGTAATGCAGAAATAAATTCATCCTTCTGACAAAAATTTAATTACCGTCTACGTGGAGAAGAAACGTTAAATTTCTCGACCAAGGAATCCCAGCGAGACAAGTGCGAATTATGGCCGGCCAAATGTCCGACGATGTATAGATACAATCTATCATGGAACGAGGCGAGAAATTACTACAAGTTACATCGACCAATCACACCGAGCTGTTCATTTTTCATCAGTAAAGTGTTTTCGTTTAAAATGTTATATATCCTTGGATTGTAAATAAGTAACTAATATGAGAGCCAGACGAGAAGACACTCCTGGGAGTCGTCCAACTCAGACCTAGTGAAGAGAGTCTGAAGATGGTGCTTATAAATCATTTGACAGGGTTACATTATTATCTTTTCTGTTTTGAGGAGGACACCTCCACTCGCCAGTCATCTGACAAATGAGTAGGTATTATGTATGAATTCAATCGTCAAGGAATCGATAAATATTCTCGCAAACACTTTGCTAAATTGACAGCAGATATCTATTTATTTTGTCACAAAGAAAAGGCCAATGGACATACTTATTTGTCCCCAATAATGGGGGATCATTGACAGCATAAGTAAAATCTAGGCAAGTGATATCGATGTCCAAGTATGTGAGTGCGACAAGTGTCGGGGAAGGTGCAAATAAATAAATAGTTGGCGCACCAGTACATGCTATCAACATCTCTCCACATGCCTAAGACAAAACGTTACTATTGACAGCAACAATTTCGAGGTAGTTATGGAGTTCCACGAATGACACCCTAGGGGAGATCCGGCGAAGAATGACTCTAGGAAACCGTTGCTACTTCGGTTTGACAAAACAACTGGGTTCAAAACTCCTAACTCGAAGGACGAAATGTGTGGTCTACAAAACTCTTATCCTGCCAGTTCTGCTTTATGGCGCCGAGTGCTAGACGATAAGCAAGAAGAGAGATCTGGGGGCTCATTCGGATCGCTTTTCATGGCGGATTGGTATTTTTATATTTCCAAAAGCGATTCGATCCATTTAAAAGCGATAGCTATTGTAAGGCAATAAATCCGCCAGCAATCCGCCACCTGAATAGATATCGCTTTTGACAGCTTTTGGTAATACAAAAATACCAATCCACCATGAAAAGCGATCCGCCGCGCATTTGGGAATAAGCCCCCTGAGACTGGGCTCCTTCGAAAGAAAAATACCAATTTATCAAAAAAAATTTAGAAATTAAATATAAAATTGGCTGGTAAAGAATTTATTTATTTTTCCGTATGTAAAAGTAGAGCGACAGGGACAGCAAACGACGCCGAATTTCTTGCCGCTCTTTTGACATTTCTCTTCAGTAAGGTAAAGGTTTGCCATTTCATGATGGAAAGATATACGAGCCAACAACGAGTCGAAATTATTAAAATTTACTACCGAAATTTGGAGTCAGTGCCCAGTGGCCTCAACGTTAAGAGCGCTACGTCCAATTTATGGTCGTCATAATCGTCTGGCTGAATGGCTTCGTCAATAAACAAAATATGCGGTATTGGTCAGGCGGCAATCCACACGTACTCCATGAGTCATCATTGCATCCCGAAAAAATTACGGTTTGGTGTGGTTTATGGGCCGGCGCGGCGGCGTCATTGGGCCGTACTTCTTCCGTGATGATCAAGACCGGCACGTTACTGTGAATGGGAATCGCTACCGTTCAATGATAACCGAATATTTTTGGATGATACGGACTTGGAGGACATGTGGTTCCAACAGGACGGCGCCACAAGCCACACAGCGAATGTCACAATCAATTTATTGGAAACCAAGTTTGGAAAACGTGTTATCTCACGAAATGGTCCATTCGCTTGGCCGCCTCGGTCGTGCGATTTGACGCAGTTAGACTATTTCCTGTGGGGCTACGTCAAGTCTATGGTCTATTCTATGCCAACAAGCCAGCGACGATTGATGAACTTCGTACGAATATCAAACGTGAAATTGCAGCAGTATCGGCCGATTTATGCTTGAAAACCGTCGAAAATTGGGTTCAGTATCTGGACTTCTGCAAGCGTGCCCGTGGTGTCCATGCAAAAGAAATCGAGTTCCATACATAATGGCATCGAACGTACTTTCACAGGAATAAAGAATTTCATTGATATCCAAAACCGTTTTTGTTTTATTTAAAAAAAACTTTTGTAGCGCTCTTATTGAAAAACCCTGTACCTACTTTTTCGGATCAAATTCTCAGTCAATTCAACTAAACCCACCAACCCAACAAATTATTCCGACGAAATGCTTGTTAAAAATATTTCAGTTCAGTTCTGTTAACGTGTTTTTATACGTATGCATTTTACTGAACAGCGCCTTAAGTACGGCTTGACGGTCACTATAATGCTACTATTCCCGTTGTGGATATTGGCAACTATGTACTGTTTCTGGTGGAGTGAGAGTCGTAAGGGCTGTTTTTGCCTCAATATCTTCTATGGGAGCATGAGTTCTATGTTAATGCTTTCAAAATTACTACTTACTTATCGGGCTCCCGAAGAGCCTCTGCCTGAGACACTGCAGCCTTCCATCCTCTACGATCCCGGGCACGCTGCTTCCCGTTTGTTGAGACCAAGCGCTCTGGCATCCGCGATGGCTTGGTCTTTGAAACGGAGGTTCGGTCTTCCTTGCCTTCTTGAACCTGGGGGCTGGGATTCGAAAATCTTCTTAGCTGGAGCATTATTGTCCATTCGCTCGATGTGGCCGAGCCAATGTAGTCCACGTATTTTGGCCTTTTGGAGTACATCCACATTTTGGTACAGCTCATAGAGTTTGCGTTTGTATCTTCTCCTCCATTCGCCCTCCTCGCACATAGGACCAAAAATCCGCCGAAGTATTTTTCTTTCGAAGGAGCCCAGCCCAGTATCAGCTCCCCCTTCTATGCTTATCGTCCAGCACTCGGCGCCATAAAGCAGAACTGGCAGGATAAGGGTTTTGTAGAGCACACATTTGGTCCTTCGAGTCAGGAGTTTTGAACTCAGTTGTTTTGTCAAATTGAAGTAGCAACGGTTTCCTAGGGTAATTCTCCGCCGGATCTCCACTAGGGTGTCGTTCGTGGAGTTCATGTTTACTCAGAGGTAGGTGAACTCCTTAACTACCTCGAAGTTGTTGCTATCAATAGTGACGATTTGTCCCAGGCGGTGCAAAGATGCTTGTTTGTTTGTTGATAGCATGTACTTAGTCTTGTCCTCATTTACTTCAAGCCCAACGGATTTCGCCTGTTCTTCAATCGCCGTGAACGCTTCTATCACGGCACGCTGGGAGCGACCGATGATGTCAATATCGTCCGCATAGCCAAGCAGCTGGACGGACCTGTTGAAGATAGTCCATGTTGACATCTGCCCTGCGCAGCATCTGCTTCAGTACAAGATTGAAGAAGTCGCATGATAGCGCGTCTCCTTGCCGAAACCCGGTGCAGGTTTGAAATAGATCGGAGGAGCTGCTACCAAATTGCGACACAGCTGAATCAGTTTTGCCGGGATTCCGAATTCGGCCATCGCCATATAGAGCTCCTGACGATGTATGCTATCATACGCGGCTTTGAAGTCGATAAATAGGTGGTGAGTTTCGACTTCAAATTCGATGGTCTTTTCCAGGATTTGCCTCAGTGTGAAAATGTAGTCTATTGTCAATCTGCCGGGCCGGAAGCCACACTGGTACGTACCGATTTGTGTGTTGCAGAACGGTTTTAGACGTTCACACAGTACGTTGGATAAGATCTTGGATCTAGATCTAGGATTGCCTTTTTTGTAGATGGGGCATATGGAGCTGATAGTCCAGTCATCGGGCATGTTTTCTTCCAACCATACTTGGTTGATGATTCGGTGCATGCTCCCTACCAAAACATCACCACCGTATTTAAAGAGCTCCGTTTCCGTTGGTAAACCATCAGAGCCTGCGGCCTTGTTGTTCTTAAGCTTTTTTATAGCTAAGCCAACTTCTTCTATACTAGGTGGTGGAACTAGTTCTTCATTGACTGGACGTGGGTTCTCTTTTTGCCCTATCACTCTCTTTACATGATGCCCATTAAGCAGCTGTTGGAAATGCTGCCTAAACTCATCTACTATTTCCTACGCTTCGGTGACTAGGTTGCCTTCGCTGTCTCGAAGAGTCTGGATGTTATAGCGGTCGCACGATTCTTCGATCTCCTTGAGCTGAGAAGCTGCATAAGTCCTCTTCTTTCTACGCAGGATGCTTTCAAATTTAGTCGCTTCGACGCGTATAATAAAAATAATAAAAAAAAAAACTGTTCAGCTAACGACGAATGGGACGTTTGATTCCCAGAAAACAATGCACCTCCACTAAATAACAGCAGGCATGAAGAGGGTCTAAAATATCGTTGTGCAGAATAAAAGCCAATCCCCGAAGATTTCAAGTTCATAGTGACGTGGATTGTTTGCAGAACCCCAGAACGTCCTCTGTTTGAAAAGGTATCATATATTTCTACCAATAATGCAAATCACTTCTGCGTCAACAACAAGCTCTTATTTCACATTTTACGAACCACAATTTGATTCTTAAAATGTCAGGCGACGTCATCAGTCATATTAATCCTGTGTCCCATTGAGAGGCGATAAAAAAAAAAATATCCCAAATTACCATACAAATACCCATGCATCCCTAAAGCCATCGTAATAAGAAAACATTTTCGCATTTATGGCATTGTTTGTGTCGTATTCCATAAAAAAAGTATCGCCTTGATGGAGTGCTTTGCCCTTTTAAAAAAATTTGAAATTTGATGCCCTAATCAAAAATTCGGCGAAGAAATACTTTTCGCTTCACATACGTATCCATCCCCGAAAAAGTAATCAAAAAGCTCATTTCGAGTGCATTTGTTCACTAAAAATCGTTCCGTTTGAGTTCTTTTCGTCAGTCAGCACCTCCAGTTTCTGTTTGGGATCCCCGAAGGTTCAATTACACAAATGAGTCTTACTGTTTAAGTTAAAGTCTTTCAATCAAGTAATATGAGTATACACACCCTTAAACTTTATCGTAGCCAATTTCATTCGCACAACTTTGTCTCTCCTCACGTCGTATTCTGAATAATAGATTTCTTTACACATTCGAACTTTAAACAAGGTACCACTGACGTACAGCGAAATTCTCACAACACCACCCTCACCCTCAATCCCCGCCCAACATATATGTATGTAGCTGCGACACTGTGACATTTTAATTTCGCCCCACTCAGTGAATCGCGACAAATTTTTCAATTCACTTTCCACTGGGAACACACCTACCTGATGTCATGTCGTCAATTGGACAGATGAACACGAACTACAAAAATAAAAATAATTTAATTCAACTAAAACTTCAAAGTTGCCATCCTGTTCCCGTCTGTCTCTTTGTATATACACGATGAAGCTGGCTGACATTTTATTAATTGCATTTTCGGAATTCCAATCCAATCCAGCCAATCCCCTCGCACCAGAGAGAACGGACTACACTACACTCTACACTACGTGGTGCGTGAAAGCCAGGTGCGGTTTACAATTATAATTGAAATGACCAATTTGACCGAGTTTTTCGTTGTCCTGGACGATTTTTTTTTTTGTTTTAGCTTATCATTATCCTGTCGGGGCTTTTTCCCCGTTGCATTTACATTACATAATATTGAAATACGTTTTAAAAGGACGATACTTTATGCAAACGTGTACACAGCAATTAAACAAATATTTCGCTTAACAAATGAACGGAACCGAATAAAACATTAATATTTATAAAAACAGAACAGCCCTGCAAATATAATAATATAAATTGCAAATAAACAGATGTTGCGAGTGGGGGGTGGGTGGTTCTTAATTGAATTGCATTTCGTGCAAATGGGGCAATTTATAATTCATTTGTTTAAATTAATAAAAAATGTACACAAAGACTGAATGGGCGCCAAATCGTTGAAGCTTGGGATTAAGTAAGACGGTTTTGATTCTGACAAACGATACGAAAACGAATAGATACATATAGCTATGCAATTAATAAAAGCCATCCTTGAATGAAGTAGGTAGACTTTTCAACTCTCCAATTGCAATATTTTTCCTCGGCACTCTGTCCTCTGTCAATTTACAAATTACTTGGAGCATATGAAGATGAAGTTTAGACTAAG
The DNA here is from genome assembly GCA_949372485.1 of Cheilosia soror. Taxonomy (NCBI): domain Eukaryota; kingdom Metazoa; phylum Arthropoda; class Insecta; order Diptera; family Syrphidae; genus Cheilosia; species Cheilosia soror. The sequence continues at coordinate 70,617,902 of OX443563.1, read as the reverse complement.
GCTAGCCTTAGTGCTGGGCTACTGTGTGAGAGATCTGAGGTTCGATCCCCGGAAAAACACAAATTACATCTTAAAGTTTTTTCTACTGCGCCACCTCTCGCGAACGTCTGACAAACATCCGAGAGTATGACTGTCATTAACAAGCTTCTCAATTCAGCCGTTCGGACTCGGCCTTAAAATTGTAGGTCCCTTTTATTCGTCCTAAAAATAGAAACTCACACAAAACGAATGGTTGCGAGAAGCTAGGCCTTGGGTGTCACCCGCCTGTTGCGCCACCTATTTATTTATTTATTTTAGCCGCACATTGGATACGATTTCGTACGAATTTCTCTCATGCGAACATGCATAAGAATACAATTCCAGCTTGTTGGGATTTTTAAACACGTTCGTGCGTTGAAACATTAAAATTGGATGTTTAGACGCAAAAGGGGGTATGGGACACGGGGCACTGTCTATTTTACAGAGCAAATCGTATTCAGTGTGCGCGCTTTCTTCGTACGACCATATTCGTACGTTTACGTACGATGTAAATTCGTATCGAATGTGCGGCTAGCCTAAAAGATCATATAAAGGGTATCCCATAATTCGCGCAAAATTTGAATTTTGCGCCATTTAATAGTACAGTGATGCCAACGCGAAAAAAGATAACAATGTGACAGCTGACAATTTGGGGTTAGTTAAAATGTAGCGCTATACGAAAGAATAACGCATTTTCGTTGTTCAGCAATATTTTAAAAATAAAGAAGGAAATGAATGAATGAATGGATGAAAATATGACCGTAATAGTGATTTCAAACCATCAACCTTGAGGAGAATAAAATAAAAAATTCAGGGAGACTAGATCCATTAGTGATCTTAAACACTATGGGTGTCCTGTCATAAATCGTTCAACAGAAAACATCGAAGCAGTTCGCGAGAGTATTGCTGACAGTCCAGGAACATCAATTCGGCACCGTAGTCAAAAATTGGGCATTTCGAGAAGCTCTCTACAGCGAATTCTCACGAAAGACTTGAAACTTTATGCTTACAAAGTTCAATTGACTCAAGAACTGAAGACTACTGACCATGAAGCGCGAAGAGATTTGGTTGAATGGATTTCGGAACAACAACAAGTGGATGCTGATTTTTGAAACAAATTCATCTTCAGTGATGAAGCTCATTTTCATCTTGATGACTTCGTTAATCGTCAAAATTGTCGCATTTGGGGTTTAGAAAACCCACGAGTAATTGTTGAGAAACAAATGCATCCACAACGCGAGACTGTTTGGTGCGGATTTTGGGCTGGAGGCATTATCGGACCATTCTTATTCGAAAATGTGGCTGGTCAGCCACAGTAACAATTAATTGTGTTCGTTATCGTGACGGGATAACCCAGTTTTTAGTGCCTAAATTACAAAGGTATGGATGTGATCAACATGTGGTTTTAACAAGACGATGCCACATGCCATACAGCCAGAGAAACAATTCAATTACTGCATAAGTCATTTCCAATCGGCCATTTTTGCGATCAGAATTGGCCATCCAGATCTTGCGATTTAACGCCATTGGACTTTTTTCTTAGGGGTTTTTTGAAGTCAAAGGTCTATGTAAACATGCCCACTACCACAAAAGCCTTGAAAGAGGAAACTGGGAAGTGTATAAATGAAATTCTGCCACATTTATTCGAAATGGTCATAAAAAAATTCCAATAAAAGAGTGCGTAGTTGCCAGCGAAGCCGTGGCGGCCATTTAACCTATGTGCTATTCCATATATAACCCTAATCTGTAGGACTCTTTGAATCAATAAGAAATGTAAATTTTCTAATTAAAAATCTATATTTTCTATCAAAATTACATTTTGCGTGAATTATGAGATACCCTTTAGAAGAGAAAGTATTTTGGGTTCCTATAACAAATCATCATTCATTCATTCATTCAGTCATTTTCAATATCCCGCTTATCCATTAAGTGGGTCGCGGGTGTAGGTTGCTCAAGTGGACCGTCCATAGCTCTCGATCCTTCGCCATCGACTCCAAAACATCAAGGGCAATCCCCATTTGAATTTGATCTAACCATCTCATCCTGGGTCTACCTAGGGGACGCCTGCCCGATGGTACGGATTCCATAGCACGTCATGGGATCCTGGTCGGGGACATACGTTTAATATGACCAAACCACCGAAGCATGGTTCGCTCCGTCCGGAGAAGTATCTGCTCGACATTGAGTTCCTCACGTATTCTAGTATTTCTAATGCGATCTCTACGGGTCACACCAGCAATACAACGGAGAAATCTCATTTCGGCAGCTAGTATTCGCGATCTTATTCTTTCGGTCATTACCCAAACCTCATGACCATAGGTGAGAGTTGGAACAAACACCGAATTAAAGACTGACAACTTAGCTTTGACAACAAGTTCAGTCCTCCTGATAACAGAATGACCAAGCTGTCTCAAAATTGATCCAGCCTGACCAATCCTACAGGAAAACTCGGCATTGCTCCTTCCATCACTCGTGAATAAGACCCCGAGGTACTTAAACTTCTCCACCAGAGTGCATTGAACAGGCGTTCTAGAGACGACTATCACTTAGATTTGTTCACATTTACTATATATAACAAACAATGTGAAAAATCATCATATCATGTTATATTAAATTTAGGTCAGGTGACACTTATTCTAAGATTAAGATAGAAATGAAGCAATTTTATTTTTTTCCTATTCTACATTTTGTCCATTTCTGACATCACCCCGTGGAAGTGGTCACATCTTTCGTTTAAATTTTTTATTTTAATACTTGTCATTCACACTTATAAGGTTCACGGGTTGAAGATGCTCAAGTAGACTCTTAATGACTTTCGGTCTTCCGTTACCGACTGTAAATCATCAGGAGCAAATACCATACATGGGTATACCTGCCTACTTAATGGATGCCTGCTTTGATGGCACGTATTCCTTACCGTAGCACATCTTGGGATCCGCCAAGTTGAGGACATGCATTTAACCTACCCAAACGTGACTAAAATCGAAATGGACATTTCGCTTCTACAAAGAAATAGCGCAAAGGTTACCGACAAAAGAAAAGCACAACCTGCAACCTTTTCCACTAAAGTAAATAAAGTGCATGACTGAATTGCATGAAACTTGTTCGTTCATTGTAATTTTTTTTTGTCTTTATTATATAGGGTAGCTAAGTACCGAATAAATCCGAAGCAATGTCATTTAATAAATTTATTCCTTTCGTCGAATTCGAGATGTGAATTAATTCTAACATGATACTATGATGGTAAAAGTAGGTCTGGCAATTCTGTCCGTTTCATACGTGGAGTATAGTTCGGGACAAAAAGCTGGATTTTTTTATCAAAGTCTCGTTCGATCCAGTTTTGCACTTTATTAAAAGTACATAACGCTGGTAACGCTACTATAGCATTTAAAAGTTGACAGAAGTGAAAAAAGTTCATCTTAACGTTGGCAGTACTTGAACAGCAACATTGAATTTCAATTTTAACTCCGTTTTCGATTGGTCGTCTAGAACCGTTCGGAAGCAATCGCTTCTGACAGTTCTTCTCCTGAAAAGAAGAGAAATTTGCTTCTTGATTTGAATTCAGAGTTCTTCCGGACGGTTCTGGATGACCAACCGAAAACGAGATAGGTTAATGTCGATATTATTGTGATGATGTGTCAGAAGCCATTCAAAAAATAGTTGGCCCAAAAAGTGCACTATAAAACTTGCTGTTTCTCGCATAATTAAAAAAACACAGCTGCCAAGAACGTATCATTTAACTCGAATGCAATCTCTTCTTCTTCTTAAAGTTTTCTACAGTTCGAGGTGAACCGATACCTCAAATAAAAAGCCTCTCCAGTTAGCCCGGCCCTTAGCCTCCAGTTGTGTACTCAAAGTTGGTTGATACGCCATCTGCTTGCGCGTGCAACTTAAAGCGAGGTCTTCCTCTACTGCGTTGTCCTTCCGGCATTTATTTCCACCCCCTCTATATGTCCTAGGCGTCTTAGACGGCTGACTCGCAGTCATCACAAGCGGTGCCGAAAATTTTACGAAGAATCTTTCTGTCGAAGTGACCGAGGATATCTTCATCTGTTTTCGATAGAGTCCAAGCTTCAGCACCATAAAGCAGGACTGGAATAATCAAGGTCTAATAAAGAATCTCCTTAGTTGTTCGGTTCGGCTATAGTACTCAATTGCCTTCTCAGCCCCAAGAATTATTCTTCGTTTAATTTCTTCGAAGACGTTTTTGTCAGAATTTATAGCAGAACCGAGGCAGACAAAGTCCCTTACTACCTCAAAGTTATAGCTGCGGATTCTTCAATTTTGCGTATCTCTATACTTTTTGACAACATATATTTACATACTCGTTGACCTCTAAACCCATTTTAGCCACTTCCGTTCGTTTCTATACTATAGGTAGATCGACAGCTCGCTGAGTTCTACCAACAACATATCGGCGTATGGAAAGATCGTACCTTGTGTGTTGGCCTATGAGTTTCGGACAATTTTTTCAAGTATGATGTATAAAAAGTCGAACGACAGCGCGGTATCTTGTCTAAATCCTCTTTTGACATCAAAGGTTTCGGAAAGGTCGTTACCACCTCGATGCGGCAGCGAGCCTTCTCTATCGTCATCCTACACAAGCGAATGAGTTTTGCAGGGATGCTGAAGCTATATATGGCTCTGTATAGCTTGTCTCTATAGATGCTGTCATACGCAGCTTTGAAATCAATAAAATGATTGTGGGTATTAATTTGGACTTCTTGGGTTTTTTTCCAGAATCTGTCTAAGTGTGAAAATTTGAACGACGGTGAACTTTCCTGGCCTAAAACCGCACTGATAGAAGCCAATCAGGTTATTTACGAAGTCTTCAAGTTGTTTGCAGAATATGGCAGATAGGATCTTGCATGCGATGTTAAGGAGACTCATGCCTCTATAGTTGGCGCAGTTGAAGGGGCTGGGGCTTGTGGACAGACATACATTCATCTGAACAAATTTTGGAAATGAGCTAGTGCATGCTCTCTACCAACGCTACTCTAAAAAACTCGGCAGTTTTGCAATTATGTAATTTCCCCATAGATGGCGTTTGCCCACGGATAAAGTTGAATGCGATAGATATCGCACTTTGGTCGCTTCTCTATTTTGCTTAACTTAATTGCGAAACTGCTGAAATAAATTTAATTTTTTCTTTTATTTTCATTCCATTAGGAGTTATAGCCTGTCGAAGTGGTATAAGTATAACCATTTAACCAATTTAAATGATATAACTTCTGAACTATTGCAGCTACTATGAAGCCACAAGAAATGTATGACTTCTTAAGCTTTACCTCCCATACAAAATTCTCTCCAAAATTTAGCTGAGCTAAATTTAACCAAATGCATTTAGCCGAGCGGTACGCTGCTTCAACTAAAAAATCAAACCTTTATTTTAGACTGTACTGGGTGTATCTGCCGCAATTTAGCGCGCCCATTAATGGTTCGGCACATTTTTTCAAGCTAAATTTTGACAGGTCTGTTGGTTTTTTTCCTGCTGTTATTTTGCGTTGCCGAAAAATAAATAAGGATGAATTTTTTCAATGAATACCTCGATGAGAAATCCTTTGAAAGTAAACATTTTGAGATCAAGGAATAGCAGACAAGGAAAAAAGAAAGTGCAACGGAAATATAACACTTTTTCGCGTCGATGAATTTTTGAAGAAACTTATTTTCAACGAACAGCTGTTTTCTGTGACACTTCTATCCAGAGCGCACTCTATGTCAGAATTTAGCTAAGATTTTAGCTAATGTTTGGAGAGAAAAATTGGAGAGCCGCTAAAATTGAGTTTCGCTCGAGCAGCGTACTTAGTTTAAAAGTCAAAATTATGAAAATTGTGTTGTTCTAATTTTATTGTTTAAAAATTTGTCAAAGACAACGTTTTGGGAAAAATGCATTTAAAAAAAAAATTAGAACAAATTTTCATAATTTTGACTTACTTCATATTTGTAAGCGCTATTGTACTGTGTCTTCAAATTATATACAAACCCATTTTTGGAGCTCTAAAAGTCCTGAAGTTGTCGTACTTCCATGGGTTATAACTTGAAATGGAGTCAAAATTCTAGACTCCGCCATTATATTTTTTTTGTGAGATTAGCTTCCAGAATCTTCATTCTGATGAAACCTCTTAATTTGGAAATCCAGTGTATCTTACTTCTAGCACTTAAAAAACTCTCTCGTCTCCACCAGATGAATATGGATAATGGTTAGTTACTAAGATGATGGTATAATCCACGGAGTCAAAAATGCTGCTGCTTCAGTCGATATCCATTTCCTTCGGCAAAACATTATTCCTTAAAGTCCGCAGTATTTTATGGTCAACCATAAAAAAAACTTTTACAAAACCACGTTTTATGATTCATTGTTAAAACAGTTTTCAAGTTTCCCCTGTAGAACTCAAACTCAACTCAAACGTACGCATTCACCTAACATAAAATATATGTGTTCAGTAAATAGTTCAAAATTAATGATGCGCCAAGAGCCAACCACCCAACTACCTAGTCACGTTTATCTTTGATGAAATTCTGGTCATTACCTACTACAACACCATCATCAGAGTGCCTCGCCCTCCAACTAAAGAATCAACAGGCTACACAAATATTATCCTAATTAACTAACTGAAACAATCACAGTCAATAAAGTAGCATTCAATTTGGAAGTAGCGGGGCATATCCTTTCGATTGTTTGCTCCCCAACAAATCATGAGCCAGACTCACTGTTGCTTATCATGCAACCACTCGAATACGCATTGAAATGGATGTTGTTTCCAGAAGCAAAGCTGCAATAAATTCCCATGCGTTGGTTGTGAATAATTTTATGACAATTAGGTTATGCCCGTCCAACATATATCGTTCCAACAAGAAGTAGATAACCTTTTCAGAAACATTTTCCAAAAGTTATTCGTGCGAAAGTTTTCCATTTACCCAAATGCCAGAGGTTTACAGTTTACACATAGCAGCACCAGCTGCTCGGCCTCCAAATGACGAGACGACACGGTATGCTGTGGCAAAAGTACGGAAGGGGTGCTCCATCTTCCATGGCTTTTGACATTTCGAGCGCTCATCCTCTCCGGCTACCGCACTTTAAATACCATATACACGCTGTAGTCGTCTAAACATCCTACACAACGAAGTAGTGGAAGTCCTCTCTGACTCAGGATCAAACGTAGAGATGGCGGAAAAAAGGAAAAGGACAAAAACCAGCAACCCATCACTTCGGTGGAGGTATTCCGACCGACAATGAATGAAAATTCATTACCAGGATGAGTGGTTGGGTTTTTTTTTTTATTTTTTTTGTCCTTTCGTGTTTATACTGAAAGCAATGATTTTTATGACACTTGTCTATGCAAAAACCATTTCACGAGCGAACAAAAAAAAAAAAAAAACGAAAGGATGACATCCTCAAGCGAAAATAATGAAACAGCAACCATTACACATCAGCACAGTGACACAAGAGAAATATGACACAAAATAAAAGGATAAAGTACATACCGTAACTGTGTTTGCCTGTTGATTTTCAGGAAAAAGGTTTGGGACAAAGATTGCGTCCTGTAATAAAATTTCAAATACCATACACAACGACACATTAAGGGGGTCAATTTCTCTTCCTTTCTCGGAGAGCGGGGGTCGCTTGCGTTTGAACGGGCATCATTGATGAATGGGGAATATTCCCTGGCATTGTTTTGGATAAATGGATTTTCGGGATGACGTAGGAACATGTGTTGTTTGCAAGAATCACTCCGTGAATAATATATGCAGATATCATATAAAGGAAATCCTTTTACCCGGCCTCTCTGACTACCAGTTGTCGGGGGCGGAACAATGGGGCCGATGAATTGCCGCGGGACGATTTGTTACAGCCCATATTATGCATGTGTTGCATTGGGTGAATAGTACATACTTTCAGGGTTAGATGCTATTGAGCTATAAATCTGATGAATAACAACAGTTATTTACATTCGCGAAATGTTTTGGTAGTTGCATTTTTGTGGGCATTTGATATATTGGTTTGTCTGATTTTGAATTATGTAAAAGAAGTGTAGTTGGAAAGTTGAGTTCAGCTGATTTCGATGACATTTAGCCCACAGCGCATTAAGAAACACGTTTTTTGATGATGCACTTAAAGCGCTACTGTAAACAACTCAAAAAGATGTAGTTTCAAACCACATGTCACTATTCGAATAACGCACAAATTCGCATCTCTTTAACCTGTTCCGCGTTGTATATAATCATTTGCTGCTGGCCGGTGAACAGTCTTTGAATAAGATACTCGTTCATCTGGAATTCCAAGATCTCCTTGTATATTCCCTCGATTTGCTCGTACCATTATAGTGGGCGGGTTTTCGTCATTTGGATAAGATGCACATTTTCGTACAGCTCCGAGTTCACTTCGTCGTTATAGATATATTCTCCTTCATACGACTTATTCGAAGGACCTAAAAATCGTGGAAGAATTATTCTCCCGAATGGACCCCCGAATGGACCCACGCTCGCTTGCTGGTTACCGTCCATCACTCGGCGTAAGAAACTAGGAGAGGCAGAGTAAGGGGTTCTGTAGAGAAGAGAGTATATTTCGTCCTAGTCAAAAGTTGTGAACTGCATCATAGGTTAAATTTTCGGAGGATCTTAACTATCGTAATAATCGTGCTGGGGATAAATATGAAGGAGCTCATACCTCAATATAGCACCATTTTGTCCTAGACTGTGGACAGGTGTTAATAGGAAGTTTTGAGTTCGTTCCTCGTTTTTAAAACAAGATTAGCTGTTTTGGCCTGTTAACGTGAAAGTCTTTATTTATGTATGCTTGGAAGGGTCCATGATGTCAATATCGTTTACATAGATACTCCGGATGGATGGACCTGTCGAATGTAGTGACTTGCGTGTGGACATCTGACCTTCCCGATTTAATATCACATAACTTTGCATCTCCTTGCTACAATCCGATGCATGTTTGAAGAAGCTACTTCTAAATTGCATCAGGCATCATGTGTTTTTAAGCATCACGCGGTACAGCATCAATTTTATAGGGATCTCTAACAGCAATTGTCATAATATTTAGAACTTCTGACAATGTCGTTGTTCGTTTTTGTTGTTAAGCAGCTTTTTGCTAGTGAAGCCACACTGTGGTGGAACGTGGGTTCTTATTTTAGCCTAACACTCTCTCTCGCTCTACGTGATGTGAACTAAACTACCTACTATTCCCTCCGTTTTCTTCGCTCTTTTGATAAGCCTAAGTTACTGTCTGAAAGTGAGCAGCCAGTACCTTGATTTCTTCTAAAAACTTCTGATGTTCTGATAGTGAGAATCAATTTCAGCTAGAAGACTGCATAAGCTGTTTTTTTTCATCTCCTGGCTAGCTACTCGTTGTGAGCTGCTCCACATGTGTATCTATGTCATATTTTTCAGTAAAAGCACACATCTACAATGTCCTCTATCTCCGGGGTGACTTGTAATTCATGTTTATTTATTTCTGACCACGTCTTTGGCAATTTCGCAATATTGGGAATTGGGATCACTGGTTGTTGTCGTTGTTGCGTAGGAGCTCTTATGATAAAACTCTTTTCACGTATTGGAGAAATGTCAAATATTATTGCTTGTATAAAATACATAAGTTGTACTTGTGTAGGTAATCGAGAAGCGAAAATCACTTCTCAAAATCAGCAGAAGAGGCCTTTTTCCAGAAATGATTTTCTTGATTCTGGACAACTCATTTTGCCTGATGGAAAACGACATAAATTAAACGCATTTCAAACATATAAGTGGCTTTGATTTTACCAAACATAACTAAAGCCGGATCATTACTTGTATGGTGTGAAGTGTCGTGTCGCTATCACTGCTATGTGTTTCATATGTATGTGTAGCCACATCACTCTATGGCGCAATGAAGAGTGTTTGTATAGTACGTTTACACCGCACCTAAAAAAAACTAAAAACTAGATTGTAAATCTAAAATAGTAGGAAGTAGGAAAAATTCTTCATCATCATCCGTCCATCCGATGAAGAATTTTTTGTTGTATAATTGTATATAATATTATTTATTTAAGATTGTATTTAATATGTCTGAATTATCACTTGTATTCATGCTTAGATTAATATAACTAAAAAATTTTAGGTATCTTTAGGTACAAATCACTTTCAATTTCGCACAAAAAGCATCAGTAGGTGTAATCAATTCTGATAGGTACTAAAGGATTTTCCAATGAGAGGTGTTATTGTGAATGGCCCGCAATTTCGGTAGCTGTCAATTTTAAAGCTTTTATTCTTTGACATTTGACAAGTAGAAACTACGCCATTACTAAAAATGAAACGATACACGCTTCAACAACGCATTGAAATTATTAAAATTCACTACAAAAATGGTGAAAATCTTGCAGTCACAGTTCGCGAAACTAAAGCATTTTTTGTTCGTCGTAAAGCACCTTGTCGGACCGCAATACAGAAATTAGTGAAAAAATTCGAGCTGTTGGGACAAGTTAGTGATGTGAAGAATAAAACCCGTGCACGTCGCTCAACAACAACTGAGAATATTGCTGCTGTAGCCCAAAGTGTTGAAGAAAACCCAGGTTTGTCCATTCCTCGTCGTTCTTTGGAATTGGGCATTCCACAAACGTCATTACACCGTATTTTCCATAAAGACTTGGGTCTTAAGGCTTATAAAGTTCAGTTAACACAAAAACTCAAGCCGGCCGATCATCAACAACATCGTGTCGATTCAAGACCTCAAAGATAAAATTCGTGAGGCTATCGAGGACATAGGGCAGCCACTTTGCGATTTGGTTATGGAAAATTTCATGAAAAGGATATGGTCCTGTAAGCGTGCTCGTGGTGGCCATTTGGCTGATGTTGTTTTTCATTATTAACGGCATACCTTCCTCTTTATTATGAAATAAACATCCGATCATTTATCTCAAAAAATGTCATTTTTCTTTGAATACCAAAATAACACCTCTTATTGGAAAACCCTTTAGCTGTCATTTGAAATGTTGACGTTTTAGTGGGAACGCAAAATTGGATTTCGAAATTTTGTCTGCTGAAATGTTGAATTTATGCGCGGTGTAAACGTACTATTAGAAGTTTACGCAAAAGTAAACTGGAACAATCACTAAAATCACTTTCGCTTGAATTAGTTTCAAAAAACATTTTTAGCAAGCTACGTAATGTGCACAATGAAATGAAATGAAACCAATGAAACAGTACTGATGAAAATCGGCAAAAGTTTGCAACACGCCATACTTCCAGATAGCGTCACGACACACCACTCCACAATACACCACGCCATACATGTGTGGTTGCGGCTTAAAAATTGGCGTTAGGTCTTATCGCTCAAGGTCATAACGCCCAAATTAAAAATGTCATGACGCCCAATTGTTTTCTTAAGAAGTTGTTGTTGTAAAATTTACTGAAATTTGGGTGACATTGATTTTGAGCGTAATGGCATTATTTTTACTATCGCCCAAAATCAAACAACAAAATGGAAATAAAGGCCAAATAGAATTTGCAGAATCTGCGACCCCCCATGCTTGGGTTTACTGTCAGATTTGGGGTGTATGCGTTACTTTGGGCGATATGTCATTCCATTTGGGCTTTGCGACGCTTTATTCCTTTAAATTTTGGGCGATGTGGTGGTTTTTGGGCGTTATGACATTTTTCAATTTGAGCGTTATGACCTTGGGCGATAAGACCTAACGCCTTAAAAATTGCTTACATTTGTGAATATCAATTCTTCAAATATTTTGTAAGTTACATATTTGTTTTCATTCAATCATTAAAACTTTTTATAATTAAACAAATTTAGTGCTACTAAAGAATTACCTAGAACAAATTGAAAGCATTCGGACTGTGCTTTTTTTGATGCCGAGGTTTTGCTCTCCCGATCCAGTATATGTCCAAAGAAACACCAAACTTTGGTTAAGGGGTCCTCTTTATTTCAGTAACTAACTTATAAACTACTGTCTTATGATTAACTTGACAATGATTAGATTCCTAAGTTGAGGCTAACGTTGAGTGTACGCTATACAGGCTCTCTATTACAAGAAGTGGCCCAACGACAAGCTTGGCTCAGTATGCGGCCCAGCGACAAGTGTGGTTCCGATCTTAAGCAGCACAGCCAAAGATGCTGACACTGCTGATTTAAGGCCAGCTTCCCAAAGAAACTTAGCCACCAAAAATTCAGAAGACTGACCGAAGTCATTTTCTATGAGGGAGCCTTATCTGGTACACTAGAATGGTACAAACAGCAAATAGACAAGACAAGTCCCCCAAATGGCAGTTTCATTCGGGTACTCATGCAATTTCGTCCACTTAGTCAGTGTGACTTATTGACGAATGAAAATCTCTTATGTCACACAAAAATGTGACGAACGGGGACGTTTCGTTACAGGACATTGACGGAGACTTTCGTTAGAAATGTCAAGACAAATCCCTTTTGGCTCAATGCAAAACACATAAAGAGATTTATAAATAAATTTGTTAAATCTTTATATTAAATGGACATAAACCTGTACCTATACGTTGCTTGCATAAATCGAATGAGAACACCAAATAAAGTATTCAGCCAGGCATGCCTATCCGCATTCCAAAAAGCTGCCGACATGGTCGGACGGCTCTTTTAATATTCTATGCTATGGACTATATGTTTGGCAACATCCGAAGGCAAAATCGGCACACAAATGAACTCTACGAGGTAGGAGGACCAACCGACGTTCTGTGAGCGCTTATTTGGTTAGCATTTCCCAGATGCATTTACCAATGCAACTGACATTAGACAGTTGGTGAGTTTCCTTTCACCAAAAAACTTTCATTCAATGGTTAGTTGCCTCGAATTAATTTTCCGGTTGCTCCTGTGAAGAGCTTGGTTTTGGGAAATTCAAATAAACGCTGCAAATTCGTCCAACGATGTGATATCTTTGCATGTGCAATAGTTGGACAAGGTTGAGTATTTTTCGATTGCTCTGTGTCAAACGTATGACAATTGTATTCTATTTACATGACAGGATTTTTATTTCGTTGATGGGAAATGGCTCCCCAATGATATAACTCAAATTCTTGAAAGTATTTTTGTAATTTATTTGTTTAACATAACCTAATTGCTGGCAACTGCGAGGAGTATCATTACATTTCATTAAAGTCTGTAATTTATTTCAGATTTTTTTCGTTCTATTTCTCGCAGTTTAGTTCCAAAAACCATGAATCCTCAATGGACTGCAAAGTTGAATTGCCCCCCAAACAGCAGTTAAGATCTACTTTAATGACCTAAAATAAGAAATGAAGAGAAAAAAAAAGAGATCTGCTCGTTTCCTTTTATTTACTTGCAACTGGCCCATATCGGAAGCCATTTAGGGACCAAAAATCCCATTATGCGCAATTAAGCACTATGAGAAAAAAAAAACACAATTTAATATTTTATGTGCATATTAATCAAGCGTAATGAGAGAAATTGGTATACCAACCTGAACCTTGGCATTATATGCATTCATTCAAACTGGTGTGGGAGAGGGTTGGCCGTTAGAACATCTGGTGTGTGCATATGTAATTTAAATCGATAAGCAATAGCAGCACAACTAAACCATCGGTTCATTGAATTCCTATGGTTCAGGAAAATTATGGAAACGTAAAATTGTTGAATATTCAATATTCAATAATGAAAGTGACGACATTTTAATTAATTAGATTTTCCTTTGTTTTATCGGCATGGTAGGTCTACTACGGAATATTCTAAATAAATTTTTTATAATGTAATGTCATTTACGATTTACCAGAGGAAGGCTTTTCAAATCATTTATAATATGAACTAAGAGCCCACAGCAAATTTTGGCAAAAAAAACAAAAAAGTAAAATGCAGCCGCGCGGCTTTTTTAAGTATAGTTTGTATTATTATTGATATAATTTATATAACAAGCTAATTCTAGTTTTATTTTAAAGAAGAAATTTGTATGATCTTAAAAATATATTTGGAATCTGCAAGATATCCGTCAAAAAAAAAATTCGTTTTTCAATACCTATCCCTTCTCTTATCTATTGCTTATTTTTTAGGGTTTTTATAATACCCTGCCCAATTGGCTGACACTGCGACCTAAAAAGATCTATTGTATCGAAGATAGATATAGTTATTCTAAGAGCCGGATATGGCCTTCCTATAGCAAAGGCCAAGCTATTCTTAGTAGCGGAATTCCTGAGCTCTGTTGGTGAACGTATCTCCTTGTTAAAGATCCGTTTTCTTAAAAAATGACGTGCCGGGCAATCACACAAAACGGACACAAATTAATTTTGATGATATCTCAAGCTACAATGGCCTCTGAGAAAGCTCACCAGCTTTCTGATACTTTCCTTATTTAGGTTGAGAATTTTCTTGTAAGTTTTAATTAATCTTTTCTATTGCCTTAAAAACATTTTCTCAGTGGTTTAGATGAAGGTTCTGGTCCATAGAACGCGGATTCAGGGCCCTTTTTCATAAACATTGACAGGTGACAATTCTACAAATTTGTCGCACTTGTCTGACAAATTTTTATTTTATAAAATATAGACAGGTGACATAATTGTCAGTTAAATATCACTACAAATTTGTCATGACTTTTTTGTCATTGTCAGATTGTGACAAATTTGTCATGACAATTTTGTCATTTTCAGATGTTGACAAATTTGTCGTGACATACGCAGCATTAACTGTGTTTTATTATCACATATGATTGATCTGTATTGGATAACAATCAAACGTACCTATATTATATAACAATAACAATAATTTTTGACCTATCCGTTAGCATACAGTCGTCGGCATAATTATTTAGACAAAAGTAAAGTCAATTCTACTTAGGGTTACCATCACAAAAAATCAAAAAACCGAACAAGTAGGGGAGAAAAACCTGACACTGAATTGTTTTAACTAAGGCATTTTTTATATTTTACAGTTGCATAATAATATATTTGATTAAGAACGTCAGGTTTCTTCAAAATATGTATAAGGACTGTAACTGTATACGAGAAAGAACCCCGAAGCATTTGCGCTGCCTGACAATACTGAAATATGAAATGCACTACCGTTAAATTTTAATCACATGATCTTACTTCTATCTACTCATAAATAAATAAATAAATTATAAGTTATTTGATCTTAAGGCCGTGTGTTAACTGGGATAAATAATATGATTCTCGAATAATTTTCTATAGTGGTGGAAAACGAATTTTTGGTTGTCAACAGTTTATCCTGCTCCGGGAGTAAGACAAAAAAATATCCTATATGCAAATTTTTGACATTTTCTTTTGCTTGATTTTGCTAGAATATTTAATTCAAGAGGAAATTAAACACTGAGTTTCAATAAATTATTAATACCGTGACATTCGATAAATCTCTGTTTTAAGATTTAAATTTGTGAACTCTTTATAAGTGTCAGAAAATTAGCCGAAGATAATTTATTTAGCGCGGTCTAATAAAGTGTAAAAATAGTAATTTCAAAAATGTTAAGCATAATCCGTTTCTTTGAGCATTAAACATTTTCAGGCCTAGTTCCTCTTTCCAGATTTTTCCTCGAACTGTCCTTTAGTTATAAAATTTTTCGTAAGATTTATTTTTAAAATGCTCTTTGCTTTCACTGCGTCTAAATTAAACGAATATAAATGAAACCATTCCAAATAATCTAGTTGCATCCATATTTTGATGCATTCAGCAACAATTTAACATTCTTTTCGTTAAAATTAAATTGATGTAAATAGTAAATCAACAAAAAATTAAAAAGCCTGACAAAGCGTGTGGGCGCAGTAGCGCAGTGGTTAGTGTGCTGGACTACTGTGCGAGGGATCCCAGGTTCGATCCCCGGAAAAACACAAATTACATCTTAAAGTTTTTTCTACTGCGCCACCTCTCGCGAACGTCCGACAAACATCCGAGAGTATGACTGTCATGAAAAAGCTTCTCAATTCAGCCGTTCGGACTCGGCATAAAATTGTAGGTCCCTTCCATTCGTCCCAAAAATAGAAACTCACACAAAACGAATGGTTGCGAGAAGCTAGGCCTTGGGTGTCTACCCGCCTGTTGCGCCACCTATTTATTTATTTATTTATTTATTTGACAAAGCGCGAGGCCTGGCCTGAGCCTGACAGATACCTTAAAAGCCTGATGCGTCAGGCTAAATCCTGACGTCTGGTAACACTAATTCTACTCATAAATTTGAACTTACTTCATGTCAATTTTGGCATCAATGCAAAGGTCATCTAAATTCCATTTGAATAATACAAAACTTTCCTTAATGCATTAAGTACGCATTGAAAATTTAGAACTTTTGTAAATTTCTACTTTTTTGACTTTTTTCCTCGGTCTCAAAAAAGAAATGTTTTGATACAAAAAGTTTCTTCAAACAATTCGAATAGTGACTGCAAAAAAATTTGTTCAAAAATCTCTTCGCAAATATTTTTTATGTAGATATTACTGAGTGTTCACATTTAAACACACTTAACGCAACAACTTTCTTTAAAATGTCGATTGCGTAGGTACTAAACGAAATTGCATTATAGATTCTTCATCACCTTCACTTCAAGAAAAAATATTAAGCATTTTAAATCGTACTTGTCACTTCACTCTCAATTCTTGACCGAGACTCAAACGCCTGTCGGAATTGTCAATTACTGACAATTACTGACAAAATTGTCACTTGTAAGATTTTATCTGTACCATAAAAAAATTGTTACGACAAATTTGTCAGAAGTCATGACAATTCTCGAAAAATTCCTAACAATTCATTGTTGCGACAATTCTTCAAAATTGTCTAATTATTTATGAAACAGAAATTTGACAATTGTCGGATTGTCAGCTGACAAATTGTCACCTGTCACCTGTCGCATTGTCAATTTTTATGAAACAGAGCCCAGATCCAGCACTAGCTAGTTGCTCCGCTGATTCGTTGCCCGCCACTTGATGGTCAGGTACCCATTCACGTTTCACATTGTTGTGTTTGGATAAGGCTTGTAAGGTATCGTAGCAGCACTTTACTGTTTTTGAGTCCTCTTAACTATCTGAGAAGATTTGTATTTTGGCGCCTTTGATTCCCTTTTTGGAGTTTAAAACTGCTCAGCCCTATAATAGCTTCTAATGCTGTTGTAGGGTAGCGTGCGCACCAAGGCAGGCAATACGCTGTAGATTTTCTAGCCTCTTAGTCGTTGTTTGTTCAAGTACTTTCGGCCACGATACAATTGCCGCGTTTTTTTTTAAATACTTCTCCCGGGAAAGGCAAACGTATAACGCTTCATCAGCGCCCCGAGATGCTTGCAGATGTATGTTAGTTCTGCACTTAAATTGCCGCAAATTGTATTCTTCTGGAAATATATCCCCAGGAAGCGAGTTCCAAAGTTTGCTTGTACTGTAACAGAAGGAGTTTTGGAAAGATGATGTCCTCGCGGTTGTCAAGTGTACTGTATGGTCATGAGCATTAGCAGCCTGTCTTGTGGGGCGCCCAAAAGTTGCATTTCGAGGTATAATGTCCTTGAGTTCCTCGGAACATCTACCATGGAAGTACCCAAAGAACAAGCATAGGTCAGCGACTTGTCTTCTGTGCACCAACGATGTGAGTGTAGGGTCTCCAATAAGTCAAACTGCTCGTACTGCGTACGTGATAATGGGCCTTACCATCATGATTTACTATACAACCAGTGTATCATTCTACTGGCCCACATGGCTTTAGGGGCATGTTCTGTGGCGGACTTGATTTGTGAGTTCCGGTTGAGCTTCTTATCGAGGACAATTCCGAGATATTTGACTTCAATGGAGTAACTCAAGGTATAGTGCCATTTACGGTTATGGGTTCAAGATTAACCAATCTCTTCCTTCAAAAAGGCGCTAGAATATGGTTTTATTAGGATTAATCGATAGTACTTCCATATTACACCATTCTGGAGACATATAGCAGTGCGTTCTGCATACTACAAGTAATGGTAACGCTGAGCTTACCACTCGCTTGATCATCAGCGTAGCTGATGGCATTATAAAAGCCTAGGCTATATGTAGACTGACTAGTATACTATCAATGACTAATAACCGACATACCTCCAGAGGAGGATGTTATTATCCGACTTTTAAACATGGCTCTGAGCCACTGGGTGGTCCAGCTTTTAATACCTTAACATCTGATCGCCTTAGCGATTGAGTCATAACCGGTATTCTCGAAGGCGCCCTCAATGTCCAAGAAGGCACAAAGGGCTATTTCCTTAGATCGGAATGTTTCTTCAACCCATTTTACAAGGTAAAGGCGCACCTTCAGTGGATTTACCCTTCTTTTATGTTATAATTATAAGAAATATGATGGTCGAAAACTTTCCAGTGTGACCAACTCGCCTGGACGAACGAGATGGCTTTTTTAACTAAAATTGATTTATACCACAAGAATGGTATTGGTTCTGTATAACTTTGGTTAATGAATTGTATTTAATTGTATAAAGAAACACGTTTGCTTTATTCAAGTGTTAAGGTGGGTAAAGTGTTAAGTATTTTGTAGGGTCGTCGAGTTTTAGATGGCCCCAATCCCAAAGTTAATTTCAAAGAAACAGCTTTTGAATGATTTCAGTTCTTCGCACTCTATTAGTTTATTTGGCTGTAAAATTGCATTTTATTTTATCGCCAATACACAAGTAGTTCAGTTTCTCACTGGATTACATATCGTACAAATGCATGGTTGACATAAACTGCATCACCCCTTCTGCAATACTTCACACCAGGCTATAAGTAAAGTGCTACTTCCTACTAACACCTCTCCAATTAGCGCGGTCTTTGGCCTTCTAAGTCGAATCTTTCACTACTGCGATAACCCTCTGGGTTATTATGAAAGTCTAATAATTATCAGTCCTTACAAAAATAGGTTTAGTTCTAGGAAAGTATTTTTTGATATCTTTTTTGTTATCTTACCTTTACAATAATTGAATAAGCTGTTTCAGACGACAGTCTTTGTAAGTGAAGTGCTGAAAAAAACGTCAGACCACAACTCCATATTTCCACAATTGACTCTTTTGCATTTTATTATATGTCAGTCACTGGGCGAGATGAAGTATAACTTAAAATGGTAGGTAGATATAGGAGTGGCGTTTTGAGATAAAACCCAAGTAGCACTATGTGCCGTTTTGCTAAAACATACTCATATTCATTTGGTTGTTGTAAGTATGTCGAAGGATGGTTTAGATCCAGCCTGTGGAATTCAAAGAGGTTGTAAGTTCTTTGATGCTATTCTTTAAAACTTCTTGGAGGGTTGCGAAGAAGGGTTTACCCAGAGCTCGCTGTCTATTCCTAGCTAGTGCCGGACAAGTGCATAGCATAGGTAGTGAGTGAGGGTTTCTTTGTCGGTTGCGTCGTTACAACTGCGGTAGTGTGTATTATGTGGGATGTCTTATCTGACTGCATGGTCCCCTATTAGGCCAGTGGCCTGTGATGATCGCTGTTATTCTGCTTATATCTTTTCGCGTTTTACTCAGGAGGTGGGTTGTTTTTTCACCGCTATAATTTGGCCACATCCTTCTGGATATGATGCAATTTGTTAGCCTCCTCCATCTGACTGCTCCTATTGGAATGTGTACCGCTTCCCCAAGTGAGCAGTGAAGGACTGAACCTTGCCTGGCCAGCTCGTTATCGTTAGCCTGTTCGTTTCCATAAACGTTGCTATGGCTTGAAATCCAGAACAGGGTAACCCTGAACTGATCAAGTGACGGCAGCTGCTCTCGACATTCTAATACTAGTTTTGAGGGGCCCTACGAACTAAGTCCCAACTGGAACTAACTCCCACTAGCCAAATGAACTAAGTCCCACCAAATATTCAGTGGGATTTAGTTCATATGTTTTGGGGGATAGTTCGTAGTTCATTATGAACAAATTCCCAATGAATTAAGTCCCAATTTGAGAAAGTGGGAGTTAGTTCATTTAACTTGTTTCGAGTAAAAATAGTTCTGTTGGAAGTGGGAGTGAGTTCATTTTGTGAAAAGAATGTTCTTAACAAATTAGGAATGGTAACGGGTTCAAATGTAAATCAGACATACAAATACGGTTTGTAGATTTTGTACAGTACATACATAGGTTTGCATTATGTACCAGCAGTTATTAATGAGTAGTTGCGTTGTAATTGTCGGGCTGATCGGCTGGCTCAAAGCCAGCTCAATTTTGGAAACAATTTTTATTTTTAACTTTAGAAAATTTGAGAAATTAAAAGTTAAAAATTCGCGCGAATTTTGAGCATGAATTTTGAACTTTTAATTTCTCAAATTTTCTAAAGCTTAAAGCCAGCTCAATTTTTGAAACAACTTTTATTTATTGAAAAAATAAAAGTTAAAAATTCGCTCGAATTTTGAACTTTTAATTTCTCAAATTTTCTAAAGCTTAAAGCCAGCTCAATTTTGTAAACAACTTTTTTTTTTAGCTTTAGAAAATTTGAGAAAATAAAAGTTGTTTCAAAAATTGAGCTGGCTTTAATGTTAACGGCAGGATCACGGCTGACAATTTTTTGCGAATGATATTCAAGAAAAATGAGATTTGTTACGAGATGGAGCCAGACGAGGATATTTTTGAGGAGTTTACTAATGATAATCAAGATAAAGATGAAGTTGAAACTGTATCTACAGAGGTTCACCGTATGAATAGCGACAACTCTTTGTGCATTGTTTGCATTGATATGAAGCCAAACATCGTCCTTCTTCCATGCCAGCATATGATGATTTGCAGCGAATGTCATTTGAAGTTGCAAGCAGACAGCATCGCCAAAGGTTCGAACGATGGATATACATGTCCTTTGTGCCGCACAAAGATCATTGATATAATTCACGTTTACTTACAATAATAATATTGTATTATACATATGTATTTAATTTACCCTTATTTTGTATCTTGTAACAAAAGTATATACCTACCTATGTTCGTTTAGTTCATTTCAAATCGTGAATTTTCGTTTTATTTTAAATAATTTGGGGATAAGTTCATTCGGGACTTAGTTCATAAAGAACATGAACTAAGTCCCACTATTGGGCTTTAATTCATTCTCATATTGGGACTTTGTTCATTCTTAGTTGGGTTTTAGTTCCTAAAAATCGTGGGATTTAGTTCATATGAACTAAAGTCCCAAATTTTTTGGGACTTAGTTCGTTTTGGCGAGTGGGAGTTAGTACCAGTTGGGACTTAGTTCGTAGGGCCCCTCGTTGTATTGTAGTCCGTGTGTGTCTACCAATCCACCTGCCAAGACAATTCGTCTGATTATACTTTCATCAGAACTTGCCAAAGTACCTACTTACAAAGACCCTTCATCAATATAATTGAAACTGACTCCCCCAATTATATAAGCCAAATTTAATCTATAATTCGACGCCAAGCTAATTTAGCCTGAAGTCTGGGCATTTTTTTTTTTTTGGCAAAACACAAACATTCTGTCATTCCAAGTAAAACAGGTGGCAGCCCTCCAAAATCAACGACTTACTGAACCCATTCCAAGAGTGACAATCCTTAAGCGACTTCCACAACCACATCCCTCTTGCAATTCAGCAACGATACATAATTGCATAATGAATTGCCATACGAGTATCTTCATACATTTGCTGGCCATGAGCCCACATAATCGCTGGCGCAGTGAGTGGCCTTCACTTAACTACCACCCACTTGATTCATCCGCATAAAACCAAACGACAGAACCTTGATAGTATGATTGACATTCAGACAGGACAAACTGTCCGCATCTATAGACAGAACAGAAAAAAACACACCAAGCCATACAAGCGATAGAAATAAAAAGAGAAACCGAAACATTGCCTCCTCCGTTTTATTGATTTGCCATAAATTTAGCTATCACCTCTTCACATCAAAAAGCGACTAACCACCAACACACGAACCAAGTGCCTCTGGTTACCTTGAAGAACCGGAAAAGATAACAACAAATCACAAGGTTAACAGCAGAGGGGGTTGCTTCTCTCCATGATTTGGAGAACTTCCAAAACTTGCCTCCACACTCACTGAAAGGATTGCATAATGTACTTCGGCGCCCAAACAAAAGGAATGACATTGGGGTCCTTTTAACTGCTGAGGATTGTCATATGTTTTCTTCTGCATTATAAAGGATTCATTGCCAAGCGTTTCAATTGAATAATTTTCAAATTAACATAAGCTCAATTTAGCAGAGCAAATTTTTGGAAATATTGCATTTGGCTTAAACTTTGACTAGGAGAGAGGTCTTCTTTTATTCCGTTGGACTCTCGACACGAATTATTCTGCAATACGTCATGGGGATATTTTCTCGAGCTGTACGTTCGCCATGTAAAGGTAGGTCTACAGCACACTGAACGTCTGCATTTTGCCAACAGAAGGGAATAGTGGCACTGGCAAGTCATTTATTATTCCACGTCCTGGCCATAGAATTAGTTTCGCATAAAACAGGATATTACCATCGATATAGGTTAGGTAGGTCTAGGTATAGCCGGCAAATTGTGTCGTCTAAACTACTCCGATTTTAATTGTTATAGATGGTTTCATTATCAAAGACATTATTACCAGAAAATGGACGCTTTTATGGGCTCGTTAAAATTAGTAGATACGTTAACAGTATGGCGAACAAGATAAGGATGGCGAAATGCAAAGCATGAATGCTTATAGGTAAATGAAGGAAGAACTAAAGAACAATAAAATTAAATTTAAAGTAAAGAATGACCGAAAATTCTGACAATTTTGCTCCATGTTGACATTTTTAGCCAGACGGGAAATTGTTCTATATGTACTTTTTTATAAAGGGTGATTTTTCAAGAGTTTGGTTTTTAAAATTGAAAATATCAACGAAAATTTCTAAAATTGAGCAAAATTTTTATTAGGGTCGATAAATTAATTCTTACCATTTACTTTTTGAATATCATTTTGTGTAAATGTTGACCGCGAATATAAGCCTCAAGTGGTCCATCCGGAATGTCCAATTTCATACTTTTTCCAACATGTCGACTGGTATCTCACCAATAACACGAGTTATGTTGTTTTTCAAGGCGGCAATAGTTGTTGGTCACGGAGCACTTTTCTGGAGAGAAATTCCTCGCGGAGCACTTCGTTGTCCGTACGTATCCCATTTTTCGTAGCTATGCAAAACGCAATTACTATTTTCCGATTTTTTTAAAATTTTATTAAATTGAAAAAATAATAATAACATGTACCTACTTATGTGATGTGACATTTAACATTTTATAAAATATTTAAATTTAGTAGATATTAAAAAAAAATTAAAAAACATTTTTAACTCATTTTCGAATTCGCCACAAATATTCAAAAACTTTAAAATTACAGTTTCCGAAGCTTATAAAAATGGTCAATATTTCGTGGAATAGCCTTCATTTTTGTACAACGGCAGTCAATCTTGTCTGCAGACTTTCCACTAAAATCCGGCATCTTACACATAAATAAATATTTGGCGCAACAGGTCTGTAAACAACAGGCTGATTTGATAAGCTTTTTTCGGGACAGTGTGAGTCTTGGATGTTTGTCAGACGTTCGCGAGAGATTGCGCAGTGGAAAAAAGCTTAAGATGTAATTTGTGTTTTCCGAGGATCGAACCTGGGACCCCTAGCACAGTAGTCCAGCACACTGACCACTAAGCCACTGCGCCCATCCTCCTAGACCTCCTTAATGTTTTCGAAAAGCTCTTCAGCATTTCTTGATTTTTGTTGGCTTTTAATGCTCTTTCGATTTGGGCCCGCAAATTTTCAATTGAGTTCAGAACGGGTCAATCCAAGACAATAATTTTGTTATCTGTACGCTATTGCTTCACTCTCCGCAGAGTTTTCTAAGGATCGTTGTGGTGTTAGAAATCATAATATGATACTGTCATGTATGGAAAAAAGGGTTTTCTGTAATGTGCTTTTATACCTAAGCGTGTTGATCAAGCGTCGACCCTTATACATCTAATGGATCAACACCGAACCAAGCGAATGCACCGCATACCATTACTTTCTTTCCTTCATGCTTCATGGTCTGAAGCGTGTTCTTTGGCTGCAATTCTTTCTTAGGAGGACGCCCAACATAAACTTTTCCATCGGATCCAAATAAATTAAACTCGGATTTGGCACTCCAAACATTTTTTTACAAAATTGCAATGGTTTTTGTAAGTGGAGTCTTTGGAAATTCCGGCTCTTTCTTAGGCTTTTGCTGACATAAAGTGTTTTTTTTTTTTGTGGAATGTGGATCCACGAAGATTTTGTTCTACGGCACAGTGCGTAACAGCCCTGGGCGTGAGTTCATGATGAAGTTTAGGTGCAACAATCTCCCTAATTTTTATGGACATCAAAAATGGATTGGCTTTATTTGTTCGGAAAATCTGTCTTTGGAGTAGCTTTGCGTCCAATCACCTTTCTTTTGCGGTTCTCAAAACTTCCGGTCTTCTTAGGAACAAACAAGCTTCGTAGAACAACCAAATCTTTTCGCTATCAACACCATTGATTGATTCGTTTCGATAGCTCTGAAATTCTGGAGTAGGTACACGATTTATTTTTACACATTTTTGTATCGTGTAATCAATAAACAAACTCCATTGCTGCGAACAAAATGACAAAGTTTCAGAAACACAAAATTAGCTAGTCTGATGAATTTTTCATATTTTTTTCCCATCTTTCCGCGGAGCACTTGGATTTTCATGGCGCAGCACTAGGTGCTCCGCGGAGCAAACTTTGGGAAACTCGGGTATAGACGATATACACTTCACATATCCCCACAAAAAATATTCCAGCGGCGTCAAATCGCACGATCTAGGAGGCTAATTTACAGGTCCAAAACGTGAGATGAATTGCTTACCAAATTCGCCTCGCAATATTCGCATAGATTCGCGTGCTATGTGGTATGTGGTATGTCGCGTTGTCCTGTTAAAATCATATGTCGACCAAACCCAGCTCTTTTGGAGAAAAAAAGCCCGAAATCATAGAACGATAGCGAGCACCATTGGCCGTAAAGTTGTTGCCATCATCATTTTTAAACGGCCCAGTGATGCCACCTAGTTACATAAACCACACCAAATGGTACATTTTTGTGGATGCATTGGCAGTTGCAATGGCAATGCTTCTAGTTGCTCAGCAGATCATATAAGGCAATTTTGATTATTAACGTAGCTCAGTAGGGACGATTACGACGACTATAAAATGGACGAAGTGCTCTCAACACATTTTTTACTGAGCACAATTTTTGGTAATAAAATTTAATAATTTGCAAACGTTGTTCGGGAGTAAGTCTATCCATGCTGAAATGGCAATGCTAACTGAGCATTTTTTTACTTTGACACGGTGTCACGAATTACGCGTGAACTGTCAAAAAATCACACTGAAAAACCAAACAGCAAAAAAATCACCCTTTAGTTTCGATTTCTTGTACTAAATTTGTCAATATTTCTTATATTCTGATATTGACTTTAAAAATTGATGAACTATTCTAGGCTGACATTTGAAAACTTTTATAAGTTTTAAGTAAAGAGGTATGTGCTCCCAGACATTAGATATGAAAATCCCACAATGAGAGCTCAAATTTCCCTCATTTTTGCAAGCACTTAATGAATACAAGCATAAATCACTGAAATACAATATGACGGTAGTAAAACTATGTAAAAAGGACCAAGTCTTCTCTTATTCATTTTCAAGGTCAAAGAAACTCACAAGAAGTTCCTATACTTAGTTGTTTTAGCGGGCAAAAGTGTTTTCTTTTAGATCATTTCGAGATGGAAAATTGTCTCAAAAAGGAAAAATTCCCACGATCCGGGATCACTAAGCCAAGATAATTTTTGTCTTGCGAAGGATTTCGGAATAACTTCCGTGCAATTATATGAGTTGTCTATAATTCACTTATAAAACAAGCTGCTGGAAGAGAAACCATATAAGATCCTTTATAATGCTGCCTTTCTCCTGAAGGTATATTTTTATTTTTATTTTTTTGCTGACAGATGGGGTTACTCCCAATTCTAGAAGAGTATCCAGGGGTTTGTGAATCACTTGCTAGGACTTATTGTCTTTTCGCTTGATGTTAATTTTTCTGTCTAAGTCACAGTTCTATGATTAACATAAAAAGCCTCGCGACCAGGCTCAGATTTACAATCTCCTCAATGATGCGCTTACTTTTGCACCTCTGCTTATTGCCGCCATAGCTTGAGTTTCATATCGAGATTGTATCTGATCAGTGCTTAGTGATTACCTACTCAGAGGTAATTTCAAGTTTCACTATTGTGGGGACTCGTATGCGGATCCGTAAGAGGATCGAACTCCGTCTACAAAAGGAAGGTACCCTTTCAGTCATTACGATATGAAAAGTCTCATCGTACGAAGCACGACCACTGAACTGCTCCCGTTGTGACTTGCATGCCTTGAGATCTGCTCAATACTTACTTATCGGGCTCCCGACCCGTGTAGAGTCTCTGCCTGAGACACATCCCCTACGATCCCGGGCACGCTGCTTCCAGTTGTCCAGACCAAGCGCTCTGGCATCCGTGATGGCTTGATCTTTGGGGTACAAAGATCCTCTTAGCTGGATAAATAGGTGGTGACTCTTTAGTCGATCTGCCCGGTCGGAAGCCACACTGATGGTACGTGCCGATTATCGTGTTGCAGAACGGTTTAAGACGTTCACACAGTATGTTGAATAGGACCTTGTATGCGACATTAAGCAGGGATATGCCTCTATAGTTTTTGCAAGACATAGGATCGCCTTTGTGCTCTTGTTTAAAAATTGAATGCCTTTATAGAGAAGCATAAATAAAGAAAAATAGTTGGCGCAAGTGGACCATTAGGCTTCCTAGGCCTATACTCTCACATAACCATTCGTTTGTGTGAGTTCTTTATTTTTGGGACGAATGGAAGGGACCTACAATTTTATGCCGAGTCTGATCGGTTATAGTTATATTAATGATCTTTTTGTCAGATGTTCGCTAGAGGTGGCGCAGTGACAAAAACCTTAAGATCTAATTTGTGATTTTCCGGGGATCGAATCTGGGACCCCTCGCATAGTAGGTAGTCCAGCACACTAACCACTGAGCCACTGCGATCAGAGAAACATACTTTTTTAAAAAACTTTATAAGTTTCTACTTGCAATAAACCATGAATTTATTTGTTCTTCAAATTGAATGAAAATATTGGTGGTAAACAAAAATAGTGTTTCCATAATAATATATGACTATTTTGACGAAAACAGGTGCATGCGATATTCGTAGATATTTTTTGAGATAGTGTTAATAGAAAAGGGAAGTTTTAAGCCTCAGGGTGGGAATTTTCATACCAAAAGTCTAGGAGAACTGCGCCGCTAATTTTTTGTATCTTTCTGCGTCGTCAAATTTCAAGCCACGAGACTCTGCTTCCTTCTCTACACTCTTGCTGTCATTATACTGTTATAGAGTAAGCGTATCTTGGTGACCTCTGCATATTCGATTTTTTGCAACAGTCAATCGAATTCCCCCCACTTAATGTCAATCAAGCACCATGAAGAATGGCTTAAGAATTCAGACTTGCTGGACTATTTTCTATGCAAAACATGATCCGTCATATCTAGTCGGCGAGCGCTGTCAAAATAAATGTTGTCAACTTGGAATATGAGGACATTTTTGGGGAATATGAATTTTTAAAATGCATATCAGCTGACATATTGGATGAAACAAATTAGTGATGCAGACTTCGTCAGCTCACTAATCCATCTCAATGATTCATACAAAACCTTGACTATCAGATCTTTACAGCTATAACTTTGTTCACCATACTATCCTTCCCTGTAAATGACGCATTTCTCTCTGCCTTTATCCATCAGCTCATCAGTATTGTTGCGTCATTCCCATCGTAGTCCTCATTCATGCGAATTTTTTTCACAAAATTCTCCTCATTTCCTCATTGTCTTCTCGATTGATTTCAATTGTTTTGCTCAACGTCGTCGTCGGTCTCATTTATTATTTACCTACCTTCTTCACTATCATTCTCCTGTAGTTGATCGATTTCCATTGCGATTCTAATATTTCCATTCATCCATTCGAGAACAATTAGAAAACATTAATTTTTCATTAATCAAGGGCACGGTCTGTTTATAACTTGTATACATACCTACACCACCAAAGGCTATATACATTATTTACATACATATAGACTGCAATGTAAATGTAACAACTTTGCGTGGGTTTCCTTTTTGTTTTACCGATGAGTGCAAAAAACTGTGAAACAAATCCTGAAAAAAAAAGAAAAAAAAACCCGGCTTCGCTGGAAGTAGATTCTTGGCTCAAGTATTCCAATTGTAAATATTTACCAAACGTTTGTCATTGAAGGTGAATGAAAGTCCTTAGATGGGTGCTCTGCCTGCTTGTTTTGTCATCTACTGTTTGTTTCAATAGAATGAGGCCATGTCGGTTTTCTTCCTTTGACAAAGGTTACACTGAAGGAATATATATGTCATTTGTTCGGCAAGAGTGTAGGGATAAAGTATATAATTCTGTAGAAGCCTTTAAGATACACCCACAGGTTTCTGTTTCACCTTCGGTATTTGCAGAAATGGCATCGAAAGGTTTTTTTTTTTTTGTTAATAACTCAGTCATGATTATCTATAGGTAAAGAAAAATTCCAGATCCTTTTAGATTATGTCAAAGTTGGATAAATTAAAAAGAATTATAATGGATTGCCTCGTATAATTCTTCAGCCCTACCAATTGTGGTTCATTCAAATGTTTAAGTGTGTCTAATACTAAATCATCGTTATTGAGGTAAATATTTATAAAATGAAAGTAGTCAAGCCTACGCGTAGAGAAACACGCTGCCAAAAGGGTTCATGTAAATATTTACCCCCGATACCAAGCAAATTGTATACATAAATGGCAACAGATACAAAATATCTCACATGCAAATGGCTGTGTGTTCCTTTTTGTATATCGTGCTCATTGCGAAAACAAGAATGATACTTGGGGTGAGTTTTGCTTCACGGTTTCCATATTTTAGTTGAGTTTGACACATTTGCCACCGCATGGTACGGCTCTCGTCCTCGTATGTACATACTAACATATAGGCACTCGTATGTATAATGATGGCAATAATGAGAATACCATCATGCAGAACTGAGAGAAGGGGAGACATTTCGGCGAAATTTCGGAGGAAACTGGTTTTTAGATTGTCATTATGGAAGGCGAGGATTATGCTGAGATTGTGGGAAATTGTTTTTCAAATGATACCTAAAGCGATGTCTTTAGGATGTCTGTCAGTGGTCGTTTTAGGCAATTTAAGAAATTCGGAAAATTGTATGGTGCAAGGTTTGAGGTGTCATTCTTTAGTTATAAGAGTGTCAGTTGAAATATGTCTGCGGGGTCATTATTAGGCGTCAACACAGAACACAATCATTCTTTTCGATTAAATAGGTTCGATTCCATCAAGATGTTCGGCGGATGAACTAAATGGGGGTGCCATGAGCTGAGCAATTAATGCAACATAATCTATTTTGTCTTGATGGATATTTACTGCAAGCTTTGGAACCCAATCAAAATATTATGCAAGTTCTGACAAGCAATTGATAAAATTAAAATTGTGTACAGAAATGCGCTGCGGATATGTAGGACTATTTACGGAATATGCAAACGAAACGAGAATAAAAACCTTAAGCTATGTAAACGGGGTATGCCGACACGTTGAAAAGACGTCATTATTGCCTACAAATATATAGGTACTCTTATTTGGCATTATTTTGCCATTTAAAACAATTGTAATATTTTTTTTTATAATTAATCAACAGTTTTTTGAATCCTGGTAAATACTGTTTCATTTTTAAAATATTTGCCAAAATGTTATAAATCAAGCTAAACCTCTGTAGAAGTATCCTGTATCCCAACTAACATTTCAGCTTCTATTAGATCAGAATGTTTGAAAATTGAAGGCTTTGGCTTCTAAAAGTTGTCAATAAATCTTTCAGAATAAATACACTCTCTATCGAAGTCTTGACTTCTGTAACTGCTTCGTTTAAATTGATCGGAAATACGAACATCAGCTCCTCCATATGCCCCATCTACTTAAAAGGCGATCCTATGTCTTGCAAGAACTATCGACGCATATCCCTGCTTAATGTCGCATACAAGATCCTCTCCAACGTACTGTGTGATGTGTGAACGTCTAAAACCGTTCTGCATCACACTAATCAGCACGTATACCAGTGTGGCTTCTGGCCCGACAGATCGACATTGGGTTGTGTTTTTTTTACATCGGGAAACGGAACAATTTTGACGCAAACATACAGTGGCCTTCTCTGCTAGAAGATCCAGATCCAGTCGATCAAGCCTTTTTAGCGCCCGTGAAAATAATCTTATTTCACATGAAGCCAGGCGAAACAAGATTAATGCTGGTCAGATAAGGCGCAAGTTGGATCTTCCAGTGGGCGTAAGAAGAGTGCAGCAAGTATTGAAGGGAAATCCCAAACTTCGATACACAAAGATGCTGCTATTGCAGCAGCATCATAAGGAGGCCAGACTAAGGTTCGCCAGAAACCACATGGCATGGACTAGGGAGTGGGAATTCGTTATTTTTTCTGATGAAAAAAATTAATTTGGACGGTCCAGACGGTTTCAGCTGTTATTGGCGTGATTTGCGAGACGAAAAAGCTGTGAAAATGAGCCCGCACTTCCGAGGAGGAAGCACGGTAGTTTGGGGTGTGTTTGGATTCCATGGAAAAATCCCTTTGATGTGGGTACCACCCAGAATGAATGGTATAAGAAAATATAAATAAAAAATATGCCCTCGACGAATTTGGAGAAATTCCGGCGGGTAAGCATTTTATTTTCCAGCAAGACAATGCTCCAACATCAGTCCGCGTATTGTTTGAAGTCAGCGGGACATGGTGTTTACCGTGGCCACCGTAAATCTTGACTTTAACCCAATCGAAAACGTGTGGGGGATCATTGCGAGAAAAATTTATTCGAATGGGAGGTAGGAATGTGGAAGAGCTTAAAGTACAAATAATCCAGGCATGGACCGAGCTCAATATGTAATGAAGTTCTGCACAACTTGATAAATTCTATGGCGAATAGAAATTTTGAAGTTATTGAGAACTGAGGCGGCTGTACGAAGGAAGTACTGAGTTACAGTACGATATTGATAGGTACAACTAAAAATTTCGCTGTTTTAATGCTAAAAATGCTTACTGTCTTTATACTTATTTCGCTGGAAAAATTGATGCTTTTGAAGCTCATTAACGATGTACCCAAAAAACAATACATGGTGTTTAAAAAAAAGTTTTTTTTTCTTTGATTATAAAATTGAATGAAATAAATATTGTTTTCCCTTTAGAATATACTCTTAAACTTTCATCATCATCATCATACAATGGAGCCACCCTTGTCTTTATTATTTCGGTCACTGTAGGTACCTAACATTTTTTAAATAATTTATCTAGGATCTGAGGTGGAAATGTATGTATAGGTATGTATGTATGTAATAGAGACATTAGCACAGGCCTCGGCCCTCATTGAAGCTAAGCTCTGGGCCTCCGAGTATCGTAGAATAGCGCTAATGCAAAAGGACAAACTAAACCCGTAAATAAGCTGATTGAATAATTACAGAGACGTAAATATTCAAGGTTCTTGCAACCGTATTTATCAGGAACATAGGATGTGGATAGTAGAGGTCCCATTTGTTGTAAATCTTGAAATTACTTCGAGTTGTAAATCTCTTCGGTATATAGCTTCTTCATCAGCTCGTTATGATTGTAGCGAATTAAGGGACCACATTTTTGAATGACTCCATCATTTTTGAACTTTTTGATTCTTGACGCTGAATTTCATGTCTTTCTCTCCGGAGCCCAGAGCGAAGCCTCGAATTGTCAATAATCCTAGGATCTGAGGTGGAAAATTATGTAAATTTTGGTTCTCTTCATGTTGATCAAATTTCTCACGGAATGACACAGAAGCACAATTTTCCCCTTTTTCCCATGCGATCGTATTTGAAAAACCTCAATATTCCTCCCGAAAAGGTAAATTTCTCACCACTTAATAACACTGCCCCTAGCCCAATAGATAGTTGAGTTTCAATACACTAACCACGTGTTGTTTGTTTTCAAAAATTATCGTCTATTCTGTTTAACTGAGGGCGGTTGCCCATGTGGTGTAAATATGTTTCCCTTTGCTAGGATTTAGTGACAAAATCCTTAGAAATAATTGAAAGTTACAACGCACCTGAACCTCTTTTTAACTTGACATCATCCATTCAGGAAAAGCATTTCTTTGGAGTGGTATCTTTGTCTTCTCCTTCTCGAGACCGACTTTTTCACCTGCCTCCTATGGCGGGCACATTCTTCCTTGTCGGTGAGGCTTTCCTACAGGTTCTATTGGGCTATTGGTTTGAGTTTATATTAGTTCTCTTCCTGTTGGCCATATAAAAATATAAAAATCATATCAGCCCCACTTAACTTATTTTCAAATGGGTTTCTTCCCCGCATACGCACTCCCAAAACCAACTACATCGAATTGAAATCATTAAACTTCTCGACATCTGCACCTACTGCTTTACACAGTGTAAACGGTGCGCACATTCCATGCCTTCATTATTCCCGTGTTAAAAAGGGGAGAAAAAACGAAAAAGCTCCAGTCATTCATGATTGATATGTTTTCCTTGTTAAGTGCTTCCAAGCGATTACATTGAAATCACAATTTTTCATTTTGTCTACCCGCTGGTGGTAGAATGTCGCCCCTGTGCCACCCTTTCATGTAAATTACTGTCATTATCGATTTTGGATCGATGTAAACGTGACCCGGTTTTTGCCCAACTGCTACGCGATTTATGATGTACAAGAACCCAAATACCATTATTGCGGCGAATGGCAACGTTGGTTGTTCAATAATTTCTTTTGAATTGTTCGCACCCCCAACTTGTAGGCCGTGCAATCATTTGCTCATTATAATACCTTCATGGCGTATACGGGAGTGCAATGTCATGGGAATTGTTTGGCCGCTCGTGTACAGGGGTAATCTCAAGTACTTACGGCACACACATACAGTTACTCTTAGTAACCTGGTTTTCCTTTCTCGATTCTCTACGGAATGAAACATTCACACATTCGTTCGCCTACGTCTGTACACATTTTGGAACGTCATTAAGTCCTTTGGCCTTGTACTTACAGGTAGGTACGTATACGATGTGTTTGGCCTACGGCTGCCATCGTCAAAATATACACACAGATCCGGGGTAACCATGTTGGTTCAAAATCGCTACCTTGTGCGACATTGGAGGCCAAACGGTGACTGGGGGATCACATGAGACCCGAACCCGACTCCATACGTAGGCGTTCGCCGTCGTAAGCCAGGCAGCAAGAACGGGCGGGGACTATGGGGCTACTGATTAAATGCTTGCGCCATGGTGGGTTACAGGTGAGTCTGAGCTCTGACTCCCCATGACACATACCCACACTATGCCATAGCAATAAAAGAATGTTCACTGAAAAATGAAAAAGGCATAGCGTTTGTTGACTCTTCTGCTCCTCCTGTATCTACACACGACCACCCCATAACCCACCCAGAAAAGCTTCGCTATCTATGCACTTTCATCGGTACGTTACGTACATTTCGTTTCCGTACTTCTGCTGCTGCTGAGTCGGTGAGTTATTCGATGCAGCGGTGCACAGGCACACTGCATCGAGTGTGTGCACACACAATGGAGCTACATATTGATTTTATTCTTGCCGTACTACACACAAATATATACACGTATGGGTGAGTTCATTTCGACGGAATTTCGTGTGGAAATATTAAAACTGCTGACCTGCACAACCCTTAACCCTAAGTGGACTCATTCTTTCAATTGAGGGGGTTTTCTATTTCCGCCACGTTGCTGAATTTTACGCGGGTGCAGGATTTATGATTCTATTCTCAGTTTTGTGCTTTCGTGCTTGGATAAAATTATTCACAATACATAGTATGAGACAGACAGACAGACAACTAAATATGTCTTACATGAGAAACCTTGTATAACCTTCAGAGCTAATTCTCAACTTGTCAACTTAGTTGTAATAAACTTTTTATGACAACGGAGGTGGAATTTTCATCCACGGAACGGACTCCGGCGCCATCTAAATTAAATACATAATTCTGTTCAGCAAACATAACAATAATTTGTGAATACAAATGTTGCTTACGTTTACCGGTTACCTACACAAAATTCCTATATGGTCATGCACAGTGTTGTTGGAGTTTACGAAATGAAATTTTCAATTTCAAAGGCTTTGCTATTCAGGACAACCAACGCCTTGTTGAAATCTCGATAATAAAACATCAAGGGTTGTTTTGCTTATACCTATTATACACAAATGTGTAGCATAGCTGAGTTGACCTTAGGGTGTACAGGGTGATCCGACTTAAATCGACTGGCTTTAGCAGTCTCAAAACGGGCCATGAACAACACTCACGTCCATGCAATAAATGCGCTTCGGGCCAACGACTTATCTATCAGACAATGCATCCACCAGAATGTTTTGGGAGGATGGCTCGCTGTATATGATTTTCGTACATCATCCAGGACATGGATGAGTTGGCGCAGGGACATAAGTCCATAATCAAAATATGGAATTATGTCCCACCGAAGTGGGTTATTAGTCCATAATTTATTTTTCAAAAATTGGACATAAGTCCACAATTTTATTGGTAGCACAAATCAGTGCCCTGACATAAGGCAACATTTTTAAATTTGGTCAAATTCTAACCAAATTCTAACATTCTCTCGCGAACGTTGGATAAACATCAGAGATTGTAACTGTCTAGAAAAAGGCATAAAATTGTAGGTCCCTTTCATTCGTCCAAAAATAAGAACTCACACAAGACGAATGGTGGCCGCCACCAGAATTGATTACCATTCGGTGCCGATTTTTGGAATTTGCCATCACTCCTGCCAGAACTTCCAGCGATAGGTCCTCGCATTCTTGACGGATATTCCTCTTGAGTGCTTCAAGAGTTCTGAGGCTTGTTGGCAAAAACTCATGACTTAAAAAAAAAAAAAAAAAACAGAGAAATAAGTCTGGAACGGTTATGAAGGGCGATCTTGCCGGCCATGCCATGCCAGTCCAAATTAGTCGTGGTCGAGATTTATGATGGCTGGAGCGTAGATTGTACGCCCTTAAGCGTCAACAGCTATCAGCTATGATGCACTGTTTGCACTTTGTAAGAGAATATTTTACAGTCTTTCACCAAAATTCTCTGTAAAGACCGCCGATTGATGCCCAATTGCTTAGCAAGCACGTCGGTCGTCTAGTCGATACTCCGGTGTCTTCTTCGACATCTTTAGCTACAGATGCGATATTTTTAGTAGAACTTTTCTAAGTGAGCTGCTAAACTGCGTAGTATTTGCCCAGTTGGTATCGTATCGGATGACCGGGAAATATGGGCCGAAATTCACGCTACGCCCATTCCGCAAAAAAATCGAAACAATTATTCCGCGTTCTTAAGGACTAAGAAGTACATCGATTCATGTCTTATTGACGTGTATTTTGTATCTGTTTCTTTCACAAATGACAAAGTAGAATTGACACTATTGTAGCCAAACATTGACATATTATAATATGGATGGACTGCTAGTGAAATGTCAGTTCATAAAAATTTTGCCCAGAAAATTACGCAAACTTATAAACTAGCGCTCTTGGTTCGGAACGAAAAATAAGTGATACAAACTGACGACCATCTTGGATTTCTCCATAGAATGTTAGAGACACCTATTGGGCGTTAGTGAGTTTGCCAAGTAAAACGATTGAAATTCAAATTGTTTCGTCATTGTTAACAATAGACGTCACTTCAAAAAAGTGCAAGTTTCCAACTTATTCCGCTCCGAACCAAAAGACACCATATGCCGCCAAAGTTAAAGCATGACTTTTACGCCATTTTGTAAAAAATTTGTTTATAACATTATGAATAATTCAGAAGTTAAGGCCGTCTGTTAATTGGGGTAAATAATTAGGTATCCTCGGATAATTTTCTGACACTATCGTGGTGGAAAAATGGAATTTTTAACTGTCAAAAAACTATCCTGCTCCGGGAGCAAGGTAATAAATTATCATAAGTGTCAGAAAATTATCCGAGGATAATGATTTAGCACAATTAACACACGGCCTTAGTCGTTAGAAGGTAACAAACAGCCAGACAGACCAGACAGTTGCTTGTCTTACCCCCAGTTTCCCACTAGACGTTTTAACTATAGTTCAACTGAACCTGAACGTGAGTTTAAATTCGAAGTTCAACTCTTCCGGTTTCACAATATAATCTGAACTTCAATTCAATTGAACTACTTTTAACGAAATTTTATGAATAGAATTTGGCAGTATTGTACTGTATAAGCTTTTATACGACTTTTCCAAAATCGTTTCTTGTATTTTCTTTCAAACAACACACAAAACTGCGTCAAATATTTGAGTTTTTGACAATCGCCGGATCTGAAGTTTAAACGGCAGAATACTGTAGTTTAAATTGAACTACAGAATGAACTCCGTTCAATGTTTAAACGAAACTTTGAAATCGAATTAATTGTTGAATTGAGGTTTAAACTGAAAGTGTAGTTTAAACTTTCACTGTGAAACTGGGGGTTATAATATTAATCAGATGGGATGTGGTTACAATAATACAAGTACAATAACGGCGACCGCCACTGCAAAACTATTGTGATCAAAGTTTCGTCATATGATTTCAAGAAGTATATTGGTAAAAATGGCCATGCCCATTCTACCGCCATCCATTAAAAAAAAAGAAACAAAACGAAAGAATAGAGTAAAATAGTCTCGGGTCAAAAGAGTCGCACGCAATAATTGACTTGCAGAGGAGTTGCAGGGGGAGTGGTTAATCCAACAAACTGCGGACAATGTCTTTAATTAACACATTATTTTCAAAATTGAATTGTGCTACCTCAAAGTGACCACACTGACGTACCGCGACATCCCACTTGAACACGCGCATGGTTTTGTATCACACACTCTTTGACCTAAATATCATTTACGACTATGTGACTTGTGACCTTAGTTGGTCAAAGGCTGCATAATCGAACAAAGGTGGAATATCATTAAAACTTTTGGTGTAAAATGTTGTTATAACTTTATTAGTATTACATACATATTCATTGTTACAGTAAGACTAGAAAATAATGTCCCAAATATACAAGCACATACATCTCTATGAATGTAAGCAATTACCTCGGAAACGTTTCAATAAATAACTGACAAGCAATAAAAAAAAAACACAGCAAAAACTTGTACGAAAATTGAAATCAACACATTTATTATTAAATCAATAAAATCAGAGAAATAAAGAGGAAATTATTGTGGGGCACTGAACTGACACCATGCTGATCGGGAGATAAAAAAAAAATTATTTTTGCCACCAACGGCGCAGACATACATTCCAGAGAACCAACCGAAATTCCAATAAAAGTCAGATTAGGTAACTTTCGATTAACTGATGCAGTGGACTGGGGTCTAAACAATTCGGAATTGGGGTATGCCATGAAGGAAGGCAACGGTACACTGAGACACATCAAATCGAATCGAGGGATTATTCAGGACATCGTTTTTTCCACCTCTTAGCCTGGTGAGTGATTCTAAAAGGCAAAACACAATGAGTCTCAAATGTTATTAATGACTTCATAAGCACGTTGAGGTATGTCAATGGGGATTTCTAAATATGAGTTGACAGTGACATTTGCCATCTAGGCTAGAGTGATGATGAGCTTCGTAGTTATTCCTTTAGGATGCCACTTATTTTTGTTTTCATTGTACTGGACATGAGAGGCATGGGAATTTTTCACTTGACCAGAAAGTTAATTTTTTACGCATCCATATGTCGGGCGGATTTGACTGATGAGATGTAATGGACATGTTTCATTTTTAATCTGACTTGTAGGAGGTAGATTATGGCATTGAAGAGCCTCAAACTTAATAAGTTAATGGGAGCAATAATGTCAATACACATTTCGCGCCAAATTGACTTATAGCCGGTTTTACAGTGCGAGTTTAAACTCAGGTTTAGTTAAACTCGCAAGCAAGTTTAAACCAAGTACGTAAACCGTGAGTGTATTACAGTGAAATTTGAACGAACGTTTAGTTAGTCGGCTCTCACATTGAGGCAACACTCAATAAGCAACTGGCAATACGAAACACGCAAAATTATCGCTCACAATTATTTTACTTTGAATTAAATTAGAGGTCTCACATCAAAGCAACTAAATATCGCTCGAACGAAAAATGTTGCTGATTGTTTATTGGCAGTTGCTATAGTAACAAGAGTTGCTTATTGCTTGTTGCCTCAATCTGAGAGCCGCCTTAAACTTCGGTTAAACTTTTCTGGTCTGTTTTGTACGCCACTGTATTTGAAATTTCTATCTGTTTTGATTATTTTGATGTCAGTTCGGCAATTTAAAAAAGTGAAATAAAAAAAATTTAAATAAATAAAGTAAATAAAAGTCATTACTTCGGTATTGAGTTCCTCTTCGGTTTGAGGAATTTAATATATTGGTGCCGTAGCATACAAATCGCTACTGATGCTATCAACATGCTACCGGATGCTATATCAACATGTCTCCGCTAGGAAAAAAACGAAGAAGATGCACTACTACAAATCATAGAAGAGAATGATCATGAATCAGACAACAACCTACGATCAAGCGAAGATATAAGACATAACAAGTCACTATAGTTTCATAACATAGAATTTAATTGAGTTGTATACCTACAAAATTAACCTAAACGCCAGAACAAATAAATTGTAGTTAAGTGGAGCGAAAGTTTTTTAATTCTCCTCAATAAGATACATAATATCATATCACTAACTTCATCTGAAAAATTATATTTGTTCCGTAGGTACCATTTCCTTTTGTGTTCTATTTGATTAAAAACCATTTGAGCAGCTAGTTTGGTCAGTAGAAATCGTTAAAAGTCGTCCATTCTACGAAATGATTTGGCCTCAGACATATTTAAACTCAGTTTAAACCCCCATCCATGGCCGGTTAATTTAAACTCGGTTTAAACTATCGATTAAGTTTAAACTAGCACTGTAATACACCTTTTTGTGTTAAACGTCGGTTTAAACCTGATATCTGGTTAAACGGAGTTTAAACCTGCACTGTAAAACCGGGTATTAATTGGGTCAAAACGGAAAATACATATTTCATAGCCGGGTGAAATTTGTAATCATGTCAAAGAAACATGAGTCAGCTCTATCTATGTGACAGTTATATAAAATCCACGGGATTTATTACGATCGCAAAAACCTTGACTTTGTTGAACTGGGAAATAGCATAAGCCTTAGGTTAGATTAGGTTAGGGTGGCAGGCCGCAGCAAATGCAGCCTCAGGTCAGAGGAAGCCCATTGTGATAGCACAGGAACAGGCTCTAATGATCTCACAACTACCCGTTGAAACAGCAGGAAGTGAGAATGAAGCGTTAGAGGTAGGTTTATGATTGCATTAGCGAGTTCGCCGAGATTGTCGAAGAAGTATTTTCCGAGATGTTGTTTTCTACGAGCTAAAAGGGCTCGGCACGTGCATAGGTGAAGAATAGTCTCTTCCTCCTACTCGTTCATGCAGCTTCTATGAAAATCGTTGGCAGGGAGGCCCAACCTGAAAGAGCATGCCTGCTAATAATACAGTGTCCCATAATGACACCAAGTAATGTGCTTATATTGGATCTTTTTAGTGATACAAGATTGTTGAAGCGCTTTAGATCCATCATGGGTTAGATCTGCTTCGTGATGGAGCGCAATATGTCCATTGCCGCTGCTGGTCCTTAGAGCTCCACTTATGGAGACGTTCTTTGAACATGCCTTAGGTGCTTGCAGCGTATTCAAGGGAAGTCCACCAGACGACAACGCCATACGTGAGTACAGGTCTAATGCCGTATAGAGCCAATCTGTAATTCGAGGCTGAAGTCCACTATAGCATTATTGCAGCAGAATAAAGCCGTTCTGGCTTTCTGAGCCCTCAGAGTATTGGATTTCCAGCTTAATTTGCTGTCTAGAATGAGGCCGAGATACTTATCCGTGATAGACAGCACCAGCAGGGTGTCATTTAGATTTGGGAGAACAAAGGTGGGAATTTTGTACTTCCTTGTAAAAAGAACCAGTTCAGTTTTTTGAAAATTGACGCCAAACCCACATTTTTTGGTCCATTTAGAGAGGGCATTCTGCATAAGATCCCTAAGTGGTTTGGGATATTTTCCTGAGACAGCGATAGCAACATCATCTGCATAGGCAATTACATTGCACCCTTTCTCCTTAGTTCATTCAGGTTCAGTTAGTAGGTTCCAAAGAAGAGGTAAAATCACACCGCCTTGTGTACCCCTGCTGACGAACCTCCGAACCGATGCTTCGCCCAGATTTAAACCTGTTAGTGAGCAACAAGGCTCATCAGTGCGCTAATAATTGCCTTGAGTTCGACGTTGTTAAACGCTCCCTTAATACCCAGGAAAGCTACCTCCAGACTAGAGATATCTCAATAGTTGACAAGTGCATGAAGGGTCGTTTCAACCGAGATCCTTTTACTATACGCATGTTGAGAGGCTGACAGAAAATTTGCATTGACACTGCAGCGTATATGGGAGTCGATCAATTTCTCTAGAGTTAACAGTAGAAATGATGACAAAGTTATGGATCTGAGATCTTTAGGGTTATCATGCGAGCTTTTACCAGCCTTGGGTAATATGTACTTCCGTTCACGACTAGGGAATGTGAGACAAATTAAGGCCACTTTTTCCACACTAGTTCCACATTCGCATCGCTTTCCGCCGCCACTGTTCGCCCGGCCTTAGAGACGGGCTCGAACCTACTCGTAACTAGAGAAAATGTCAATGACTGGCAAAATATACATTTGTTGTATGACATTGCACGAGGAATAAAAATGATTCCTTTTCTCAGTCAACCACAACCATCTTCCTTCTTTTCTAATAAAGAGAGATTGGCCAGCGATCGTGTGGTTGAAAGGGAAAAATTGATTGAGTTAGTCTACTTCCAGACATAAAAGGGTGCGGCCGCTGGTTTGCTCGTGGTAGTCCTTCGGAAAGTATTTTCAGCGTTTTACATTTTATGAGTAAATTAGTTCAAATTGTCGAACGTTTCTATGAGAATTGCCTGAAGAGGGCGCAAACTTCTGTATCATATAAGTCTCTTTAGAAGACTAAACCTCTCATTGGGCAAAAACAACTATTAATAAGTTAACAACTTGCAAAAAAAGTATAAATTTCAAAATCAGAACTGAAAAGTAGGGGTAAATTTTATAACGCACAGATAGGGTCTTCAAACGATATGGAGTCTTTGATGTAATTGAAAAGTGTCGGAAGTCGTTTTCCATTTATTTCTGAATTTGAAATGTCTGAATAAAATAACAGCTTTAAAGAATAATGGCAACAGAAATGGTACATGAAAGGCTTACGAAAAAGGAACGCGAGTAAGTCTTGTGGCGAACCAATATAACTTCTGGCACTTGCTCGAAATAAAATCATTTGCCCATGTTCCCAAATTCAAATGAGCGACTCACATCAATTTAATTGATTTTTCGACTATCAAAGAAACACGTTCGATATTATTATTGCCCCACTATTTATAAGCACACTTTGATGTGTTCAACATTCCCATTTCCAGTTATACTGCCTGAACTGATTTCAAAGGGTTACGCAAAATACCACCACTTTTAGATTCAGCATAAAACCTCATCATACACATAGTGGAAGAAACAAAGCGAACGGGTAATCATCCAAGCGTACACTTAACCCGGTACCACTTTCGAGCTCTCCGTCTCCCCCATTTGAACCGCTTTGCGCTGTTATTATTAACGTGGCCATTATGAGTTTATTTATGGAACTCGGGTTCGTTGGGGGCTGCTATTAGCACAGAGCGTCACGCGATTTTCTGCGTTTTTAATGTAATTACCCCCTTTGAACCCTGAAAACCCTATGTGCTGTTTGTGTTTGTCTTAGACGACAAAATCTTCGAGGAAAGCAGCAGACTATAGTGAACCTCCTATTAAGGTCAGAGCGTTTAAGATTAAAGTTCGCTGCTTTGGTCATTAGGCTAAAGTCTTTATTTCGCCTTGGGCAGGGCGACACTATCACGCGCACTTACCACCCCGACCCGATTAAGTGCGGAACGTTGTTTGACCTAAACCTGCCCTGATGGTAGGGGTAAATAGAAACATTTCCGTTTGTTTGTCCAATGTCCACCTGCTTACTGGTTGAAGTCTGCACTGCACACATGAAGACTGTTATAGCCCGAGTTTTATTGGTTCGATTTACGCCGAACAAATTGGGTGACGATTAGCTGGGCTCTTTGCAGAGTTGGTTTTACCTAATCGATGTTGTAGTTCTCTCTGTTTAAACGATTTCTGTGAGACATTGGTATATTTGAGAAGTTCAAAGAAATGTACGACAATCAAGGACACGCTTCTGGCGCTCTCAAACAAACACTAAAAAATAAATGAGCAGAGCACAATATGCACACGCTGCGTGGTGGCGGTGGGTGACGTGCAATTATTAATGCCAGCGCTGTTTGATACAGGCAAACAATTTCACGACAACTTGCGGCGAAATCCATCCCAAAAGAACAATTTCAAAAGATTCACGTATAGTGTGTTGCCGCGGGTAATGGTTCCAGGGGAAAGTTTCTCAAATTTTCATTGCAGAGCAGGAGCCTGTTTTGTGGCTTCAGAAAGGTGGCGCAGACAAGTCCCTGCTGAGTTAAATTTTTGAAGTCGATCGATGCATGAACTTCTCTCTAGGAGAATGCATTTTTGAAGCAGGTAGCTTACGTGCTTAAGTTGCATTTGATTTAGTTTTCACTTCCTGGTGCCTTGATGAGTGCTTTGGGAATATTTTTCGTGTGTGTGGTTTTGTAATTAGCTTTTTGGATGTTGAAATTATGCTAAATTTGATTTGAAGTATTTACCAAGCGCAAATTTAGTTTGGGAAAACTAATTTTTGAAATAGAAAGCGCTTGAGACTTATGGAACATGCAACACAAATGCAATGCGACTTTCATTGACACTGACTTTCATTGACACTGACTCTTGGTTCGAGGTTACCAATCTTCCCCCGACTAGCGAGTCTGGCATCAAGGTTACTCGCTTTGACGACAATGTGGTGTCGAATTGGTGAGTGGTGATGATGAATGTCCCAGACGAGGACTTGCCGCCTTTGTCAATGAGATTTACTGCGCTGTGTTTGCTTACTGTCGTAAATGGAATTATTTTCTCCCATAAACTAGGGAGACTATGCCTAGGAGAACTCGGGTCTCAGCCAACTCGGCCAAGTTGGTAAATGCACTTTTTTTCTACACCACCCCAAGACGAGCTCTTAGCGTTTGTTCTCTCTCTGACTTAGGTTTAAAGAATTTGTGATTGAGATATTATCGGAAACCACTGCAAGGATCTTCGGACAAGGTCG
Source organism: Cheilosia soror (assembly GCA_949372485.1). Lineage (NCBI taxonomy): Eukaryota > Metazoa > Arthropoda > Insecta > Diptera > Syrphidae > Cheilosia > Cheilosia soror. The sequence goes on along the minus strand of OX443563.1, from coordinate 70,574,548 downwards.
ATATCGGGAAGAGTATCGAGACAGCGTAGAAAATAGAGATCCTAGGTCTAGGAGAACGAAGATTCTCCCGACATCCGGTGGATTTACAGGAAAGTCGGACAACTGTTACCGACCAGCTTCTAAGTTACAGAGTGGTTTTCAGAACGATAGACACTAAGGCGTCACAAAATTGACTCATCAACGCCATTTGACATTAGATTATTAGAACACAGAATACTTATGTAATATTGTAACCCAAATCCATAACATGATCGCTTTGTCATGCTGTGAAAGATCTGAATGACCGGCATGACAGGCAATCCCACAGAATAACCACTTTAAGTAAATTTTAAACATCATAGTCACGTCAGCATGTTATGGAATGACATGATTCGTGAAATACGTTAAATAGATTTTTCTGTGCAAATGTTTCAATCTGGGCTCAATTTGTTTTGAATTCTTTCAATGTCAGGGGCCAACTTTTCAGAGAGGGGTCCTTGCTTTCCCCCACCCCCATTGACACGCGGTTCGTTTTCTCACTCTTTTTTTCAATCTATTTCGTACCACTACCGCTCTTGAAGTTCTTCATGCTGTCAAAGTTGCTGTTAGCATTGCTGAGCTAATCTATTTTTGGTGTAAGAAGTTTTCTATGCAATCAAGATTGAATGATGCATTAAGAAAGATAATTGCTTTGAGAAGTCATAAAAAGGAATTGTTCTGTTTTATAGTGTTACGGCAAAGTTATATGTATAGACATTTTAAAGACAAAAGTCGTCTCCATATCGGAGATACTTATTAATTATTACAAATGGCGGCAAATGTCAATTCAACTTTGACATAAACAGATACAAAATACACATAAAAAAAAAATAAAAATAAATAAATAAATAGGTGGCGCAACAGGCGGGTAGACTCCCAAGGCCTAGCTTCTCGCTACCATTCGTTTGTGTGAGTTTCTATTTTTTGGACGAATGGAAAATACACATGAACAACACCATAAATCGGTAAACTCATCAGGAACGCGGAATAATTCGTCGGTGGTTTTGGCGCAGCGTGAATGTCGTCCGACTCCAACTATGCATCAATCGGCGCCGGCCGGTGGTCTTTACAGAAAATTGTTGTTAAAAGACTATAAGATGTGCAGATAGTGCGCATCGGCTGTTAGTTGTTGACCGCCAAGGGCATGTTGTATCGTTTTGACGATTTATACTGGCCCGCAAGATCGCCCAATTCAACCATCCCAGACTTAATTTTATGAGTTTTTTTTAAGTCACTAGTTTATGTCAACAAGCTACAGACTCTTGAAGCCCTCAAAGAGAATATCCATCAAGAATATGAGGACCTATCGCCGGAAGTTCTGGTAAGAGTGATGGACAATGCCATTAATTGGGGGCCGAATATGGTAATCAATTCTGGCGGAGGCCACTTTGCCGATAGATAACACCAAATAAGCATAGTCCAATGTGGATTTTATGGACTACATCAGGCCTTATCTATAGAGTTTAGAAGACCTTCCTCGAGTGCCCATCCCCAGCAGGGAAGAATGGAGAGATGGACTCGTTCCTAACAATCAAACCACGGACGTATTTATAGACGGTTGTAAAATGGACAGTGGAGTAGTGTCGGGTGTCTTCTCCGAATCGCTGGGTATATCAAAATCGACCATAGTAGTATCTTCCAAGCAGAGGTGCTGGCAGTGACAACAGCAGTCCGTCAGTATTACCTTCTTTATCGACAGCCAGGCTGCAATAAAAGCTATAACTGCACCAGAAATAAAATCGAAGCTTGTGAATGTAAAGTGCTGTCGAAGCAACTGGCCGCTAGTTACTAAGTTACAGTAATACCAAAAATGTTTTAAGTCAAGAATAAATTCAAGAAATGAATAAAGTTTGTGGAGTAAGCATTAAATATTATTAAACATTTAAGTGGCCTCAACTCCAAATGCGTTTCGCCCCGATGATGTGGTGGGTGGGCTCATCAGTACCACATCGGGGCGAAACGAACCACCACATCTGCCTAGATTCGTCTACTGATGAGCCCACCCACGACCCACCACATCGGGGCGAAACGCATTTGGAGTTGAGGCCACTTAAATGTTTAATAATAAGTTACAGTAATGTTTTCGGAATGACAGATACTGAGGCGTCAAAAGAACTCAAGGCTCTTGGTATACACAGCAGAAGGTATCGCTCTGCTGGGTTCCGGGACATGAAGGCATTCCAGGCAATGAGAAATCAGACGAATTAGCAAGATAAGGTTCGACAGCTGTTTCAGAACAAGCTGATACTTCCGTGAACATCACGCCTTGCACAGTCAAGCTTGAAGTAGGCAGAAAAGCCACAAGAGAGGCGAACGCTAAATGGGCCTATGGCCGTCCTTCAACGAACCAAAAACCGAGAATATAATGCGAAAGGATAGGAAATCCCTGTCCACCCTCGTAGGTACCATAACGGGGCACAACACTCTGGCGATAACATATGAAGAAAATGGGCTTAACGGAAGTAGAACTTTGTAGAAGCTGCGGTGATGAGAGAGCTCTTGAGGACACTACCCACTTCCTATGTTACTGCCTAGGTCTTCGCACACCCTTCGTTATTTTTACTATCAAATATCAAAATACAGTATTTAAATAATGTGTCAAATGTGTCTATTTTAAGTCCTTGTCTGAAAACTGTAAGTCATCAGGGCATCTATCAGCTCGTAGCCGTAGGAAGTTAAACCTGGCCGGTTACCGAGCTTAACAAGGCGACATGCGACGTCCTTGTACTGATTTAGTTAACTGTTCTGCGCTGGCAGTTGAACATACACTCTCTAAAATTTATTTAAAATGTATAACTTTATAGTTTATATTATTGGAGGTGTTGAAAGAGCTCCTTATAGTGTATATGCATTAGTAGTTTAATGCTTAAATATAGTTTGAAGCTTGAACAATCTGTACCCCAAGCTGGGTGCAAAATAGTTCTGCCGTTCGTTTTTGTTACGAGCTGTCGTATCCATCAACCTCAACCTCAACGAGTATAAGTACAGTCGCCACCACAGTCGCTGGTGTGCTAGCTGCCTAAATACATTTTTAAATGGCGCGCAAATTCATCTCACACGGACATAAATCGTTTTGAATAATTTCCTCCTCATTACACTGAAAGTTTTCAATTTCAAATTTGTTCAATTTCATTTTTTTACAAATAGCAAACAGCCTTCCTGACCGCCTACCTTAACATAGGCACACTATCCGAATCGGAACCTTCAGGGCGAACTCATTAAATTCTCATCACGGTGCGATGCTACCACCTAACCTCCTTATTGAAAATTGAAACCTCAACTTAAATTCAATTACGTGGTCACCCCTCAAGTTCGCTGCCGCCCGCCGCCGCACTCTTTCTATAAAACTAATGAAAACTCTGCAAATTATTAATGGAAGCACGAGTAAAACCGAGTTTCCATTTTAGAAATTGCTGTTGAAAGTGATGTTTTTTTTTTGCCTTCTGTATTTATTCCTCATCCGACCTCGTTACGAGGAAATAATTCGTCCTTTCGTATACCATTCGCCTGGGTTCAGTGATTTATTAACCCAACCCTTGCTGCAGTAGTAGCTGTAGCTGTTCGTCGCTCCATGCCAATTTACAGCCTCTCCCCCATTGATCTTGGAGTTGTCGAACAAGAGATTCATACTGGTAAATCGAATCAGGATTTCCATCAAGAGGGCGTCTCTCATTCAATCTAATTGACTGATTAATGCTTGACTTTGGGAGCCGATTTGAGCAGCCAGGTAAGTGAGATTGACCCAAATTTAGTTGATGTCGAGGAAATTCTTATAATCATCTAAGGGAATCTTGGATGAGGGGTAGTTTTTTTTTCCACCAGTGGTATGGTATGGGGTGGGGATGATTTTTCAATCGTTCTCCTAATTACACCCGAGCTCTAGAGTACGGAAAAGTTATAATAAGCATAAATAATATTTTTTTATTTCGAATTTTTATTAGGGACGTTGTTTTTCCTTTGCCTTAATTACTTTAGCTGTTTCAGGTTTGTGTAGATTTTTCTTTGTCGACCTTTATGCTCCTTAACTGGTTGCGCATTTAGCTGAAGCTTTTCTGCTGTGTAATGATTTTATGGGAAAGTTATACTTTTTAAGTGGCTCTCTTCAATGGCGAAGGCGGTAGCTTTAGGGGAGTAGCTGGATATTTACACAGTTTTTTTTTTTATTTTATGCTGTTTATTATTTTTGTATTTGTATTTTATTTAGATTAACAGAAAGTCGAAGTACACATTGAATTTGTTTTGTCCTGTGTGTTTTTTTTTTGCTCCCTTTGTATGGCAGCTACAGTTTCGGGGAAGTTGAAGTTGGCTAATTTCGAGAGTTTTTTTTACGGATTGGCAGTGCAATGCAGCAATTATTTCTCTAAGTGTGAGAAGGGGTTGGTTTTCTACATTTAAGTGGTGTACTTTATTGTACTGATGAGATGAGACTCTGACTCTGTTTGGTAAGCCTTCTGGAGTGATGATTTTTTTTATTAAATTGGAGCCAAACTGTCTGTGGCATTTGTAACTGCCAATATATAAGCTATACCATTCTAAATGGCGCCATGCGGGTTATGGATCGATATCGTTTAAAAACTATGTCACGAAGTCTGCAGCAATAACAAAGAATACACCATAATTCAAATAATTTCTTTGACAAAGAGAGTCCTTTCTTTTTTTACATGTCCAATCCATTACAATGGTCGCGGGTGTGGTATGCTCAAGTGGGTCATTTATAACTCTTGATCCGATGCCACCCAGTCAAAACTATCAGGAAGAAATGTCAAAAATGTCGCAGTTAATTTAACCATCTCATCTATAGGGCCTACAGAGATACTTCATAGTATACATCTTGAAATTCTATTTGGGGAGTGTAACTTATTGAAAACGTTTTTCCTAAAAAAGTACATTTGGATTTAAAGGAGCTAGTCGACGTATAGGGGCTTAGTCGTTAGTGTGCTGGACTACTGAGAGAATACAAGTTCGATCCCCGGAAAAAACACAAATTTTACGTAAACAAATGGATGTTAGACCTGTTGTGCTTTTAGTATCTATTCATCACGATCAGTAGAAAAAATCAGCTTCTTTATGTCTGACTTCAGTATCAGTATCAATCATAGATGGCTACTCGCACAGAGCAGTATTCTTACCCCTTTTGTTGTCGTTGTTCTGTAAAGACCCGCTTTATTATTAACGCTGCAAAAAAAGCAAATGAAATCATGTAACGTAAAACAAAAAAAGAGGTCAAAAAACGGTCGTAAACTAGACAAATGAATGTAATCATCAAACTCAAAAGGGTACAATGTCTTCCATGCGTGGGTCATTCCGCTAGCGAAGCCATATTTAGACTAAAGCTACTTCAAGTATGTAAAAATAAGGTTTAAATAAGCAGTTCAGCAAGTTTGCTGCAAGTTGGATATAATCAGGTAAGTCTTAGTGACTATCCAGAACTTATGACTTTGAACTTCTATAATTTGGCATTATTTTCCAGTACGGACCACCAAAGATTTTATGCTTAATGCGCTTCAGCAAATGGCGATCCCCAATAGAGAAGCATGACTAAGCAATGACCAACCAAACTTTAGTCATTAGGATAGCAAAGATCTGCGCTTGAAAAACAGAGACATGCTTGCTTAACGAGTAGTAAAGTCTAGTGTTGACGATTTCCATGAAAACTATTGGCTTACTCTAAAATCTAGCCCCCAGTTTTATAGTGGAAGTTTAAACTGAAGTTTGACTGAACCTGAACTTGAGTTTAAATTTTAAGTTAAACTCGTCCGATTTCCCAATGTAATCTGCACTTTAGTTCAATTGAACTGAGTTTAATAAAATTGAATGATTAGAATTTGGCAGTATTGTACAGTACTTAGCTTTTATGCGACTTTTCCAAAATCGATCCTTGTCTTTTTATTCAAAGAACACGCAAAATAACGTCAAATGTTTGTGTTTTTCACAATCGGCAGCTTTTACGCTGTGTCAAGTGAGTTGAGGCTTAAACGGTACAATAAACTACAGATTGAACTCTTTTCTAGGTTTAAACGAAACTGTGGAACCGAATTTATTGATAAACTGAAGTTTAAACTAAAAGTGTAGGAGGAGAGATTTCGAACTCGATCTAACCATCTCATTCTGGGTCTACCTAGAGAACTCCCGCCTGATAATACGGATTCCATAGCACGTCATGAGATTATTTTGGTAGAGGACATGCGTTTAACATGACCAATCCACCGAAGCATGGACCGCTCGCTTCGGAGAAGTAGCTGCTCGACATTGAGTCCCTCACGTATTCTGGAATTTCTAGTACGATCTCTACGGGTCACACCAACAATACAACGGAGAAATCTCATTTCGGCAGCTTTTATTCGCGATCTTATTCTATCGGTCATTACCCAAACCTCATGACCATATAGGTAAGAGTTGGAATAAACACCGAATTAAAGAATCACATCTTAGCTTCTTAGATCTTCGAATCTACCACCGAGGAACGGCGCAGTAGAGGAAAACCGCGACTCCAGGTGGCGCACGCAAGTGGAAGGTGACCTTAACCAACTTAGCGTGCAAAACTGGACAACTGACCTAAGATTGTTCTGGCTGGAGACGCTTGTTGGTTGAGACCTAGGTCCACCCTGGACTGTACCGCCACCTTAATCTAAAAAAAACTTAACTTTGACACCAAGTTCAGTCCTTCTAATAACAGAATGGCCGAACTGTCTCAAAATTGATCCAGCCTGACCAATCCTACCAGAAAACTCATCATTGCTCCTTCCATAACTCGTGAATAAGGCACCGATATACTTAAACTTCTCCAACTGTTTCAATTGGACTCCACTAATATGCAGAGTACATTGAACAGGCGTTCTGGAGACGACCATCACTTCAGATTTCTTCACGCTTACTTTCGTCTCAGCTTCAGCACAAACGGCTACAAACCGATCGAGGGCGCGTTGAAGTTTAGTCTGAACGGACCCAAGGATGACCAAGTCATCAGCGAAGAGCAAATGATTTATCGTCAGATCTCCCAATTCGAAACGTTTTTCGCCAAGACTATGCGCTGCAACATCCAGTCCATATAAGTAATGAAAAGGAGAGGATACAAGACGCACCCCTGGCAAAGTCCAACGCCCACGGTGAAAGGTATTGATTTAACGCTGTTTACCTGAACACAGCTGACAGATTCTACAGTTTGTGTAAAGAGATTGAAATGGCTCTCAAGAAAGAACCGAGTTTACCTCGAGGGATTCGGTCGAATGCGTTCTCCAAATCTATGAAGAATTCGGAAACAGGGTGTAGCATTTAGCATACTCCCAAGCCTTCTCAAGTCCCATTTTGATAGTGAATAACCAGTCGATTGTGCTTCTACGTCTGCCCGGTCGAAAACCGCACTGCTCATCTCCTAATCTTGACTCGACCACAGCTCTGCAACGCGTTTCTAGCACCTTGACAAAGACTTTTCCGGGGAGACTTAAAAGTGATATACCCCTGTATTTGGAGCAATCCCTTTTACCCCCTTTCTTGAAAAGGGACACAATCACCAAAATCTACGAATCGCTGTGAGTTTCGCCACATTCCCAGGCCATTTTAAAGACACAAGAGAACCATTTAACTCCCCCTTTATCTAAGGCCTTGAGCATTTCTGGCCGGATTTCATCCACTCGAGCAGATTTGCCAGCTTTTAGCGAACTAAGTTCACTGAGGGACTCAGTTCCCACCTTGTGGGAAATAAAACCACTTTCGTGAAGTGCACACAGTTCCCATATAAGGTCGGAACTAAGTCCACTTTCTTATGGGAACTTAGTACACATTTAACAGTTTAATATGTATGGTAGCATGATGCTCCCTGCAAACCCCCTGCTTGGGTTTACTGTCAGATTTGCATTATGTGCGAAATTGGGTATATTAAAAGGGAAATTTATTTCCAACCTTACATGGGAACTATGTCCACTTTACGAAAGTGGTCTCTCAGTGGACTTAGTTCTCGGGGACTTATTTCCCTGCACCGACTTCCTCTACCGTAGGACTATTTTCCGTTCTGCTTAAGACGAAGGATCTGTCATCCTTCATATCCTGGATTGGATTCAGCTGGTTCCATCTTCGAATGTCAGGAATGGCAGGTGAAATTAACTTTTTTGCCCTTTAACATCAATGCAAAGAAAATCATAGCCCTTGCATGATATCAAAACTTAGTTTATTATATACGACACCATCTTAATAAAATAAAGCTATTCGAATATTCAGAGAACAGGCTATGCCCGCAAGAAGACGAAATTGCTGAATAGATATAATGTTCAGCCCTTTATGGGGGACTAGGAGGAATATCTTCTTCAGGGAGTAATTGGACCACGAACAAATAAAGAAAACCTTAGCTGGTAACACTAAAAAGAAAGAAGAAATCGTACTAGCCTAAATACCTTATGGTATAATGTGGCACAATAGATATTTAAAGTCGACAACATGCCTTTTCCATTGTTTAGGAGGGTCAGGATTAAAAAAAAGCTTAAAGAAAAATATAAGCATTGTGATAAATAATTTAAAATAATTATTTCTTACCAAACATTTACAAAACGGCAGTTATGTGAATTCCAAACAAAGTGAGCACATCCGTCGACACTGTAAGTTATCCCAAAAATGTTAAGAAACCCTTACCCTTTTTTTTTAAGCAATTTTCAATATTTCCATTCATAAAATATTCTACACCCTGTCAGTTATGTGCGATATAAAATCAGTACTGACCATGAATATGAACACACAAAATTTCATTAATATTCGTCGCATGCACAAATACAAATACCCCAAAGAGAAAGCAGAAAGGAGAAAGTTGATGTAAAATTACACTCCCTGCAAATTCATAAACAAAAGACTCACAACGAGCGCATATGCATAAATCACAGGATATACAATCATAAAAGTGTCAGTTCTTTATTTGACGCTGCGACAAAAAATGGGTTTGCTTTTTGATAAAATGGACGTTTCCAAGGACTCATTCGTCAACACACTCACATTTGAGATGGGAATCCTATTCAATAGAATGATATATGTATATGAATGCGAGTCTTTTTGAACATCTTTTAAGGAGCTGCGTTTTAAAAGAGAAGGCGCAGCTTCTAGGAATAATACATAATTAAGGATCTAAAGATGTTCAAATGAATTTCCATCAGTTCCCTATGGAGAGCTCAAAGGATGCGTTAATTACAAGTTCATTAAAAAAATAACTGTTTTTAGTTCATGTTTCCAAGTGAGTGTCCTCGAGATGCAGCTATAATAAGTTATTTTAATGTCCAAGCAAGTGGGAAATAAGTTGGGAAAAGTCAATTGAATTACCACAGGAAATTAGTATTTATGGTCAGAAATGGAATAGCGTTTAAATGAAAATAAGTTAAAAGAACGTCTATCGATCTTAAAAAAGAAAACAAGGGAAGCAATAAGAACAACATGGGCAAACTATACTGTTCCAACATCGAATCTACCACGGAGGCGGTTAGATTACGAAAAATTGTAGCCAAGGGCCCTTCCCCCATGTGATACCTCTACAAGTCTACAAGGATGATTACAGTTGGATAGCAATCAGGAGATCTTGGAACTGGGAACTGGAACTTTCCGGGTTGTATACATATAATGGAAATCAGCTTTTGAAGCCTATTACCAATCCCCTTTCACTTCGGGATGAGGACTCTGGTAAGCATTATGGATTGTACTAGCAAAGGTTAGATCTAAAATCCTTCCAATTCTACAAGTCTGCGGATCGGACGGTATTGTACAAGTCATGCTACAAACAACGAGCGAAACGACAATCCCATGGCTTCAGGCAATAGTCATAGGTTGTCTGAAATTGAGATTCCTTCCTGACAGCTGAAAAAATGTGAGGGTTGTCTTCGTCTCCAAAGCGGGGAAACCCAGTTATTTACATGTCTCTCTTTGTTTCTTTTGAAAACATTAGAAAGATTATTAGACTTGCGGGTAAGGAATAATCTAGAGGCACATGGCTTCCTATGTGGTGCACAACATGCATAATATGTAAAAGGTAGATCTTTGGAAGCAGCACTGCACGAGGTCACTAGAATCATCGAGAAATTCTTAGACCATAAAGAATTTACTTTGACAGCCTTTCTAGGTATAGAAGGTGATTTCAGTAACCGAAACACAGAAACCATTACATCCTCAATCGATGAGGCTTGGCTTAAAAGCAGAATCATAAACAGCAGTCTTGGAGACAGCAGGATTGAGAGATAGGTTATTGGAGGGACGCCACAAGGGGGAGTTTTATTTCCTTTCCTATGGAATATCTCAATAAATAAACTTCTTAAATCACTTGTCAACAATGATGACTTAGTTGTGCTAGTTTTAGGAAAATACCTTTCCACCATTAGCTAAGTCATAGAATCTGCAGTATCCGAACTACAAAAGCGGACGGAGGAAGACGGTCTATCTTTTAAGACCGAACTCATCCTGTTCACCAGAAGATAATGTACCAAAATGGGATGCACCAAAATTGAGAGGCATTCGTCTTAATCTCTCAACCGAAACCAAATACCTGGGTTCAACTCCAAACTAAACTGAAAACGGAATACCGAGGAAATGGAATGAAGAAACGACTAAAATGCTTTTTACGACTGCACCTCCTTCGCGAAGAAGTGGGTCTTACAACTCAACGTAGTGAACTGGATGTACACCTCGATTGTAAGACCAATTCTGAATTATGGCTCGGTTGTTTGGTGGGAGGCTGTTAACGCTAAATCCTACCTCAAGAATGAAAACAAAATAAAAAGAATTGTTTGCATAGGTATAACAACCTCTCTAAAATTTGCACCACAACTAGGCCTAGAAATGTCGCTGAACTGAAATGAACTGAACTGTCCAACCCGTTCCTCAACTTCTTAAATTTTTTTTTGACACGAGTTGCGTTAGGTGCGACGAAATGTGTGTGCCTGTGCTAGTTGAGCCATTGGAATCAATCAACTGACATCTGTTTATGCACTTTGTATGAGAATTGCAACTCAGTTGTCTAGAACAAGACGATGGTCTAGACTAGATCTACCCAGCGCAGATCACTGCGAAAACACCAGTAATAAAACATCTACGTGCACAAAATTAGTGCTAGACAACACAACAACAAATCCACCCCTAATAAAGCAATAAAATCATGACGAAAATCCAGAAAGGGAAAGGATGCAAAATGAAAGTAAAAGAAAGTATGTATTGCTTTCAGTCACAAATCAAATGCAAAAAAAAAACAAGAAGCAATGCTCTGTACCCTAGGACTACCAAACTATCGAAAGCGAAACTCGAAATATTTCATGGGGGTGTGAGAAGCTGTAAGCTATCAAGTGCGTCCAACGCGTTGTCCAACAAGAGATGCTTGGTTAAATGTACGAGGGTATCAACGCGTTCTTCAACTCTATGAGCAACCACAACGAAAACGCTGTTGTCCAACTCGAGGAACTTTTTTGTTGCCAAAATCAGACATGTTGATCAACTACGAGGTCATTCAACGATTGAATGAGTTGGTCAACTAGGTGTACGGGGTCATTCAACAGTTGAGTGAACTTCAGTTCCACTGAAGAGTTGAATAAACTGTTGAATAAAATTGGTTGATGCGTTGGGCACTAAGTGGACGAGCAGCATAACGACTTTCAGACTACGAAAGAAAAGAATTTGGAAGCCCGAATCATTCGGTCACTCGCGCATACTTCACATCTTTGACCAGAGCGGACTCATGCCACTCAAGGACTACAAGAAACCGAGGTATGACTTTGATAAGACATTTAACGTCTGTATACCTGACAGGCAGGACTGGCTCTCCCCGAGTACTGTAATAAAATGTATTCTTATCTCTACAAGTGGCTCAAAGAAGCCTAGTTCTCAGAAGAACTAAGTATCAGCCATTTATAACGACATTCAAATCAGCGCAGCGTTTTCAGGCAGAGATCTACGTGGTTAAGAATACAGATCAAACAGTCTTAGTGAGAGAACTACCAGTAGCAATGGAAATTACGTTCTGAGTGGACAGCCAAGCAGCACTTAGCTCCAATCTGGTAAATTCCAAATCCATAAGTCAGTGCCTCTCGGCATTGAGAGAAATAAATCATCACACAGTACTGCTGCACATTTGGTGTGGAAGGGAACGAGGCAGCAGTCAGCAAATAAACTGGCCAGATGCGGCTCTGAAATGGACAGCCTATTAGCTGACAGACATGTGCCACCAGCTTTAACACAGCTACGATCGTAATTGACAACAAACATTTTTTTTTTGAAACCTCACCAGCCAGCCGTTCATTTGGACAATTGCCAGCAAGATGAAGCTAGCCAGCCGAGTTTTAGTATAAAATTATGCATTTGGTAGAAATATTTGATAAATTCTAACATTTTTCTCTGGAATGTTGTGTGCATGAGATAAGAACGCCATTATGATTTAAGCAAATTGTACGGAAATTCTAAGCCACTTGTTGCTTTCAGCGCCACTTGTTTGTTCATTGTGAATCGAATTTAGCCAGTGGCCAGCCAGCAGCTCTCCGACTGGGGAGAAAATCAAGAGTTGTTGCCAGCAGTTGCCAGCAGTTGCCAGCAGGTTGTTGTTTTAATTAGCATGTGAAATGTGTCTCAAGTGGCAATTACTGGCAACCACTGGCTGGAAAGGTTTCATAAAAACACAACTAATGTCACATTGGGTTTTGCTAGAGAACGATGGAACAACATACTTCCGATTATACCATAAGCTTGTGGCCGGCAATTGACACCAAAAGGTTAAGTATCCTAAAATCGTCTGATAGATAATGAACACTGCGTCGTTAGAAACATGGGCAAAAGACTATGGGTATCTTTACAAACGACTTCTGCAGAAGTTGGAAATATGACGTGGAAATAGCTTCTGTTGAACATTTTTTGTGACACTGTCCCTCCAAGCATGCCGCTGCTCTTGTTTGGGAGCACTGTTCTTTGACGGCTTGGAAGATCTATTAGCGATACCTCTACCAGATTTAAGAAGAATCATTAACAAATGGTTTTGTTAGTTGCATGTCCTATCACGTATGTACTATAAAAAGGTTACCACAATGGAACTGAATGGCTTCTGGGTGAAATTTGCAATTATTGAAAACTTCCCCTCTAACCTAAACTAACGTCTATCCGTCCAACGCCACATAAACCAAACTGACATCTTGCACCAGTGGTTAGAGCATTGATTAGATCAATAGATGGCAATTTATATTTTAAGTACAGTTTGACATTAATTGGACGTGTTGCTGGTCATTAAATAAGCAGTCAAAAAAATGCGTTCACTATATTTTTGGAGTGTTCCCTTCAAAATCAAAAATCACTCCAAGTCAGTCCCGCGCAAAACATTTCTTGTAATAATTTACCTCAAGTTTGTGGCATTGGGTGGGCTTGGCTTACTCCTTTAAGGACCATTTTGCTATATACAGTGAACTTCCAGCTCTAGGCTTGTTAACATTTATTTTCTAATTCAATCACCAATTTTAAATGAATTCAAGATTTATAAACAACTTTCCGATTTCGTCTCTTTTCAGTTCATCCAAACAACAGACAATGATCAGTCGAAAATTATTTAACTCATAAATATCGCAATACATCCATCAGCTGAGAAACATCTTCCAACACAATCCGCATAGATCCAATCGATGGTCTATGGCAACCAATCTAAAGGGCTTCACTCGAAACTACATAGGCTGTAGTGATGATGGCGACAAAATTAGTTATTTACCTATTATTTTTCGGCTTATACACAGTTCAGATAGGTGGCCAAATGAACAGTGATCCAGCGCCAGGTCGATCACCGGGACCGCCCGGTGGTATAACGACCATCGAAGACGATGTGCATGGCTCAAGTGGAAGTATAAAAAGCACAACCCTATTGCTGACCAAAGATCCGACTGATATTGATGATGCAGAGGATGACGCGGATCTCAGTGATGTCGGTGAATACTCCAATGATTCGGATTTGAGTAAATTGAACGAGATTAAGCCAAACGAAGACGAATTCACTCCCTCGCTGCGGGGTGACGATGAGAGAATACCACATTTGGATGTAATAAATTCACACAGGGATAGAGGTGCGGCGACAACAGGTGATGGCAGTCGCAGTAAACCTTGTGCAAATGAATTTAGTGATTTCCTGAATAATGTCATTGTTATCGATGAGGTGGAAGTGGGCGATGGGAAGAATGCCACCGGAGAAACGATGGCTGCTGAAGCGAGAAATGTTCACATTCAAGTGGAAGTCACGCATGATATATTCGATACAAAGGAAGAATTGAACTGTGGATTGCTCTATCGGGGTGAGTTGTTTATTATTGATGTGTGCATTTTATTTTATTATTTCAAGTAAGTATGTAGGTATTTGAATTGCTCAATTACCGGCATCTGTGCTTTGGACAGACGGTGTTTTGTTCAAGGATTTATTATGGGAAAATATTGAACCATGACAATATTACAGGCAATTGTCGACACTTGTCTAATTTGTGAGTTGCTGACAGGACACTTATCGCCTTAAGTTGATATTGAAATGGGAAGTGTGTGCACGCGGGCGTATACGTAGCATTTGTATCCATAATTCAGTTCATGGAGGCTAGGGATATGGTTGGTTTGTGACTTCAGCTCTGGTACTTCACTACTTAATTAATCGAATAGTGTATCGAGATGAATCTGTTGCCATGGTTTTAAGGTGGGTGTCCATTTGAGAGCAAAAATGGTGCCAGTAGCTCTCTAGCAACTCCAAATGAACACAGTCTTCAGAGTAGTTCGTGGATAGCCAGATTTTTACTCTCGGCATTTAAACCTTCTGAAACTCACTCGCAAGTGGAAAAATATGTTTATCAATGTCGTAGATTAGCTCTCAAAATTCCAACACTGGTATGGCTTCCCTTATTTTGGTATCCTTTTAAAGAATATTTGGCGCAAAAGATTGAATCACCTATATATTCTATTTCACTAGTTGTCAAATGGCAAAAAAACCTGAATTCCTCCTTATTAGCATCTTTAATTTGAAGCTCTTTTGTAAGACAATTACCGAGTTGATTAAGACAATCTACCCGTGGTTTAACCCAGCGTTTTTTTTTTTTAGTTTTTTGTGCCAATAAATTGAATCAGCAGCAACATTTATGCCATGTAGTACCATGTTTCCACCCACAGCTGAAAAGACACCAAAGATAACAGCTGCACTCTCAAGGATGATGCCCAATATTGGAGGGCCAAAATACAGAAGAAGACTGCTTCTAAGCAAGTTTCAGCGTCGATAAAACTCTATGGATAGGGACCATACCATACGAAAACGGAGGGAACCTACCGTATCAGAGCTCTTAGAGTAACTAGCACCTTTAGAACGACGTCCTACAACGCAGTGTGCGGAATAGCTGGCAAGGTACCAATTGACCTCCTTGCGAGAGAACCACAGGGAAAATACTTTGTCAGCTGAACAACAGCAGGAACATCAATGACAACAGGAGATAATACTTTAAGGGGTATCGTGAATAAATTCCGTTGGAAATGTTTCCCTTGTCAGCAATATAAATCAGGTTGCTGAATGGGAAATATTCTGGGGGAAATATTATTCCCGATAGGGGTGTTAACCACAAAGGGGGGTAAGTTTATAAGATTGGCAGCAAAGATGGGATCACTCTGACAAGGAAAGATGGACGCACAGAATCATACCCAAAATCGACGATTGGATCAACAGAAAGCATGGAGAGTTAAATTTCTATTTGACACAGATGCTAACAGGTCATTGATGCTCTGGGGCTTATCACCTGTACTGTACAGGTTTGAGCACGATGACAATCATTTTTGCCCATGCTGTACACGAGCTGAGGAAGCAATCAGCAATGCTGTTGCAACCATCATGAAGAAGCAACGCCAACATGAGCGCGAGAACGTAATGCAATGCGAGAGAACGCAAACCTGAATATGCCGAACAATTAAGGCTATGACCCCCTCGGGATGTAATGCTTGACGGCAGTCCCGCGATGAACAAGGGTAGGTAGAGAGTGGGGGGTTTTAGTCAGTAAGAATCTAACATAACTACTTATTACACAGCAGTATTACCCCTCCGACCTAAAAAAAACATGTTCCCAGCAACATGATTAAGCCCAAGTGATTTATAAATCACCAGATAACGTACTCAATGTACCTTATGTCGCTTTGTAAAAGTGTAATGAGACCAAATTTCTAAATATTCCCAAATATGGCCTTATATCATGGCACCCTGATATACTGCGGGCCTTTGGGAAGTAAAAGGCGATATTAAAGATACATAGTTTATTCTTATACGGTAAGTAGTCAAGCAAGTCATCAGGTTGCTATTGTCAGTTACTACCGCCGCTGTTTGAAAGCGACAATGATAAAGTTTGGGCTAATATTTATCAGAGGCAGCATTTGAAAGCTCCTCTATTTGTCATTCTTAGTTCCTAATTGTATTTTGTTCATTCTTCTTTGGGTAGAAATACTGTGGACTGAAACGCTCAAATTCGGGCGGCTACAGCTAAATGGCATCTTAAGAACCCTTCTTCGTTTAAGAAAATTTAAATAACCAGACCAGGCTCGTTGGCTTCAATAATTTCTTCTGTTCATGATACTGTTTTCCTCCTTCGTAGCACGCCTCATATATATGTGGCTCTGACGTAATTTTGACGTCAGCGTATGAAGCCAATGGCTACATACTGTGTACTAGCCCTCTTTGTGCCACTCACATAAGGTACTCATACGTATGAGGCACAATATGAGGCACGATATGAGGCACTCGTGTGTGGCTTTTCGGCATTCGAGTGGTTACCTGCACCTGCACGGTTCGTATGGATTTTTGAATGTAATTTCAGCATTTCAGTTTGTGTGCGTGCGTTTTGTATTGGTATTTATTTTTTTGTGGGTCATAAAAGTAGCGAACGCGACGGGATAACTTAAATACACCCAAAGCAATAAAACAATTAGTACCTACAGTTCTAGGGCAAGACTGCACACAGGGCAATAAAACTGCGGATAGCACCATCATAAACGAATAACCAACAGCCAACTGATACGTGCGCGCTGTGCTACATTCCGTGTAAAAGCACAATTTTATGTAGCCACTGCGATACATACGAAAAACGAAATGTGTACCATTTGTGTATACTATCTGGTGACGTCAGAGCCACATATCGTGTACTAGCACCTTTATTGCAAAATCAAGGCGCTGGATCTTACGTGCCGCATTCAGTGTTGGTTTCCTCTTCATTTTTTCATGGCCATACGATGAACAGTAGATCTGCTAGCTGTAACTCCAGTTTCTGACTTAATTTTACTTACAGCGAGCCTTGAATTTGAAGCAGCTCTCAGTATCGTCCGCCTTTCCTGACATGTTGTTGCTTTGCTGGCTCTTCCTTTGCGGTTTTTTTCTTACTTTTCCAGGTCTGTAATAAAGCTGTGTATAACAGTGGAGCCTATTCTAATCTTACTAGCTATAAAACGGATGGATTTTCCTTGTTCCCGGTAAGCTCGAATTTGGCCTATTTCCTCCTTGGTTAATGTCTTTGCTTTACCTATAGTTGTGGATTGTATGAAGTTATTTCTTGAACTAAGCTCCCTAATACTTCAAATATCCTTTTATTTGATTTAAATCATGGTAACAGGTAGAATAAGCCACTGTTCGTAATCAAGTGAGACAAAAATAACAGGTAAATTTTATGACCTTTCTGGGAAAAGCGTCATAAAAGTTGCATTTATCAACTTGATCCAATTTTTTTTCCTACAATATAAATATAATATGTCCTTCATTCCTTGTGCAATTGGTTTTTCCCAGATTTAAAAAATATCGTAAAATAATCCCTGTTCGTAATCAAGTGAGACGGAGTATATAATATCAACCTTCAAACAATTGAAGACGAAAGTCCATGACTTTGATCCAGCAAAAACGTATGAGGGCTCCCATATGTTTTAGGTTATACCAGTTAAAGCTGCATATGTCCGAATCTGTTTTGATTTTGGTAGGTAAACATACCCAGGAGCCGCATTGCTTATCGTTCACACACAATGAGTCAAGATGGATACACCCGTACATGTCAGGCGTTAGAGTTGGACTACACTTCAACCATCCGCACTTAAACCCTTCATAAAATGAATTTTACGACATTTTTACATCCGAATGACGACTATTCCATCCCATATTTAAATAAATAACTTTCTTTCCAACTCTAACCAAGCGCACTGAACCAAACTAACAGTCCTCCTCGTGTTTATTGCCGGATTATAAATACGTGCGTCTATTCTACGGACAAATTGTGTACATATCACTTTTATTGTTGCCATAAAAATTCCTATTGTCGTCGATATAAGTTTTATTATTGCAACTATACGCATTTGAACCTAAACGAAAAAAATTCCCAAGTGTGGGTATTACATTTTTAACAAACTAATACAATTTAACCCATCCCTAAAAACATATAGTCTTAAAAGGATACTACTACTACTTACAATGGCATTTTTGTACTCATTTTTCCAACCGTATACAATTGCTTTTCCAAGAAATTCAAAAATAAATCACAACTAAAAATGTTTTTAATTTCTTCGGGATGCAATCCCTCGTTCGAGGGAATATGCTTTTCTATTGTGTAATTTGTCCCCCGGGGAGACTAAAGGACGAAACGAAACCCTTTTGCTGTGCTCTATGAAACAGCATCCATTCCTTCGCTACTGTCTTCGAAATAAAAGGAAGTAAATTCAATTTATCTTTTCAACTGTAAAGGGAAATAAATTTCAAAATGCATAGAGAAAACTATGATATACCATGGTGCTTCTATTACAACAGGATATAGTCGATAGTGCAGTGGGGAAACTATAACTATAAATTAATTTTGGTTACACAAAGAATAGCGAATTTAAGGAAAATTTCTCCAATATCAGAATTTTCTCTTGTAAATTATCACCCGGCTTACTAGCTAAGCATGTGTGTGCCAGTATTGATTGATTATTATCGCTTAATGGGTTTCTGGAGTGGGCTGGGCGCGTACGTGTGTAATTAGAAAAACCTCAGAGATGTCTGTCATCATTTTAGCATTAAAATCGTCTGCTGGCATCTGGGTGTATATGGTGCACAGGGGTGGCGTATGCAAATTGTTTGCACTTGCTTTATGTCATCAGTGGAAGTGAATTTCCGGTACAAATTGCATTTCCGTCGAAGCGGAAGACTGAAAAAGTATACTACAAGGGAGCGGAGTAGAATCTTGTGTAGCTTCGTGCTTATTTCATTACCGTAGTCGACGGTTGGTATTAGGAGGGAATTAAGCCAACTGGTAGGGGGTATAGTGTTGCTGAAGGGTGGCTGTCTCCATAGTTATAGTGACATTCGAACGTTAAGTGCTTGCCGATAGGGCGGAAAAGCCTATATCATTAGAATAGCGAATGAGCTTAATGGGTACCTGATGATGTGACATACGAGCGCTTGTATTGTATAGCTATTTGAAATTAGTTTCGTCGACAGACGTTAACTTTAGGAAGATTTGTTGAATAATATTAATCATTGCAACGATTTGAATGTAGGCTTATCTACTTCAAACGTTCACACTTGAAGATTAGGTTAGGTGGCAATTATCCGTTACATACAAAGTAATTCCCTCAGCCCAGGTTAGGTTCATTGTATAATTGTGAGCAGAGTCGGTTATTTCCGCTACTCTTGGAACCATTTTGAATTCTGAAAGAATTTTTCGTATTTTACCTTAATCCGTTTCAGCAATATCCGCAAGCTCCCTGAAAAATACGGGCAGTTACATAGTAGGGGAAAGGTGTTTCCTCCTCCTCCTCATCCATGCAACTGCGACAAAAAATATTATTAGCGGTGACTCCTAGTCTTGCAACGTGGCTTCCTATCACATGGTAACCTTTTAATACCCCCAACAAGAATTTTGATATGTGCTCTGCTGACATTTTTAACAGCATCTTTGTCCTGCGCTGACTTATCCGTGGCCATGTCTGTTTTGTTTGGACACTTGAAGATTTGCAAAAGGAAACATTTTTATGTAGATACGCTTTGTTCTCATGCAATAATCTTGAAAGCATGATAATATTTCAAAGTGTTTCCAAGTCTTATAAGGTCAAACAATTGTTTTTGTAAAAAAAGGTGTTCGCGACGAAAATTGCAATTCTGTCTCCTGTCTAATAAAAACTGTAACCCCTTGAGGCAGCGTTAGTCGCAGGACTCCGTCATACATTATATTCCGCAGTGGTCCAAGAACGGAGCCTTGTGGTACTCCCGCGGTAACGTTGTAGTACTTAACTCCATTGGCTATAAAATCCTAGGAGTCCCCAATTGCGCACGCCATCTGGATTATTTGATGTGATATAAAGTTTTCGGTTTTTTAAGTGACAGTATGAGCAAGTCAATTTAAAAACTTATCTCAGTGATTGCAAGACAAATAGAACTGTAACAAATGTTTCAGATTGCTTCATGGTTCGTGAGTTATCGTGGAATGAAGACACCAACGTTTCATTAAAACTTGAAAAAATCCTCTGAAACATGTATCCAGCTGTTCCAACAGTCAGTTCGTAAAAATGTAGAGATGCCAATCCTGCAAACAAATTATTTATAGAGTAGTCACTCCTAACGTTGACAGTCTGTGCATAAAATGCATTTTTTAAATTCGAAGATCCAGCGAATAAATTAAATATTCATACAAAAGTCCGCAAAAGTCCAAGTTAAACTACAAAATTTAATATAAAAAAAATGAAAATTCCTCCTTATTTCACATTAAAGATCTCATCATCGTCATCGCCATCGTCATCGTCCTCGCTGATAATATTACGGAAACGAGAGACTGTGCGCCCCTTGCTTAACCAACGGAAGATATTAATTAAAAAAGACATTAACATATTTTAATGGAATTTTTCGTTCAGTTTTGCTTTTGCATTAAATTCCAAAAAAAAAACGCATTTTATGTCTTTTTTCCTATTTTCTCCTACACCCATCGCGTTAGATCCTCCTGCACGGATTTATCTTCCTATTTTTTGTTTGAAAATGTTATATGACAAGTTCAGTATTCTATATGCAGACGTGTGCAACTTGGTAAGCTCCTTACACATAATCAGATACCGGCAGTACAACATTTGCCGTAATTACGGCGCAACATTACATCCTTTCATTAAGTCCAAATAGCTTAATTGCTCCTAGCTTGTGGCTGGGACAAAGGCTGGCTAATTTTGAGAAAAGCAGCAAGGGTAGTAGCAGTTTAGCTCGTCTTCCTAGAGTTCAGCTACCAGTAGCAATAAAAGTGAAACGATGCGGTGGACATGGTGCGGGTGGCAGCAACGAAAGTCGTTATCCTGTGTTTGGGTTATGGTTTCCTTTGTTGTAGTTGCAGAAGCAGATTAAAAGCAAAACTTTGATTTCTTCTTCTTCGTGTCGTATATTATCAGTTAGTAAATTGTGCTGGAGGGTTTCGCCTTTCGCTGCCGTTTAGAAAATTAGGTGTGCAACGTGAAACTAGTTTGCTTAGAGGGTATAATTTTGAGCTTACCTATATGGAACAGGATGTAAGTTGTAATGGGTTTTGTTTCGATTGGAAGTTTCAAGGACTTTTGTCTATTGAAAGTACACGTTGAAGTGGGAGAGAAATACTTTTAGCTTTTGTCTAATTTTAGACTCATATTTTTTCCCTGCCTATGGTTCGTTAAGACAGAAACTGGGTAGGGAGATGGGTGTTGTATGTGTTTTGTCGTTACACGCGTGGTAGGGGTAGACTTTCAAAGAAAAAGAAAGAACAAATTTCAAACATTTTTTGGAGATCGCGTTTTTTTTATTCCAAAAATGCGGATTGCAAATCATCATGGAGCACTTAGATCCATTGACCAAGCAGAACCTCTTTTTTTTGTGTAGGATTGAGAAACTCTGATATAATTCGTTCCTCTTTATTATATTCGGTAGCACAGTATTGCGCAGTTTTCGCATTTAACGAGCTAAGAAAATTCAAATGAGGAACATTATTTTCGGCGAAAAAAACTTCAAGCTCCAAAAAAAACTTCATCCAACGTTTGGTAGGTTGACTCGTCAAGTTTTTAAATTCTTATAAATAATATAATGAAATTATATAGACGAACAACTTGCCAAGTAAACCTTACCAATTTGTTTTTAACCTTGAACCTTCTTAAACTAAGAACTTGACGCACATTTAGATCTCATTACTTTTCGTGGCCGACTAGTTCCGCACCTAATTTTTGCTGTTCCATATAAGAGAACTTGGCTCTTTTTTTACATTTATATTTTTATATATAATACTAGTTGGTTGTACCCGCTTCGCTGGGTATGCAAAGTAATATTTGATAAACAAATTGATTTTATTTAAAGAACTTCTTTGAAAACTACATTGCGTGTAAATTGTCTCTGGTTAATTAATAATCTTCCTTGCTGTGGATTAGATTCAATATACACCTTCTTTTGTCTTGCAACTCTTGATTGTGATAAAGCCACATACAGTTGGCCGTGTGAAAATACTCCGGTCTTTAAATGCATGCCAACGTGATCAAATGACTGGTCTTGAGCCTTGTTTATTATTATAGCGTATGCTAGGATTTATCGGAAATGGAATCATTGTGGTAATTCATGCTCTTATCAAATTTCGTCCAGGCTCTTCCACAATCAATCGAGTATGGAACTTTTTTAGGGTTCAAGTTTTTCAGCAACATGATGATGACACCTTGCTTAAGTACAGCACATGAGGTGGCTTGCTGGATGGAGTTTGCAGATTGAGGAATTCAACAGGGAAATTTGGTGCATCATTTGGATCTTCAGTCTTCACTGATAACAGAATCGCTCCTATTCATTTCTAATGTCTGCACATTTGTCAGCGCGGCAATGACTCGTTCTGAAAGTTCCTGCATTGACTTTTGCAGCAGATCGCCAAAAATTGTCTTAATTAAGTCTCCTGTTAATATAATTTCCGTGGGAATTTCAACAACGTCGTCTTCATACATTTCTGCTACCCGCGGAAATTTTGCAATAATGAGAAGACTCATATTTTAATAGCCCTCAGGATTTTGTCCACAGAGATTCCTTCACGATCGGTTAGTTTTCTCCTTTATATTTAAATATCGCGAAATAAAATTTCCTATTAAAGTACCTGAGGAGCAGTTAGTAAATCAGTGATCTTAAAATTCGTAGCAAAGTACATATTGCCTAAAAACAGTTTCTATTTTTTTTGTATCTATTGATTTAGAATTTAGATTTATGAGTATAAATAATATTTTACTTCTTTTTACTTCTTTATTATCAATGTACAAAGTTTCATATTGATACGACAAACTCCTTCGTGAGTTATGAAAAAGTTCTCATTAAAATCATTGCCAATAACTCGAGCCCAAAGCAAAATACCTAAATATTTCTTATATAGAGTACACAAACCGAGTTTGAAGTCGATCGGATGAAAAATAAAAATGTTCCCGTACAAACTTTGACCCCTAAGAAGGGTTGGTTTTATTTGGCAATTTCCTTTTGAAAACACTTGCCGAGCATTACTATAGTAGAGTTTGAACCTTGAAGAAAATTAAAATAAATGAAAAATAGGCGGTGCGTATTTGAATAATGAGAAAACACAAACATTGAAAATTTATTCAAATACCCACCGCCTACTTTTATTTAAAATAAGAAAAATAAGAAAAGTAAGGAGCGTTACAGAATCAGTAAGGGTAAATATATATATGAAAAATATATAATTTCACAAATTTTTGCGAAGTCTTTTTTTTTAAAAAAAGACTTTGGCTTTCTTTCTTATAAACTATCAATTAAAATTTTATTCAGCAGATAGATTAATTTCTTTTCATATTTTAAGGAGGCACATTCCACCACACCTCGCTTAAATGCACAATTTTTATTTTTTGATATTTTTCCTTTCGGTACCACTTACACTGCAAGTTCTACCGCTCTATGCTACATAGATGGAATTTGGTAAGGTATACCTTTTTATGAGCTTTAAAAGTTTGAAGTTTTTGACTCAATTGGTTCTGAAGTTAGAGGGTGGTCGAAAATAGCCTAAATGTCTTCCTGTAAAAAGGGTGTGTGTCTTTACTAGAGAACTTAGCTTGGGCACTACCATACCCTTTGATTCAATGAGTGCCGAGGAAGTATGTTCCTTGTAAACAAATTTATGCAATTATGGCATTGCAACTGCGGTTTTATGCGCTGCGACCGAACGACGCACGGTGCGTTTTTTTGAAAAAAAAACTTTATTCGTTTTTTTCTTCAAATCGGAAGATTACGTTTACCTGCAATCCAAACCCAAAAGCCTGTTTCAAAATTCCCGTATTACAAAAGCCCGTAAAACAAAAGAACGTAATTGTATGCCGCCCCCCCCCGCAACTCCCTGCCTGTGGTCACTGTAGGATTTAGAATGAGTGCGAGGTTGAGTCGATGCAAGGCAACCTTTCGCCAAACACATTTATAATTTTTTCATTGTTTACCAACATTTCCCGTAAAAAATGTTCATTTACGGGCTTCTTTATTACAGGCTTTTATTTTACGGTCAGCTTCGAAATCCTGTGTTTGCATTTACGGGCTTCTGTGAATATGGGACATGGGCTTAAGTTTTCCGGTCAAACGTATGCTTTCGTCCGACCGAATTTTTCAGATGAGTTGGTGCATGCTCCTTAACCAACTCATCTTCCGCTTTTTTGAAAAGCTCGTTAGGCCATCCGCTCTCGCAGGTTTGTTCGTCTTTAGTTTGGATATCGTCATCCTCACATCGTGTAGGTCGGGTGGACAGAATTCTTGTCTATCATCATTCAGATTGAATGGGTTATTCTGCCTGACAGCGGTTTGTTGATCGTCTTCGCCGTTTAGCAGTCTGCAGAAGTGGTCTTTGCAAATCCTCTGCACTGACTGTGAGTCTACTACTGTGTTCCCATGTTCATCTCTGCTGGCTTCTGTTTGGGCCCTGTATCCCTGGGTGGATCATTTTACGCACTGGTAGAACTTTCGAACATTTCCCCTGCAGTAGCACCCCTCAATTGATTCGACCGCCCGATAATCTTGCTCTTTCTTTTTGCTTCTGATTCTGAAAACTCGGTGTTCCTCCCTTCTTCCTTGTCCGTAGAGCTAGCGGGCAGCTCTCTCCGCCGCTCGTCTGCAGCATTGCCTGACAGGCCTTGTTCTTTGCTGCATGCGCCTGTCGGCACTCTTCGTCGAACCAGGGGTTTCGTTGTGGTTTTCTAAAATCGGTGGCGGCACCTACGATGGCACGCTGGCAGCGCTGCCACTGGTCCTCTGCACTTAATTCTACCGGGGCTGAAGATGAGCTTGCTGAGAGGTTAAGATCGGCCGGCGGTCTTTTGCAATAGGTAGTGCTTTGCGACGTCAAATCTCCGTACAGTATCCGCTCGGTGTTGAGGCGTTGTGGATATCCGCATAAGTACTTCAGTCATTACCAAGTAGTGGTTCGAGTCTATATTAGCCGCTCGGAACGTTCCGATTGCTTAGACATCGCCAAACACTCCTTTGAAGTAGCCAAACAATTGGATGAGTTGTCAGCAGTTGTTGTCAGTTGTGAGCAAAGTTGCACCCATCTGGTGGTTAGCTTTTCAATACCCAAATATTTCTGAAAAACTGAAGTCACTGATACGTGTTATACGCCTGTAGCATCTTCATAAGTTCGTGCACCTTCAATCGTCTATTACCATACCGCGAAGCGGATTTTATTGGGCGAAAGATGGCTCGCGACAAACAAAACGATAGATTTGAGATGTCAATGCCACCTGTTCTAATTTCCATGGACTTATTTTGGCGTAGACTTAGACCCGCGTAGAAAATACCTGAAATGTACGAAAGCCTTAATTTATATATCAGTTTTCTTTTACATAAAAGTAATGTCTATACCTGTTTTGTTTGAAACTTGTATTATCAAAATTTGTTCTGCATTCTAGTATGGAGGCTTCAGATATATTGTCACTAGTGTTGAACTAGTAGTGTCGGATTCTTACTAGCAAAATACCGACTCATTCTGAAACAAAAAAATTATTTTTATCTCCGACTAATACAATTACGCAAAATAATTTATCATACGTTGTTTGCATTTTATGCAAGGATTCCTAACCATACCGCCATGACTTACAGCTTTCATCAATTTGAAGCACACATTCTATGACTCGAATGTGATCCATTTCCAAAAAGTTCCTGTAGGGTAATCCTCCCTAGGCTTCGTATAGTGACCAGTGAAATGACAGGTACCTATTTTTTCCGAAACGGTGTTGTGTATTGTGTGGGATGGTTTGTGTCTGCTTTTAATGAGATTTCCTTTGAAACAGTAATGCTCTCTCACTACCGGCATAAGATAAAAACGTATTTCATCATTCATACGCTTTACGGCAATACAGCGCAATAATTTCCTACATTTTTCTATTTCCTTTAAGACTTTAAAACCCAGACAATGCAAGCATAGCAAACTACTCTTATAATTTCCCAGCCATTAGCGTTCTTTGGAATTACTTCACAAAGCTTCATATCCGGGAAAATAAAAGAATAATAAAATATTTCCATTCCTCGACACAAGAAAAAAAAATATAAAATTCCCAAAGTCGTATTATCCCATTAAGATTATTACGAAACTTTATCTATCCGACTGCGAAATAAGTTTCATTTCCATAAAAAAAATGGGAATCATTTCAGAGGACATGCATTAAAAAGACAGAAAAAATTGCTTAAAGTATTACCTCCCTTATGCAAAAAAAAATTTTTTTTTTTACCTCCTCCACCGCAAAATGAAACTTTAATCTAAATAGATCCGAAAAATTGCATAGTTGCGGTTGCTATTCACAATTTGTTCTACTAACATGCCAGGACATTGAACTAGCAGTGACAATTTTGTAATATGTCCGCAAAAAAAAATAAGTAGACAGAGAGGAATAAAATCAAAGTTCAGCAAATTTGCCAACATCAAAACTTTCTTTTGGACACGTTCGGATGAAAGCACACCCTGACAGCATGACTCGGATGCATTATTTTCCACACGACCAGAGTTTGCAATGTGAACACAAACACAAGTTGCATTTCATCCGTCCCTTATGTGATAGGGGGAGTAGAGTTTCCTGCCACGTCGCTAATAAGCTTAGAAAACTTTCGCCGGGGTATTATGAGCTCACGATTTTTCATTAATAAACTTTTAGTATCCCTGCCACACATGCAAGACATATTTACCTATGAAAATCATTATTGCACAGAAGACACATGTAGACTGTGTGTAAACAAAAACGGGACACCCACACACGCACATACCCCGACAATGTTTACTTATTGCTTACACCCTGTAGTACATGTTGTTTGCCAGACGGTCCTCTAGAGTAATTACTGTGCAATGTAGAACGTTAAATTTCTCCGGGGATTGCATGGAACTGCATACACTGTGTCTGTGTTGCAATACAATGATTCTAATAAATTTCACAAAAAAAAAAAATGGTAGGTATCAGGAATGCAAGCAAATTGAACTTTTTTGTTACATTGCAGAGGTAACAACTGTGTGGAACAGGTGGCGTATACGTAACATTTTCGATTACCGCTTGGAATGTGTTTGCTTTTGAAAGCGAGGGTCATTTACATTTTTAAACCAAGAGGACAAAATGATGACTCTGTTTGGAAGTGCAACAAAAATTTCTAAATTCTATAAATTAGACAAAAGTTTACCTATGCAGGACTTTTGCGATATACGTAGTTGAATGTTCAAAAGTTGGATTGTTGCTGGGGAAGCCAACATATGGTGTATTTTATTGTATGACTTTATTTAGCATAATAAAATACTATTTACAACTACGTATAATTTGTTTTAAAATCTAAACTTTCGGTTTCATGTTTTACATTAAGTTTAAATTTTTAATAACATGATACGTAGTATTTAAAATATAAATTAGATAGGGAATAAATAAATTACGTTAATAAATTCACAGTTTTTACAAACTCACAGATTTTTTGAACACTTATAAGCTTGTTTAATTTTTTAGGGCTGATTTTGTTAATTTTTTTTTGCGTATTTTGCTTAAGTTAGGTTAGGTTAGGTTAGACCGTTAGACGGTTAACAAGACAGGGAAACCTGTTCGTGTCACACTTAGATCAATGTAGATCCGTTGTGATGCCCTAGAGGAAGTAGGTCATTAATTGACCTGTCTGAAAGTTCTTCTAAATCCTCGAAGAAGTAACTGCCAGGAATTCTATTTCTTATGTAACAGAGCTCTGGGCAGTGACAAAGAAAGTTTGGGGTGTCCTCATGTACCTCTTCATCACCGCACAGGTCACCTGACTGATTCCCATTTTTTGAGTATGGTATTTCAGCATATTTTATCCAGTGGTAATACCAACAATCGAGGACAATGACTTCTTGTTAAATTGTAAGATTTTTTCAGTTTTCTGTTTGTTATAGATTGGCCACATTTTTCTGGATATGCCACAGGAGTCGAGCTTGCTTCGGCTAGGTTTAGTTCAAGGGAGGACCATTTTCTTGCCAGCTCATCGGCTTTTCATCTCCAGACACAACTCTGTGCCCTAGAACCCAACATAGGCTTACATTGTGCCACTTTTTCACTTTGTTTTATATATATAGAGAAGAGATTTACCAGACCGAAATACCGTTGCTAAATTCACCCTAACTTTCGATGGATTAGGCGGACGAAATCTGTCAAGGATGTCAGATGTTGCCAAACGACAGCAAGAAAAAACAACAAATTTTCTAAAGAAAAGGGGAAAAGATATCACCATTAATTTGAATTAACAGCGATAGTTACACTTATAGGAGACCATGACTGGCTATCCCATATAATAATATCCGACATTATCTGCGACCAGACATCTAAGCCTAGGAAAACCCTTCTTCTCCCTTGAGAACATCTAGAAAAATAGTGTTAAAAATCTAATAACCTCATTGAATTCCATGGGTAGGATCCAGATTCTTCTCTCTCTCTCTCTCGATAGACTTCAACAACCAAGTCAATTGTTTTTAATACATTTTTTTAATAAATTGTTGTAAAAAAAACAAACTAACTCCAAACTACCTTCCACGTGCAGGAGTATCAACTAAAACTCTTTCAAACAAACCGAAACATCCTTTTTCTAATATTTGGCAGAGTTGTCAAAAAAAAAAACAATCCCTGCGCAAGATCCTCTTTTATAGTCGCAACTAAAAATAGGACAAAATCAGCTTATAATTAATTCTCCAAGTAATTTCAACTTCTTATAAAAACTTTTCCTTTGACAATAAGACCATTTTACCGTCATACCCCCCAGGCACCACAAATCAATCTCATTTCGTAAACATAAACAAAAACTAAAAGAACACAATGTAATCCATCGACTTGCGTAACTTTTTCCAAAGGACGTTGGGCATTATTAAAAAAAACATAATGCGCCCTGTTTACACGGTATAATAAAATTATAAAAACATATTCTCCCGCTTAGTACTCTGCTGCTTGCATTTCGAATTAAAAAGGACAACGAAACTTTAAATAAAAATACAAAACTAATACCAGGCTATTTGGCGGACGGCGCGGCGGTTGAAAATCCCCTTACCCCCTCTTCGTCCATTGTCGTTGTGCGGAAACAATTAACAAGTAGAAACTTCCCTTCAAAGGTGCAACAACAAGAAGGCGACACGCGCAGGCTATCCTACGCTATCCTTTGTTGCGATGCGATCCATTGTCGCACGGTGAGGCTTTTTGACGTTAATTTTATTAAAAGGAAATTTTCACCACAATACCACCAGAGGCTGTGTTGTTTCATCCGCTTTCGCTGAGCCAACGTCAACGAAAAAGTAGCTTCAAAGGATTTAATCTTTATTCGCATAATATACACTGTGTCGTTTTGAACGAGAGGAATCGTTTTGTACTTTGATATGGCTTTGAATGGATTTTCTTGGTTCTAAGCCAATGACCCACAACGATTTATATATCTGACATCTATTGGCAAAACATTTATACATTTATAAGAAGAAGAAACGAGTTGGCTTTTGAGAGGATTTCCCAAATTGGAATGACCTCAGAAAATGTTGAGGGCTTATGAATAATTCATAATATAGCCTTTGGAAGAGACAATCACCGGAGGCGCCTTTCAGGCTTTGGATAAAACTCTCTCCTCGTTCACCCAATAAACTTTTGGAAATCAAAAGCCCTTTGGAGTAGGAGGCGGGGATTTAGTTAACAGTCTAGAGATGGTACACCCAACCGACCGACAGGCTGAGTGATTTAAAACGGTTCGGCCATTTGCATTGATGATATCGCTATAGCGTATTAGAATTTAAATAACTCCGGTTAGGAGGTGAATGAAAGCCAACAAAATGAATCGATTCAGAACGAACTCTGAATAGGAGAACAGGAGAAAATATTATGTTCTTTGGTATTGTAGTAAATTATATATTGACTTGGTTGCGAGCAACCGATTTGAGTCCCCATGTCGGTGGTAGAGATGTAGTAGTGCACCACGAGTACTTGTAGTTTAAGTGAATTTCCCTGTAACACAGAATTGCAAGCCCAATGTTGATCTTACCACCATCTTACAGACAAATTCAATAGGCACTTGTAAGACTTGTGGACATGTAGGGTTGGCAGCATTTAAAGTGAAAGCTTTAAAAAGTCCTACATTTATACCCATCAAGCATATGAACAGGACAGATGAGGACGACCCAGTCCAGTACTTACACTGGCGATCACTAGGATGAGGCCATACATTTTGCAATCGATTTTCACTCTTTATACCTGTTGAAAGTGTTTTACGCGGAAACTTTTACTACCTATGAACAGGTTCATATTTTCCCAACAGTAAGTCATAAAATTAGAGGGTAGGTAAATAAAAAACTACGGCTGGAATTTGCCAAGATCAAACTGAAAAGTGTATAAAAAGATGCGCCACTAGGATTAGGCCATTGCGAATATTTCGTGCAGGAGTGCACATCAGCGATTTTTTTTCAAAGTTTTGTTAAGAATATTTAAAAAAGCGTTGAAAAGAACAGTTTTTATTCAGTTTTTTTTTTAAAAAAAAGAGGGTTCCGGAAAGACTTTGACAGCGACAGAAAAAGGAAAAATAGATGCTTTCAAGGAGTTAGGACTCTCAGGCTGAGAAATTGCAAGGAGGCTGAATAGAAGTAAAGACTGTTGTAAACAGTTATCTTGCGGATCCACAACACAATGGGAAAAATCAAAAAGGATGCACGGCAGAAGCAACAACATTGCGAGAAAATCGGTTAATTCTACGGCTTGTCGCACATTTTACTCTACCAGCGACTAAAATAAGGGCCAACAGTAGAGTATCAGCCAGCATAGCAACGGTCCGAAGGATAATACGAGAAAGTGGTAGTATAAAGAGAAGAAAACTTAGAAAGAAACCGGTTTTGAGGGAAGTACACGAGGAGCATCGAATGAATTTTGCAAGAGAACATGTCGATTAGAGCAATGAATAGAAACGCATTGACTTTTCGGATGTAAAAAGTTTAACATTGACGGCCCGATGGTTACAACTTTTATTTCCATGATCTAAGAAAGGAGGAACTTATTTTGGTCAGGTGTAATGGTGTGGGGAAGTATTACCTACTACGACACAACCGAGTTGGAGTTTTTGTCCACAACAATGAACGGAAACAACTACAAATGTTTGCCGAAACGGTCATTTCTAAAAGTAAAAAACATTTTTGGACCGCTGCCTTGGATATTCCAACAAGGCAATGCCCCTATTCACACTTCCAGGGTTGTTAGAAGTTGGATTCAATCAGAAGACGTGGAACTTTTGCCATGGCCGCCTTATTCACCGGACTTAAACGTAATCGAAAATGTTTGGACATTGTTATCTCGTAAAGTGTATGAAGGCGGCTGACAATTTGAAGACAAGGACACTTTAATCGAAGCTATTCGTGATGCCTAGACTTTTATCAATTTTTTGCTTTCTTTCGATTTTGCATTTGGCCTCATGCTAGTGGCGCATTTTCTTATACACTTCAGGTAGTTCATTGTTTGATCTTGGGAAATTCCAATCGTAGTTTTCTATTTACCCTTTAATTTTATGACTTACTTTTGGGAAAATATGAACCTGTTCCAGGTAGTAAAAGTTTCTGGGTAAAACATTTTCAACATGTAAAAAGCGTGAAAATCGATTGCAAAATGTGTGGCCTCATCCTAGTGATCGCCAGTTTATATTAACTGAGTTGAAATGTCAATGTCATGCCTCAGCTGCGTGTTCCCCATCCACAAAAAGATAGTTACTCTGAATTGCGCCAGATACAGAGGAAAAAAGTCGCGTATAAGATCGTGTCGGCTATACCGTGTGAAAGCCTAAAACCTTTCTCTAATAACCTGATATCTTCATATCAGTGCACTTTTAGGTCACGAAAGTCAAGCAAATGTTCCGAAAGAATTTATACACAAACGTTTTTTTTTTTTTAAGTTTAACTATCCGTTTTAGGGTGTTTGAAGAGAAAACTTCTCTTAAGACTGCTCGGGACGGGTAGGCGTTCATCGAAAATTATTGGATTATACGATAAAGCTCTGGGTGCTAGGGTTCAATGAAATCACTTAGACTTTTTAACGCTCTTGTTGGCAGAGCACAAGTCAGCTCGATACAAACCACTTTGGTCTTTAAAAGCGTAATGCCCAAAGAAAACCTTACGCAAAGTTACAAATGCTGGGCAGGTGCAAAGGAGGGGATTTCTTTTTCCTATCTGTTTTGATAGAGCAAAAATCTGATGATTATTATGATGACAGTTTGGAGAAGCTACGAGCTTCGATCCCGAATTCTTTTTCTTCTATCGTCATATAGAGCTCTTGATGGCAATGAATGCTATGGAGCTTCAAAGTCGATGGAAATGTGATGACTGATGAGTCTCTATATTTAAAATTCTTGGTATTTAGTGTAAACATTTGGTTTACGGTCTATCTACCATACAGGTTTACCGATTAGTGTGTTGCCAAATAGTTAAGACGTTTACAGCATCGGCTAGGGTACTATGAAACAAAATTAAACAGGGATATATTATATCGTATAGATGGTTCTTGCAAGACATACGATCGGCCTCTTTGTGGATGGTCTTGTTCCTTGTCAGTCTTCTGGTTTGTTCTTCCACCCATAATTTGTGCAGATTTGATGCAGGTAAAAACGTGTCTTCTTTGACTATTCGTAGCTTCTCTTGTTTCTTTCTCAGACCCTCTAAATAAGTTGCTCGAAATTCTATTTTTGGCTTTCTTATAAAACTTCCAAATATTCTCGAAGTCTGCATAGATAGAATCTATGGAATCTTGTTCTCTTAATCCTCTTCCCAGCCGCCTTTATGTTGACCTTTTTAAGGTTCCGTTTCCATAGGGACAAAACATAACCTTATTGCTTTCGCACGATGTCTGTCCATCTGTCCGAACCCACTAAGTCAATTTTGTTCCTATGTCTATCCCAAGAACTAATTGAAGTAGAAGGTTGACATTTGCACACAACATCAAATATGTATTAGTATTGCCCATGGTTAAACGACAAATGATAGCCATATAATGATTGGTTTTGAAATAACTAGTAATTCGGCGAAAAGAACATTTTCCTTCACACAAAAAACTGTTTAATTTTGTACCTAGGTCTATCAAATCAAAGA
The DNA here is from genome assembly GCA_949372485.1 of Cheilosia soror. Classification (NCBI taxonomy): domain Eukaryota; kingdom Metazoa; phylum Arthropoda; class Insecta; order Diptera; family Syrphidae; genus Cheilosia; species Cheilosia soror. Next base: position 70,541,000 of record OX443563.1, on the reverse strand, counting down.
ACAATCGACACCCTAACGTTTTCAAGACACCAACTCTGGTCAAGTACGGAAACTTCGGTGCGCTAGTGATACTCACATTTGGCCAGTTTTTTTAAAATACATCTTGCGGGTAAGACAAACCTAAAAGACTTCAGCAACAACAAAGCCCCGTGAAACTTGTAGATACTTTTGCATTTAAATTGTTGTAAGTGGTAGTCCTTTTAAAGAAAAAATATCCATGAAAGTATTTGCAAAGTTCGGTCGTTCTGTACCTAAATGAGTTTTTGTTTTAGATTTTCTGTCACCTTTTAGCGTTGTAGACTTCTGAGATTTATCCGTTCAGTCTTATCTGAAACAGCGTTATATATGATATTTTCCTTCCTATAAAAAATATTGTTTGCGACAGAGATATATACACGTGGAACCAACAAACTTTTGACCATCAGGGTCTGCAATAGTCCTATTTTCGCTTTTTATAAAACACATAATTTTGTCAGTCGCTTATCAGTACTAGAAATTTATGTTTCAGATATTTGTTGGGGGAAATAATCCGTAGAGTACTTGAAATACTGTCCACCAACATTTCCATAGCGACACAATAAATCCCCTGCCTCCAACTCTTGTTATAATCTTTTGGCAATTTATTTCACCGAAATATGATTTATCTACCATACACAAAGTGTGGGACGCAATGCTTCCCCTGATATCCAAATGGAATGAAACAAATTAAAGAAATTGTATGCATAAATCAGTTAACCGTAAAGGAATATCCTTAGAAACAACATGGTTTAGATTGCACCCCACTGGGGATGTGCTTCGTTTTGGTTTTATTTTTTGTGCGGTTTTTTTTAAATGGCAAATGCTCCTTCCTCGAATAGTTAAGCACAAAGTTCACTTACGCCATCCATCCGCTAGACCGCATAACAAACGAAGATTGATTGCACTCTCAGGGGTACACCTGCACAAATGATACGTGAACGTGGATGTAGTTTAAAGTGGTACGACCCAGCATCAATGACGCGCCCCAATGATTAATTGATTGCACGTCAACCTTAAAATTAGCTTTCTTCACACGAGAAACGGACGTCGTTCGATGATGCCCCCTTCGTCACTGCTTAATTCCAGTCAATCCAAACCAAGTTGTTATTGGGATGAGATTGTCAGGAGTAATTGAGGTGCTGGTCATAAATTTATTTTCCCCTAATTGCATTGATTCTTGTCTTGGGTCGAGGACTTTCTAGGGTGAGGGATGGTTTTTTTTTTGTCCATTCTGACGTAGAAGTCATTAAGTTGGAACTAGGGAGGTTTTTTTTGTTGTTGTTTTTATTTTCATTTATCCAAATTAGTAGAGATTGCTCTTGCAGGGTCGCCGACTAATTTGTTTTTGGGTAAGCTCCTTACGTGCTTTAGTTGCGATAAGATAATTTGATAACAGTTGTTTGAATTAGAAAAGTTGGTTCACAACTTGTTGCCAAATTAGCTATTTAATTTGAATTCTAGGGAAATGAGTTTGTTATCATCAGCTATTTAGAGAAAATCAGCTAAAAGATTTTGTAGCATTTTATTTACATTGGTAATTGTGGCAACGTATCCATATCCATATATTATTTTATAAAAGGCAACGTCCGTCTGTTCGTTCCTCCATAACTAGAGAACCATTCGTTCGATTTTCATGATTTATTTTCTGGCCAAATTAGGCCGTAGGGTAAGTGAGAATTGTAGAGGATTAAAAGGGTCGCGAGGAGTAAGAGGGGTCTAACAAACCGTTAGCCGTATGAATTTGAAAGTGTGTATGTTCATACATAAGTGAAAATTATTACATGCATCATTCATCGTTTTCCAAAATTCGTTCTATAAGGGTTGAACAAAGGGGATGTAGGTCAATTCAAGAAATGCTTTTTAATTGCTAGGCAATACTTCACCGAGTATTTTGAGCTAACATTCATTTTTCTGGTTGATCCAGAGGGTGAGATATACTAAATTGAAAATAGATCTTATTTAGCCAAATGCGAAAAAATTGTTTTCTCGATTGCAGTCGTATACATGAACAATCTACCCCTAAGGTAGTTTTGTACCTATTGCGTTCTAAAAATAAAATCCTCACTCGCACGACGGGCATTCTAAATACATTATTGTCACGAATGGCGCAATTGAATTTAATGTGGGGAATTGATATGCATAAAACAAACTAAAAATCGTCGGCATAATTATTTAGACAAAAGTAAAGTTAATTCTACTCATAAATTTGAACATACTTCATGTAAATTTTGCCATCAATGGTAAGGTCATCTAAATTCCGTTTGAATGATACATAACTTTCCGTAACCCATTTTTGGTGCACCTCACCATAGATAAATGCATATGAGCGTTGTTCTAAAGCTTAGGCCGAATAAACTCCTTGCAAATTGAAGCTAAATCGGAATGTATAAAGTAGATACTTTTTGCATCGATTTAGCAAAACCTAGATTTTTCACAACATTTTTGGCGACCTCATAGTCGGCTCTCACATTGAGGCAACATTCAATAAGCAACTAGCAATAGGAAACACGCTATATTATCGCTCACAGTTATTTTACATAGAATTAAATTAGAGATCTCACATAAAAGCAACTAAATATCGCTCGAACGAAAAATGTTGCTGATTGCTTATTGGCAGTTGCTATAGTAACTATAGTTGCTTATTGCGTATTGCCTCAATGTGAAAGCCGCCATATATGTAATCGTTCGAAAGGTGTTTGTTGCTGACACAGATGACGGGAGTTGCTCGTCGATCCAAGTGTTCATGAATAATTGCTGGAGGTTCAGGGTGTCTATTCCCAAAAGCATGGAGGATGGAGGATCCCTTTTCGTGACGGATTTGTATTTTTGTATATTCAAAAGCAATTCTCTCCATTCAAATATGCGATAGCTATTCAGGTAACATATTGCTGGTGGATTTTTTGCGAATAAAAAATATACTAATTACATATTGTAAAGAAAATAATTAATTTGAAACTGGAAACCACTGAAAATATCACTTTGCTTTTTTGAGAATAAGCAAAAGCGAAAAGTGAGGCCGACTTGAACCCGTCCAACAAAACTTTAAATTAACGGCCAGAAAAGTACATATTTGCTAATAAATTGAAGGAGAAAATTGTCGAACCTATAGGAACGTACCTAATTTCAACAAAAAAGCTAAATGGCAAACTCTGTCGAAAATGCTTTTAATATACAAAGCGCAACAATTTTTCCAACAAATGCGGGACAGGTCTTGGATATGGCATCTTGATCAGAGTTAGAAGACTTCATGAGCATCTCAGGACCAAATTCTTTGTTAAAAGCCCGAAGTATGTATGTTTCGTTGTCTTTTAATAGGGTTGTTAACAAATTCAGTCCTATTAAATTTAAGAGTAAAGCTTGGATTGGGGGGGCTTAACTTTTTCTTTAAGAATCATTACTTTAAAATATTATTTATTTATTAGTTCTATTCCCAACTCTAGGTGCATAGAAGTACTGTACTCGTATAAAAGAGCTCAGCTAAATCTTAAAACAGGAAGTATTAGTGGTCACCACACCGTAACAACACCATTCAGCAACATTTCGATGAGATGAGCTCATTCTGCAAGAAAAAGTGAAACGAACCAGCCATACAAAAAGCAATTCTACCTCATTGTAAAATTTATGAATCGCACGACAAAACCGCACATCGTCCGCAAAAAAAAATCTGTCGCCACTCATAAAAGCAAACAAAGCTGTGCAAAATATAATATCAACCTCTCTTCTGCGTTCACCCTCATCCTCAACCCCCATACATCCTTCCTTCCGAACAATTTTCCTTGATAGTGCAACTAATTTCAATTGCCTGTCGTTACGAACGCTGCAAGGTGAGCAAAACTGTATAATGCACTAACTATCGGGACTTCATCTAATAATTCGCATTATTAGAGTCCCCAGCCCCAAACCAACCCCCACGTAACACCAGTCGAGTCTGGTACTGGTTCACTAAGCTGACGTCAATTCCCCCGGTGCACACTGATGAAGTTGAAATAATTTCATGGAAAATCTTCTCAAGGAGAGTCCTTGAAACTGCTCATTTGCCTGACTGGCTGCATGATGTTTAAAAAAAGAAAAACATCATTTATATGGTCTTGGTCTGCCAGCTATGGTGGTTCTTGGAATAATAATTGCAAGCGCCGCAGATGTATGGCAGAGTGTGTGTAGGCTCCAGGTAGTGTGGCCATTGTAATTTTTGTTACGTGTTTGCCTTTTGCGTTGGCCGCTTTTGCTTTTTTTTTTTTTTCCAAAGGATCCTGTCCTGAATCTCAAGTGAAGGACAGAAGAAGGGCCGTTTTACAGTTTACTTTGAACAAGAAACACAAAAAAAAAAAAAAACATGCTGGTCGGTCTTGCTTTTCAATGCCAATGTGTGGGTGATTACTGTGGTCTGATTAAATGCGAATGTAAATTGTTTCGTTTTAACCAACGACCATTGAGTTGCGCATCATAAGTTGGTGCTGGGAAATTCCAATCCCAACGAGAATTATTTCATTATGAGAGGAATTTATAATTCTCGGAATCATTCCACTGTGAGTCTGGTGTTTTAATTAAGCTGCACGAATGATTTAGTCAATGCGGTCTGGACTCTGGACTGAAAGTTATGCACCTCTTACCCGTATTGTTTTATGTTTTGCAAATTCATGATGTGAAAACATGCACATGTGTTCTGCTTAAATATTGGAAGCAGTTGAGTGGATTTCCAGAGTTTTACTGCATTCGCTATTCCAATGATTGGTGGTTGACGTGGACGGAATGCTGGGACAATATTATTGGTACCTACAGCTGAACTGAAAACTGGCAAAAATCGGCGCTGTCTTCAAATCGTTGCATTCTTTGCTTATATCTAAAGTGACACAGAAAGCAATCAAAATACGTATTTAAAGGGTGGGCCAAATACAAGTTTCTTTTTAAAAATGCCATAAAATAAACAAAATTAAATTTTTTTCCAAGTTTTATTGATTTATTAGTGAGAGCAAACATTCCCATTAATTATGGATTACAACGCCGTTCAATTGGCTGCCTCGATTGGCTTCGCAGTAGCGCATTCTGTCACTCCAATTTTGCAAGACCTTGTTGATGGTTTCGGGCTGTAGCTCACAGATGGCTTGGATGATATTGGCCTTAAGTTCTGGAATCGTTTCCGGATTATTGGCAAAATATCGGTCGTTCACGGTTCCCCACAAAAAAAAATCCAAAGGCGTCAAATCGCAGCTCCGAGGGGCCAATTGTCATCGCCAAGACAGACGGCTGATAACACGAATTGAGAATTTGGAGTTCATGTTCGTGAATTGAGTCTCACACTCTCGGCTACAGCAGCCACATTTTCGTCTGTGCGCACCGTATGACGAAGGGGACCATGAGTGTTGTCCATTAGCACACCAGTCTTTCGAACTTTCTGCACAAACCTACAGGCATGGTAGGTGCTTCATTTCGGCCATAAAAAAAAAACACTGAGCTACACAGCACTCACTTTGGAAATAAGTTTTCAATATTTCCCAACTTTGTACAAGCGTCAAGTGTCAAAATTATCTATGATTTAAAAAGAAGCCACTAGACGGCCCACCCTATATTTCTAAAGCTAAGTGAAACGCATGGATTTGGGGCCAAACATTAGTTGTGTTTTTATGAAACCTCGCCAGCCAGTAGTTGCCAGTAGTTGGCAGCTGAGGCACATTTCACATGCTAATTAAAACAACAACCTGCTGGCAACTGCTGGCAACAACTCTTGATTTTCTCCCCAGCCGGAGAGCTGCTGGCTGGCAGTTGGCTAAATTCAATTCACAATGAACAAGCAGGTGGCGCTGAAAGCAACAAGTGGCTTAGAATTTCCGTACAATTTGCTTAAATCATAATGCCTTTCTTATCTCATGCACACGACATTCCAGAGAAAAATGTCAGAATTTATCTAATATTTCTACCAAATGCATAATTTTATACGAAATGCTGGTATGCTTTTAGGGTCATTGCCTAAATTCATTCGGTTGGCTTCATCTTGCTGACAATTGTGCTGGCAACTGTCCAAATGAACGGCTGGCTGGCGAGGTTTCAAAAAAACATGCCTATTATCTCTCAAAAACCTTTTTTTAAGATACAAATATGTTTTTTAAAGTCTCATTGTACATAATAGTTTAACCAAAAAATAGAAAAATCAATTTGTGGGAATTTATTTTGATTTTCATTTTAAGTCGATTATTAACAGTGCTTGCCGTTGCCATATAGTCGGACTTTTAAAAGATCGATTTTCTATAACAAACAGGCTACCAAAAAATAAATCAATTCTAGAGTCAGGTACCTCTGTGCTGTGTTTCTAAGTCGGGTCAGAGGTCTTCCCAAAGAACCACGGTATAATTTTATTCCGAAATTTACTTAAAATTAAGACGAACGAGTAATTAAATCGCTAAACTTATATTAGGCGGGACCAAAAAGGGCCAAATAACAAATTTATAGTATGGATCCAATGGCGAACATGGAGCCGCGGTAAGCAATCAGAAATAGGCCTAAGTTAGGTTCTATATGATGTTGGTTCATCACTGTGGACTAGGCAAGGCACCATTTAGGTCCCATCGCCATCCCTGGGGAATCTTACTGGTTAAAACCTAAACCAATTCGCCCAAGCACTTAATTTGCCTAGAGAAAATAAAAATAGTTAAAATTTTTTTTAGAGGACAAGTTAGATAGATAATAGATTTATTTCAGGGTTCTTTAGGTTTAAACAGTTTGTTACAATATATGTTTAGTTAAAATCTAGTTAGACTTGGATAGAAGGGCCGTCAGTAAGATGACAGCTTTGTTAAAAATAAATTTATACTTCCACTCTTTATTGTTAGCTATTTAATATTTTCAATTCTTTAGTTATAATAGAACAATCATTTTAAAAATTGTCAGATATAATATTCGTCTGGGAAATTCTCGATGAAACAAATTTATTGCGGCGTCTACAACGAACTAAACCTTCCGACTTAGCCCGATAAATATCATAACCGCGTTAAGATTGCGGAACGAGCAGGAACTATCGCCGGGATATTGCCTGCCAAACGTGTATAACTTCGTGATAAAAAAAAATTGCTTGATAAGTCATAACTTAGTTGCAGTACGAAACAAATTTGTGGAAGGTGGTTTTAGTGAGTAAAAATCTCCCAATACTATACCATACTGTCTTTTAGAAGATTTCCACCTTCCTCGGCAAAAAAAAATAAAAAAATTTACTTGATTTTGGAGTGCTGAAATGGGAGGTAAGGTGTTCACAACGAATCGTTTTCCTTTAATTTTTTGTATTGTTCTCCAAAACTCTGCAGAATTTTTGCAGCCTCCTTTAAAAAGTCCGCATTAAAATTCTGGTAAATTCGCAAGTGAGCAAATGACTTTTTTCTCGCAACTTCACACTACCTGTCATACCAGGCTTCATGGTATTTACCAGATCCACCCTTCGAACTCTGCGGTAATGCTGCCGATTCTAGTATGTTCTGTAAAATGTTTATTGATGGTTCAATTTCGTTTAGCCCCTCGGCTATGTTGTCTTGAATTAACCTGTTTTGTGTTCTGTTGTTTGCCAACCTCAGCCAAATTGTCGAAAGGCTGTGTCCAGAGAGTATCCCTATGGCCATTCGTAACTTTTGATCTGCTGAGTCTTAATAATTCTACCGATCTAACTTCGGCCGCAAAGACTTCGAAACCCCGTGGCCTTCTATATAAGATCATCTTAGGTCTGCCCGATTTCTAGTTTTTTTGAGAATAATTTTCTTGCCCACGACTATTGGTGATCTTATGCCCTCAGCAGTTTCAATTTGTGGAGGCTCTGCTCCCTCTTTAACCATTTCGTTACCTTCAATATTACAGTGTCCTGGTGCTCAGCACAATCTGACATAGTTCTATGCGAATAATGCTCTGAGCACATGCCGAACACATGTTCTTCCATGCGTTAGGTATTATCGCCTAAAAACTATAGCGCACAAATTGCAAAATGTCATAAAGCCCAAAAACATTGCTAGGCAATTTCTTACTGTAAAATATTCACACAAATGTGACGTTGATGGTGGGCGTAATGGCGATAGTGACACCCCCAAGCTGGGGAGTTATATTACGTGCTTTTTGGGTTCCATTTCCATCTTGTTGTTTATTTTTTTGGCGTTATTTCCAAATCGATTTGGGCGTTATTTCCTTGAGCCGTTGTTATAGATTGCCCACGGTAAAAAACCGAAAAATTGCCCTACGCGCCCAATTTAGGCAATGACCCACTCCCGATAACATCGGGATTCCACCTTCCTTCTCAAAAAAAAAAAATATTTCTGCTAAACTTGTTCGTTTATCCAGAATGACGTTGGCGAATTCTCGCTGCTTCTGTTAGAAGATATACTTCAAAACCGGTCTTAGGCCCGAAACACACATGCGATTTCAATCGCGCGACTGTTTAGTCGCAAAAAATGAAGCATACACATTTCAATATGAATGCGCGCACATAAAATCCAAAATTATGTGCGCGCATTCACATTGAAATGTGTGTGTTTCATTTTTTGCGACTAAACAATAGCGCGATTGAAATCGCATGTGTGTTTCGGGCCTTAGACAGGGTGACAAACTTCACTCCATATTTGGGTCGACCTGCTTGTGGACATCATCTTTGAAAATTCGTATTTGCAAATATACGGCTGAGAAACCTATACCCAGTCTTTAAAAAATTAAACCCTTTATGGCACCAAAAGCACATATCCCAACCATCTGAACTAAATTTATTTAAAACCCATTTCAACCCCAATCCCATGACTTCATTGGAAGTCAACCAAAGAGTAAAGACAACTTTAATGTTCGACACATTTGCACACAATCAAATTACATACACGAGAGAGTAATGCGGTGAAAGCCCTTAGCCTTACACAAAAAAAAAAGAAACAACAAAAGTCCTTGAACCACATTCTCACCAACAATAGAGTGGGTTAATCGTGGCAAGCGTGTACACTATACACATATTCTGATGCCTTGTCCCTCCGTCGTAGTCGTATTCGTATAACAATATTAAGAAATCCATTGAAAAAAACTTAAAAGGAGTTGTCTGAAGGATAAGCAGCAAACTACCAGCTTATATTGTACACTTGGATGAGAGCCATTTCCGAACATAATAGCGACCATAAGAGCAGTCATCCTCTTTTGGTATTTCTTTTTGTAATCTCTTTGCGTGTCTCGGTTCCTTTCCGCTTCCAACAGTGCATTTTCATGGAGTCCACAATAGAGGAACCCGCCGCCGCCGCGCCGCCGCCCGTTATGAAACGGATTTTATAACGACGAATAAGTTTGCTACTTTACGGGCAAAGAATGAGGAGGCAGTATTGTTTCTCTTTGGTGGTAGAAATTAGACATCCCCACCTACACACAGATGAAGCTTTTGTCTCGCTTTAAGATTACAGTCATCCTGTACATGATGTCATTTTTGATGATCATTTTTTTTTTTGTTCACTGATTCCCAAATGAAGGTGTAATTATTTAACAATTTGTCCCCCTTTTTTGTTTATTCCAGTTCGACTGACGTCATCGCAAATGGATGGCTCACCCTTGATGGGTGAGTTTTTCATGGAAACCGTCTCATCCGATGATGGTAAGGAGCGAGGACACTTTGTGGATAATTCCTCAGGCAACAAGTGGCCCATATCAAGGTTGAAAGCGTCAGAAAATATCATCGCTGGACGTGGCAATTGGGCCCCGGAGGGTACGAGAGCTGGGAATACCTTTGGTGGCCGTACGACAAATAGTTTTCAACCATTCACCAGCCAGTGGACAGAAGATGAGAAGAATTTTTTAGACGAAGATGGTGGGTCGGGAGCAGACTCGAAGTGTGCAGGTGACAATACGTGGCATGGGAAGAATCATCCGACTGCTGATGTTGCCTCTGGCACTACAGATGCGGGCAGAACGATAGATTCTCAGAATTTGTGGATTCTGAATGAATTTTGCCATCAGGATGACATTATCGAATTCAGGTAAGTGGAAACAATTTTAACTTAGGTAGGTATATAGGTACACCTCGACAGGTGCTTCTTAGAGGAGGTTGGTTTCTCTTATCTGCCATCTGAGAATGCTCTCCATTCATTGGATTCACATTCCCTATACATGCTTTCATTACAGAGTATTTTTTCGTCCCACCAAGGAAGCCAACAACAGCCAGAACAGCAGCCGAGGAGAAGCTGGCCAAATGCATGTGGTTCATAAAAAAATCATTTCATTTAAGATTGCAAAAGGTAATTCAATTAATTTCATCACGTGTGCTGATTAAACTGATTGTACACTCTCCCCCATATGGCAGACTGTCAACTAACCCTGAAGGCAACATCAGGTTCATTGGATTACACAACGCTACCACTCTACAGCACCGATTGTACGGTGCACTTTCCGTCCTTCCAGGTGGCCGCTCTCGGCCAACTACCACCGGGTATCCTCGTCGAACTGACACGTCTCAATGTGCCGTGCAACAATGGTGGCTATTTAAAATTCACCGATCGTTCACAGCTGTGCGGCAAACTCGAAGAGCTCAGCCTCAACGAGCGGACGTACCACTTTGACGTGCTGCAAAACACTAGTGTTAAGATTTACAAAAATCCCATGTTTAGCTTAAATTATAAATTAGTTGACTTCTGTTACAATGTGTCGTCGAGCAACGAGAGCGGCCAATTCTACGTGCGCCCGACCCGACGTGACTCCCTCGAGTGTTACTTTCGAATTCATCTGCCGTACGGCAATCGCATCCAGTTGCAATTAGTTACGAATAACGATAGCGATGTAGTGAATGCGAATCCTAGCATCATCTCATCTACCACGACGACGACGACGACATCGACATCGACATCGCAAACGACTGCGAGCGGCGATGCCATCACCACCACCACCACGATATACACGAGCCTAGGTCTAAGTATCGAAACCAATATTGTTAATCTATCTTTAAGTGCAAACGATGAATTTGTTAATAGAACGATGCATCAAGGGACTGCGGCGGCGGGCGGCCCTTTGGATGCAGGCATGTACAGTAGTAGCAGTGGCTTCGCCTCGGATGAGAGCCTTATTGGTGGTGCGCCGAGGGTCGAGTGCCAGGGTGTTGTGATAAAAATTTTCGAAAATGAGTTCGCCAAGTGGTCGCACTGTGTAAATAATTCGAGTGAAATGAGCGGCTTCTCTGTGGAATCATCGGGGAACACACTTAACATCCATCTGGTTCGGCCAGTAAGGCTGAAAACAAATATCGGGAGGAGGGTGGTAGCGACGCCGCCCTTAGTGCTTCAAAATGACCCCGACGACGATATGGAGCTTGCACAACTGCCGTCGATTTATTTGTCTTATGTGGCCAAGCCTGTGCCGGAAATTGTTGCGAACTGTGCCTTCGGTTGGATTGCGCTGCAGCAATTTTGTGTGGCAGCCATTGAGGAGACCCAGTCCTGGCATGACGGGGAAAAGCATTGTGTGGGCCTAGGCGGCCACCTCGTATCGATACGAAGCGAACTGGAGCAGAGCATTATCGATAATTTGCTCGTTAATAGGTGAGTTGCATTTCTCGATTGTGGGTGTGTGTTTTTGGGGTCTCCTTTTTTTATCGAAATATATCCTTCATCGCATTCGGTTAAGGTAAACAAAAATATCGAAACGCTTTTACGATATCCATTATGCCAAACAAAGGCGGTCGTAAAGTCCCCTCATCCGCAAATAACTTTGTAACACACTTAGCCAGCTCACATGCTCATAACTTTTTTGTATCTACAGCCCGGGCTACCATGACCATTTTGCCTACTGGGTAGGAGGTTCAGATAAAAATTTCGAAGGCGATTTTCGATGGACTGATGGACTTCCATTTCAGTACACAAGTAAGTAATCATCCCGCCTCCATGTCTATCGGGGCGCCCTAACTTGGTTATCGTTTGACAGATTGGTTTCCTGGCTGGTCCCAGCATGGTCATTACAACAAACAACCCAATGACGATGGCCTCAGCAGTCAAGATTGCATTGAACTGCGTCGATATTTTCGTACACCACCGGGAATTCAATCAACTCGCAGTCCTCTGACCAGCAACTTTATGTGGAACGATCGAGATTGCAGCGCAAACAACTTTGTCATCTGCGAGCGACCAATGAGTGATGGTATGTGTGAGGGAGAATTTATTACCCCCCTTGCCTCTGTGCTGATGGTCTATTTGAAATAACTTTTGCTTTATTCGTCCTTTGTTGTAGAAATTTTTCGCAAGAACTGGATAAATGACTGCAATAAAACGGTGTCACTGACCAAAGAACATCCCAGAGCCTCGGTATGGAGTCCCTCCTTTCCCCGTCAGTATCCAGACAATGCGAATTGTTTTGCCACAATAACAGCGCCGAGTGGCTATCGGATTGTGTTGGAATTCGAAGAATTAGTCATCGAAAATGAACCAGGGTAAGTTTAGAAAAAAAAAATGTTACGTATACGCCAGAGTAACCCGACCATTCTTTCCAGTTGTACATACGATTACTTGGAAATAACTGAACCGACTGCCAGTGGTGGTGCCCAACATTTGGGAAACTTCAACATTGAAGCGAATCGCTTTACGAAATCTTCCAGGCATAATAAACAGAAGACGACACCGTTCGCGGATGGCATCCTCAACACAAACACTAATCGAGACTTTCAAAAGCGGAGTTCTTATGACAACCCTAGCCTTAGTTATACCTCTAGTTATGTGAACGCAAATAGTTATAACAATTTTAATATCGCTCAAACTAACTATCAGAATTTGTTGAATATCTTCTCGAACCTGTACAAACCACATGCGAATTTTTTAATACAAACTCCAGACTATCCGAAGGGCAATCCCTACTATCCAACTGGCAAGGGTGAACGAACTGATACTTTGCCGAAACGAATGTGTGGCGATTGGAGCTCTAAGCTGAAACTACTGAGACACACGTCGAGTGGATCTTATTTGGGACTACACTTTGTGTCGGACTATTCACATCATTTTGGCGGCTACAAGGCGAAGGCGTTCATGGAAAATAGTAAGTTGCATGAAAGTAGTTTTATTTTCAAAGGGTAGTCTGTTTGATATACTCAACCCTTGTTGAGGGTTGAAATAGCTTTATTTTTGTTTAACATACATATATAATCATTTGATTTATTTTTTGAAAACAATTCTTGCACTTTTCTTAGTCATAATATCGTTCATTGTTCCACTGTTCACTGTTCACTGCATGGTTACATTTTTATGGTGTGAATAAATTGTTGAGGTTGACTAGAAAAGTCGTTGATCGAAAGTGTGTGCCACTTTTAAAAAGACAGTGGTCTTTGGACAACCCCCTAAACTACATATGTATCTCACTAGAAAATTTAGTATTTCCTATTAGCTCAGCTTTAGGGCCCTCTGCAGTAGTTACATTTTGTATGCACGGAAAATGTACTTTCACTTTGAAGGTAGTTTTGTTTTTAATTAATTCCTATCTCTACCTCAAATGCACTGTGCCAAGCTTTTCTCTGCGATTTCTTTATTCATCTTGAGTTAACAGGGTTCTTTTGCACTACACGCTGTGTTGTCTTTTCGAGATGTCTGTCTGCCTTGGTGAAATAAATTCGAAATGAAAATTGGTACAGGAACAAATTTAGTGTATGTTTGGCATATTCTTCTTTTTTGCACACACATTATCCACCCCCGTGTAATCGTTGCCTATGCGGATTACATAATCTTCGCATAAGTTTCCTCCAGATTCTCGCATTTTGTTCTCCCGCGTTAGTTTAAGCGAATCGCAGCCAATTCTTCCACCAAATAAGATGGTTTTATATGAAACGTGTATCGCTTGGGATTCTCCGATGAATTTACCTAAAGCTACGATTAGACGGCCATTTTTTGAGTCATTTAAATATCGCTGTGACGTCAGGAAAAAATGTCGCAGTAGAGCGACATTTAAGCTACGATTCGTCATTGGAAAAATGGCGATCACACGAAATGACTATCATCGTCATTTGTGTCACAAAATCAAATGAAAATTCATTTAGAATTTTCCGTTGGGATGCCATTGTCCTAGACGTCATTGAAGAGCGATCACATGGACATTTTTCCCGCCATTTTAATGGCACTACATACATGTCATTTGGTCCGACATTTTCCTAGTCATTTAAATGACGACGAAAATGTTATCCCAAAAATGTCGATCACACAGAACGACATTTAAATGGCTGCCTTGCGACGCGATTTTTACGTCAGAGCGCCATTTAAATGACTCGAAAAAATGGCATCAGAAAGTTCTTATAAGTCATGGAAGTAATAACTTCCAAGTATTTCTCAAGTGAGGTATGTCCTCATGGACCTCTTCATCTCCGCAGCCTCTACATATATTGTCATCTTTGAAATTTAGTTTCATTGTATGATATCTTAGAAAGTTATGACCCGTTAGAGCCCCTACCAGCTTAGACAGCGATGTCCTGTCAACCTGTAGAAGGTTGAAGTTTCGGCCACTGCCGTGCTCTGGCCAGCTTCCGTGATACTTCACAGGTCGTTAGTTCTTCCCACCTGTTGTTGATTTTCATACGAATCTTGTTCTCGACTCGTTCTCTCAGTTTACAGAATGGGTGCTTGATAGACTGTAGTAGTGTAGTGCTCTATCATGATGTATTGCAGATCCCACTCTTGCCAGTTCGTCAACTCTTTCGTTACCGGCTTTGTCACTATGTCCAAGGACCCAGCAGAGATTCGTGGTGTGTTGCGAGTAAAGAACTTTGACCGCGGCAGCGGTGAACTAGCTTAGATCTTATTTCAATAGCAGAGACTGCTTTTATAGCCGCTTGACTGTCAATGAAAATGGTAATATTGTTACGTGGTATTGCCAACAAATGACAACTTTCGGGCCATTTCCGTGATTGCCAGAACATCTGCTTGGAGGACAAGGCTGCTATTAGGAAGCCTGATTGAGCAGTGTATATTTAATTCTTCCGATAATATATCGGCACCGATTCCACAGTCCATCTTTGATCCATCTGTGTAGATGTACAACGATTTCCTCTTAGTGGGTTCATTTATTGTCCATTCAACCATACTCAGAAAAGAGCAAGAGAATGGTCTATCAAAGCTTAGATTGGGAGACATGTAGTCAGAAGTGACAACGTTCCCAACTTATTTCTCTAGAATTTGTGAGTGGCCAAAATTACCTGGGATCCAAGTTTTAGCTCGGCTATGTATCTACGCCAGGGGCTTGCTAAGTGTGCGTCGCCCTATCTTTAGCATGTCGCAAGACATTATGTATTTATACTTATACAGGTCGCTCGCATGCTATGTTTCATCAACTTTGAGCTCCCTTTAAAATAAAATTTCTCTCATTTTCCGAACAAAGGTAAAGCTTCTCGTATCCCAAGTGCACCTTACAGCCACATTCCATTCGAAGCTACAGCGCGCTCATGTTTTTCCGTATTATCCAGCCAGACTTTGCTGCTTGTCTGCTTTGTAGACAATATTATTTGGCTGCCACAATATCTCCTTAAATAAGTGAAATAAACCTACTAAACTGCTCCAATTTTCTCAATATATTTTATTGAAAAAACATGACAGAAAAATTAAAAGCTTGAATTAAAACCTAATAAATTAAAAGAGCGAGTAGCTGCAAATTATATAAGGGTTTTTCATTAGGGACTGATGCCTAATGTTATTTTTGGTGTCTGCCTATTGTGTTTACTATTCAGTCACTGATGCCAAATGGTACGTTACAACTTTATTATTAAAATGCGTGTTCACTAGTGCAAACGTCAAACGCGTGACCCTTCAAAGTCGACTCTGTAAATTTTGCATTGGGACTTAGGCTAAGAACACCTAAGACGATCCAACAAATCTAGCAACTCAAAGTTAATAACCATAGACAATGCTGTTTGTTTGCTGACTGCGCTTCGGAGCGTTTAGAAAAGAATCCCAATTTTGTCCGAAGAATCATCTTTAGCAATGAGGCGCATTTTTGGATGAATATTAGAAAGCAAAAATCCCATATATGGGATGACATCATTTTAACATCGATCCGACCTTATTAAAAAATTCTTTGGTGTTTATTCAGTAAGGTCAGCTTTTATTCCCATATCTGTGGTTTTAGAAGGACGTTGCAAAAATAGTACAACCCCTGTAGCCAACTTCCACTAACGGACATATTTGTATTTACAAGTATTTAGCCGAAGGCCCATGTAGCTAGTGCTGTAAAATGAAGTGAAATTGTAATTTATTTACTCTTTAATAAATAATATAATAATAATATTAACAAATCTTTTTCTACAAAAAATCGTTGAAAAAAATCAAAATTTTGTTTCGCTATAAATTTTACAGAACCAAATTTGACACTTTTTCCTACAAAAATTGTGAAAAAATACTTGTAAATACAAATTTGCAAGTTGGTTAAATAGGCCACTGAACTATACAAGAAAAAAAACTGAAATGAAGAAAAAAAAAAACATAGCATATTAATAGGCTACACGTGCACGTACAATAAAATTAAACACAAAGAAAGCGTTGCATTTCAATAGGATCGTATTTAAATTAAACTGAATGACATACTATTCCGCGTCGTACTACTCTTACGGGTAAAGTAGATCACAGGTTATGTTAGGTTGAAATGGCTGCCAGTGTGTGCCAGCACACTTAGACCAATATTAGGTACATTGTGATATCATCTGGATAATATATTCCTCCAGGAATATTCGTTAGAACCATTTTAAAACTTTAATGAAGCGTAATAAACTGTTATGATCCTTATTAATTAGGTCCCCAGGGTCGTTAAAGAAGAAAGCTCCTAAGTTCAGTTTTCTTTTCTGAGAGAGAGCAGGGTAGGAGCAGAGAAGGTGGGGGACAGTTTCCTTCCCCCCCCCCACCCATCTCTACAGCTTCTACAAAAATCATTTGACGGAACACAGAAAGTGTCCAGTGATGATACCTATAATAGCGCTAATATGACGTCTATTTAGAGACATCAAACACTTAGAGCGTTTCAAATCCAGCTTCGGCCAAGTCTGCTTTGTCGCTCGTTTCTCCATCTAAGATTTGTTTTCTCAAAGGCGTCTGGCTTTAATCACTTGAAAAATTTTGCGTTCGAAGCGCCCAAGGAGATCTTCATCTGCTTTTGACAATGTCCATGATTCTGCGCCATAAAGCAGGACTGGGATGATGAGGGTCTTATATAGAACGCAAAATTCTTCGAGTGATTTTCGGTCCCGTTTGCGTTGACGGGCTTTGGAGGAGGAGATTTAACAGCGAACTCTACGAGCTGTACAGCGACATCGACTTGGTCAGAAAAGTACGTATCAGTCGACTAAGATGGCTAGGACATGTAGAGCGAATGAACACCAACGCTCCGGCCCGAAGAGTCTTCGATTCCAACCCGGAGGGACAACGCAGTAGAGGAAGACCTTGCCTTAGATGCCGCGCACAAGTGGAAGGGGACCTTAACCAACTTGGAGTGCGCAACTGGAGGCAGTTAGCCAAAGATCGTGCTAACTGGAGAGGCGTGTTGGTTGAGGCCCAGGTCCACCCCGGACTGTAGCGCCATCTAAGTCTAAGTAAGTCTAGCTTTAATCTAAGTTTTCATGTAGCCTTTGTAACCTAAGTTAACTTTGTCAGGTAGCAAAGGTACAATTGTTCCACGTCTGGCGAGTTCATTGGCCCTACAATTCCCTGGAATATCTCTATGCCCTGACATTTAGAAAAGGTGAATATTAAACTGCTCTGCCATTATCTAGGAGAGACGAGCGGCATTTTTGAGCTACTTTCGAGTTATTGAAGAAAGATTCCAAGGACTTGATTGCTGCTTGACTATCTGGACAGATACGGATATCACGTTCTTCTTGAGCCAGGATAGGGCTTCTTTAGTCGCCATTATTTCCGCCTGACACACGCTACAAGAATTAGGAAGACGGAATGAGAGACTCTGATTTAGTCTATCTGTCAGTATAGAAGTGAACCGACTTGTTCTCAAGTTTCTCCCTGCCAGAAAGACGTAGGGGGCGGTAAACTTGAAGTTTTTGTCAAAGTTTAACTTGCCAGTAGTGTACTCTTTCTTTTCACAATCGTTTTCAAATTTATTCAGTATAGAAGCGTGTCCAACATTTTTACCACTGCGATACTGTTTTCAAACGAACGGCTGAATTAGCAGCAATCTGACTGCTAAAAATGTCAAGAGATGAAATGAAATGTGTGAGATGGAACAAGATTTACATGTTTAATTAATTTTTTACTAAAATGTCTATATAAAAAAGAAATTTGTTTTCAATGATCAATTTTTCAATATAATAAAATTGTTGGATTAGACAAATCACACTTCTAGTTATAATATCTTTTTCGTGACATTTAATGCAAGTTATTAATTTCCTTCGAAAATGAACGATTTTATTCAGTTAAATAAAAAATATTATCTCTCAAAGTTCCATTAGGAAACAGAAGTTCATCCTTTTGTTTTAATGTTCAACAATTTCACTTGTCCCGCAGTGAAATATTAACAATAAAGGACAACATTCGCCAGAGCTCATAAACGCCATCCACATCTTATCAATGCCATCCACATCGTATCATGCTGGTTGTCTGTCAAATTGCTCCATTCTGTATCATTTATGGCTTATACTGGTATACGCGCGTGTAATAAAAGTCCATAACTAAGCATTTCAATCACTTACTAACCGATGTAATTGCGTGGTAATTCATCTTCTCACTTCATTAATATTTGATGGTTACAAGGGTAACAACAGCCGTCATCTACAAACAAACAAAATTGACCATATTCGACTCCTCATCCCCACAACCGCACGCACAATTCAATAAATCCATAAATATTTCCACTGAAGCAATCCATTCAAATGATTTTGATTTACGACCTCGAGCATTTGCCATATATGATTATGTTTTGTACTGTACATATTGCCATGCAAAAGTAAAAAAAAAATTATTTCACGCACATTAATTTCAATTATGTGTTGTTTTTTTTTTATTTTACAAATATCGCGGGTGGTATTTATTGGATTTATGCAAGTGATTTGCTCTAAAAATTTGGCAAAAATAAAAAAAGAATAAATTGAAAATGCTAAATAAAATGCTGTTTTGGCGCCACCCCTGCTCCTCTTGTTTTCAAATGTAGCCACACCACAATTTATGTAAATGTCATCGAAGTTGACATTAAATAATATTTAATGTTGTGCTTTATATTATTATATGTATGAATATTGCGATAGGAAGTCACCTGAGTGGTAAGTTTATAAAATGTGTTTGTGTTGTGCCCTTTGTTTTAATGTTTAAGTTTTGAATGTTTAATGTTGTTTGGATGTCAATTTTAAATGTTTCTTCTTTTGTTACATGGTTGTTGTTAGTTGTTGTTGACTTTTTTACTGCGAATAGATATGAATATTGTGCGCCAGTAAAAACATTTTCGAAAGTAACTTTTGGAATTTTGCTTATTTTCTGCATAGAAGATAAAAAAAGAGGTTTCAAAATGGGAGGCCCTTGCCCATATTCTCGCAAGTTTTTTTTGTTGATTTTTGCAATTTGAACATACAAAAGTAGTAGTCGGAATTATGAATATCAATAAAAATTGTATGCCGAAATCGTTTTGCCATAAGAATCAAATTTAATTTCGCCTTTAGTTAATTTCCAACGTTATTACACCCAGACTCCACAGGAGATAATTTCTCTCATATGATAAGCATATCATGAGATGAAATGTCTTGTGGAGTCACTCTATTTAATCGTATGATTGGATGTCAGCATCTCTCTCTGCGATTATGCCTCGACATGGATGTCTGACATGAATTTGACAGAAATTTGTTTTTTATTGCTTTTCGTCTGGAAATGTCATTGTTTGTCTCATTTTAGTGTCATCTCATGCTGGTGATGGTCTGTGGCGTAGGTAGTGTTAGTTTTTGTGGTTTTTATTAATTAACAAATTGGGAGTAAATATATTTTTCAGAAAAAAAAAAACAAAATAAATAATAACTTTTTCAAAAAATATATAACGCACTTAAAATTTGTCAACAAAGCAAACAGCCGAATAGTTCATTTTTTTCCACAACACAAAACGTCAGCTCCAACCTCTCTTGCCGTTGCGATACGAAATGAAATGTCATATGACATGATTTGCCCAGCGCAGAAATAAGAAAATTGTATGAGATATATATCAGACATTTAGTTGGAGAGACAGATCTCTAGTGGATTCGGCGTGTTAATATCTGCTACAAACAGAAGTCAAAGGAATACGAGATACCCTTATTTTCTTTGTACAATTTTGAAGCCTGTCAACCCCGAAATATTGTCAACTTAATGTGACGTAGTTATTATATTTATAAAGGGTGTTTTTTTTTTAGAGGTATAGAACTTTAAGTTGGCAACACTATTTTAACTGGCGGCCATTTTGTCAGCTGTCAAGTGGTTTATATTTATGTCGTTTTCCATTGGGAACATCAGATTTTTATTTCAGATCTCAGATTTTTCGTGGCGAATGGAACACGATAGCAAATTGATCTGCTTTTGTAAATGTATTAGTGCGTTATTAGACAGTACATCAGCTGTGCAAATTTTTTTCGTTTGTCGATGAAAACATACGAACTTAATGTGGGTAATCATATCGACGAAGAATCGAAATCCACAGATGACGAGGAAGAAGAAGGAGATGACGAAGATTATAGTAATTGCTCTAAAATTAAGTCCATGTCCATTATTTACGTTTTTGTTCTGAATAATTGCTTTTCACGAGGCTTTTCGTAATTTTGTTTCGAAAATAAGTTCTAAATGACGTAAAACAGCTGTGCAAGGTATATTGGTATTAGTGAGAGTATGTGTAAATCTCGAAAATTATCGAGATCTGCAAAAAGTGATCCGAATCAAAAAAAAAAAGGATTGATTGTATGTCCCAATGGTAAACCACATTAGTTTCGTTTGGCATTTCAACATGAATAGACTGACGCCTGAACAACGCTTCCAAATAGTGCAAATTTTTTTTTTTAAATTATGGTTTTGTTCGAAATACGTATCGCGCACTATGTAGATCTTACGGTCAGCATAATCGTCTCACTTTTGGTCGAATGGATACGTCAATAAACAAAACTGTCGTATTTGGAGTGAAGATAATCCTCAAGTGTATGTTGAGACACCGTTACATTCACAAAAACTGACTGTTTGTTGTGCTTAATGGGTTGGTGGAATAATTGGTCTGTACTTTTTTAAAAACGATGCTGGCCAGAACGTTACAGTCAATGGTGACCACTATAGAGCCATGATTACTTTCTTTTTCGTTTATTAATTAAACAACCATGATGTGCAGGACCTGTGGTTTCAACAAGATAGCGCAACATGTCACACAGCTCGTGCCACAATTGATTTATTGAAGGAAACGTTTGATAACCGCATAGTTTCACGTTGCGGATCCGTGTATTGGCTTCCAAGATCGTGCGATTTAACGCCGCTTGACTATTTCCTGTGGAGATACACTCCCGCTCATCTGAATAGGTTCAACATTATTTAAAAAGTAAAATAACGATATCTCTGTAACCAACTTGCCGATTTTAATGAAATCAATTTTCTTATATAGAATAATCAATTGTTAATGAAACAGGAAAGTTTGCGGTCTCTAACACACGTATTTATATTTTTATGATTATTTTTCCAAAAACGTATCGAAAAGTGACCATATATTTTGGCTCATCTGAATAGGTTCAAAAATTTAAAATTAAGAAAAAATATATATATTAAGTACTAACTCACAGCTTTGGTTATTTTTAACATTTAACTACATATTTAAGTATAATTTAGTATGTAGTACTATCTCCTTTGTTCAATATAACTTCATAGATACGATTTGGAAAATATTTATAATATTTTTCAATAAATCCAAGTGAAATTGTTGATCCGGTTTTTTTAATGGCGCCAATTAGGCTTGCAGGATTCCCAAATTGTCCCCTGTCCTTATATACTTTTTTGGACAATAGACCCCAAAAGTTTTCAATAATATTTATTGCCGGGGAGTATGGCAACCACTCGAGCAATTTCACATTTTGATCCTTTATCCACTGTTTAACAACACTCCAGTAAGTATGAATGGGGCCGTTGTCCATGGAATCCGTTCAAAAATATTCGAAAAATTTGGAAAAGCATTTTCTACTATAGTTTTGCATACATTCGCGTTAATTTTCGATGTAACAAATTGCAGCTCACAAAGTCACAAGTCCCATAATATGATTTATGCCGAACATCGTAATGCCCCTGATGCACAGGTGTGGTGACTACCTAAAACACATTTATCCTTTCGCAGGTCGTGAATGTAATAGTTGTAGCCATCCGGTCCATCAAGGTTGAACTTCTTTTCATAGGAAAACACGACAGTCTGCCACTTCCTATTCCACGTCATATGATCTTGAGCAAACTGAAGTCGTGTAGCTTTGCACACATCATTGAGATGTGTTCTTTTTTTACGTTCAGTCTCTTCAAATGCTTTGCACTCCGAATAATGCGTTTTCCAGGTGCCAGACTTTTATTAGCACCGAATTCTTCCCTGATTCTAGCACTACAACGTTGGGAATTTGAAGCAGTTCAGATGATAAGTCTTCTCGCTGCTGGTGTTGTCGCATGTTGAGCCCCTCCTTTCATATTGATATTATAGCTTAATTCATTCCGACTAAAATTACCAACTACATTTTGACTTCGGCAAATCTTCTAAGCGATTTGGCCCGGCTTTAAACCAAATTTGAAGTATCCCTTTATTTATCCTTTTTCAAAGTGGTTTAATTGATTTCCGCGACCAATTTTAGAAAAAAACGGCTGTAATTACTTTCAATTTAAAAAAGGAAAATAATTGACGTCGTTACATAATCGTTGTAGATCGCAAACTAGAGTTATTGCCCTTGAACCTATTCTGATGAGCCAAAATAAATGGGATTTTTTTGACATGTTTTTCCAAAAATAAAAATAAAAATATATATACGTATGTTAGAGACCGCAAACTTTCGTGTTTCATTAACAATTGATTATTCTGTACAAAAAAATTGATTTCATTAAAATCGGCAAGTTGGTTAGAGAGATATCGTCATTTTACTTTTTAAATAATGTTGAACCTATTCAGATGAGCGGGAGTGTATGTGAAGTCGCTAATCTACGCCGATAAGCCCGAAACGATTGACCATACTTGGAGGCCAACATTCGCCGCGTTATTGCCGATATACGGCCACAAATGTTGAGAAAAGTCC
Source organism: Cheilosia soror (assembly GCA_949372485.1). Classification (NCBI taxonomy): domain Eukaryota; kingdom Metazoa; phylum Arthropoda; class Insecta; order Diptera; family Syrphidae; genus Cheilosia; species Cheilosia soror. Next base: position 70,517,803 of record OX443563.1, on the reverse strand, counting down.
TCGAATGGACCTCCAGATTAGACTACGTCCGAGCCAGCCGTTGTGGTCATATACGAGAAATCATATTTTAATTACAATGCCAGGAAATTATCTTTTGAATAAAGTAAATTAAAAAAAATCATCTTTATTTTATTCCATTTCAAAGTTCTATTCTTCTAAAAAAAAACACCCTTTATATAGATTTCGAGAGATATTCGAAACAGACCACCATTGTCGGGTCTCTTTTCGTCTCTCTACCACTATAAGTCCTACCCAAAAAGACTCTCTGGTCTTCACCAGAGTTCTTCCTTAGGTTCGATTCCTATTGCTAACGGCCAGCATCTGTTTTTGTGAGATATGTTTCATCCAATAGATATCGGCCCAATGTTGTCTCAAGATCCTCATTCTTGTGTGCCAGCAAAAGCTGGATACAGGATATGTGCCACTGTCTCAGATGCCTTCAGCCATAGTTGACAAGTATCATCCCTTCTAAGGTCCATCTACCTTAGATGATACCCTGAAATTACCATGTCATGTAGTTAACGCCACCACCAAAAATTGATAATACAATTCCCATAAAACAATACAAGAACAATTTTTAATCAAAAAATACTATAGGTACAGATGTCAAACTCTGTCATCTAAATTGTGATTTGTTCAGTTTAAGGTTTGCCATTATAACCATCGAACAACATCAACAACGAACAACTTTCTCGTCTACGCAGTAAAAGAAAGATATTGTTTTCGTACAAAATTTCCAACTCGAAATTTAAATTCTGATATTACGATGATAGGGGAACCCAACAAAAAGTGGGTCTCGCAATTCTGTCCGTCCGTACGTCTGTATGTCCCATGGGCCTGCAGCCTAAACGCTTGAACGGATTTGTTTCAAACTTCGTATTTCGAGTTTGTAGGCTCACCGCTAGGAGGCGTTTTATCCTATTCCTAATATTGACGGTATTTCCCATATACAAATTTTACAATTTAGATTATTTTTGAAAATGGCTTTAACGATTTGATAGTTGAATTAATGTAGGCATGATCAATATGATTGCATACCCAGTTTTTTTTTTTTGCTAAAAAGCCCAACAGCAGTACATACTTTTGAAAATTGGTCCTTTCTCGAAAACGGTATAAACGATTTTAACAAAAACTCATTTTTAAGCTACAGTGAGCAAGTGTGTAAACACCAATGTTCTTTTAAATTTTCTTTAGGGCCTTGAAAATGTTGTACATATATTATGTAGTACCTATATCATTTTGGTGGCTAAAAACTCACTAGGTGTACCCACACGACCTTAGCAGCAACTTTTGTCTATCAGGACAGTGCAATTGCAAATTTTACAACTTAACTAAAGTTGTCATGAGTGTATCGCAGTGTGTTCTTGTTTTTCTCTTTTTATGGGAGGTGCCACTTCCCTTTGTTAAATTTTTACCGATCTTCACAGGAACACGCCAATACCTAAAAATTTCAGTCAAATGGGTTCTGTGGGTTTCGTGATAGACAAAATGGATAGTATTTTGAACGGGAGGTGCCACGCCTCTTTGTCCAATTAAAAATATAAAATAACCTATCGCAGTAGATACTCTATCCCGTAGCTTTCTATTAGTGAAATAATTTAAATCGGTTTAGTGGTTTCAGAGCTTACCCCTCCAAGGAACATCTACATAAACTACAAAATAGTTTGATTACGTAACGTTTACACCGCATTAGTCTCAATCTCAATATTCCTGTAGTATCTCCTTCAGATCAATATTCCTTTCGTCCCATATTGTAAATAATTTTAAGAGTTCTTCTCAATTTTTCCCTCCGCATTAATATGCTGAGACAACTGTGTAAAATTGCCCATAAAATACTCCTCATCCATAGGGACTATGAAATAATTACGTGTCTGTTAGCACCAATATAGTAAGTAAAAGCACCTTACCTCCATAACTCTTTTGTGATCTGTCTATTTCAAAACTGTTGAACACATTACCTACTTCGTATCGTTGCCCTCGCCATGGTCCCACTGCCTTTTTGAGGGGGGATAATTGAAATGAATGTGCTTCTTGTTGCATGGTGAACGAACGTAATTTGCATGTGTACAAGGATAATGTAGCACTTGTGGTTATTAGAATATCTACCACACCGCCCACAATGAACGGACAGAAAAAAAAAACTAAAAATTGGAATATCTCTGCGCCCGGCTGTGCAAAGCTTCCAGAGTATCAGAGGGCGCATATAAATTACTAATTCCAAATCATGACTAATGAGTGTATCCTCGAAAGTTGCTGAAAGCCTTCGTGTGCTCGGGCATAAATTATAAATGCAACATAACGAAGTATATACCTACAAACAAAAAATGAATAAATACAGGAATTTGTGGATGGAAAGCAACTTTTTGTTAAGAAGACTTGGGTAAATTAGGAGGGTCTCCTGTACAACAATTTGATTTACATTCAAAGGGAATCAAAAATTGGAAAGGCGTCAGCGTATCCTAGTCTAATGTCTGACCTTCTAGGTTGTTTCAAAAGAATTGTGATAGATAACGTATAATTCCCTTCATTGCGATGTAACAAATTATAATGTGATTGGCTTCATAGTTGTGAGAGTTTGAATGCTTACCCCGTCAAAAATATATACAGCTAGGCGGCTCTCAGATTGAGACAACAAGCAATCAGCAACATTTTTCGTTCGAGCAATATTTAGTTGATTTGATGTGAGACCTCTAATTTAATTAAAAGTAAAATAATTGTGAGCGATAATATTGCGTGTTTCCTATTGCCCGTTGCTTTTTGAATGTTGCCTCAATGTGAGAGCCGACTTGGCAGTTGCTTATTGCTTGCTGCCTTCGTTGAGTCAATGTAAGAGCGGACTAAAGCGACTCATTTTGTTCGGCGGAGGTATGATACTGATTTTCTATCAAGATTTCGAGCGGGAAACAGCTGTCAGTCAGTGAGTGTCAAAATAACCTACGTTTTAAAAAGAAACCACTAGATGGCCTACCCTTTATATTGACACTCGGTCATACCGCGTCTAGCGGATTTCGGCGGAACCCTAATCACAGGACAAGTCGCACTATTATCTGTCAAATCGTATGAAAAATTGTGTGCTCGAAAAACAAAAAAAATCAAATTTAATAAATAGAAACTGATATTTACCAAGTTTATTGATGAATTTAAGAGAAGAAATATTTAAAAGTAAATCTATACCAAAAAGCAGCTATTATAATAAGATGATAAATAAATGCTGATTCTTTTAAATATGTTGCGGTCTAAGGAATGTAATTGTACCTGTCCCCCGTGAAAACAATTTGTGAAAAGTACGTGATAATTGAAATTAAATAAGTTGAAGTTAATATTTTCATAATTAAATAGATCAAGTGCAAGAATAATGGCAGAAGAAACTACATTAAAAACTGGGGAACTCTGTGGAGTTACTTATTACACATTGTACAGGAATCCAAAATTCCAAATACCTATGTATATCTATGCACCGAATCCCTAGAAGAGTTCATAATGATGGGAAGGGGCTTTGTTGCCGCCACTTGCAAAATAACAAATTTTAACTCCTCTTTCACAAGGACAGGAAAAAATATCTTGTTTTGGACTAAACATTCCCAACTAAAAACCTGGCGCAATCATGAACTGCGTATGGGAAAATTAAATCCAAATATGAGATATATTATTTGTAAATCCTAAAGGACAACAGATAGCACAATAAAATTGTTGTATAATTGCTAACTTCGAGTGCTTTGTTTACAATTTTTCAAGGCATGATTTTATTCACACCTCTTAGTTTTTCACAGATATTTTACTTGTTTTATATACTTAGGCATTTTGTAGCGACATTCTGATATCAAATGTTTTAACGTCTATACAATAAATTTAAATTAGAATATTTTGCGCGCACTTCCAATTTAAAATTTCAGTAGGAACTTCTGTGATAAAATCAGCTGTCACAAAACTTGTCCTGTGATTCGGGTACGTAAAAATCTTGGTAGGTGGCGTGGAATTCAATTTACCGAGTAACAATAAGACATTGATCGATTTTTTTCGTTCACTTGGTTTTGACCTTTAATAGAGTGAAAAACATACATTTTGTATTTGTCGTGGTTAATATTAGACTCGAATTTATATTTTAGACATGCGTCTTATTGTCTATGAATTGCATATACTCCGGTTTAGTTTAGTTATTACATAGTAATAGTTTATCAAAGATCTATGAATATGCCCAATCTATGTAGAATTGTTTCCGATCATAATGGCATAACTTCGCTAAGTTCTCTGTCACTTGCGATAGATTGATCTCACTCGCACTTTTCGTACAAACATTTAAAATGATGGTCGTTCTTTCAATGAAATATTGCTAAGAAAAACAACTTCTTATAAAAAGATAGTTTGGTTCCAATCATAGCTACCCGACAAACAATGTACATTGATTGGAATAATGATATGTGGTGTTTCCTAAAATTGCTGTAATTATAACTAGTAAATTTAGCCGTAAGCCTTGGCAGCTAGTGCTATATGTATTAATATTAATGTAGTAATTCATTACTTGTTAATAAATTATAATAATAATAATAACTAGTAAAGTCCTATACTACGCCGCCTGCTCTGGCTCTCTGCTGTGTCTGCTGAATGCTGATCAAGTCACAATTTATTTGCTATTATTTTATTTATTTGACTTTGACGTTTGTCATAGCGTTGCCAAGATAAAGCTCTTGTTGTTTCTGCTTGACTTTTTGATCATGTGGACGAGGACAAACTACCATATAATTAGTTTTAATTGGTGTTGTTGTAAAATATTTTGCTTTCTAACGACATTGATTGTCATTGGAGTATTTACTATTTCGTAAAAGGAAACATTTTTATTCTGTGGATTGTTGGCGAATATTATAAGAATTTGTTTGGCAAGTTATAGATAATAAAAACTGTTCGTCATAAATTTGGGACAGCAATATTTACAATGTAGTATGTAATTCTAAATATATTAAATATATTCCTAAAATAGAACCCCACTTTTATCGCTTTTACACTTAAGATGCAATTATTAGAGACAACCTAATGTGTGGATTTGTTTTTTAACCTGCTAGCACACAATCTGCGCATCGCTCTCTCATACAAAGCTTTAATTTTTTAAAAATTAAAATAATATGTTTACAGCACAACTAGAAAAGTATGCAACTGCATGGGTAACGTAGCTAGAAAAATAATTTTAGAAAATTTTATTATATTTAAGTCTGGCAGTGATTGAATCATATGCCATTGCAATAATGGGCTTTCGATTGCTATGAAAACAAAAATACTTATGCAATTCTAAAACATGACAGATATTTGGCAGGTTACTCCTTGACATTGGACAAAAGTTTACATTAAAAAAAAAAAATCTTGATTATGTAGCCGACAATTTTAAGACAGAATTAAATGAAAAAAAAAAACATTTTAGCCGCAATCATTGTGGTTTCGAACATCACTACATATAATAATAACTGTGCAAAAATGTCAAAGTCCTCAAAAAGTTTTAGCTATGCTTCGTCAAGTTTCGTTTAGCTATTAATGGTATTCGCTTAAACGCGTAAAAGCCTCATAAACTGAGTAAACTGCAGAAATTTACCTCGTAAATGAACTGTCAGATTTTGTATGGAGAATAATTTACGCAGACCTCATAATTTTCCGCGACGATTTAAGCAGGGAAATCAACCGCGAAAAGTTACGGAAATTACAAATGTCAAACTTTGACACACAGTCGAATGAATTGTTTGTTTGATTTCAGATTTACAGTCGATTTACGCAATTTACGCTATTACATTTCCGAGGGGTGTTCACTTAAAGTACCGCAGAAATTTATACATTTACGAGCTGCATAAATTTATCAGATTAAGTGAATACCGTTATTATGTCGTACTATTTACGAATAGTGTTAATAGGGTGAGGAAAATTTACTTTTTCGTAAGAATTTTAATGCCTCTTGAGAAAAAAAAATGTAATTCGTTGGGAAATTTAATTACATTCAAGGAAAAAAAATTAACCTACACTTTTATCTCAGATGTGAACCTACATATTGAAAATATATTTCTACTGCATTACTTATGTTCTGTAAACGAACCCATCAAAATCACTCGTAAAAAAATTGTTTTGGCGCAACAGGTCCGCATAGGCACCCTAGGCCTAGCTTCTCACTGAATTTTTTTTTTATTTTTGGGACGAATAGAAGGGACCTACAATTTTTAAGCCGAGTCCGAATGGATGAATTGGGAAGCTTTTCGAGTAAGACCTACTCTCTCTCGGATGTTTGTCAGACATTCTCGAGAAGTGGCGCAGTGGAAAAAGCCTTAAAATGTAATTTGTGTTTTTCTGGGGATCGAACCCTCGCACACTAACCACTGAGCCCACCAAAAATTACTCGTTTCTTAAAATAAAAATAAGACAAATTTAGTTAATGGAAATTAAAAAAAAAATTATTCTAAATCGAAAGCTCAATTTGACATCACATAAGCCAGAAATAATTTTTTCTGTTAACTCAATTTTTGTACTACCATTTCAGGTGCCTCGGAGTGCACCAATGAAAGACTGCGGCCATACAATGGCTCGTGTTACCTGTTCGTTTCCTATCCAGAAGCTGACTGGTGGACGGCGCAACAAGTCTGCCGAGGAATGGGTGCTAAATTGTCATCGGTATCATCAGCCGATGAGCACAGGTAAGTGTTGTTTTTCTGTTTTTAGTTGGACGATATCAATTGACTTAACAATTCAGATTTATTACTGCAAATATACGAAATCATATCGACTACTCGCCACAACTCATCTACTGGTTGGGAGCAGAGCTCGAGAAGAGCGGACAATTCGAATGGACCGACGATACAAAAATGAATTTTCAAGTAAATTTTATATGTCGAAGATATTTTTGTTTTTACCCATCTTCTTGGATTTTCCCAGGGATGGCTGCCAGGTCAGGGTCAATTCGATGAACTACCCCATGATGCCACATGCTTGGGGCTGCAGTGGAAAATGTCTCCGACCCCCATGCTGCCATCTGGCCTCTATTGGCAGTCTCAAAAGTGTAATAAAGTTGGCGGCTATGTCTGCAAGAAACCGAAGGAGTCCTTCGGCCAATATGCCTTAAACAACTTGACTGTCACCGGAAAGGAGGGACGTCTTATGTCACCCGGTAAGAGAGTGCCACTGCGGATGGAGGTTTCCCATTAAATCTAATATTTATTTGTCCTCTCGCAGCCTACCCTAATACCTACCCGCACAATATCGACTATTGGATTCACATTAGGGCACCCGAACGCTCGCGCATCATAGTGCAATTTCAAAAAATCGATTTGGAAGCCCAGGACGAGTGCCTGTACGACTTCATTAGCATTCAGAATTACGAGCTCGTATCGAAAATCTCTCTAGAACCGGGCACAAATCCCATCCCGATGGCCATGTTCTCCAACGACCGAGAATTTAATGAAGTTCAATACGAAAGCAATCACCTTCCTCACACGAGACGAACGCGCAGCGTACGAAAACAACCGAAGGACACTCGCTCCGATGAGGATTTAATGACACCGCCTGCAATGCAAATGGATCCTGTACTAGATACAGTGGCATCAGCGGATATCCGCTACAATAGATTGCAACAAGATGACAGCAGCGAAACGGCGTCGGTTGGCGGCAAAACAAAATCCCCGCCAATGGCGTCATTGAACAATGGCAAGCACGCGAATAAAATACAGCTAAGCCCGAAACGCCATCGTCGAAAAAATCGACAGGAAATTGAAAATAAATTAGCACAACAGCAGCAACAGGAGCTGGAGCATCATCATCATCAGCATCGCTTAAGCAAACGTAGCACCATCCTGCGGTCCATTCCGCCTGCTGACAATGCACAATCATTCCTGCCGTATGTCCGGTGGTGTGGGTCACATGACTCAAACATGTCGAAATTCGATTTTGTGTCCAGTTCCAATCAGGTTGTGCTCAATTTTCACAGCGACTACTCGGCGACAGGGTTGGGGTTTGCTGCCGTATGGAAGGCCATCGATATGTCAGGCTGTCCCATGCAAACATTGACCTCGCGCGAGGGCAGCGTCGTTAGCCCAAATTATCCCCACTTTCTGCTGAACAATCTAAATTGTGCGTATGTCATCCAAGCGCCGATGGGTCGCCGAGTCTGGCTGGAGTTTGTCGAATACGATTTGATTAGCGATAGCCTATTGGAGGTGGACATTGGCAGCGGGTACTTTCGACCCTTTCGCATACAGAATCATGTTAACGAGGGCATATTCGTGAGTACGAGGGAACAGATTCGAGTCCAATTGCGAACGGGACAACGGCCGCGTGGAAGGGGATTTCAGGCGGTTTTTCATACAGGTTGGTATTTTGAAGGTGACTACGGATAAAGTGGGTGGGTGTTCAGATAAATTGGGTGATTAGATTTGTTAAACTTTGTTTCTACGGTATTTTGTTGATAAGTATCCAATTAGTGAGTGAAGTTGTACTGTATGGGAATATTTTGTCGACGGAATTACGTATATGGTTTTTTTCGAATACGAAGTAATTGTATAGAGCGGAACGAGGATTCTATGATTTTTTTTCTTCACGTAAAGTAAAGCTTGGAAAAACATTTTGAGATGTTTGACATGAAGAAACTGTACTTGGAATGGTGCAGAAAGATGAGGGATAAAAAGGATGGTGGAAGCATAGTTTCATAATAATTCATTAGAGATTCATTTGTGTGACTTTTATGAATAACTAGCTGAAACCCCGCCAGCTTCGCCAGGCCTCTTTTTTGTTTTTTTATTTTTTTTTATTTATTTACGGGCGACAATGTTTTAATTTTTTTTTTTTGTATTGGAGGTGCCACGCCCCTTTGTCCAACTTTGACCAATCTTCACAGGAGCACTCCACGGCCAATACGTAAGATCACCTGTAAGTTTGAGCTCAATCAATTTGGTGGTTTTCGAGATAAAGGTACGATTTTTAATGTTTGTTTTGTATGGGCGGTGCCACGCCCCTTTGTCCGATTTTGACCAATCTTCACAGGAGCAGTATGGGCGGTGCTACGCCTTTTCATCCGATTTTGAATTTGTTTAGACCCAATCACGGTAAATACCGACATTTTAAAAAAAATTTAACAAAAATGGTTAAAAATTACGGGCGACAGTACAGGAAACAGGAAACAGTTTTTTCCACTTTATATATATAGAGATGAATCCGTTAGAACATTAAAAGTCAAGCTGTGATGCATATTTTATCTCCTGTCAACGCTCACAATCTCAGTTTTGCATAGATGTTCTCATTTTATTCTTCCGAGAGGGTTTTTGCGAATCGCAGATGATTCTTCCGCCAGCAGCATCCGCCGCGAAGACAACCATTTCACACGAAACATGCTTCGCCTAGGATTCTCAAAAGGAACTCAAAGTGAACGAAAATTCAAATCGCCTGGCGTGTTGGATATCACTCTTTTCTTTGCACTTATTCCGAGTGGCGTTTTACTTTCACGACGTTTCTCGTTATTTGAGGCGTTTCATTTTACAAAACTTATTCCATAACTTCAACGACAGTATACGACGTCGTTGGTAAGTAGTTCACATCACATTCCAATTCCACATACGATCCAAACCAGCTGATCTACAGAACTGACAGATGAATTGCGTTATCAGTTTTTTGTTACCTACTTAGATGGCGCTACAGTCCGGGGTGAACTTGGGCCTCAACCAACACGCCTCCCCAGTTAGCACGATCTTTGGCTAACTGCCTCCAGTTGCGCACTCCAAGTTGGTTGAGGTCCCCTTCCACTTGTGCGCACCACCTAAGGCGAGGTCTTCCTCTACTGCGTTGTCCCTCCGGGTTGGAACCGAAGACTCTTCGGGCCGGAGTGTTGGTGCCCATTCACTCTACATGTCCTAGCCATCTTAGTCGACTGATACGTACTTTTCTGACCTGGTCGATGTCGCTGTACAGCTCGTAGAGTTCGCTAATAAATCTCCTCCTCCAAAGCCCTTCAACGCAAACGGGACCGAAAATCACTCGAAGAATTTTGCGTTCGAATTTTGCTTTTGACAACGTCCATGATTCTAGTCCATGGTCTTATATAGAGTCTCCTTGGTGTTTCTCGACAAGGCCTTACTAATCAATTGCCTTCTTAGGCCAAAGTAACAGCGGTTGGCAAGTGTAATTCTTCGCTTGATTGCTGGTGTGATGTCATTTTCAAGTTTTTTGTTATTTATCTTTATAACGTGTTAGTTTTTATTTTAAAAATTAATAGTGTATGAATATTTGGGAGTAGTGATGAAGACGAGATCATAAAACAAACTAATCTCATAGTTTCTTAGCTAGCAAGTCATTAATTATATTCATCCGCAAACCAGCAATACGTGCCGGAATTTGTTTTTGCTTCGAGTGTAAAATCAGTTGATTCCGTGAACGTATAGCTCGTTCACGGATGTGGCGATTCGGCCCCAGATCGTCCTATACTGTGGAACATATGCAAACAGAAAGATCGTGAGGATCTGTACCACTTGCCAGCAGTATGACTCCGTTCTTACAGAATTCCGCTTGAATATCCTTGGAGTACATTGGAATTCAATGAAGCAATGAGGTTGGCACTCATTACGAAGAAGTTTCAAATTGATACGTCGAACAGTTCGTGAGTTTTGAAAAAGGCCATCGGCAATAACTTAAAAGGCGTCATCGGCAATAACTCAAACCCCAAGCAAAATTTTTAAAATCGGAGAAATTATTATAATCCGAGTTTGAAGTCGATCGGTGAAAAATACAAAAATTCCCATACAAACTTTGACCCCCTCTTTTACTCCTTTATGGGTTGAATTTCCAAATATCCTTCCTTCATCTTTGTGAACATTATAAAGAGAACCTCTGTGCAAAATTTCAGCTTTCTAGAGCAAAGGGTATGGGCACCAACGCCCAGTGAGTCAGTCAGTGTAGTCCCATTCGATCTTGGTGTCAACATTTAAGACTCGCCTTTTAATATACCTTTGCCAACGAAGTGGTTAGCGATCCCTAATTTGTTAACGACAAAAATCGTCGTTTTTCTTGTCGTTTTGTGGCGTTTAACGCCTTAAAGAATTACAGAAAAATGTCTCACATGAAGTTCGTCGTATACTCGTACACTAATGACGCAAGTCATCAGACAATTTTGTTCAACAGTTTATTTAACTCTTCAATTATTGTTGTTCATGTTGAGCAAGGTAATTCCAATTAAAATTGAATATATTTGTGTTGAACACGTTGCGGGCCCTGTTGATCAACATGTCTGATTTTTGCAACAAAAAGTTCCTCTTGTTGCTTAACTGCGTTTTCGTTGAGGTTGCTCAAAGTGTTGGAGTTGGACGCGATGATACCCTCGTAAATTTTAGCCAAGCATCACTTATTTCAAAATCCGCAATTGATGGTATCGAAGTATAACCACACCAGACTGAAAACAATTACCAGCAACTTTTTCAAGGGTTGAAAAAAGCGCCTTGAAAAAATGTAGGATAATTGAAAAATAGCGTCTCAAGGTAGACTGGTTTAACCCAGCAACATATTTCCACAACTTGAGTTTGTTCTAATCTGACACCTCAAAAATCATCACAGACTCCATTCAATTACCATTTACCCTTTCTTCCAGTTGGCCAAATGGAAAATGATCGCGTAATAAACCTAACCAACAATCTGACCGGTTATTTATTTCAATTGAACTATCCGCACAGTCCGCCGGAAAATGTAGATTTCACCCAACACTTGGTGGCACCGTTCGGCGATAATATACTCCTTGAACTGCATGGTGTTGAATTCGGTGACAATGGTTGCTCGGACAATAATGTAATTGAGGTAAGCAACCCGACTGTACGGGTGCCAACCACTAGCAGTGGTTTTTCCAAATTGCAACTATTTCTATACCACATATACGTTTCACTTACGTCTCCCACACAGGTATACGACAACTATGCCGACAACAATGGCACCAAGTGGCAACTATGCAAATACCAAAATCGGAGTCGGCTAAGCGATGAACAATATGACAACAAGCAGCTGGATTACCTAATGGAGCCACAATTGGCTCCGGTCTACATAACATCATACCTGAATACATTACACATTCGGCAGAGGACCACCTCCAAATCAGATATCAATTTGAATGGAACTGTAAGGATTCAACAAGGTAATGAATTAATTATGTCCTTTTTATTAATGTTTGGGGTGAGCGGGTGATCATATCCTTTTGTTGTGCCTCGAAATACATTCCACAACCGCAACATGTTGGTGTGTGTAAAATTGTTTTGTGATTAGCCCAGGGTTATTGCTAATCATGGACATGCTAGATGGAAGGAGGAATGTTCTGTCATCCAAGGACTATATATAATATATTTGGGCATTATTAATGGTTGTTGTGATGGGTATACATATATCTCATTGCAGATAATAACTACAAGCTGAAATTAGCATCGGGGGACAACTCAGTAGAGTCTTGTCAGCTAAATCCGTGTCAATTTAATGGAAAGTGTGTCGCCAGCAATGGGACGAGTCATTGTCAATGCCAAGGACATTATACTGGGAGGTAAGGATATCGATTTTTTTTTACTTCATTTTCTGTTTTCAACATTACACGGCTTATATAATGAGACGTGCCTATTAGGCCTCTTTGGTAAATGGACTGCTGTTCCTGTTATGTATCTTTCGAATTATAAAGGGTTTGCCGACATGGCCTTGAAATTGAGTATACAATTTTGATAATGAGTATGTCTGGAATAAAAATTAATGTCTATTAGAAATTTGTATTTGACTGATATATCTTTCCCTCGCTAACAAAAAAATCGTATATAAGTACCTACTACAGATTTCATGTAGAAATATAAAAACTTTAATCAGTACCCACCCAGATATCAGTGTAGGCCAAAGAATGCAGCCTTGGTTGAACCCATGTTCACCAAGTCAGTATCATACCTCCGCGGAATGAAATAAGTCGCTTTATGCTTGAATAACGTTGGGAAATATTGAAAACTTATTTCCAAAGTGAGTGCTGTGTAGCCCAAACAGTGGGTTTTTTTGAAAAGAAGTTTTGGCCGAAATGAAGCGCCCAACGCGCCTGCTGTACGCAAGTTTGTGCAAAAAGTTCGTGAGACTGGTAGGTATGCTAGTGGATTCATGGTCGCCGAGAAACCAATGCATCCACAGAGAGTGACAGTTTACTGCGGATTGTAAAGTGGCGGCTGGTGGCATCATTGGACCATTTTTCTTCGAAAATAATGCTAGGAAAAACATTTCGGTCAACGGTGGGGGTTACAGAGCCATGTTAGCCGACATTTTTAACTGAAATTGAACACATGGATATGGATTTGGACGACCCCTGCCCCACGCAGGATGGCGGGCCATGAATTGATCTTTTGAGCACCAAATTCCCAAATCGTGTTATCAGCCGTCTTGGCGATCTCAATTGGTCGCATCGGAGCTGCGATTTGACCAAAGGGGTCCCTTTTTTTTGGGGGGGGGGGGGGGGGCGTGAAAACCGATGTTATGCCAACAATCTGGAAACGATTCAAGCACTTAAGGCCATTATCATCTAAACAATCCGTGAGCTACAGCCCTAAACCATCAACAAGGTCTTGGAAAATTGGAGTGACAGAATGCGCTACTGCGAAGCCAACCGAGGCAGCCACTTGAAAGACGATGTGTTTCATAACTAATGGGAATGTTTGTTCTTACTAATAAAGCTATAATACACGCAAAAAATTTAATTTTGTTCATTTTATTGCATTTTTAAAAAGAAACTTGTATTTGGCCCACCCTTTAGACGGCATGTCGAACGCAGGCTGTAAATATAATTTTTTATATATTCGAATGATAGATAATTTCTGAAAAACAGTCAACATCATTATTATTCATTCTGAATGATTATAGCATTAATAGTGAATCTGCGATAAAAGCTCTGATTCATACAAATTCAACCCCAAACTCATCTGGGACTGTCGAAATGCTAAGCACAACAAAGTCACTCTCATCTGAGTTTCAGGTGACGAGATATATGAAGGCAACAAAAGGGCTGATAAACTAATACGCAAGGGCTCAACAACTCTCTTCATTGTCCAGAACCCTTTTTGTGAAAGGCAAGAAACAGCAACATTAAGGCATATCTGAACTTCTATGGGAGTTCCAACTAAGGCTATCGATCGGCCTGAAAGCTTACCAGCTGTGGCAGTAAGAAACACAGCCTCAAATTCAATTCAAATTTATCAGCGACGAGTTCTCAACGGAAGTTAAATATCTATAAATCACACTGGAAGGAAAACTTTTATGGAAATATATCTTCGAATAAAATAAGTGTAGACGAAGGGCCAGATCTTCAATCAAATCATTACTCTATACTTCTTATACTTGGCGATAAAATAATAATAAAAGAACATAGCCCAAAATTAGTTAATTGGCTGACTGACTGGAACTACTTTAGACAGAAGTTGGAAGAAAGTATTCAACTTTCATCAGCTATTCAAACAGAAGATCAACTAGAAAAATCAGTCCAAAGATTACCACTTAATATACAAAAAGCTGCGTGAGATGCAACTTCCACAACAACGAAAAAGATTAAACAAAACTCTTATCCTTGTGAAATATGTGCAATTATTACAGAAAAGAGAAAAGCTAGAAGACGTTGGCTGAACACTGAACAACTTAAATAACAAGCTTAAAGAAAATCGATTAGAGAATTCAATAACGAATCTTTAAAAACTTGCCTCACCAGCCTTACCGATGATGCTAGTGCTGACTACTCGCTCTGGAAGGCAGCAAAGATGATGAACTGACCAATAGCTCATATGCCACCAGTAAAAAAAAGAGAGGTAACTGGGCGAAAAGCAACCAAGAAAAGGCAAACACTTTCGCAGAGTACTTTGAAGACGTATGTAAACCTTATGAAGATAAAGGCTATCAAGGACTCAAAGTAAGATGTGTTATGGTCACCTGAAAGAAGGAAAAATTATGAAATAAAAATCTGAAATACCGAAATTGAAATGCAGTCGACTTACCCCGCCAAGCATAAAATGTGTTTTGGGTGTTAAATGTCATCTTACCTGTCAATCGTCGATCTGTTTGTTTTTGTTGCACATTTGTTCCCTGTATGCATTTGTTCCCCTGTTGTATATGGTTGTTGTCCCCACTAAATGAATTTAGTTTGTACATAGTGTTCCCAATCGAACAAAAAAGAAAGGGAAGACTATAATAATGTTATTGAATGTGCTCTCAATAGCGGGAACACTACACAAAAAAAATTAACTGGTATGGGGGCATTATTGCAGTTTCTCACACCACCCACTGCAACGAAGAAAATTCAAAAGCATTTCATATTCGGACATAACGACCGTCAGAGGCACTAATACAAGGTGCCAGAAACTAGTTTTATTGTATAGTGATATATTAGTGCAGTTGGAACTAAAAAGTCCTTATAAAAGTAAAAAGGCAGTGCAATAAGAATATACAAAACAATTATCAGAATACAATTTTCTAAAACATCGGGGTAAGTGGTTTAAGGCCTAGATTAGTTATATATTATTAATTCGTGGTATATTGGCAGGCGGCTACGAATTACATTATACATACATATACCTGTGAAGTAAAATTTGATTTGGCGGTCACCGACAATCAAAATTAAAAGTCGGTGCCGCCACTTAAAATAGTAGGAGGTGGATTATATTCCAGAATATCTAGTGTAAAAAAAAGTTGGAGGCAGATTATTCACACACAACGTATAAAAATTTAAATCACCACACAAAAATAAAAACCCCATATGAGGGCCAGCAAAAGAAGACTTCGCCGAGTAAAGTAGTAAAGGTGACCTTGAGCACCGATTATTACCACCCGTATAATACGGCAACGAGAAAAAAAATTATAATTTGAATTTTTTTTAGTTGCAATTAAAATTATAAAAATATAAGTTATATATATATATATACATATATATCTATACGTATATAGAAAACAGCCATTTGCCCCGGCACATAAAAGCAATATTAAGTACCTTTTTCTGGTACAATAGTACCCAACGATTTTCTTTTGTTTCATTTTGTTAGTTTTAAGTTTTTCTTTGTTAATTTATTTTTTTTGGTTTTGGCGTGCATTTTTTTTTTGTTAATTTTCTTATTATTTATTAATTTGTTTGTAATAGGTTGTGTTTTTCCCCACCCTGTTTTCAATTTTTTTATGCGAATTTTCGCAACCGTAACCCACATACCTATACAGAGCTCTATATAGGTAGGAATATAGGGTACTAATTTAGAGTATTTTTGTGGCAGCTGAATGCTGGTAGGGTTGCCAATAGCGTTAAGGGCGGCGATAATTACACCTAGTTTTTCTTTTTAGTTTCATTTTTGTTTGTTATAATTGTAGTTTATTTTCTCTTGTATAGTTTTTTTTTGTAAGGATTCTCTTTTTTTTTATATTATTATTGTTAAGAACATAAATGAATATCTACAATAAAATCGTTCATCCACGCCATATGTATGAAACCTGAATGTGTTTGATTCAACGCGAATTTTTTGTTTGTGATCAAAAGATCACGATGACTTGCTAAGGCAATTTTTCAGGGGGTGCGGTAGGGTGGTCTAAAACCCATTCGGCAGGGATGGTCTGAGGCGTCAGCAGCATCCACATCATCGGGGAAGCTTGAAAATTCCGCCAACGAGCTTCATGGTTGGGAGGGCAAGGCAACCGCTGCAACAAAATCAGCAGCGCCCTACAGTGTGGTGGATGTCCGTCCGCTTAATAAGTAAGTTTTTTTTTTTGGCATGATATATGTTTTTGTATAGTAGGTTCGGTTGAGTGTGGGGGCAAGAACCACCCCATTTCCGGCGAGTAAAGTCGAGCATCGCTAGCATGCCACGTCCCTCGCACTCAGCTATCTCTCTCCCTTTCTATTTCCTTTTCCTCTTCTTAATTCCAATATCCCATCCGCATCCATCATCCTGTCATTTTCAAATTTCCAACGTCCTATCCCCTCCAAAAATCTCCTATAGGCCTACACATTACAGATGCGAAGAAGATAGACCTATTCGGTCGATAACAGCTAAAGAAATTTCCAAAGAAATTAATGAGGGCATAAATATAAAAAAGGTCACAGTGTATGGTTTGATTACATGAGAAATGTTGAAACAATTTAGTGTGCTCTATAATATTTCTTGATATAGCACAAGCGTTCGTTAAACTCTGGCACAAAATGATCCACAAACTACAAATGCAACTGCCAAAGCAATATTCGACAATTCAGGAGTCATATATATCAGATCGATTCTTCAGAGACAGAGTACTCAACATTAAGAGAAATTAAAGCTGATGTACCACAAGGCAGCGTGCTAGGTCCAGTTTTATACCTTCTATTTACTAGAGATTTGCCTAAAGGTGGGAAAATCACTGTAGCTAGAGCTATCACAATTGTGGGAGCAATTGTCGAAGTAGCAACAAAAAAGCTCCAAAGGGCACTAGGCAATATATCTTAGATTGGACAAAAAATGGCAGATTCGATTGAATGACCTTAAATCATAGTCCATATTAATTTTACGGCGCAGTAGCGCAGTGGTTAGTGTGCTGGACTACTGTGCGAGGGATCCCAGGTTCGATCCCCGGAAAAACACAAATTACGTCTTAAGGTTTTTTCTACTGCGCCACCTCTCGCGAACGTCTGACAAACCTCCGAGAGTATGACTGTCATGAAAAAGCTTCTCAATTCAGCCGTTCGGACTCGGCATAAAATTGTAGGTCCCTTCCATTTGTCCCAAAAATAGAAACACACACAAAACGAATGGTTGCGAGAAGCTAGGCCTTGGGTGTCACCCGCCTGTTGCGCCACCTATTAATTTTTTTTTTTATTAATTTTACGGGTTATACCTCTAGATCTATAAATGTTAGCTAAGACCAAGAAAGTAGGTAATATTTTTAATCAAAAAAGTATAGAAATTCCACAAACGGCGGATTTATCTTTTCAATTTTTTAAAGTGAATCAAAAATAAATTGCCAACTATATGCAATCCAAGTCGGGACGACGAAAGTCAGTCCCCTCGGGAGTTTCTTTTAGATCGGGTTAAAGTCCCTCACTATTGCAAAAGTATCCATCTCGCGTAATAGGTCTGCAATTTCTTTCGATGATTTTTTCTTCCCGTGAACCTCCAACAAAAAAAAATTGAACACTCATCTTACAATGAGCCAGGACCTCATTATGGATCAGCAAAAGTCTACATGGCAATAAAGAATGCTATCACGTATGCCGCCGGCCGGCCGTTTGGTAGTACATTATGTATCACCGCAGAGGTCAGCACAGTTAGTTATCCTAAACATGCCACCACTTTATATACAACTTATGAAAGATGCACGGTGGATAATATTAAGACAACAAAAAAGCAGATGAACTAGCCTGAAAGGTTAGGTTAAGTGGGGTGTGAGCTCATCACAGAAGACTAGGGACCATTAGGGACCATTTTGTCAAAAAATGATTAACCACAAATTACGGCGCAAAAAGTGATGGTTTGGTCATGTTAAACGCATGTCCCCGACCAGGATCCCAAGACGAGCTATGGAATCCGTATCATCGGGCAGGCGTCCTCTAGGTAGACCCAGAATGAGATGGTTAGATCAAGTTGATAATCTCTCCTCTACACGTATGGGGATTGCCCTTGATGATTTGGAGTCGATGGCGGAGGATCAAGAGCAATGGAGGGTCCACTTGAGCAACCTACACCCGCGACCCACTTAATGAATAAGCGGGCCATTGAAAATTAATGACAGTGATGCCGACACAGGGCGTAAATCGGGTTTGGGCCGACCCTAATCGTTTGGCTATTTTGTTATAGGACAATGGAATTATTGGAGTTTTCATACTCTGGTGATATGATAGAGAGGGATTAATGCATTTGTCTTGTAGACCTTCATGGTCAAATTAGGTACCTACCTCATACGTATACTTTACAAATTTTGCGTCAGTCCATTTCGTTGGCCTTAAATAAGCTTTAGCTCCCGCAGTGTCAAATAAGATTGTAACTTCTCTCTTTTTTACAGATTTTGCGGCCTTAACTCTTGCGAACTGGAGCCATGTGTCTTTGGAAAGTGCGAACTAACTGCTACTAATTTCAAGGTTCCACCAAATAACATTCATCCAATACTGATTTTCTAATACCATTTCCCCTTACTCCTTCTAGTGTCACTGCCAACATGGTTACCAGGGAACTACATGCGAACAAAAATTGCGACCATGTGCCGAAAATCCTTGCGAAGGACGTGGCACGTGTTTCGAAAAGAATGGCGGATACTTTTGTCGGTAAAGCAAATTCTCCTTCATTTCAACTTCACACACTACAATCTTCTCCTCTTTTTTCTCACTAGATGTCATGCATGGTGGGAGGGTCACCGCTGTGAACGCCGAATGATGCACATCCCATACAAACCATTATCTGAGCGTATGCTGCAAGAGCCATTCTGGTTAGGACTAATCACCGTGTTCGTAGTCCTTGCTGTCATTGGCCTGGTCTGGTGTGCCAAACGTCACTTTCCAGAGAAAATCGAGAAACTCCTCGCCGAAGAAGCCGACCGTAATAGACGTATGCTTATTAAAAAAAAAACACTCTATTTTTCCTTTGCTAAATTTTATTTATTAATAATTTTGCCCCTCTTTATATAACTTTAATGAATTTTTATACCTAAACACTCAGTCAGAATAATTTTTTTGTCCAATTTTTTTTTTTAATATTTTTTTTTCTTCTCTTCTCTTCTTTCTTCTTTTCTCTGTTTCTCTCTCTCTCTCTTTCTCTCGACAAACAAAAAATGATTCATCTACCTTTTTTGTAACTACTACTATGTCTATATTATCTCTAGCACCTGGTTCTATACATGGACATCACCATCACACATCACTTCGTGAGCAATTGCAATTTACAACAGCCATACCTCAGACAACAACAAATATCGCACCGGGGGCACCACGATCCATATTCAACAGATTGGGTATAAGAAAACCGTCTCTTTTGAGCCTCAGCAGCCCCAATCCGACCGGAGGGGCGACAGCCCGTACTTTTTCGCTAGATGATTTATTACGACCGCCTCCCCGACGTAAGATAGGCTAAATTGATTTCAAACCAAAATTTGCAAAAAAAAAAAAACACACAAAATGAAAATATTTTTGTTTTTGAATTTTGAAAAAAAAAAGAAAACTCTTTTGTTTTGCAATTGGAATACAAAAAAAAAATATTATACTCGTATACATCTCCCTCTCTATCTATCTATCTCGCTCTGTCTACCTATAAGTGTATATTTCACGCTCTATCTCTCTCTAAACGTTGTGACATATCCTTGATCCTTATTTTTGATACATAATGATAACTTTTCTGTAGATACTTGAAAAATGCAATCTCTATCCTACCCCCATTCACAACTGCTAATCTGTATCTCTCTTTCTCTCTATCACTATGTGCGGTTTTTTTGAACAAGATATCCCTTAAGTTTGCTAAATTTGTTGTCGGTGGTCAGCACATGTAGTTTGTTGCTTGGCAAAGGTAAACCCAACGCTCCCCAGCCCCCTCACACAAACAACTTTGAATTTGATTTTTTGTTTTATACAAAAAAAAATTGCTGAAACAAAATTTGTATTTGTAGATAATTTTGTTTGTTTATTTTTACTTTTTTTTCTCAAAATTACAACCTATAGATACTTCTACTTCCACTAAAGTGTAAATAAAAACAAAAAAAAATCAAATTTCTTCAATAAATTCATCCAATAGAAAAACTTGCAACAACTCTCTTGGATCTATCGCCAATAAGTACCTACAATCTAAAACAAAAAATTAATGTTCAGCACCCTAGACGTAGCTAAATAGATACATTTCTCTGAGCTTTACCTGTTGTTTTTGGTTTTGCTTTGCTTTGAGGCTTGTCATAAACGAGTGGAGTAGCTCTGTAAGCCGTAGAAGCTTTTCATGTAGATTGAACAGATTTTTTATGAAAAATGGTAAAAACTAAGAATAACAAAATGGACTCCTCGCACAGGCGGCAAGCAGCTTTGAAAATGTCTTTAAAATATTTACATGACAGCCACTAATTTAATTAAATCAATAAATCTACTTAGTGTAGACAAATATTGCCATTCTGATGACTGATTGATTGAAATTAGAAATACTATTCACTTTTTTTTTGATCGACACCACAGGGATTGTGCTACAGATTCTCCATTTTGTTGTTATTTCACTGTTTTTAATTTATATAATGTATCGTCACCAATTGTCCACAAAGTCCAATGATTATTTTGGAGCTTCCCATACACGCTGCATTCTACAGGCATTATAACAATTAAATGCAATTTTTCTTGCGGTTTGTATTGAATTTCACGTATGACCAAACAATGTGCGAAAGTTTGACAGCTAACAGATCAGGGATGGATCCAAGTTTTGGTATGGTCACGTTGGCCGAGGCGAACTAAACTAAGCAATAGAAAATATTTTTAAAAATTTATATACATAAAACTTGCATAAGCAATGAACCTTATGCCTATAGTCTCAAACAAAAATCTGTAAAAAACATATCCCATCGAATTTCACAAATTCTTTGTACAGGTGTTCCTCCCAGCTCTTCCTTCGACGAAGCCTTTATGTCTTTTTGCTGAAGCATTGGCAAAAGCTACAACTTTTTTCATAGTCGCTGATTCATTCCGACACAACGTCACTTTTCAACACTTTGCCAAGGAGTTGCTTAATGCTGGATTTACATTACCACGCCACGCAATTTTGCATGACTTCAGAAAGAGGGATCCGTTTGCTACAGTCAAGGCTAATGATCTGTAAGAGTGAGACCACAAATCTCCATAAAAAAGTTATGGCGGCCTAAATTCAACTGTTAGGCTCGTTGGCTCACTCTTACATATCATTAGCTTTTATTGTGGAAAAACGGATCTCTCTTTCTGAAGTCATGCAAAATTGCGTGGCGTGGTAATGTAAATCCACCATAAAACATGTGAGACTGTAAGAGTGAGACCACAAATCTCCATAAAAAAGTTATGGCGGCCTAAATTCAACTGTTAGGCTCGTTGGCTCACTCTTACATATCATTAGCTTTTATTGTGGAAAAACGGATCTCTCTTTCTGAAGTCATGCAAAATTGCGTGGCGTGGTAATGTAAATCCACCATAAAACATGGTTGTTGCATGGACAAAGTTTAGCGTGAGTAGCTTTTTTGCTGAGTTATTGACTGCACCTGCACCCTTGACCCTTTGTGACAGAACTCAGAAGCCATCACAGAACAGCTGTCAGTACCAATCAATACGCACCATGCTAAATCTATGGCAAACTCGTGGCAAAAATCTTTTCTTTCATCATGTTTTCACATTAAATCTCTCTCTCTCTCTCTCTCTCCCTCTGAATATTTCCTTATGAAAATATCGAAAAGAGAGATTCCACTGCTCGATATGGGAAATGTCGGTTACTTACCTGGTTTCATCGAAAATAATGGGAAATATTTTAGATTTGGAACCGCTTTGATCCGTTTTTGGATCCGATTATGAGGTTGTTGCAGACTCGCTTGCTTGAAGGGTACGAAGCTCGAGCTATCTAAATTTTGTTTGGCTATATTTTGTGAAATCTGAACGCGAAGAATTTTAAAGGGTTTTATGCTACGTTTCCACCGGAGATTAACTCCGAGATTAGGATTAATTTTCGTTAACCTCGTATAAATCTCGAGATTTATCATACAAAAATTAATCTCATAAAAAGGGGATTAAAAATTAATCTCCTAAACTGACTAGGTTTACATGTAGAGATCGGTCTCTGAACACACTCTACACAGGTCGAAATGTCTAAAATTAAAAACAAACAGAGCTACATTTGACATTTATGTCGTAGATGAGCAAAAGAAAAAAAAATCGTTTTTTTGGTACCTACCCCTAATAGCGACTTCTTGCCAATACAACCGTTAAAACGTTCATACATATTAGTTTTGAGGGCAAAATGATGCGGTAATAATATTTTTAGATTACTGGCACTCATTTTTTGTTTTTACTTTTAATTTCGAAAGTAGAAATTGTTTAATTTTTTATCATTTGTTACACTTCGATTGGACAGCTTATACCAACATCTGATGAAATGTCAAATTAATCTCTTCTTTTTTGGTGGAAACACTTCAAGATTAAATTTAAACCTCTTGCACTTAATCTCGGGATTAGCGTTCAGTGGAAACATAGCATTATACCCCTTGCCCTTACCCATAGATTTTAATTTAAGCCTCTGCAAATGCAAGAAATGTTGTTTGGTTTTCTTTCAAGTATTTAATGATTCTACCGCATAATTTGTTCCTACTACTGTGCGAGGAATATTTTAAATGATTTGTAGATATATAAAACATAAAAAACGTAACAAAAAAATAAACACAAATGCAAAAATAAATTAGTTTTCGTTGGTAAACTCGAACTGACAGCAAAATTTCTTAACTCACAGCTGCAGTTCTTTTCAGTTATTTAAACTTTTTTTCTTTTTCTCCTTTTTTTCTTCTGAGCTTTGGGTATGGTCATGACCCCCATGACCATACCCCTGGATCCGCCACTGTAACAGACAGTCGTTTGAATTGTTTGTTTGATTCCAGATTTACAGTCGATTACGCAATGACATTTCCGAGGGGTGTTCACTGCGGTGCTTTAGAAATTTATAAATTTACGAGCTGCATAAATTTATCAGATTAAGTAAATACCCTAATGTATTAATAAGGGTATTCATGCCACGTCGTAAGTTTACCATTTGCATAAAATGTTAAGTTTACGACACACGTTTCATGAACGCCCCAAAAAAGCTGCTTGCGTAAATGATGGTAAGCCAATCAGCTGTTTCACTTGAAAGGGAACGAACGAATTGATAAAATGCGAACAAACCACTTTTGATGCAATTATAAAAAGAAAATTGCACATTTTACTATTCCAAGTGTAGGATAATTAGTTAGGTTAGGTAGTCCATTAAATTGTATTAAGAAAACAAGTTTTAAAAGGGTATAAATAATTAAATTTCCAATTCCAATCTTTTTGCGGCGACCGAAAACTCCCATTGTTTGGAATTGCAAATTTCGTTATTTAAACTATTTTAAAACTTGTTTTCAAAATACTATTTAATGGATTAATTAATGATCCTATCCCTGGACTAGTAAAATGTAAAATTTCTATTTATAAATGCATCAAAAGTATTAAAAATGCATGCAAAAGTCATTTTTTCTGATTTCGCGCCTTTATTTCAAGTGTGAAATGTCACAATGACGTCGCGTCGTCGAAAGTTTACCATCTCGATTTTCCACCCAAATTCGCGTAGTAAGTTTAGCATCTTGTGGTAAATGATTTTCCATACAAATTTTGACAGTTCATTTACGAGGTGGTAACTTTCTGTAGTTTACGCAGACATAATACAGGGCATGATGGAGCACCATTCAGTTTTTATCATTAGTATCAAAGTGACTCTTGTTAATGCCTATCTCTCAAACAATGGCCGCGTTCCATTGACCTGACATTTCAGCATTTGCGCTAGAGCTCTAGCACATTTTGTGAAATATCCTTTTCTGGGAAATTTTTCAATCTAGCACAAAATGAACTGCTAGATTGAAAAAAATAACGAACTGTCAAAACAAAAGTGAAAGTGCAGAAGTCAAATATTTCCAATTTGGTGTAAAATGGGAATTCAAGCTTCTATGTAATTAATATACATTGTATTTGTTTATTTAAATTATAGTGTATTAATAAATATGCGGCATGATGTCACAAAATACGCTTTTGACTCCCATAAAGATGAAATAATACGAATTCTAATTGGTTCTAATGTCACTTTGCCGCTGCCGCTAGATCTCTAGCGCCAGCGTTCCTCCATCAGGGATATTATGTGCTAGCGGTCACTGGAACGCGGCCAATAATTCAGACTGAAATTCGACAAAATGTCCCAACAGAAATTGACAACTAGCGAGAATCTAGTTGTTACTTCTCGCTTCCTCGCTTCCCCACTGAGTCATTTAGTTTTTATTTTATGGCAATTGGCCGACTTTTTCAGAAGAAATATCAATTTAAAGATACATAACATATCTAAAAGAAAATGTCAATTGGGAAAATGTTTAAAACCTAATGTTTCCAATTGCTGACCTGCTTTGTAATAGCGGCGGCTGCGATGGGCGCACATTGAAATCCATTATAGAGACACATCGCACTTTTTCTGTTTCCTGTTTTCCTCGGATTTTTTCGAAAATATGTCCGAATGCATTGACAACTGTCAATTGTGATTTACTCATTTGTCATTTAATATAATATTAGACTTAAAAAATGCACAGCGCATCGTTTACATTGCTAGCTGAGCAATAACATGAAAAAAATTAAGTGAGATTAAAATGTGTCAATAAACCAATGTTGAAGTAAGGTAGGTAAGGTAGTTGATCAACAATCAAAAAACCATTTGCGACTCCCCTCATCGTCAAGCTGATTGCATGTCTGCTGTTCTTTTCAGAATGTGGTTACCAGACAGAAGTCGGAACGAATCATGAGATTGGATTAGCACCAATTTATTTCGGCAGACAATTGTTCCCTTTTTCGAAATTTATTGCCGATATTAGATAGGATTATTATATGACGTGCAATGTAAATAATCTGGTGCAGGGAAATAGGTCCCTTTCGGAATTTATTTCCCACCTTACATGGGAACTAAGTCCACTTCACGAAAGTGGTTTTATTTCCCACTAGGTGGGAACGGAGTCCCTCAGTGGACTTATTTCCCTGCACCAAATAATTTCTTATTGTTTTCAAAACTGTCAAACAAATAATTTTCAAAACGTTTGTACAATTAGTGAAGTGTACCAAAAAAAACAGTGAAACAACAGCAAAATGAACGAAAAACGGTTACAGCTCAATTACGGTATTTTTTCACAATCTAATACATAGGTATTGATTTCCATTAATTTTGTATTTAATGTAAGTAAAATGGAAGATTCACATAAAAGTTAGCTACCAAATAAGAGGTACCTACATTTTTTACCAACGATAGTATAAAATACGTTTATTTTAGTAGAAAGCATTTCACTATTACGTCATAAATTTAAAGTTTTTAAAGTTCAGATAAGAACTGATTTACCTATACTGCTGCATTTCAACTTTTCCCAAAAACTCTTTGATTTTCCATACTTCCAATAATAAATAAGAATACGTCAAATAAAACTGTCAATACTACGATAAAATAAATTAAAAGACCGTTTCCTCCGGATGGAATTATAATACATTATACCAGAATATCTCAATAAACAAATTAGGTCATCATGAGTCAAAAATTATTATGTAAAAGCAAATTATACACTTTATCCCAAGCACTTACATACCAACTGCAAGAAAAAAAATCCCTCTAAATTAACCCTTTACCAAGCACAATCGCACAATATCAATGTTTGCACCAAATCCAAGTAAAAGTAGGTCACAATAATTTTCCCTCCCCAAAACTATAACGAAAAAAAATATATAATCCAATATTTTTGAAATTTTTTCTATTCACTTGTGCTGTTAAAAAAAATAAAAATTTCTTTGTGTTGAAACTATTTTAAGGACTTGAAAAATGAATTTCTTTGTGGCTGCTGGTGGGCAATTTCACTAAATGTTCTTTTATAAATGTTTTACCGTAGAGTAGACATTTTTTGTTTATCTTTCATTTGTAGTGTATTGATTTGCATAAATCACAACATTTTTTATTCTCTTCTCATTTCATTTTAAATTCCCATACCAAAATTATTTTTATAGAATTTGTTGTTAATGTTTTTTCTCTTTATAGTTCACAATAATTTCTTAGAATTCTTTAAAAAAAATATATATAATATTTTCCTAAAAAAAATTATCACAAACAACTAAAATGAATTGCTTCCTTAATAGTAGTTTAACTGTTTAATTTAATGTTAATATTTAATGCAATAATGATGCAAGCAAATCAATTAATTAAAACATTTTTTTGTTTTTTTTTTATTGATTTTGCTCGTTTTTAGGTTCGCCCTCGCCACGAAAGAAACGCAACAACTCAACTCCTGTTAAGAAAAATGCCGCCGAAAAGAAACAGATTCTACAACAGTTGGTCTCACCGGCGGCAAATCCTCCAAAGCCTAAAGTCAGCTTAGGCGAACTGATACAGATGTCCGAAAATAGATTGCGGGCTGCCAGTGCAGTGGATTCGGAAAGTGGTGACAAGGAGACAACGTTTTCGGAGAATTCCGGATCAGCGGCATCATCATCACAAGCTGTTGCTGTCGCAAGAGTTATCAACGATCCCAAACTGGAAAAGAAAGTCACATTTGCTAGATTATTAAACAAAGTGTCAGCTGAAATGAGTTCCGGATCGGAGGTGGATATTGGGCATGTAAGTTTTATCACCAGGTTGTGTGTTTTGGATCAATAATGTGTTACACAGGTTTGGGCAGCTTTTGTTTAGCAATATGTATTTTGTAAAGACAATCTTAAATCACTCACTTAAATATATAAATAATTATGTCTGAAAAATTTCGCCATTGTGACTTCGAAAAATGTAATCTGTAGTACATTAAAATTAGTTTTTTAAACTGCCCAGGAACTATAGTCATTGGACCATATCTACTGATAACAATTTCACCAGTTTCGTCTTTAAAATTAAACCGCGGTACTAATAATCATTTTTAGTGTCCAATCTAACTTTTACGAAGTCACAATTGCAAAAATTTCCATATAAAATTATCCATTGTGACCATTGAAATATTTAAGTTGAAGATTAAAAATGATTATTGGTAAGGCCCATAGAGTTCACAATGGGCCTTTCTAATAATCATGTTTAACCTTCACCTTAAGTTTATTGTAAGTCACAATAGACAATTTTGTAAGGAAAAAATCGCTACCGTGAGTTCGTAAAACTTAACCTCGACGTAATGGGTAGTAAATCTTTAGTCTTTAGTCTTTATTTTCCATACGAAATTTGCTATTGTGAGCTTGCCTAAATTTAAGTTCGAGACCAGAACATATAAGTATATACATATAAGTATAAGTAAGGTGGGTTTTTTATATTATGCAGGCTGTATATAACAAAAAAGTTAGGCGCTTACATTTTTCTTGTCTATTTAGTAGTTCCTAAAAGAATCCATGCCGCATTACTTACTTTTTGGGGCACTTACAGTCCGGGGTGGACCATGGCCTCAACCAACAAGCTCCTCCAGTCAGCTCGGTCCCTAGCACCCCCTCCACACTCCATCGATACAAACTGGACCGAATATCGTCAGAATCCGAAGAATCTTTCTCTCAAAACATCCCATTAGGTTATTATCCAATTTCGACAGAGTCCATGATTCTGAACCATACAGCAGGACCGGTATGATTAGGGTCTTATGTAATATCTCCTTGTTTCTATGAGAGAGGGCTTTACTTCTTAGATGCCTTCTTAGCCTAAAGAAACAGCGATTGGCAACAGTGATTTTCGGTTCTTCGTTGAACTCTGTGCCGATGCCATTTTGCCAGGTGATAGTGGAGACCAGGTAGACAAAGTCTTTAACTACTTCGAAATTGGATCTGTCCATCGTGACGTTTTGTCCCAGTCATCAATGCTGAGACTCCTTTCTCGTTGACAGCAGATACTTTGTAATTTGTCCTCATTTACAGCCAGACCCATCTTTGCCGCCTCCGTTTCAATACTTGCAAATGCGCCACTGACAGATCGCTGCAATCTTTCGATAATGTCAATATTGTCAGCATATGCAAACTGTTGAACAGACTTCTGAAAAATTGTACCTTTGATAGTTGGCTTGTAAGTTTCGTACAATTGCTTCAAGGATGATGCTAAAAAAGTTACACGATAGCACATCTCCTTGTCTCAAACCTTTTCCGACATCAAAGGCTCCACTGATGTTTTTGCGGATTTTGAAGGAGTATCGAGATCTCTGATTCTCCATCGTCATCCTGCACAGACGAACGAGTTTGGCAGGAATGCCGAAACGTGACATGGCTTTGTATAGCTCGTCCCTATAAGCTATCATAGGCGACATTAAAGTCAATAAAAGATAGTGTGTATCGATCTGAAATTACTGTGTTTTTTTCTAAGATTTGTCGAAGTGCGGAAATTTGGTCGATGGTAGACTTTCCTGGCCTGAAACCGCACTGATATGGGCCAGATGGACAAGATCTTATATGCGACATTCAGAAGACTTATTCCTCTGCAGTTGACGCAGTTGGCACACAATGCTGAGGTTCCATTCGTCGGGCATACTTACGTCCGACAAAATTTGATGATAGAAAATTTAGACAAGAAAGACGGCTTTGCTGGCAAGTACGTACTCTTTTATTGAAATTTTCTATGACTATTTCGCATAAATGTGGCTGAATTTTATTAATACACCTTCTAATCAGTGATGCCATTCTGACCGGATTCCGGTCATATCTGACCGAAATCTATTTACTTTGACCGGAGAAAATTTTAAAATCCGGTCTAACCGTTTTTTGACCGGAACGAAAAATGTTTTTAACCGGAAAACGCGTTTTTGACTGGAAAAATAAAATTTCTCTATTAACTATAAATAAAGATATATTTATATAATTTTAATAAAACTTAGCCTTACATTACGAACACACTCTCATGTTCAAACAGAAACCAATTTACTGCGAATAATGGGATATTTACAACATGACGCATGGAATTCTGCTCCGGGAGCATTATCTTATAGGCTAATTTTTGGATGTTTTCTTTTGTTAGAATGTTGAAACTAAACAATGAATTTTAATTAATTAAAGTGTGAAATTCGATAAATCTCAGATTGGAGTTTTGTGAACTAGGTACTCTTTTCAAGTGTCAGAAAATTATCCCAGAATACTTATTTAGCCCAATTGACACACTGCCTTAGTGTATGCATATGGCCATACACGTCTTCCCATGACTTTCATTTCTATTGATGACTTGGCTACAAACAAAAACGAGGCGTCATTGCAATGAAATAAAATTTGACAGGTAAAAGAATATTGAAATCGGAAACACAAACAAATTTTATAGTAAAGCCGAAGCCGACGCCCGTTTTTGACGCCCTCACTCTATGAATGCAAGTATCAAATGCAGATTTATATCGAAAGCACAATGGTACGAAAAAAAACCTTTATGCGCTGCCCAGGCCATGCCAGAATTATTTCTGAAAATGGATTTTCTGCGCATTTTCTATGCTATCTACTTTTCTCCTTTCTACTCACTCAAAATCTACCTACCTCGCTGGACATTGGAAGACGTTGTACGGTCATGCACTAAAAGTGTATTTCAGGACTTAAAACACGTCATATAAAATGAAAAATTAGCTTCAGTAAATTTTATACAAACGAAATAAAACACAAGTTTACAAACTCAAAATTCGCATATTATAAAAACGTTTTCTCAACATGGATAATGTTTATAATGTAAAAAAATGGCTAATGATAGTTAACTTTTGTTTTATATTTTTAGTAATACATATTATGTTACCATAATCTATTTTTGACCGGGTTTCAGGTCAAAAACTGTGATTTTGACTTTTGACCGGATTTTTTAACCGGATTTAGAAAATAAAAATCCGGTCATACGGTCAGATTTGACCGGATTCACTTTTTTTTAGTGGCAACACTGCTTCTAATTTCTTGTTTGCATATATCATTAAATAATATTTAGACATTTTCAGTGTTATTGCTTTTCAATTCAACAGCTAAATAACACAAACCAGTAAGAAACGTTTCTTAACACATCCCAATAAATGGCCGCTCTTATGTTTTATTTACATTCCCGCCATTAATTTTGACATTTACACGTATTCACAGACAGGGTAATTTTTTCCGGGGAGAATCGGGTAGGTGTACGGAAAGTCGGCGGTCTAGTTCTCTGTGGATTGTGCTAAATAATAGGGCTTCTGATGTCTCATATAATATGAAGCTGTGTTGTTCGATTCTGACAGTTATGACAAACTCATGCTGTTCTGTTTCTATGTAGTCATTAAATAAACCTAAGATTAATGCAGGGTCCCCAGACGAGAATAATTTTTGACATTTACAACCATAGATAGTATCATCAGATGCAAGACATACTTTTTTGTGACAGGACTTCATTTATTTTAAAATACTCAACACTGAGCAACACTTTTTTCGTTGTATTTATAAACTACTACACTTTTCACTAATCCATAAACTTAAATTTTGTTTCTACTTCTTTTTGATACAATATCATTAACACACTAAATCTACACTTACCGACAAAATTGGAGAAAAGCCGTCAAAATAAAGATGAATCGAAAAAAAAAAAACTAAATTGTTATCTTTTTTGCCTTCATTTCGCTAATTTGGTCAGGAGTGTAGTTGAAGTTCATTAAGATCACTCATCAGAAAAGAAGACATTTAATTCACAATAAATGACTGGGTACAACTTATAAAATGTTGTCACTAAGTTGACTATTGCTATCAACTGATACTTTAATTCTGCTCTGTGAATTGCTCAAAATAATTAATATTTGTACTACCTTTCAGTGTATATATAATAAATAGAAATGCTTCTCATCAATGTTAAAATTGTGTCTAATATCCATTTCTGTTTTTTTGTCCCTTTCTTTTATATTTGCTGCACTTGTTCATTTGTCCTGCGTCCACAAACCAAAAAAAAAAACAAACAAAAAGGGCACACAAAACTCAAGCGCTCTAAGTCTTCCGACGGAGATCCAATTCCGAGCTAACTCCATGCCACCATCACCATGCACAAATGACATTCGTTCACCGCACAGCACATCATCGAATCAGGGAAGCGATTCATTGTCCAGCTCAGATCTGGCACTTACCGATTTCGGATTACGTTCGATGCAAATGCAAATCAATCGCAATCGAACACGTCCCAAGGTATCCAGTGCCGACTCAATACTGGCAATGTTTCGAAACTTCGCCTCAACAACGACAACTGCCTCAAACACAAACACCGCAACATTGCCATCCAATTCATCGATGTTTGTATCACCGTCTACAACTCCGACTGCTTCTAGTCCCCAAGATGATGCGGCCGGTGATGATGAGTCGTCCACATCCTCAATGCACACACCGGTCAGTTTCTCTAGCGGTGCACCCGATTCACCAGTATTCTATCGTCAAACTACTATCGAAGTACCTGTCCTCGATGCACTGAATGCACACAAGAGTAACGCGACAAACTCGAATCTACTTCACCCACCGACAATTCTACTGGAGATACCCAACAATGGAATCAACAAGTGCCTTTCGCCGATCCGTGAGATGCCAACACCGATACCTTCGCCAGCGTTAACACCCATAATGCCAAGACAACGTTCGAACAGTCCAATCTTCCAGGATGATCAGCTATCGGTCAGTTTCAGTGATGACGATGACCGGAGCAGCGATAATCAGATTTCGGTAACTATCATCAGTTTGAGTGTGTTGTGTAATTTTTAGTTTGGTTTTTTTTTTCTTTAAGTAAGCTTGATAAAGTATAATAATTTTATCATTTGTATATGTACGTAATTGTTATTGTAAGCCGCTACACAATATGTTTAATATTGAATATTTTTCTTAATTGTGATTTTGTTGTATTCGCTTCAATTGGCTATAAAATGTGAAGAACTAAATTTTACAAAAAATGTTTAATATAGTTTGGGCAACCATTTTGGAGTTCTAAATGGTTTCGCAAGCTTAAAACAAAACTAAATAAATTGTTTAATAAAAAGCATGTTTACAATAAATGACATTTAAACAAATTATACAAATATTAACAGGACACAGGACATTTAGGATTTGTTTATAGTAAATACAGCCCTCCAAATCTTGAAGTTCTGGGCTTTATTTACTCTGCTCTGAACTCATCAATGTGCATGGACACACAGGCCTTCCCATGAAAGTCGTCACGTGAAACAGGTAGATTTTTAGGTTGGTTGGAAGAAGAAGGGTATACCTATTGCACCGAAAATCCGTTCTTTTTTTTACTCACTTAAAATTGACCTGTCTCACCCGTCAGGACTTTCTCAGGTAGGCCCGCGTGTCACTACAGAAATAAAAACAGAAGAACATTACGTTAGGTTTGTGGGCTGACGAGGAGTATTCGGTACCACACTTAGGTCATTACTGAGCCATTGTGATGTCCGTAGGGGAAGACGTTGTCTCTTACCCATTATAACATACAAACCATCCTGTTGATTTGACGAAGTTCATTATCTTGTCTATTGATTTGCTGGAAAGCTCGTGTACGTCTAGGTCGTTGAAGAAATAACTCCCTAGAAATTTATACAATAGGAAGTAGGTTGCGTCCGCAAGAGCTCCCTCATTGCCGCAGTCTCTACAAAGTTCTTCCTCCGTAAAGCCCCTTTTCTCCCGGTTCTGGTTTCGTTGAAGTACGCGGCCATAGCATTCTTGTGGTACCTATTACAAGTGTTTAAGGTTTTCTTCTTCTGGCTTTTTTCCCTGCTTCAAGCTCGAGTGTGCAAGGCGAGATGTTCACAGATGGATCAGCTTTATCTGCTTTCTTATTGTCTTCAATGCCTTCTTATGCTGTATACGGTATACCAATAGCCTTGAGTTCTTCGGACAGCGCTTCACAAACATTGATTTTATTTCTGGTGCAGTTATGGCTTTTATTGTTGACTGGCTGTGGATAAAGAAGGTAATAGATGGCGGCATTGCCCTTACCACAGACTCACGGGCTCCTGTTGTCACTGCCAAGACCTCTGCTTAGAAGACGCTACTTATGGTCGGGGGTGCGTATCGATTTTGATATACTCAGCGATTCGGAATACGTCGTCGGCTGTCAACGTATGCGACGAATTCTATGGGACAGTTCGTTCCGTCGAATACGCCAATCCGTCGACGCAACGGGTGCGACGGATTCTATGGGTCGGGGCCTTTAGCTATTAAAATAAAAGTCTAAGGGGCAGAAACATTTCATAACTACTTAGTTTCACAGCTAATTAAAACGTCAAACAAAAACTAGTTGGTTTTTTACTGTGAATGCATCGACGAGTTTTTGTAAACTTTTTGTCAAAAACAAAATATTGAAAATCGACTTCTCCTCTGACGTTCAGTTCCC
The DNA here is from genome assembly GCA_949372485.1 of Cheilosia soror. Taxonomy (NCBI): domain Eukaryota; kingdom Metazoa; phylum Arthropoda; class Insecta; order Diptera; family Syrphidae; genus Cheilosia; species Cheilosia soror. The sequence goes on along the minus strand of OX443563.1, from coordinate 70,483,805 downwards.
TTTTCCGTTATCCAAATTGTATGGTAGACTAAAACGTTTGGAAAGCATGCACATTGCTAATTCTATTGTTAATGGGCCTTACTAATAAACCTGTAGATCACAATAGATAATTTAATATGGACAATGTATCCATTGTGATTTCGTTATATTTATTCTTGACATTAAAAATTATTATCCTGAATGTCTTCGCTTAATTTTGGCAAATATTATTTGTAAACTTCATCTATTAACCAACTTTTGGACATTTGTACTCGAGCGTAGTTTTCGTATCTTCCTTCTAGAATTTTGCTAAATTGTATAGCCCATTTAAACTGTGCGTGTCCGCCACTGTAGTCTTGAATTGTGGAGTTGAAAATGGCTGACGTTTCACCATCAAAGAAGTGTGCTGCTGTGTGGCACTTGCAACTGCTAATTGCGTTAGCTTGTCGAATGGCCTATGCAATTATGATTGTTAATGGTTCGATTTGTTGGAAAAAAAATGTCTATAACCACTTTTATCATTATTTAATCTCACTCTGACAGCACTATTTAATATAAATACAGCACTGAAATTTATATACACACATAATTTACTAACTCAATTAATGATATAATGAACAAAATGGAGTAATCTGCAAGACAAATGATTTCTGACACGGAGAAATGCTGCCAAACCAACTAAATAAAAATGTTCTATTACATTTTCACAATAGTTGCCAGATTAATATAAAAACACAAAAAACCACTCAGAAATTATATTAGTTACCAATCGCATTTTATCGAATAGTTAACCAACATCATTAGGAAATATGCTTTAGGAGTGCATCCACTCACTCGGAAACCCATTTTATATTTAGATTCTGTAGCAGAATATGTACAGCTCATTCTGTATGTAACTCCAGCATTCAATACCTACTTGTTCCACACATGTGCTTTGTCTCCATCAACTCCATTTTAAGTACAATAAATACTTAAAGACTCTAATGTCAAATAATTTAGGTCGACCTGGACGTTGGAATAATTGAGCGAGGATATTGCACTGATTGACTACTTGGTGCACCAGTGTTATGGTCAGTGAAAGCCTAGACATTATTAGAATTATTTAAAGAGAACTCATCCAATTACTCGGTATATTGGCTAAAATATCCCTTCATTACCTGCGTCTCATATTCGCAAAAAAAAAAACTGTATTAGCTTAGTGACGCCGACCAACTAAATGTTTATTCATAAACAAAACACTTGTCTCTCTCCATGCAAAAGCTTTAAACAAACATTTGTAATTATAAATGACACCTATCAAAAGACGTTCATTAGTTAGCACAAACACACACACACAAACCCTTACTTCACAAAACTTCAACTAAAAACGGTTTCGTCACAATATTCCATTACTGTTTTCTTTGAAATTATTTCCCCTCAAGGCAAGTATATTCTTGGACCTCGGTCAGAATGAGAAATTTATGAGCCGCATGAGTCGTGAATCGGACATCGAGACGACAACACCAACGGAAACTACTACAACTTCCGTAGCGGATGTACACCACCAAATGTCATTTAAATGCCGCTTGCCACAGTCGTCGATGTCGCCATCATCGCCACCACAGCAGCATCAACCGAAATTGTCTTCATCGTTCCTGATGCCCAACATTATTATCGATATAGAACCACCAACACCGGAAGAGAAGACACCACGACCGAGGGATTTAGTAATTCCAACTCTAACTGTGGAACAACCAAGTCCGACAAGAAACCGATTTCCTATGATAATCTTTCCCGGTTCGCCGCCACCTCAACGCGCGAGCATCGGCGAGACGAGCTTCATGTTTCCTAACAAACAACAGCAGAAAAGGTATTCAAATCAGCAGAAAAAAAAAACTCAGAATCCCATATGACATTTCCAACCCGCCATTTTGTTTTGTATTAGAAATTTTCCAACTGTCATCTGTCAATTTTTTATTTATTTATTTACTGTCTAAAACTGTGTTACTCCGCTTTCGATGTAGCCTCTCCGTAGTAGTAGCCTTTTAGATATCTAGTTGCCTAGTGCCTACTTAAATGTCGCCTTAATATACTGGTAGTCCTTAGTTTTTAGAACGTTTCGTAGTTTAGATCAAACAAAAACTTTGACTGTCATTCTAGATTGCTGAAACAATTCGAGAAGCCTACATCTCTTGACCTGCCATTTGTGCCGCCCATGATTACGGTAACCTCGAATATGAGCGAACTGGAATCTGACACCGAACCGCTATCGCCTGCGCCGAAAGTGAGCGGTTCTGGCGGACTTCTAGCGCCTGGCAACCCCGTTGGCATGTGCTATTTAAGTCCATTTACAATGTGCAGCCGAGCGGATCGAACAATCTCCGAGAGCAATCTCAGTTCATCGGGATACTCGAGTATGGCTAGCCCAGGTCCAAGTCGTTGCGGGTCAAGTAACCCCTTGTGCCCCAATGAAATGGATGAGCCGGGCAGTGGACACTCTGGTCCAAGTTTATCGCTTCATGCGAGCCTGCTGAGTCGAAGGAAAAATGCAGCATTAGCCAGCTGCAAGGAGAACATTACAAATGGAAAATCTGGAGCTGCCAATGTTGAGAATCTGGAAAGACTGCGGACACGTTCCGATTCAGAGACTTTGTCAGACGATGTTCTGCTTGAGTCCAATGACGAAGGAATCGGAACAGATCATGTCGACGAGAAGATGGACGAAAGTCGCACCATTGGTGGTCGAAATTGCCTAGGAGTTTTCATCGAAGAACAAGTTTTGATTGAAGTGGAAGAGCCTGCACCAGCGCCAGTAGCTCAGATGGCTCAACTACAACTGCCATCAATTGTGATACAGGTAGATGGCGCTGAAAAAGGCCTCTCCCCGGTTTCGTCAAGATCAGAGAGTCCCCTAAGTGAACGTGCTGGAATGGGACGATTTTCTCCACATTTCTACGGTCGCAAGGATCAGCTGCCATTTACTGACTCCGATGGGTTGTACGATTTTCCATCGTCCGATGGCAAAGCGAGTTCCTATACTCATCAGCGACGAAGCAGTAGTAAGAAACGCGAACGAAAGCTCTCCAAAACTGGCGTAACCCAATCGCCAACCAAAAATCAACTAGATGTTCCCATTAAGGACTCAAACACACCGACTACAAGCGGACATGTTTGCTCCAAACACTGTCGATCGCATCATCATTCATGTCCCGCGAATGCTGTCACAACACGCAAGAGTCCGAAAAGACGACCCATCAACAGGCATCCAGTTGCGAGTAGCAGTAGCTCTTCGGAGAGTTTGACTTCCACCAAGGATCTGACGATACGATCTATGCCCAGACGTAGGTTAAAATTTTATACTTACTTCAAAAATGTATGAACTCCGCATCCTTTTCAGGACTGAACTCACCCAACAGAGAGAAGCGAGTGCGACGGCACGACAGCAATAGCGAGGAGGAAGCCGCTGATGTAAGTACATTGATTGAGGTTATTTTTTGAAACCACTTTGAAGCTCTTTCTTTAGGCACTACTTCGTCGAATATCGCCCAATATTGTCGCCGAGGATCAGTCACGGCCGCGATGCAAAATTAATCGGTTACGCGCAATAGGAAATCAAATTAGGTAAGTGGGAAAAGAATGTTTTAAGCCACCGGCTTCTATTCCGATTCCATGTTTGTAGATTCTTAAGACGCTTAGAGAAATCAATCAAAACGCGAGAACGCGTAGTCTCACCATCGGATAGCTGTGCGGAGGAGAATACCGACGATCTAGATTCGCCGCAGGCTACATCTCCCCTGCTGCAACCGCAATCACCAAGTCGGGCAAAGGTAGCACTGTGTCGCCAAAAGCGTCTACCCACTGGTTCGTACAGTTTGTCATCTGCGGCAGCACTTAATCCGGGAAACTGGAAGAGCAGAGAACGTAATATTATTACAGCGGATGATGTTAATAGCGATTAAACAAAAGCATCTCAAAATATGTCTAAACTGGCGTTCAACAGTAGCTAAAAAATGGTTAAAAACTCACCAAACGTTAACAATACAAATGAACAACTGGCAACTGACGGAACGTGATTGAATTCGTTTTTTTAAAATGTATAAGCTAATGTCGAACTTTAAGTACATATATACTTTAAAAGGCGCCCAACGATGTTCCGACGTGAATACAGAGTTATTGAGTAAATGAGGAGCCGCACAATTAAAGAAAGACTGAGTAAGAAAGAACAACCATTAAAAAGTTATGAATTTGAGGAATTTTTTTGGAATTCACCAATTCGAGGAAGACATACAGGTAAAATTCCTGTCAAGACATAAAGAAAAATTAGTTCAATGATTGTTTCATTGAAGAAGTAGAAAAACAACTGTTGGTGAACTGATGGTATGAAAACCCAAAATTTACCTGAATGACTTCGAGTTAAAAACTGTTAGCTTGAGCCTGAAAAACAAAGCCGAGCAAGTGGCGCCCAACGAAGGGCCTGCGAAAAATAAAGTATCAAAAGTAACCAAAGCATTGCTTTTAATCAAGTATCTCTGAAAGTAATAATAGAAGCAACGCATAATACAAGGGCTTATAACTCAAATGACGTAAGCCCAGCCGTAATCAGTGTATGCTAATGAGAGCCAAGCTTAAACCATGCCGCTTAGCCTTCGCGTCAGTGATAGTAAAGCTGTATACAGAAGGCATAAACCCAGTAAAACGAAAAACAGAAAAAAAAAACGCCCAACCTTAGACCAGAAAAGAAAAACTATTAGCCAATTGATATAAGATGTCAGCAATATAGCATAATAATATGTATAACTATAAGTGCACCTTAGAGAGTAAGTTCTTAGAACCATTTTATAAGTCTAAAAAAATGAATAACCTTAACATAACCCCGTACACTTTCTCGACAATTGCTAGTGTAAATATATATAAAACAAAAACCTATAGCTCTTAGACTAGATTCTAAAAAACAAAATAGCGCACCGCTCGAAAATTTAATTAAATAAATTTCCGAAGAATCTATAAAAAAAAACCAAAACTTTGTATATACAAGTAGAATAAGCAATAGAAACCTTAAACATGATATGTGATAAGAATCCCCTGCGCGCTTGTAAAGTATAAATATTCATTGAACATTTTACAAAAAAAAATATTTTTTAATTGTAAATGTTTTACTTAACTAAATATTGTCGACTCACACTAAATGAGAAAAGAAAAAAACAACCAAAAAGTGTTAACAAAAAAACAAATGCTCTACTCGACATGTGTTCATCACGTATTTTACCAAAAACAACGTTCTAATAATTATCTGTTGATTCTACACTAAAAGAAAAACAACTAGCTTAACAAATAAATATGTACAACTAAATGTAAATACAAGAGAATTAGAGAAGGAAAAGTTATCTTATATATAGAATAACTGTGGGGAAATGAGGACAATCGTTTAATCACATATATTTTCGCTTTTGCGTGCATTAATTGTTGTGTTGCATTGTTTCAGTATAAGAACTTAGATAAATAAGCAATTTAATTAAAATAAAAGTAAGCAACAAATTGTTAGTATTACTTAAAGAACAAGAATTTCACAATGTAAAGTTTCTAAAGAGTTATTTTATTTCACTAAGTTTTAGGTATTCATTGGAACAGTAATTTTCTTAATTTATTTATAACTTGCTATCCTATTTATTGTATTATTTTAATGTAAATGCGCAGATTTGCCACGAACACACTGTTTGAAAGGATCTCGAAAACAATAATTTTCTTAAATTGTATGATCTATTTGAATCCGCAATGAGTACAAGGAAACGCGCCATTTTAAGCCAAGGATTGATCCAATATCGGCAATAATGTGACAATAAAAAGCGGCTATTTTTTCCTGCTTAATATTTTCTGCGTTCCATTAACAGCTCGATGACTAGCGATGACACCTTAAATAAATGGCAAATAAAATAAACAAAATTGGCATTTGTCTTACCACTTGCGATATAGATGTCAGTTTACTAAATAGGGGTTTTGACGTTTCGCTAGTCAGTTTCGTGTACTTTCAGCATAGAAAAATGAAAAATGACAAATGAGAGAAATCGCTCAATTTTCTTACAAAAAGTTTAAGAAATGTCATTCTGAACGAACCTATTAATGAGTAGTACTTCAAATTATTGTCAAACGCAAACGCAATACAAAATTAAATTAGCATATAGCATTTCGAACTTTCAGTACGTACCCAGCAGCGATTCGACTTTGACCTCAAAATGGAGAAACCCTCTAGCTTAAACCCAGCTTAAAGAAAAGTTCAGCCTCATGTTCACTAGTTTTTTAATTGATGTTGAAAAACCAACATAAAAACTTATGCAATCATATAGCCATCTGTGAACTTAAGATAAGTTTATCTATATTTTATATGGGTACAATCAAAAACGTTACCCTCCTGCAATCTCTTATCCTTGTCCATTTTCACTCGATATACATCAACAGAAAAACTGATCACGTGATGAATCCAGGTGAATAAAAACTCGACTAGTCGCGGTAGCCAGCTGTCAGATAAACCCCCGGTTTCACAATAGACGTTTAAACTACACTTTTAGTTTAAACTACAGTTCAAGAATTAACTCGGTGTCATAATTTTCGTTTGCTTTGTTTAAGTTAAACGACAGCATTCCCAGTTTAAACCTCAGATCACTTGACACAGTGACATTTCAATTTAAAAACTGTCGAGTGTCAAAATTACCATAGCCAAAATCTAGTATTGTATTTATAGTATAAGTTTTGTAATTTACTGGGGGTTAGTAAGCTACAGATTGTTGAACGTACTCATGCCCAGTTTTAAAGTGTTCACTTTATGTCCATTTTCATTGGGCTTTTACCGTTTTTCTCTCAGAAGGCAGATTTCTTCTGCCCAATGGAACATGAAATGAGATCGCAATTTGTGTTTACAGATGTCACTTGTTTTGGGATAAGTGAAAGTATGTGTGAATTTCGCTCTTAAATCCAGATTCGCAAAACTGCTTTCAATCATCTGGAAAAAATGTGTTTTTTCTTGCCGAATGGAAACCAGATAGCTCTCACTCATGTATATTTAGCGTTTCACAGTCATTTCAAAATACTCACGTCAATTGGTACAAAAAGCTTGGCAGTACTTACAAAAAAATGTCTTCTGCAGCATAATTTGATAATTTTCAAAACTGATTTTGATCACCAAAGGACGCCTAGCTCGTTGACAGCTGAGTAGCTTGCCATCTGTTAGAATTATAAGAAGATACAACTTAAGGCCGTGCGTCAATTGGGCTAAATAATTATCATCAGATAATTTTCTGACACTATCGTGGTGTACAACGAATTTTCTGCTGTCAAAGAATTATCCTGTAGGCAATATAAGAATTCAAGCTGTGTTGAGTACAGCACTTGGGTAAATTGGACAAACAAATTGAAATTCGTTTTGTTTTGGAAATTTCCTTATATGTATTGGGAAAGTTCAAAATGGGTTGGGTATGATATATCCTTTTCCAAAATCTTCAGTTCCATAATCCCCTGTGCTGGAAACCCTTACTCCAAAAGACCCTGAGATAAAATCCCCACGGGACAAAATCTCCCATTCTTAGATTTGGTGTTATTAATTCTGTCTCGTGACAGAAGTGAGATACGTATGCAACCCCCCTACTTGTAGTCTCTGTAGGATTTGAAGAAGGTGCGAGGTTGGGTATTTGCAAATTTTATATTATGTGTTTGCTTAATTTTACTGTCAAAACTACGCGTTTAAAAACGGATAAATTTTGAATTGTGCAAATAGGGGATTTTAACGAGGGATTTAATAAGTATGTATGTAGGTGGGAGATTTTGGCATAGGGGATTTCGTCCCGAGAGATTTTGGAAAAAGATATAAAAAAAAAGAGAGATAATGTCCAATAAGGGATTTTGGAAATGGAGATAACGTAGAGATCCCGTTCAAACCACTAGTTCTAGATCTGACAGCTGGCAGGTGTGATGTGTGATCATGTAATGATGTAAACCATTTCCAGAAACATTATCCCATCTGCTCTCCATGAACCGTCAAAAATTCGTGGATCTTCTGAAAGTATTCTTAGCACTATGTGACTGTTTTCGGTCGGATTACCCCCTACAACTAAGTCTAAGTGACTTAGTGCCATGGAAATGGCTTAAGAAAATGTACGAGTGACTTTCAAGGGTAGAGAGTGAACGGGTTGTACTCGTTGAATATGTCGCGAACATTTGCTGGACTAATAGGTAACAACATTAAAGACTGGTTTTCGGTTACGTGCCTAGTAACATGTTGTTTGACGTTTCTAACATGTGACATCAGCGATTTGGAACTTATAATGGGTTTAGACCTGTTGTTGTCTATTAAATTAAACAAAATTGTATCTGATCCCTTTCAAGAAACTGTTCGTTCAACATGTGTCTTAAAGAAAAATTGCAGATATTCCTTTCTGTACATAAATCAGTTTTGAATATTTTTTTTTTATTTTCTTTCACACCTAACGAGTTTTTGAAGTTATTATTTTCCCCTACACTTTTATTTAAACATCAATGGAGCTGTCCTCTCTATCTTTCCCAATTAAAATAACACAAATTTAAGTTCTCTTACTTTAAATCTTTTTAATAGCAATACATAAAACCTCTAAGTGTATAATCATTATCGTACGTATAATTAGATAAATAGTTAATAATGAAATGCGAGTACTGTTTAAATTGACACTAACTATGCAATACAACTTCTTGACGGGTAGAACTTTGATATTATAGTATAGCAAAAAAATAGAAAATAAAAAAAAAAAACCAAACTACTGGAGCTACTGTTCAACGTATGTAATGTATACCGTTATTAGAACAGTTTCTTCCGCACTTAATAAAAATAATCATCATCGGCAATCTTTCTACTGCTTACCCCCATCGAATCACAATATTAAATATTTAAAAAAAGGCATATGTATTGAACAAAAAAAATGACACTTAATATATACATACATACATCGCATTGAGGTTAGGCAAAGAAAGATTAAATGGCTTGTATTGAGACTGATTTTGTAATAAAAAAAAAATAAAAACAAATTGTAAAACTAAAAAAAAAAAATATTTAAAAACCATACTATTGCAAATATGGTTTTTTTTTTCTAATAAATTTAAATTATAAATTCATTATGCACAACATGTTAAATATTTTTCGACTATATATTTGCATAACATAAAAATGAAAAACATTACAAAACAAAGTAGATAACGAAAATAAAATTCATACCACCTACTTTACACTCATTAATTAATAGTAGTTAAATATCTATTGAAAACATTTGCACTTTTAAAACTTCACATTTGAATCTTCGTACAACTGCTGTTTTAGTTTTAGGATTCTGTGATAACAATTTAATGAAAAAAATTAATGCTCAGACATTAAACCAAAAATAAAACTATTGTAGTAGAGTTATTGCAAGGAATAATTGTAATAAACTAAATGAAGCAAACACAATATTGTAATAGTTGGTCTATGGAGTTCAGTTAAATTTCGCAGCAAATAGATTAGTTTAGTAGATGTTGTCGCTTAGTTTTATTTCTGTCCCTATGAATTTTGATGTCCAAATCAATCAATTAGACTTTGCCAAATATTTAACCCTATTATGCAGCAGAAATTTTCTAAAATTCCGTTTTTACATATTGATACGTGAAAGGTGGAACTTCCATAACTCGAACTCTCACAATTAAAGAAAATAAATTCGAGTTATAGTAATTTCGACTTATGGAGGCTAAAAGTTGATAAGTTGAAAACGTTGAATTCTCAATAAAACTTCGAGTAATAGAAAAATTCGACTTAAAGAAGTTCAAGTTATGGAAGTTTTACGTAGTAGTAATGAACCAGCGAATATAACACCAATCAAAAGTTTGTATCCTTCGGATGTCTTAGTTTAAAATTTAAACCATCTTCATCCAAGAAAACTTGGAGAGGTGCTTATGTACATTTGGAACAAAGTTTAATATTCGCTTAAGCTCCTGGTAAAAGTTGCATATCTCACTTCATTGTTCTATACAAATATTTGTGGCGAATCTCGCACTTGTTGTTGGAAAAGCTGATTGTTTTGACATAGACCAAGGCCAAACATACCTTCCCATGAAATTCGTGTCGGGCGATATAGGTAGATTTTAAGAAAGGAGAAGAAATTTTCGTTGTAATCTACCCTTCTTCTCTCAACTAACCTAAAAATCTACCTGTCTCGCTCAACGCGACTTTCATGAGAAGGGATGTGTGGCCATGCAAATAGCAAGATTTATCAGCATCGCCTATCTAAAATCTATCGTGGAATTAGCTGGGTGGAATTATTCACGGAAAAGAAAATTTGGGTATCATCAAATCCGTGATAACGTTTAAAGTGTCGGTAATATGAACAAGTTCCACTGTATCGTCGAAAATGTTCGAAACTGATTTTTCCCGAATAAAATTACATTTGCTCCACGTCGCGGTCATGAGAATTTGTTTTTTAAGAAAATACCTAAATGAAATTAAGAAATAAACAAAAATTTGTATTTGCTTATACATATAACAAAAAAAGCTACAAACAGACTGCAGTTTAGAGCAATGATGAACTCTATGAAGGAATCACCAGATATCGTCTAATCCACTTCAAACATTTTCTTTTAGAAATGTTAAGTACGTACTTCTGGTTAACACCTCGGAAAGCAGTGATTGGGCTATACGTATTATAAAGGGTGTCCCATAATTCAAGCAAAATTTTAATTTTGCGCCATTTTGTAGAACGTCAACGGAAAAAAAGATAACAATGTGACAGCTGACAGTTCGGGGTTAGTAAAAATGGAGCGCTATACGAAAGAACAACGCATTTTCATCGTTGAGCAATATTTTAAAAATAATGGTTTGTTCAAACAAAATCTTCTTCAGTGATGAAGCTCATTTTCGTCTTGATGGCTTCGTTAATCGTCAAAATTGTCGCATTTGGGGTTCAGAAAACCCACCAGTAATTGTTGAGAAACAAATGCATCCCCATCGAGTGACTTTTTGGTGCGGATTTTGTGCTGGAGACCCTATCGGACCATTCTTTTTCGAAAATGCGGCTGGTCAGGCAGTAACAATTAATGGTGTTCGTTATCGTGACATAATAACCCAGTTCTTAGTGCCTTAATTACAAGATATGGATGTGACTAATATGTGGTTTTCATACAGCCAGAGAAACAATTCAATTACTGCATGAGTCATTTCCTAATCGTGTAATGGGCCGTTTTTGCGATCACATTTTGTCATCCAGATCTTGCGATTTAATGCCAGTAGACTTTTTTCTGTGGGAGGGTTTTTAGAAGTCTAACGTCTATGCATGCAAACAAGCCCACGACCACCAACGCCTTGAAAGAGGAAATTAGGAGGTGTATTAAGACAAATTTATGCGAAACGGTCATAGAAAATTTCAATAATAGAGTAGGTACGTACTTGTCAGCAAAGCCGTGGCGGCCATTTCATACATAACCCCAATCTGTATACTCTATCAGCCTTATTCATTAGATTCATTTAATCTGTTAATTATCAGTGTTTCAGCTAACTCAAGCCAAATTCGAAATGGTAATTTTAATTAAGGATTAAAAAATGTTCATTCATTGAATTTAAGCTTTCCAATTAAAAATCTGTATTTTCTATCAAAATTACATTCTGCGTGAATTATTGACACCATTTTATTAGAATTATTTCCAACACCATGCTGATAGCTTCCTTCGGCCAAGAAACGATAACGCTTGTGTAACGTGCCATTGTGATTTGTCATGCAGTAACTAAATAATAAGCACCAGACTAAACAGACGCCATCAAAACCAAGGCTGCCAACATCGACCCAATTCAAAAACCTTTATTTATAAAAATTAATCCGTTTAGGTTTATTTCATTTTTTTAAAGAGTCTGACTGCATAAAGCGGGAAACACAAACGCGCTTCATCTTCGAATGCAATGTTGCAATAATGCGGATTGGGATTTCGCTTCGATCTCACTCTTGGAGTTTGTTGAACTTGTCCTTTGTAATGAGAGAAATTTGCTTTCAAAGCGAGATCAAAGCTGATGTAACGTCGAGTTACAGACGACTTGTACCGCTTTGCGACGCACAGTTAGGTAACCCCTGCGCTAGTAAATAATAATGTCAAAAATATTTCGTTTGCGAATCTTTTTGCTATAATAACTAAAGCAATTTTCACAATATTTCTTGTCCGGAATTTATCGAAAAGGATTGTGGGCTGTTACATATTTTCTAATATAGATTATGTTAGTACTCATATTAATAAAGGTATCACTCTTATTACATGAGCTTGTACAGATTATGTGATCTGACAAGCCAGTTTTAGCTTTTTTGGCCTTTCAACTTTATCGTTCATTTTTTTTTTCAAAAATGTTGTTCACTGCGAAGTTTAACTGATATAAATCCATGATTAGTTCAACAACTCAATAACACTATTTTCGTCAACAACCAAACTTTGTCAGTGTACATTGATAAAAGAAAAGTCGTTCATAAAAGCATATATAGATATACATGCATACATACTTATATTTACATTCTAAGTTTAAAACAATATTCCTACGGCACCGGACCTAACATCTGTATGTTTATAAGCAATATTATTAAATAAATTATTACAGCAGTAATAAAACAAAGCAAATTATATTAGAAAGCAAAACCATTATATCTGTAGATAACATTTTTGCGTTACATGTTTCAGTTTACAAAATAAAAAAAATTATATAGCTACGAGTAAATAACAAAAAAAAAAAAAAAAAGACAACAAAATTCTAAACAATTAATTTATTTTATATGCACTCTTGCATTTTAGGAGATAAAAAAAAACCAAATACAACAAAAATTTTGAGAAAACAATTATTTGTATAAGTTGTACCTAGTAAAAAAAAAAACAAGCTACACACTGTAAATTAAAAAACAAATTAAAAGAAAAACAACTAGTATATTTAAGAAATACATTTGCTAAAATAAAAATAAACTACAAGATTATTTTGTTTTGTTTTATTTATTTATTTTATTTCTATTGGGCACCTATTGGCAGTGACGGTTTTAGGGGTGGGCGACCGGGGCGGTCGTCCGGGGGCGCCGGCACTTGGAGGGCGCTGAAGCGTACCAGCGCTTTTTTTATTCAGCCAATTAAATTTTATGAACTTATCTTGAAGGAGTGAGTATGAGCACCAATTCAGAATTTATATACAACGGCCTGTTGTATTGCTTGTATTGTCGTATTCCTCCCTAACTTATGTATGTAGGGCGAAAGAGAGACGCACTAAGCGACCATAGAGCCCATTTGGTATAGTTTAAAAAGTTTTGTGATCAGAGAAGTCCCTGTAGAGTGAATAAGCTTAGAAAAAGGGGCAACACCTCCGTAGCGCTTGAGATGTTTTATTTGGGGGAAGTCCCAATTATTTTCTTTTTTTAAGTAAGAATTTTTTTAAACCAGTAGCTCGATTAAGACGCATTAAACGTAGAACAGATGAAGAGGCTGTTGATGAACCAATACCTAACTTATCAAAAAAAATGTAAAGTCGATTTTTTTAATGCTTTTTGGACGCCCTACTTATATCCACGAAGGAAAGATTTCAACAGATTCAAGATTTTTCTGACGCGTGGAAGAAAAGTTAACGATCACCTTTAAATCTGATAAGGACGGAGATTTGTTGTGCGATGAAATTTTCGATCTCCAACACTACCTCGAAGACAATTAGGCAACACCTATGGATTATGGGATTCGATAGAATCGATTAGGTATTCCTCCAATTCAAAGCGTTCACTCGATATTCTACATTATTGAAATACATCGTCAGGTTATTGATGAGGTCGTTACTTAGCTATTCCTTAAGTCTTATGAGCAGGTAAAATGTTCATATGACATAGGTAAGGTACCTATATGTTTTTTCTCTAATTTTTGCTCTGTGATTTTTAACCTTAAAATGACTTTTTCTTTTACACAAATCACGTTTATGCTGTTTGTTGTTTGTGTGAATTATTTTCGAACTTATTTTTTTCATTAAATGCCAATTAGCCTTATTCTTATTCATTAGATTTCTCCAATCGTCAAATTCGAATATGTCATTTTAATTAAGACTTAAAAAAAATTTGTTTTTTTATGCTGGATTTACATTACCACGCCACGCAATTTTGCATGACTTCAGAGTGAGATATCCGTTTGCACCAGTCCAGACTAATGATCTGTAAGAGTGAGACCACAAATCTCCATTAAAAAGTTATGGCGGCCTAAATTCAACTGTAAGGCTCGTGCTCTCACTCTTACACATCATTAGTCTGTACTGTGGAAAAACGGATCTCTCTCTCTAAAGTCATGCAAAAATGCGTGGCGTGGTAATGTAAATCCACCATTAATAGCATAATACTTATTATATGCCTCGATTTGAGCCAATGAACAATTTAATCCACGGTTTACTTGCTCATGAATGCCGATTTGGGCATTTATGTATTTTGTTGACACTTGATTAAGTGAAAATTATCTTCGATAAAAGTTTATGAATAAAGTTGGCTGCAATTTAACCAACATTAGCTTAAATTCAGATTTTTATTCTTATGTATAAGGCAAGGCTGTTTATGTTTTATTTCCGGAGCAACTTTCATTTTTTATACAAAAAATGTGATTTTTCATTGGGCACATCAGATTTTTATTTCAGATCTCAGATATTTTGTGGCACATGGAAAACAGTAACAATTTGATCTGCTTCTGTGAATGTATTAGTGCGTTATTTGACAATACATGAGCTGTGCAAATTGTTTTCGTTTGTCGATGGAAACATAAGAATTTAAGGTGGGTTTCCACATGTCGGTTGATTGACAAAGTTTGACAGCCCTCGCGTTTATGTCATTGAACGACAGTTCATTTCCACTTATGCCAATTATTGGCAAAAAATCGTTTGTCAGTTGATTGACCAACTTATGAACTCGATGCCAATTAAATTTTCTCTGTCAATTAGGTATAGACAAAGTGACATTTTTTTTGACAATTCAGCTATTTCCACTTTTCCAGTGGTTTCTTTGTCAGTTATTGACAAACGCTGTTAGTCAATTCATTGACAAGCAATTTTTCGCTATTTCCACTTGCCAATTTTTTAATTGGCATAAAAATACGTCAATTGTCAATTTCAAATCGACAAGTGGAAACCCAGCATTAGCTTTATGGATAATCATATCGACAACGAATCGAAATCCACAGATGACAAGAAAAAAGAAGAGGACGAAGATGATAGCAATTGCTCCAAAATTAATAATAATTATGATAAATAAAATAATGATATATAATGAATAAAATATTCATCATTCATATAATTCAGCCCATCATTATTTTGTGTCATTATCCGTGCTTAAGTACCTAGGTAAATCGGTGTCATCTATTACGTTTACTTTACACAGTGCTCATCTCTAACAGAAAACTTGACAGAAGAATTTATCCAGTTATTTCATTTCTCTTTTCTTCCTGTCACATTTCGATTCTGTGCTTTTTATATTTCTTTTTTGTACAATCTTGATCGTTTCGTTTGTCCATCCATACATCTGATTCTTTTTGAATTAATTCTATTTCCCTTCTCACTCCATCGAAATACCTCTGTCTACATTTGTCGCACTTTCTCATTAGCAAACAAAAAAAAAACTGCAAAATAAATAAATAATGAAATTGAAACCAATCTACTCCCATCTCGCTCTCTCTGTTCAATTCCATTCAATTTCTGATTCATTTGCTTAGTTCAGTAGTTCAGTCAGTCAGTACAAAAATTCACTGCGTTAAGAATTGTCGTAGAGTGGTGTGCATCAAATTTTCAGCGCGAATTTTAACTGACAGACGAATTTTATCAATACGTTTTTTCACAAACACCAATTTGCTATAATCAAAAAGCAATTTCTAAATCTGTGATTTGTTTAAATAATCGAACAAGAAACAATTTAATTCAACCCAAAGAACGAAAAGACAATAAACATTTTGTGATTCTTCATATTTTTATTATAAGTTTTCTTCAATAACTCGACCGTAACTGCACTAGTTTCGAGCTTTTTTTTTATTACGGAATTTCAAGTGATATTACGCGAGTACCTGTTTCCAATTTAATCAACTAAATTAAAATACTTCAATAGTGCAAAACTCGATTCAGAGAAAAATCGATAAAAATAGAAATACCTCCTGCTGCACCCCCACAAAGAATTCTGTATTGCGTGCGCTGTTGCTGGTCAACACTCGCGGCGCCAAGGAGTCTTCCTAACGTTTCTTTAATCACAGAAACTAGCTATCAGCTGTTGTGCAATCGAAAAACAGGTTACAGGATATCTCTATTTCATTTGCGGAAAAGTTGAAATACTGCTGGCTTAACTAAATCAAAAATCAATACGCAACCTGCAACGACTTCAAAGGGGCTGTGCAAATATACACATAAAAATAGAATAAAGTACCGACGACGATATTACAACATCAAATCAAGTTTCTGGGTTTTTTCTTATTGTTTTTTTTTTTTATTTGCTTGCAAAATTATGGGCACAGAAGGCTGCTGTAAGCAACAAACTGATAGTGCAGCAACAACGAAGCTGGTCGAGAATGGAGGCAACAATCGATGTTGCAGCATCAATGGCAGTTGCCGAACAGATTCAACGGAAGTACCTTTTATACCAGTGACAGTTGACGAACATGATGTCATATCCGGCGCGAGAGAAATTTTAAAAGTGATTCGATCAGATTGGGATATGTCGGCGGTTGAATTTAAGGTTTGTATTTAAGACATCTTTTTTTTCCTATAAAATTAAGTTCATCAGCAGCATTTCATAATGTAATTGGAGTTTATTTTATGGGGAAGTTGTTTATGGAAGGAAATCGCTATCTGCGCGTGTTGTTCAATTATTATCTCTACGCTAAATGGCTAGGAAATCAGCTCATTTTGTGAAGGTTATCAGTTCTAATTTGCTCTCGTTTTAATAGGAATTCGAGCGGTGTTGTTTTTTGATTCAAAGCTTGTAATTACTTTGATAGTGACGTATTTCATGACTTTGTCATGTTAACTTATAGTTACTACCCGGATGAACTGCTAAAATCGATTTTTGGTTACTGAGTTATAACAAGAGCTCAAATATATGTTTTTATAAAGTAATGTTCAAATCTTTTGCATCGGAGTTCACTTTGGTTGAATTACAGGCGACCAATCTTTCTTTGATTTGCGATCATTTTCACAATTCTCTTTTGACAATGAAGACCTATTGTGACCATACTTAATGTGGTACCCTAACACAGTGAGGTAGGTTAACTTTTATATCAATTCAGAAGACTGTAGAATCCCGACTACACACATCAAATTGAATTAAATTCCAGCTGCATATAGTGTGGCCAATTCCTCTCTATATTGTCATGACCGGGAACTCAAACAAGATCTAATACCAATGGCTAGTAGCTGGTAAGAGTCTCCCTGCAGTTTTCGACCAGCTTTAATCACAATCGTCTCGGTTGATATACTAATTTCCACTTCCACGTTCCACCCCTATTGCACCAAAGAAGTTGGCATTAAAAAAACGTGTAGGTACTTGAAATGCAAATATTTTAATTAGTTGCATGGAATCCTGCTTTTAATACGCCTCACACGTTTTCATTTAAACCATGATGTGTTTTTGCCCCCACAATCTGCCTATTTATTTGAAACCAGTTTAGCGACACTTGCTATTGCTTTACATACGATTATTCAACTTTGAATATTAACAGCCTTGGATGTTGTGTATTACAAGATAACGTCAGTCGTTATGCCGACCAACTCACTACAGCTCTTATCTGTAATAAGTATATATATTGAGCGCTTAACTGCATGATTACTTTATTCGAAAATAAAATTCCATTTCGAGTTCATCAATAAATCATTAGCTGGAGCTCTCTTAAAGATAAACAAAAGTACCGACCTATTTCAATTCAAACAACAAGCGCATGTAGCTGTTCTATTGTCATTAAATTGATTTATCGTTATCACATTTATTGGTTTAACAGTTTATTATATTTTTAGCGCTGCAATTGTGCATTCGATTGAATAACAAGAATGTCTGGCGATTAATAACCTTTCCGCATTGCTATGTTTTGTACATATACGAATGTAATGTTTTCTTTAATTGAATTGGGCATTTATAGATAAGATTGAGAATGGGAGGCATCTCCTTATCAATTTAGATTACCCTCTCGCGGATGTGCTTATCACATTTTTAGTAATCGAGTGCTAGAAAATAAGTCATTATTGTTAATTCAAATGCGTTGTAAATATAAATTGCGCGATATCGACTAGATTGGGCAAAGGTCTAGAGAGATTTTGTGCCAAGTGCCGCTATTCGAGGGCATCCTGTTTACGGCCTATCTCCTACTATAGTTTGATTCTCTCTGCTGTCTCTGCATCGTTATACGAAGAGACTTTGTAATTCCAGGCTACGCTCCCCTACATCTGGAGGTACTGTCAAAAATATCCAAATGCGGTTAAGAACTGGATGACGTAGAATCTTCCTAATAAGCTGCTCAGTTCATATACATTTCATGTATCTCCTGTTTCGCAGCTCTATCGTCATAGCCCAATTTTGTTTGCTGAGCTACTTTTCGTCTGCAGTCGCCTTTTTCACTACTGCTTCCGCCTTATAGTGTAGTACACCTATTTCCGTTCAGTTACTAGGAGATCGATGGATGCCACTCCCGCTACTACTACTTCTGACACTGCTGGGTAAGAGTTGGTTACTCTAAAGGCCTCTAGTCTTTATATTGCCACTATCTGTGCTCCCTGTCGTGAGTGCTGGTATACCGTCAGGTCCAGGGTTTTTTTTTTCAGACGCAACTGGTCCATTGTACTACCAGGAAGCAAATTCAGTACTACCCATTTCACTGGGATTTCTTTGACTTTCGGAGGAAGCCGAGAATGCACTTCAGCGATGAGGAGCTTAACGTATCAGCGCCAAAAATCTGCCACCTGATCCGAGCAAAGGCAGGACAATTACCAAGGAAATGATCCGAAATATCGTCGCCCTCTCCACAAGCGTCGCAGACAGTGGTGTCACTTAAGTCTAGCACACTAAGATTCTTAGCAAAAGCAAAGTGCCCCGTAAGAACGCCAATAAGTTTTCTGCAGTCATTTCTACTGAGAGACAGCAGGAATACTGCAGACTTCCCACTGACTTTCGGGAGCATGCGTTTAGTCTGCCCGCTTCCTGTAGAGCCTTGCCTTGTGTTCGTTTGTGACCCAACCGTCAATGGAAGCAATAACCGAGGACGAAAGAAGACCCAGCACAGGTTCTGGTCCCGAGAAATTATCCTCTGAGCCTTGCTTAGCAATCTCATGGGATAGGATAGCATAGATCTCCGCTTGAAAAACAGAGGCATGCTGGCCTAACGAGTCGTGAAGTCTAATGTTGTCGATTTCTACAAAGACACCAGCATCGGACCCTTGACTAGTTTTGGAGCCGGTGAAAATACGACTACATCCAAAACCAGGCTCAGACTCTGGCTGAAGCCAGTCCTTAACGCAAGAAAAGTCGACTCTAAATTTGCGCAACAGCCGAGGTTCCGGTGTCATTGCATCAGACGGCATATGCATGGAACTAGGGTCGTAGCATTAGTGTCGTGCAAGGTCATCGAAACTCCAGTGTGGACTATACCAAAAACCATCCCGCCTGAGACGGTAGATTGCTTTGATAGTAACACCCATGATATAGGTTTCAAGTGGAGTTAATTAAGCAGAGCATCTAGAGCAGAGGCCGGCCCGGCGTACCTACTCGGGAAAGCACCCGTGCAGCCAAGACAAACCGTTCTTTAGAGTTTTCTGCAGAAGGCAGTCACATATTTTCGCGAAAGCCCTTTTCACCAAACAACCGACGCATAGGCTAGAAAAGGCCTTATTCGAAAAATAGCCGTATAGATCCAAAGGAACTTTTTGGGAGATAAGCACCACGTCTTACCGAAAGCACACTTACACTGCCAGAAAACTGAGAGTGCCTTGGATGTCGTCACTCCCAGATATTTCGCTTCATCGGAGATCTCGATAGTGGCGCCTTTTAGCATTGACTGAGTCAGACCGGTCAAAATCCTCCGTCTCGTGAAAAGAACAACCTCAAAATTCAAAGGATTGACCGAAAGCCCATTCCTAGTGCACCATTAATCGACCATATCTAGAGCCATCTGCACGTATGGCAACATCATCCGCGTATGCCTGAGCGTAGACGTTTGAACCGTTTAGGGTATGCAACAGAGAGTCAACTACCATGCACCATAACAGTGGAGACAGAACATCACCTTGTGGGCAGCCTTTGTTTACCCCTGTCCTAACATGGCGTCCACAGTCCGCATCTACCACCAAAGTTCTATTCATCAGCATTGCCCTGATCCACAATACCAATGTCTCATCTACCCCGTGTTGTCTAGCACAGTTAAACATGCAGTCAAAGTCGCGTTGTCGAAAGCGCCCTCTATGTCGATGAAAATGCCTATGGCGTATTCTTTCATATCGAGCGCGCATTCAATTCTAGCAACTAGATTTTGAAGCCCAGAGGTGTACCTAATTCGTCCACAAAATTCGAAATAAAATGAATATTTTTGGAGTGAAAAGAAACCTAAACAAACCCAAATGTCAATGTGTGGCCGGCGTTCGTCCAACTGGGATATTGAGCACTTTGAAGAATCTAGTTCAGTAATTCTGACAGTTCTCTCATTTGTGCTAGACGTCTAGCGGTCAACAGTTTAAACAAAAAAAGATAATTTTGGTTTTGGTAGTTTTGAACTCGTAGGTATCAACAAAATAAAGAAAAGTTGCCCATGCTTAATTTGACAACTAGGTCTGTTCCTTACGCAAAGTAAAAACTCGTAATAATCTCAGTGGAGGGCAGTGTTGCCATAAGTGCAGATTTGTCTGCATTTTGCAGATTTTCGGCACGGCTCCAGACTTTTAAAATCCCAAAATCTGCGTGAACAGGAAAGTAGAGGTTTTTGCGCTTTATAAGTAGAAATGCTGTCAAAAACTGTCGCATTTCTGGTCTGTACTGAGGCTGTACTGAATGTGTCTAGCTCTCACATGTCAAAATTACATCTTTTGACATTGCAATATTTACGAATCAAAATTTTTTTTCATAGAAATTTCTGCATTGCAGAATTTTTTTCGTCATGATTGCAGATTTGTCGAAATATTTCCACTGGTGGAGGGGTAATATCTTGCTCTCTCGAAGCTGCTCTCTTTTACGAATTTTTCGAGTTGAGGAACTACTTTGAGTAAAAATGCGTAAAAATTCGTAAAATTCAAAAGTAAAGGAACAGACCTGTTTACTCCCGGTCAACACAAGTGCGATCTTACAGACTTTTATTATTATCTTTGCTTACAGTCTTATCGGAAATGCAATTTTAATTTTTTCGCCACGCAAAATCACATGCATTACCTTAAATACAGTTCACTTGTTACCATTGTAACAATTACAGAGAATTCTTATACAACATGAGAAATGTCATCATTGTTTGACACAAGCAAATTTGTAAACAACAATATTTATTAGCGATTGCAAAACTTGATGCGAAGTTGCATTGTTAAACTTGTTATTTTTTTTTATACGTAGGTATTATGTATGTACTTTTAAAATCCATTAACACAGGTTTTACTTTGTTTGCATTGTTTATTTTTTGCACTGTGAGTGACAAGCCGGGTGGCTGAGCTGAATGCGTAATAACAAGGATCAGTTGATAATAAATAATATTAACTGTGTAGTCTTTGTGATGCTGACGTCTTATGAATATGCAACAAAGACCAGAAATTTATGAGAGTTCTTGAGTTTTTTTCAATTGTCAATGGTTCTAATCCATTTACTTAGCGTCATTAAAAGCCATTTAAATAATTAGTTTGCGCAAAACAAACAACATGAGATAATTAAATAAAAAAATAAAAAAATATTCCACACGAACTTTGAGTTAGGAGGACTGTAGGAGGAGGCGCACCGCATAACTAACTGATGTACATTCGATTTGTTTGAAGCACTACACCCCATGAATCATTGTATTGTAAACAACACAAACGGCCCAAGTTCACATCTTATGTGAATAATTGAATTGTGCCCAATAAATGAATAGTAAACAGTCAGCTGAAATCAAAGTTTATACGTTTAATAAACACTTCTGAAGTTAAATCCTAAATCATGTGTAAAGTCGTCGAGTCAGTTAAAGCAGTCCATGAGTCACAGTGAAAATGACAACAAACTGACGTGTCCCAATGGCAAACGCCGCGTGTACGTCATAAAATAAATATTTGCCGAACAAGTGACGTCTGGTTATTATTTTAAGAAACGTTGCCAATTTTAATGACAGACATAGGCCTTGACGCCTCGCATATTTATCTTGGCCCATTTGTTTTTGCCAACTTGAATAGAGAAACGATATGAACTTTTTTTTTCTATGGAATAATTCGGCAACCACCAGCAAAAAGAAATAAATCTCTTGTGCAAAAATGATGATTTATACTCGAGCGTATTAGCCATACCATTTTTGCCTGTGCGCACCTGTTTCCGGTTCAATTTAAAACTAAAACGAACAAGAGAAAAAAAGAGGAAAAAAACCAGACCTTTGAACATTTTTTTTTTATAAATTTTCGGTTCAAACCGAAAGTTGTTATTTTTGTTTATTATCGCGGTCATCACACATAACGACTTGGTGTTAATAAATCAATAATTTTGCTAATTGTTATAGTCAGGCTCCTTCCTTTCTGATTAACTAACCTTTTGGATTTGCGAACTTTTTCGCGTGCTCCAAATCTTTTAAAAAATTGCTTGTTGCTGTTAAATGGTGAAGATCTTTTGTCATTGATAAACGGATCACATGTTAGGAATTTAAATTGTGGAATGTCTTATCAATCGGAATAAAAAAAAAAAGAATCGTTGCCGTGCGTAAATAATTATTATGGCACTGCTGATAATGATAATTTATTTCATGTGCTTTTAAAAACGTTTTAGAGAACACATTTGAACGAAAATAAAAAATTCATTAACAGAGCACAACGGCAACTTGCTTAAAATTATACAAAAATTTCAACATCTTTATGTGCTTAAGGTGGGTTTCCACATGTCGGTTGATTGACAAAGTTTGACAACCCTCGCGTTTATGTCATTGAACGACACCAACGTCAGTTCATTTCCGCTTATGCCAATTATTGGCAAAAAATCGTTTGTCAGTTGATTGACCAACTTATGAACTCGATGCCAATTAAATTTTCTCTGTCAATTATAGACAAAGTGGCATTTTGTTTGACAATTCAGCTATTTCCACTTGTCCAGTGGTTTCTTTGTCAGTTATTGACAAACGCTGTTAGTCAATTCATTGATAAGCAATTTTTCGCTATTTCCACTTACCAATTGTTTAATTACCATAAAAATACGTCAATTGTCAATTTCAAATCGACAAGTGGAAACCCAGCATTAGATGTGTTCCCGTTTTAAATTTTGCTGATTTTGTCAAAAACACCGTTCGCAAACTGGTATAGTCCAAAAAATTTCGTTGGTCTAGTTTTGAAAGAAGGCTATATCTAGTCGTTTTTTTTTCAGTAAAATCCGGTTCAATATGAATTTGTAAATGTGCGGAATATTGCGTTTCCGTATTGTGTTTGGACAAGATGGACTTGAATCTATTTTTTTAAAAGACGTGCTGGAGCTGATCTTCTCTGCTCCTAAGGATCATTTCACACCTATTCGGCTCGGTTGACGGTTTTGGTGTTTTTGTTGCGGCCAACAAGTGTGAAATGATGAGAACACTGCGTTTAAGAACCTTAAACTATCGATACTGTTTTAAAAAGGATTTAATTCGGGTCTATCACAGTTCGGTTTCGGTTTACACATTGAGTTGTAAATCTTATACCGATCTTTGATAAAAGTTGTTGCTACTAGTGAGTAGTAGCCCTACAAATACACACGATATAAGCCGCTCGTGTGTGACGAGGTTCACGAGAACCGAGAATGAATCAGAAACGAAATGAACCGAATACGGGCCCCACAAACAGTACCAAACAAGTGTCAAACGAGCCTTATAAACGAATCTCCGTGTGACAAACTTAGCAGCGGTTCTTTTTGAGAAGATAATGATCTACGTGTTTATTTGGTAGGTATAGCGTATATGTATGCAACGGCAACACAGATACTGTTATTCTGGAGAATCTGTCAATGAGATATCCCGTGTCCGATTTATTTGAAATCAGCTTATATATCGAAGTCGGATACGCAAAAGAGCTAAATCAAATGAACTGCTTCTAATTGTATGTCGACTGGGCAATTCACAGCTTCAAACCACATATATCCGTGGGACCTGACGGCATAATACTTGCTGAATTGCAGAGGTCGTCGGACATAATCTTGCCGATGCTTCAGACAATTTTGAAAAGTTGTCTTGAACTAGTATATATCCCAAAGATATGGAGAGAAATTAAAGTTGTCTTCATACCCAAAGCAGGTAAATGCTCCCATACGGATCCTAAAGATTTCAGACCTATTATGATTGATATCCACTTACGCAATCGACAAAAAGCTACTGTCAGCGGTCCAGCATGCATACTTACTGCAAAGGTAAATTAGTGGAGACGGCATTACACAAACTAGAACGTAATATCGAATACTCCCTGTTCCATAAGGAGTATGCGATGGTGGCCTTCCTTGACATAGAAGGTGCTTTTAACAACGTCTATACATCAGCGATAGCAGATGCGATTTAAGGTCGACAACTCACTTTGCGAACTGATTAATCTACTGCTCAATGGTCGGATTATCAACTCGAAGCTGGGTGTGTTGTCCGCAAGAATATCTGTTAGTAGAGGCACTCCGCAAGATGGTTTTCTATCCCCCCCCCCCTTCTTTGGAATTTGGTGGTCAATGAACTACTGATAATCCTGGAAGGTGAAGGATGTACGGCGATCGCTTAGGCAGATGATCTTGCTATAGCTGTCTCAGGAAGGAACTTAAATACTCTAAAAGAACTCTACAAGTCGTTGTGGCTTAGGTGTGAACCCCCCACAAAACTGATCTGGTTCACCAGGCATTATAAAATTCCCTCCCTCACTCAATGAAATCAACCTAACTTTTTTTTGACAAAGCAAAATATTTGGGCCTTATCCGGGATAGGCTTAGTTGAAAACTTAACATCCAGAAAAGAGTCAAAAAGGCTACAGTAGCATTCTTCTCTTGCAAAAAAGCTATTGGTTATAAATGCGGTCTACAACCTCGAATAAACCACTGGCTCTATATGTCAGTTATAAGACCGATACTCACCTACGGGATTTTTGTCTGGTGGACACCCTTGGATAAAGCCATAAACCGCGACTATCTAAGCAAGGTCCAAAGCATTTTTTATTTAGTAAGCATCTATGTATAACTTTTTTAGTAGTCCTCGACGGCCGTTCGTCTCTTACGGAGATGGCCGAATAGTTCAACATTCACCTAATATGTGTGCCGGGGCATAGAGACATTCCAGGGAATTGTAAGGCCGATCAACTCGCTAGGAACAACTCAACCCAACCCATGCCGGATAAAGGCACCCTAGGGATACCAATCGCTACTTGCAAACAAAAATTGAATCTGAATGCTATCGAGAGTACAAATCTTAGGTGGACAAGTGGCACCACTTGATAGGTAAACATGCCGCAAGGCTAGGCCTTTTCGCAAACGACTTTTTGCAGAAGCTGAATGGATGAGGAAGAGGAGGAAACTATCCATCACCTTCTCTGTTCCTGCCCAGCTCTCTCGCGTAGAAGGAAGCCTCACCTAGGAGCCTTCCATTACAACGATTTGGGCGATCTGACAAACACAGACATCAGAAGTCTCTTACGCTTTATAAAGACCTCAAAATGGTTTAACTAGTAGGGAAATCTTATATGATCCTTTTTCGTGGTATCACAATGGACCTATGCTGGTCTAAGTGTGTTGGCGTTTCCCAGCTGACAGCCACTTTCAACCAACCAACCAACCAATCATCCTATGTCGAAAACAGCTCTGAGCCTTTATAGTGTCATCTACTTGGATTTATACTTGCATGCAATTAATAAAAAAAACAAAACGCATCTGTCATTTTTCATAGTTACTACAAAAGCGTTCCCTAACGTTTTCGTAAGGTTTTTCTTTTTGAGAGAGAATTCTTTCCCACCACTGCCATTTTGACAGTCTTTTCCATTTTTACTACAAAAGTAAAGGAACAGGCAAAAGTAAAGGGATAGGAATCTCACTTTATGATACTGCCACGTAAATGAATGTTAATACGTGTTAACGAAGGAAACCCGATAGAAAGTGTATCAGACCAGCATTGGCGCAAAACTACATTAAGCCGAAAGAAGCAAGCGGAAGCTGATGTTATAATTCTTCTTCAGTATTGTCATTGCTTAAGTAGCCCATTATAGGCTCAAGTAAACATAAGCGCCTGTAAAGTAGTTTCTCCAGTTATTTTTGTGTTGTCAGTAGTTTCCTACTATTACACATGTCAAAAATTAAACATACTGCTAGGTTCCAAATTTCACTTTCACTCATAATGAAATCGGAAATGAATTTTTGTGTTCTACATTTCACTGTATTAAATTTCGATTTCAAAATTTTCTGAATTAAGACAAAGTGAAATCTATATATATAAAAATTGAGCCTTAAAATGTTTGTCGCCGATTCACGCTTTAACGCATTTACCGTTCTTAACCAAACTTTCGCACATTTTTGGTATTGGTCCATACATGAATCCTGTGAAGTTTGGTCAAAAATGGACAAAGGGGCGTGGCACCACCCATACAAAAAAAAACATTCAAAACCGTATATCTCGAAAACCACCAAATCGATTGAGCTCAAACTTACAGAAGATCTTAGTGATTGTCCCTGGAGTGGTCCTGTGAAGTTTGGTCAAAAATGGACAAAGGGGCGTGGCACCACCCATACAAAAAAAAACATTCAAAACCGTATATCTCGAAAACCACCAAATCGATTGAGCTCAAACTTACAGAAGATCTTAGTTATTGTCCCGGAAGTGGTCCTTTGAAGTTTGGTCAAAATTGGGCAAAGAGGCGTGGTACCGCCCATAAAAAAAACATTCAAAATCGTATATCTCGAAAAACACCAAATCGATTGAGCTCAAACTTACGGAAGATCTTAGTGATTGTCCCTGGAGTGGTCCTGTGAAGTTTGGTCAAAAATGGACAAAGGGGCGTGGCACCACCCATACAAAAAAAAACATTCAAAACCGTATATCTCGAAAACCACCAAATCGATTGAGCTCAAACTTACAGAAGATCTTAGTTATTGTCCCGGAAGTGGTCCTTTGAAGTTTGGTCAAAATTGGGCAAAGAGGCGTGGTACCGCCCATAAAAAAAACATTCAAAATCGTATATCTCGAAAAACACCAAATCGATTGAGCTCAAACTTACGGAAGATCTTAGTGATTGTCCCTGGAGTGGTCCTGTGAAGTTTGGTCAAAATTGGGCAAAGGGGCGTGGCACCGCCCATACAGAAAAACATTCAAAATCGTATATCTAGAAAACCACCAAATCGATTGAGCTCAAACTTACGGAAGTTCTTAGTTATTGTCCCTGGAGTGGTCCTGTGAAGTTTGGTCAAAATTTGGCAAAGGGGCGTGGCACCGCCCATACAAAAAACTTTCACAATAATATATCTCGAAAACCACTAAATCGATTAAGCTCAAACTTACAGATGATCTTAGTTATTGGCCCTGGAGTGGTCCTGTGAAGTTCGGTCAAAACTGGACAAAGAGCGTGGCACCGCCCATACAAAAAAAAAACATTCAAAATCTTATACATATCTCGAAAACCACCAAATTGATTGAGCTCGAACTTACAGATAATCTTAATTATTGGCCCTAGAGTGCTCCTGTGAAGATTGGTCAAATTTGGTCAAAGGGGAGCGGCACTTCACATACAAAAAAAATATTCAAAATCTTATACCTCCTATACAAAAAACATCTTCTATGGAGTGAAACTCTTACTTACTTACTTAAAGTGGCGCTACAGTCCGGGGTGGACCTGGGCCTCAACCAACAAGCGTCTCCAGCCAGCACGATCTTTGGCCAGCTGTCTCCAGTTTCGCACGCTAAGTTGGTTAAGGTCCCTTTCCACTTGCGTGCGCCACCTGAGTCGCGGTCTTCCTCTACTGCGCCGTCCCTCCGGTGTGGATTCGAAGATCTTCCGGGCCGGAGCATTCACGTCCATTCGCTCTACATGACCCAGCCACCGCAGTCGTTGGGCCTTCACTCTTCTGGCTAGATTAATGTCGCTGTACAGCCGGTACAGTTCGTCGTTGTATATCCTCCTCCATTCAACGTCTATGCAGACGGGACCGAAAATTACTCGAAGAATTTTCTTCTCGAAGTAACCAAGAGTAAGCTCATCCGCTTTTGATAGAGTCCATGCCTCTGCACCATAAAGTAGGACTGGGATGATTAAGGTCTTATAAAGGGTCACTTTAGTTGTTCGAGAGAGGGCTTTGCTACTCAATTGCTTTCTTAGCCCAAAGAAACAGCGATTGGCAAGAGTTATTCTTCGCTTAATCTCAGCGCTGGTGTCATTGTCTGAGTTCATAGCGGAGCCTAGGTAGACAAAGTCCTTTACCACCTCAAAGTTATATCTGTCTATACTGACATTCTGTCCAAGACGTCGGTGTTGGGTGTCCTTTCTCGATGACAGCATATACTTTGTCTTGCCCTCATTGACCGCCAAACCCATCTTTGCCGCCTCCGTCTCAATGCTCACGAACGCGCCAGTGACATCACGCTGCGTTCTCCCGATTATGTCGATATCGTCGGCGTAGGCGAGTAGATGGACGGACTTTTGAAAGATAGTGCCTCTGGTGTTAGCGTTTGAGTTTTGCACTATTCTTTCAAGAACGATGTTGAAGAAGTCACATGACAGCGCATCGCCTTGTCTAAATCCTTTTTTGACATCGAAGGTCTCGGTGAGTTCTTTACCGACCTTGATAGAGCAGCGTGCATTCTCCATTGTCATCCTACACAAACGGACGAGTTTGGCAGGGATGCCAAAACTAGACATGGCTCTGTATAGCTCGTCTCTATAAATGCTGTCATAGGCGGCCTTAAAATCAATGAAAAGGTGGTGGGTATCGATTTGAACTTCCTGGGTTTTCTCCAAGATCTGCCGCAGTGTGAATATTTGGTCGATGGTAGACTTTCCTGGCCTGAAGCCACACTGATAGGGACCAATCAGGTTGTTGACGAAAGGCTTCAGGCGTTCACACAACACGGCAGATAAGATCTTGTAGGCGATGTTAAGAAGACTAATACCTCTGTAGTTGGCGCAGTTCAGAGGATCTCCTTTCTTGAGGATCGGGCAAACAATGCTAAGGTTCCATTCATCGGGCATACTTTCCTCCGACCATATTTTACAGATGAGTTGGTGCATGCTCCTAACCAAGTCATCGCCTGCTGCTTTGAATAGCTCGGCGGTTAGGCCATCTGCTCCAGCGGCTTTGTTGGACTTAAGCTTAGATATCGCTATCTTCACTTCGTCCAGGTCGGGTGGACGGAATTGTTGGTCTTCATCGTCCAGGTTGAATGGTTCATTCTGCCTGACAGCGGGATTTAGTTCGTCATCGCCGTTAAACAGTCTGCAGAAGTAGTTCTTCCATATCCTCAGCATCGACTGCGATTCTACTACGATGTTCCCTTGTTCGTCCTTGCAGGCTTCGGTTCGGGCTCTGTAGCCTTGGCAGGTTCTTTTTACCCTTTGGTAAAACTTCCGAACCTCATTCCTGCTGTAGCATCTCTCTATTTCCTCGATCGCGCGCTTCTCGTGCTCTTTCTTTTTTCTCCTGAGAAGCCGGTGTTCGTCTCTTCTTTTCTGCGCGTAGAGCTCACGAGCAGCTCTAGTTCTTCTTTGCAGCGCCGCTTTGTATGCCTCTTGTTTCGCTGCATGTGCTTGCCGGCACTCGTCGTCGAACCAGGGGTTTCGTTGTGGTGGTCGAGTGAAACCAAGCACATCAGAGGCGGCGTCTCTGATGGCTTTTTGGCAATGTTGCCACTGGTCTTCAATGCTTGCTGCTGGCTGCATAGAACCTCTTGAGAGATTGAGAGAGACTCGATCGGAGAAGGATCTGGTGATCTCTTGCGATTTTAGCCGTCCGACGTCAAACTTCCTCACAGTATTTATTTGTCTTGGCGGTGTTCGGGATATCCGAAGGCGTACCTTGGCTACAACAAGGTAGTGGTCCGAGTCAATGTTGGCCCCTCGGAACGTTCGGACATCCATAATACTGGAGGAGTGCCTTGCGTCGATCGCAATGTGGTCAATCTGGTTGACGGTTGATTGATCGGGAGATCTCCAAGTGCCTTTATGAATATCGAGATGCGGGAACCGCGTACTTGCTATGACAACATTTCGCCCCGCTGCGAAGTCGATCAGCCTAAATCCGTTATCGGAGGTGGTGTCGTGTAGGCTGTACCTTCCGACAGTACTACCAAAGATGCCCTCTCTTCCTATCTTTGCATTAAAATCACCTAGGACAATTTTAATGTCATAGTTAGGGCACTGCTCGTATGTCTTGTCCAAGAGCTCGTAGAACCTCTCTTTGGTGTCGTCGTCTTTCCCCTCCGTGGGGGCATGGGCACATATTAGGCTAATGTTGGCGAATTTAGCCTTGATGCGAATTGTCGTGAGGCGCTCGTTTACGCAGTGGAAACTTAAGACTTCTGCCTAAGTCTGCCTCCAACGACGAATCCACATCCGAATAAGCGCTGTTTTTGTTGCCGATAGCAGTCGCCATAGTATATGTCGCAGTTCTTCATCCTCTTTTTGCCGGGTCCATCCCATCGCACTTCTTGGATGGCGGTTAGGTCTGCTTTATAGCAGTCCAGGGCCTCCGCTAGCTGTTCGGCTGCACGCGGTCTGTTAAGGGACCTAACATTCCACGTGCAGATCCGAAATTCGTTGTCCTTAATTCGTTTGCCAGGTTCGTCAACAGTAAAATCATCCGTATCCGAGGCTTGTTGTAGTTTCGGAACTATTGTTGTTTTCCGCAGTCGGGCAGTTACCCCGGCGTACAACCCCCAACCTGGAGGGCCAGGCCCTTTGTTGGACCCCTTGGACGAAAGGGGCCGGATTCCTCCGGTGTCAGTAACCCACTTCGGGGATGTGAGAGCTGCCGTTGGCCCATAAAGGGTTCATCCGCCACCATCTCTGTTTCAGCACCCTGACTAGTCCTGAAAAATCCTCACTGACCTCAGCTCCAAATATGTCGAAGTAGCTCAAGTAAGGTAACTGTCATCTTGACTGTTGACGACACCGTTGATTCAGGCTAATGAATTCATCCGCCGTACGTCCTCTTTCTGAGGGGCTCATGTAAGACTTCTGAGGCTCGATCAGTCAGTCTTTCCGACAGAGCATTATAGTGTTGCTATTTTCTTCGTGTTCAACACTCGCGCTTATAAGTTCAGCAAGTCACACCCGGATGGGCAGACCAGTACCCGGTGGTTACCACTAGGAGGTAAAATAAGCACAATTGATGTGTACGAAAAGTTACAACAGCTGGGCACCGCCAGGTTGATGCCGATCAGCGCCTACCCGATTCATACACACCCAACCACCATGGAGTGAAACTCGATGACGTTATATCTCCATAACCGCTGCTGGTCCGATTTTCATTATTCTTTTTTTTTTTTGTTTTGTTCGTATTGCTGTGTTTCAAGTTTAGGCAGAAAAAAAATTCCACCAAGTCGATTTATTATCATTTCTCGCATTTTACGAAAGAACATTATTACCTAAGACCTAAAGAATACAATTCCTGTGCACGGGCAAAGCCGGGCGGGTACAGCTTTTCGATAGTCTTGGAATTGGAAGCCAAAGTTTTTAAAATTTGTAACATCGATATAAATAATGAAAGTCAATAATATTGTCTAGGCAATACAATTTCTGAAAAAAAAAAAAAATGTTCTGTAAGAACTATAGAGCATTACAATAAAAACAGTTCTTCTATTTAACTATTTTGCACTACGAAGTGTGCACGGGCTACGCTAGTTGTGATTTAAAAAAAATTTTGGAGTTTTCGAATCGCTCGAAATGCAGAACACTGAAAACGAATTCATTCGATTTGTAAATTCGATTTCACTCGATTTCTGGAACCTAGCTGATAGAAATTATACATAGTTCAACATTATTGTGAATAATTGTACTAGCCGTTCAAAAATCCATATCAACATACAACCTATTATATCTGCATGTATATGTATACTGTATACAACAGCTCTTTTCATTAGTAAAAAGTTCATAACATCCAAAGCTAACAAAACACTGTCTATAAAAAGGTTGGCGCCGATTACATTCCCATACGTACAGTAGTGGCTTTTATTAAATTCCAACTAAATCAATAACTACTGCCCGTTGTCGTTATAATCGCGTTATAATCGTATAATTGTTTTGATCTACGTTACCAATTCAATCACACCGCGCGATACTTAGCTTTGTTCTTATAGCCCGGCGCTTCACCCTTTGTAGAATGTACAAACCAAATCAACCCTTTTTTAACATTAAATAAAAGAGACAAAGTATAGCACAGTTGTTATAATTCCGCCTAAAGATTAGTCGCAAAACAAATTTAATTAGTCCTAAACCTTGCGTCGATTATAATGAGTATGACTGTCAAGCTAATATCATTAGCTGGTGATAAGAGCCTAATCAAAATTAATGAGAATTTACTCACATATTTACGACAAACCTGGTTATAACTTTTATCCAATTGACACACATTTTAAACGGTATGATGACAGTCACAAAAGATAACAAAATGTCAATGGAATGCAATAATAACAAATTGCTGGCATTCAACAAAAGGGGTTTGCAATTTGTTACAGTTACATAAATAACACAACAAAGAATGCAGTTTTTTACGACAATAACATTTTATAATAATAGATCTTAAAAATTGGAAAAAAAATAATGCTTGAATGAATTCGCAATTGTTTGACGTACACAGCAATCTGCTGTTTGACGGAACACAACAAGTGCATCATCTTTGCGAAATTAAACGTAATTTCGCAAGAAACAAATTTCGAGTTTGGCACGAAAAGCAATTTTTAGTTTACGAGGGAAATATAAAATGTTGTTGTTTCTAAATTGTTTTTTCTTGTTTTTTCTCTGCCCCTTTTGACCTGTTGCGCCTAGTTGTTTCACAATGTTTAAACAGTTAAAACGGAATACACATAGTCTGGGCTATTATTCTAAAAATAAATTAAATATTGATCAATTTGTGGGCACATACATTAACATTGTGTGTACTCGTAGATAGCTAAGCTACCCATCGACCTTGGATTATTATTATTGCTGAAACGTGGTACTATGTACAGTTAGTTCATGGAGTTGTGATTATTTTGTTTTTGTTTTTAACTAGAGTGGCGTATAAACAAAAAAAAACGAAAAATTATGAAATTTTTATTACAGACTATAGCTGACCCGGCGAACTTCGTACCGACTCTAAATCATTAAAACTGTTGTGTTAACATATTCACTCCTATTCCCGTTGACGATTGTCGTAAACGACTCGTATTTTACTTCGCTTTTTTGACGGTGTTTTTAACTTTTTTGAGACAAATAAATTGGAATGATGGTGAACACATAGAAAAGGAAATAAAATTGTTACCAAAAGTTAAAAAAAAAACCTGAACATCGTTTTACAACGACACGAAATATGAGTCGTATACGACAAACGCCAACGGGAATAGGGGTGATTATTTGAATTAAAATTAGGTTTTTAATACCATAGAATGAATAGAGATACTCATAATGAATTAAGTCCAATAAATGTACCAAATTCGGAATTCTTAGAATAAGAACTTTCTCGCCTTTGAACTTGCCTTAGATTGGTGGCTTGGATGACGTTGTTCACGAGTCTCTTCGGTTGGTTCAGAGCCGACTTTATGTTGAAAATTCTGCGGTGGTAGACCGGGTACAGCCAATGAATTCAAAAATTCAATTGGGTAAGTTGTTATTATTTTATTCGGTCAACCGATTTTAACGAATGGAATGTGCCTGCGATTTGATGTTGAATAATGAAATTCAAATCATCGACGTCCTTATTCTTTCGTAGCTAATATAGCGCATTCACTCAGCCAATCGTGGCTCAAATAATTGCGACTAACGTTCGGGAACACTTTACTGATGAGTTATTTCTTCGGTGATAGAAATTCACAAAAATTTTACTGAAACAAATCAGATTGTCTGTAATGTCGTTTTCGGTTGGTCGTCCAGAAGCGTCCGGAAGAACTCTCCGCGATTCTGAATTCAAATCCAGAAGCAAATTTCTCTTCTTTTCAGTAGAAAAACTGTCAGTTGAGTGTTAATCGAACGCTTTCAAAAGCGTTCGGATTGCTTCCGGACGGTTCTGGACGACCAACCGAAAACGACATAAGTTTGAACTCAATCGGTTCGATGGTTTTCGAGATATGTATACGACTTTTAATGTAAAGGATATTTCATTAGCTCAAACTTTCAGTGTGAACGCACCCTTAAACCGATTATCGAATTGCCAATGTCAAAATATTCAGTAAAATCAACATTTTCATCACGGTGAAGTACACAAAGGAACAACGTTTACAAATAATTAAAATTTACTACCGAAATTTCGAGTCGGTGGTCGCAACATCATCTTCACTGATGAAGCGCATTTTTGGTTAAAAGGCTATGTCAATAAGCAAAATATGCGTTACTGGAGGTGACAACCGTAATGTGCTTCATGAAACAGCACTTCATCCGCAAAAAGTCACTGTTTGGTTCCGGTGGCGTCATTGGGCCGTTGTTTTTCATCGATGAAAATTACCGTCACGTTTCGGTAAATAAGCAAAATATGCGTTACTGGAGGTGACAACCGTAATGTGCTTCATGAAACAGCACTTCATCCGCAAAAAGTCACTGTTTGGTTCCGGTGGCGTCATTGGGCCGTTGTTTTTCATCGATGAAAATTACCGTCACGTTTGTTTGTTTCTCTACAGAGACATGTTGGAACGTTATTTCTTTGAGCAATTGCATGACTTAGAGATCAGTGATATGTGGTTCCAACAAGACACGGTATCACAAGCCACACAGCACAGTGGGTGCAACAATCGAGTTATTGAAGTCTCAGTTCGGTGAACGTGTTATCTCGAGAAACAGACCCGTCTATTGGCCGCCGAGACCGTAACGCGTCTAGACTTTTTTTTTATGGGGCTACATTAATTCATTGGTCTATGCCAACAAGCCGGCTTTAGGGGAGCTCAGAGCTAATGTTGAACGAGAAATAGCGGCCGTATCGGTCGAAAATTGTTTTCAACGTATTGACCGCTGCATACGTTCCCGTGGTGGACATATATGAACGAAGTCGAATTCCATTCATAAATGTTTTGATAGTAATTCAAGCCAATACATTTATTTTTTTGAAGATATCTCAAGTAGTTTGCATTTTATTTAAAAAAGTAGTTGTCAAGTCCTTAAGCCCTCAAGTGGTGACACGCCCCATTTACAGCTTGCGAAACTCGTTTTTGTTAAACGGATTTAAAATTTTGTTAACCATCTACAAATGGTCCCCTTTCATTTAAAAACAAATTATATAAATTCACCCAGCCGGATTTTAGATGTAAAGTCACGCACAAAAGTGAAACTTGTTTTTATTTGCACTATAGAGATACCATAAAGCTGTTCCGTTTAAAGTCGTTATGGTTTTTTTTTACTCCAAAAACAAACTAACTTTAAATAAATAAATAAATAAGTGGGTGGCATAACAGGCGGGTAGTTTGTGTGAGCTTCTATTTTTGGGACTTACAATTTTATGCCGAGCCCGAACGTCTAAATTGAGAAGCTTTTTTAGGACAGTCATATTCTTGGATGTTTGTCAGTCGTTCGCGAGAGGTGGCGCAGTAGAAAAAACCTTAAGATTTAAACTAACTTTACATGAGGAAGTATAATTTAAAGCAGAGTATCTTCTTTGCGCAAAATATTAGCGCTCTTACATAAATGTCTATAAAGGTAACATTAAGTTTAGCAAAGCAGTAAATATTCTTAATAATGAATGGGCGTTAATTAACTTTATTCTGAATTTTATCGATGAATACATCTCAACTTTTGTTTGTTTTTTTCCAAATTTGTTTACTTTTAGTGTTATTGCATTGACTTCCCCTTTATTTCAATATAGCGGATTTCTTTGCGTCAAATTGAGGAAGTTCTCTTTGAAGCCTTTCCATTAAACATAAATGTTCAAAACAAGTTGCAAATATTTGTCGTAAACATGTCTACGACAAAAGCTCTGAATTCGGTAAAACAAATGTCGATCAGACACTTCTCAACTTCTTAAATGATTACTTGTTTTGCAAAAAGACTTCTCCTCAATACGATGTACAGATAATTCAAACACTAGCCCATCCGCAACCGTCAGTTTTACAATGATAGGCATATAATCCAAATTTCAATTAAGTACTCAGCCGAGAAATTAAAAAAAATATATTTTTTAGGCAAAACTAATGAAACTATTTTCATTTCGCGTTGCATAATGTGCGGTCTAAGCGAAACTTAATACTTAACCATTTGGAAACCTAACTTCTAGTGCCAAATGCCGAACCCTCTATTTTCTGCATCAAACATTTTGTACGCTACTTTTACTCAATATGTTAGGTATTCATAATCACCCCTATTGTCGTCGTCGTCTGTCGCAAAACCACTGGCGACATTTGTCGTGTCGAGTCGTTTGGAATTTGGTATTGCGTAACTGAAACGACTCGACTCTCTGAACTCTCACATTCCACAAACTATCGTTTAGTCGCCAATACCAAACAGTCGTGTCGTTTTTTTGTAAAGTCGTAAACGACAACGACAATAGGGGTGAATAACACCCGTTTTAATGCAAATTTTTGGTGGTTTTCATGATTTAGAATTCAAACTACGAAATATTTATCACTGTCATTTGACACTTTTATTTGTCTACGCTTTTATAATAGAGCCCAATCACAAATCTATCAATTTGTTATTCTGATAATTTATCATCATGGTAAAGAGTCATTAGCCCAAGCAACCCTGCTTGCTTTTAAGTCCCCAAATCAATTCCTATTGCCCACTACCCACCATGTTGCCAAAAAAACAAATGCCAAAGGCCCAAATTAGCATCGAATTTATGGAAAATAATTGATTTCTCTTCCATTCATTCCCAAAATAAAAACTCACCAAACGAACGGTTGTGAGAAGGTAGTCTTAGGGTGTCTATGCGTATTCGTTTCTCCAACTATTTATTTATTTATTTATCAATTTCGCAACTGTTGACTATCGTGAATGCACTGACT
This sequence comes from Cheilosia soror, assembly GCA_949372485.1. NCBI lineage: Eukaryota > Metazoa > Arthropoda > Insecta > Diptera > Syrphidae > Cheilosia > Cheilosia soror. The sequence goes on along the minus strand of OX443563.1, from coordinate 70,446,581 downwards.
GAGGTCCTTGACCCTGTATAATATATAGGCATCAACATGCTGCCTCTTTTCGACATGTTTGTCTACTAAGCTCACTACACAGGGTATAGTTTGCAATGGTTTGCAGGTCTGCTGCAGGCAAAGAAATCAAATATCTTCTAGTAAGAAATGTGTTGGAGTCTATGTATGTGTCAATTCAAAATCTGTCTGTCTTTTGACAGTATTACTTAATTTTGACAGTTCCAACTCGCATCAGCTCCTTCCGCTATATTAGGTTACTCTTCTCATCTAGATTATAACCGAATTCCTATTTTTATTAATCTCTATTAAAACCACGATTTCGTTCAATTAAAATCAGCTATTCACAGATGGAATAACGAACAAACTAGTTGGTTGCTTCAACAAGCCGCCAACAAACGGTGCTGCAGATGACAACAAGACACCCACCCAAAACGGCTCCAGCGACTATACAAACAGTGTTGTTCTCGTCCGAGTCTATGGCAACAAAACGGATCTTCTCATCGATCGTAAAGCTGAAACCCGTAACATTAAGCTACTTCACTCCTATGGATTCGCTCCGTCCCTCTTCGCTACTTTCAAGAATGGACTCGCCTACGAATATGTGCCCGGTGTAACACTCTCTACAGAAAGTGTTCTTCGACCAGAAATCTGGCGACTTGTTGCCTGTCGTATGGCTGAAATGCATAAAGTTTCCCAAGAGAACGATCTGACGACACCATCAGCACGCGAATCCATGCTATGGAAGAAGATGCAAAGCTTTCTAAACCTCGTACCCGAACGTTTCTCTGACGCCGACAAGCATAGCAGGTAATTTCATACAAACATCCAATGACATTTCAACACAAATTATTATATTCGCAGGACGTAAGAAGGACTAGATTTCGAAAATCGTCTTCTTCTTGGTAGTGATCTGGTTCTGTTGTTGCACTCAGTTGTGTATGAACTCTTGTAAATTGTTATTTTAATCTCTAAAAAAAAAAGACAAAACAAATTAAGCCAAATGAGAAACGAGTCTTGAGCCGTCTTATATGCTAATTTCTTTATCCGTTCTAGGTTGCAAAAGACTTTCCTGCCTATTTCGAAGATACGCACTGACTTTGAGTACCTGTACAAGCGACTTAAATCGCTGGGCAGTCCACTTGTATTTGCTCACAATGACCTCTTGCTGGGCAACGTAATTTACACAGAATCTCTGCAGCGGATAACGTTCATTGACTACGAGTATGCGGACTATAATTTCCAGGCGTTCGATATTGGCAATCATTTTGCGGAGTTTGCCGGCGTCGATGTAGTGGACTATACACGATATCCATCGAAGGAATTCCAACTGCAATGGCTGCGGGTTTACCTGGAGACTTACCTCGACACGAGCGACGTTACCGAGCAACAAGTAGAGCGACTGTACGTACAGGTGAATCAATTTGCGCTGGCTGCACACTTCTTCTGGACGATATGGGCACTAATTCAGGCTGAATATTCAACCATTGACTTTGACTTTGTCGAGTAAGTACGAAAATGCTTGAGTGGACGGTGTTCATATAACGGAAAGCTCAACTTTTGTCTACGATCCAGATAGTCAACTTACATACAGACTGACTTCCATTAACTCATTTTACATTTTGATACGAAATTTATTTTAGAAAATTAAACATCTCTTATATTTCTTTTATTTTAGTTACGCCTATACCCGATACAATGAATACTTAACCAAAAAGGACGAATTTCTATCCCTAGACATCAATACAGACGGCAGCAGATGAGATAAAATTCTCAAATACATCGTCTGACACGAGACCAGCAAGACATTTACAAAATTACATGTGAAACTAAGAAGACAAACTCATGTCGTTGTATAAATAAATAAATAAATAAAATGTAAATGTGTAATAAAACCAGAAATAAAATTTAAACAGTTCTTCGTTGCATCATTCCACAGGTCTATACAAAAACTAGCATTTTTTGAAAAGTCCATTTTTGCTCTTCTCTTCCAATAAAGCTTAAGTTATGCTAACATCTCATTATGAATGAAATTTAATAATTTCGTAATAATTTCTTGAACTTGCTTTACTGTTGTAATGGCTTTAGACTTAGAACTAACTGATATTTTACTGTTTTATTTTTTCTGTTGAAAGTTCGTTATTTATAAAACTTGTAAAAATAAAAATTAGAAGACAAATAAAGCGAATTTATAAAATAAAATACGAGTTGGCGTTTGTTGTTTTACATGCCATACATGCCATAATATTGCCTCTAAGAAGGACACAGTACTAATAGCTGTGTTCCATTGACAACTAGATAAATTTCAGCCGAATTACAACGATTATCTGACTGTATGATGAGTTCCATATATGATTGTATAGCAAAAATGTTACGTATACGCCACCATATTCAACTGCATATTTTAAAGCCAACGTAAGAAAACAAAGGCCCTTATTGTGATTGTCGATTAGCGATCGTCACGACAATAATTGTCGATTGCGTCGATTGATTTTAGCTATTGGCATTGTATAACACACGGCCCTATCATGGTATCCGTTCGGAGAGTACTTTTCTCCGCAACGCAAATCCAGTCGGATACTAAATTTGCGTTCAAAGTATCCGTTTTCCGATCATGCATCAACGCATTTTGATCACTAAAATCTTTCCGCGATGAACAGATTTCGGAGACAATCGGAGAAAAATTGACGTGTGGCTGTCAAAACCAGGTGCAAAAAACGCAACCCATCGCACTGAAACGTAGACTGCCGGTGTGCGTTACGTATTGTCGGAGAAATGTTATCGGAACGATTACCATGAAGCAAAATTCTCCGATTGATTCGTACAAAATCGGAGAATTTTTCTTTCGGAACGGATACCATGATAGGGCCGACAATTGATGGGGGAATAGATTATTGAGATTAAAAATGTAAATATTGTGAATATGGCTGTTTATTGACAGCTGAGTATCATTTTAGCAATTTATTTATGAAAGTTATTTAAAAAAAAAACTATTTCGATTGAATTGTGGTTTAGCGATTCGGGAGCGGAAAAGGGCAATGAAGTTCTAGAACTTGTTAGAAAAAGAAAATTTAAATTGGAAAAAAAAGTGTGACTATAATTTGTTGAGAAAAGTGTCTAAATACTTGCTACCGCTTTGAGATTTTGCGCCCACGGGTCTTATGAAACCAGTGTGTACAACGAGCAACACATTGGACTGGCGCAACCAACTGCAAGTGCTGAAAACTTACATTTGTCCTAAATGAATAAAATTTAATTAAAATATCTAGAAAAAAATTCTCGAAAGCAAAATCTTCTATGGAAAATTATTTGAATTGCATGTGTATGCAACAACAATTTGATTCACTGTTCAAGCAAGCAAATGAGTCAGCTCACTGTAGAAATTCACTTGTTCTACAAGTAGGTACTTGTAGCGTTATGTTATAGGTCTCAAGTTAAACACATAATCACCCCTATTGTCGTCGTCGTCTGTCGCAAACGACTGGCTTTGTCGTGTCGAGTCGTTTGGAATTTGGTATTGCGTAACTGAAACGACTCGACTCTCTGAACTCTCACATTCCACATACATTCCACAAACTATACACATGCGGTTTGACATTTCAGTCGACGAATTTATGATTGTGCCAAAGGAATATTTTATTTATTTGTTATCTCCACTCTGCAAAATAGCTATAATTGTCTTTTAGTTAATTAAAAATTAAGTACACATACTTTTTTTGAACACATTATCACACAGTCGTCCGCAAAATATTCGACGACAGAAATGTATCATTTCCACGACAAACGTCGTCACAAAACGCCTTACGCAATACCGACGATGGTCGTCGAAAAATACAATACACATTTTTTGACATTTCAGACACCGTTTGTCGATCGTCGCCGCGACAAAAGTCGTTTATTTTTAGTCGCCAATACCATACAGTCGTGTCGTTTTTTTTTTAGAGTCGTAAACGACAACGACAATAGGAGTGAATTATAATTCTGCAGTATACCCGACTGTGTTTTACGCTTCTCTGTATATCTAGACTAGAGGATATTATGACTAATTGCATGAAGGGTTGCATTTGCATGTGGAGTGATGAGTGCAACGCACTCTCACTGACAAGGATATTGAGTGGGAATCTGTGTGAGCTCGGATCGTCAGCGTCAGTCGATTCGATCCGCAGGAGCCGTCGCGAGTTGTCGATGCGTCACAGAATTCGTGAATAATAGTTTTTAATTCTTTAATTTCGTTTCTATCATGTATATGTCTTATCTATACATATGTATGTATACTGTATGTATTTTGTATTGAAAAATGATATGTAAACTTATTTTCTTTTGAATAGTTAGTTATAGTTTCGAAAAAATGTGTTATGACTATGTATTTGTTAAAAATCTATTATTTTCAATAAAGAAGCTACAGAATATTCATTTTAGACTTGTTTTCATTTTCATTACTTTCGGAGTAAATTTAAGGAATTGTAACAACAAAAGATAGAGTGTTTCGAGATTTTTGTACTTTCTAGATTTTGACCCATTCGAGATTTATCAAATTCATTTTCGAGATGTTCTGCTAGGTTCCACATTTCACTTTCACTCGAAATGAAATCGGAAATGAATTTTTGTGTTCTAAATTTCGCTTTATTCGATTTCTATTTCAAAATTTTCTGAATTGAGACAAAGTGAAATTGTGGTTTCAAAAAAATGTCGGAGTTTCCGAATCGCTCGAAATGGAGAACACTGAAACCGAATTCACTCGATTTGCAATTTCGATTTCACTCGATTTCTGGAACCTAGCTGGTTGACCATTCTAGATTTTAGAAATTGAATGGAATCTAAAAAGACTCTTTAAGGTAGTTTTCAGTCGTATGCTACTCATGTGTAGTTGTATAAATGGTATTCCGATATTTTTTTCGAACTTTTATTTTATTATTTTCTTATTTCAATGCCCAGAAATTGGTATAAAGAACAAAGCCACAGCATCACGAAAAAAAAAACATTTTGGTATGTATGATGAATCCGCAAAGTGAACTAGTGAAAAGTGGACTGCTAGTGAAATGTCAGTTTCATACAAACCTGCGAGGAAAAATGAAGCAAACATTAGGTCTGTTCCTTTACTTTTGTAGTAAAAATGGAAAAGACTGTCAAAATGGCAGTGGTGGGGATGAAGTTTCTCTCAAAGAGAAAAACATACGAAAAAGTTAGGGAACGCTTTTGTAGTAACATGAAAAATGACAGATGCATTTTGGTTTTCCATAAATTGCATGTGAGTATGAATCCAAGTATATGGAAGAGTTTTTACTGACTGAACTACATGCATTCGAGAAGAAAAAAAAGCTACATTATTTTCCCGCCTTCTGACACCATTTTCATACCAATTTGTTTCTCATATCGCAGGAAATCAGAGACAAAAGAAAATAGCCGTTACACGCATTTCAAATCGTCTGTCAATTTGCAGGCGACTGACAGTTGTTTCAATTCTTACGCAAAGAAATTTGTTGAGTAGAAACTAGTAAGATTCGCAATGGAGGGGTAATATCTTGCTCTCTCGATGCCGCTCTCTTTTACGAATTTTTCAAGTTAGGGAACGACATTGAGTAAAAATTCGTAAAAATTCGTAAGAATTAGTAAAAACTCGTAAGATTTAAAAGTAAAGGAACAGACCTATTATCTAAGCACTAGCCATTTTGGATCAGTGAGGCGAAGGTATGATACCTCTCTGCGCCATTGCTATTTTTTGTACATAGAACGCAGTGGAGAAACATTGCAACATTTCGAACTTTCTATAAGAAATGGCACACTCAGCCCTCAAACAAAATCGCACGAATTGCTCGATGACATTTGAGTGTTTTCGTTTCTCTTGCATGCAACCTGAAAATGACGCCGTCGTGGTCGTGGACAGTTGGCCTAAAGATATCTATTGGATCAACAAGTGTACCCCTTACTTTGGGAAAACCCTGCAACCAACGAGTTATAATAAACTCAAAATTATTCAAAAATTTGTATAAGCGGCTCAATCACTTTAAATTTAGTTACGATTTAAGTGTATAGTGTAATCGCAATGGGATCTTCTGGTGCCCAGTGCTGTATGAGACCTTACTCTTCCATATCCCTTTTGAAATTAATTGCAAACATGTCAGCTGAAATTAAAACACTTTTCTTTTGAAATAAAATGCATTACTATAATATTTTCAATGCCATGATAAAATATATAATATTTTTTTTATTTTTTTTATTTTTTTTTTTAAATCAGTACAATCTATCGTTGCACCATAATAATTACTGTAAATGACATGAGACTAAAAACAATAATGTTCTCCAAATATCACAACATACAATTTTGCATATTTGTTTTTAATAATTATTTTATAGTTAAAACACAATAAATGTACGCATATTAGTTGTAAATGAAATATTGTAAAAAAATAACTTTAAAAGTTAGTAAAAGAAAAAATATAATATCACAAAAAAGTGTGGTGGTAACATGGTAAAACTATTGTCGGGAAAGTCAAAATTATTTTATTCTTTTGCATATTCTTCTAAAAGGTGTATGTATAGGCGTATGTATATTTATTTAGTAATATCTACTTAAACGTAAGTATTTTCTTAAATATTATTACATATAATGATGATTTCTATGTGTTTATTTCAGATGTAACGAACTTAAATACATATTGTGGAAACTATTTATGTAAGACACTTTCAACATGATAAGCCAATTATGACAAACATTGGTAACACATACAGGCCCTTATTGTGATTGTCGATCAGCGATCGTCACGACTATTGTCGAATGCGTCGATTGATTTTAGCTATTCGTACGCAAAAAATGTTTTCGATTCCAAGAGAAAGCATCGACCAGACATTTGTAGGCTGCAGGAAATAAGGCCCCAATGAAATAAGGCACATTTGTAGGTCCCATTTGTAGGCTCTGCGAAATAAGGCTCCAATCAAATAAGGCCCCAAAACAAAAATGAAATAAAGCCCCAAAAAATTATACAGGAAACAACAACAACGATTTTTAATAAAATTTGGGGTGTTATTTCCTTTTTTGGGGCCTAATTTCCTTATGAAAATTGGGGTTTTATTTCATTATGAAATAAGACCCCAAGAGAAGGAATGAAATAAGACCCCAAACGAAAAACGAAAACGTATCAGATTTGGGGTATTATTTCATTTTTTTTTGGGCCTTATTTCATCGCCTTTTTTCATATTTGAAATTGGGGTATTATTTCATTTGGGGGGCCTTATTTCATTTTCTCTTTTGGGGCCTTATTTCATTAGGGCCTTATTTCCTGCAGCCCATTTGTAATCAACTACAAGCGACTGTCACAAATATCAATCGCAATCGACAATCACATTTGTCGATCAACGACCAACTATAAACACTCACAATAGGGAAGGCCCAGATTTTTACATTAAATAGTTATATTTTTTAAGCACAAGATCAAAAGGTAGGTAGGTATACAATAATGTATGAGTAACGAACGCAACATATGCAAGCATCTTATAGCAGAACAATGGAATAATTAGCGGAACTAGTCAACTTCTATTTTTTAGATGGATAATATCCGGAATCGTCTATAAGACTTATTAATAATTTGAGAAAAGACAAAATGAATACTCAGATAATGTATGTATGTATGTAATAGAGCCATTAGCACAGGCCTCGGCCCTCATTGAAGCTAAGCTCTGGGCCTCCGGGTATCGTAGAATAGCGCCAATGCAAATGGACAAACTAAACCCGTAAATAAACTGATTGAATAATTACAGAGACGTAAATATTCAAGGTTCTTACAACCGTAGGTATTTATCAAGAACATAGGATGTGGAGGTCCCATTTGTTGTAAATCTCTTCGGTATAGCTTCTTCATCAGCTCGTTGTGACTGTAGCGAATTAAGGGACCACATTTTTGAATGACTCCATTGACATTTTTCAACTTTTTGATTCTTGACGCTGAGTTTCATGTCCTTCTTTCTTGAAGATTGTTTCAACTACCGGAGCCCGAATTGTAAATAATAACAACAAACCAACAAATTTTATTTTCAAAAAAAAAAATTAGAAAATTAAATTTGTGTCTTATTTATTTGACATAAAAAATCCGGATCACAAAATAAATACTCAGATAATGAAAGGAAAATAGAAAATAAAAGCAATAACTGTTAAACTCCCACCAGTGATTTTTTTTAGACTGATCGGTTTGAATGGTTGCGTATCGTTTGGCAGATTCTCGCTATCTACTGGTAAAAGGGGAGCCCCATGTGCCAATTTAAACTGCAAGATGCAACATCTCCAAACTATCGCTGCAACAGGCTAACGAGAGATGGCGGGATCTTGACACTTGTAACCATGCAAAACAGACATGGCCACGGGTAAGTCGGTGTAAGACAAAGAGCCGGTTAAACGACAGTAGATCACACATCGGAACTCTTGACTAATAAGCCACTGTGTTCTAAAAAGAAATGCCGTAAGGCTTTTGTCGCATACGATGAGGAGGAGGAAGAACCATCTTACCACCATATAACTGCCCGGCCGGCCCTACCCTCGATTAAAGAGGAACCTCTAGAAGCGTACTTTTTCGGGAAGCTTGCGGATATTGCCGAAATTGCCGATGCTACCGTGGCTCGTGGGATTATTCTCTATGGGAACATGTGAACTCACAACAATTGACTCGCTTTGAAAATCAACACAATTCGTGTTACATATTTCTGAAATAAGACTTCTGCCCCTATTTTGTAACTACAACTGCAGTTGAGTTGTCTCTTGGTTGTAATTTAAAAAAATTCGGTATTGTCATACACAACCTTGAAGAAAAGTTGTCTGTAAAAACACAGCAAAGATGGCGGTGGCAGTGGGTGTCTATGGGTTGTTAGTTATAGCCATTGACATACTATACATGGACTGCTAGCAGCCAATTCTTCGTTAAAGCAAACATAAGCATTAGCTATTTTGGTTCACCGCGGCGGAGAGAAACGAAAACACTCAAATGTTATCGAGCAATTGGTGCGATTTTGTTTGAGTGCTGAGTGTGCCATCTCTTATAGAACGTTCGAAATAATTTAAATATGCCGTTATTTTGCGAAGTTACAATGTTTCGACAATGGATGGCTCATAATTTCGCCGCATTAAAACAAAAGCGCTAGTGCTTATGTTTGCTACATTTTTCCCTACAGGTTTGTATGAAGCTGACATTTCACTAGCAGTCCGTTGTATAGTATGTCATGTCAATGTTTATAGCCTATTCACACCGCACTGAAAACTGAGTTTTCGACAAAAAGTTGACGAAAACTCGTCGATGCATTCACACCAAACATCGTTTTCGTTTGACGTTTCAATTAGCTGTGAATCTAGCTATGAAATGTTTTTATTTTAGTAACTAAACTCCACTCGTATTGACATAATATGCAAACAAAATCAATTAAGCTACTTGATAGTTGACAACAGAATTGAGTTCTACAGTATTGTTTTACAATAGGGGCATTCAATGCTGATAAAAATGGTTGAATATTGGGCTACTTGAAATGATTTGACAGAAAATAGTAGTTGAATGTTTAAAGAATATGGTTTACCCGCGGTTTACCTGCGGTTTCACTCGCCAATAACTCTGGCCCCAAACAAAATTTCCAAAATATCTTATATAGAGGACACAAACCAAGTTCGATGGGATGAAAAATAACAATTTTCCCACACAAATTTTGACCTTTTTGTTTCAACACTTGGAGAGTATGATTTTTTTTCATTGCTTCTTATTGCTCACTTTGGCCATAAAATGAAATTTGTTTTAAAATTTCAGCTGTCTAGCTATTACCGATTGGGCTGGGCATTGATCACACACAAATCAGCCAGGGAAAACAGTTTTTTTTTATATGAGAAGATTACACTAGGCATCAAGAATTTGACTCTCCATGCCACTCGAACGTCAATCAGGCTTGAAACAGCAGCAAAATATGTTACGATTTTTTTCCACCTCTTTGTCGTCATTTATCGTTATAGGATGAGGTTGAGCCGCATGCTTGGAATACGTAAAGTATAAGTGTCGGCGGTGGTCGTGCCGAAGGCATAGATTTTCAAGTAAAGGGATCAGAGAAATATAAAAGTACCTCCTAAAACGTACATACGTGGTGAAGAACCACATCCCGTCCCGGTATAAATACTAGATCAAAGGATATCTTGAGAAAAAAAATCTTAATTTCGGGAATAAAAAGGAAATTCCCATGGAATGAGAGGGGCTTCGGTATTCCTGCAGTTTAGTTGTTTATACAAGTCAGAATACATAATATTTGGTATTAAATACTTTGTGACCTTTTCCGCGGCGCTGCTGCACACGTTCCGCAATGGGTTGTTGACGCGATGCAATAGGCACTTAGTTTGACAATATTGTGTGGTTCCCATCTGTTCAACAACAAAGATATTAACGTAGTCCGATGAAAAGAGGCTTTACACTGCACACCTGAATCCAATACAGAAATTGAGACAGACGATTTAGCCTTATCCCCAGTGAAATCCTTTGCGCACATTCTGAAACTCGTATATTGAATGTATTTTTGAAATTAAATCTACACGAGATGGTATGGTTATGGATAATGCTGCGCCAATAGATACTTATATTTACGACTAAGCTACACATACAAAGAGTTATAAGAAACAGACAGAGTTGTACATAGAACTTACTTCATATGTGGAGCATAGTTACCCAAATCACATATATAATCTACTACAGTCAAACTTCCATAACTCGAACTTCTTTAAGTCGAATTTCTCTATTACTCGAAGTTTTATTGAGAACGTTTTTTCAACTTTTGACCTCTACAACTCGAATTTCTTTTCTTTCGACTTATGGAAGTTCCACCGTAATTCAATGAAAACCACAATCGAAAATCAGTACTTAAAAAAACGAGTGCGAAATGATCAATACATATTCATACATATAATAAGGCTAATTTTGAATTAACTCGTTGTTACGGTTTCGGCTATTAATGCATTTATTACACAATACTTATGTTAGCACATTAGAATCATTTTTTTTTTTTTTTTGCTTTTTTATGTATAAGAATATATTTTGGGAGCATATTTCAACCACGTCGACTTTTCTTTCTTGGGTGTGTCTCCAATAGTATGGCAGGGTTGTCGCTTAGTTACATCTACTCTACACTCTTGTACCTAAAGGGTAGAATGTGCACAAACTGCTTATAACTTTAGGGTGGGTCAACAATACAGCAGTATTATAGCATGTTACTTTAACTTTCGTGTTCTTTTTTTATCTTAAACCCGACCAAACTTACAATCCACGACAAACGGAAACTGAGCTGAGTTGCACTACTCTTTCCGTTCGACATCGGTTGAACCAGATGCTGGAGTTGCCTGTGCGCTCGTAGTTGGCAGTAAATCAGAAGAGGCTAATGCTGGTCGTTGATTGGTTAGCACCTGAGTGAAATATTCTCCAAATACTGAGTGATTGTAGAGAATAACACGTCGCAATGCTGCACAAAATGCTTTCAATTCATCCTGGTAATCAGTGTAGCCAGGTGGTGGTGGTGGCATTCCACTCTTTGAACTAAGAACGAATCCAAAGTAAGTGTGAAGTCGCTTCCCTAAGATGGTAAGGCGATGATATTGAATTGATTGAATTTGAAAGAAAGTTATATACTCACATAATAGGTTTCTAACTGGCGACTCCTGACTTCCGATTTGGAGAATTTGTGTTTGAAGTGTGTTTTCGGCAGTGGCGTCCATTTCGTGTTGGCCTTCTTCTGTGAGTTTAGTGTTAATGAAGGTTTTGATGTGAATCCAAACATTGTTGATTGCTTCAGAGAGTTCTCTGTAACAAGAAAAAGGGAGGAATTAGTTCCAGCTCTGGTTACATAAATAAATTCAAATAAATACTCACTTCTCATTTGTGGCACTCTGCAGCAAAATTTCAATCTGCTTGGCCAGTGTTGTGCGATTAGCTGTGCGTTGTGAGATAATTGGCACTCCCGAGCAAATTGAAATCAACGATGCACTTGCACAAAGGCGTTTGCCGCGTTGACCCAAATTTAAAATCCTGTCCTTATCGACAGACAGCACTTCGGGAAACTGCTCCGGATCAGCCCAATCCATGAGTTCCATATAGGCCTTGTAAATAGTCTCGTCCGGAGTCAATAGAGCACCTGTTTGCGGCTGAGTTTGGTTGCGTCGCAACCAACTGTCCAAACATGGGAAACCAACTGTGTAGAAACACAAATCAGAAAATATAATCTCGCAATAAAGTACAACCAACTTACACTTGTAGTACTCCAAGTATTCCTTGAACTTTGTCTTCTCATATTCAACCGAATTGGCGAGAATATCGTTGCGTGCCATATTTAGCATATAATTGGTCATGTCCAACTTCATGACAGTCATTGTTTCGAGGATGCCCTTGAATGTCTCGACCACATCATCGATTTCAGTCAGCTTGTGTACTTCCTCATCCCTGGCCGGAGCACATGACTTTGCCATGATGGTTATAACAAAGTTAGCATACGCCTTAAAATCCAGCACACCCTGCTCCGCTTGCTGGCGAATCACAGTGGCATCTAGCACTTCATTTATGTGTTCAAGCGAACGTTTGTTATTGGAGGCGATTATCTGTGGGAAACAATCCTTAATGTCAGCCAACAGTTGAATGGCATGATCATAGTTTGGTGGAGTACGGTTCAACTCCTCGCGCAGCATATCCCAAAAAACTTTGTGCATAACGTCTTTGATGCGACGTTCAAGGCTAAGTGCGAGATGCATGAGTCAATCGGTGTCAGCTAGTATTGTTTGAATTACCTGTTCTCTGGCGGCTCGTAAGGTTCGAATTTAAATTCGGGATTTACGGCAATCTCATGCACCAGAGTCATATTCTCGATGTTGTTCATAACATGAGTGAGTTCGTTTAGCGTCACCACCTTTGGTGGACTACCATCCACACTGGGCAATAGGAAACGAGCTTGTCTGTGAACAAATTAAGAGCCGGTCAGTTGAATACCATCATTTGCAGAGGCATGAACTTACTTGTCGGAACTTTCACTGTCGGTTCTTGATCTCAGGCTAGACGCACCAGGTGATGAACTCAAAATAGACTCGACAGGGGTCGATTCGTTCCCAGATCCATTGGCGTCCATTCTGAAATAAAAAAAAAAAAACAATTTTGTCACTACCACTAACAAGTAGTTAGTTAGCGTGTAGTATTAAACGCTTGTTGCACTTGCAACTGACATTTTCACTCGATTTCCTGTTTTATTTTGCAACTAAAGGTCAAAATGATGACATCGAACGAACAGCATCTGGTTCAGTCTGATTTGAGTTCATTTACACTTTAAATTGATTTTTGTTATTGCAAGCTCATCGGAGAACAAAGACGATGACTTCACTCTGTAAACGTAACCCATCTGAATGGGTTTTCATCGCAAACTGCAATTTATTACAGGAATAAACGTTTTTCTTTATTCATGTTGCTAGATGTTATAAAAGTCTGGCACAAAACCTCTAACCAAGTTTAGCCTGCACTACATAACCCAGTCATTAGTTTTTTCAAGTTTAACCTCAACCATTGAATCGCGTCGGGTCATTAACTTCGAACGATATAATGTACTTGTTAGATTCTTAACTTGTGTACCCAAAAGATTTACAACAAAGGCTTTTGAACAAAGGAATGTATTGACTTGTGGTTAATGAGTCGGTAAATCTGAGGCAGAAAATTTGCAAATATTGCTGCAGGCGCGCAGACATTTTCCATCGATCGCATTCCTGGTAATGAATACTTTAAGTTTCCGACTAGCACAAGCCTGCGTTGGCTATTAGCGTTAAAAGTCTACAGGATGATAAAACCGCTCCTCGTCTTGAATACACCCTAGTTTTTCTAATGCATCTCCCTTCCTTTGAAAAATGTATCAGGGGCACGCTCAGGACTATCTGTCAATATAAAAGGAGTAGCTTCTGGTGCTTATGGTAATCTTGCTATGAATATCCTACGAATCCTGTCAACCTACAGACAATTTTCAACACTTTAAAGTCGATTTTGCTTTTATTATGGACAATCTTTGGACGGAACTACAACCGCAGAGAGGTGCGATCTAATCTGGCTTTATGGCTTAAGAATCCGCTAGTCAGCGATAATCCTCGTTTCTCAGGCAGATATGTTACGTAGAATAGGTGAAGGGATAGTTACATTATGCGTCTGTGATAAACGAGGTGGTAACCAAGTGAAGTGATCCTCTACCCCATAGAAACTATGAGCTTATCGATCAATTTGGTCCCAAGACGAAATACATACGTGGACCGTGGAAAGTCACATTGGCATTCGCCAAAAAACCCATTTGGGGACCCAGAGTTTATGCTGGGCTTGCTGTTTCTGCTTTATTTTCCTAATTAATGAGTAGGCTCCTCGTGAACATAGTCAGGAAGTCACTCAATAGATGTAGACAAGCTACAAATATGAACAAAAGCCCAAGATTTTACAGACGAACGCTGCTAGTGTCTCATCTTCTGACATTACAGGTGACGGATCAGCAGTGCTAGCGTTGTGAAAGCTACGCATCATTAGAACTAAAATCAATTAATCAGTTTGATTTTGAGTATCTAAATATTTTTTAAGGAAGAAACTAGTTGTCGTGGATGCTATCAGCGGTTCCCTAGTTCCAATTCCAAAACACTTTTGTTTTTTTAATATAGTAAATAGATAACTTAAATCATAAGATCAATTAAAACACTGATTAGTGTTCAAATGTGGGCTACAATGCACTTTCTTATATTAAAATACAGCCCTCAGTGGCATAATGCTCACTTAAATTACATTTACGCATTGCATACGCTAAACTCGCAAGCTTTTTCATGTATAATACCTACAGAATTAGAGACGTAATAAAGGTAGGTACAATATTATTAACTAATGAGTGATAATGCCTATAAGCTTGAGATATACAATAGACAGTTAAACGGAAATGCAAACAAATGAAAAGCAATTTGTAATCGATTCCGAGTTATTGAAATCGTGACAATAAAAAACAAAGCGAAAATAATATTCTGTTTGCACCTACTTCTCTTTGTTTCCACTTCTAACAAGCTTATTACAAGGTAGACACCTTGACAGAAACTCGATTTTAAACACGAAACTCTTGCCAACAAACAAAACCCCAACACTGCAATATTTTATACAAACAAACAGTAAATTTCTTTGTTCTTTGACTTGCTTCCCGAATAATTAGCTAGTTAGTACATACAATATAAGTAAACTAGTATCAACTGCCTACGACTGGTGCAATTCCTGCTTAATGCTAACTACATGTTAGTAATACCAAAATTGGTCAAAACAACTCACCTTGAAACTGAATCAGCTGGCATTTTTGCCTCGTTGACAAAGAGTCGACTTTAGATGGTAATTTCTGCGACTCTGTTTAAAACAAAGAACAACTTGGTAATGTACCCGAAAAGGATTTACTGTCTGAACAGCCGTGGGAGCACTGGAAAACAGAAAAAGTCTCTTCAGCCAATAAACAAAAACGAAAACACTACAATAATTGCGCAAGGAATTTTGATTTAATTTTTTTATGTTTAATTACGAAATGTTTACTCTCGCGAGCCAAAGATGAACTAATAATAATTGTATTGGTTCATTTCCACTAACGTCGAGTGATTAAGCACTAGCAGAAAAGTATGAAAATATGAAATAGTGTAAAAGGGTGGTGGACTGGGGTCTGGTGAGTGGTTTTTTATGCCATTTGTTTTGTTTTGGAATACCACTTACATGTTTCAGCAGCTTGAAGTCTGATGTAGGTCAATTGTTGATAAATTTAGCACCGAACTAGATTTTCTATTTTTATAATTTTGTTTGAGTGGGTCACTAAAGATTTTGTTAAACTTGAGACTTGAGACCAATTTAATTTTACAATACTGCGTCGTCCGATGGATGACAAGTTGTCTGGGTTGTCTTTCGTTTGCTCGATTTATGTTTCATAAATATGGAGTGAACTTTACGGAAAATATACACTTGATAAAAGCCAACCAAACAAAGGAAGTTTAGATTGAATTATTTGAAAGATGAATAGTTAGATGTTAGAATTACTATTTTAATTGGTATTTGTGCTTGGCTCGATTTACAACAATAGAAACAACATCACTATAAAATTAAATTAGATGATTATTGCGAGTTCTTTTTCTTTCCACAACTTTCGAGAAGAAATGTTTATTGAATGAATCTACTCGATCTCGATGGAACTTTGTATGGAGGAATTTTGGTGGAGGATTAATCAAATGCTGAACAAAATTGAATGAAATTGAATAATATTCAACTGACATATCGAGATGTTGATGTCGTCCGGGTTATGTTTGTTTGAAGGCGCAATTAGAAATTGGAATAGCTCTGTTCGTTAAGAAAATGTTTTAGTTGGGGCTTCGATCACTGCTGAGTGTTGCCACTAAAAAATATGATTTCTGTCAAAACCAAAAAAAATTCAAAAGAATTTTTTGTTCGCCGGAACTTGTGGTTGTTTCTTACTTATGCATCCATAACTATGGGTTGTCAATTGCACATTAAGGCTGTTTGTCAATTCAACTAAATAATTATCCTCGGATAATTTTCTGCCGCACTTATGATTCATAAAAGTGTTAAAAAGATAAGTTCACGAAATTCGAATCTTAAAACAGAGATTTATCGAATATGTAATTGAAAGTCTGTGTTTTATTTTCTCTTCAACAATCTAACAATACTTAAGCTAAATCAAACGTCAGAAAGTTAGCCTTTAGGATAATTTATTTTCTTGTCCCGGAGCAGGATAATTTTTTGACAGCTGAAAAGTTCGTTACCAATTCGTCAATGCACCATTGTAATTGTAATTGCCGTGATTCTGGCGATATCTGGGCGGGTTCTGCAAAATGCATGGCGTGGTTATGTAAATCCACCATAAAGTAAAGTAGTGCTTCTAGCACGCAATTACAGCAAATACACTCTTCTTGACACTTGTCACTTGGCACCGAGACTTTCACTAGATCCCATTTATCCCAATAATTATAAATGATTTGACAGTAGCAGTTCATATTGAAAACTTTATTATGGTCTGTTTATGACATGCTAATAAACTACTGCTTTCAGCGTCATTCACTTTCATCGACTAAAAGACGTTAAATCAAATCAAAAAAGCGAAAAAATACAAAAAAAAAAGCTAATGCTGGTACGTTGGCATTTGTAATGAGAAATACAGTGTACCATCACTAGACTATCCATATTAGCCATGTGTTTGTACTGTGTAGGTAGGTACAGTACTTCTTGTAAATCTATTTAGGTATTCTGTATTTTTGTACTTGCACTTCCGCAAGATTGACACGAACCCGAACAAATTGCACTTCATTTTTGTTTCTTCTTGAAACAGAACAGAGTTGGTCGGGGAGGCAATTGCATTCGCAAGAAGCAGCAATTAACTTATGAACTCTATAAATAAAATAGAATTTTATACCTCTGCGCGTGTATATCAAAAAAGTACTACAAATTCAGCTGCACTTTTTATAACTTAAGCTAGGAGTACACGACATGCCAAACACGACATACACATGCCAGTCTGAATATTTCCAGCAATGAAAGTGCTTTCTCTCACGCTGTGCCATTTAACGGATGCGACGGACAAAAAAGTAGAAATTAATGTCGTTTTCGGTTGGTCGTCCGGAAGAACTCTCCGCGATTCTGAATTCAAATCCAGAAACAAATTTCTCTTCTTTTCAGTAAAAGAACTGTCAGTTGAGCGCCAATCGAACGCTTTCAGAAGCGTTCGGATTGCTTCCGGACGGTTCTGGACGACCAACCGAAAACGACATAAACCTACTTTATCCGACGCATCCATCACGTGCGCTGCTTATGGGTCACCTTCTACCTATAAGGGTTGTTCTATCAACCTGTGCGTCAAATACGTTGCCGCAACGGAAGCGATTCTGTGGATTGGGCCCCGAAGTAATTAACTTAAGCCCAGTTAGGTCTACTGTGATACGAGCAGAATCGGTAATTTCCGTTACTCTTGGAACCATTTCGAATTCTGGAGAAAGCAGCTGCGACAAAAGTCATTAGCGGTGACTCCAAGCCTTGCGGCATGTCTTCTGGCGGGCCTGTTAGTACTCCGACCAGAGATTATGCGATCTGCTTACGTTTAACAGGCTCTTTGACCTGCACCGACTTACCCGTGGCCATGTCTGTTTTGCATGTGGTTACAAGTATCAAGATCCCGCTATCTCTTGCAAGACTGTTTCAGTGCTAATGTGGGGATATTGTGTATTGTGGTTTCCATTGGTACACGGGACGGGGGGCTACCCTTTTCCAATAGAGTTCGATTTTCGTTCCGTTCATTACTAGTTCGTCTGCTCTACAATTGTATGGTATGTCTCTATGACCAGGGACAGCGTTAACATACATCTACCCGAGATCTCATTTAAAGATTTACGACAGTTCATGACCAATTTGGATCTAAATATTGGTGCTGGTAAGCTGCTTGTGCTTAATTTGATATCGATCACCTTCAACAGTATTCAGCGGGTTTGCGAATAACTTCTGTATGAAAAACACTACTTGTTTGGTAGTTTAAAAGACTGGTTTAGGGAGAATGGAACTGGGAAAATCCCGGCTTCTACAAAATAAATAATGTGGAGGTTAAAAATTAGTATTAACAGCTCAGATAAATCTGATAAGGCGAATGTAAAAAAATTATCATTGATAAAGCAAATAAATTGCATATTAAGTAGGTAACCGTGCGTCGTAAATAATATAAGTGGTTGCTGAAAATGTATTTGAGGAACTGAGGCCGTTCTCTGTATCTGTATTTCGTTCCGAAAGTTACATTTTCCGAAATCGAATATGTGGTACTCTATATTTCGAAAGCGAAATGAATGCCCCTATTATGTAAGACAACTACAACTACAGTTGAGTTGTCTTGGTTTTATGTCATTCAAAATTCGGTATTGTCCGTATTGTTATACACAACCTTGATAGAAAAGTTGTCTGTCTAACCACAACAAATATGGCGGTGGTTGTCTTTAAGTCGTTAGTTAGTTTGGGTTGTGTGAAAGTTGGGTTAAATTGAAGTTGTGTTCCATAATAGGGCCAGAAATCTGCAAATGTCAAAACATTGGCCGCGTTCCATTGACCGATAGATCACTAGCGGCATACCAAACTCCATTGATATACGAAAAATCGAAAGTGTCACAGTTACAGAGTACGAATTCAAAAGCAGAACGAAAAGCAATTTCGAATAGGATTGGCTTTCAGAACAAAATAAAGAGTAGGGTGTCCCTGAATGAAATATAAACAAACAAAATATTTCTAGATAAAAATGGCATTTTATTAAAATGTACTTTATAATAAAAACTATACATATTTACATTTCATTTATTAAAAAAAAAATTGCGTAAATGCTTACATTTAATCAGTTTTATTAGTAACTTATACAATGTGTATGTATTTCAAATATCATAAGTCGGTTAGTTCTAAATTTAAATATAAATACGAATTTATTTTAAAAAAAATATTTTCTCTCTATTAAAAATACCATCCAAAGGAAAATACAGTGGAACTGCCGCTGTCGAGTGAGACAAAAAATTTAAATTATAAAGTTTTGTAATTCTTTTGATTATTACGAATTCTGCAATAATTTTGTTTGCGTTTTTCGTGTTATGCTTGGCAAAATGTGTTCCAGAGGGAAAAATTAGCAAACAAAATAAATCTCGCTTAAGTTGTAGTTACTCGACTTCCGGAGACGAAAATAGACCGAAAGATCAGTGTTTATGACAAAATTGGACCTAAAGCTCCACCGCAATTAGAGTATAAGTAATTTTCAGATAAAAAAATCAAATTTTGAAAGTAAAATAAATTTAATTTCACAAGTTCTGATTGCAAAACAACATTGCTACTCTGTATATCGTGATTTTTATAAATAAGGCGATAAAATACTAGGTATACATTATGTCTCAAAAATTTCTTAATATTAGGTATAATGTTTTTTTATTTATTATTATGTATTTTCATCTAAGTACTTGTTGTATTGAGTTTTTTTTGTTTTGTTTTATTTATTCTAAAATCGAATTGAACGTTTTTTATTGCTTTTATTTTTCCTTTCACTTTTATTAAATAATTTAAAAAATTGAAAAAGAAAAGAGCACTTAAGGCACTCCTGCAGCTTGCTTGGGCTCTTTTTTATTTTATTTTTTTTTGTTTATTGTTTGTTTTTAAGTGAACTTTATGAAATTCATCAATATTGTGTTGCTCTCTTGTTTTATCTTTTCTGTACGGGGATATGTTCAGGAATGTTATGAACTTAACTTTATAAAAGTACAAAAATTCGATTTTGTTATTGTGTTTGTTAAAAAAAAATCTCGTTTGTTTTTTTTTTAAGTTATATTGCTGTGATCATGATTGCCTAGCTGCTCCAAATGCTCTGAAGGTACTGAGGACAACTTTTACCTTATGCTTTTTACTGCTTGGCAGCACACCGACTGAAAAAATGTTGGTTAATGTAGTTAGGATATTTTATTTAATTTTGTTATATGCGCATTGCGCAATGTTTTAAGAAATGTAGCCGGCGTATAAGAAATTTGTAAAATGACTTTTTTTACATTATGTACATATTTGTGTATTATTATTTTTTATTTCTATAGTATAATATGAAAATGTAAAAAATTTCTTTAAATTTCGATGAAAATGCATATACGTAGGCAGTACTTATAATGTATATTATTTTTTTTAATAAAATCTTTAAGAAACTGATATAATGTTAAATTTATTTACATCGTATAATTCGTGAAACAATATATGTACATACAACATTAAATCAGATTATAATTTGTGAGGAAATGAATTAAACAAATTAATAAACTTAAAATGAAGATCTGTTATTAAATTACATTTTAGAATTTAGGTTTGTATATTGTATCCATTAAGGGTTAAATATATGCGGCTAAAATGCAAACGTCATAATTTCAACCGGAATATGAAATGTTTCTGCGAAAAATACATGGGAATACGTGTCGGAGCAAACTCCGTCCAGCCCTTGCATTATAAATAGCTATCAACGGAGCTTTGCGGCTACCTGTAAATCGAATTAATTTAAACATTCACCCTTATTCTCGTTGGCGTTTGGCGTATGCTACTCATGTGTCGTTATATAAATGGTATTTCGATTTTTTCGAACTTTTATAAACGATTTTATTTCTTTCTTATTTCAATGCCCAGAGAAGAGATTGGTGTAAAGAACAAAGCTACAGCTTCAAAATTTGTATTCACCGCTATCGTGGAATCCGCCAAGGGGAATTATTCACGGAAAAATATATTTCGGTATCGTCAAATCCGCAAAGTGAACAGTTCCCCGTGTGGGTAATGTAAATGAGTTTCACTGTATCGTTGAAAATGTTCAAATCGAATTTTTCCAGAACAAAATGGCATTTCTTATCCGCATCAAAATCATTGCGGATTTCATACGTTTTTTGCTTGCTGCACGTCGTGAGAATTTTTTTAAAAAAATGTACAAATAAAAAAGCTGCTTTATTAAGCCGAATATTTGTAGGAAATGTGTGCAATATTGAACTTTATTAAAATCACAAAATCACCCTTATTCCCGTTGGCGTTTTTCGTATACGGCTCATGTGTCGTGTCGTGTCTTTGTAAAAAACAGTATTCGGATTTTTTTTCGAACTTTTGTTAACGCTTTCATATCTTTTCCTATGTGTTCACTGTCATTTCAAACAGTTTGTCTCAAAAAAGTAACAAACACCGGCTTAAAAACGAAATTAAACATGAGTCGATTACGACAAACGCCAACGGGAATAGGGGTGAATAATTAGTCTAAAAACACATTTCATCAGGAAGTTCCATGAAATCATTCACTGATCCTCTTAACCTGTCTTGTATTCTTCTCTGAGAACACCGCTCATTTCGTTCTTCCTCTTATGCTTCCAAAAATAGAGCTATCGCATCCATTACTACATATATTAAACACTTTAATTTTTATTTAGATCACTTTTTATTATACCTCCGACGAATGCCGCTACACAGTGAAACTACCTTTCCTAAAAACGTGTCGATAAGGAAACGTTTCCGACGGATTCCACGATAGCAGTAGAAGGTGAAAGGGAAGGTGAAACTCAATTCCAACGGATTCCACGATAGAGATGATTGGTGTGGTGACATCGCCATCATTTATGTATTTGAAAAATAAATTAAAATGTTTATTCATTTGTTTGTATTCTTCGTAGAGTTAAAAAATCTATTCACATGGTTCTGTGTGACGTATGTCATATAAACCTTTATTGTCCTTGTTCTCGTCATACACGGCTCTAAGAAAAAACGACACGACTGTTTGGTATTTGCGTCGAAAAATAAAGGACTTCTGTCGTGGGAGCGATCGAAAAATATGCGGTTTTTCTTTTTTAGTTCAGAGCTGAGCTCTGTATAGAGCTCGAGCTTTTTGAGCGTGCTAAGATCGTTTGGATTTGATTATGAAACACATTTGAGCACAAAGCTGTCATATATGGTTATTAATTTATCACCCCTATTCCCGTTGGCGTTTGTCGTATACGACTCATATTTCGTGTCGTTTTAAAACGATGTTCAGATTTTTTTTTAACTTTTGTCAACAATTTTTATTTTATTTTCTATGTTCACCATCATTTCAATTCATTTGTCTCAAAAAAGTTAAAAACATTAAATAAAAATCGAAGTAAAATACGAGTCGTTTACGACAAACGGCAACGGGAATAGGGGTGAAATTGTTATTTATTAATTTGGTTTACATTCTGTGCCAGAATAACCAGGCTCGTCACCTATTTTTCAACACTTTTGTTTATCCTTTTTTTGCTGTCAAATGTGACTGTACTGTAAAGGACCATTCACATGGGAGCGAACGAGCGAATTGATAAAATGCGAACAAACCACTTTTTATGCATTTATAAACAGAAAATTGCATTGCTGTGCGATACGTAAGGTCAGGTTTTGAAATATGTAAAAAAGTAATTTTTACGTTTATAAATGCGTGGCACTTGTGAAATAAGCAATTCAGATTTTTTTCTGAAACAAAGTGATGAGTTTTAAGGCTATCACGTAAAAAAAGCTTGCTAACTAGAGTCCTATATGCGTCTTGAGACAAAAGCATATAAAAATATGTAGCCCGCTGAAGCTCTTTTTTTTTTTTTTGCTAATCTAACCAATTTAGGTAAAAATAAACTTTTTGCAAAAAAATAAAAACAAGATCCAATTGAGTTTTTAAAAATAGTTTCTTTGTTTTTCATATAATATTAATAGTTTATTTATATATATATCTTAGATTTTTTTTTAAAATAATAATATTTTAATAATAAAGAATTATAAAAATAATAATAATAATAAAAAAAAAACAAATAATAAAATTACATCAAAAAAAAAAAACGAATATTAGCAGCGAAATAAAAAAGAAAACTCTTCTTTTTTATGTTCTTCTCTTCTTCCTCCGTCTACTCACTACAAAACGAATGTTACTTCTTCATCATCAACGAATTACTATTAAATTATAATATTTTAGTTAAGTTTAGTAAATCTTACAAAAGAAAAAGTATTTTTTTTTATTTAATGAGAAATCACTTTATCGGTATGTTTGTTTACGCTAATACATACTAAACAATAGTAGAAAAAGAAAATAATAATAGTAATAGTGAAAACAAAAAACGTAAATGGAATTATTGTTATTTCAAAATGAATTTGTTGCTGTTTACGAATTCACTATTCATAAGTTTCTTGTAATTGCCATTTTCACAATTTCCGTCTCATTCTCGTTGTCCGTCCTTTCTCTATCTCCCTGTCTGTCTATCGCTTTGCTGACTTTAAATAATTAACAAGTTTGTTTTTATTTTTATTTTAATTTAAAGACAATGTATTATATGATATGATATATTAGATTTTTTTTTGTTGTTGTTGTTTGCTTTATGTTAAAACTAATTTATTTATATATATGCATTTATTATTATTACTGATTTTGTTGTTTTCTTTTTTTGTTTGTATAAAAATATAATATATTTATATAATATTTACTTTATGTGGTAAAAAAAAAAACAAAACAAAAAGGATTTCGATAATCACTGTTTTAATGATGAATTAGCTGGAAGTGTCGCTGATCTTTGTACATTGACTGCAAATGGCTTGTAATTGGAACGAGTTGATTGGCTGTGTGAAATGATGTGGTAGTGGTGATGATGGTGAGTAGTAATGATGATTAATTTTGGCATTGAACGGGCGCGCGCACACCGCAATTACGTATAGCAGGCAAAAGGTGGATAGTTGATAAATTTATTTAGGTTAAGTAACAAATTTTACCATATTCACATAATAGCGTTTCGTTTGTGGTAAGTAAAGCATGAAAACAAAAAAAAAAGAATTCCAATTGAGTTAGTTTCACATAGTTAAATAATTTTATCTATATCAATTAGTTTATTATTAAAAGTGAATGTACACAAGTTGGACTAACCGCTGATAGGCAATTGTTAGAGCTTTCTTCACAAAATCTTTCTTTCTAAAATCTTAGCACTTTAGCCCCCATAGTACTTAGTGAACTGTCAGTCCCGTAGCCATAGCACGAAAGATAAATAATTCACCAAATTGACCGGACCAAGATTAGGGTACCTATATAAAGGATGTCCGATAATTGTATTCCGAATATCTTGTATTCCGAATATCTTGGATCCCGGAGATACGTTTATCAGTAGTAGACATATCGTTGTCGTGCAATGTACGAGACAAATCGACAGCGTGAGCATTGTCGGTTAAAAAAAATCGTAAAAACTGCGCTTGATTATAATTTGATTAGTTTGATTTATCGACTCAAATTTAAGCATCTCTACTAAAGGGTCCGCCATTTAACGTTTTTTTTTTCAACTAGTGCTTATTTCGCGAATGGTAACACTTAGCTCATGTCTGATTTGACAGATAATAAGTTTTATTTTATCTTTCCGCTGAACGAATATGGTTGTGTATACGCTTGAACAACGCTGGGAAATGCTGCGACATTACTTTGAAAATCATGGTAATGTTGCAGAATATGTGCGAAAATTGCGTACGGATTTTGGAAGAAGAGAAGCACCGTCAGCTCCGTGTGTTCGTTATCTTGTGAAAAAAGTGAAAGAAACTGGCATCCTCATCGATAAACCAAAGCCAAAAACAGTGCGTACACCCGAGAAAATTGCTGCTGTGGCAGAAAGTGTGCGTGAAGCGCCATCAACATCAATTCACCGTCGTTCTCAATAATTGAACATTTCGGAGACATCCTTGAGACGAATTTTGCATAAAGACCTTGGTATGACGCCATACAAAGTTCAATTGGTTCAGGAGTTGAAGCCAACTGTCCATCCAATGCGTTTTCGCTTCGCTAAGTGGGCCTGCGATCGACTTAGAGAAGATACCGATTTTGCCAAAAAAAATCATCTTTTCAGATGAAGCTCATTTTGATCTTGGCGGGTATGTAAACAAGCAAAATTGTGGCATTTGAGGCACAGAAAACCCGCACGCATACATTGAAAAGCCGATATACCCAAAACGAGTCACTGTTTGGTGCGGATTTTGGTCCAGAGGCATAATTGGGCCATTTTTATTCGAAAATGAGCAAGGAGTGGCCGTTACAGTCAATGGCGATCGTTATCGGGCCATGTTGAACGAATTTTTGTTCACAAAAATTGAAGAGGAGGATATTGGCAACATTTGGTTTCAACAGGACGCCGCGCCGCTACGTGCCACACAGCCGAAGCTACACTCGATGTTTTGCGCCCTGTTTTTGAAGATCGCATTATCAGCCGCAGAGCTGATGTCGTTTGGCCACCGCGGAGCTGCGATTTGACACCGTTGGACTATTATTTGTGGGGTGCCGTAAAAGATAAGTGTTACGCCGACATGCCAGAGACGATTGACGCTTTAAAGGACAATATTTGTGAAGCCATTGGTGAAATACAGCTGCACACAATCAATAATGTGCTTAAAAATTGGACCGATCGTGTAGGCTACTGCATGGCCAGCAAAGGCAGCCATTTGAATGAAATTATTTTCCATTATTAACCGGAAGGATTGTACTTTCAAATAAAAAAAAGAAATTTGAGAAAATATTCAGTAGTATTTTTTTTATAGCATTTTCAAAAAAAAAAAAAAAAGTTATTTGGCGGACCCTTTGTTAAGGATAATTTTATTTAAGTGTCTTGGGATAACCTTCAATACAATATTCTATCAGTTTAGTTTACTTTCAGACTGACTTACATCTTTAATAAAATATTTAGTTATATATTTTTTTAAAAAAAACTCTTGTGTACATTCACTCCGCTTTAATAAAAAAAGCCATTGGCCCTAATAAAATTTGTCTTTTTTTTTGTGTTAATATACAAATCTACTTTTTGTAGCCTCTTATTATTTTTTTAATTTCTAAAGAAATAAAAAAAACTTACCTTGGAGAAATTTTACTACCATCTCCGCTACTATTGTTATTCGATGATGAATTCGCTTTATACCCACTCTTCTGGATACGTTTTGACAAACGAGTAACCCAAAGATTTTGCTCATCTGGCGTTGAAGCTAGCAATAACATTTCTCTAGCACTATGAGGGTCGTGATGTAATTTACATGGGGCCAATGGATCATTATTATCTACATGTTCCTTATGGATTTTATTGCGGCATCTATTGTAAAAAAAAATATAAAAAAATGTGACACTACAACACTACAGTGCTGCTTTACAATACAACTTACCTTTTGCATTCATAGGCCGCCGGCGGCTTGAACATATGCCAGAGCGGTTTGGGACAAACTTCGCAGGCAGTTGGCATATGATATGTTATATGGACAAATTCATGACCTAAAACGAGAATATATATTAAATGTCATTGAATGCACGATAATGGCGGTATTCCTACCCTTGTGCAATATGGTTCCGGGTCTCTCATCTCCACTTCCTCCCCTTAACACGCTGATATCCAGTTGATTTTGTTCATCAGGACGTCTAGCCTCACCCTCACCAGCATATAATAGTTGAAATATTCGAGGAATTTCTTTGGCATCCGCCCGAATGACATCACCTTGTGTCACGGAACGTACATGAAATACTTTGCTGTAAATGTACAATTGCAACTGGTTAAGGTGTGCTGCTTTTATGGACTTGTGTGCGACTTACCTTAAGTCTAATATAAGCACAGGATCAATTGTATTCTGTTTGTCTATTTCGGAATTGTAAAAGATTATCTTTCTTGATGATACAATAACGAATTGCCGCTTCCAACCGTGTCGGCGAATGTTTTGTTTATTTGGCACACTTAACCAGCCTTCAAAGACTGAATCCTGTCAATGGAAGAAAAGAAATACATATCATAAGAATAGTTCACTAAATGTATGGTAAAGGTAATATGTAGATGAATTTTATGACCTATGTCCTAGACCATGTACATAATTAAAGTATGTAGTTGTAATGGAAGCTAAAAATCTAGAGACACCACATTTAGACTAGAACCCCTACAAACGTTAAAGTCCGGGATACAGGACTTTTATCTATCTATTTAGTTATGGTGGCTCTCGAAGTAATGAAACTATAGAACGTGTGGTTCCACCAAGTTAACGCCACAGTTCATACCGACCGAGAGGATTTCAATGGACTTTCTGAGAGAAACCTTCCCCGGAATGCTCATCTCCCTAATGCAGGACCTTAACTAGCCTTCGCGCTCTCCCCATTTAGTCTACTGTGAGTTTGGGATTTTATAGCAATCGTCTATGCACTCTTGGAAGCAATATTCAGGCTGAGCTAAGATTTTTCTTTACTTACTACGATTGACCCTTTATTCTGTTCAGAAAACCGTATCGTATCCAATTTGACTCAGTCAACTAATTTTCTAGTACACTTGTTCTTATTTATAACTTTCGCCCACCTAACCATACATGTTAATGAAATTTAAAAATTTATAACGATTCAATATTTTTTTTTCTAGATTATTTTTTTTTTAGTTTTGAATAATAGACGAACAAACCATTGATTTTCAGCGTCGAATCTTATATTTGGTCCAACTCCTTAATTATAGGGACACAGTGAGAATTTCGCTTTTGTTTTGTATCCCGTATTTTACAGGTGGGCGCTGTAGCGCAGTGGTTAGTGTGCTGGACTACTGTGCGAGGGGTCCCAGGAAAAAAACACATATTACATCTTAAGGTTTTTTCTACTGCGCCACCTCTCGTGAACGTCTGACAAGTCGGAGAGTATGACTGTCCTGAAAAAGCTTCTCAATTCAGCCGTTCGGACTCGGCATAAAATTGCCTAGGGTGTCTACCCCCTGTTGCCCCACCTATTTATTTATTTATTTTTTTATTCGATAGGTAGGGACTGTTATCAATCATAAAAAAACTGGCAGACCCACGCTCAAAATGTTCGAGAGAAAACAAAAGTTGCATAGAGCCATCTGTGACAGCATTCGATATCAACGAGTCGGGGTTCATTTCATCTAAACATCCTTTTTATCCTTTTACACTTTTTACGACAATAGCTGAGTAACCTATCCCACATAAGGTTTCGACAAAATGGCGCTACAGGCCATGTAGTCCGAGATGGCTATTTTTTGAGTAATTTTCTTAAGACGAATAATGTCAAAAAATGGAGATACAGATCTAATAGCTCCAAACTTTTACTTATGAAGGTTTGCAAAAGGTTCGTCGGTCACGAGCAATCCTTAAAGGGAATACAGAGAGCACCATAATACAGAGAGCTAACCTGAGGTCATGGAAAACCTAGCTATTGTTGACAATGGACAATTTTGCACCACATATTGACCCTCAAGCTCTTGCTTTCATCTAAAACCGATCATCGAATGCGGAGCGTCCAAAATTCCCCCAGACAAAAGGACCGACGGACATCCGATGTTGAAAACATGTAATAATGGAGTATGCAACAAAAAAAAATTCAAACAACTGTAAATGTTATATTTATTAAAGCTATATAAATAAAAATCTTATATTCCATACAATTATAATAAAAATAAGCACAAACTTAACAAATGTTCGATAATAAATAATATATTAAATAAAACAAAATAATTGTAACTATATATATTATAAAAGCAAATACATAAACAATAGTAACGTATGTAGAATCGAGAAATTTAACAATCTAATTGTCAGCTCCATTAGTTGCATCTCGATAGCATTTATATTCGTCAAATCGGTCTTAAAGGCTACAAAAAAGCGTCTAAGAGTTGCCAAAGCAGAAAAGGCATCTTCACGCGTAGGTTGAACTATGTTATCGTTGGTTATGGGGTCATCATCATCATCATCATCATCATCATCACTACTACTACTACTACTACAATCCCTTTCATCATCATCGTCACTGTCATAATCTAAGAGCTCTGATTGATCTATGAGTTGCTTTGGTATGACGTTGTCGGTCGAAGGAGGTTCACCGTCACACTCAGGACTAGAATCACAATTTACATGTTTGTCTTCCACACTGGTTACAGATCTTTCATCGTTATGCATCATTACTACTTCCATCCCAGGAAGTTTAGGAAAATTCTGAGGAAATGCTTTTTTTAAATAATTTTTGATTGTTTCAGACGTGAACAGGGTTAACACGCTTGTTGCACAGCACAATCATTAAAGCTTCAAGACTGTTAATAGGTTTTTGTTTTTTTGATTTGTTTAATTTGTTCCTCTGTCAGTGCGGTTAATATTATAACAGTACACGCACAAACAGAAAGCGGAGCGTAGAGCTTATCAACATAACTTTTTGTTTCTATAGAAAGAGAAAGAGCGCGCGCGCATAGCAAGCAGACGTGATTTAGAATATGACGCGAGTGAAAGGTATTGTAGTAGTGTATTAATATTCTGAAAAAACACAAAAATAGTTTCTGCCAAATTACGTGTAACTGTTGTTTTCTTCATCTTCTTTTTTTAATGTGCATTTTCGTGTACTTACTATCAATGTTCACTTTTTGTATTTTCTTCTGCCCGAATTATTCTTTGTTTTTGAAATTGTTTAAGCACAAGGTTTAGACGAATCGCGAACTTTAATTTTATACGAACACTGTCCACCACGATTGCAAAAAATCGAAGCTTTTACTTGCATCGCCTTTGGCAGCAGTGTTTTGTGGTAAAACTGATAAGCTGAGAACAGCTCTGCTTTCTGTCTGTCTGTATGTTTCTTAACCATTTCCTGACAAGAGTTTTCTGATTATATTGATGTTACAAGTCGCGACGATTTATTAATGAGAATTATGTCCTACTTGGGGTTTTTATCAAGCACCATTTATTTAGAATATTAGCTTTTGCCCGCGAAGGGTTCGTGAGTTATAAAAAAAGGCCTCCCTAAAAGGGGAGTCATCTATCGCCAATAACTCCAAAGCAAAATTTTCAAAATCGAAGAAATAGATTTTCTTTATCCATACTACTTATAAAATGCAACGTCCGTCTGTTCGTTTCTTCATAACTCGAGAACCATTCGTCCGATTTTCATGATTTTTTTCTGATTTATAGATGTGTGGCCAACTTAGTCCGTAGGGTGGGTGAGAATTGCTCAGTAGTAAAGGGGGCGCGGAGAATAAGGGGGGCCTCACCAACCGTTAGCCGTATGAACTTGAAAGTTTGTACATTGATAAATAAGTCAGAACTATTACATGTCTCATTCATCGTTTTTCAAAATTCGTCATATAAGGGTTGAGAAACCTTTCAAACAAACTTTTCTATTTCGACCTTACTACGCTTAACTTGCCATTATATTCATAAATCTATGTATGGTAATTCTAGATGTGTTTTTTAAAAGAAATGAAACCGGCGGCGGGCGGAGCCGCGGGCATTGCTAGTTTCTTATAAAGAAGTACACAAAAAGAGTTTGAAGTCAATCGGATGAAAAATAAAAATTTTCCCATACAAACTTTAGGGGTTGCATTTCGAAATATCATTACTTATTCCTTGTATACTTGTATACATCATAAAGGAAACCTCTGTGCGAAATTTCAGTTTTTTAGAGCAAAGGGTTTGGGCCGGGCGTTGATGAGTCAGTGAGTGAGTCGTAATTTCACTTTTTATATATGAGATTACATATTTAAATGTTCTAACCCAAATGAACAACGCATAGTAGAGGAAGGAGGAGCGGGGCGCACAAGTAGAAAAAGTCCTTCAACAGCATGTAGTGCACAACTGTAAGCAATCGGCTAAGGGAGAGGCTAACTGGAGTTCTTGAGGCCCTAGGTTAGTTTGGAAAGGTTTTATAGGGTATGAGTTCTCCATAGTGGACTTGGCACCATATGGGGCCCATCGCCCAAGCAATTAATTTCTCTGCAGAAGCTAAAAGTTGTTTCAATTTTGTTTGTGAGGCCAACCTCCTCCAAATTGTCGAAGAAGTAGCTTCCAAGGCGATTTCTCCTGTACCGAGCAACAGCTTGACCTTCACAGAGAAGATCAGTAATATCCCCTGCGACATGTAAGTCCTCGCAATACCTGCACGTGTCCCGATTTGTTAAACCTAATTTTCTAGTGTGTTTCCTTAGAAGAAAGTGCCCAAATAGTATCCCTATTGCCGTTCGTAGTTTTTATTTGCCGAGTTTTAATAATTCTACAGATTTTTTCCGATCTAACCTAGGCCACAGAGCCTTTGAGACCCTGTGACCTACTATATCCGCCCTATTTCTAGTTTTTCCGAGAATGATTCAATCCAATCCAATCCAATCCAATCCAAGTATCTAGATTAAATTGATATCTGATTTTCCACGTTGCTCTGCTCAATTCGAAAAATTACTCTCATACACAAGATTTTGTTGTTTTTGTCAGGACAGATGGAATGGAAATCATCTAAAAGACACTATGAGGGCGATCTGCTCTTGCCCATAGTACATTTTTACTCACTACGTACTGAATTTGTGGTAAATGATTGTTCGTTTCGAACTCATTCCCATTAGCTAATCGCCGACGTCTTGTAACATCAATATATTGATTTTTATGTACACATTTGGAATTTGGTGGAAGCATTGACAATATTTTTTTTTTACACTTTAACGTACAATTCCAGGATAAATCACACTAAAACACACTAAACGCAAACAGTTATTAGTTTTGTTTTCTTTTTTTTGTTCAGTAAATTGGCAATAGAAACACAAGCGACACAATTATTGAGCGCAAGGCTTTATTACTGCCATCCACACACATTATGTAGAAAAATGGAATCCACAGAAAAGAATTTTGAAAAATGTTTTAACGCGCTCAATTTGCATATAAGGTTTTTTTGTTTTTTTTTTTTGTTTTACAAAAGTTAGGTAGTATAAGCGAGCTGTAAACCAGAAATCTCAGATTTAATCGATTTTAAAAACACAGCCATGGTTTGTTTTATACAATAGTTCCAAAAAGAGGTCAAATGTTACTTATGAATTTTGTTTTAGCCAATATTGCAAACAAATTTAATAGATCGTTCAACTTACTTGATTATCCTCGGGATCATTATCGGCTGATGACAGCGAAGCTGTTTCATTCAATTTCGATTGCAACTGTTCGATCTCGGTTGCTTTACAGTCGATTTCCATCTGGAGCTTAGTTCGTGCCTAAAAATTTAAAATCCAAGAAAGGAAAAAAAAACAACACAAACAAAATTAACAAAAGACAGAAAAGAAAAATAAAAAATTAACGTTAGTTTATTTGAAGAGAGAAATACTACAATGGAACTCACGTGACTTTCTTCAATGAGTTGACTTTGCAGATCTTGGAATTTAAGCAGCAATTGATTGTATTTATCACGCTCCTGAGTAAGCTCTTGTTGCAAGCGTCTACTCTCCTTCTCCTTCTTACGTAAATCAGCTGATGAGCGAACTTTTGCTTTTTGTTTGCCTGAAAAAGAATAGACGATTTTTTGGCATCAATATACTCGTCAGATTAATTATGTGCTAGGTTAGGGGTAAAACATAACGGAAAAGCAGGCACTAGTAACGACATTCATTAGCACTAGATTTCAAAAGCTAAGGATCAACAATCTGGATCTCACAAGACGGTCAAACCCCCAGGCAAATCGCCCATATTGCAATCGATCCTAGGTAAGCATCCAACATTCTCAACGTGCACATATCGAAGGGCAAACATTAACTCTGACCATTATTTTGTGTGGTGGCTTGACTTTTTACAGAAAAGAAACAGGGAACCAATTAGGCAAAAGAATTTGAAATTGACCGACAAAAAGCGGCTAAGAGAGAAACTCTCCACTGTGCATTCATGTACTAATGGGTATCAATATAGGAACTACGAATAGGTAGCCGAAAGAACCGTAGGCTACCAGCCAGCAGTATGATGATTGTGTTTAACGGAAAAAAGCACAGAAGTAGCACATGTTAATAAGACGCTGTAGCGCAATAGAAGTGTAGCATGGCAAGAGTATCGAGCCAGACCACACACGTCTCCAAACATCCGGAGAAATCAAAGCAACTGGCTGCTCGCTTTGAGCCCTAAACTTAGTCACCGAAGCATGGGTGGATTTAGACCGCATGCTAAATGGCCATCATTTGCAAAGAGTGATGGTTGGTTGGTTGGTTGAAAGTGGCTGCGAACTGGGAAACGCCAACACACTTAGACCAGCATAGGTCTTGTGGCATTGTGATACCACGAAAAAGGATCATATAAGATCTCTCTACTAGTTGAACCATTTTGAGCTCTTTATAAAGCGTAAGAGGCTTCTGATGTCTGTGTTTGTCAGATCGCACAAGAAACAAAGAAAGCGTAAGAGGTTTCTGATGTCTGCGTTTGTCAGATCTGCAGGAACAAAGAAGTTGAGGAATAGTTTCCTCGTCTCCCTCGTCCATACAGCATCTGCAAAAGTCGTTTGCGAAAAGGCCTGACTTGCGGCATGTTTTCCTTCCCAGGCAGGCAACAAGAAAACCCACGTTCAGTCAATAAAGAACTAACTCCGACACCCAACACAGGAGAAGTTGGATTAGCTACAACAAAAAAAACTTCCAACAAACAACTGTCCGCTGCCTGTAAGAGTTCTATTAATAGCTGCAACTTTGGAGCAGTAAAGATCCGTCAAAGAATAACTCTAGGCATCTCCTGCTACTTCAGTTTGACAGATGAAATAGGGCAAAACTCCTGACTCGGAGGACGAATCCTATTCGTACGTGGTTTTGAAGATAACAGGTCCAAGGCAAGTTACACGAATTTATAAATACTAAAGCCATCTTACTTTCCGTTGTTTTCGAAACATCATGTGATACTACATAACTTGAAAAAAATAACTCAAGTGGACAAATAAAATATTACTTACTCTGCAAATCGGTATCTTTGCGATTCATCACTTCGGCCAGCTTATTGACAGCCACTTGCTTAAGTAACATCTCAGTCTTCCATTTTTCTTTATGTTTAACAATTTCGTTGTCTTTGTCGGTCTTCACCTGGGCCATTTCCTCTCGCATGTTCTTGTTCTGCTGCAACAGTTCCTCGCACTCGGCGATTTGTTGATTGAGTTTCTTAAGGAATTCGGCTTCGGTTTCTTTGATAGCTGCCAGGGCAGCTTCCTTCGCTGCAATTTCATTGCGATGTTTCGTCATGAAGTCTTTAAGTTCCAGTTCCTTGATGGTTTTCTCCTTCTCCAGATCGGCCACCGTCTCTTCGGCAATTGATCGCGCCAGTGCCTCAGAGTCTGCCCGCGCGACAGCGACTTGAACTTGATGCTTCAGTGAGACGCGCTCCTCTTTGAGTTCTTGAATTTCTCGACACCGTTCGTTGATCTCTTCCCGATGTTCGTTGCTCTGGGTCTTGTACAGGCGAGAGAAATACTGCTCGGCCTCCAGTTGATCCTGAAGCTCTTTCATTAGCAGGATATCCTTGTTGTGAGCATTCTTAATTTGCATTATATCCTCTTCGAATTTTCGCTTTGTCTCTCGCAACTGATTGACTTCTTTCAGCAGCTGGCCTTCGCGTGATTTCAAGTGAGCGACCTCAGAACTTTGCAGATTCAACTCGGACAGAAGATTGTTCTTTTTACTTTGCTCCTGGTCGAGTTGACTCTGGAGGACCAAAGCCTTCTCGGTCTCTTGACGCCATTCGCCTTCGAGTTTCTGAAGCCTCTGTTGGATTTGCCGATAGTCGACAGAGAGCATTGTTATTTGACGCTCCTTCTCCTGTGAACTGTGGTCAGCCTTGATGCGGGCTGATTTCTCTTCGTTGAGTTTCGTTTGTAGTGCCTTAACTTCCTGCATGTTGGCCTCCTCGCGACTCAACATACGAGATTTTTCTGTCTCTTGGTGGGCTTTCACCTCCTGCTGGTATCTACCTTGTGCGGCTTTCAGTTCCAGGTCTAAACTGGCGTTCGACTTCTCCAGATCTGAGATTTTTTCGTTCAGGGTTCGGTTGTCGTTGAGCACCTGCTGCTCTCGGTTGATACAACGATCCAAGTCGGTGGTCACTGTCTGCAGTTTGCTTTCGGCTTCCTTTTGAAGCTCCTTGATCTGTGTGCGGGCATTCTTCTCCTGCATGAGACGCGCTTGCAGCTCGGCTACCTCTTGCTGCAGGGTGTCTCGTTGCGTTTGCAGGTTGGATATCAGAGTCTGCAACTGATTGACCTTCTGCTCGACCTCGGTCTTCGCGAGGCGCAGTTCCGCCGCTTGCTTCTTTAGCTTTTGACTGTTCTCTGTTTCGCTCTTCAGGTTCTCTTGCATGTCGGCTAGCTGCTTCTCGAGGGTGTTGATTTTGTCGTTGTGGTGCTGATTGTTGTTCATTTCGCGCGTGCGAATCTTCTGCTCATCGTCGAGATTCTTTTGGGTTTCGACGAGCAGAGCTTCGGTTTTCTTGCGCATCTCCATCTCTTGTTCGACCTTCTGCATGGCTATCTTGTAATTGTGCTTGCGAATCGCCAGGTCCTTTTCATAGTCGCTCACCAGCAGTTGCAGTTCAGCCTCTCGTTTTGTTATCACTTCGATTTGCTGGCGCAGGGCGTTGTCCTGTTTCTCCAGCGTATCGGAATGTTTGCGTTCGCGCTCCAACAGCGCCTCGAGTCGCTTCAGTTCATTCGAGTTTGACGGACGGTGCCGATGAATGTTGTTATTTGTGGCAGCGCTCTTTGTGTCCACTGTGTCGGTGCCCAGCAACTGATAATCACCGTTGTAAGTAAAGCCAATGAAGGGCAGATGATTGCCATCAAAGGTTTTCGGCACGGGAAACACCTCCTCGGGCGTCTCATCACGCTCAATGTCTTCGAAATTTCGTGTGTCATCGTCGCTACTGAGCTCTGGGACAACTGGTGGCACAGATTCTCTTATATTCTCGAATGTCCATGTGTCGTTCTGAAAGAATGCATGAGGCTTGATCTCTTCGATGCCGTGACGACCCAACCGATGAAGCCGATCGGTCAGAAATCCTCGTATCAGCGACTTAGCGTTCTCGCTTATCTCCACTTCGGCGGGAAATGACAATGAGTTCTTGTGGTCCATGATCTTGCCGTAGGTGCCTACTAGGCTATCCGCATAGAAGGGCGTGTCTCCGACCAACATCTCGTAGAGAAATATCCCCACCGACCACCAATCGCATTCACGACCATACTCATTGTCCACCCCCTGCGACTGTAACACTTCCGGACTGATGTAGTCCGGCGTGCCAACTGCATTGCTAGATACCACCAAACCATCTGGCCCCATTCGCATACATGTGCCAAAATCAGCCAGCTTCAAATGGCCATTTTTGTCAAGGAGCATGTTATCTGGTTTGACGTCTCGATGTACGAACCCCATGTTGTGAATTGTATCCACGGCGAGTGCGACTTCCATTGTGTAGAATATGGCCCACTTCTCGGGAATCTCGTACAGCGACATCAGACTGACTATATCACCGCCAGGCATGTAGTCCATCACCATGTACAGATACTTGGTATCCTGAAATGCATAATGCAATTGCACAATCCACTCGGAGTTGGCATGCGCCATAATGTGACGCTCCTCCCAAAAGAATGCAGAGTCTGGACGTTTCATCATGTCAAACTTGGACAGACGCTTCATGGCGTAGACTTGTTTCGATGATTTATGCCGAACCAACTGCACTTCGCCAAATGCTCCCGCCCCGATTAGTTTGATGAAATGAAAGTCGTCCACATTCATGCGCAGCTCAGCTATCTCTTTGGCCAGTCCTTTGTCTATAAGAGTTAGAAAGAGTATATTATATCAACTTGATTACATGAGCAATACAAGATTCAGTGCACTTACATCGGGACGCATACGATTCGATGTTTTTAAGGATTTTAAGCGAATCATGATCACAGTCTGCAACGAGTGCTGTGACCGTGTCCAACAAGCAATCGACATTCGCATGACTGAATGGATCGCGCATTCTCTCTTCGAGCTGCACCGCTCTGAAAATAGTCAAATAAAATAAATTGGATTTAGTAAAATCGACATGAGTTAGCTATATAAAATTAATCGACAGTATGTCTGGCTTATTGCATTTGGAAGTCGCATGTGACAAGGTTCAAAATAAATAAAATTTGTAGCAAATCATAAAAAAAGAGTTCTTTTACAAAAAGAGAATTTATTGCCTTATACAGTTATATGGTATATCTTCGCCGACCTGTGAATAGAAAAGCTAAGCGACGAGCGCGTTCTTACTGCTGCTAACAGAATGGAATCAGATCTGTTGAAAAACATCAGAGATTAGGCGAAGAATCACTCTTGCCAATCGCTGTTTCTTCGTGCTAAGGAGGCGTCTAAGGAATAAAGCGCTCTCTCTCTTAGAACTAAGGAGGTACATTATGCAAGACCCTAATCTTCTATGTGGTACAAACGCATGGACTTTGTCGAAGTGGAAGAACGACTCTTGAGATCTTTTGATATAACGATTCTTTGGGTGATACTCGGTCCAGTTTGTATCGGTAGAGTATGGAGACGAACATTTAACGACGAAATTTATGGATTATCCAGCGATGTTGACGTGCAAAAAGGCTGAACATACGTCGACAGAATTGCTGGTTTTTTTTTGGAGCATATGGAAAATAACACACAAGCCCGACGATTCTTTGGATGCATCCCTGATGGACAACTCAACTGAAAGCTCCGACCTTATGTGACGTGTATAGTAAAAGAACCGCGTCAACTGTCTTTCAGTACGCAACTGAGGTTTTTTGGTTGAGGCTGTGGTCAACTCCGAATATTTAAAATAAAGTAAGTAAGTAACCTTGATTCGTGCTCGTAACACGGAAAACTACGCGCGTCAACAACGCGTTATGATTGTGAAGATTTATTACGACAATCAATTTATTTTTGTTGATCTAAAGTGAACTTACACAGGGAAATCGTCTTGAATTCGTTTACAGGTTGCTAACGACATCAGCGAGTAATTTTAAGTCATCAAAAGCATATTCGGCTCAAAAGGAGAATAATTGGTGTTACTATGGCCTTTGAAGGTAAATATTCAGCAATAGGCTATTGAGAAGACCCAAAGTGAGGGTTTACAAGACCCTGTAACTGCTGTAGTGTGCCAGGTGTAGGTAGGTGAGGTTTTGAAAACAACACGTAGCACTGTGTGCTGGTTCCTTACCACAACTCATTTGACATGTGTGTTGATTGTTAAAGTTTGACTAAAAGGAGAGTCCAGAATCAACATGTGGACTTCAAGAAGATTATTAGTTCTTTAATAGTGTTCGAAGAGTCGAAGAAGGGTCCTTTTAAAAATTGGTGCCTGGTCTTGTCATAGCCAATGCCGGGCAGGCGCATAGATAGTTAATAAGATTATTTTTTTCGGTTGCGGTTTTGGCGATATGTTTTCACGTTTTGGTTAAGAAGGTAGGTTCTTTTTGCCTTGCTCTATTTTAGCCACATTCTTCTGTTTGAATCCTTCTCCATCTGATGTTGGCCTTCACTAGGAATTCTCAGAAGATTTTTCCACAGAGCTAAATGTGAACTGATCCAGCAACAGTACAGGGTTGAGCCCATTTTCATAAACGTTGCCCTGAAACTCAAATCAGAGTAGCCTTGAAGCGACGTTAGCTCATTTTGGCATTCCACCACTAATTGTAATGTTATATTAGGTGCGTTTTTATGAAATCGTCAGCCAGTGGTTGCCAGTTGAGACACATTTCACATTTTAATTAAAACAACAAGCTGCTGGCAACTGCTGGCAACAACTCTTGATTTTCTCCCCAGTCGGAGAGCTGCTGGCTGGCAGCTGGCTGAATTCAATTCACAATGAATAAATAGGTGGTGCTGAAAGCAACAAGTGGCTTAGAATTTCCGTACAATTTGCTTAAATCATAATGGCGTTCTTATCTCATGCACACGACATTCCAGAGAAAAATGTTAGACTTTATCAAATATTTCTACCATATGAATAATTTTATCCGAAATGCTGGTATAATTCGGCTGGCTGGCTTTATCTTGCTGGCAATTGTCCAAATGAACTGCTGGCTGGCGAGGTTTCATAAAAACACATCTATTGCCAGAGACAATACTTTTGATTTGCAATACAATGAGTCAAGTTTATAGAATTTCGAGGTATCGAGGGAAAATACACCCATATCTAGTGTACAGCCCATATAACTTTGAGGTGGTTAAGGACTTTGTCTACCTACGCCCCCCGATGAACTCAGGCAATGACACCAGCGCTGAGATTAAACGAAGAATAACTCTTGCCAATCGCTGCTTCTTTGGGCTAAGAAAGCCACTCAGTAGCAAAACCCTCTCTCGAACAACTAGTCACCCTTTATAAGACCTTAATCATCCCAGACTCTATCAAAAGCGGATTAGGTTACTCTTGGTTGCTTGGAAAGGAAAATTCGTCGAGTAATTTTCTGTCCCGTCGGCATAGACGGTGAATGGAGGAGGAGATACAATGACGAACTGTACGCGCTGTACAACGACATCGACCTAGCCAGAAGAGTGAAGGTCGAACGACTGAGGTGGTTGGGTCATGTAGACGGAAGATATTCGAATCCACCCGAGGGACGGCGCAGTAGAGAAAGACCGCGACTTAGGTAGCGCACGCAAGTGGAAGGGGACCTGAACCAACTTAGCGTGCGAAACTGGCGACAGCTTGCCAAAGATCATGCTGGCTTGGGACGCTTATTGGTCGATGCCCAGGTTCATCCCGGACTGTAGCGCCACCTTAAGTAAGTAAATAAGGAAACATTTTAGAAGTACATTATATAATCCGTTGTTCTGTTCTGTTGATAAGGAAAACAGAATATTGCTATGGGTGTTGGCTGTAGGGTCTTGTATTTTGAAACAAACGTGGTGGTTAAGTCTGTTACCAGAAGAGACCAGTGTGACGACTATTATGATTCAACTTACTACCGTTTAAGTGCAGTAATTGCAACTCATCGGGAAAAATAATTTATTCACAATAAGACTTCCTTGAATACCTTTCGCAGGTAAATTAACAAATATTATCAAGGACAGTAAGTCATCGCAAAGTGACTTTGCAATTCCACATTGTTTCCGAGTGCCAATCAGGCATTAGACAAACACACTAACCAAACAAAAGAATCATCGTCATCACGCAAGTGTCATTTGGT
This sequence comes from Cheilosia soror, assembly GCA_949372485.1. NCBI lineage: Eukaryota > Metazoa > Arthropoda > Insecta > Diptera > Syrphidae > Cheilosia > Cheilosia soror. The sequence goes on along the minus strand of OX443563.1, from coordinate 70,406,126 downwards.
TATAGCGATGTAAGATGTTACTCTTCGATTTCCATTCCAACCCCATATGGATGGAAAATCCCATACGTAAAGATCAACATTCAAGGCATTCTCATTCCATGATCCAGTTGGCGACACAATTTCTATTCCAAAATGAAAACAAAAAACAAAAAATTAATCATTCAATCTGTTTGAGTCGTTTGTGTTTTTGTTTCTAAATCAAACGCTCATAGAACAGTAGATCATTGCCGAATCGAGGCAGCAGCGCAGTTCAATAGCACCACCAATATTGCTTGCGCACGCGATAAGCAAAACAATTAAATGCGATCTCGATGGATCGCAACGACGACCCTACCTAGCCGTAGAGAACTACTATATTGGTTTTGTCGTGCGGGGTCGGCCACATAGTATACTGTATAAGTGTGACTCGCTCTCGCATACGCCTGACACGCTGCCGACGTTATTACGTCATTTGGATTCCCATGAATTCTTCCAACTTGCGTCGGTCGTCGTCCGTCGACTTGAATTGGGATTTTTGATTTAGAGCTCTCACGGGCTGCCTAATGGTCTTGGGCGGCGGCGGTGGCGTCGGTCGGCGGGCGAACTGTAATAATAATCAGAAGAGCCAATGTGTGCTGCGAGTGCGATATAGTACGTGAATTTAAATTCCAATCAGCATGCCCACTGAACATATGCACCGCATGATTTCTTCGCTACCGCATCGTTGATGTACCTAGCTACAATATATACAGTGAAAAGTGATGAGAAAAACCGGAAAACTTGGTCGTTTCTTAACTTTTCGTTTTATCTTATTAATTATTTGTTTTGCGTTAAAAAAAATAAATAAATAAATAGCCAAAGGGAAAAACAAACATTGGAGTTATTGTTTTTTTTTTTTTTTTCGCTTATCATCCATCCATTGCCCGAGTCTAGTTTGCGGATGAGACACACGCAGGCAGTCTGTTGTCGATCTATATGCGGAGAGCAGCGAAGGTAAGAGCTCTTCAGTCTCAAATGAAGTCATTTCTTGGCGAAACGTGGCGGTAAGCGAAATTACCTAATGATTTAGTCAGAAATTGAAGGTGACTCAAAAGAATCTATATCCAAAGTGTTGTGTCTTGTGTGAACGAGCAATACATTTCCATTAGATATGTTAATGTCAAGCTGTTATCTTGGTTAACAGCGGTGACCAAGCCGATGCAGGGCACGCGAGTCAGACTTCTGTACAGATGCTAAATTTGGCCCAGTGGTTAGAGTGCTGGTGCTGGACTACTCTCGGGTACTCTCGGCAAAACTAAAGTTTTATCCACTGGGCCACATCTAGCGGACATCTGAGGGCCCGACAAAATAAAAAAAAACTCTCCAACAAATCAGGTATTTTCTGTAAAGGTTCTAGTACACGGCAGGTAGCAAGCCACATACGTATGTAGCACTAACGTCATTTTTACGTCAGCGAATGATCCCCATGGGTTCATGACGTGTGCAAGCTCTCTTTGTACACTCTCTGTTGACGTTAGAGCTACATACGTATGTGGCTTGCTACATGCAATGTACTAGCACCTTAAGAGATTTTAAGGCAAGATATTTTAATGCAAGAGATTTTGAATCGAGTTATTTTGATACAAGAGATTTAAAAAACGGGATTTTAATTTAAGGGATCAAACCTCCATCAAATATTTTCCAAAATCTCTTTTACAAAACCTCCTTTTTAAGGTTTTTGTATATTTGGTATTTTCGTGGCTATGATTTTTGGGATTTTGTGCTTTCGGGAGTATGGATTCCCAAAACCCAAAAAATCCATAATTCTGAAAGCCCAAAATACCGAAAATACTATAAACTATGGGTTTGTGATTAAATGGAATTCTGATGTTAACTATAACGACTTAAATCTAGAATGGACAAAATCTCGAAAATAAATTTGATAATAAATCGAAAATAGGCTTTCGAGATTTTTATAATTCCTGGGGCAAAAAGATCATCCCAAGTGCCTAAAAGTTAAACAGCTACGCGAAGCTAGGCACAAAAAATTTAAAATTGGTTCTGCCGAAACCCAGACAGTTCCTGGGATCAAAAGGAATGGCAGACCATTCGATAGCCGGGCGCGATTTTGAATGGAGGGACACTCAACCTGATGTGGGAGGACTCCTCCCCACTACCAGTTTCTGCAGCCAATCGTCTAAAAATCTGGCTACAGGGCACAAGTCCAAGCAAAAACAGTGACCTGCCCTCATCAACAGACCGGGTCCTACAAAAATTCAGAAAAAACAAAATTTCGAAAATCCTTCGTGAAAGTGCGCGGGTTGGTGATAAAAACTCCTTTTCCAAAATCCACTTTCTAACCAAGGTTAGGTTATGTAAGTTGGCTGTTTTAAAAACACACTACTCCCACGGGAGGTAGGGAAAAGTATAAAAGTGTATCTGCTCCGCATTTAAGTATCTTTGGAACGAATCTCATGTACAATGGAAACTTTATAACATTGGAATACTGATGCTGTTTGTAAGACACCCGGGATGTTCGTGTTCCTACTCACTTCTTGTTTTTCGCTAGGTCTTTAGTTCGACCTTGAGCGCAATTATTTAGTTGAGGTATATCGAAGAGAATATTAATCAACTTCTCTGTGAATGTCAAGCTATTGTGCTCGGTACAGGAGGTAGCACATTGGAAGGTGCTTCTTCGACAATTTGGATGAGGTTGGTCTTGCAAAGAAAATTTAAACCATTTTTAGGCTCTGTAGGGAAATTAAGTGTTTGGGCGAACTAGTGGAGGTTTTGACCGTGAAGGATCCCCCAGGGATGGCGATGAGCCCAATACAACCTAACCTAACCTAACCTATCGTAAACTTCTTCGGTGTTAATCAGAGGGGTAGATTGCTTCAATCACCCGTTTTTGCTTGACACTCATCTGCGTCTGCGTCTTTTCCGAAGACAAACTATCAAGCTTTTTCAGGACAAATATATTCTCGGATGTTTGTCAGATGTTCGCAAGAGGTGGCGGAATGGAAAAAAAACTTAAGATGTAAATTGTTTTTTTTTCGGGGATCGAACATGGGACCCCTCACACAGTAGTCCAGCACAAAAACAATAACACTTTTTTTGAAACCTCGCCAGCCAGCCGTTCATTTGGACAAATGAAAGCAAGATGAAGCCAGCCAGCCGAATTTTACCAGCATTTCGTATAAAATTATGCATATGGTAGAAATATTTGATAAATTCTAACATTTTTCTCTGGAATGTTGTGTGCATGAGATAAGAACGACATTTTGATTTAAGAAAATTGTACGGAAATTCTAAGCCACTTGTTGCTTTCAGCGCCACCTGTTTGTTCATTGTGAATTAAATTTAGCCAGCTACCAGCCAGCAGCTCTCCGACTGGGGGGAAAATCAAGAGATGTTGCCAGCAGGTTGTTGTTTTAATTAGAATGTGAAATGTGTCCCAACTGGCAACTCCTGGCAACCACTGGCTGGCAAGGTTTCATAAAAACACAACTAATAACGCAGTGGAAATTGTATGGCCAAATGAAAAAATTTCATTAATAGTAAAAGTGCACCTGACAAGCAATACCCGCAACGGTATTGCTTGTCTGGTTAGAGCGGGGTTATGTCTGGAGGATGTGTGTGTTTTTAAACAGTGGGCAACAACCGCTCGATCAATATTTTAGTTGCCATTTGTTTCCGATAAACGGACAGAACCGAAATACCAATATGTCACTTATTGCCATTTCCGACGGCCCGGCCCTATCATAGTATCCGTTCCGAAAGAAAAATGCTCCAATTTTTTGTACGAATCGGAGAATTTTGCTTCAGGGTAATCGTTCCGATCAGCTGTTAGGAACATTTCTCTGACAAAACGTAACGCACGCCGGCAGTCTACGTTTCATTGGGATTTTATTTTTGACAGGCATACGTCAATTTCTTTTCGATGACATCTGGGGGTCAATTCTCAAAAATGCTCGCATACGTTTATCTGTCAAAATCTCCAATTTCATGCGAAAGACGGAAATTTGCAATTCTCAAAATCCGCATACGAGAATTTCGAGAATTTCTCTTCGAATGTTACTCGTCTGCTTTTTCTAGGCGGATTTGCTTCTCTCATACAAAATTGTAAGTTTGGCACTTCAAATAACGATTTGTTTTTTAATTTCTGTGTGAAATAATTTATTGTGACGAAGCAAAGACATGTAGAATTAAAATCGAAGTAAAACAAAGGAAAAATATGACCAACGACTAAAAAGAGGCACTTATTGAATTCATTGAAATGAATATTACTTTTGTCGTGCAGCATTTAACTCCTGTAAATTCCTCTGAAAATTAATAAACATGTTCGTCGAGAGATCTACTAAAGCGGACGGCCTCTAACATTTGGTGTAATGTAGCCCAATGTAGCCATTGTAAAAACGCAATTAATTATTAACTGAAATTAGAACCATTCAGACACAATCACAAAATGCTTTTTTTGGTTTTTGTTAATCGCAAAACAAAACCCAAATCCACAATATTTCTTAGCCAATTTGAATAGAATTTTTTTTTCATGGCATTCTTTGCATACGAGAGGTGAATACAATTTTCGCAGAGGTGGAAAAAACTTTGAGAATACAAATTTTTTTCTTATATGCGAAAATTTCAGGCGGATTTGCTCGTATTCGAGTTGTGTTATGCGGAATTTGAGAATTGGGGTCCTGTTCGTGCGTTGATGCACGTTCAAAAAATGGATATACATACTTTGAACGTAAATCGAGTATTCGACTATAGATTTGTGTTGCGGAGAAAATTACTCTCCGAACGGATACCATGATAGTGGCGTTAATCTTCACATTAAAACCGTACTTTACTGAACTCAGTTGGTATGCTATCATTTGTGGCCTTTTAAGAGATAAATCGCTGTTCTGATGACTGCAATGTCGAGCAACAATGGAATTGAAAAACATGTTCCTTCTAGCTGGGTAGCTCATTCTCAATTTATATTAATAGAAGTTCTTGATAAGTCACAGGTAGTATGGATTTGATTTGATTGTTTGACGAATCAAAGGCCTTTAATTGAGTTTGTTATAGAGCCCTACCTATGACATATGCCATGGCAGATATTCCGAAGAATTTAACGAAATTATTCCCCGAAAAGATATTTATAAGGCAGATAACCAATGCACCTCAACTATCTGCACGTTTCTTGACAACCGTGAGGACGACACTTTCCGGAAACTCAATTGCCTACAGAACAAGTAAACTTTAGAACTAGCTTTCTAAAGACTTAACCGTACAGGACTACAACTTACATCAGTTTGTGTGCATAACTAAAGCTACGATTACACGGCCATTTTTTTTTTTTTTTGAGTCATTTAAATGGCGCTGTGACGTCAGGAAAAAATGTCGCATTAGAGCGACATTTAAGCTACGGTCCGTCATTGAAAAAATGGCGATCACACGAAATGGCTATCATCGTCATTTGTGTCCCAAAATCAAATGACGGACACTGCGAGTCATTTAGAATTTTCCGTTGGGATTCCATTGTCCTAGGCGTCATTGAAGAGCGATCACACGGCCATTTTTTTCCGCCATTTAAATGGCACTTAATTCATGTCATTTGGTGCGCCATTTACCTAGTTATTTAAATGACTCTGCCAAAAATAGCGATCACACAGAGCGACATTTAAATGACTGCTTTGTGACGGGATTTTTACGTCAGAGCGCCATTTAAATGACTCGAAAAAATGGCAGTGTAATCGCAGCTTAACACCTATCTGCAAATATCTCGGCCTGGTGCTCAGCCCTAAGGACCATTCACACGAGAGCGACCAACTACCTACGAACGAACGAATAATTGCATGTTTTGACAGTCCGTTCACATGAACACTTTTCTAGGTCGCGGCAGTTCGCGAATTTCAGTCAACAGTTTCTACCCGCAATGTCTAAATTGAGGTTAAGTTCGAACGAATGTTTTATTCGCTAGTTTGTGGAACGCGAGTTAAATGATGTGGATTGCGAATCAATTTTGACAATTCGCGCCAAGGGTGGTTTCGTTCGCGGCAAAAAGTTTGAAATTCGAAATTTTTTTATTTAAACTGTTTATAAATTTCTTTTCTTAATATATTTTGATGGGATAATTAATTATCCTCCTCTGGGAATAATTTTCTGTTTATAAATCCATAAAAAGTGGTTTGTTCGTATTTCATTAATTAGTTCGTTCGCTCTCATGTGAATGGTCTTTTAAAGGGCCTTTCTCAAAAGAAGCATTTAAAAGCGCGTTCACGTGTTCTCAACTGAACTGGTCCCCAAGACATTCTAACATCTACCCTACGTTTACTGTAGACGCAGCGATATTTATTATTATGAGACACTTTTGGTGAGTCAATATGCCAAAAAATTTACGTCAAAGATTCCAACTAAAGTCGCAAATCTTTTTGGTGAATTTTATTCAGAACCTCTACCTACCTATATAATATTTTAACGTTTCACAAATATTTTTCTTGGACCAATTGGTATATTTTTAGAACCGCGCCAACATCTGAACACCACAAAATATGACGTGATATTGTTGAACTCAACGAATACCTCTATTCGATTCGAACGGTCATTCCGTCTCTTCTTTCAGCAAATCGTGTTCCTCAGAAATCGGCGTGTGTTGAGAATATGTCAACTATTCGGAAACGAATTACATCAGAAGACGATACACAAGTCGACAGAGAGAATTCAAGATCAGTCAATGAAATCTAATGCGACCCCAAAAATAAATATACGTAAAGTAAAAAAAAAATAATTCTTTTCCCTCTATACCAAGTGATCCGTGACAGAGGAAGAATGTGATTTTTTTTTTATTTTGGCAAACGTAAGCGAAAAAAAGGTTAAACAAAATAAAAGTACCGCAACTGTAAAAGAGAGCACAACTGCCAAACAATATTGTTTGAGGTGGAAAAAGAAAATTTATAGATTCCATCCAATCCAAGCGATTTTTTCCCCTTTTTGCCAGTGTTTAGAATGACTCACGATGACAACAATGCATGTCTTTCATAACTATTACACACGTCACACAATCTTGCTTGTTCTTACGGTATTGAAGGAGTAAACAATAAATAAAAATATATAATCTCTGTTCGCGAAATCATCATCCAAAAGCCATCAGGTGAAGACGTAAGAGTCAAAGAGTAAAGAGTAACGAGTCCCCGCAGCGACACAGTCGGAATCGGAAGGAGTGCATATTTTCTAATAAATTTATTTTTTTGATTTTTGGACATTTTCCAACGTTATTTACGTTTTTGAGCAGCAGCGCATTAGCAGGAAAAAACTCACATCTGTAACAATGACAACAACAATTCACACACTGTCCCGGTGTCGGTGACGGAATGTGGATTGCAAAATTATGGCATTGATTTTTTTTTATTTGGAAAACTCATAAAAATATTCGAATTTTGTTTTGGGTCAAAACTTTAAAAAACAATATTTTTAGTGAAAGCAGGCAACCAAAATGTACACTCTGCGCCACTTGAATAGCACACCCCCTAAGGTCGGTTTTCTATCGCCCACTTGTCCCAAACCAAGCATGCTAGAGACTTAATTTTTGTTTTTAACGAAAAAATCATTTTAGAGAATTCTGCTTTTTTCTAACACAAACATTACATAAATTTAAGGTAATTGGAGTATTTTAGATTTAAAAAAAAATTCAATTGTGTTTTGAGCCACCTTTCTGCTCCAAAATGTACACATCTGGTTTGGAAGGGATGCATATACAAATTGGCCAAATAATTTAGTGAAATCGAGCTCCAAGCTAATTCGATGGCTTGGGCTAGTTTAGATGCTGTCGAATATTGTTGTGTCGATCCGTTAAGTCGACGTGTCCATCCCCAAACTTTTTAGATGATATTTAAATCCGGTGAGTAGGCTCAGACAGCTCCACATTTTGGCTCTATATATAGGTTTTAATAACCCGGGCTATATGTATTGGCGTATTATCATGTTTATAAATCCAAGCCAGAGGTCTAAAAAGGTTATGAAAGTATGGAAAAACCTGTTTCAATACGCATTCATTGTGGTTAACAAAAATTGTAATTTTCAGGTGCCATAATATGAAACGGCCCCCCACACCATCACCCCTTCAACTCTGCTATGCAGCCGGTCCATATGATGAGTTTCTTTGCGGAGGTTATAGAAATGGTAGATATAGCCAACGGGCCCTTTCAAATTATTTTGTTTTCGTCGGAGAAGGTGCCAATTCGAAGTCCAGGCCACATGTGCGTGGCAAAAACGGAGGCGTTGCGCTTTTCGAACCGGTCAGGAGGTGACTTCTTCTTGATTTTTTATCTTTTTATATCCTTGGCATTCGAAATAATACGACGCATTGTTGTGGAACTTGCTTTGATACCACATATCGTGAAAATTCGACGCCATTTTTAATAAAAGTCGCCTTTTCGCATTAGTAAGCACACTGTGTAGTATGTGGCAATTCATGTTTTTGTCCATAGTTAGACTCATTACTTAAAAATATGGATATAACGTGTCGGCTCCTCTCGATTTTCTTAGCCAATTTGGCAATAAATAGGCTAGCGTACTTTAAGCTTTGATTTATCCTTTTTCCGGCTCGGTTAAGGCTTTTTCTTTGGAATAACGGTTCTCAATCTTCAAGCTTACTCGGACGATGTTGCCGTTCTGTCTGTCGGTTCAGACCTAAGGACTGTCTGCTCTCTGGCACAGAGATCCTTAGGCTTGATCGATGATTGGTGCACAAGAAATGGGCTTTCAGTGAATCTTCTTAAAACTACGGTTGTTCTCTTCACGAGAAGGAGGAAGGTCACTGATCTGATTCAACTTGTGCTAAAAGGTGTCACTATCCCGATCACACCTTCAAACCAAAGAACGGTTTGTTTTGGCTGCACATAGGCCTTCCCCAGCACTCCGGGCTCTGCTCTAGATGCTATGATGAACCTCCTCTCCCTTAATATTTTTATCATGGGGTGTACGCTGAAAGGTCAGCGTCATGGTCATCTATTGATACTTGGGTTTCTCGTGAACACGAGTGTCGGTGGCGTGACAGTGCTGGGTGTAGACAGACCAAACGACTGCGTACGGGCATTTCCAAAAGGTGCGCTTCTTTCCTTCTGTCTCTCAAGAGAATCGACTGCAGACTGCTTACGGGCATCCTTTCGGGTCACTAAGCTTTTGCCGAACACTTAATTGTATTGGGCTTGAGCGACACCACCATCTGTCCTGCTTGTGAAGAGGACGAAGCACGATACAACGGTACACTTCCTCTGTATTTGTCCTGCCTTTGCACGCATCAAGTGGCGGATTTTTTGGGCTGACGTGGTGAGTGGCGAACATCTAAGCTCTTCATCACTGAAGCTCCTTCTCATCTCAGAAGAATCTTAACGAAGAACAACTCTTGCCAAACGGAGTTTCTATGGGCTAAGTTAGACAGTAGCGCAGTGGTTAGTGTGCTGGACTACTGTGCGAGGGATCCCAGGTTCGATCCCCGGAAAAACACAAATTACATCTTAAAGTTTTTTCTACTGCGCCACCTCTCGCGAACGTCTGACAAACATCCGAGAGTATGACTGTCATGAAAAAGCTTCTCAATTCAGCCGTTCGGACTCGGCATAAAATTGTAGGTCCCTTCCATTCGTCCCGAAAATAGAAACTCACACAAAAACGAATGGTTGCGAGAAGCTAGGCCTTGGGTGTCACCCGCCTGTTGCGCCACCTATTTATTTATTTTTTTATTTAAGTTAGACAGTTGACTAGTAGAGTCCTATCCCGAACAACAAAGGAGATTCTGTACAAGAACTTGATCATCCCAGTCCTGCTAAAGCTTAGATTCTATCTAAAGCGGATAAAGATATCCTCGAAAAAAAAAATCCTCGTAAAATTGTCGGTCCGCGTTTGTGTTGATGGGCTATTCAACGACGAACTATACTAGCTGTATATACTGTACAGCGAATTAGAAGATGGCTACGGCATCTAGAGCGGATGGAAAATTACCGCATTTGGGGTTCAGAAAACTCACAGGTGATTGTCGAAAAACAAATCCTTCTGGAGACGTCAAGCACTGGTCAAGCCGTGAACCGAGTTCTCTCTTCAAACATGTAATATTGATGTGAACGACATGTGGTTTACACCACGTAGATAGGAGAGGCGAAAACAAGTTAATGTGATGATACACGCAACAACATTAAATCAGACAAAATGTCTCAATAGCCAGCTATAGCTTTGGGGTCATAATTAGAGCACCGGTAGACAATTTTGAGATTTTTTAGGTATTTTTCTAGCAGGAATGAAGCAGGAAAGAAACAGGCAGATTTCAACAACGAGGACGAGGTAAACTTCGTCCTCTTAAACCTGCATTTACCTTAATTTACAAATGAAATATGTACGACAAAACAAAAGAGCGAAATAGTTGGCGACTTCTATTATCGATCATTGCTGTCTCTGCTCCAACGTACACGCCTGGGATGCAGACAATTGTTAATCATGGTGTAGACGTAAATTGTACCGGTTGTGTTCCACAAAGCAAAATACTCAACTTTGGTGAACTCTTGAAAGCACTAAAATCGCAAAGCCCCTTGGCCAATAAACATCATTCATTCCATCAGAAAAAAAATTACCAGAAATTTGTAAAATACATTTTGCTATTATTTTTTGTATATAAATTCACGACAACGACCTTCCCGAACAAAGGCTGGCCATTTGTGTTGAGATGTTTACGAATAAACATACATACGTAGGTATTTTGGAAAATTTAATTGCGAAACGAAAGTGCTTGCGAAATCTCAATCGAAAGTACGAGTAGGTATTGTTGTAAACATTTCGGATAAATGCACCAGAAATTTATAAGCGGTCAACTATATTTAGCCAAATATGTTTGTAAATTCTCGCGCCACTTTATTTTCTATAAATAGGCAACAAACTTGCTCTATTTTGAACAGCTTTATACAACTGAATGTCAGGATGGCTGCTACGTGTAGGTATGCACTTCCTGGTTAAAGTGCGTTCGAATGCAAATCTATTTTGCAAAATTGATTTTACGAACAGAGACCCTTTAGAAGCATGGTGCGATACTAATAAACCAGCAGGAGAAGATGTAAATGCAAATTACTTGATGCAGGAGGCGCCTCGTGTAATTGCTTTTAAGAATAGAAGGAAATATTGAAAGGAGGTAGACATAGAGATGTTAGGAATGGACAATTGATTAGAGACTACAATTTACAACACAATATAAGTGTTTCAAAAACAATGCGTATAGAAAATGAAAATGAACTGAGCAGACGTCAAAAGATTGACTGGGCTTAAGATAGCCTTACTGCCTAAACCAGCCTCAACATGGTGTGCTTCTCTGTTGTCGAGCTTGATTATCGACACTCTTTTTGGTATGAGAACGCAATACATAGATGCAGCGTTTCTTATGGCATATTGCCAATGTATCGAGCGATATTTGGGCATTCACAGCATAGTTTTGTGACTGACAATCTAGATGTACATACTTCCAAAAATATACGACAAACAAATGCAAATCAACAACTAAGCAGGACACTTTTAAAATTCACCGTCACCTATGTGTACATAGACTTTTTAAAGTTTGGGCGTTCACCAGCAAATATTGATCTGTCGCCAACTTCCCCGTCGCGAATCACAACAAAAGTAAAAGCAATTCCCATTTACCACATCGTGAATACTTGATTTATAACTTCGTCGTTGGGCCATGGTTCCACCAAATCTACAAACATTCGACCCCTTCCTATTGGTTTCCTAGGACATATTTTTCATGCACATTTGTACACTCGGCAACACCAATGCGGCACTCGACAAACACATTCACCGGCAACGTCAAGGATGTGTGGTAAAATAATCGATAATCCGCACCAAGGTGAGGGACCTGCACTAACTCCAAGCTTGATAATGACATTTTACATAGGCTTGCCTTGAATTGCTAACAATTGGGGTGTTTCTTATCTATACCATCTTTGCCGGGTCGTTGCTTCATAGAATTTTGCACTCGCTCGGTAGTTTGCAACCCTAACCTATCAAAACAAAGCCGACAAACCCACCCTGTACCTCTCTATTATGTACCTACGAATGCGAGACACCGGCACAAACAGGAAGAGTAACGATGTGTGTCTTCCTCATGCGGCGATGAATTATTTTCTTTTATAAAACATTGTGAATTGTTAAATTTATTTAGCCATGCGTTTTAGTCATAAACAATTATATAAGTGTTTTTGAATTAGCAAAACAAAAAAAAATTCAATTCATTTACCTTTTCCTACGTTCTTCGTCCAGTATGACAGACATTTTTACTGTCCTATGTCCTGATCCGGGCGACCCCGTTCTCCTACTTGAAACACAAATGCTCCTTCCTGTCGCGCGTCGCTGATGGAGGCGGTTTTAGCAGTTTTAGGATGGAATCTTGGAAATTCCTTAGGGAATTCTTGGTAAAAACATTAAAATGCAATTTTTATTGAGAAACTTTTTTTTCTCCTTTTTTGTTGTTTATTCTTCAAACATTTCACTTTTGACAGACGGGAACTGAGACGGGTTCCTCTGCACTCAACATTTTTGCAACGCGACTATTTTTTTTTTACGATGGTGGCACAGCGGAGCGCCTCCCGGATTTCGAGATGATCTGCTATGACCGCGGCGCCTACGGGGCGGTTACGCATCCAAAAGAGTGGTGATTGTACGCCTTCCGAGTGGAAAAATATATGTTCTTGGTCAACTTTAGTTTTTTTTTTTTACTTTATGGTAAATATATTCGAATTATTCTGGAATATTATTTGGCAAGGTGGGTCTTGCTCGCGACGAGACTTTTTTTCTTTCGTTTTTGAATGTAAATGCGGGCGACAAAGGAAAAAAAAATTATACGACGATGGGAAAGAGCGAACGAGAATGAACGAACGAGTGTATGGTGTAGATGTAGTAAAGTACAAGGGAAGGAAAGAAAAAGAAGAAAAAACGTAAAACACACAGAAATCGAGAATTTTTACTTGTCGAAGATGGATTTTTTTTTCTTTTTGACTTTCAATTCACACTGTGATCGCGTACATTTTGAGAAATTCACTTTGCCCACGTTTTGGTTTTGGTGCACATATTTGTTTTATATGGAAATTGAAATTATTAAACTGGAATTATTGTTGAAAATGATAAAAAAAAGAAAAAAATGTTCAAGAGAATTTCGCGTATCCGTGAGGAAGACACAACACACACACACACATACGCATACATACGTCAGCGGTTTTGCCTTTCATATATTTTTTTCGAAGCACGGATACCAACATTTACGAGAGGAAATTATATGTTTATGGCTGAATGCAGTCACTGAAATGATGGTGCGGTTAGACTGAAATATAAAATTTGTTCTTTCATTAAGCTGCTCGCTCAAGATGAAATTAGACAAAACACAATACATAAAACACGTAATGTAGCTTCGCTGATGATATGAAATTTTACCACCAACGTGATTTAAAGCTAAATGGAATAGCTACATATCTCAATTATTGCACTAACTACACTCATATAATATGATTTGAAAACACATGTGCTAATTCTAAACATATTTTTGACGACGTCACTAGAATGCGACCGCGACGAATTGCTAAATAAAAGACATATCGCAAAACTATTACGTATTGCTATTACGATTTCATCAAGGGTCAGTCAAATTGAAATGTTTGCAATATTAAAATTAAAACTTCTTCAAACTCTGCAAAAATCTGATTGACAGCTGCATTGCTATTTTTTTCAGCGCGCATTCCTTAAATGGATTTTACTGATTAATTTTGAGTCATATCATATTACCTATATGCTCAAGATCGGCTCTGAATCCGCTAATTTGGAAGTACGAAAACGTATGAGACTTGTGTTTGCAGCAATTAGTACCTATTTCTTCTAATAAAAATGTGGTATATATTCATTGTGCGAATATCCCATAAACCAAAAAGAGAAAAAAAATTGGAAGTAATTCAGACCTCAACTATCAATCAAAAATTCCAAAAAATCGGTTGATTTCCGAGACTAAATCGTCGCGAAAAATTATGTGGTCTGCGTAAACTATTCTCCATACAAAATCCGACAGTTCATTTACGAGGGAGTAAATTTCTGCAGTTTACGTAGTTTATGAGGCTTTTAAGCATTTAAGTGAATATCTGCCCTTAGGCGTATTTTTTTGAGAATCTATAGCTAGCTCACTTTTACTTTTACATGCAAAACTTTAATACTCACTTTTGGTTTTGTTATACTCACTTCCCAAGAAAATACGCCACTTATTAAAAATTACTATAAGTAAGGTTCAATATAAAAACGAAACAGATTAGGGAAATATAAACTCCAAGTTGAAGTAATGAATCATTTAAATGATGTGATAGAACTTCCATTGTTTCTATTGTGATCTGGAACATTGAGTTGATGTTCTTGTAAGATGTTCTTCATTAGTGTTGCATCTTAGCACTTAAACATAGAACACTTTTCGTTGGTGAACAACCGAAAGCTGAAACTTCAAGTGAAGAGTCTAGGTCGAAAATATAGACACCTTCATAAAGTCTATCATCTAACATCAAACAAGAGCACCCGGTTGGGGGTGCGAATATCCGATTTCAATATAGAAATAAAGAAATTGGCTCTTGGTGCGAATTTCCGAAGTATTGTCACATATTCGCGCCCGGTGCGAATTTCCGATTTCTTTTAAAGAGTAAATTAAACGGAAGCAAGAGTTAGCAATAAAATTGAAGTGATGATCATAGTGAACGTCGCGCCGGTCTTTTCTTCAGCCATATCTCCTAAATAAATAGCTTTAAAAAATTTTAATATTACCCAAAAAAATATATTTTTATATTGCCGTATGACAAAAGAACCTTGTACACAGTACGAGTATATAGAAAAATCAAAATTCAATAAAAAAAACCAAAATAAAACGCTTGAAAGCTGGTTACCGGCGTCAACAAGAATACAAAATTCCGGTAAAAGTCTGGTAAAAATCTGGTTAAGGCACCAAGTGAACAGAAACTGAAACAGAACATAAACCTTTTTCGTTCTGTATTAAATTCTGATTCTGTTTACATTGCTCGCTCAGCTACACAAAACTGAATCAGATCCAGAAAAACTTGGCTACCGTCTACTCTGTGCAAAGAACAAACTGGCATTTCTGTCGATGGCAGCAAAAGAAACAATCAATACAGACTTGTTTACGTTCTGTCGTCAAATAGCCATTTTCTGTCGCTAAATTCTTTTGCTAAAAAAAATGTTCTGTTCGTAATTCTGTTTCTGTTGCAAATGTATGGGATTCTGTTTCTGTTCCTGTTTCTGTTCTTTGTCGCTTGGTGCCTTTAAAGCTTGTCAAAGCCGGAAGCGGGTTCACTATGGATGCATCGATTCATCCCCAGTTTTACTTTCAGCCAGTGTGAACCAGCCAGTGGCTGGAAAGCGATAAAGCGAGAAGCTGGTCCAATATAGACGTACCCTTAACCCAGGTAAAAAACTGTGCTACCAATCTTCGATTGCTTTAAATGTTATCGCAAGTGATATCGATTGTATCAAAATTATATTGACCAAAATGCCTATATATGTATATAAAACAAAGTGGAAAAAACTGTTTCCCTCTGTCGCCCGTAATTTTCAACCGATTTTGTTGATTTTTTTCTAAAAATGTCGGTAATTACGGTGATTGGGTGATAGGCTAAACAAATTCAAAATCGGACAAAGGGGCGTGGCACCGCCCATACAAAAAAAAAACATTCAAAATCTTATATCTCGAAAACCACTGAATCGATTGAGATCAAACTTACAGATAATCTTAGGAATTGGCCGTAGAGTGCTCCTGTGAAGATTTCTCAAAATTGGATAAAGGGGCGTGGCACCTCCAATACAAAAAAATTGAAACATTGTCACCCGAAAATAAATAAAATAAAATAAAAAATAAAAAAAAAGCAAAAAAGCAACGAAAGGCCTGGCGAAGCTGGCGGGGGTTCAGCTAGTAATTAATAAAAAAAAGCAAATAAACAGTAAAGAAAATATGGACAAAAGAGATTGCAACTCAAAATTTGGACTCGGAAGGGGACTGCTGAAATGTTACACTCCACGTAAGGAGTTTGTGCACTCCCCATTGATATACTATACATGGACTGCTAGCAGCCAATTTTTCGTTGAAGCAAAAATAAGCACTAGCTCTTTTGGTTCACGGCGGAGAGAAACGAAAACCCTCAAATGTCATCGAGCAATTCGTGCGATTTGGTTTGTGTCGAGGTTTGAGTGCTGAGTGTGTCATACTGCCATCTGCTATAGATCGTTTGAAATAATTTGAATAAGTCGTTATTTTTGCGCAGTTGCAATGTTTCTACAATTGATGGCACTGTGTTCTATATATAAAAAAATAGCAAAGGCGCGCAGAGGTTGAGATCTCTTTCCACTTTCGCCGCACTGAACCAAAAGGGCTAGTGCTTATGTTTGCTTCATTTTTCCTGCTAACTTTATTGCTAACTTTGTAAGAAACGAATCGATCGCAATCGCACAACTTCTTATACAAAACAAACATTTCTAAATCAATTTTGTCGGCTCTCATAATGAGGCAACAAGCAATAAGCAAATAAGCAACTAGCAAATGTCAATAAGCAAGCTTATTTTAACCTTCTCACATTGAAGCACAACAGTATTTCCAGAAATTTCAAGCTTTCAGGGATATTTTGCCAGTAAAAACTAGGGTCTAATCGCGTAAGGCTAATCGTCTCGACGATAGTTACCTATCTACTTTGTCTTATAACCGAAAAACGATGATCGTCGTAAGCATTTGTCTAACCGTCATAATTAAGGTTTTTTACTTGTTTTTCCATCATCTTTGAACTTAATGATTTACCTACAACAAAAAGTACGTAGAACAAAATTAAAAATTGCCTCTTATTCAACAGGTCACGCATTTTCGATAACACCACTCTACCACCACTCCTGGCAATGCCAACCAAAACAGACTATAGCCGCACCTCTCTAGCTCATGTCACAAGTCAAAACATTGTTATCGCTCTGTGCACATCTCTATATCGAACCGACTTTTACCATATTTCTCATACGCCAGACCATCCCTATCAGTCAAATTCGAAAAGTCAATCGGCGGCGACATCTCTGTTCTACTTTGAATCGTGCAGTGCTGTTGTAAATAATCCGAGAGAAGAAAATTTAATAATTAAATAAAAAAGTTATATTTCCAATCAACAGGTGAGTGCCCAGTTCGGTTTTATTACAGAATTTCGACATAAATAAGTAGAGAGTTACAATTCAAAGAAACACTAAATGAGGCGAGTAGTTTTCTTCTACTTCAGCAGCGCAATGTCAAGTGCATAAAGTGAAATTTCCTTTGCCTAATTCAGAACTTGATTCCATCGGACGTAATGACAACGGTTTTGAATTGGAAATAATACAGACGTTCCTATATTTACAAGAGATTTACATCTGGACCTTGGTCAAATAGTAAACAAGTCGTAAAACGGGTCGGGTTATTACTGATTCTATACGAAATGGAGGCGGCTTCAAATTTATTGTCAATTCAAGTTTATTTGATGTGGCCGATGGTGTGTGGAAATTTCCAGTTCGGTAATTGATGAAGTGTTGTCTTGTCTGTTATAAAATGACTACCAGAAGTAGGTACTCTTATCGGAATTTCCACCAAAGATGGTACCTACTCTGTCTATCGGTTTGCCAAAACTCAAATCGATTAGACTCCGCAACTACCTGACTTATTTTGTTCGTTGGGATAGAAACTTCACAGTTGCTTTTTTTTGGGTATGGGCATGGGGTACTTTTCCACGTCTAATAGCGAACTGATGAGTAGCGCTTTTGCTAAAAAATATATAGATATCTCTACGTCATCAAAGCGTAAGCTTGAGTTACTCAATTACATTGGCTTGGCAGAGGTCACGAGACCGCTCGAGCTACGAATGTATTTTTAATCACAAAGTCTCTACACAGTGTTGTAGTCATTCGTATTCTAGCTTTTGTGAAATTTATTCTCTTTAAACAGTTGTTTTAGTTAATTATTTTATTATTGCCGACGACGGCGAACGAACGAGCAACGCGAGGCTCTGATGTAAACATTGGTTGGATTCGGATTCTATTTCGCGTGACTTGTTGATTAATTTATTTTACGGGCGGCGAAAGGCGAAAAAAAACTAGTTTCAATAGGCTCCGTTCCTTACTGCAAAAACTGTGAAGCTTTTTGCAAATGCTTCATTGTAAAAAAAGAATCAATAAAACTGTGTTTAATTGCGAATCAGTTGCGAGTGGACTTTGGTTATGGGTCGCACAGGCACACAGCTCAAAATCACAAACTATAGCGCGATTCACACAAAGTCTAGTAGTGCGTGGAAACCGGTGGTGACATCACACACTAGGTGAGGGATGTACAAAATATCCAACTGCAGCTTTTTGTTTTTGCTTAGTATCATGTTTCTTTTTATAGATAACATGTATCCACTTTGGTTTTGGATTTGTTTTTTGTTCGTCAATTTTCGCTGTGCATTATCAAAGGCGGCATGCCGATTCAAAGTGTTCGTGTTTTATCGTGACAAAATATTGTTGATGATTCGGTCATAAAAGTTGGAAGCGTGTTTTTATTTGTAGAAAGTCCACCCACCGAAAGGCATACTGTTTCTTCCAGTTGAACTAATCAATTACATAGAATTTTTCATGTCTGTCATTGCGATTCTTGTTGCCTCTCCAAGGTCGAACGTCGCGTCGTACCGACCGATGTGAGGGGAACTACGCAGTTGAATACTTGACGAGTTCACCTCGATCCAATATAGGCACCCCCACCCATTCCCATTTGAGGAAATCAATTTACCATAATTTATGCGAAAATAAACAAAATGCGGTGCATTTCATTTGGCACATTGAATTCAAATTATTGGCCATTGACCTGCGCGCGTTCAATTTGGCGAAGGGAAACGAAATTTATTAGTGCAGCCTCGGTGTTGGGATAATATTGCATAAGCTACTGATATCAGGTAGAAACCACTTCAGTCATAGTGCGGCACCCGCGCAAGAAGCTCTCAAATTGTACTTCTTATCGTGAGTGCTTGTTTGAAAATCAACCTGTAAAATATCACGACAAAGGGACGTTAGATTGATGTGGAAAGCAACTCACAATAATAAAGTACTTTTATTATATAATTTGCGACCTTGCTTGTCTGCTTTCTCAGCTACCGGCTATTGTTTCCATTTTCCGAGAAATATTTTGCTAAAATTGCTTTTCTGCCTTAATTTAATTATCGCAGTCGGTGCAGTACAGAGAGAGTGTTTCATTCGCTGATTTGGTAATTCGAAACCATACACTCGGACTGTATGATTGTTATGAGTTCTCGGCTTTGTGTTAGCAATTAAGGCTGCTGAAGTGTCCTGAACATTGGATTAGAATTCAGTTACTAATAGCAAGGCAAGTGTTTTGGTTGATATTTAATGACCAGGCATGATTAACCTCTTATCTTTGAGACAATTTCTGCCGAGTAATTGTGATTCAATTGATCCCGAGTTGGAAATTCTACTTTGATGGTGTATGACGAGCGGATAAACCAGCCATTAAATTAGACCAAAGTTCTGGTGTAATGTTGTTGGGAGTCAGCAATTTCACTTGAAGTGCGATTTATACTTCGATTGCAGCAACCACATTCTTTCCCATTGCATTAGCCTGCCTAACTTAAAAAGGGGAATATAATGACATAATATAAAATAATTTAATTTTTAAAGTGATTGCAGCCAAGGAGTATTCTATTGCCGTTATTACGAGGAAAAGTTGCAATTAGCCAAGCTATTATCTTTTACAATACATTTCCATAACATTACATTTCAACTACTCAAAGTACTTACGACTTAATGTCTACTTTAACGCACTGTCAAGCATAAGTCTCTTTTTGGGTCAAGCGGCTGGAGATTTACAATTTCATATGGTAGACTCTCTCAGCTCCGTACTTGTCACAAGGTAACACTCTAGATCTAGACCATGGACGCACTTCAACTATGAGGAGCTAACAGTATCAGAACTCAGCACATTTGCACCAAAGATCTGCTACCTGATACACAAGCAAAGGAAAAAAATGGAAATAAGTTGTTTTCAGTCTTTTTTACTGGAGAGCCTTGTCACACATAATAACTGTGCCAGTTAAAAAGCCGATAGTCAATTGAGGCTTAGGACCGATGACAGGGACGGGTACTTAGAAATCATTCTCTGCGCCTTGCTTAGCAATTTCATCAGACATTTCGTGTTCAGCAATCCCAGTGTCGCATAAATAGGAACCTCGCGACAGAATTCAAAGATCTCAAGCATCTTCGAACTATTTTAACTTCGGTTGGGGAAGTCCGTAAGCAAAGCCTGACTATCACTACAAGTGACACCTATTCTAAGCAAATAATAATAGAATAGCATAGATCTCCGCTGGTCTGTATCCACAAAGACTCCAGCAACGGACCATTGACCAGTTTTGGACCCATCCGTAAAAATTCAACTACCGACCATTCCTTACTTAGACTCTGGCCGAAGCCAGTCCTAAATGCAAGGAAAGTCGACTCTAAATCTGCAGTGCAACTGGTGTCCATAGAACCAGGTTCGTACGATGACCCTTTCTCTTCACCTTCCACTCTGTCACTGGGTATTATAAAATTAAAATAACACCTAATCGAAGCCCTACACTTTACTCTTACGTCATCACCGACAATTTGTAAATCTTAAGTACGATATACACATCACTGAAAGTGAAACTACAATTTTGTGTTTGCCACATGAGGCTAAATTTATCACTGCGACGGGTATCATGCTGCAACCAATGTGCACTTGCGAGGATTCCCTAACAGAAATCGTGTGGGTGGATATTCCCCAAATAAAAACGTTCGTAATTTGCATCAGTGAACAAAAAGAAAAGAAGAAAACAATACACAACATGCTGAGGCTAAAAGAAAGCCGTTTGTCTGTCTCTATTACGAAGTCGAGAACGAATTTCATTGCCAATGACATTCGGCTGAAGAGTAGTCGCCAGTCAAATGATGTGTCATTTGAATGCGTGAGAGGGGAATTCTGGAGGGTGATAAGGGGAGTTCTTATCACTTCAAAGGTCTCCAACACACCAGGGACAGTTTCCTTGGGAGGTACTTCTTCCAAGACCTATACGAACAGAACAGAACAGACAAGATAATGTGCTTCATCAAAACTTTATGATTTTTGGTATGCAAAGAGGGCTGCAATGGATTTGTCACAACATCTCACAACGGGTGCGAAGCGTGGTAGTCCTCGTCATCCTATAAATATAAATTATCCGTCATATGTGCCGCTAATGGGCGGACTTCCATAACTTGGCGTGTATTCTATCCATCTGTCAGTTGCCAACGAAATTGATGCGACCGATTCCATGAACTTGAGTCTTGAGACTCATAGTGGTAGCAACGCCTCATGGTTAGAGGGATCTATATTTCTATTTTCATGCCCGATAAAGTGAGCAGTTCTTGTTTCCACCAAATATTGAAAACGCGTAGAGTGACATCGCACTAAAACTTCCCAAAATCATCAGTAGGCATGATACAAATACTACAGATAGCGCAATGGTGATGTTCAGTTTTTTCGTTCTGTGCACCTACGTCATTTGAGCGCAGAATGCATTTTGACAGGTAGAGATAATGGTAAGAGTATTTGCCAGTAGAGTTTTGTTTTCATTTGTTTTGTGTTAGGTTAGGTTAGGTTAGGTTTGTGGGCTGGCGAGGATTTTCTCCGTGCCACACTGACCCATTGTGATTACCATAGGGGGAAAGAGGTTATCCCTTACCCATTATAACCCTGTATTCAAATTACTTACTGTGCTGCTACATACAAACCATCTTGTTGATTTGACGAAGTTCATTATCTTGTCAATTGATGTGCTGGAAAGCTCGTCTAGGTCGTTGAAGAAGTGACTCCCTAGGAATTTATACCTGGTATGTTGGAGACTTGGGCAGTGACATAAGAAGTGGGTTGTATCCTCAAGAGCTTCCTCATCACCGCAGCCTCTGCAAAGTTCTTCTTCCGTTAAGCCCATTTTCTTCATATGGTACCGCAAGGTGTTGTGCCCTGTTATGATACCTACGAGGATGGACAGGGATTTCCTATCCTTCCGCATTATCTTCTCGGTTTTGGATTCATTGAAGGACGGCCATAGCATTCTTGTGGTATTACAAGTGTTTAGGGTGGCCCATCTTGCATTCGCCTCACTTGTGGCTTTTTTCCCTGCTTCAAGCTTAAGTGTGCAAGGCGGGATGTCCACAGAGGGATCAGCTTGTTCTGAAACAGCTGTCGAACCTTGTCTTGCTAATTCGTCTGCTTTCTCATTGCCTGGAATGCCTTCATGTCCCGGAACCCAGCAGAGTGATACCTTGTGCTGTGTACCAAGAGCCTTAAGTTCTTCGCGACAACACCTCACAAGCTTCGATTTTATTTCTGGTGCAGTTATGGCTTTTATTGCTGCCTGGCTGTCGATAAAGAAGGTAATACCTTCAGGTGGTATTGCCCTTACCACAGACTCACGGGCTGCTGTTGTCACTGCCAGGACCTCTGCTTGGAAAACGCTGCTATGGTCGGGGAGGCGAATCGATTTTGATATACCCGATTCAGAGAAGACACCTGACCCTACCCCAGTGTCCATTTTTGATCCGTCTGTGTACGTACGGCTATGGTTGGTGTGTTAGGTACGAGTCCGTCTCTCTTCTCATTCTTCCCTGCTGGGATAGGCGCTAGAGAAGGGTCTTGTAAACTCTAGATAAGGCGTAATGTAGTCCGTGACAGGTACATGGCCGAAATATTTCTGTAGGATCGTAGAATGACCCGTTGCGTTCAAATTCCATTTTACCGATTGGCTGATTCTCATTGCACTAATTGCGGCCGATAGTTGTATATGAATGCCTAGCGGACACAGGTTGAGGATAGCCTCAAGTCCTGCGGTTGGAGTTGTCCTCATCGCACTGGTGGTGCCGATACACGCTAGTCTTTGAACCTTCGTTAACGCTTTTAGGTAGGTGGCTTTATTGGTTGCCGGCCACCATACGAGACTGCCGTAGGTCAGTATGGGTCTTACTATAGCCGTGTACATCCAGAGCTTAATTTTGGGAGATGGTCCCCAGGTTTTCCCAAAGATTCTGCTGCAGGAATAAAAGGCTATTGTGGCTTTTTTGATTCTTTCATTGGTGTTCAATTTCCAGTTTAGTTTTTTGTCTAGTATAAGTCCCAGGTACTTTGCGCTATCAGAGATTCTGAGGGGTGTGCCGCCAACAGAGGGTGTAGCAAACTGTGGTATTTTCCTTTTATTTGTGAAAAGTACCAGATCAGTTTTCTGGGGATTGACTGTTAGACCGCAGTTCCTGGTCCAGGTGTCGAGGGTTCTTAGGGCGCTTTCAATTTGTTCCGACAGTGTTGGAAGGAATTTTCCCGTTGCCAACAGTACGACGTCATCCGCATAAGCCGTTATTTGTTTTTTGTTAATTATAAATGGATTTGCTAAAAATGTTGAATTTAATTTATTTGTAATGATGCGATAAATATTTTCACGTTCAAAATGGAGAACATGCGCAATGCGTAATCTACAGTAATTGAATCATGATCAGTAGGTACACACACTTTCCGAATTGTTGATGTAGCTACATATACATCAAAAAATCAAGTCATGTCTATACCCTGAAACTGTTTTCTGTTGCACTTATTTTTGTTTCTATTTATTTTTACTTAAAATTAACTTAATTACCTCTATTAGTGTATAGGTAATTACTTAACATTTATTTACACATTTTTTTTAAACAAATAAACAAACACTTCTTTTGTTAAAACCTGTTGAATAAAATATTCCATAATTTTATAACAAACAAATTTATTTAATATTCAAACAAAAAAGTATATTTAAAAAATAGAAAAAAATCTGGAAAATTTATTCTATCAGAAAGTGGAACGCATGATCTATTTGTTTGCTTAGACATCTCTATACAGCTATATCAAACAGCTTTCGTTCCCATTACCGACTTGTTGCTTGTGTCACTATTGACATTGAAATATGGATTTTACGCTGACTGGTGCAATACATTTTTTGCGGTAATTATAATTTTAACGGCCGTTTGCCTATTAGTCTTCCGCGTTTACTGCGGTCTGGCAGAAACTTGTCGATTTTAAAGATTTAATTACAACTTGCGCCTGTTTTTCGAATGTCAAGTGAACAAGTGCTACTGCAGTTGCGTCATTCTGCTCTCTGTTATACGTAAACAATCGAATGTTGGGGTTGTGTTCACGTGATTCCCCAGAAGTAAGTGTTAACTCACTTTAAATGCTGCTTGTACAATGTACATGTACGTGCATATATGAATTACGAGTAGACATTAATTTTTTTTTGCAATGGTCCGCTTGTCCATTAAGTGGGTCGCGGGTGTAGGTTGCTTAAGTGGACCCTCCATAGGTCTCTATCATCCGCCATCGAATCTAAATCATCAAGGGCAATCCCCATACGGGTATAGGAGAGATTATCAACTTGATCTAACTATCTCATCCTGGGTCTACCTAGAGGACGCCTGCCTGATGGTACGGATTCCTGGATCCTGGTCGGGACATGCGTTTAACATGATCAAACCACCGAAGCAAGGATTACTCCGTTCGGAGAAGTAGCTGCTCGACATTGAGTTCCTCACGTATTCTAGTATTTCTAATGCGATCTCTACGGGTCACACCAGCAATACAACGGAGAAATCTCATTTCGGCAGCTTGTATTCGCGATCTTATTTTTTCGGTCATTACCCAAACCTCATGACCATAGGTAAGAGTTGGAACAAACACCGAATTAAAGACTGACAACTTAGCTTTGACACCAAGTTCAGTGCTCCTGATAACAGAATGACCAAGCTGTCTCGAAATTGACCCAGCTTGATCAATCCTACAGGAAAACTCGGCATTGCTCCTTCCATCAATCGTGAATAAGACCCCGAGATACTTAAACCTCTCCACCTGTTTTAATGGGACTCCACTAACATGCAGAGTGCATTGAACAAGCGTTCTGGAGACGACCATCACTTCAGATTTGTTCACATTTACCCTCATCTCAGCTTCAACACAAACGGCTACAAACCGATCGAGTGCGCGCTGAAGTTCAGTTTGAGAGGACCCAAGGATGACCAAGTCATCAGCGAAGAGCAAATGACCTCAGATCTCCCAATTCGAAACGTTCTTCGCCAAGACTGCGCTGTAAAATCCAGTCCATATAAGTAATGAAAAGGAGAGGAGACAAGACGCACCCCTGACGAAGTTCAACGCCCACGGTGAAAGGTATTGATTAAAAAGCTTTTACAGTTTGTGTAAAGAGATTGAATGGCTCTAAAGAGAGAACCATCAATTCCATACTCCTGTAATACACTCCAGAGTTTCCCTCAAGGGACTCGGTCATATGCTTTCTCCAAATCTATACGAAGCACGCATAAGAAAGAAATGAAAAGAAAGAAAGAAAGACGAAGCAGGCGTAAACAGGTGTATAATACTCCCAAGCCTTCTCGAGCACCATTCTGAGAGTGAATAACTGGTCGGTTGTGCTTCTGCCGGGACGAGTAGACATCAGTTTTGTAAATTCATTTTCACTTTTCATCCTTGAAAATGTCATATCCATTTTAAGAACTTTCGCATAGACCACTTATGCTTGCAGTACTAGTTTTCAATTGATTAAATCTAATGAGGAGTTCAGGCAAAGCGAAGCGCTGCGCTGTTAGTTTGCTGGATCAGTTCACATTCCGCTGTGACAAAATTTTCCTCAGGAGAAAGCTAACGAGCTGTGTTGTATCTAGAAGGATATGGCCAAACTACAGCAAGGAAAAAACAATCCACATTTTTAACAAAACACGAAAATATATCGCCAGTCAGAATACCAGACTGAAAAATATGGCTCTAAAGCTACGATTACACGGCCATTTTTTCGAGTCATTTAACTGACGCTCTGACGTAAAAATCGCGTCACATAGCAGTCATTTAAATGGCGTTCCGTGTGATCGCCATTTTTGGGATACCATTTTCAGCGTCATTTAAATGACTAGGAAACTGGCGGAGCAAATGGCATGCATTTTGTGCCATTTAAATGGCGGAAAAAAATGGCCGTGTGATCGCTCTTCAATGACGCCTAGGACAAATGACTAAACTTTTTGGCTGTTGCGCCATTTAAATGTCAGCCTCCAAAAAATGGCAAGGCTCGAAATTCATGCTATGCCAGTTTTCTACGCAAATGGCAAATGACAAAGCATTTAATACGATATCTGTGCTGATATCATTTGAATTTTTCACTCGTTGCGAAACGAGGCACTGCGGCCTCTCTAAAGGGCCATATTGTGCCTTCCCTGGTAGGTTCCTAGAGCAATCTTTTTACTCCGGAGACAGTCAGGAAGAAAAGTATGTATCTTCTCTGGGGGTATTCCAGCAAGATTTGCTGAGTTAACGAGTTCTTCGCCAAGGACATTCTTTCTAAGGCAAAAGAGAGCCGGACATTCCGTGAGAATGTGAAGAGAGGTTTCGTCGCTCACCAGACATAGTCTACATGTGGGGAATATGGACGAATATTTGCCTAGGCTGACTGAAAAGTTCGCTTGAAGCGGTTCTCCATAAATGCCAGATCCAGTCCCTGTATCCATCTTGGACCCGTCTGTATACCAGACTCTTACCTTGGAGGGATGATGATAGAGAGGTTTTTTGGAAGCCATATTATATTATTATATTAGGGAAAGGTGACCTCCGGTGGTAGAAATGGGGGTCGATGATTTACGAATGGAATAGAGGATGGATACTCAGTCTTACTTCCATTTGAATGTGTAATTGAATAGGTAATAGGCTAATAGGCCTAGGATGACATTTAGTGCAGTGGTCGGGGTAGGTTTACTCTTCGGGTCAAGGCGGAGGGCGACCGTAACAGTCTGCCCCCTGTCTATTGCCTCTGACGCGGCCATCACTAAGTAGGGAGACTGGTGCGTGGCAGAGGTGGGTAATTGAACCTGTCTGCTTTGCTGCTTGATCAAAAGTCGGTAAATGGATTGTCTGTTGGAAAAAAGGATGGGGACATAACAGGAATCGACAGGCAGCTTCATCAGCATCAACTAGATGGACTTCTTTTTAATTTACAACCTAGATCTAGAACTCTCACCAGTGGCCAGGTAGCCCATCTCTCGCATATTGGTGTTCTGTTTTTCGATGTGTGGCTTCACCAACCTCACCAAATAATCGAATTGATTGGCTGACATACGAAGGACATTGCGATATAGTTCAGGTTCTTCTTCGCTCAATTCGAGTAGTAATCCACCGCAAAATCCAATCTTCTCGCGACGGCTCAACCACTTCTTTTGCCAAATACACCCCTTTCGTCGCGTTGGCTCGTAATCAAGATCGTCTTCTTCCAGCACACACGCTGCTAAATACGCCGTCACCGCAATTTCCACCATCATCCCAAAAGTTCTTTTTGACATTTTTTATTTATGATAATAATTTTTTTTTTCCTATTTAATTTAATTAAAAAATTCGCACGTATGCGTCGTGGGCCGTGGCCGAGAGAAAAACTCTAAATGACAGTAGCTATATTTTTCTCATTGGTCATTGCCGTCTGATTACAAAACAGATAACTGACGCGAAATCGAAATAATAGGAAAGGTGCCATTTGCCATTTTGATGAAGCAAGTCAGTACCGTGTGATCGCCATTTTTCGCTCGTCATTTAAATGGCATCCCAACGAAAAATTCTAAATGACTCGCAGTGTCCGTCATTTGATTTTGGGACAAAACTGACGATGATAGTCATTTCGTGTGATCGCCATTTTTTCAATGACGAATCGTAGCTTCAATGTCAGCGCCAGTTAAATGACTCGAAAAAATGGCCGTGTAATCGTAGCTTAAGACCTCACCAGAGAAGGCACAATAGGCTCCTTATAAAGAGGCCGCAGTGCCAGAGCTTATAATATAATCTAATCTAATGTATGCCTCTGTCTGGGACTAGCTATGAAGCGAGCTTTAGGAAAAACGAAAAACGATCTTTGATTCCATTGAGGATGTCTTGAAGTGTAGTATGAAAGAAATTAAATTCCACAGCTTAGATCTAATCTCAAGAAATTTCGACAACTATATGTCAGTCAAATGAATGAAATGAACAAAACGGCACATACTTCTACTTGAGTTTCTCAAAACTGCCAAACCAACTTACTTAGCCAACTCTGTTAGACACTTTGATTTGCCTTCCGAAAATGCGTGCTGGTCTAGAACCTTCTCTAATTGTTTGCCTTAAGACGCGGTCGAATCAGGGTCCGAAACGTGTATATAAGAATATCGTTCTTCTCTTTTTGCAGTTCAATTGTTATTCCGTCCTTATTGGAGCCATTTGACATTTTTCGTAACCATAACCATAACATTTTAACGCAGTTGGGTAGTTATGTAACCCCCAAGCTATTATTACACATGTCAACGTCAGATTTTGTCTATACATAACTGTAAAATTGAATCTGACGTCATATTGGCGTCAGCATGTCAAAAATTGTTACATTGTTGTTGTTGATTGTTACGTCAAATTTGTAGACGTCATTTTGGAGAATACATAACTCTTTCTTTATATACCACCAGCTGTTGAATCCAAGTATGCGTGACAAGGAAAACCGTAGCAAAACAGAACGACAAACAGTTTTGTAGGCAACTACTGAACTGACGCGCACCCATTATTGGATTTATATTAAATGTGTTATATTACTTGTAGAGCGATAGCTTCTGTTGTTAACCGTTATTGGTCACCTACTAACGCAACTTTGTTACAAAATCTCCTTGACAATAATATCTACTATGTATGCAGATTGAATTTGTATATCGAATACTTTTTCAAGAGCACTTGCATTTTTCTCTGCCGCCATTGTGTTGTAGTGTTGTAGACCTACCAGATTAGGTAAATCCGATTAACGATATCTGTCCTTGAATTATTTTCGCTGTGCTATATGCAGATTTGTTTATTTTGTTGTCATTAAGTCACGTCACTGAAATTTATTCACAAAACTCTTCGGTCGTATTGTGAAAACTGTATCCAAATAAATTTTGTAGTCAAAACTAATAGTGGATACGTTCATGTAACGCATTTAGAACCAGAAATCCAAACAAAATCATGAATAACTGTCATGATTTTGAAGGTCTAACCATTTCCAACAACTGTATTTATTACTCTGACGCACCTATAGGGCGCACTAAAATTAATTAGCACAAATTAGGCAGTCAATTTGTGAAGTAAGTCATGTGGGTTATGATGGTAAATAAATTTTCCTCATAATAAAAACCAAAATCGCAATAAAACAACAATTTTACAATAATTTGATCATAAATCTAATGATTTTGCTGAGTGTTATTACATTTTGGGACAGCGTGTTTACATTTGCTATACTTTGAAATACGTTTGAGGATTAAATAGAAAAGATGGAAAAGATTTTTTCAAAGAAACACTCGTTTGATTTTGCGTTTCTACTTGACCTCTTCAACTGCAAATTGAACTGAAGATAATAATAGCAGCGAAATTATTCCTGCCATAATAACATATCATGTCTCAGTGTTATGAGAGTGTGTGAATGAATTTTAAATTTGTTTACTAGTCCGGTGTCGAATGTGGAATAGATTATTGTACATGAACATCAAAGGTTGGTAATTGATGGCACAATATGTTACAAATGGTTTATATCATACTCATACATCATACAAACGACATACCCTATTCATAGGTTAAAAAATTGTGTTAAGAACCCTTTAGATTTTTTTTACTTAGTAATTTCATTATTATTACTTTAAATGTACTCTTTGCTTTACAGAGCATGACGATATTTGTGAGAAAATTGCTCCAAAAAGTGAGCTTTGAAAATTTACAAAGTATCCAAATTGTAACGGCAGTAATTAACGAGCTGCACGTGACTTTAGTTCCATTTTCATATTCGTTCGTAGAATGTATCAAATATTATACATTCATCCTCAAGCAAGGAATTCACTTCATTTACGTGTGTATCCATACTTCATAGTCATAGTGTATAATACTCAGTAGACTCGCCTATAGTAGGGTGTCCAGTCCATATACCTCAAACGAAAAAAAAAGGACATAATTTATAATCAACAATCAAAATTAAATTAAAATTCTTTTAAACCCTCAGTTTTACTGTATGTTCTAAATGTCGGTTTGATCAATTGACGCCAAAATATTGAAAATAAAAAATAAATAAATAAAGATTTCAAAAAGCAAAAAAAGGCCTGGCGAAGCCGGCTGGAGTTAGGCTAGTATTATATAGAAAAAAAAATAACTACCTACTTATATATTTTTATTACAAGAATTTCGATATCAATTAAAAATGAATGAATGAAATTTTTGGCTGCGTTTGAAATATGGGCTGGACAACTAATTCCAATTAAGGCTTATCCGATAGGTACTATTTCCACACTTTTTACATTGTTTTTCTATTCAAATTGAAGGTATTAAAAAAAATGTGCACGACTGGGCCGCACGTAACGTTCTCGTTTATTGCGAATCTCGCAGAATCTCAGAGTCATTTCAACAAATTTTAGGTTTAAAATTATTTCCACTTAAGTACATCTTACGTAGGTTTAGTAACTGAACCCTTGTTAACTAAACACGTAATACATACTGCATAGACATTATGTACGTATTAACTACAACACTTTATTATTTACTTTCAAATTTCACCCCAACTGACACTTGAAGGAGGCAAGGAGGCGATGAATTTCGAATTCTCATTTTTGATTATTATTTTAAAAAAGTGGTCTCAATGGTCGGGATTTGGGTAGTAATTTTTGAGAAATATTCATAAAACGGCAATACATATTCGAGTTTTCTGAGAAAAACTAAGTACGTGATCATGTTTAGAATGTTTATGTTGTCTTAAATATGTATTTTGGTCAAAATCGTTAGAGCGGTTTTTTGTCAAATTATGCTGACAAATCTTACAAATTTGGGTTCGAAAAGCACTGTTATTAAACTGTTCAGCTGAAAACTAAGTACGACGTATTGTTTAGGATATAAACATTACCAAGCAGTTACATTTTTAACCAAATCGAAAATGGCGTTTTCGAGATATGTGTAGTTTTTAAAGTAGCGTTTTTAGCGATTGGGGTGGAAATCGAAGGACGCATTCATGATTAAAAAAACACTGTTTTTCAACTGTTTAGCTCAAAACTGAGCAAATGGTATTACTATGGATTTAAGCATTACCTGAAAGTAACATTTTTATCATAATCGAAAATGTCGTTTTTGAGATATGAGCAGTTTTTAAAGTACTATTATTAGGGATTTCGGTGGATATCAAAGGACGCAGTCTTTTTTAGAGAAAAACTGAGTTTACTATCAAGTTAAGAATGACAATAGTAGATACCTTAAAAATAATTTTTTTTTAAAAATCGTTTTTACCGTTTTCGACAAAAAGCCAATTTTCAAAACTGCCGTTGCTGGACTTTTTAGCGAAAAACTGGGTATGCAGTCATGTTAAGCATGCTTACATTAACTCAACTATTCATTTTGGTTCAAATCGTTGGAGCCGTTTTCGAAAAAATCGAAATTTAGGCATATTTCGTCATTTTTCGTAAAATTTTTGTATGGGAGGTACCGTTAATATTAGGGCTAGCATTAAAAAAAAAAGAAACGTCCCGAGCGGGAAGCCCAAAAACTCTAAATACGAAGTTTAAGCAAATCCGTTCAAGCGTTTAGATTTCCCAGGGGTGGGACAGACAGACATACGGACAGACAGAATTGCGAGACCCACTTTTTTGAGTTCCCCTATCATCGTAATATCAGAATTGATCAAAATCTCGAGTTCGAAATTTTGTACGAAAACAATATACATATTTCTCTTACTATGTATACGAGAAAGTTAAAAAGAACAAAAAGAGGACACAGCAAATAAAGAGGACAAAAAAAGATCCAAGCGAAAAAAGAAAGTGTTAAATAGATCGCGGACAAAAAAGAGGACCTGTTCTCTTAAAAAGAGATATTCTAGAAACCATAGCCTATAGGGACGTAGCGAGGGCTCGAGCCGTGGGGGGTGACTTTCATTGAAATGCCGACTGTATGAATCATTAAAATCGGCCCAGCGGTTATCGAGTTATAACGTCATTGAATTTCACTTCATAGAGAATGTTTTTTGTATGGCAGGTGCCACGCCTCTTTGTCAAATTTTGACCAACTGTCCAACAACAGGAACTATCCAGGGCCAATACCTAAGGGCACCGCGAGGTCAGATTTGGGGCTTTATTTAATTTTGTTTGGGCCTTATTTCATCGCCCATCAAAATGTATTAAAAAAAAATGTTTATAAACAGTTTAAATAACGAAATTTCGTTTTCCAAACTTTTTGCCGCGAACGAAAACACCTTTGCCGCGAATTGACAGAGTTTATTCGCAATCCACATCTAGCGAATAAAACATTCATTCGTATTTATTCTGGATTTACATTACCACGCCACGCAATTTTGCATGACTCCAAAGAGAGATCTTTCCTACAGTCAAGGCTAATGATCTGTAAGAGTGAGACTACAAATCTCCATAAAAAAGTTATGGCGGCCTAAATCCAACTGTTAGGCTTGTGTTCTCACTCATTAGCCTTGACTGTCGAAAATCGGATCTCTCTCTCTGAAGTCATGCAAAATTGCGTGGCGTGATAATGTAAATCCAGCATTAACCTTGAATTTGAAATGGCGACCGTCGTTTTTAAAATCGAATCGAAACTCGCTAAATTTTAAGGATTTCAGTCGGCAAATTCACCTGCAACCCATTATTAATTTTTACTGAAATAAACTCTTGATGGTTTATTTAAGGTGTCACTGCAGTTTCTTATGAAATATGGAAAGTAGGTACGCAAATATCCATTTTCCCTCTGGGGTTTAACTAAAAATAAAAACGAATAGAAGTGATGATGCATAATTACTAGTATACTGATGTATAGTGCGCATTCCGCTTAAGGGTAGTTTATTTTTCATAACAGATAACAAAAACCTGAACGTGTGGTTTCAAGCAAAACGTCTTACTTTAAATGACATTAAACATTCATTACAATATCCCATATTTGCATCAATTCTGAGCGATACTAACTTTTGTGTGCCGAGGAGTTGAGTAACAGCTGATGATTAATCAGTTTCGGATGTCTTAACATTTTCTATAATGTCATTCTTTTACAACCAGCTGTCAGAATCACTTAATTTTGTAAGCTAAATTTGGTTTTCTTATGTCCTTTTCGGTTGGTCGTCCAGAACCGTTCGGAAGAACTCTCCGCGATTCTGAAATCAAATCCAGAAGCAAATTTCTCTTCTTTTCAGTAACAGAACTGTCAATTTCAATTTCAAGCGTTCGGATTGCTTCTGGACGGTTCTGGACGACCAACCGAAAACGACATTAATTTGTTGTTAATTGCGTACATAAACCAAGACAAGTAAAACAATTAACGCGAACATGATAGCATAATTTGTTGTAGTATATGGGTAGCTTTTACATTTTTTTTAATTCTTACGTCTGCCAAATTACCATCTATAAGAACATAGGTTGGACCTCGGACACCTTGGGTCTGGCGCCAGAATTCAAACTTTATATTACTTTTACTGACGAACTGCTTATTTGTTTCCAAATTTTTGTTTGATTTTAATCAAATTATATTGACAGCTCGTTTTTCAACTTAAATCGACATACACACTTACGTTGGCGGCTCTATACAATTCGGAGTCAAGTAAGGCCTTAACTAATAAGCCTCTCCAGTTACGCACTCCAAGTCGTCGCTTTCTACTTCTTCCTTCCTCTACTGCGTTGTCCATCCGGGTTAGACTCGAAGACTTTACTCCCCGGAACATTTGTTTCCATCCGCCCTACATGTCCTAGCCGTGGTCGATGTCGCTGTACAGCTCCTCGTTGAATCTCCTTTTCCAAAGCCCGTCAACGCAAACAGAACCGAACATTTTACGAAGAATCTTTCGAAGCGTCCGAGGATATCTTCATCCGTTTAGATATAGTCCAAGCTTCAGCACCATAAAGCAGGACTGGGATGATCAAGGTCTTATACAGAATTTCATTAGTTGTTCGAGATAGGGCTCTGGTACTCAATTGCCTTCTCGGACGAAAGAAACAGTGGTTGGCAAAAGTTATCTTTCGTTTAATTTTTTCTGAGATGCTATTGTCAAATGTAGGTATAACAAGAACAAAGTTCCTCAAGGTTATAGCTGTCGATTGTGACGTTTTGCCCGATTCTTTGATTTTGGGTGTCCCTATAACATGTTGACAGCATAAACTTGATTTTACCCTCATTGACAGCTAGACAAATTTTAGCCATTTCCGTTTCTATACTACCAAACATACTTACTATAGTGACTGCTCGCTGTGTTCTACCAATTATGCCAATATCACCGGCGTATGTGATTGAACCGACTTTCAAATATTGTGCCAACCGTGAGTGTTGGCCTATGAGTTTCGGACAATTCTTTCAAGTATGATAAGAAGTCGCTCGACTGCGCGTCACCCTGTATAAATCCGTCTTTGACATCAAAGGCTTCGGTAAAGCCATTACCGACCTCGATGCAGCAGCAACCTTTCTCCATCGTCCCATAACCCCACTGATATGGGCCAATCAGGTTATTTACGAAGAGTTTAAGACAATATGGCATAGAATCTTGAGTTCGATGTTGGAGACTGATCCCTCTATAGTTATGACAGGGAAACCGTCAGGCCCATTAAATTTGTTGGTCCCTAACTTATCTACCTTGTTTTGAAGTTTTGTTACTGTTATTTACTACTACATACTTACTTATCGGGCTCCCGACCCGTGAAGAGTCTCTGCCTGAGACACAAGAGCTCTGGCATCCGCGATGGCTTGGTCTTAGAAACTAAGGTTCGGTCTTCCTTGTCTTCTCGAATCTGGGGGCTGGGATTCGAAGATCCTCTTAGCTGGAGCATTATAGTCCATTCGCTCGATGTGGCCGAGCTAATGTAGTCGACGTGTTTTGGCTTTTTGGACTACATCCACATCTTGGTACAGCTCATATAGTTCGCGGTTGTACCTTCTCCTCCATTCGCCCTCTTCGAACACAGGACCAAAAATCCGCCGAAGTATTTTTTTTTCGAAGGAGTCCAGCATCAGTTCTCCCTTCTTGCTTATCGTCCAGCACTCGGCGCCGTAAAGCAGAACTGGCAGGATAAGGGTTTTGTAGAGCAACCATTTCGTCCTGTTATTTACAATTAATGAAAGAATATTAGCGAAAACATGCAACTTAACTTT
The DNA here is from genome assembly GCA_949372485.1 of Cheilosia soror. Lineage (NCBI taxonomy): Eukaryota > Metazoa > Arthropoda > Insecta > Diptera > Syrphidae > Cheilosia > Cheilosia soror. The sequence goes on along the minus strand of OX443563.1, from coordinate 70,370,914 downwards.
TTAATTGTTTCTTTGAACTATTCAAGTGGCGAATCGCATAGTGTAGTAGCTGTCAGCTTACTTGTGGTTTAACATGTATACCTTGGTGAAATATGTCATTAAATAAGAATTCACGTGAAAAATACGCAAATATGTTATGTAAATACATATACGACACAGAAAATGAAAACCACATGATGCATTTCTGTGTAATAATTACTATTGCGCACTACTCACCCCACCTTAAAGGTGGTTGATCTTTCGTAACAGACGTCTGTAGTCTAATTTAAAACAAAAAAACACCCTTCACGTGCGGTTTCAAGGAAACGTCGTCATTTAAATATTCATCACAATACGACGAGTATCCCATATTTGCCTCTTTTATAAGCGATATTTACATTTCTGTGCCGCTGAAACACCGGATGATTCATTTTATCATTAATCCCGAGTCAGTCTCAGTTTCTTCATCTTCGGCGTACGTATTCTTATCAGGTACATGCCATTCTTAACTGGCTTTAAGATTTTCTTCGTTTTAAGCTAAATTTGGTTTAATTTATTTTTAATTCATTATACTATCTGTCTTCCCGGCAATCACGTGACGTAACGAGGTAATGTTGATGTTTAAATAAACCCAACTCCGCCTTAGGGCTGTAATTACGTGATTGTACTAAATTGAGGTTAACTCTCAAAAATTTATGAATTAGTTAAGTTAATTCTTAACAGTATTCTGTATTCTGTTTAATTACAATACGCAGGCAAGGGAAAAAACACGCAATGCTCCAAGATAAGGGCATCCATCTAAAGTGTCAGTGTGCCGTATGGTGGACGCATTCAATGCTAATCTATCAAACGTAAACCGTTCACTTTGCGTTCAACTATAATTTATTTTTAATCTGTCTACAAATTGACGTAATTCAAGGTGCGCTGTGTGGTGTTCTTTATTATTAAGTGATGGCGTTTTAATGAAATGAAATGGCATTGCATTGCAATTCAATACGGAAGAGTGTAACGCATCGGGGCGGGGGTCTTTTTTTTTTTTTTTGTTCCTGTGCGTGAAAGGAAGTGAACAAAGCATTTAAATGAATTCATCTAAATACATTGACAGGTGAGTGATGGTATATACGAAGTTGTTTCTAAATGACACGTCATTCTAAAGCCATTTGACAGTTTGTGATTAAATACTTTCACACACTTTTCGCTTACTGTCATTATATTAACAAAACACCTGAAAAAATGCATAGAAAACATTTAACCGTTTCGATTAACTTCAGACACACCGTCAATCTTAAAACCTCCTACCGCTCAAGTTAATTGTTGACATTAATTAGTCACACGGCTAATGATTATTACTGAATTCCACAAGAAAAATAACAACACGCGCTTACAATTAGGATTTAACTAACCTTGACAATGGGAATTTCCAAGAGAATAGCAAAAAAAGAGGTTTGCAGAATAAATCAGCAATTCCCTTTAAAAAGCCGTCATCCATACGTCATGCGATCAATACTACAATAACTACACCATTTCCCATCGAAACAGAGATGTCAGTCTCCCAAATATAGTTTTTATATTTAACCCAATATCGATAATCGAATTAGCTGCATGACTTTTATAAAATAAATTAGCACAACCCTGGAAATTAATGGACACGAGATTCATCTGAATGAGTGGAAAATGATATGCAAAGCAGAGTAAATAAAAACATCTTAATGTCTAATATGAGTTGTCAATATGGAGTGTTGACCATTTTGTTTACTTTTATAATTGTTAATTTGTATAATTCCATACGGTATAATTTTTCTAATTCACTTAATTAAATCATTTTGTAATAATTTCTGCAAACAATTCTGCATGCTATGCGATGAGCCATTTTTAGTTGAAGAAAAAAATTGCAATGCCATGCCTGTTCAGTGTTGTTAGTGAAACTGAGTGATAAAGATTGACTACCTCTCCTGTAGACAGGTATGTGAAAATAGATTGTGTGGTATATTTTACTTTTTTTTTTAATTTATTTACATTTGGTATGAATTTTGATTGCTTCATATATATTGTGCTTAATTTTTGTTTTAGATTTTACGAACAATAAAATAATTTAATTTTGCACATTTCTCGTAGTGTCGTTTTGAGACAGGGTTAATATTAGTTACATTTAGTTATGGTAGTCACAAAAACTACCACAAAAAAACCCCATCTCATTTTTTTGCTCGCGTTCATTATTCGAATTTACGAATTCTCGCCCTCTAGAAAAGTAGAAATTTAAAAAAATGGACCCAGTGGCAGAAAAAATTGGTCACTCGAAATGACAGCCTTTTCCTCCTACATATAGGCTTTCAAACATTTTGTCCGATGATCTAAAGGGTGTTTTTTTAGAGGTATAGAACTTTGAAATGGAATAAAACAAAGATAATTTTTTTAAATTGACGTGAAATGAAATGAACTTTATTCGAAAGATAATCTTCTGGCATTATAATTTAAATATGATTTCTTGCATATGACCGCCACAGCTGGTTCGGACGTAGTCTAATCTGTAGGTCCAATTTTCGATGACTTTCCAACATTTGTGGCCGTATTTCGGCAATAACGCGGCGAATGTTGTCCTCCAAGTGGTCAATCGTTTCTGTCTTCTCGAGATATCAGTTTCAGAACGAGTCCATTTGACATATCCATCCATAATTGGAAAATATTCAGCAGCAATTGGTTGTCGGAGAACTTCGGAAGAAATTTGCCGTGTAGCTGTCAAAAGTTAATGGCATAACGCGGGGTATATCGCAATGCGCTTGTCATCGGAGAATTTTTCCGAAAGTGAATAGGAGCGGATACCTCGCATGGAATTTCTCCGATTTCGTTCAAATCGTTCAAATATTTGTGCTTTTAGGAGTTGAACCCGGTAGGTACGCCTCGCTGATTAGTCAATCACACTTACCATTGAGGCGCCATCTAATCAAATGCGTTCCGTTTTTCTGCAACATGCGGGCGAGTTATTTGAGTTCTGCGAATCTAATGTCGATTTTCATTGGGCAAGAAAAAACACTTTTTTTCGATTCGGACCAGTTTTTCTGCTCTAGAAATCAGTTGTCTGTCAAATTCGTTTTCCGTTGGGCGAAAAAAGCACTTTTTTTAAGATTCAGATCACTTTTGCGAATTTTGATTCGCGAGCGACATATACACATACTTTCACCAATACCAAAGTAAGAGACATTTGTAAACACAAATTGCAATAAAAAAAATAGCTGACTGTCAAATAACACACCAACACAAATGCAAACAAAGTAATCTCATTTCATGTTCCATTGGGGCAGGAAAAATCAGAGATTTGAGATCTGAGAGCAAAACGGTAAAAGCCCAATGGAAATCGACATAAATCAAATTGCCAGCTGATTGATGTCACTTTAAAATTCACTTAAGTGCTGTCAAATGGTTGTAATGTCTCACTGATTATGTGATCGTACATTGGCATAAGCTACCCCTCCTGTTTAAGTGTTGATATCTGTTATACGATACATAATGAAAACCATATGCACAACAAATATTTACATTGAAAACAGTTTATAGCTTCTTAGCATAAATTCCTGGAAAACCGTTTATGTCTAAAAGATTAGCGTCATAACCATATATGCTAAGCAAACACGCATTCGCCGGTAAACATGTTATTCCAAAACTTTATGACGCTATATATCTAACTCAGACAAATTGAATTTGTCTTTTATAAACCGTGTATAAGGTATCCTTGAAAAGCCAAAATGTTATAAAAAAAACTCATTTTGAATGAAGACTATTCTAGAACAATTTGGCGGCACACTTTCCACGCTATTTGCTCGCCTCTAAATAATTAAGATTAGGCGTGTTTTCGTTTACGATATATAGGAGCGGCTTCTTCCAAGCGAACTATAAACTACTTATTAACTTTGTTGTTGTCTTAGCCCCCGTTTTGATAAAAATCTCTTCATTATTTGGTGTTTTTTTTTCTAATAAAAATAGACCGAAACAAAAACAAAGTGATAAGACCCAGTTTGCGTAGATACATGGCCTTCAGAACGCAAAACGTGATGCCGCACAATGATGTCTAACTATACATGTTGAGGGAATATGTTATACCATCCATCATACTCATTTTTAAAATCGATTCAAGATTATCTATACCGATTGCAAATGTATTTGTACACTTATTTCAATTCGTACTATATGTGCTACAATGCTACACTTGTTTTCTGATCGATAACACACAGTCTGTCAAAATGACACATCACATCACAAAGTCGACTGACAAGAATTTTGTTGAATTTATTTCTATCCGTTTCCGATAATGGCTTGTTTCGATACGCATCAGCATTTTTATGGAGGTTCAACACGTTGACCACAGTTTTATTTATTTATTAACGTGCGATAGGCGCCTATTGACGTTTTTACTGCAATAGCGATGACGTTTCTAAACCCTTTCAAGTGCGGAAAATAACTTATGGCTCAATTAAATCTCAGGCAATTATGATTATCGCTGCGATTGAGTCAAATTACTGTTGAATTGAATTGAATACCGCGATAAGATTTAGTTGAAACTTGTTTTTATTAAAAAATAATTGTTTTAATTAATTTTTTTAAATCGCTGTTATCGGTGAATGATTGATACAGTTTGCGTGAACGTCGGAAAGATGTCAAATACAAGGTGTTTCACTGCCGCCTGCGTCATATTTATTGAAGTGTACTGTACGATTGCTGGTTAAGTACTGGACAGGTCTTGAATTCCTAATGATCCTCGATGAGCCATCAGATGATAGTAGCGATCTGAATTCCATTAACTGAAAGAAAGAGAAAAAGATGATACGCATTATCATTGGCTAATTAATCGAATGTTCTGTTTCGTCTTATAATAGCAACACTCTCAGGCGTAACCGGGTGTTTCACATGATTTATCAGCACTCGGACGTTTGTAATGTCAAGTTACATGATTGTATGATGACCATAAACTAATAATTATCTACAATAGTTCAGTGGGCTAACTGTCGCGTGCCGAATGGATGATAACGCGTAAGATTGACATTTGGACTGTCCTTGAATATGGTTTGATGGCAGTAAAGAGATAATGGAGCGATTGGGGTGGGCCTGGGAAATTTCCATTTTAAAAGGGAGTGTGTGTTGTTCCCGTTCGTATGTTTTCAACAACTCAGTTGCGAAAAGTTTATAACTATTACTATTATAAACTAGTACATAAAAACTGAAGTTTATACCCTATTCACACCAAGCCGAAAACTGGGTTTTCGCGAAAACAGTCGAAAACTTCATCGAAAACAGAAGTTTTCCCATACATATTGCAGTTTTCAAAACGAGTTGTTTGAGGTCGTTTTCCATGAAAACGCCACGAAAACGAGTACGATCGTTGGGTTGTTGAAGCAGACACACCTATTGCAACATTCAGCGAGTTCAGCAAAACTGCTGACAGGATGTGAGAGACTGAGTGAGAGTGAGAGTGCGAGTTTTTTTGTTATCTTTGCTTTGCTTGCACCATAAAGAGCAAACTACCTGGCAGAACTAAATGGTATTTTCAGATGTTTTGATTTTGAATGTTGCTTATGTTAATTATTTGATGCATTTAACCATAAGTTAACGATTATCAAGTAGCTTAAATAATTCTGTTTTTATATTATGTCAATACAAGCGAAGTTTAGTAACTAAAATAAAAGTCTAGTCGCCACAAACATTTCATAGCTAGTTTCACAGCTAATTGAAACGTCAAACGAAAACGAGTTGGTGTTCGGTGTGAATGCATCTACGAGTTTTCTAAACTTTTTTGACGAAAACTCGGTTTTCGGCTTGGTGTGAATAGGGTATTAAGAAAACTTATTGAGCGCATTCAGTACCTATTAAATGTTAAAAAGGTATGTTTGATCCAACAATTTTGTGTCTTCTTGCATTACACGCACCGCACCTAAATGCAACATTTCAGCAGACAAAATTTCAAAACCCAATTTTGCGTTCCCACTGAAACTTCAACATTTCAAATGACAGCTAGTATCAGAATTGATTACCTACAGAAGTTTTTTTGTGTTTCGAAGTTAGAAGTGGTTTGTACATTAATTCTTTAGTTATATTAATCTAAACATGAATACAAGTGATAATTCACTATTCAGACATATTTTTCCTACTTCCTACTTTTTTTTAGCTTTTACAATCTAGTTTTACAGCGGTTTTTTTTTATCTGTGAGCTAAAAAGTCATCAGAATTAGGTTTGTTCGATTTGACAAACTTACAACTACAGCGATTCAACATTTCGCTGAAATCCAACATTTCGAAATGTTGGAAAATATATGGCGAAATGCTGAATTTAGCCGAAATGCTGAATTTAGCCGAAATGATGATTTTAGGTGTTAAGTTTTATAAATTTACAATGGCGACATTTATAAAATTAGCTACGACAGTAAATTCAGTCTGAAGCGAGGTTAAAAATGATTTTTAGTACGATCCATTGACTGCAAAAAAAAGGGGAAATCTCTCTAGCCTTGTGTTCACGTGATAGCATGTGTGACCATGACCATGTAAATGTTCCATAAAAGTTAACATCTTAATTACATTGCAATAAGATTAACAGAGAATAACTAATTGCAAACAAAATTGACAATTTGAAATCGTAGACGTATTGAGAAAATTAAATAGATAAAACTGGTGCAATGATACGGATATTAATAGTATTGCAAATAAAAGCTTTTCTCGGAATCTAATCTTATCTACTGTCAACGTTGAGTGACTTTTCAGGTTAAAAATAATATTGTTATACGTCATAATGAAAAAATGTTATCATTATGACAGCTACCTTGTAAACCTAATAGTGCACAAAAATGAAACAAAGCCAAATATGTATGTAGGCCGAATAAATAAATATGATCGGTTAGTTTTATGACGTGTTGAATGAAGTGGTCATGCAAATTCCAATTACAAATGCATTTGCTTGATTATTACGCGGCTAATGAAATAATATTCTTTATTTTATTTTCTGTATAGTAAAAATGCTTATATGTCTTTCTACAAGAATTCATTTTTATTTTGCGGCGTCAAAGTTATCGCATTTTCCCCACATAAAGATATTTGTGTACATATGTGAATGTGTGTAGAGACGACGCCAAAACACACCACGATCAAACCATCAGCAGCAGCCAATCACCATCAGTTGCATCATTCTATCTCTGTTTCCTACATGTGTACAATTCTGAAGTGTAAAACTTTCCTTGCGTCAATCTTTGTTTTAATGTTCTCCTTCGTTTTATAATAATTGACAGTTGCAAATTGGCAGTGCAAGTGTGAATTGTCAAAATGTCATTGTCAATTAACTGACAAACGATTTTTTACCAATAATTGACATAAGTTGATATGAACTGACAGTATTATCGTTCAATGAAATAAACTAGAGCTGTCAAACTTTGCCAATCAAACGAGATATGGAAACCCGCCTTAACTGATAAAGCAAACTTTTGTTTTGACTAGATACTTTTCTTTTTAAATTTTGGCTCCAATAAATGGCCGCGTTCAATGTGCTTATAGGCACCTAAATATTCAGATGACAGTTTTAATCTTGCCTTAACACACGAAACTTGTCTAAATTTTCAGGCAAATCGACCAATCAGAGGCTGCTGACTAGCTAGGCAAAAACGCATTTAACCCGGCCAACGCTTTCCATTACAAAAACTCACAATTTGATTTGATGATTGGCGATAATAATGTCTGACAACCTTAACACACCCCGACCGATAATTTTGTTAATTCGAAATAGCATAGTCGCAATCAGTTAGTTTCTATAATAATGTACTCACGATCACGACAGATGAGGACTATACTTTAACAATTTTTGCGTGAGCAATGTTTTCTAAATGCGCTACGATCAAATGCTCCTTTAGCCACTTTAGCTGATGACCGTCAAATTTATGTCAATTTGTCATACTTAACTTACCTGCCCTTCACTGACAGCCATTGTCTGTGCATTTATAAACCATTCGACACCCTCGTCGCAAGGTGGAGTGCTGTTCGAACCGCCATAACTATAAAATCCCGTCTTCAAGGGATAACACAACCATGCCAGAGGGAATGGAGGGATTTCAATAACCGTACCGGCCTTTTGAATACGATGAAGGTTCATCACAACTGGGTCCAAAAATTGATTATGCGCAGATATCTTAAATGAAAAACTAATCAGTTCTTGGTACCAAAGCATCTGTGTTTGGAAAACACCTCAAAAAGGTAGGCAACAACAAGACTGCCATTTGTTGGTATGCACGACAACACCGGTCCGGTTCGATGAGTTGCCTTAAATAAAAACGTTATCGTTACGACAGACTTTTGTAACATACTCATTCTCACTTGTAACTCCATGGGATATTTACGAAAGTCAATAGTATGCTCTGATCCTTCGGTATTCCAAAAACTCCAATGAAAGCAAAGCGACTCGAAAGTGTAGCTTTGAAGAAGGTCCGCACCGCTGATCGTAGGAGCGTTCGCTGCATATCTAGCTTTCAGTATCACTGTCGGATAGAGATTATATGCTTTTGAATTGCGTTGCCTATTCATAAATTAGGTCCACCAACCTGTTCGGCCATTGTTTTCCATTGTAACCGTAGTCGGTAGATCATTGTAATGGTTCCACATCAATTGCTCACGAATTTTCAATACTTCCACAAGCGCGGTATTTATGTTTATTGGAGATTGATTTGGTCCTGAGGTGGTCCATGTATGGGGGCCTAAATGCGTGTGTGCAATTTGAAAATTTGTGTAGGTGCTTAGAAATGGGACTTACCCCTTTCGGGACCATAATCATAGGCCAAGTGGGTGACATTTGCACAGCCAAGAAGTTTTGACAAATGCACGTTAGTGATCACCACTAGAGCTATAATGAAACTTAGAATAAACGTCACCAGCGAATGTTCGTAGGCAAAACTTGCAAAGGTCGCGACCATCGAATATACTATATGCATGATGCAACAGACCGATAGATGGAGCATAATCGAGTATCCAAATATTTAATGAAGTTTTTTCTGACACGTTTTCAACGCTTATTCGGTTTAATTTATTTTTTGTGTCGACAGGAAAATGGGAAATATAACTTGAGTTGATCTTATTGTTTGTTCTCGGATGTATTGTCAGATGACCTCGAGTAGTGGCGCAGTGGAGGAAGCCTTAAGGTGAAAATCTTGAGTTTAAACTGGGTCTAGTCGCTCAGTTATCAATCACACTAACCATACTGAACTCCAGTTTTGGAAGGAATTCGGCGATAAGTTGGACCGTGATTATACGGATCTGCAACAAAGTGTTCTGGCAGACTATTGTCCGATGGCGACAGCTTAAAGAAAGGAAGTGACATATCATTGAAGGATTTAAATATAAAAGAAATGCATTTCATCACAATGAGAAGGAAAGGAGCCCTTCTCTGAGGATCAATATCTTTCACCGTGGGCGTTGGATTTCGTAGAGGTATAGGTAACTACCTCGAAGTTATAGTTGTCTAATGTGACGTTCGGTTCGATTCGGCGTTGTTTTATTTCCCTTCATGCGAAGCAAATGTTTTCGATCTTAATGGAACAGCGAGTGTTTCTCTAGCTTGTCAGAGAAGTCGATGGTCTTGCCTCCTCACGAGTCGCTGAAAATCGTCTTTCTTGCATCACGTTCCGTATTGCAGAAGAATTGTTTTGTTTCATGTTGATAAACTAACTCCTTATCAAGGGTTTGGTGGGTGTGGTAGTGTGCAACGGCGCACATCAGTTGCGACGTTTCTGATGGCTTAATTGTAATCGATGTCACATGTTTTTAGGTCCAACTATGTCGGAGTAGCTCACGTACGGCCTTTATTACCTGACTGTTTACAACAGAATCTAGTGAATGCATTCGCCGCTGGTCGTCCTTCTAAGGGTTTCGTATTGGACTTGTTGTGACACTCATTCAGGTGGCCAATTCCGACAGAGTTGCTATAAAAGGCTCTGCGAAATAAGGCCCCAATGAAATAAGGCCCAAAAAAAAAAATAAGACCCCAAACCAAAAACGAAAGCGTATGGGAGGCATGCTGCCCCCTGCAACCCCCCTGCTTGGGTTTACTGTCAGATTTGGAGCCTTATTTCATCGCAGTGGGGCCTTATTTCATTATCTGAAATTGAGGTATTGTTTCATTATAAAATAACACCCCAAATGTGGGGCCTTATTTCATTGGGGCCTTATTTCCTGCAGCCGCTATGAAATCCAATGGAACAAGAAAACAGCTTCTGGGCAACTACACTCACGGATTGGGATTGGTGAAACGTCAAAAATTATTGTATGGCTGCTGCCAGCTGGCTTGTGTAAAATACATAAAATGCATTTGTGTAAGTGTTTCTTGAGTGGATTCTGACTTGAAATCGGGAAGCGAATCAGGAACGGTTTCAGAAGTGATTTTCTTGATTCCGGGCGCTCCGGGACGCTTCTTTTTGCAAAATGGAAAACGACATTAAACTCGCAAGAGAAGGCGAAATAAGTTACGAAATGTTACATTTTCAAGATGGAGACACGTAAACGTCTGTTTAGGAACAGCATTTTTTTTAAGATTCTGGACAGTTTTTCTACTCTTAAAATCAGCTGTCTGTCAAGTTTGTTTTCCATTGGGCGGAAAAAATCACTTTTTTAAGATTCAGATCACTTTTGCGAATCTGGATTCGCGAGCGAGATTCACACATACTTTCACCAATCCCAAAACAAGAGACAATTGTAAACACAAATTGCAATAAAAAATAAAATAAAAATAGCTGACTGTCAAATAACACACCAACACATTTCATGTTCCATTGGGTTGGGGCAGGAAAAATCTGAGAGCAAAACGATAAAGCCCAATGGAAATCGACAAAACGTATCAACAAAGTAATGGCCACATTCAAGAATCTAGCTATCCTAAGTCAACTAAAATTGCCTGAACTCAAATTGACTTGAATTGTGATTTTTGTTTCGTTTGTATAGACGTCAAAATTTGTTTTTAAACTGAGTTATCCAGACATATGTTGATAGTTGACACAAATAGATGTCCACTTAGTAATAAGTCTAGAAATTCTTGACTTGAATTGTCGGCTGTCCCTCCATAAATGTCAACTAAAAAAAACTGTTCAAACTCGGCAACTGAAGATCGAGAGCTGTCAGACTTGCTCTAGCTAACATTTTATAAAGTTTTGATTACGCTCTCTTTTACAAAGTTTTACTTACAGGAACAGGTATTAAAAGGCATTTTGTAATTTTGATAGCGTACACTATAGAACAGACGTCATATCTAATTTTCTCTATATAGTACTAATGTATATGTAGCTACCCACTACGTACACGTATAGCTACGTCTGTCAACATCATATGTTATCAGTTATCACCTTTCTCTTCCAAAGTTCAAAATTCCTTGCTGCTGTTATAAAAGTTGTCTAGCCTTCTGTATTGTCACCACGACTTGATGTTATCGCAACAAATGGAAAATAATAATGAAATATCCAATACAACTGTGGTGCTATCAGTATTACGTCCTGATAAATATAGTTGTTCTGTGTTCACACGTAAATGCTTGTCCAACCCATTATCAATCACCAATATATATAAAATACCAGTTAAGTCTTATTGACAAACAATTATACACTTTATTACGAAGAGCTGTAAAGAAGTGAAGATGTGTATCGATTTATATAGAAAACACAACCCTAACCACCTTCAACGTGGTAAAAATTCCTCTGTAAACACATCCATGGTTTACCACTCGAAATTAAGCCATTAGACAATCCAAATAGCTTTTTAGTACACTTCGTGTTGATATCAGAACACACTTATCGCCATAACAGCTCTAATTGAACGTCTTATTAATCTAACGTAGTTGGTTCAGGTAAATTAGTCGGGTAATGATGGCAATCGCATGCATTCGTACTCTCAAACAAGAATCTATTTTAAACAATCCAATAAAGTGTGTTAACACTTTTTACAAATGTTTACCAAGTTGAGCACGCTCTCGCGTTTTTAGCCAAAATTGTGGTCTCAGTTGATTATCACCCCCGCCATTCTAGCGAGTTTGCTTTGTGATACATCATTTATGATTATGACTATTTACAAGGATAAAGGGGTTGGGTCGTGTATCGATTGGTTGACAAGTTATGGTAACTTTCCGACAATTTGCAACGTTTAGTAACAGCTCTCACCATAGTGCGTGAGTAAATTTATTGATTGGAAATTTTAATGGAATTCATACAGCACGAATGCATTCTTCGAGTTGATTGATTGATATCGATTGTATTCGTTTATAATAAGGAAAGGACTGTCCTGCTTCCGTATTTTTTGTTTGTTGTTTAAAGACATTTTTGTTTTCAGAATCGAAGAAAATAGTAACTTGAATGGAATATGTTCATTTTGTGAGACTATTCTTCTTATAAAGGGCATTCTTCCATTCGTCCTAAAATAAAAAAAAACCCACACACAACAAATGGTTGTGAGAAGCCTGTTGAGCCAACTAATCATTTATTTTACATCAGAAGGCTTTTTCTTTTAGAGCTTTGGTTTTTAAGTTGGCACAGTGTATAATGTATTGTATAGTGACAGTCAAGTTGACAGCTGATATGTGCTAAGGTGGGTTTCCACATGTCGGTTGATTGACAAAGTTTGACAACGTCAGTTCATTTCCACTTATGCCAATTATTGGCAAACAATCGTTTGTCAGTTGATTGACTAACTTATGAGCTCGATGCCTATTAAATTTTCCCTGTCAATTATAGACAAAGTGACATTTTGTTTGACATTTCAGCTATTTCCACTTGTCCAGTGGTTTCTTTTTCAGTTATTGACAAGCAATTTTTCGCTACTTCCATTTGCAATTTTTTAATTGTGGACAAGTGGAAACCCAGCAAGTATGTTTTGTCATTTGACTATAGAATGGATTTTTATTTCGCCAAACTTATGTCGTTTTCGGTTGGTCGCCCAGAACCGTCCTGAACTGACAGTTCTTCTACTGAAAAGAAGATAAATTTGCTTCTGGATTTGAATTCAGAATCACGGAGAGTTCTGGACGACCATCCGAAAACGACATTAAGGCCCCGACCCATAGAATCCGTCGGATCGGTTGCGGCAACGTATTCGACTGACAGGTTGATAGAAAACACAGCAGCTTATGGAACGTGACCCATTAGCAACGTACGTGCCGGATAAAGTAGGTTTACTTTCTACTTTTCTATCCGTCGCATCCGTTGACAGTTGGCTTGGCACAGCGTGAAAGGAAGAACTTTTATTAATAGAACTATTAAAATAATGAGAGAAACTATCAAATGTTGCAAATAACAGTTAAATCAAAATAATTTTGTGGTTATTTTCGAATTTAATAAATTGCAAATTGTTTTAAAGATTCCAATTGCGGACTGCGGTGCCGGATTCTATGGGACGTTTCGTTCCGTCGAATACGTCAATCCGTCGACGCAACAGTTATTCGAAAAACAATGGATGTCGTTTTCTATTGGTTTCACTCGGGGATTTACCTACTCATTTTGAAATCCAATAGAACAAGGAAACTGCTTCTGGTCGACTCCACTCAGGTATTGGTAAAATGTCAGAAAATAGCGTATGGCTGCTGCCAGTTGGCTTGTATAAAATACATAAAATGCACTTGTGTAAGTGCTTCTTGAGTGGATTCTGACTTGAAATCGAGAAGCGAAATTTCCTTCTCAGAATCAACGGAAGAGTATTTTCTACGCCAGATCGGTTTCAGAAGTGATTTTCTTGATTCTGGACGCTTCTTTTTGCCCAATGGCAAACGACATCAGCATCACTACAATTGAAATTGTCGTCGAAATGTCAAGTCCGGTTTGACATTTTTGGAACAAAGAGAATTTGTGGAAAGACACCGCTCTTCTTCTGTCACGTAATGTTTCAGTCTCTTCGATTCGAGCAGAGCAGATGCCTCTTATTTTGCTCTTATTATACCCTCCACAGGGAGGTATATTCATTTTTCCATTTTATTGTAACACCAAGGAGGAGTCACCGGAGACCCCATAAAGTATAAACACATATATTTTGAGTTAGGATCAAATTCTGAATCGATTTAGCCATCTGTAATTCTTTCTGTTGAAAACGCGATAACCTTCAAACGAATCTACCTAAGCGAATAAAGTCTCGTGAGAGGATTTCTTTTTACCGCCGTCATGTTGGTATGGTTTTGCAAATGTGCCATCTAGGTCGATTGGTTCTGATACCTCCCATACAAAATCAATATTACCCATGTGTGGTATTTTGAATGACTTGTATGCAATGAAGGGTATCAAAGCACTGGCCTGGCCAGGTTGATAATAAAGTTTTTTTCTATACGGTAAGCTCTGTGGAAGGACTAAAATATCAGAAACATACGTGGCATACGCAACTGTTGTTCTTACATCCAATCGGACTTACATTTTCATGCCGAATCTGAACCACTGAATTGAAAAGCTTTCATAGGATCATGGTTGTCAGACGTTAGGGTTAGGTGGCAGAATGTCAAACCATAAAAGCCTGAGCAACTGCGCCCAATTGACCTTTATCAGCTACGTTTTACCAAAAACAGTAGTAATTGTGGTAATGTTCATTAATTTGATTTGCTGTAAATTTATTGCCCGTAGGTTTGTAGCTGATGGGCAGAAGCTAATAATTAAATAATTGCAAAAGCGAAAAACATGTATATCTTTGACAGACGGGCATTGATTGAAATTAAATTATCGGCTTTGGTACTAATTACCAGCACGTATACTAACGAATAAACAACGTTTTTCAAGGTTAAACATTTATTTGGGGATCTCATTTGGCATTTGTCTCAGGTAAGTGATCAGTCGGAGCAATGTTTCAAGTCAGTTTCAAATGCATCTGTTCGCCTTGAGGCACACCTTCAATTATGACTGATTAATTGCAAAATACTATAACAGTCGTTGTAAACTTTGCATCGTTGGCTTGCAGTTTAAATTTGTTTGTAGTCACTGCAGCTTTGAAGGGAGATTTCTCCTTTGTTTCATATTACTGATGACGACATGGCTTAAACTTTGTAATTTACAGTGTGAGTTCCTGTTCAGTTTCTAATCGAGAACAACTGGATATTTACCTTATTGTAAAAATCTATAATTGTATCGTTCAAAGGTATTCGGTCAGAAGTCAGGCGCCCAATTATCGCATCTCTGATCGAGTACTAATTTACATCAAGTCAACCAGCTGTCAGACTTTGTAAACTTGAGTTTTGAACGTTCCCAATGTACTTGCTCTGGAATGTGTCAAGTACACTCACTAGTCACGATTAGAACATTCATATATTTGGCGTCGTACGTTGCCAGTAGTATCCATTTGATCTCTCTACAAATCAGTTAACTACTTCAGTACAAAACGAATCACTGCTGACATAAGAGATCACAAAAAAAAATCGCACGGAAGTTTATTTATTGACAGCGCCATTAAGAAAGTAGGTATGTATAGGTATATGATAAAAAGCCAGTGGAAAAATGTTCGACTGACACAGTTTTAGAGCCTTCACACATATATTCTTAAAAGGTATTAGTACCTACTATAGTTCATTGTCTAAATGTTGTTCATTGTTGTTATCAACTAAATCATAGCGTAGACATCAAGATAAGAACAACGTCACATTCAAGTGGATGTTCTGTAGAATATTTTTACTTTCTTTGCGACAGTATTTATTTCCTAGCTGTGAAGCTCATAAGTTCTTAAGCCGCATTTCCTCCTTCAGTATTTGAAACCTCTTTTATGACGAGTAGGTAAGTAGATACCCGTAAACTTGCTCGTGTTCCACATAATCTAGTAGATCCGTCCCACTCAGCTTTACAAGTGCTAGATATCACCTATCTAAATATCTTAACAGGCGTAAATCGCCTAAACAAAATCGTATAAACAAAAACAACAATAGCAACATCTTTGACGAAAAGTGTGAATTCTTATACACGAGTGCACACAGATCACTTGACAAACAGAAGAAAATGTATTTATATTTCACTTCCATTCATTTATTTGGTTGTTTGCTTTTCTTTTCCAGGAATCATCTGAAAATTTGCATCAACTTCTAAATAGAATTGTAAAATATGCCAGTTCAATCACCTATCGAGATCAGCAACCGCGCCATCGAACATCGTGACGATGTCGATCCACTTGAATATCATGGTCATTGGGAGCCGGTCGGAGTGGCCAGGGTTGCAAATACTGGCACCTCGGCAGTGGTGACTTTTTCCAAGCGCTTCGAACAACCGTTCATCATTGGCGGAGTTCTGGGCGAGGACAAATACATATTCGAGCAATTACATTTCCATTGGGCCGACACAGACGACTCTGGGTGTGAGCACACCCTTGAGGGCATGACGTACTCCATGGAAGCGCATGCTGTACACTATAACGCCAAGTATGAGAGCTTTGCCGAGGCAAAGAACAAACCCGATGGGCTTGCGGTCATCGCGTTCTTTATTCAGGCGTGCGGAGAGAAAGACTGTCCAGAGTTTAAGAAAATCACCGAGGGAATACGGATTGTGCATAAAATCCATACAACCGCATCATTAGATTCAGGTTTGATGGTTGGTCATATGTCTGGCGTAAGAATGGTTTTATTCAATGAAAAATTTTGTTTTTTTGTTCTTCTTTCTGGTTTTCTTTTCTTTTGGTAACGCAACTGACGGGTTCCTGTGCACAGACTGTTTGTCCTGGATCGGATTGCAAGAGTTGAGCAAACACTATTACACATATAAAGGATCTCTGACCACAGCGCCTTACTTTGAGAGTGTGACGTGGATTATTTATAGAACGCCGATCTATGTATCGCGGGAGCAGGTGAGACATATTTTTGCTTCTTCAAATAGCGTCCAAGTGTCTGATACATGGACTTATTGTTTTATGACAAATTCTTATTCTATTTATGAAAAGTGTTTTTTTTCTAATCGACTTTAATCAGCGATAAATGGTCGACTATGTGCTGGTATTTTTACAGTCATTTGTAATCTGATTGCGTAGAAGGAGGTAGGTCATCGGTATCCGGTAAAATTCGACTAAATTTACTTGGTCAGCTAATCTGGATTCCGATTTCTATGTTTGTCATCGCTATCGCCTGAAATAGCATATTTTTCAAACTGGTCAGGTACTGACTGGTCATGTACTGCGTTAGATTAGATTAGATTTATATGGCGGAAGAGCGTTTGATTGGTTCACGTTTATTCAAAGAATAGTATAGTGACGTTAGTTTATTGAACATACTTTTTAATTAAACTCTAATCAAGAAATATCTATCAACTAATCGTCTGCTGGCATTGAAAAGTGGATTCAACTTGGTAATGCCCCGTGTGGTGTGTGAGTGTGATCGATTCAATGCCATTTTCTGCACATAATCATTCCGATGTCTATAGGTACTTGACCTGTTCGCACAGAAAGTAGCTTTTTGTGTACGATATGAGCACAAAAATCCACCAGAAAAAAAAAATCATATATCTAGCTATTTATGGATAACACAGCTTCAAGTGTACACCGAAAATATTAAATGAACTGTGCGCGAATGTCTCCTCCTATTATTTTATTAAGAACTGTCCAGCAAATGTCTTGGTCACTACTGGAAAAATGCATAAGCTCACATGAGCTTTCTAAGAATTCTGTATGAATAATGACCATTCGTTGCTATGGAATCTAAGCAAGGGGATGTAGTTTTAGTCGGCTATTATTTTACGTTGAATTAAATTAGAGGTCTCACATCAAAGCAACTAAATATCGCTCGAAGGAAAAATTTTGCTGATTGCTTATTGGCAGTTGCTAGTTGCTTATTGATTGATGCCTCAATGTGAGAGCCGCCTTAAAGGATCTGAAGTGATTTGATTGTGGTTGCTGAGACACACAACGCATATTCTTTGCTTTCATAGGCTCAAGTAAATTCGGCTGAGGTCCTAACCTAGCTCTAGCTCCAGCTACAATTTGTCATCTTTCAAGGGCGCATTAGTGACGCTTTATAAATATTTCTCCTTCATACTGTTGATTTATTCCTTTTGAAAGTTCCAAATCACTTTGAAAATTCATGCGATTAGAGGTTGCGCTTAGAAGCCAGCATATTATGTTTGCCATACGCCTTGAAGTTCTGAAGCTGTTTGGGTTTTCAGCTGGGTTGTCAGATAAACACAAATGGAATTCTATCGCAAAGCTTGCGCCAAAAAAAGAGCCTCCGAAATGTAGGGCTCTGAAATTGCACAATAATTCTGCAACAGTACAATGTCTAGCTTTAGACTTCATACACATCTTATAGATGCGTTTGTACCTTCTGAAAGTATAAAAAGGCAAGGCGCGCACTAGTGTGGCGTGGTGGCCAAGTGGCAGGTGGCATAGGAGTGGTGAACATTTGGTTGTGGCGGCAAAGTGGTATGAATGTGATACGCACTAAAGTGGCAAACAATAAATGGTGCCACCGATTCATCAGTTTTTAGTTGAATTCTTGGTCGTCCCGCGAGGTCCAAAAATGCCAATGCCAATGCCAATGCCAAATTCCACGGCACCAGACTGGCATCACGCCACTTAAAAAAATGTCACGTCGAGTCGCCCCACTCCTCTTTGATGCGCGTGTCTTCATTTGTTCAAGTAGGCTTGAGCGATTCCTCTTGCCGCTTGGTCATCACTCCACTGCCACGTCACTTGCTCAGAACTTCAGTGCGGGCCTTACTTTACAAAGCTTCTCAATTAAGCCGTTCGGAGCAGGCGTAAAAGTGTCGTCCCAAAAATAATAAAATATTGCACACGAGCACACCTATAAATGGTTGTGACAATAAGTTAGGCATAGATTCGTATATGGACAACAAGTGGAGTAGTTCGAAACATTCCTACCAAAGTGACTGTGTCTACGAGTTGTTGTTAATGTTGGTCTCTCAAACAATAATTCATAGAATAAAATTCGACAAAATTCTCCAACAGAAATTGTCAGGGTCAAACTCAACTAAAATCGTTCTTACTCCTCGCTTCCCCCCCTCAGTCCATAGTACAATGTTTGTTTTTAAAGCCAAATTGATAGTCCGGTAGAAGGTGTTTTTCTTCTACATATAATCGGGTTTAATCGGCAACATTCGTTCAAAGACTTGATATTATCGGAAGGTGGTTTTCCTGGTCCCATTTTGACTTCGGCGACTTTCCATTGGCTTGGTACATGTTTGAATCTAAACGCAGCATTTAAAAAAAGAGCAATTCAAGTAAAGCTTCTCTAGGTAATGCTTTATGAATCTCTCCCGTAATTAAGTCATATCCGGGAGCTTTGTTAAGCATTGCTATTACTCGTGTTAGTTCGGTAAGAGTAGCTCTGACTATTTTATAGTCGTCCCAACCAGTCGTAGTCGTATCCTTTTCTCTGATTTCCTGCATATTATAGCTTATGGAAAAATTTGCTGCCTTTTTTGTTTGTTACGGGGCCAGTTGTAGCTATCAGAAAGGTCCATCCATAAAAACACAAAACCGAACAAAATTGAAACATCTAACCCCAGCATTTCATAGGAATTCAGTGGAGCCTGTTGTAGAATTAACAGACTAGTTCAACAGAAAAAGTTTTACGTACGAAAACCGAAAATGATATTCCATGGTACCTCCTGTACTACTTTAACGTACCGATCCACTTCGATTTTCAGTTCATAAGGAGTTCTCAGCGGTACTCTTCTAAAGGACCATTCACATGAGAGAGACCAACTATCTATACGAACGAAGAATTATTCGCAAGTTTTGACAGTCCTTTCACATGAACACTTTTTTTGGTCGCCGCAGTTCGCGAATTTCAGTCTTCAGTTTCTACTTTCTACCAGGAATTTTTCATTTAAGGTTAAGTCCGAACGAATTTTTTATTCGATAGTTTGAGGAACGCTAATTTGGCAATTCGCGCCAAACATATGTTTTTCGCGACATCGATAGGTTGGCTTACCTATTGAGTAAAAAATTGCCACCACATTTTATAAAAGCGTGCATCTTGAGCCCCAGAAGATGTGTTTTGCGTTAAAATAGCCACCAATAATAAAAATTGGTTAAAAAAAAATTATAAGAATTCCCCTTTTAACCGTACTAAGTTGTACCTACGTTCACATGATGAAAAAGAGCTGATCAACTGTTCGATATTCGACTACTTACTTACTTACTTATCGGGACCCGTGAAAGTCTCTGCCTGAGACACTGCAGCCTTCCATTCTCTACGATCCCGGGCACGCTTCTTCCAGGTGTCGAGACCAAGCGCTCTGGCATCCGCGACGGCTTGGTCTTTGAAACGGAGGTACGGTCTTCCGTGTCTACTCGAACCTGGGGGCTGGGATTCGAAGATCCTCTTAGCTGGAGCATTATTGTCCATTCGCTCGATGTGGCCGAGCCAATGTAGTCGACGTGTTTTGGCTTTTTGGACTACATCCACATCTTGGTACAGCTCATAGAGTTCGCGGTTGTATCTTCTCCTCCATTCGCCCTCCTCGCACCCAGGACCAAAAATCCGCCGAAGTATTTTTTCTTTCGAAGAAGCCCAGTATCAGCTCTCCCTTCTTGCTTATCGTCCAGCACTCGGTGCCGTAAAGTAGAACTGGCAGGATAAGAGTTTTGTAGAGCACACATTTAGTCCTTCGAGTCAGGAATTTGAACCCAGTTGTTTTGCCAAACCGAAGTAGCAACGGTTTTCTAAGGTTTTCTCCACTAGGGTGTCATTCGTGGAGTTCATGTTTACTCCGAGGTAGGTGAACTCCTTAACTACCTTGAAATTGTTGCTATCAATAGTGACGTTTTGTTCTAGGTGCTGGACAGATGCTTGTTTGTTTGTTGACAGCATGTACTTAGTCTTGTCCTCATTTACTTCAAAGCCAACGGATTTCGCCTGTTCTTAAATCACCGTGAATGCTTCTATCACGGCATGCTGGGAGCGACCGATGATGTCAATATCGTCCGCATACCCCAGCAGTTGAACGGACCTGTTAAAGATAGTGCCTCCCGTGTTGACACCTCCCCTGCCCAGTACGAGATTGAAGAATTCGCATGATAGCGCGTCTCCTTGCCGAAACCGGTCCAAGTTTGAAATAGATCGGAAATGCAGCTTCCAAATTGCACGTTGCAGCTCGTATTTTCCAGAGCCACGCGACAAAGCTGAATCAGTTTTGCCGGGATTCCGAATTCGGCCCTCGCCATATAGAGCTCCTGACGAAGTATGCTATCATACGCGACTTTGAAGTCGATGAATAGGTGGTGAGTTTCGATTTGAAATTCGTTGCTATTTTCCAGGATTTGCCTCAGTGTGAAAATGTGGTCTATAGTCGATATTCGACTATTCGTTTAATAATAATTCACAAAAGTATTTAGTACACAGACTTTATTGAATTTGCCCCCGGAGCGACTATGAGTGACTGTGCACAGCCTTATAACTCCCTAACGCACATTCAGCTTTGTGCGGCATCCCAACTAACTATAACATTTATATTATGATTGCCTATAACCAAAAATTAACGAGTTTCCTTTATTTTGCAGGTCTCCGTGTTTAGAAATCTTCAGTCGTGTCCCAAGGACGAGAGCAAGAAGATTATAAATAATTTCCGTGAAATTCAAAAACCTCACAAGAATCCCGAAGTGTTCTTCGCCCGAAACGCAAAACCAAAATCGAAATTATGAAAACCAGTCCCCTCAAATCGCCAGCTGGAACATCATCACCATTAATTTCCTTACTTTCCTTCTATGTTTCTATAAATAATATAAATCTATATAAATCGATGCTGTTCTGGCATTTCTTTGGGTCTCTTTGGTTTTTCATTTTTTTTGTTGTTGTTCATTATAATTACTACTATCAATAGTAGATACTTCATTATCCTATACATCTATCTATCTATAAATATATTAAAGAGAAAGAAACAAAATTGTTATGGTGCAACGCAAAACACCCCGTTACGTATAAAATACAGAGTTCAAGTTAACTAAACTTTAAATAATATCTACCTAGTATATGAGCATGGTTTTTGTGTTTTGCCCGAAAATCCTAACTGCATCCCATAGGAAATGCCACTAGGAGCAAATATTTTATCCACTGTAGTACTATATGTATGTGAAATGTAGCTTTCTATATTTTTGTACTATTATTTAAAATAAAAGTAAACAAAAATGATAACTATAATATATATAATATATCTGTGCGTGCATGTCTAAACTCACAACCAAGTTAAGTACCTAAGAGAAATCTGTTTCAAAGTAGCATAGCTTAACTGCATTCAGAGCCGGGCAAAGTGTTTCGCATACAAGAGTTTATTTACTTTTTTGTTTGTTTGTAAATAATGTTTAGTTGTTTTATTAAATATTTGTTTTGCATGCATAACAGCAAAGCTAAATAATTATTTTTATTTTTGGTTTCTTTTTACTTTTGGCAATCATTAAAGATTTGTTTTTTTCTGTATGTATAGCTCTGCTAAATTTATGTAACAGAAATTTATATTTTTTAGATACAGAAAAACAGAAAAAAAAACTATATATACATAATACATATTATATAGGTAATAAATCATGAATCATGAATAAATTTTCTATGTAAACTAAGAATTGATGCGTTTTTATGAAGCAGAAGCAAAGAAACAGATTCCATTGACTACAGAATACACGTCCTTAACCTCATTCATTGGTACTCACATAAACCTTCGACGTTACGGAAAAAAGAGAGGCCTAATTTTACTGGCAGCAGTGCTGATCGGATTACAGACTAGTGGACGACTAATCATGATTATAAAGACCCACTGAGTGGGGATTAAGGCAACATTTTCTACAACTCAGAAAAAGCTACTGAAGAGAACCAGAAAAGTGTTTCGACGTCATGACTTTAGGCCTACGGCCCACGCAGCACTTCATACGCTCGCTTTCGTCATTTACAGCTTTTTGTTCGCTTGCTTGCAGCTTGCATATGAACACACGAAGCTCTGTCCACGCAGCGGCAAAGTCGTATTTGCGTAGTCGGAAATAGTCGTTACCATTTTTTTTTTTTTAATTTTTTCAAGCGATAGCTACAGGTGGCGCAAAAGTAATCCTCCTATCAGAAAATGCTATAAATTTTGCGATTGGCCCCTAATGTCAGTTCTGTTTTGACATTTGTGTAGTAAACTCATGCGAAATACACGTTAATAAACTATAATGTTACGCTACACTGCTCCAGAACGCAGAATATTGGTGACTATTTATTTGAGCAATAATCGGTCGGTGACTTTGGCACAACGTGAATTTCGTCGCAGATTTCCTAGCCGTCCAACGCCTACTGGTGAAACACTGCGACGTTTAGCCGCAAGCCTCGAAGAGACTGGCACAACACGAGATGCTGCCAGGCGTGGCAGACCCCGGAGTAGCCGTTCTGCAGAGAATATTGCTGCTGTAGCCGAAGATGTCATGGACATGAAGACGTCGCGGGCCAAACGGTTACTGTGAATGGTGAGCGCTACAGAGCAATGATCAACGAGTTCTTTTTGCCGCAACTTGATGAATTGGGATTGGAAAACATGTGGTTCCAACAGGACGGTGCAACGGCACACACTGCACGTGCCACAACCGATATGCTGAAGGATGCATTTCCCGGGCGCCTAATATCCCGTTTTGGCGATTTGCACTGGCTAGCAAGATCGCCTGATTTGACCGCTCCAGACTTCTTTTTGTGGCGCTTTTTGAAGTCGCGGGTTTATGTCAACAAGCCTCAGACTCTTGCAGCTCTTGACAATATCCGTCAAGAATGTGAGGACCTATCGCCGGAAGTTTTGGCCAAAGTGATGGAAAATGCCATAAAAAGGGCTCAAATGACAATCAACTGTGGCGGCGGCCATTTACATGACATCATATTCTCGACTTGATGTAAAAAAAATTAAAAGACCAAATAAAAATAATCCACAAGAAGAATCAAAGTTTTTCATTTTTTTTTTAAATTACAGCCAAAAAACATCGGAAGGTTATTTTTGCGCCACCTTGTATTTAGGTGACGGATAACTGGCGGATTTATTGCGAATAAAAAATAAACTAAATTCTTGTGACGGGAAAAAACTGCAAAACTTTTGGGAAAATGAATGGAAAATTGAAAGTCTATTTGGAAAAAACTGGAAAGCACAGTTTGCGCATTTGAGAATAAGCAAAAGCGAAGACGGTCGAAATAGAAGTATCGCTTTCAATACGAACCGCCGCGCATTTGGGAATGACCTCCCTGGGTGGTGGAACTGATTTTGGTTATTCATTAACTGGATGTGGGTTCTCTTACCAGATTACTAAACACGTTTACTTTTCCCTGGGATTCAGTGACTATGTTTCCTTCGCTGTTGTGAAAAGCCTGAATTTCGGTCTTACTTACTTAAAATGGCGCTACGGACCTGTGCCTCAACCAACAAGAGTCTCCAGCCAGCACGATCTTTGGCTAACTATCTCTAGTTTCACACACTAAGTTGGTTAAGGTCCCCTTCCACTTGCGTGCGCCACCTGAGTCGCGGTCTTACTCTACTTCGCCGTCCCTCGGATGTGGATTCGAAAATCTTCCGGGGGGGAACATTGACGTCCATTCGCTCTACATGACCCAGCCACCGCAGTCGTTGGGCCTTCACTCATCTGGCTAGATTAATGTCGCTGTACAGCCGGTACAGTTCGTCGTTGTATATCCTCCTCCATTCACCGTCTATGCAGACGGGACCGAAAATGACTCGAAGAATTTTCCTCTCAAAGTAACCAAGAGTAAGCTCATCCGATTTTGATAGAGTCCATGCCTCTGCACCATAAAGTAGGACTGGGATGATTAAGGTCTTATAAAGGGTCACTTTAGTTGTTCGAGAGAGGTCTTTGCTACTCAATTGCTTTCTTAGCCCAAAGAAACAGCGATTGTTCTTCGTTTAATCTCAGCGCTGGTGTCATTGTCTGAGTTCATAGCGGAGCCTAGGTAGACAAAGTCCTTTACCACCTCAAAGTTATATCTGTCCAAGACGTCGGTGTTGGGTGTCCTTTCTTAATGACAGCATATACTTTGTCTTGACCTCATTGACCCCCTTGTCTTGTCTTGTCTAAGTCCTTTTCTGATGTCGAAGGCCTCGGTGAGTTCTTTACCGACCTTGATGGAGCAGCGTAGGTACATCCCCCATCGTCATCCTGCACAAAAAGACGAGTTTGGCAGGGATGCCAAAACTAGACATTGCTCTGTATAGCTTGTCTCTATAAATGCTGTCATAGGCGGCCTTAAAATCGATGAAAAGGTGGTGGGTATCGATTTGGACTTCCTGGGTTTTCTCCAAGATCTGTCGCAGTGTGAATATTTGGCCGATGGTAAACTTTCCTGGCCTGAAGCCACACTGATAGAGACCAATCAGGTTGTTGACGAAAGGCTTCTGGCGTTCACATAACACGGCAGATAAGGTCTTGTAGGCGACGTTAAGAAGACTAATACCTCTGTAGTTGGCTCAGTTCAGAAGGTCTCCTTTCTTGAGAATCAAGCAAACAATGCTGAGGTTCCTTCTTCGTAGTTGCAGGCTTCGGTTTTACTCTTTCTTAAAACTTCCGAACCTTATTCCTACTGTAACATCTCTCTGGCCCCTATTGTGAGTGTCGATAGTTAATCGTTGATCGACAACTGTCGATCGATCGAGAACTGTGATTGTCGATTGCGATTGATGTTTGTCGATTTGACTGTCGTTTGTAGTCGATTACAAATGTCTGATCAATGCTTTCTCTTGGAAGTGAACAAATTTTGTGCGTACGGATAGCTAAAATCAATCGACGCAATCGACAATTGTCGTGACGATAGCTGATCGACAATCACAATAAGGGCCTCTATTTCCTCGATCGCGCGCTTCTCGTGCTCTTTCTTTTTTCTCCGGAGAAAAAGGTGTTCGTCTCTTTTCTGCACGTAGAGCTCATGAGCAGCTCTGGTCCTTCTTTCCGGTCTTAGCTTTGTTATAAAATCTCCGGATCATGCTTCGATAGCGGGAATTTTCGATCTCCATGAGCTTCTGATTTCGTATGGTCTCTTTTTTATACGAAGAATACTTTTTTCTTCTCCTCTTCTGGCTCGATACTCTTGCCTCGCTGCCCTGCAGCTTCTTAACAAGTGCATTTTTTCCGGTAAAAACATTCATCACTTTACCACGGTTGGGGTGTCTGCCCTGCTCTTTGATTATGTCGCGGATACTGGGACCACTGGTTATTGGGGTCTGTGATAAATGAATGCACAGCGAAGAGTTTTTTTTACAAGACTACTTCGGCCGTTTAGTAATTTTTTATTATTGGGCTCCAATTTGATGATATACAGTATAATAAATCAGTTATCAAAGTCAACTGAATTTTTATTTTAAATTGTCTATAAATCCACAAATTTGATAAATGTTACCCCAAAGAGCACCAGAACAAACTTCGCATGACTTCAAATCTTCCACCAAATATGGTCGTTCAACCTCACATAACTCTGCCTCCGGGCTAATCGATGAAATTATGAAGAAATACTTCTGTCAGAAAGCTGGTCAAGGATCCTCATCGTGTACCCTATTCAGTGATCGCAAGGGTTCTGTCTACTCAATGGATACACGTCTACGCTATTGGTCACAAATTCTAGACGATCGTCGAAAGATTGCCTGCCGTATACAAAAAGCTACCGGCAAACGCGCATCACACGTCCTCTACAATCGACTGGAGGAGCACAGAAATGTCCAAAATGTAAAACGCATCATGGACTACGCCCAGCGATTGGACCCAAGCAAATTATCAACACGAACTGCGAACCGTATTGGCGATCTTTTTGAAACCCTGCCGCGGTGTGAAAGATTGCGAACAAATGCAAATTTACAAATAGTTGGAACGCCCAAAATCAGCCAAGCTGAGCAACGGATTCGCGAATGTGGCGGCCCATTCTTGTCATCGAGCATTCTGCATAGGAAACTCAAGTCTGTAGATATGGCAAATGTTTTAGAATTCTATCCCGATATCGATCAGCTGCAGGTGGTGGGTCAGAGAATCCACAAGCACCCACAGCCGATTGTGGATCGTATTAGTGATTTTGGACTGTCGGCGATGTCCTCGATCTCGAATGTAGACGGATGGGACTGGTCTGAGTTCCCTGAGTACTGCATTCAAATAGATGACGATATCCTTACAACTAATGACAGGTCCACTAGATCCTTAAATTTCCATTTGGAGTTCAAGTGTCTGCCATTTGAGAGTCAAATCCAAACACTTTGCACAGTGATGAATCTGGGCAGAAAGCCAGTTCAATTGAAGTGGAGGAAAATCAAACCCCCGGCGGTTTTGTCAGCGTTTATATTCAATCGAAGAATGTCCAGGATCACCTATGGTGAGATTGAAGATATTCAAATAATTTTTAAGCCCACTCAGCGAATGGTTTGCCAAGAGGAGTGGTGGTTGCAAACCGAACCAAATTTCTTTGAAGATCCCTTCAAGATTCTGGTCAAACTTTCAGCAGAGTGCTACATACCAGAAGATTACTTCAGCTCCATGATCTGGGAAATTCTGGACTGTCTCATTTGTAATATCATTCCGGGACCTTCATGCAAGCAACGGCAAAGGGCAGCACTTACCGAAAGAGAAATCTTCGATCAAATCAATTTCGGTTTCAACTGTGAACACGAGGACCTCCGGAAATTTAAAGAGATCTACAGGCAAATCCGAGAAAAGTCAAATCCGCCCTCCTGGGACCTAAACTTGCAAACTCTAAAGCAAAAAATCGAAGGTATTGCAGACCACACTCAACGTAGCATATATTTGGAGGCTTTTATGCAGACCATTCGAGAAATGCGAAGAAGAATCCACAATTCTGATTCGCGGCTAAAGGTGTTGCTCGCAAGGGGTCTGATTTTGTCTCATCTTGATAAATGGGAGTCGAAGGCAGTCCAGATAGTGGATGCTGTTGCACGAACCGAGGTAGATGCCCTAATCATCAGGATGCCATTTGACTATGTCATAGAACAACTGAAACAGTGTGAGACGCTGGAAGAGAAACGCAAAACAATTCAGTACAATGCCCTCTATATTCAGATGTATTGCACAATTTGTGATCTAGCCGAAGACATGGTTTTGTTCATGGAAAACTGTTGTTTACTGCTACAAGACTACTGATTAAATTTAATTTTCAAGTAGATAGGGTATGATGTTCTTAATAAACCATTCGGTTGTGAATTTTAAATGATCTCCTTCGGTTTCGAGGAAGACAAGCTTTCCATCACGATCCATTTGTTGTAGGCCAAGATTGTCCTGAAAGAGTTAAAAAGAGTTTGTCAAATGTTATAATACACACATGATGTTGGAACATACATTCCGGTATAAATCAGTCTGACTTAATGGAAGTAGCTTTTTGTCCTGACCGGGTGCGTAAAATCCAAACCATTGCGATTCCTTGGGTTGAACAATGGTGTCGTTAATGAATTTTACCATGATGAACCTAGAATGTTAAAAATGTAATTATATTGAGAACATGCAGGGTTGGGGCAGCGAGTCCAAAAAATTAACTTTTAAGGTGTATTTGGAGAACTAACTACACACGCGCAGCACACTTGATAGATTGAACCTCTAGAAACCAGCAGGTTGATTAAAGTTCTCAACCAATAAAATCGGAGTCACTTAGGGAATCCGATGGTACCTACATTGAGACGAAAGTTGAGACTAGACTTGTGCTGATAGAGTGTCCGGAAGAGTGAGTAATTTTCGCTCCATTTGTATTCATTTATATTTCAGTATTTCAGATGCGACTGCATACCGCCATTAGGCTCTTGTTCAAATTGAATTCTACCAGAATTTTAGAAAAAGTCTTCCCTCACTCGCTGTTTTAGTGAGTCTGCCCAACAAGACCTGACTTACCCTTGTAGATTTCTGAGACACCATTTAATAATGTTTCAATACAAACCACGTCTATTTCCTTTACTTACTTCTTCAAACGCTGCAAGTTCTCAATGTAGAGCTGGGAGACACGGTTTGCGTTGTTTATATCATTAAGAAAAGTACTTCGAGTTTGGTATTCCTTTTCTTTCAGAGGGTCATGCCAGTAAGTCGCCTGAACTAAGTCCCTCTGCACCCATCTATTAAAAAGAAATTTAAATACAGAGCGAGAAGTCGTCACATAACTTTTTCTTACCCTTCGTAGGCGGCAGTTGTCAGCGCTCGACGTATATACTCACAGGTTTGATGATTAAGTGCGGGACACTTTGGAAGTCCAAAAATACCCTGATGTTGTCCGCCAAACGAGATAAGAATGTTCATTGGCGGCGAGGGACATCTCTGTGCTAGGGCTCGTCTGAAAATCCTCCTTATGTGAGTATGGGTTTAGTTTTTGTGACAATTTTGATTTACTTACAAAAATTGTCCACCTTGGGAGAAACCCATGGCATTGTAACCATTTGAAAGGTTGGGATCTCCTCTGATCTGCGTACAAGCGTCTTCTATCTAATCAATGATAGCAGTAAAGTTGGAAGTTTCAATCTTAAAGTAGCCTTGCTTACCTGATCGTTTGGATGAATGAAAAATCCGCTTCGATAGTCTTCGACTATTGATCCACCGATTTGCAATGATTTAACGTAGCTTCCATTAGTTTCGTGCTCAATAAGTTTCTTGATAGATCCAAGACTAAACGGCAAGCAACATGTGTCACCTATAAAGGTGAGAAAAGTGAGAAAAGAACGATCTGTGTCCAGATTTTCGAGCGTATGAGGTGACTAACATTTTTGTTTAACTAGTTTCGAGACGCAGTAAAGCAAAAGCGTTATGCAAGTAAGACGCTGATGTGCAATCAATATGTAGCCACAGATGCCAATGAATTAAAAGTCACTCAATAAGTAGTGTCTGCATCATAATAATCAACCTGATGCGAGTACATTATATAAATCGGCAAACGAGAAACGAATTACAAACAAAAACCCCGATACTGCACATAAGAAGTGCAATACAATGATTTCGCTTCAATGTTAAAACTCTATCTAAGCGCACATGGTTTCCCTGCATCCACTATTAAACAAACTTAATAATTATTCAGACAAATACGGAAAAGTAAAGCGCAGCGAACACCTTTCACAATAGTGTCTCTCTTCAAGCAGCAATTTAACAAGTAGTATAGGAGTAGCTACGGCGAGTTGAGCTAGTCCCTAGATGTTGCGTTGCATGCATGGTTTTTATCGATTCATTATATCATAAATCCCATTCATTCAACTAGTTTCTTTTGGTTTGAAACCTTAAATAAAATAAGCCATGCATTACCTCCCATCAGCGGTCTTAAGACGGATTTTTTTCATTTATTTTGCTATTATGACGACGAGTCTATCGGCCGGCGGCTGTAGTGCAAGACACTTGTGTATTTTTAGTATTTCATATCACTTAAAGTTCAGTTTGGTTATCAATTGCAATTCGCTTTTTTTTTTGCATTATTCAAATGATCCATCATTTGTGTGCAGTTAATAAATTGTTTAATATTTACCCATTCCATGCCACATTACAACGGGCAGTGTTTTTCTTTCATTGTGGATTTCGTCAGCTTTGTTCGGAGTGATATTGTGAGCAATAAATAATGAAACAAGAATAATCAACTTTATTATCATATTTAAACAAAATTTAAATCGTAATTTAAGACCAAACTGATAATTTTATGACAAAAACGCAGTTTTTCCGCTTGCAATTGAAATGTAAACAAAATTCAGCGAAAAAAGTAAAGCAACTGTCAGTTAACAGCTGATTGAAGGGAAAACATCAGCGAGAGCTTTTCATCACAAAGCTCTCTGACGAGTGTGTTCGCCGAGTGGAACCCGAAATAGTTAAAAAATATAATAAAAAAAATAAATACTGTTCATGGAATAGGTACCTACAATAATTATTTGGTTAGGAAGGTACGCTTTGTTTCTGCTTTAATTTATAAAGACATGAACGTCATGTGTGTGAAATGGCGCGTGATTGCGATTTTTACACTTTGCTATCAGATCCCAACCTTTTTGTTGGTTTTTGCTGTGAAGTTGAGCTCGGATAAAGTCACATCAAACGAGCACAAAAATTAAGGAGGTCGAGCGAGTTTTGACTTATATGTCGAATTCTTGAGGTGGCATAAAAAGCGTTACTACATTAGGGGAACATCAAAATAGATTCCCTTCAAAGATGAAATACACTACACACTAAATTCAACACGACCATTTGCGTCAAAAGTTAAAAATTTCAATACCCAATTTCACAGTGGCAGCTTAATCCTGGGCTTAGCTAAGTGTAGGATTGAACATAAACTTCGCTTAAGTATTTTTCGTTTTCACAGTAAAACCACCAAATGAGTATCATTGTGAATCATTTATCATGAATATACAAACCTGCTGACTGTATGCGAATGTGTGTGCCAACTAAAACTATGAGTGTGCGTGGCTTAACTTTAGGCATTATTTAAGTGAAGTTTATCGTTAAACCTGCACTGTGGAAACCAAATTTGTATTAATCCTGAGTTTATCCCTAGATCGACACTTACACCGCGTCTCCACGAGCAATTTTTCATAGAATGCCATCTGTCATTTCTCATAGAAAGAAATAACGATAGTATGCAATAAAATGTAGGGTGGGCATTTCATAGCTTACTATTTCCATAGCCATCCCACGAAAACACATGCGTCACAACAAAAAAGTACACCGCATAGAATACTATCGATAGCAAGCTATGAGCTGTGCAATATATAGTATACCATTTTTCATAAAATACTGTTTGTGGTCTCCACGAGCAATTCTTATTGGAGACGCCGGGTTAAGCTCGCAGTGTAAGACCGGGTATAAAACTTTCGCGAATGTTAGAGAATTAACCTATATACGAGTATAAATATGTATATCATTTCCATAAGGGCCCTACACACGATCAATATTAAGGAGTCATTCAAGTAACATTGATCGTTTGTATGCTCTTCAATGTTCTTGTCAAGTAACATCGATTTTATCAATGGAAAACCAAAACTGAACTGATTGAAAATCTATGTTTTATGTTTTTTTATGTTGCTCGCTCAGCTACACAAAACTGAAACAGATCCACAAAAAGATGGCTACCGTCTATTCTGTGCAAATAAAAAAAACCTCCCTCCCACGATAAATTTCAATTCAGTCTCTGGCAGCAACAGAAACAATCAATACAGACTTGTATACGTTTTTTTTTTTTAAATACTTCTCCCGGGAAAGGCAAACTTATAACGCTTCATCAGCGCCCCGAGATGATTGCAGATGTATGTTAGCTCTGCACTTAAATTGCTGCAAATTGTAGTCTTCTGGAAATATATCCCCAGGAAGCGAGTTCCAAAGTTTACTTGTCCTGTAACAGAAGGAGTTTTGGAAAGATGATGTCCTCGCGGTTGTCAAGTGTACTGTATGGTCATGAGCATTAGCAGCCTGTCTTGTACGGCGCCCAAAAGTTGCATTTCGAGGGATAATGTCCTTGAGTTCCTCGGAACATCTACCATGGAAGTACCTATAGAACAAGCATAGGTCAGCGACTTGTCTTCTGTGCACCAACGGTTGCAGATTCAATGTGAGTGTAGGGTCTCCAATAAGTCGAACTGCTCGTCTCTGTATGCTGTCAAGTAGGTTAAGTGAATGTTTTGGGGCCGAGCTCCATATATGGGAGTAATATTCCAGGCCTGGTCTAACCTGTGCTTTGTAGAGAAGGAGAAGTTGCTTGGGGCTAAAGTACCTCTTTGCTCTAAATAGGTTGCTTATGCCGACACAATGTATTATATATTTAAGTTTATTTCAATATTCTTCTTATAATTAGTACAGCATAAATTAAATTAACGCGATCCAAACACGGGATAAAAAGCAACTCTTTGTTGTAACTACTACGATCCAACGCGGGACAAAAACCACTTAGCTCTGTGTGGCGGTCCGTATTAAACTGAACTGTCGTTCCTTTTTCTTTTGCCACGTAGGCAGCAACCATTCAGTTCAGTGTACGGTCGGCGTAGTGGCAATCGTGTGCACAGTATGGACTGAAACTTTATTTTGAATTCCATACTGTGCACAGGGTGCCACATCACTCCCCGCCGTATAAAAGTATTTACATGGTATTTTTAGCTTTATATAATGCAAATGTAGTTAGATAATTTAAATTATTGATTTAACATTTTCAGCACAAAGAGAGAGAAAAAATAAAAATGTTTTTATGAATGTGACATCGAAATTTTGGTTGAAGACCATATTGTAGTAAAAAGGAAAATAGCAATGAACATTATTTATATTGTTTTTCTGTGTTTCAATGTAAGTTAAAAGTGACATGTTTAGAACTTGGTTCCGCATCGCTGTGTTTGGTATAAAACGCTGGTTTTAGTCGATCAATCGATATGACCTGTTCTTTACCGTTTATTAATACTGAAAACGTTTTATCGCTTCGCTTAAGTATTTCGAATGGGCCCTTGTACGGTGGATTAAGACTTCCGCGGTTCACCTCCTCCCGGACTAAAACGTATTTGCAAGTTTTTAAATCTTTTGGGACGAAAATGTATTTTTGTTCGCGATTTCGCTTAGGACACGGTCGTATTTGAGAAATAGCTTGAGAGATTTCTTGGGCTGTTGACGAGTTTAAAATTGTATTCAAAGGCTTTGGTTCGACTAGCTCTGCAGGTAATCGTAAGTTTTGTCCGTATAACAGTTGAGCAGGGGTGACATTTAAGTCGTCAATTATTGTGGAGCGAATACCGAGAAGAGTCCAGGGTAGATTTGAAAACCAATTTTGTTTGTCTTCGTGGGCCCGTAGCGCTTCTTTAAGCTGGCGGTGAAAGCGCTCTACCAAGCCGTTTGCTTGCGGATGGTAGGTTGTTGTACGGATCCGCTTTGTACCTAGGATATCCGAGACTTGTTTAAAAAGAGTTGACTCAAATTGAGTACCTTGATCGGTAGTTATTGTTTGAGGGACTCCAAACCTGGAAACCCAATGTTGTACAAAAGCGGATACAACTGTGGAGGCGTTCATATCTTTGATGGGAATGGCTTCTGGCCAAGAAGAAAAACGGTCTTTTATTGTGAGCAGGTAAGTGAAACCTTGTGATGGTGGTAAGGGTCCGACTAGGTCCATGTGAATGTGCGAGAATCTGCCTTCTGGCACAGGAAAATGTCCATGTTCAGACGTGGTATGCCTAGTAACTTTTGATTTTTGACAAGAGATACAGCTTTTTGTCAACCTGTTGACCTCGCCGTTCATCTTAGGCCAAAAGTATTTTGCTGTAATAATTTTACGCATTGCTCTTGAACCTGGATGTGAGAGCGTGTGATGATTGTCAAAAATCGTTCGGCGAAAGATTTCGGGCACGTAAGGACGGTTTTTTCCAGTTGATGTTTCGCACCATATTTCAACATCCTGTATCGGGATATATATTTTCTCCAGCTTAAACGATGGTTTAGAGTGTGCCAAAAGCACTTTTAGTTCGTCGTCGCTTTCTTGTTCTTTGAGGAGATTCTGAATGCTGACATTTTTGAAATTTATCAGTTCGACAAAAGATCGAGATAGGGTATCCGCAACGATATTTTGAATGCCTTTGACATAACGAATGTCGGTTGTGAATTCGGCGATAAATTCCAAATGGCGCGTTTGACGAGGCGATTTTTCAGTCTTTGAGCAGATCGCGCTTGTGAGCGGCTTATGGTCGGTAAAAACGGTAAATTCTCTACCTTCCACATAGTACCGGAAATGTTTAACGTTCTTGAAAATGGCGAGAAGTTCGCGATCGAAAGTCGAATATTTCTTTTCGGTCGGGCTCAGACGTGTGGAAAAGAAACCTAATGGTTCCCATGTATTATTATGATATTGCTGGAGGACTCCTCCGATCGCGTCATTAGACGCATCCACCATAATACTGATCTGCGCTAGGGGCTTGGGATGAAAAAGCATAGTGCGCTGCGCTAAGTCTCGCTTGAGAACTTGAAACGCCTCTTCACACTCGTCTGACCATTGAAAAATCGGTTTTGCCTTACCGTCTTTTTTACTTGTTTTTAGCAGCTCGTAAAGAATTTTAGCTTTAGATGCCATATTTGGCAAGAAACGATTGTAAAAGTTGATCATGCCGAGGAAACGCTGAAGTTGTTTTATAGAGCAGGGACTAGGAAACTCGTTAATGGTTTGGACTCGCTCTTGCGATGGGGTGATTCCGCTTTTGGAAATGTTGTAACCCAAGAAATCGAGTTCGGCGACTCCCAGTTCACATTTTGCCACATTAACGTTCAGTCCGTGCTCTTGCAATCTACGAAAAACTTTTCGTAGATGCCCCTTGTGTTCCTCGGCAGATTTGCTTGCGACAAGTATGTCGTCTATATAAATGAAAACAAATGAAAAATCTCCCAGAATGCTGTTCATAAAACGTTGGAATGTTTGCGCACCGTTTCGCACACCGAAAGGCATTCGGAGAAATTCGAAAAGTCCGAAGGGTGTTATTACCGCCGTTTTATGAACATCTTCCTCTGCTACCGGTATTTGATGGTAGGCGCGTACCAAATCAATCTTTGAATAGATTGAGCAACCGTCAAGGTTAGCGGAACAATCTTGAGCGTTTGAAATCGGATGTTTATCTGGTACTGTCGCTTGATTTAACCATCTGTAATCGCCGCATGGTCTAAAATCGATGGAATCTTTTTTAGGGACCATATGAAGCGGTGATGCGACGTGAGATTTCGAAACACGGCAAACTCCCAAGGTAATCATCTGCTGAAATTGTCGCTTGGCGATTGCCAATCTATCCGGATTGAGTCTTCGAGCGCTAGCTGAAGGGAGTTGGCCAGTTGTTATTATCCGGTGGACCACGTCATGTTTGACCGGTAACGTAAAATCTGGCGGGGCTTTAAGCTCCGGATACTCATCAAGGATAGCGCCGAATTCGCTTGGAATCGACAAAAGTTTTGGTGAGCAGGTATTCGTAGATTTGAAAAGACAGCTGACTTGAATGTTGGTTTGTTTATCCACAACTCTACGGCTGCTTAGGTCGACGACTAAGTTGAATTTATGCAGAAAATCAGCTCCTATAATAGGGTGATCGATGTCTGCTATAACAAATGTAAAATCGAAAGCACGCCGAAGGTTCAAGTCAACCGTTAATCGTTTGCAACCGTAGGTGTGGATTTTTCCACCATTAGCAGTAATAAGAACGAAATCATTGGGCTGGTTGATATGCTGACAGAGTTTGCGAGGAATTATCGAGATCTCTGCCCCTGTGTCGATAAGGAATTGAAGCTTGGAAGTTTTGTCACGGACAAATAGACGGCGCGAAAATGTTGCCTCACTCAAAGCCGCATTTGAGATTTGGCTCGCTAGTTTTTTGGCGACTGAAAGGTGCACGACTGTTTCGCACAATTCCTCGCGTTACTTCCAAATCTCCGATGAAACCAGCAAATCGACTTATCATCCTTTGTCCTACTATTCGATCTGTATCTACTTTTTGATCTATCCCGAGAGAAGTTCCTGGATGTCCTGTTAAAATTATTGGGTCGGGAGTGATTTAACTCGAGTCGCTCGATGCGATATAAAAGCTTTTGCACTAGATCGTTGTTCAGATCATTACTGTGTGGCACACTAACTTGGGATATCTGAGGTCTCGAAGATGAGTCATGGAGTCTATCTGCAAGGGCAAATAGTTCACTTTGCGACTGAGAATTCTCCACCGCCATAAGACACACGCGTATTGTTGACGGTAATCGGTTTAGCCAAAGTTTCATGACTAGAGGCGGATTGATTAGATTGTTCCCACTTGCTAGACTTTCCATGCTCCTATACAACTCAGACGGTTTCAGATCTCCTAGCTCTATTTTGTTAAGCAGTGCGTCCAAACGCCGTTCCTCGCTATCCCTATTTCTCTCTAGTAAGACTTTTTTCAAATGTTCGTATTTGTCTTGCGTGGGGGGAGATACTAAAACATCTGCTACCGTTTCCATCGTCTGATTATTAAGCGATGCCACTAAATAATCATACTTAGTGTTCGGTGACGTGATGCTTTTGAGTCTGAATTGGGTTTCGATTTGAAGAAACCACAAATCTGGTCGATTGTTCCAAAATGGCGGAATTTTAATAGAAATGAGGGATGCTTGCTGGGTATTTTCAGCAGCAGAAACCGGGGGTAAAACTCCTATATCGCCGGATATATTGGGATCACTACTAGGTCCAGCCTTGTTGTCGTTTGAAGCCATCGTAATAAGAGAACGATACAAATATAAATCTCAGGGAACAACAACAAAAAAAAAAAACTGTGAAAAGCAGGTTGTTTTAAAATGTACGTCCGGTAAAATGAGATTGATTGTAAAGTCAGGTGAAAATATTGGTAAAATCTGGCACTGCTTGTTGTAAAAGTCAGAAAAAAAAAAATTTTACGAAAGAAATCTCAAAGAAATCTCATCAAAAATTCGGTACTCTAAAGCGAAAATTCATTTAACCCAAATTGGTTTTAATCGCGGAAGCAAAATGTACGGGAGGAGGCGAAACGGGATTCTCAGGCAACCGCACAACCGTTTTGTAAATTCGTGATCAATCGCGTGATCGACCACGCGTCGTTTTTTTTTATGTGGTTACCGTTATATGTACCGTATTACCGAACAGCGTTTTCCCAAAAAGAAGCGACCCGTGTTACCAAATTGTAAAAATTTAAATTTAATTTAAAATACACTATATAATGTTCTAATATATGTTCTATGCTTTACAGAAATATTGTATTATTAATTTAAATTAACCTTTATTTTTCTCTCACTGTACTCACAAATGCTGTGAAGTTTGAAGTATTTTCTTGATTTGTCTCCGAGGGCTTGTCTATGCTGCAATATAGTTGTCCTGGGTGGGTGTTGTCTCTGCTACGATACTTGGATGTGGTCTCTGCTCGTTGGTGTAGTGATGTTGTCTCCGCTACGTTGGTGTAGTGACGTTGTCTCTGCTACAATTCTTGGATGTTGTCTCCACTACGGTGGTGTTGGATGTTGATGTAGGTAATGACGTAGTTCTATCTTCGGGTGGTGTGACGACGAACAAAAATTTTTTTTTTTTTCTCTGCCTGGTCTGTAGCACTGTATTTGTAGTTTTATGATGTCGATAGCGAAAATAACTATGCCATGCATGCGATAGTGCTTCTGGGTTGTCTTTCAGGCGATTTTACTTTGTTTCGGAAGGAATATGTTCGTCGCGTGTCACTAATTTTATGTTTTTATTTTTTTAAACAATGGCGAATGTCGCGGCACGTGCGTACGAAAATTTTTTTTTTGTTTTACCCGCCGATCACGTCGGGGTCACCAGTTTTATGCCGACACAATGTATTATATATTTAAGTTTATTTCAATATTCTTCTTATAATTAGTACAGCATAAATTAAATTAACGCGATCCAAACACGGGATAAAAAGCAACTCTTTGTTGTAACTACTACGATCCAACGCGGGACAAAAACCACTTAGCTCTGTGTGGCGGTCCGTATTAAACTGAACTGTCGTTCCTTTTTCTTTTGCCACGTAGGCAGCAACCATTCAGTTCAGTGTACGGTCGGCGTAGTGGCAATCGTGTGCACAGTATGGACTGAAACTTTATTTTGAATTCCATACTGTGCACAGGGTGCCACATTGCTCAACTTAGCGGACGCCGATCTTGCGATATAGGATATACCACATATATGTGGTCCTGCCATGTGATTCCTGAATTGACTGTGGTTCCTAGAAGGTGCATTGAGTCCTTGGGATGGATTGGATGGTCATCCATTTGGATCTGAGGAACTGTTGATGCATTTTTCCTGGAAAATGCTGTGAGCTGTGTCTTGTTTGCATTAATTACAACCAAGTTGTCTTTTCCCCACTTCAAGATTTTGTCCAGATCACCATTTAGAGAACTAATTTGTTCACATCTCTGACTGTGAGATGTAGCCGCATTCACAGGCCCACTGTTCGAGATGGAGGATATAGGAGTGCTGTCATCAGCAAAGCTGTAGATATTATTATTTGTCGATCCAAGCAAATCGTTGATGTGGAGAAGAAATAGAGTTGGGGAAAGAATAGATCCTGCATTTATAGCAAACGAATTAGATGATACACCATCTACCACAACTTGGATCGATCTTCCCAGAAGAAAATTTTTTCTGTCGTCAAACAGCTATTTTTCTGTCGCTAAATTCTGTTGCTGGAAAAAAAGTTTCTGTTTCAAATTCTGTTTCTGTTGCAAATGTATGGGGTTCTGTTTCTGTTCCTGTTTCTGTTCTTTGTCACTTGGTGCCTTTATTCAATGGATTAAACTAACTGCATGGGCCCTATTTCATAAACATTGACAGGTGACAATTCTACAAATTTGTCGCATTTGTCTGACAAATTTTCATTTCATAAGATATTGACAGGTGACACAATTGTCAATTAAATACAACAACAATTTTTTCATGACTATTTTGTCTGTCAATTTTTCATAGTTATTATATATTTTGACAAATTTGTCGTTGGTCTTATCGAGAGAGTGATTGCCTTTTGCGGTATGCTCTATTTTTTTTAACAAAATATACTTCGGCGCTGTTGTCCGGCTCCGGACCTGATTTTTTTTTTAATTTGAAATCACTTAATAAATGCAATGAAATATTATTATGTATTTCTTTTTTCTTTAAAATGTCGATTGCGTACTCCACGAAATTGGATTTGAGATTCTTCATCGCTTGAAGAATAAATTTTAACATTTTAAATCATACTTGCCATTGCCACTCCACTATCAATACTTGACCCAAACGCAAAATGTCGGCATTGTCGACAAAATTGTACATTTTAAAATTTTATTTGTCCCATAAAAAAATTGTCAGCAGAAATTTGTCAGAAAATTAATGACAATTCTCGAAAAATTACTGACAATTTTTTTATGAAATCAATTCTACAAAATTAATTTTGTATGAAGCAGATATTTGACAATTATCCAAATGTCAGTTTACAAATTGTCTTACTTACTTACTTAGGTGACTCTACAGTTCGGGGTGAACCGAGGCCTCAACTAACAAGCATCTCCAGTTAGCCCGTTCCTTAGCTAACTGCCTCCAGTTACGCACTCCTAGTCGGTTGAGGTCGCCTTCGACTTGCGCGCGCCACTTAAGGCGAGGTCTTCCTTTACTGCGTTGTCACTCTACAAACATGTCCTAGCCATTTTAAGCGACTTACTCGCAGTTTTTTGACCAGGTCGATGTCGCTGTACAGCTCGTATAGTTAGTCGTTGAATCTCCTTATTGAAAGCCCGTAAAACGGGACCAACAATTTTACGAAGAATCTTTCTCTCAAAGCGACCGAGGATATCTTCATGCGCTTTAGATAGAGTCCAAGCTTTAGCGCCATAAAGCAGGACTGGAATGATCAAGGTCTTATAGAGAATCTTCTTAGTTGTTCAGGATAGGGCTTTACTATTCAATTGCCTCCTTAGCCCAAAGAAACAGCGGTTGGCAAAAGTTATTCTTCGTTCAATTTCTTCTGAGATGTTGTTGTCAGAATTTATAGCAAAACCGAGGTAGAAAAAGTCCCTCATTACCTCAAAGTTATAGCTGTCGATCGTGATGTTTTAAGGTTGTCGAAGCTCTAAAATTTTGACATGGTTAATATAAAAGTTGCATGAATTTTTATTTTTTTTTTCAATAAAGGAAGGCAAGAATAACTTTACGATCAAACAATCAAAAGTGTTTTAAAATAAGATGGTTATAGTAAAAAAAAAATCCTTACAATACCAATTCTGGCTTGCTATTGTCTTCATTGTTACTGCATTGCTTTAGTCATAAATTTTATGCGATTTGGTGCTTATATAACAAGAATAACCTTAAAACACACATTACCAATAATGGTGATTCGTAACCTAATAAAAGATAATACGTCAAGAGATAACTGTCTGTTTGATGTTGAAAGTCGTTTTAAGAACAATACAAAACTTTTGAGTTCATTTACTTCTCGCCATTTCGTTTGTTTTCTGTTTTCGTAGGGAATAAAATTGTCTTCATTAACTGCCATCGAATCACTTACAAAGAGTGAGCATCGAATTCAACTGACAGTAGGGCCAATGACTTCCATCAACAAACTCTGGTTACTTATTGGATTCCTGCGATGTGCAAGTATATTGGTTCTTAGTACTGGTAGCCCAACAGCTATTGTTATTTGGCATGGAAGCGGTAGTTTAAAACAGTAATTTTGTTTGTTAACTAATTAAAAATATGTTCTAATTTGACAGGTGACACTTCGGACGGAATACCCAAATCAATGATGCAACTTATACAAGATAACATCGATGGGGTCTATGTAAAACGATTAAAAATCGGATGGTCTCGAATGGAAGAAGTTCATAACTCTGTTTTCATGCATCCCGATTTTCAGGTAAATTTTATTAATTTGACATTGAAAGAATCAGTTAATTGTCATTTACCGCAATTCGTGCGAGCAACAGCAAAAAATAAAGATTATCAAACGTACCCTCTACCCATACAGGGTGATACAATTTAAAAATACATATATACGATTGGCCCACAGGTCTCAAGGATATGCAAACAAATACGAGATGATCCCAGTCTTTCAAAAGGTTACAATGCAATTGGCCTCTCTCAGGGTGGTATTTTCCTGTAAGTAACATTTTGAACCTGTCACAAATCTGATTTTACTATGGTTCTTATACAAGACGAGCAGTAGCTCAACGATGTCCTGAGCCGCCTATGAAAAACCTAATCACTCTCGGTACACCCCACCAAGGAGTCTATGGTCTACCTAGATGTCAGTCTATGCAAACGGGGGTTTGTGAAATCATTCGATACTTTCTATTTTTAGCAGCATACAAGAGGTATGAGGTGCTTGATGTCCTTAATGGTTTCAAAAATTGACTTCTATACAGTTCAACTCAAAGCCTTATAGCCCCTGCAGCGTATTGGCATGATCCATTCAATGAAGCGTTATACAGGGCAAGAAGCACCTTTCTAAGTGACATCAACAATGAACGGGGAAAGAACGAAGAATATTCCAGAAACCTTCAAACACTAGAAAAGTAAGTTTATATATAAGTATACCTATGAAAACCTTATTTTACTTTGTGACTTAAGATTTGTGATGGTGAAGTTTCGAAATGACACTGTGACAAAGCCGAAAGATACTCATTGGTTTGAATTTTACGTACCTGGTCAGGATAAAGTTATTTTGCCATTGAGACAAAGCAAATTGTATCTTGAAGTAAGCAAACTATTGTCAAGTATGTAAGACAAAAAAAAATTAAAATCTAAATTTTCCAGGATAAGTTGGGACTCGCACAAATGGACAGAGATGGTCGACTTATATTTCTAGAACTCGACGGGGAACACTTGCATTTCTCTGACGAATGGTTTAAAAAAAATATTCTTTTGTATTTAAGTAATTAAAGAATTAGTTTAAGAATTAGTTAAAAAGTGCGTTATAAATATTATTTAAATAAATCTATATACCTCTATGTATTTTGCTTTCTATAGGATGATCCTATACCGTTCAAAAGATTGCAATGAAAATGTGACAAGTGCAGAGTTTATGTACCTACGATAGGTGGCGCAACAATGATTTGTTTAAGGGGCGTACTGGCGCAGTGAGTAGCACCTCATTCAAGCTCGAGCATTATCTAGCCGAAGATTTTGTACTGAACTGACGTTTACCGATGTTCCGGACACGACTACGTAATCCTATTTTCATTAAAAACTCTTTATAAATATAAAAAAAGTTGGATCCTAAACGTACGGCATAATGTCCGAAAATGATTATACTGGAGATTAGAGTCTTTGCCGCGAGCGTAGCGAGCCACATACCCCAACTTGACGCAATATAAACTTTGACATTTCGTTACGTACCCGTGTCCCGAACAACGTGCGAATAGCAACACCGTACACATAGCTATCAATAATACACAGAATTAAAATCTAGTCGTCTTTAGTTACATCCCGTTTCCGTCACGTCAGTCAGCTGCCAAACTCTATTGTCGTTTTCGATTGGCCGTCCACTGTCCGGAAGCAATCTGAACGCTTCTGAAAGCGTTTGATTGGCAATAAACTGACAGTTCTTCTCCTGAACAGAAGAGGATTTTGCCAACCAAATGTCAACCCATGCTCTTCGATGCTCTCCGATACGATAACCCAAAAGAAATGTCAAACCTGGGTTTTCCATTTACAGACACAAACACAAGTTGAAATACAACTTAGTAGTAAGTCGAGAAATTCTTGACTAGATTG
The DNA here is from genome assembly GCA_949372485.1 of Cheilosia soror. Lineage (NCBI taxonomy): Eukaryota > Metazoa > Arthropoda > Insecta > Diptera > Syrphidae > Cheilosia > Cheilosia soror. The sequence goes on along the minus strand of OX443563.1, from coordinate 70,327,839 downwards.
GTCGGTGTTGCGGTCATAGACGTCAACTGAGAAAACTGTTCACGTGACTAGTTTTGCTCAATGAGAGCTGTCAGACTTACTAAATTAGATTTGTGAATGCGGCCAATGCAATTGCGCTTGAGTTTAACAAATACAACGACACATAGACAACGACACATATACTTCAAACAAAAACATCTAATACATATAAAATAGTTTGTCCTACTCCTAACTGATTGATGATCAACGCCTAGCCCAACGGTAAGAGCTGGGAAGCTAACATTTACAAAACTGACATTTTATGGGCAGAGTGAGCACTTAAAAGCGATCACACCGAAAACATAAATGTAAACCTACATACCTATACATTATTTTTTACATTTAACCTTCTTAAAAACTAAGAACTTTGGGTGCATTAAGCTATTTCATTACTTTTCGTGCCTGACTAGTAGTTACACACTTAATTTTTCTCATAAGTAAGGGATGTCTCATAATTTACGCAAAATTTTAATTTTGCGCCATTTAATAGTACAGTAATGCCAACGGAAAAAGTTAACACGATTTTGGATCCTATCCAATAGGCGCAATATGGTTTTGGGCGCACCAGACCAGATATGAGAATAGGCGTATTTTTTTGAGAATCTATAGTTAGCTCACATTTACTTTTACACGCAAAACTTGTATACTCACTTTTGGTCTTATTATACTCACTTCCCAAAAAAATACGCCAAATGTCTTCAGCACCGACTGTGACTCCACCACAAGATTTCCTTGTTCGTCTCTATAGGTCTCTGCTCGGGTCTTGTTGCAACGTTCTTTTTACCTATTGGTAAAACTTCCGAACATTGTTCCTGGATTAACACCTCTTCCAATCACATCAGTTGCGGCTTCTTGGCATCGATGCCGCTGTTCTTCAGCACTTGATGTTGGCACATGTCTCCTCGAGAGGTTGAGGGTCATCTAGTATACAATAATTCATCAACATTTTATCCATATCCAAGAATATGGTCAGTGCAATTTAAGAATAACTTTTCATTAGCAAACTCAGATCATAATACTAACGTCAAAGTGATGGACGGTTTAAAAAAAAAACTTCATTCCAGGATGTCTCAGAAAAGCAACCATCAGTTGGATTACAGTTTCCGGAAAAAATACAAATAATGTTTCTCATTGCAAAGAAAATGCAGCGAGTATTTTTTTTAATCGTATCCACCTAAACACTTTTAACAAATGGATATTGCTGCAAGCAGGACACACAAGTGCAGTTTGCAAACCTAAGCAGGGAGCTTATCTCAAAGACCCAACCCGTAAATTATTATCATTTGGCTTAGGTTACTGGTATCGTTGGCTGAATGAGAATAAGAAAATGGTTTCTGGGAATTATTTTTTTCTGATTTATCCACAAGGTAATGGCTTAGGGGCAGATAACACCGCCCGACAGTCCACCTGGACGCATAGCTTTAACGAATAAATAATGTATTTGTTCCCAAAAATAAACCGGGTACCATCTTCTTTAATTTGTATTCCTCGCAGACACTTTAATTTGCATTTGTTAATAATATCTATCTACCAAGAGACGATATTTTTTTTATTGTTTCATGCTCACATTCTTCCAATTACGATATGCAAATTGTAATTGTTTTGTTTGAAATGTTTTGAACTATAAATTGCTTTATACCGTGTTGTGTTCTGCAATAAATTTATTCAAAAACAGCAGTAGTAGTATTTAAATATTGTTCGAGGCGGAACATTGGATAACTTATAGGTTCTGAAATTAATTTATTCGTTCAACTACCACTGACAGTTTTGTAAATATCAAAAGTAGTTCTGTTGTGATAAAAATAGCATTTACAACGTTTCTGTTTAGAAATAGCTTCATTAACTTGTAAATATTATTCGCACTCTACTCTACTGTATTTGTACCTACTATCCAAAATTGGCAATGCAATAAGGAGAAAGTTAATCAAAACCTTATATTCTTAAAATAAGTTTTAAATTTTGTTGCGTCAGAATGACTTGCTTTAAATTTACTGTCATTACGCTGACAGCGAGGACTTAGGCAGAAAGTAATGCCGTTTTTCATTGGGCACATCAGATTTTCATTTGAGATCTCAGATTTTTCGTGGCGAATGGAACATGAAACCAGATTGATCTACTTTTGTAAATGTATTAGTGCGTTATTTGACAGTACATCGGCTGTGCAAATTGTTTTCGTTTGTCGGTGGAAACATACGAACTTCATATGAATGGGCCTCCGCACACGAGACTAATTCTGCCGGCATAAAACCGATTTTGTAGGCGAGGGGACTGTAGTGCGGGGAAACAAACGGAATAAAATATTCTGCCGAGTTTGAGAGGTTGAACAAGGCATACAACTAATACATACACAACTTTCAAAATATTTCAATTGTGAAAATAATACTATACATACAATGAAAATGGGTTTATATATATTGTCAAATATATCATTAAACGCCACCTACCCACTAATAAGTTAAGTTAGTTTTAAGGAAAATTGTTAGCATTAAGAGATAAAGCAAATGAAATAAATCAGTTCACTTCTAACGTTCAACCTGAGTACATCACATAAATTGGCGACGAGAATAAACACATAAGCAACACAAAGAACAAAAAAAGAAAAGAAGAAAACGGTTGAGTGCCGTTGTAACGTGTGCAGCAAAGCCGTATAGTTTTTTTTTTTCTTTTATTGCGTTTTGCGCAAGCCAGGCAGGGAATTATTAATTCCGTTTTAATTTTGTTTTAAACAATAAGTACATATTGGAGTCTGAAGTGAAACTCGAAATCTCATATGATAGTCAAAATGGCAAACGAAAGCGTTCTAACTAGTGCAATGCCAATGACAAGCAGCTTGCGTGAATTTCGACCACATGTCGATAATTGGGAAAATTGGTGCGAACTATTAGACTCGCATTTCCTGGAGATTTCATGCACTGAGGAAAGTATCAAAGTGGCAGTATTAATAAAATCGATCGGCTTAGAAGCATATGGTCTATTGAAAGATATTTGCGATCCAGTTTTACCGTCTAAAAAGAAATACAGTGAGCTAATAGAATTGTTGGGTACGCAATATTCAATACCAGTTATTGTGTTTCGGGAGCGACGCAAGTTCTTAGAGGCAAGAAAAATGGAAACCGAAACAGCGTCACAGTGGTTCGCACGTCTTAAGAAATTGGCGAAAGACTGTAAATTTGGACATCAGTTGGACGAATTCGTGCTTAATAAGTTTGTGTCCGGCTTCGAAGGAAAAGTTTTCGAACGTTTGTGCGAAGAAAACGAAAAATTGAAGTTAGGAGAAGCACTGAAAAAGGCGATGGCAGCAGAAGTAAAATTAAGCGACCAACAACTACAGCAAACGCATAAGGAGGTTAGCTTAATATCGAAGAAGAAGTTTCAACGAAGGCAACGTAATAGCGGCAACAGACAAAACAGCAGCAACAACAACAGCAGCAGCCGGGACAAGGAAAAGGGAAATCCAAGGTGTTCACATTGTGGGTGGAAGAATCACACCAGCGAAAAATGCAAGTACAGGACAAGCACGTGTCATAAGTGCGGTAAAGTGGGTCATTTGGCGAGCGTATGCAGCAGTAACAAACAAATAAATTTAGTGGAAACATCAAATAAGTTAAGCAATGAATCTTATTTAAATAATGTAGTAATGAATTCTTCTGATGTTATTTCGAACTTTTCGAATTTTTCTATTTTTAGTGTTACGGGAAATGCTATAGCCACACCATTTGCCTTAACAGTAACCGTCAACGGGATCGTACTGCAGTTTGTGTTGGATACCGGTGCTGCTTGCTCAATTGTCTCATCATCAGTATTTGATAATTTTTTTTGCCGAAATATGCTGAAACCGTGCGTGAATCGATTTTGTGCGTATAACGGGGAAACCATAGAAATTATTGGTGAGTTCAAAGCAACTGTATGTTATCGTGAGCGAACACAGGATTTACGTTTGGTAGTTAGTAATACGAGTAGCCCGCCCATTTTGGGCAGAGATTTCATGCAACTATTCGGTATCGGTTTGTCTCAGATTAATTCGGTTCAGTATGCGCACGTACCAAACAATTGGATTTCCCACATTAAAAGCAAATTTTGCAATGTTTTTAAAAATGAACTTGGCACATATAACGGGCATAAAATTAAGTTGAGCATTGGCGAAGAAGCGAAGCCTGTTTTTTGCAAGCCCCGTCCAGTGCCTTTGGCTTGGCGGCATAAGGTGGAAGATCAATTAAATAAGTTGGTAAAAACTGGGGTTTTAGTACCAGTAGAAAATGCAGAATGGGCTACACCGTTAGTACCTATAGTCAAACCAAATGGCGACCTTCGTATTTGTGGCGATTACAAAACCACAATTAATAAGTTTTTGGTGGATGTAAAATATCCGTTACCACTGATAAACGAAATATTCGCGTCTCTTCAAGGCGATCGTTTCACTAAATTAGACTTATCAAATGCATATAATCAGTTGGTGCTGGAGGAAGATTCTCAAATGTTATGTGCGTGGAGCACACATATTGGGGTATTTAAAATGACACGTTTACCATTCGGAGTAAAGCCAGCTGCGGCAATTTTCCAGAAAACAATCGAAAGTCTTTTGAGAAATATTCCAAATGTAATAAATTATTTAGACGATATTGTGGTAACCGGTGCAAATACCGCCGAACATATGAAAACACTTGAACTCGTATTAGAAAAATTAGATTTAGCTGGGTTAAGATTAAATGAAAGTAAATGTGAGTTCTTCAAGGAACAAATATCGTATTTAGGCTTTAACATCGATCGTTTCGGATTGAGCAAAAATAAGGACCGAATTGCATCAATTTTGGATGCTCCAATACCACAGTGTGTGTCCGAAGTTAGAGCATTCGTGGGCATGATAAACTATTATTCAAAGTTTATTCAAAATTTTGCTCATAAGATGACACCGCTCTATAATTTGTTAAAAAAAGACGTAAAATTTCATTGGTCAAGAACATGCCAAGAAGCATATGAGTTGTTGAAACAGGAAGTAACTTCCGATCAAGTTTTAACACATTTTAATCCCAAAATTCCAATAGTTTTATCAACCGATGCTGCAAATTCAGCGGTAGCGGGGGTGTTGTCACATGTTTTCGCAAATGGGGTTCAAAGACCGATCGCGTTCGTTTCCCGAGCACTTTCACAAGCTGAGAAAAACTACAGCACAATTCAAAAGGAGGCGTTGGCTATCGTATACAGCGTAACGAAATTAAAGCAGTACTTGGTGGGCGTTCATTTTACATTGGAATCAGACCACAAGCCACTGTTGGCCATTTTTGGGGAAAATAAAGGGTTGCCAGTCATGGCAGCGGCAAGAATGCAAAGATGGGCCTTTATTTTATCTGGTTTCGACTACAAGATTAGGTATATTAAAGGTTCAATGAACCAAGCCGATCATTTATCGCGTATTCCACAAGAAAAAGTGTGCGAAACCAATACGGATTTTTCGTATGTCAATTTGGTTGAATCGGACAACCATTTGAACTTGGATTTCAAAAATATTGCAAAAGAAACAAGGCGCGATCCTATTCTATCCAGAGTTGTCGAAGCGATAAATAATGGTACGATCAGTGCTTTAAAAGGGGACGAATTTAGCCCATTTCGTAATAAGAAAGACGAGTTGTCTGTTGAATACAATTGTATTCTATGGGGGTATCGTACGGTTGTTCCACTAAAATTACGTGAAAAGGTGTTAAAAGAGTTGCATCTCTCGCATTTAGGCATTGTAAAGACCAAAGCATTAGCACGGTCATATATTTGGTGGCCTAAAATCGACCACAGCATTGAGCAAATGATTTCGAATTGTGTTTCTTGTAAGTTGACGCAGCCAAGTCCTGAAAAGAGTTTACTAATGCCATGGACGCCAACGGAGTCGGCTTGGTCGCGAATCCATGTGGATTTTGCTGGACCTATAAAGGGTTTCCACTTTCTAATTATTATCGACTCGTTTTCCAAGTGGGTGGAAGTGTTCAAAACTCACGAGATTACATCGGCGTTTACTATCAGCAAACTAAGAGAAACATTTTGCCGATTTGGTCTAGTTGACACCTTAGTTAGCGATAACGGCCGACAATTCACGTCGTTGGAATTCCAACAGTTTTGTTCAAACTATGGTATTAAACAAATTTTGACGGCTCCTGGGCACCCGGCAACCAACGGCCAAGCGGAGAATTTCGTCAAAACCCTTAAGAAGTCATTGCAAGCAAATTTAAATGATAGTGGTAGTAAAAACTTGGACTTAATAGTCAACCGGTTTTTGTTTGACTATCGGTGTGCTAAGCACTGTACTACTGGGGAATCACCTGCGAAGTTGTTGTTTGGCAAGGAATTAAAAAATCGCTTTAGTTTATTGAAACCGCCTTTGGTTAAAGAAAAGATTTGTGAGAGCCAAAAATCGAATATAAAAAATTATAAAGGGTTGAGAAACGTAGAGTTCAAGGAAGGCGAAAACGTCTTCGTGCGTGATTATTCTGATCCGAATAAGGTTAGTTGGCAGCCGGCCAGCGTAAAGAAACGTATTGGTTCACGATCATATAGTTGTATTATTACGCATAATAATAGAAAAATCAAAAGACATGTGAATCAAATGATCTCGGGAACATCAAGCGAGACACAAAAATCGATCGACGACGGCACGACAGACTTACAGGTTCAGGCAACAGGAGTATCGGCAGCACCGGTTATCAGTACAGATTCAGCGACGACTGTTGAAGCAAATGGGAAAGAGTCAGCAGTTTCCGTACCACGTACTAGAGTAGGGTTAAGACCAGTTGAACGAATTAATTATAAATTTTGAATTGTTTAAAAAATATACTATTTTTTTTTGAAAATAATGTACATACAAGTAGATTTGGTAAAATTTATGAATTATATTTTTTTTTTATGAATTTGTCAACTTGGGATGGGAGGTGTCAAATATATCATTAAACGCCACCTACCCACTAATAAGTTAAGTTAGTTTTAAGGAAAATTGTTAGCATTAAGAGATAAAGCAAATGAAATAAATCAGTTCACTTCTAACGTTCAACCTGAGTACATCACATATATAATTTGTTCTACCGTCAGAAATCATCCCGTGTGCGCTCGAAGTATGGTATAAAACCGATTTTATGCCGGCAGAATTAATCTCGTGTGCGGAGGCCCAATAATTATATCGACGAAATATCGAAATCCACAGATGACTAATTTCGAAAATTAAGTCCATGTTCATTACTTACGTTTTTGTTCTGAATAATTGCTTTTCAAGAGGGTTTTAGTGATTTCGTTTTGAATTCAAATTCAAATATATTTTTATCTTTTTGCCCAATGGAACAACAAAGTGATTCGGATCAAAAAAAGATTGATTTTTTGTCCCAATGGAACCACATTAAACATTAAAATATTATTTGAAAATCAATTGCTTTAGAAAATGTGAGCAGCTTTCACAATGTGGCGGGTAAAAGTCTCAAGTTTGCATTTTACTAAATTGAACCTCAAATTTTACTTCCTATACATAGATATACATTCCACCATATAGACAGACTACAGGTCTGTTCCCGTACTCGACGCATTTTATAAAATCGAATAAAATTATTTGGGTTTCACTTTTTATAATTGATTAAGAATCGACGAATTTGATTAGTCTTAGCAGCAGCTATTAATGGGAATTGCCAAGAAAACTAGATCAAACCAAGAAAAGGCAGCGAATCAAACCACACTTAGATTTTATTAACAAAGGTTACCAAAAATGAATGTTGCTCCGGCTGTGAGATGAATCCAAGTGAAAGAGATTATGGACCAACATCTCGCAGCAGCACCGACAATGCAAAGTCAATCATCGAGCGATTTCGCGAGCAACGTTAATTACACTAACAACGCTTGCGAGTGACTCGGCTCTTGTGCGAGGAGTGTTGAGAGCGATGTGTATTGACTGTGCATTGTTGTTGTGATGCAACTGAACAAGAAACAAGAAATTATTTTTTTACAAATCAAAGGTACAGTGTGTCACAAGATGATGGTACAAAATTAACAAATTATTACATATTTTTGTTTAACGAAAATAGCTAAATAATGAACAATTAAAACACAACCGATAATCTTAAACAATAATTTTTACATAGTTCGAGTTCCAATACTAAACCCAAACTGGGGTAATTTTGAAAATTTCAAATGTAATTTTTATAGAAAATCAGATTTTTTTTTAGAAAGCTTAAATTTTGTATTGATTCATAGAGTTACAGATCTGATCTATGTATGGAATAGCACATCGGATAAATGGCCGCCACGGCTTTGCTGGCAATTACGTACTATTTTATTTAAATTTTCTATGACCGTTTCACATAAATGTGGCTTTCAAAAAAAGCAAAAAGTCCAATGCCGTTAAATCTCAAGACCTTGATTATGTGGCCAATTCTGCCGCTTACACGATTAGGAAATGACTCATGCAATTGTAATTGTATTGTTTCTCTGGCTGTATGGCATGTGGTAACTTCTTGTTGAAACCACATGTTGGTCACATCCATATCTTGTAATTTATGCACTAAAAACTGGGTTATCATGTCGCGATAACAAAACAAACACCATTCATTGTTACTGCCTGACCAGCAGCATTTTCGAAGAAGAATGATCGGATAATGCCTCCAGCTCGAGTCCAAAATCCGCACCAAGCAGTCACGGGTTGTGATGCATTTGTTTCTCAACAATTACCTACTCGTGGGTTTTCTTAATCCCAAATGCGACCGCTTTGACGATTAACGAAGTCATCAAGAAGCCATCAGTGAAGATGATTGTGTTTGAAGAATCAGCGTCCACTTGTTGTTGTTGTTCCAAAATCGATTCAACTACGAATTCTCTTCGCGCTGCAGGGTCAGTAGTCTTAAGTTTTTGAATCAACTGAACTTTGTAAGCCTTAAGTTTCAAAACTATCGTGAGAATTTGCTGTAGAGAGCTTCTCGTAATGCCCAATTCTTGACTACGGTGCCGAATTGATGTTCCTGGACTGTCAGCAATACTCTCGCGAACTGCTTCGATGTTTTCTTTTGAACGAACTTGTAACAGGAACTCCCGGAATTTTTAATATCATTAATTGATCCAGTCTCCCTGAATTTTTTTAAATCACTATGACGGCCATAGTTTGTTCGAAAACTACCGACTATAGCTGACAAACCTTCATCATTTTTAAAATATTGCTCAACAATGAAAATGCGTTGTTCCTTCTTATAGCGCTCCGTTTTTACTAACACCGAACTGTCAGTTGTCACATTGTTTCTTTTTTTCCGTTGGCATCACTGTACTATTAAATGGAGAAAAATTCAAATGGGACATCCTTTAGACCCATGCCTATTTTTTGGCATCCCTGCCAAACCTGTCAGATTATGAAGAATGATGATGGAGAACGCTCGTTTTAGACATGCTGTCAACAATAAGGCACACACAACATCGACGAATCGGACAGAACAATTTTCAGTTGGTAAGTTAGGCCTTGTCAAGAAATACAAAGGAGACTCTATATAGGACTCTCATCTGCTTTATGGTGCAGAATCATGGACGTTGTCAAAAGCGGATGAAGATCTCCTTGGTCGCTTCGAACGCAAATTTCTTCAAGTTATTTTCGGTCCAGTTTGCGTTGACTGGCTTTGAAGAAGGAGATTTAACAGCGAACTTTGCGAGGTCTATAGTTACATCGAACTGGTCAGAAAAGTACGTATAAGTCGACTTAGGTCTGAAACACACATGCGATTTTCAAAAAATGAAACACACACATTTCAATATGAATGCGCAGTGCGCACACATAAAATCCAAAATTATGTGCGCACGCACATTCACATTGAAATGTGTGTGTTTCATTTTTTGCGACTAAACAGTAGCGCGGTTGAAATCGCATGTGTGTTTCGGGCCTAAGATGGGTAGGACATCTAAACCGAATGCACACCAATGCTTTGGCAACCCGGAGGGACAACGCAGGAGAGGAAGACCTCGCCTTAGGTGGCGCGCACAAGTGGAAGGGGACCTTCACCAACTTGGAGTGCGCAACTGGAGGCGTCTAAGTGGAGAGGCATGTTGGTTGATGCCATCATGGTCCCCCCGGACCGGTAAGTTCTGTATTTTCAGTCTTATTCTTAACAGGGGACTTATTTTGGACCTTTTATGTCTTCGAGTGGGCGCGGAGAATTTTCTTTAATCACACATTTCTTCGTAACCTAGGTAGGTAGGTAAATGGGTGCTCTTGTGGCGGTTAGCACAGCTTCACATATACCATCAGTTGAGTCCACCAACCCACCTTGTGGTGTTCCCCTGCTTACCTTACGTTCAATACTCACGTCCCCTAGCTGCGACTACTCGTCGTGTGCCTAGCATGAGTCCAAACCAGTGACATAGGCTGTTATTCAGGTGGGCTCTTCTTAAGCTACGTACGATTGCGTCAGCTTCTATGTTATTGAATGCCCCCTCAGTATCTCTCTCTCTCTCTCTTCGTAAACCTAACCTACTCTTGAAATTTGACATGAGATTCCCTCATTAAAACAAAATTACCTGATCAACGGTTAATATAAAAATGTACTTGAATATGAAAAAGATATATAGAATTCGACAAAAAATGAGAGTCTCTGGTGAGGCATTCGACAAACATTCCAGAGTACCTATAACTATCACGAATAAGCTTCTCGTGGTGCCTTGCTGCGTTCTTGATAAGTTTTATAGTAGAAGAAACAAAGCTCCTTTCTAGGTTTTCCTTACATGCAATGATTTTACCCTTGTCCACATAATCATAATCAAAAGTTTGAGCCGTAAGTCTAAATAATCTGCAACTTTAAGCTATACCACTGCTGACTGCAACGCTCACTACCTTAAATACGCTACAAGCTGCACATTTTATAAGCCAAAAAGTAAATTTCAACTCAAAATTCCGCTTAATAGGTTTTCGTTAATCCTCTGCTTGCCGGGACACAAAACCAGACCCAGTAAATTAACTAAATAAAACCATTAACTCGTAAAGAGCACCTTTATGGGACACAACTTCCAACTTGCATAGTATCTACCTACGCACTAGGAGCATAATTCAATCGCAGTGCAAAAATCATAAAATCGGAAATTAACGTGAATAGAGTGCAAAAATAGGGAAGGCGGGCAAATAATGTCACTTATATCACCAACACAGCTATGAAGTCCTGCAACAAACGGGAAACACATAAAACGGTCGCTGGAGCTGGTTAAATGAATAATTTATGAGTTCTAGAGCCACCTTAATCGATCGGTGGGACCGAGAGATATTTTGTGGAGCTGGTTGGCACATCGAGTGCAGCTAATAGCCTAGAATGAGATTGTGGGCGAGAATGTTTAATAGTTTCCCGGCCAGGGATACTGTATAGTCAGGAACACAGGCATATGGCATGGGGGTGCCTGCATGTTATGACGTTATGAGTACTGGATTACGAGCATGGGCAGCAAATGCCAGTGAACACTGAAAATCTCTGTTGCAAGGACAATGTTTTCATATTTTCTCATTTATTTTTTCCTATTTTTAGCATCGACATGTATTTAAATAAAAGCGAATACTTTGTAAGCTGTTGGTTGTTCTACCTGTGCTTTGACGTCAAGAACAGATTTCAATGTGTGGAATACATTACCCATTAAATGAACAGCTGTTTTCGTTGGCAAGAACGGAATAACTTTGTGCAGTTTTTCATTTTCATTTTCATTTTATTTTTATTATTATTAATATGCGATACATTTTTTTTTTGTAATACCTATATGCAGTAATAAATTTTGATTTATAATTTATTTTAGCTAAAAACATACACATTTTAATTTAATACCAATCTTATACAAATTTATATTTTCTCAAAGTATACTTTTCTATTTCTACGAATTTTTTTTTTCATTACAGGAAGCAAGTAAAAAATATTTTACACTAAGCACATTTTTTTTTGCATTTGCTTAATTGATACATACACACATTTAATTATTATAACATTTTAAATATATAATAATATGTAGAGTACAAAAAAACTTTCAAGAAGTACATCTTTTATAACAAAAAAATATATTAAAAAAAATCGTTTGCCTCATTCTGATTATAATAATATAAAAGTTTGTGTATAAGGAAGAAAGTTTATTCAATTTTTTAAATAAATACTTTGTTTGTTTTATACACAGAGAAGTTGTGTAAAATTTTAGTGTATATGTACTTAAATGCAAAAATCATATAAAAATTCTTGAGCGTAATAATAAATTTTATTTATTTTTATTTTTGCAAATTGCATACATATTTGATTTCCATAATAGTTTAACTTTATTCAGTCTCCATACATTGTTTGAAATATTTTATATTTTCTTTTTTTTTTGGTATGTTTATAGTATTATAATGTGTCATATCATAATTATACATTTATTTAATAAGTTTCATGTACAATTCTTGTGCAGGTTATGTGTTGAATTATAATTGTATATATGGTCCGTATTAGTAGATTTTTTTTTGATTATAAGAACTTAAGCAAACTATTTGCATTATGAGCAGTGCATTAGGACTCAAAAGTTTTATGTATTGGTGGTGGTTGTGTGAATGGATTGTTCAAGCTGAAGCATTCATTTCTATTCGTTGTCTGTTATACTACTGCTGAGTTATCTGTTCCAAACTGTGATTGGTACGTTCCTACGCTTCCTACGCTTCCTGTTAAAAGGAAGCGAGCTAACTATTCTAGCTCTTTAAAAAATATATTCAGTTTAACAAAAAATAAGTAACTTTGGAGGTTTAGTAAACAAAATTTTGCCACTTTAGCCGTCTTACACTTTGGTATGTAGGGGAACCCCGGGGTGGAATAAGGGCCGCGGCAGAATGGGGGTTTGTCAATGAATGTAGAAGTGAGTAAGCAAAAAAAGAAGAAGAAGAAGAAAAAACAATCGGCAACAATGCAATGGCGCGATATTCACTATGACCATCATCTACTATAATCACACTGACGTGAATCTCCCGAGTCCCGACTGCGTTTTATTTTCTGGAATTATTCAGTTCAGGCACAGCGATGCCGTTTTCGAATTTTCGAGTGAAATGATTTCAGAACAAAATAGGAGTGTTTTGCTTAAAAGTGAAGTGTCGTCATAAAAGTTGAACTTTTTATTTTATCTAAGCTTTATTGTATTTCAATACCGCATCTTTTGGCGGTACCCAATTGTTAAGACCACCTGGAAAATCAATTCATTTAACAAGCATCAGTGCTAACTTTTAATTTGTTTCGACATACATTCTTAATCAATTTAGTTTGAGATAAAAACCCTTTCGGTTGTTGCACTGCTATGGAGAAGACACAGCAACGCTCCTAAAAAATTCTTTAAATGAGGGTACCTACATAATTTCCCACAAAGAATTTTTTAGCTGGAAGAAGACTGAATTCCAAAATTCTGAAAGATTTTCCTTTTTGGGTAGAAAGTCGTCCAATATTAGAAGCCTTCATTCGGCTTCTAAGTTTTCTAAATTCTCCTCTTTTACTAGAATCGGAAAAGTGTGCGCTTTACTGCTTCTTTCAAACACAGCCAACGACTTTTTGACGCTTTTAAGATCTTGTGTGCCCTAATGTCGAAATACTCGTGAAATTCTTTAAGATCTTCTTTAAGACAGAACAAAATAGTAAATAAATGTTCAATTTCTTCTAGAATGGCTTTGGAAACAGAAGAACAAACGCTAATTGTGTGGCAATAACAGATAATGTTTTTAAAAAGAGATTGGACACTTTTTTTTTACTTTTTACATCGTAGTGACAACACTGTCGTCTGCAAACTTAACTAAATAGAATCTATCGAATAAATGAAATGAATGTTGCAGTGCCGCCATGTCGATGTCGCCATCTGCAATCACGAAGCAAAGCAGGCGGAATTCGGCAACCTCTTTCTTTGCATGCACTCGTTCTCGTTCTATCTTCGATAAAATTCAGATCAAAGTTATCGATATGAATGGGTGTGTTTGTGTTTTTGACTGATATTTATTGTTATCGGTTTAAATAAAATGGGTGCGTTCCGTTCAGTAATTTCAGAACAATTTTTGAGATCAAAAACTGAAGTTTAAATTGTGTGAGAGATCGAAAAAGTAAAAGTGAAGTGCAAAGGAGGAAGTAGCCGAAGTGTTGGCTTGAAAACGAAGTGAAAGACTTCGATCGAGATGACAACGACATCGCTGTCAGGCCCCATGACTATGGAATAGAATGACAAGACAAGTGTTATATATGATTTTATATCTTCTTATATCATCTTGTGAATTGAGACGAAATGTAATAGCTGATAGTTACGTCTGCTTTTCAAAACAATGCTACATGGTATGATTACTATAAGTTCAGATTATAGAGTATACTCCTGATGCCTGGCATCTCCCGAAAACAGGGGATCCCCTAAACCGCATAACGAATCCAAAGAAGACGATGCGTCTAGTTCGTATAAAATAATCTAAGCCTACATCTTTTATCCCTCAGCCTTCATTTTTCATTAACAGTGTGTTCCGCCCAGGAAGATAATGGGTATATTCGCTTTAAGATATTTTTTAAATAATACGTTGTACAGATAAAACTTCACAAAGTTATCCTCGCACAAATATGTTTGAGAATTGGTCTTAACTACATGATCTATCAATATTATCTAGAATCCTTTCAATCATATCGACAGTAAAGTGTCTTGAATCCCTGTAACCATTGAGTACAATACAAAATACAGTAGAAAGAGTCCTGCATAAGTCCTCGTTGATGGACAAACTAATAATAGTAATTGTTTGTGTGTATATCGAACCTGAAACCTGGAATATGTGTATATTGTCCCTAGGTACACCGATAGAAGGAAAAAAAGCTCATCCTTGATATGGCTGTGTAACAATATAAAATGTTATACCCTCTATTTCTGTTGTGCTGCTGGTTATTGTCCTTTGCTCAACGCCCACCGTTTCCTCGTTCCACATTCAAATGACAAACAAATCACTGCAACTACTAGAACTTCTTCGCTTAACGTTGATGGCCTTTTTGAACTTCAGCACCGATGACAGGAACACTTTCGTTCTGTTTGTCAACTTTGATACTGTCTTCTTGTTGCAATCTTCCAATAGGCTGGTCTCGGCGTGACAAGAGTCCTTACGTCCGCCACCGCTGCCCACACCGCCTGTACACGATTCGTACGACGAATGACGAGATTTTGGCGATGAATTGGAACTACTCGTTCCGACGACATTATCGCCACCATTGCCCAAGACAGTTGTCATCACTTTGAACTGTTCCTTTCTGTTTCTGGAGTTCGATTTCAAACGGTACATCTCATCGTCATCTTCGATTTCGCTTTCGCCCATCTTCAGGATACTCTCCAGATTGAGGGTGCGTTTATTTGTCTTTCGGATTGGTCCCGTTTTGTTGCGATTTGCCGGGGTAGATGAGTTTTCGTCTGGCTCCTGCTCCTGGCACATGCTAATTTGACGGACAATTTTACGTGGCTGCATATGCATGCGACGATGTTTTTGAATCGTTGTCTGCAGATTCAATCGCTGACGGTCCTTCTCGCTCAAATTCGATATACGTTGCGGGTTGAGTTTAACTTGGGCCACAGTTCCGACAAGTAATTCGTCTACATTGTGATCTAGTCCAGACGAGGTTTCAATAAACTTACAGGCGATCTCTTTGGCTAGCTTGCGACCATCTAAGGGATAGAATTGTTGTTTGAAACCGCTGTTTTTTTTTTTTAAGTCTTAGAAAATACAATTGAAACTGTTGTTGCTCAATACTCACTCTGTCGGGTAACCTCTCGATGCCGTTCCAGATCCGTTTTATTGCCAACAAGAATAGCGCCTCGTGTCAATAGCATTTCGCTCTCCTTCAAGTAGTGTAGCACTTTCTCGGCTGCCTTAAAAGATGCTCTATCCACCACTGAGTACACGACAACAAACAGGTCAATGTTGTATGTCGAACAGAAGGACTCGGTCTGCAAGGATACATATAGTGGTGGGTATCTTGATGGGAACACATTTGCTGTAAGGATATACTTACCGACATCTCACAGGCTGGGTGATCGATAATTTCTAGGTCCGTTTCGATGCCATCAACTAGAACAGAGACAGTCTTTTGGCCGTAATCGTCATCTGCAATTCAATCAAGAGTGTCAATTACCTATTTCAAAATGAGAGCAAGTTTTTTGAGGGCGAGTGCACACAATCCGATTGTGGATTTAACTCAAGCTAGAAGGACAATTCAAAGTGGTCGATGGTCGGTGGTCGGGTGTGGTGTTGTGTATGTGTCATAGATTTGGGGGAATATTCACCTGCGGAAATTGAATTGTAGATTTGTATTGTTGCAACAAGAGCTTTTGTATTACACTTGAAGTGCAGCCATTAAGAATACCAATTATGGCATCATTTTGAAATTCGGTACGAAAATAGAATGTTAGGAAACTAAAGCTTTTCACATGGGATTGTGGCTGTGAACTGATTTTTATCACAGCTTGGAAAGTTTATTGTGGGTTATGGCGTACCTAACTTTGGAATACATATATCTATTCAAGAACCAACAGCGGTCAAATCAAAAAAATGTGCACTCGCTCTATATGCCGAGCCAATTTAGTAAGTCAGCGTGTTTTCGCATTTTTTTTTACTACATCCACATCCTTGTTCATTTCATAGAGTTCACCGGTTGTGTCTACTAGTCCAAAAATTCTTCGAAGAATTATTCTTTCGAAGAAGCCCAATATCAGCATACTCTTCCAGCTATTCGTTCAGTACTCGATAACTAAAGCAGAATTGACAGAATAAGGGTGCCCTATAGTTTGTTATGCCAAACCGAAGTTGGAGTGGTTTCCTGTGGATATTCTTCGGTGTTTCCCCACTACGGTGATATTCGGGAAGTTGATGTTAACTCTAACTAAATGAACTCCTTAATTATCTTGAAGTTGCTCCTATAAATCCTTAGAGTCACGAATTTTGAACCCGGTTGTTTTGCCAAACCGAAGTAGCAACGGTTTTCTAGGTTAATTCTTCGACAGATCTCCACTAGGGTGTCATTCGTGGAGTTCATGTTTACTCCGAGGTAGGTGAACTCCTTTACTACCTCAAAACTGTTTCTATCAATAGTGACGTTTTGTCCTAGGCGTGGGACAGATGTCTTGTCCTCATTTACTTCAAGGCTAACGGATTTCGCCTGTTCTTCAATCGCCATGAACGCTTTTATCACGGCACGCTGGGTGCGACCGATGCGATGATGTCAATATCATCCGCAAGTGTCATGATAGTGCGTCTCCTGGTACATGCCGATTAGTGTGTTGAAGAACGGTTTAAGACGTTGACACAGTACGTTGAATAGCATCTTGTATGTGACATTAAGCAGGGATATGCCTCTATAGTTCTTGCAAGACATAGGATCGCCTTTTTTGTAGATGGGGCATATGGAGCTGATAGTCCAGTCATCGGGCATGTTTTCTTCCACCCATACTTGGTTGATGATACTGTGCATGCTCCCTATCAAAACATGAGCACCGCATTTAAAGAGCTCCGCTGGTAGTCCATCAGAGCCTGCGGCCTTGTTGTTCTTGAGCTATAGCTAAGCCAACTTCTTCTATACTAGGTGGTGGAACTAGTTCTTCATTGACTGGACGTGGGTTCTCTTCTTGCCCTATCACTCTCTCTACATGAGCTGCTGGAAATGCTGCTTAAACACATCTACTATTCCCTGCGCTTCGGTGACGATAGGTTTCCTTTGCTATTTTGAAGAGCCTGCCTTCCGTTTTTGTAGGCAGCTGCCAGTTGTTTGGCTTTCTTAAACAATCTCCGGATGTTATTACGATCGCACGACTTTTCGATCTCCTTGAGCTGGGAAGCTGCGTAAGCCTTCTTCTTTCTACGCAGGATCTACTTTACGTGCCTTCTCCTGTCTCGATACTCTTCTCTCGCTGACTTTGTTGTGAGCTGCAGCCCTTTCTTGTGCACCTTCTGTCACCTTTTCCTGTACACGCGTTCATCATCATACCACGGGCTATTTCTCTGGGGTGGCTGGTACCCTACAGTGGTTTCGGCTACCTCCTAGATGATGTCGCGATACTGGCACCACTGATTTTTGGCGTTTGTGGTAGGTGCGTGAATAGAAGATTTTCATAGTCAGTCGCCCTCTGTAGGCTTTGGCTACTCTAGGTGTGCTAAGGCGTCCAACGACGAATTTCTTCTTCTGGGCGGTACGCAGCTTCTTCTCGTTGGATAGTCGAGCTCTGAATTTAGCCGCCACAAGAAAATGGTCAGAGTCGACGTTTGCGGTGCCATGAAATAAAGTCTTATGCAACAAGGTCCAAAACGTAATTTTTGACTTTTTTGGACTTTATTACACTTTTGAAATTGCAATAAAATCCAAAACGAGTTTTGGACGTTATTTCATTTTTGAAAGTGCAATAAATCCATTGGACATTATTGCACTCAGCTATTTAAAAGAAAGATGAGCAGGGGGGTTGAAGGGGGGCAGCATGCCCCCCCCCATACATATTCTACTGTTTATGCATTGTGGACCATTTTGGACTTTATTGCAATTTCAGAAGTGCAATAAAGTCCAAAATTACGTTTTGAACCTTTTTGCATAAGACTTTATTTCATGGCACCTACGTTTGCCCCTCGGAATGCGTGCACGTCGAGTATGATGAATGCCTGACTCGCATATCGCTTAGCACATGGTCGATTTGGTTTGCGGTTTGACCGTCTGTTGAGGCCAGGTTGCTGTGTGGATCCTTAGAATTGGAACCTACTGCTTGCGATTAATATAAATAAAATCGATTATAGTCTGTAGCCGTAGTCAACTAACCTACCAGAGATATTTTCCTTTCCGATTTTAGCACTGAAGTCCCCGAGTACAACTTTGACATCACCAGACAGGCTCCGTAGGCTCCTTCAGGAGGTCATAAAACTCCTCCTTGATGGGATCTTCAGCTTCGTCAGTAGGGGCGCATATATTAGGCCTATGTTTTGGAAAGAAGCTTTAATGGGGATCATAGCCAGGCGATCCCTTATCGGCTTGAAGTCAATAATTTTTTTCCTAAGCCGATTTCCAACGACGACGAATCCGCATCCTAATACAAACAGTCCTTCATTGCAGCAGCAATAAATGTCGCAATTTTTTTTCTTTTATTTTCAGTATTAAAGGATGAAGAGATATGACTATAGCATATTCAAATTAGTGGGTTCCTGATAACGACCGACGCATATTTCACAGAGAATAAAGTCTATGGACTAAGCTATATCACAATTGTCCAATACAAAACTTGTCACAAAATTGATATAATTCCGATGTCCCTGCATGCTACTCTCAGTTGGCAATAATTATTCCCAGCTGAAATGATTTAATTATGCACTAGCACAATGCTCTATACAAAATGACACTAAATCCTTTTCGAATATATAACCGAGGACTGTGGTTCCAGTTTGCATGCACATACTCTATGGTCAGTGAACTTTCCTTATCCCTTATCCGGGGACGTGATGAACCATTTACTGTTAGCTTGCATGTTACACATAATTATTATCAAACACGTCAGAGACTAAAGTCATTAATGCAAATGTACACACATAAAGATTGATATCAGTTGTTGCGGTGCAGTTTATATAACTAATTGTCGCATAACAATGAAGGATTACACATTGATTTGCCAGACCACAATCCTTGGCATATTCCAACGCAGGAATTAGATTATAAAGCAATAACCTTCGTTAAGTCCGTATTAACATTTAGCGTGAGCCCAGCATTGCGTTTGTGTCGAATTGAGGATGAGTTATGCAACCGGCAATCATTCATTGTGGTACCACCTTATGTTGCTAATGGATATTTCGTAGCTGATTGCAGTATTGCGTGTTGTTCGCACTGGTCATGCAATCCTATGTCGTTTCGGTTATTTCCACGTTGCATGTGGTGAATTGTGTTGTTAACTTTACGTATACACACAAGCCCTCTGTCATATCTACATCAGCTTAGAATGCAACGACTCAATCGGCTCATCTATCCACTGGTCCGCACCCCTAATATTCAAATCAATTTCTTTGGATTTCCAACCAAAGTGCTGTAACGGTGATTATGGGGTTTTTATTTATCATCGTATTAATTTTCCCAGGGCCTGATTTTGATGTACATGTATTCGAGCCGATGATTGATGATTTAATGCAGCATCTGAAGCTCGTACAAAGACCGCATTAAAAAGGAATCTGTGAAGACAGGCGTTATAGAAAATGTTATGAATCCATCATCCGCCAGCATTTATTATTCGGCCGAACAATGGCGAAGCTTGCAGAGTGAAAGGAGGCTAATCGTAGTCGCAATTGTGGTGGTGCTCTTAATATTCCATTTATATGCTAAAACGAGGAAAGACTGAAATTTTTCGGAGGATTTAGATTTATTATCCCGTCTGCATTCACCTTCACTGGTTTTTGGGTAGCTTTTTGTGTTAGTTTGGGTTTTTTTTTCGCATATACTCGTAGTCCCAAGACAACAGAAGAATGACCTGTCGAGATTTGCTTGGAGTTCTACGTATTTCTCAAATGGGAATAAGTAATTATCCATGTCTTGCTATGTTCTTAGATACACTTATATTTATCTCATTAAGTAAACAGAAATGTAATAAGCACAAAGTACCCTTATCTTGGCCAATCAATCAATTCATCCTACAGTGGATTTGAGTGGTCATTATTAATAATTTTTTTGTGGTATTACGATTCGGGGATTTATTAGGAGGACTTTTAATAATAATTTTGAATTTTGCAACATTTTTAGAAAATGTTTAAGCTGTCACTTTTAGACCAGCTGTCAATGGGGAACAATGCAAAGGGTAATTTGCACAGAATTTAGAAAAGTAGGAGCTTTTTTTTTGGGATGATAACTACCTATATTCAATGATTTATTTTTATTTCTAATGTGACCACAGTGAGCACAACCGAGTAGTAAAACAGCAAATACATACAACATTTTTACACATATTTCCGAAAGCAAATCTTTGTGAATTTTTTTCCTATATGTGATCCTGATCATCCTTTCCATCATTTATTACCGAATGACTTGCTATGTAAGCCAGTTACAAGACTTTAAAAAAATATGCAGCATCATTCAAAGTCACCACGTGAACAGTACTCGCTTCGTCATATCGAAGATAGAAGAAATCGCTACCCTTCAAAATAAATGAAGCAAAATATGTACGTGAAATTGTTTTCGAGGTATTCGTGATATGCAGATGTCACTATGACGTCCGAATTTGTGCTAAAGTAGTCATTCGGTGTGATTACCTATTCTACGATTTGTTAACGTTTTGACGTTTGACAGGAATGTATTATCACGACCAAATGACTGATTTAAATGAATGTGTTAATTGCGTGTCAGTGCTGTTAGGACTTGGGAATGAATATCCGACGTTTTTTTTTGTCATGTCACAATTTGACACCTTTGCACGCGTGATACACTGCACAATTTTTTTACAGAGTCATGTTGAATGTCGCGACTGATAGATTTTTTCCCTGTTGTTATTTTTCTTGTAGTTAATAGCTATTTCAATTTTAGAACAGCATCAAGCATAGCAGTGGCTCACATAACAAATTACATATTGAGGTTTTTTCCACTGCGCCAAATCCGAAAGTACAAATGTCATGGAAAAGCGTCTCAATTCAGCCATTCGGACTCGGCATACAATTGTCAATCGCTTTCACTCGTCTCAAAAACTAAAAACTCATACAAACGAATGGTGGTGCCAGTTATAATTATGTCGTTTTCCATTGGTTTCACTCCAGGATCCACTCATTATGAAATCCAATGGAACAAGAAAACTGCTTCTGGGCGACTACACTCACGAATTGGTGAAACGTCAAAAATTATTGTATGGCTGCTGCCAGCTAAAAAAAAAAAAAATAAATAGGTGGCGCAACAGGCGGGTGACACCCAAGGCCTAGCTTCTCGCAACCATTCGTTTTGTGTGAGTTTCAATTTTTGGGACGAATGAAAGGGACCTACAATTTTATGCCGAGTCCAAACGGCTAAATTGAGAAGCTTTTTCATGACAGTCATACTCTCGGATGTTTGTCAGACGTTCGCGAGAGGTGGCGCAGTAGAAAAAACTTTAAGATGTAATTTAGGTTTTTCCGGGGATCGAACCTGGGATCCCTCGCACAGTAGTCCAGCACACTAACCACTGCGCTACTGCGCCCACGGCTGCTGCCAGCTGGCTTGTATAAAATACATAAAATGCACTTGTGTAAGTGCTTCTTGAGTGGATTCTGACTTGAAATCGAGAAGCGAAATTCTCTCCTCAGAATCAACAGAAGAAATGGAACGGTTTCAGAAGTGATTTTCTTGATTCCGGACGCTGCCGGACGCTCGCGAAAGTTTTTTTTTTGCCCAATGCCCAAAACGAGAATAAGCAGTTGATGACCATAATTAAAGAGCAACCAATAATTGACGTTAAAAGCAAAGGAAGTCCAGAAGTGGGTCAATCTAGCGAGCGATTGGGCTCAGGACAACTGCGACATTTAGAACGCGCTCCACGTCGCCAGCAGTACAAAAACAAAAATACAATTGTGTCAATCGAGTCACCGTGTAACGCTGTGTAACTGTCTGACATAAATACGCTAGATACTCGCCTCTGTCATTCAACTCTATCACATCATGACATGACAAATTATGACAAAGCGATCAGGTTACAGATTTTCGAATATGTGCATGTGCATGTGCATTGCCGCCCTATTGACACGTGTGATCAACGTTGAAATATTCACGAATGAGACGTGCAAGGCGACTTGATAAGTTAATTTTTGTGACGTTTGCATGTCAAGATTTCCCACGTTTCGTGACATGTGTAGTGTAAAAGTAGCTTTACTGTCCTCGTCCAAAATGAACAACGTCAGAGCATCTTTCCACTAATTTACCGTCAGCGTAGTCATAGTCGAGGACCACCTTAAACAAACCAAGGGCTTTGATGTGTTATTGCTAGTGCCCATGAAGACTATTGTAATTATGTTAGCTGTCATTGTGTCAATTGTTCGCTGATATGTCTGGCGAATTCTGTTGGAAGTTACTTAAATAGTCATTCAGTCATTGCAGCAATTATTTGAAAGCAAGTTTTTGTAGTATTGAAGTATTATTTGAATTCACTTGCAGTTCAAACTTTACTTTTTTTTATCAGGCGTTTAAAAGCAATCTTCCATAAATAGTCACAGGAAATAATAAAAGAAGAAAATATATACTTATTTAGATGGCACTACAGTCCGGGGTGGACCTGGGTCTCAACCAACACGCCTCTCCAGTTAGCCCGATCTCCAAGCACAAACCACATAGAACTAGACCGCCAACTTTCGTGCCAACTTCTCCCCGGAATGAATTCCCCTGTCTGTGAATATGTGTAAAATGTCAAAATCAATGGCGGCAATGTTATTCCATGATATACCATGGGCCTAGGATTATTCAAATATGCGTGCGTTAATGGCGCTCCTTTAATTTTGTATACAGCACCATTTATTGAAAAATCCAGGGCCCGCAGGCAGCTTGTAGGCAAAGTCCGTTATGTGGGAGGAGTCGACGGTCTATTCTATGTGATTTGTGACTCCAAGTTGTTTAAGGTCTCCTTCCACTTGTGCGCACCACCTTAGGCGAGGTCTTCCTCTACTGCGTTGTTCCTCCGGGTTGGAATAGAAGACTCTTCGGACTCTTAGTCGAGTGATACAAACTTTTCTGACCAGATCGATGTTGAAGAATTTTGCGTTCGAAACGACCAAAAAGATCTTCATCCGCCTTTGTTAATGTCCATGCTTCTTTCTGCGCCATAGAGTAGGACTGGGATGATGAGGGTCTTATATAGAGTGTCCTTAGTGTTTCTTGACAAGGGCTTATTAGTCAGTTGCCTTCTTAGGCCAAAGAAACAGCAGTTGGCAAGTGTTAGTCTTCGTTTGATTTCTGCTGTGGTGTCATTATCAGAGCTAATAGCGGAGCCGAGGTAGAAAGTCCCTAACCACCTCAAAGTCTGTCTATCGTGACGTTCTGTTCGATTCGTCGATGTTGTGTGTCCCTTCTTGTTGACAGCATGTACCCGTTTTTTGCCGCTTCTATGCTATACTTGCAAACGCATAAGTAACAGCTCGCTACGTTCTGCCCAGGGCCGTAGCCAGGATTTTGGTTCGGGGGGGCTTGCTTCCAAGTCTTACGAAACAGAAAACTATGTATATTCCAATTCATTGATTTCTATTAGTAACATTTTTTCAAAGCAGAAAACGTCTTCATTTTTTTTTTGATATAAGATCAATCACCTTATCTGGATTCACAATAATATCCGAATGAATAGATATCATAGCAAGTGAACTTAACCTTGCATTCTCCATAACGCTTCGGGACATTGTTTCAATTTTTTTCATAGCTAATAAAAAATAAATAGGTGGCGCTACAGGCGGTAGACACCCTAGGTCTAGCTTCATAGCTGAAAGGGTTCTTTCAAAACTAGCTGTGGTCACTGGAAGCGTTGCTAAAACCCTAAGCAAGAAATTTATAAGTCTAAAGTAAGTCTTGTCACATAATCAAGCAATTTCAAAACTGTGGTAGAAGGGTCACTCGACGATTTTTTTTTCGCATCAAAGAATGTACTCAGCTTTCACAATCGATAACGAAATTGCATTATCAAAGTAAAGTGTTAACTTTTTCAAATTTTCGCTCAGGCTAAACTGCAGCAAAACCTGGGAGAAGAGCTTGAAACGATCGTCCGTAAGATTTTGGATTAACGAATCTATGCAAGAAATCAGTATCGGCACTCTAAAATAGTCTTCGGAAGGAGAGGTTTCTGGATTGGAACGCGTTGTTTGTTTCAATGAAGTTTTTCATATAAGTCCTTGGCAAGTAAGGATGCGGATTGAAAAGACTCTCTGAAAAAATCTTCGGCATTTTCTCTGATGTCCTTAAGAGAATTCAGAACTTCTTTTGTGCGGTTGATTGCAGAAACGAAATCTAAGGATTTAGCAGCGCTAAACTGAAAAGTTTTTCGTATACAATAAGGCTTACTAGGCAATCGCATTTTTGGACCACTACCAAAAGTGTTGATACTTTCGAAGACATCACCCACGTTCTGCTAGTAATTTTTTCAATACTTATTGAGATGCATTTGAAGAGCTCTACAAAGGAGTTAATATTGTCATGCCTTTCAATGAATTTTGTTTCACAAAGGCGCAGAAGTCTAGTTTTTCGGCTCTCTAGTGCAGGTTTTTTTATGACAGTTTTGAAAGTTACATAATATGCATTTGAAAGGTTGCGGAAGAAATTAGCTTTTCACTAACTACACTAAGGTAATTGCGAATTGCAAGAGTTGACATGGCAGAGCCAGGTTAAAGCTATGGCTTGCACAGTGTACATACCAAGCGTTTGAATACTGTATACCTACCGGGATAGTCTCCTTATTTTTATAGATTTGAATTTATATTAAGCCCCATTACGGTCATTTCAGTTTCAGTTGCAAACAAGACACAGCTCACAACATTTTCTAGGAAAAATGCTTCCACAGTTCCTCAGATCCAAATGGATGAACATTCAATCCATCCCAAGGACTCAATGCACATTTTAGGAGTCACAGTTAATTCAGGAATCACATGGCAGGATCACAATCCTATATTGCACAATCGGCGTCTGTTAAGTTGAGCTACCTATTTAGAACAAAGAGGTACTTTAGCCTCAAGCAACTTCTCCTACTGTAGCTCCCATATATGGAGCTCGGCCCCAAAACATTCACTTAACCTACTTGACAGAATACAGAGACGAGCAGTTCGACTTATTTGGGACCCTTCACTCACATCGAATCTACAACCCTTGGTGCACAGAAGACAAGTCGCTGACCTCTGCTTGTTCTATACGTAGAGGTATTTCCATGGTAGATGTTCCGAGGAACTCAAAGACATTGTCCCACATTGGAAAGATGGTGTCCTCGCGGTTGTCAAGTGTACTGTATGGTCATGAGCATTAGCAGCCTATCTTGTGAGGGGCCCAAAAGTTGCATTTCGAGGGATAATGTCGTTGAGTTCCTCGGAACATCTACCATGGAAGTACCTATAGAACAAGCATAGGTCAGCGACTGCACCAACGGTTGCAGATTCGATGTGAGTGTATGGCCTCCAATAAGTCGAACTGCTCGTCTCTGTATGCTGTCAAGTAGGTTAAGTGAATGTTTTGGGGCCGAGCTCCATATACGGGAGCAATATTCCAGGCCTGGTCTAACCTGTGCTTTGTAGAGAAGGAGAAGTTGCTTGGGGCTAAAGTACCTCTTTGCTCTAAATAGGTAGCTCAACTTAACGGACGCCGATCTTGCGATATAGGATATGTGGTCCTGTCATGTGATTCCTGAATTGACTGTGACTCCTAGAAGGTGCATTGAGTCCTTGGGATGAATTGGATGGTCATCCATTTGAATCTGAGGAACTGTTGATGCATTTTTCCTGCAAAATGTTGTGAGCTGTGTCTTGTTTGCATTAAATACAACCAAGTTGTCTTTTCCCCACTTCAAAATTTTGTCCAGATCACCATTTAGAGAACTAATTTGTTCACATCTCTGACTGTGTGATGTAGCCGCATTCACAGGCCCACTGTTCGAGATAGAGGATATAAGAGTGCTGTCATCAGCAAAGTTGATGTGAAGAAGAAATAGATCGGAAAAAAATATATAGTTCATGAATTATTGTTAAGATAACAAGAATAGCAACTCGTAGGCAGAGTCACAATCAATATATGGCTGCCACAACAGCTCCATAGAGGACGCTGGCAATAACTTTTCGCGCTGTGTTATTTTTAGGGCAAATTCCGATTCGTTAGGTTGAACTCGCACATTTTTGGTGACCCTCAACCTGAATCAATTTGACTTTCCAATTGTGCAGAAACTATGTATTTTGACTTTTTCAGCTTTTCTACCATTTTTTATTAGAATCTTTAGTTGAAAAAGTTCCATAGTAAACCCCTGGAATCCTTGTTCACAAAATGTTCTTTACTGCTATTTTTAGCTTGTACTCACATCGTGAAGTTTTAGGTTGCAGTTAACGATATGGTGCAAAAGGCATCCGTAGAACTACTAAATCGTTAACCATTTTATTGTTTCCAAAGAAATTCGCTGTTTGAGATATGCCATTTGGAGATTGGATTGGTGATACGCCTTGTTTCTGCTTTGAAACCTATCAGAAGAACTCACGTTTAACTGTGAAAAACTGCATTAGTAATGCACCTACTTTCATATACTGACACAAATAAGTAAGTAATTCTCCGTCACTCATGTGTTTTAAAGGGCTTGTAGTGTGCTACTATAACCAAGGCATTCCATTTTTTTTTGTGTTTCCGTCAAAGTGTGAACACTGCCTTAAAACTTGACGAATCGTCAGCCGCGAAACCTTGCAGATTCAGCAACTTTGCTCGGTTGTATATACTTTTTTGAGTATGGGTGTGTACACGTATAGTGGCGTTACCGCGGCTATATAAGGATGTATGTTCGGTGGAGCGATCCTTTCTTTTGCCATCTATCACGCTCTAAAGCTAAGCTTACGATTTATTTGGTGGGTTCTGCAAGTCTCAATATAAATTTGGATATTTGATACCAGTACCTATAGTGAACTTTAAAAAATTGTGAATTTTGATAAAATTTTGCCCTCAATTGAAATCGCCCAGCGGGGAATTAAAGCAGCAAGTCCTTAGCGACCAAGAAATTAGAATTGCGGGAGGAGGTAATATTTCACTAGTACTAATTGTAATTTTTTTTCACTTAAGTGCATCGTTCATGTGCATTTTCAGATACTCCCCGCATGGGCGTATATTTCGTTAAGCGATCTTGTCCTAAGTTGGTACATTGTGGCAAAAACGAAGCACCGCACACCCGCGCAGCACCCTATGTACATTAACAACACACGAGAGCGTACCCGCAAATCGTTTACAATACATAGATCGAGTGCTCGCCTAGTTTCAAGGCCAAGACAAAAAAAAAAAAAAACTCATATCAGCTAGCCGAACAGGCGACATACTAGCAAAATCGCTTCACTCCAATCCCATCTTAATCGGAGAGAATAGCGGATAGCGGATCCTTCCAGCCAAGCCACGGGAGATCATCATCTACTCGCACGAGAACGCTGCGGAAGCAAAACGCTAAAGAGACGTTTTATTGTTAGTAACTATAGTTTGCTCGTTGCTCGCGTCCGTGATAGAAGCTCCAAGAAGCCGCGGCGCCGATGGAGGTACTTGTGATTAAGTTATTTTAGAAAACGAAAAAAAAAAAAAAGAAAAGGAATAATTTTAATGTACGAATTGAGTTGCTATCCAGTGTCCTTTATTGTATAGTTCCGTTTTAGTTTGCTCATACTGTAATTAAAGTCAAAAAATATTAGTGTACATATTTTTCACATACATAGGTTAGCCTGTAAGAGCTTAGATTTCTCTCTCCTTCTGAGATAGCAATTTTTTGCATAGAAAACAAAAAAATCAGTGCGTGCTTAAGATATGTTTATACATATATGCCTAGATTCTTTTTTTTTCACCCTCAACGACGCGTCATCAGTATATCAGCGTCCCCGTCGAAGTGTTTTTGTGGCCACAACAGCATCACGGATAATTCATACCTACGATAACTACAGTGGAGATAAAAAGTGAGTACCCACGTTCTTTTGTTTAAACATCATATATGTGTAATTATTAGTTCGCTCTGAAATTCTTATTAAATTTAAATATTTCGCGCGGTTGCAAATTAAACGAATTACGATCTACCATGAGAGAAATTTAAATTGGGCATAAGAGTAAAATTAATTTTTTTTTTATACATATTCATGACAAAGTACAATTAATCGATAAAGATTTTTCTTGAATATATGAGCCTAACGTTTAAGTATACGAATTTTGATAAAATATTGGATTTACAAAAGCTACAAGGACATGGCTATTAAGATTTCTGAAATATATTTACAGTAGGTTACCTATTCGTGAATAAAATGCTTGCAATTGCGGAACTATTAGTACAATTTTTGGTGTTATAATTCAATATGAAGGTTTGAATTAAATTTTCCGGGTGAGATTCAGATCCTAGCATGCACACGGGTAAATAACCCATCACAGAGTTCACTTTTGCGCGTATTCGATATAGGGACTATCCCATTAAAGAATTAAGGGCGCGGATAGTCAAGGAGCAATGGTGGAGACTCCATTGCTGTAAGAGGGCGGGCACCCTTTAAGATGGCATAACACCCGGCCATCGAAATTAAACGAAAGGTAATACCGAAAGAGACTGCCATCTTCCTTTTTCGTTTTAAAATTAAACATACGCATACAAACACATTTTTCATCCCCAACAAAATAGCATACAAGTTTTCTACGTGACAATAAAGCAACCGATCACCTCCCATAGGTAGAATCATCGCTGTCATCCCCCCCTTTTTAGGAGACACAATTTTTTTTGTAGTGGAAAGAGAGCAGCAAGATCCCACATCCCAATCATAACCGTTGAGCCTAGCTGAGCACAACATTCGTGTCTCCCAGCTGCTATGTGTAAGGAACTGCCAACACCTCAGTCCTGTTTCATCCAACACCCCTCCTACTACAAAATGGCGCCCAACCAAGTGGAGCCGTAGCAAAAGTAATGCTATGGCAAATCTTTAACTTTATTCTTATTAAAAAAAACTATTTTTTGAAAGCCTTGCTATTTCGTTTGTGTAGTGTTTCTTAAGTTCTATTGGAAGTCGTAGAGTCTTAGAAGAATAAGCTTTAGCCTATTTGCTCCAGTAGAATGGAAACAGAAGTGCGTATGAAAACATTTAAGAGTAGATACTTTCGTGAGTCGTGAACTGTTAGTAGTAGGTCTATAACATATCTTCATTTGCCACGGAAGTACACCTTAAATCGTTTCTCATTGTTTCACCATTTTAGAAGAGTCCACCAGTACCGACGAGTACGGATAATCATCAGGATAGGGTACAGTGAGCGGCAGTATTACTTATCGTTTTTTTGGCATGCTTTAGTGAACTTTTTTTTGTCTTGTGTGCATGTGAACGTTTCTTGATCTCGCCCATTTATATGATACCAATTATACCCAGATTTGATATATATAGATATTACTTTATTAGTTATTGTTAGCTATACCTACCAGAATATTAATTAATCTACCAAATGGATAAATCGAAAGGTGCAGTAAACAAAAGCAATAGAAAACCTAGCTTCGATCCTAGACATAACATGTCACTAAGGTCATATGGTCCAGTGTCGGATAACAACAGGTCTTTTGATGCACAAAGAACTCCCTCGAATAGACAGGTCATGCATTCTCCACCCAATAGAATGTCAAGTCAACTAAGCAACAGTTTAATGGACATCAACCCATCTCGGCAAAGTTTGCCAGTGGTGAATATTCCTGGAACTTCCGGTCCGATAAATCAAGTTCCATTCGGGATCACAATTTCCCCGACAACTACTGTTGGAACCACACTCACAACTACTGTGTCCGTAATGTCAAACCCAATCGTCACTTGCTCACTTCCTCCAATTGTGAGCGAAACTTCAGGTAGTGATTTTCCGCATAAAGATGCGATTGCGCCAGTATTTTCACCAGAAAGACAACAGCTGCTTACATCTCAAATCAAAAATTTGGTTGATGCAAGTATTGGTTCTTCTCAAGCGTCGATGATGGCTTCTTTGACAGCTATGATTAGAAATTGTGTTCAGGAGTCAGTTCAAAATGCCATCTCTTCAAACGGTGCGACAGTGCAATCTTTGAATCATGTGAACCAGAATTCACAAGCAAGTGCGCGTGAAGTTATAGAGCCTAGTACGTCTCGGGATTCAAACAGGCAGGCAGTTCCAATGCCAGCACAAAATGAATTCCAAGGGGCTAGCAACGCAGGCAGATATCAACCGAATATAAGTAGTGATTCTCGCGATAACTTTTCACAGGAAGGAAATGAACAGATATTCCGTGAAGAGTCTCAACGTTTCCATAGAGCAGAGTTCACATACCAGGCAGCTAGACAGAATAAGAAGATTGAAATGGATAGATGGGGCATAAACTTTGACGGAACATCTAAAACAATGTCCGTCGAAGATTTCGTTTTTCGAGTAGAAGTACTCAAAAGCAATTACAACTGTCCATGGGCCGAAGTCCTACGACATTTTCATCTTCTTCTTTCGGGGATAGCTGAGGAATGGTACTGGCAGTATTTGCGTACCGGTCCTAGGTTAGACTGGGGTCTCTTTCGCCAAGCTTTACTTAAAAATTTTAAAACTAATGAGAGCGATTTCGAAATAATAAAGCAGCTCATGGATCGCAAACAATATCCACAGGAGAGTTTTGATAGTT
The DNA here is from genome assembly GCA_949372485.1 of Cheilosia soror. Classification (NCBI taxonomy): domain Eukaryota; kingdom Metazoa; phylum Arthropoda; class Insecta; order Diptera; family Syrphidae; genus Cheilosia; species Cheilosia soror. The sequence goes on along the minus strand of OX443563.1, from coordinate 70,296,549 downwards.
TCTATAATTCTATATTACATTTGAAAAATCAGTTGAGGGTACCGATTCATGAATCTGAGTTATTGGGTATAGTCAAAGGCAACGTTAACAACAAGCTGATGAATTTCATTTACCCCATGTCTATTTATACGTTAGATCAGTTCAGAGACGAGTGCCGTCGAACTGAGAAGATGGTACAGTCTCGTGATCAGAGTCGGTATCGTAATCCAAGTTTTAATATCAGGAATGTCAACGAGCTGACTAGTGATCAGCCTGGATGCGAGCTCGACACTTCGGAAGATGTTTCTGCAATATTTTTCCACAGAGGATCGGCAGATAATATCGGAATCAATAGCGCAGGTAAACCTTGTTGCTTTAACTGTAAACAACCTGGTCACAACTTTATTAGTTGCCCTTCACCCGCTCGAAAACTATTTTGCTACCGTTGTGGGTTTGAAAACGTTACGACGCCTACATGTCCTAAGTGCAGTCAGGGAAACCGGAAATCGAACGTGATTGCCGGGGAATCCCGTTCGACTCAGACAGGCCCCGAGTCGTAAGTGTTGGAACAAGCACAGACATACCCCACACCGAAATAATTCAAAAGCATAATGTAGAAATACAACCTCAAATTTTAAAACAATCAAATTTTACCGGACAGAACTTAAACCAGACGCAGCAAAAGAAGTCCATCTCTTTTGATGAACGTCTTAAAAATTACAATAGGGTACGCAACAAGATTTTCCAGCTAAATGAATTGAAAGAACTGAAGTCAATTCCGAAAAGTAGAAAGATTAGGTTAAGATACAGGAAAAGATTATTGTATAAGAAAATGATAGACTTTTGTTCATTGGAACAGGATGAAGATCCAAGTCCGTATACTAACATTTTAATTAACGGTCAGGAGATTAAAGGTCTCCTAGACAGTGGTGCAACTGTTTCATGTTTAGGCAAGGGATGTGAAGAGTTTGTCAATAATTTAGGAATACCGTTTTCTAGCTTTAAATCAGTTGTGAAAACAGCTGATGACAGTAAACACAAGATTATTGGTCGCATACGAGTGTTAGTTAAGTACAACAATATAGAGGATTATATGGATATTTACTTAGTCCCAAGTCTTGCCCAGCCTCTATACTTGGGCGTAGATTTTTGGAGGATTTTCAATATCGCTCCACAGTTAGTAAGCGAATTATGTGTCGGAGAAGTGGATGAGACAAGCGTACAGGACGGTCAGAATCACGACATTACCGCGGATGAAGAGCCAGACGATATTACGCCTATGCATGTTCTTAGTCCTAAGCAAAAACTTCAGCTTGAAGAAGCTATAAAGGAATTTCCATCTTATGCGGAAAAAGGACTTGGTAGAACGGCATTAGAGATGCATACCATCGATACAGGCGATGCACAACCTATTAAGAAAAGGTTTTATCCGATCTCTCCGGCCATCCAGAAAATAGTTTACGAGGAAGTAGACAGAATGCTAGCCTTAGGAGTAATAGAGCCCAGCAGCAGTTCTTGGAGCTTTCCAATTGTTCTCGTCAGGAAGCCTGGAAAGAATAGGGTGTGCATAGACTTTCGTGAACTGAACCGTGTTACAAAAAAATTAGCGTATCCGTCACATCTTGTTGAGGGGATGATAAGTCGACTCGACGATACAACAGTCATATCGAGCGTGGATCTCAAGGATGCCTTTTGGCAGATCCCGCTCGATGAAAAGTCAAAGGAGAAAACAGCGTTCGCAGTTCCTGGGAGACCACTCTATCAGTTTACGGTCATGCCCTTTGGCCTGTGCAACGCGGCACAAAGGTTGTGCAAACTGATGGATGCAGTGGTCCCCCAGGAGCTCCGCAAATATGTATTCGTTTACCTTGACGACTTACTTATCATTTCACCCGACTTAGGAACTCATTTTAAAATCCTAAAGTTGGCGGCGGAATGCCTCACAAAAGCTAACCTTACCATTAACTTGGAAAAATCTAAATTTTGCTATAAAGAGCTTAAGTATTTAGGTTATATTGTTGGACAGGGACATTTAAAGCCTGATCCTAGCAAGGTTTCAGCGGTGCAAGAATTCCCGTTGCCAGCCTCGCAAAAACAAGTTAGGAGATTTCTTGGCATGTGCGGGTGGTATCGGCGTTTTATAAGGAATTTTTCGTCACTAGCTGCACCGTTGTCTGACACCTTGAAAAGGGGGAAAGGTTTTACAATGACACCCGAAGCAGTTACGTCTTTCAATGCTCTCAAATCTGCGTTGGTTTCCGCTCCGTTGCTTAGTAATCCCGACTATTCGAAACATTTCTTAGTTCAGTGCGATGCATCTAGCTATGGCGTAGGGGCTGTTCTTTTTCAGTACGATGAAGATGGACATGAAAAACCAATCGCGTATTTTTCTCAAAAAATGAACTCTTGCCAGCAGAGGTATAGCGTAACTGAACAGGAATGTTTAGCAGCAGTTTTAGCCATCAAGAGATTTAGACCTTATATAGAAGGCTTACCATTTACAGTAATCACGGACCATGCCAGCCTTAAATGGTTGATGGGCCTGAAAGATTTAAGTGGACGTTTGGCTAGGTGGTCCCTGAAACTACAAGCGTTCGACTTTAAAATTGAGCACAGGAAGGGATCCCAGAACATAGTTCCGGATACCCTTTCGCGTAGTTTTGTAGAAGCACTTTCGCTCGAACCGGAGACTGGCATGGTTGTCGATTTAGGGAGTAAGGAATTCGATTCGAAAGAATATGCAGAGATACGAGATGTTGTTCTGCAGGATCCGTCCAAGTGCCCTGATATAAAGGTAGATGGAAATCTCCTCTATAAGCGTGTTCGAGGACCAGATTCGACATCGATGGCTTCAGAACTTACATGGCGTTTATGGGTGCCTAAGAGCATGACGCAGACGATTATCGAAAAAGCCCATAACCCGCCCAATGCTTCACATGGCGGAGTCACAAAAACAGTAGAGAGAGTTAGGCAGTTTTATTATTGGCCGGACATGTTTACCCAGGTACGCGAGTACGTGAGTAGTTGTAGTGCATGCAAGGAAAACAAGGCCCCCAATACTGTTTTGAGACCGCCAATGGGTCAACCGATGGACATATATAGACCCTTCCAAAAGCTATATGTAGATTTCATGGGTCCCTACATTAGGACTAAGCGTGGAAATCTGTTTTTATTCATTGTGCTTGACCACTTCTCTAAGTACGTTTTTTTGAAACCCATGCCAAAAGCTTCTTCAGCTGCGGTGATTAGATTCCTCGAGCAAGATGTTTTCTGTAGGTTTGGAATTCCAGAGTATGTACACTCTGATAACGGGAAGCAATTTGTCTCCAAGGAGTTTAAGCAATTCTTGGAAGGGAACGGCGTAAAACAAATTTTGACGGCGATATACTCACCACAAGCAAATGCTTCTGAGCGAGTTAATCGGTCAGTTTTATCCGCCATCAGAACATATCTGAAAGAGGACCAGAAGGAATGGGACTTGCACATTCCCCAAGTGCAGCAGTCGCTCTGCTCGGCTTATCACCAATCGATAAGTATAAGTCCATATTTCTGTTTGTTTGGGATGAACATGATTACTCACGGCGGCATGTATCCGATTCTTCGGAAACTATACAGTTCAGACGATAGTGAGTTTTCCACAATAAAACATTCAGACCGAATGGAGACCATACGGAAAAAAGTTAAGCAACACCTGGCGGATGCTTACCGAAAGAATGAGAAGGTGTACAATACCAGAAGTTCCAGTAGGAAGTTCTATCCGGGCCAAGAGGTTTTTCGGCGAAACTTTGTGCAAAGCAATCAGGCAAAAAACATCAATGCTAAATTGTGTTCCAAGTTTCTGCGGTGTAGGATTAGAAGAGCAATAGGCAATTGTATGTATGAGGTTGAGGACTTGCAGGGGAAACTAGTAAGCCGAGTGCATGGAAAAGATATAAGACAATAAGGCGTGGGGAAGACAATTTTACAGGGCGTGGGACGATTTTCCAAACCCAGAGTAGCACTTTTTTTTTCCACGTCTCTAAAGAAGGCTGCGCTTCATTCAAATCCGTGGTTTTGTAGTGTGCTACTATAACCAAGGCATTCCATTTTTTTTTGTGTTTCCGTCAAAGTGTGAACACTGCCTTAAAACTTGACGAATCGTCAGCCGCGAAACCTTGCAGATTCAGCAACTTTGCTCGGTTGTATATACTTTTTTGAGTATGGGTGTGTACACGTATAGTGGCGTTACCGCGGCTATATAAGGATGTATGTTCGGTGGAGCGATCCTTTCTTTTGCCATCTATCACGCTCTAAAGCTAAGCTTACGATTTATTTGGTGGGTTCTGCAAGTCTCAATATAAATTTGGATATTTGATACCAGTACCTATAGTGAACTTTAAAAAATTGTGAATTTTGATAAAATTTTGCCCTCAATTGAAATCGCCCAGCGGGGAATTAAAGCAGCAAGTCCTTAGCGACCAAGAAATTAGAATTGCGGGAGGAGGTAATATTTCACTAGTACTAATTGTAATTTTTTTTCACTTAAGTGCATCGTTCATGTGCATTTTCAGATACTCCCCGCATGGGCGTATATTTCGTTAAGCGATCTTGTCCTAAGTTGGTACATTGTGGCAAAAACGAAGCACCGCACACCCGCGCAGCACCCTATGTACATTAACAACACACGAGAGCGTACCCGCAAATCGTTTACAATACATAGATCGAGTGCTCGCCTAGTTTCAAGGCCAAGACAAAAAAAAAAAAAAACTCATATCAGCTAGCCGAACAGGCGACATACTAGCAAAATCGCTTCACTCCAATCCCATCTTAATCGGAGAGAATAGCGGATAGCGGATCCTTCCAGCCAAGCCACGGGAGATCATCATCTACTCGCACGAGAACGCTGCGGAAGCAAAACGCTAAAGAGACGTTTTATTGTTAGTAACTATAGTTTGCTCGTTGCTCGCGTCCGTGATAGAAGCTCCAAGAAGCCGCGGCGCCGATGGAGGTACTTGTGATTAAGTTATTTTAGAAAACGAAAAAAAAAAAAAAGAAAAGGAATAATTTTAATGTACGAATTGAGTTGCTATCCAGTGTCCTTTATTGTATAGTTCCGTTTTAGTTTGCTCATACTGTAATTAAAGTCAAAAAATATTAGTGTACATATTTTTCACATACATAGGTTAGCCTGTAAGAGCTTAGATTTCTCTCTCCTTCTGAGATAGCAATTTTTTGCATAGAAAACAAAAAAATCAGTGCGTGCTTAAGATATGTTTATACATATATGCCTAGATTCTTTTTTTTTCACCCTCAACGACGCGTCATCAGTATATCAGCGTCCCCGTCGAAGTGTTTTTGTGGCCACAACAGCATCACGGATAATTCATACCTACGATAACTACAGTGGAGATAAAAAGTGAGTACCCACGTTCTTTTGTTTAAACATCATATATGTGTAATTATTAGTTCGCTCTGAAATTCTTATTAAATTTAAATATTTCGCGCGGTTGCAAATTAAACGAATTACGATCTACCATGAGAGAAATTTAAATTGGGCATAAGAGTAAAATTAATTTTTTTTTTATACATATTCATGACAAAGTACAATTAATCGATAAAGATTTTTCTTGAATATATGAGCCTAACGTTTAAGTATACGAATTTTGATAAAATATTGGATTTACAAAAGCTACAAGGACATGGCTATTAAGATTTCTGAAATATATTTACAGTAGGTTACCTATTCGTGAATAAAATGCTTGCAATTGCGGAACTATTAGTACAATTTTTGGTGTTATAATTCAATATGAAGGTTTGAATTAAATTTTCCGGGTGAGATTCAGATCCTAGCATGCACACGGGTAAATAACCCATCACAGAGTTCACTTTTGCGCGTATTCGATATAGGGACTATCCCATTAAAGAATTAAGGGCGCGGATAGTCAAGGAGCAATGGTGGAGACTCCATTGCTGTAAGAGGGCGGGCACCCTTTAAGATGGCATAACACCCGGCCATCGAAATTAAACGAAAGGTAATACCGAAAGAGACTGCCATCTTCCTTTTTCGTTTTAAAATTAAACATACGCATACAAACACATTTTTCATCCCCAACAAAATAGCATACAAGTTTTCTACGTGACAATAAAGCAACCGATCACCTCCCATAGGTAGAATCATCGCTGTCATCCCCCCCTTTTTAGGAGACACAATTTTTTTTGTAGTGGAAAGAGAGCAGCAAGATCCCACATCCCAATCATAACCGTTGAGCCTAGCTGAGCACAACATTCGTGTCTCCCAGCTGCTATGTGTAAGGAACTGCCAACACCTCAGTCCTGTTTCATCCAACACCCCTCCTACTACAGGCTTAAGTGCATTTATCACTTAAACCACCAGACATATCTATCTCATTAATGGCGATTCCTATCAGCTATGTGTATCCCTCAACCTGAATCCATTAAGCACTTTATATCGTCCAATTAAATTGGCACAACACTAGAGTCCAATCAGTTGGTTGTAAAATAATGATTCCCTCCGCCCGCACAGAGGGTAGGTATTCGGCTTTAATTGAAAAGACCGTCATGACTATATCTACTTAAACAGGTTGACCTTCTGACATTTTAATGTTTTATTCAGGGAGACCAAGATAATGGCCAGCAGGACGAAATGCTAATTAAAATGCAAATGAACACAAAGTGTGTGTAAGAATGTGCTTGTACTCACCTAAACTCAAGTCGTAAGCACATATATAATCGGATGTTGTAAATTGATATGTTAACGCTGTCTTGCCAACTCCGGAAGCCCCAAGCATTGCAATTTTATAGGCGGGTATCTGACCCTTGCCCGGTGTATCACGTTTATCCTGTTCAAGGATTATATCACCAGATGTTCTTGAAGCATTGCTGAAATGTAATTAAACACAAGAAGGTGCCACAGATTGGAGACGAATTGACTTTAATTAGTTCACGTTCGCAACCAACCTATTGTTTCGATCCTTGCCACTGTTAGATGTGCCCGTTGATGTGACCGAATTAATGGAACGTGATCTTCGACTTCTGTGTGAAAGCAAATGAATTTTTTTTTTGTTGTCAACTGATTTCATTAATTTACATAAGGATACAGACTTACCTTAGGGAATCACCCAAATTGCAGATGCCATGTGATGTGATGCTGAAACTGCGTAGGCGGTAGTATTCCAAATCCAAATCGGCACAATGTATTGCGGCACGTCTGGTATCGGCGAGACGTGGCTAAAATAATTTTGGTGTGGAAATGACAAGAGGTTATTTTTATTGTAGCTATTTAAATGCTATCCAATTTGATGGCGAAAGCTTAATCAAATTGGCTTAAATGGTTCTATTTATGGTTGGGATATGGGGGATGGGGTATTAGTTTTGTGTGGTCTTAAGAATGATAGACGTTCACCACTTTGAAGGGGTATTTACTGTTAATACCCGCATAGGAGAGATGTTGAAAGTCTTGAATGCAACATGCGTAAAAAAAATATGGCAATTATCAGAGGAGTCATTGTACCTATCCTAATGATGCGGGCCATACCTTTGCTCATCTAATGATCGTAGCCCAAAGGCAATTCATTGTTTTGAGTTGAAGTTCTATAGAAATATGTCGCAGGGAGCGAGTTCCACAGTTTACTTGTCCTGTACCCAAAGGGTTTTTGGAAATATTATGTCCTCGCAATTGTCAATATTTTTGAGTTATTTTTTTTTGTTTGGCATGGAGCACTAGACGATCAACAACAACAAGCACAGCGAACAAAGATTATTAAACTATTTTTTGAAAATAGCCAGTGAATAGTTTGTACTCAACGTTATGGCGTTAGAGCACCCACTATTCATGCTGTGGTGGCCAAATTTGAGCAATATGGGCACGCTGGAGATATGAGGCGTTTGGGCAGGCCTCGTTTTGGACGATCGATCGAAAACATCAGGTCGTTAGGGTAAGTGTTGCAACCGATCCTGAAACAACGACACAACGACGTTCAACACAGTTATAGGCATACCGCGTACCACGATTCATAGGATTTTGAGGAAAGATCTGCACCCATACCTTTACAAGATTGAGCTAGTCTAACAGTTCAATTCTGGTGACCCAGAAAAACGTCTGCAGAAGTACTGCAGAACTGTCCTAAATATCGTCGACGAGGAATTTTTGGAAAATTGTATGATGACCGACGAGGCATCATGCTTGTGAACGTAAAATTGCAGATTTTTGAGGCACACAGAAACTCACTTCGTGTTACTCTTTGGGTGTGAAATAACCTCACGTAAGATTTATGGGTCATATTTCTTTGAAAATGATGCGAGTGCCAGAGTTACGGCCACTACAGAACAATGCTTCAGGACTTCCTTTTTCCGCTTGTGCAAGCATCAGACAACAATGCTGAGCTGATTTGATTTCAGCAGGACGAGTCTACCGCTCACATCGCTAGTGAGACAATGAACTTGTTGCGCGAACAATTACCAAATCGCAGTATCTAAAAAAAAGAACGGTGAATTTGAATGGCCGCTGCGATCGCCTGATCTGTCGGATCTGGACTTTTTTTTATGGGGTTACCTGAAGGAAAAGGTTTACATTAGGAATCCATAGACTATACCAGGAGGCAGGCAATATTCGCACAAAAACCGCTCAAATTACGCCGGCAGCACTTCAAAAAGTCATGGAAAGTGCTATCAAAAGAGCCCACGAGTTCATGAATTCTAACGGTGGGCACTTAACTATTATGTATCTATGAAATAAACTTTTATTTGTAATTTATTTCATTGGTTTTTATCTTTTCGTTCAAAAGTTATTCCAGATATCCGTAGAAAAATCGTACAACCACCATTTTCATGGACGGGTTTTGTTCTCGATCATCGTGGATGTTGATTGACTCAAACACAGTATGAGCCGGATCCAGACTATCATCGGCATTTAAAATTCTACAGACTAACTCCAGCACTGACAACTACTCTTCTACAATTTTCCCTTGGTTATCTTTGCAGTCTTTGGTTTGGACTTTGTAAGCTCGATATGTTTTATGAACCTAATCTTCAGAACATTTTGAGCTTTCCTTCTCTCCTCTTCCCAAATTTGTCATTAGTAGTAGTTTTTTTGGCCTCTTGTCCTCCTTTGCTTGGTCTAAGCAGGACGACATGTACTCGTCAACGTATGAAAGAGTTTCTTCTTGATGGTCGTCTGGTATAACCTAACTCATGTAAGGTACTACTTTTCTATATAGGTTTCTAGTAGCGCAAGAAAAAAATCTGGGAGAACCAGGCTTCATGATTTTGAGCGATGGTTTATTCTTTTCGATATATTCTCGAAGCTGCATGATGGAGTTTTCAAGATATTCACAAGCCTACCTTGGCTGCTACTTGGTCAATGTTGGCAGCTCAGAATGTTCAAACGTCTAAAATATTGAATGTTGAATACGATTACGGTCCAACAGTAGCTCTAGCAGCACTACGCTCTCAAAGCTGGGGATGCACACCAAACTCTGAGCTTATCAAGCTTCATTTGCAAAAAGGCAATCCCTTTGTCTGCTGTTTTGCCGGCTTTTTAATGATCTACAGTGTGAATCCTAAGAACTTGGCATGTACCAGAATCGCTTTCGTCCCAGGAAAACATACCACAGGCCGAATTATCAGCCGAATTTCAAGTCGGGCCCGACCACTTTTTTGCAGATTTCAAAGCAGTTTAAGAGCATTCATATCGTCTGGAGCTCGATTCTAATCACTCCTGGTTTATGGATCGTGGACTCTTTCAAAAATAGATGAAGATATTCTTAGTCGTTTCGGGAGAATAATTTTTCGTCAGAATTTAATGCGAATGAATGTCAATCCTGGGATCCACAGAGTATATAGTCCCCATTCCCGCGCAATTGGAAAACGACTTTAACCTACTTGGAGCACGTAACCGAAAGCGGTTTATAAAGAACAGGATTTACGAGTACTGTAGAAGCCAACCTGTTGGTAGGTGTACCTTGCATTTAAGCGTCGCGTAAGTATCGTTGAGAGCCTTCGCACATGCATCGAGTTTCGGCTTTCAAATCGTGTGGATAAAAAATATTCTGTCACCATAAACAATGCGTCCACAATCAAAGGTGTTAAGAAAAGCATAGTAATGTGCCAACAGTTATAGATATTTCACACTCTCATGGCCCTTATTGTGAAAGGAAACGTTGAACAATTCCACAATATCTGCAGCATTCATTGAACTAAATTCAAGTCCTCCTATCTAATCGAACTTATCCTACGTCTAAATTATTTATATAAATTAACTTTAAGAAATGTAATGACCGAAAGAATAAGATCGCGAATACAAGCTGCCGAAATGAGATTTCTCCGTTGTATTCCTGGTGTGACCCGTAGAGATCGCATTAGAAATACTAGAATACGTGAGGAACTCAATGTCGAGCAGCTACTTCTCCGGACGGAGCGGTCCATGCTTCGGTGGTTTGGTCATATTAAACGTATGTCCCCGACCAGAATCCCACGACGTGCTATGGAATCCGTACCATCGGGCAGGCGTCCCCTAGGTAGACCCAGGATGAGATGGTTATATCAAATTCATAATCTCTCCTCTACCCGTATGGGGATTGCCCTTGATGATTTGGAGTCGATGGCGGAGGATCGAGAGCTATGGAGGGTCCACTTGAGCAACCTACATCCGCGACCCACTTAATGGACAAGCGGACCATTGAAAATGAATGAATGAAATGAATGAAAATGAATGAACTTTAAGAAACTGGATTAAACGGCTTTTATATTTTCGGAGGCGTATACGTAACATTTTTTTTTAAATAATTCGTTTTGCCAGGTATATTTTTTTGCGTAAAGTTTTCCTTCCATTGACCGCGTTTCTTAAATGCAGAAAATAGCTCACTAGTATTAGCCATGCATTTTTGAATCTTCCAAATGACTGCTTCGTAGGAATCGTCAAAAGTTTTTCCTTTCCTGAATTAAATGCAATTAAAACTGAAACGAATCAAAAGACCCGACACTCGTACAAAGAGATATAATGCACAGAGATGGATTATGGATGGTTGCAATTAAAGTGAAACGAGTTCGTTGCCTTTTCAATTCATCTCATGCAGACAGCGGTTTTTAAATAGACCTCTCGCCTCTTAGGATCCAATGACCCTTTGGCAGACAAAGAAAAAAAAAAAAAAAAACATTTTACTGCTGAAATGGTGCGCATCATTACAACGCAGGAAATATTTCCAGAAACCACTATTAAAATCCAAAACCCAACTTGGTTTTCTTTCTTTCCATGCGATGCAACTGCATTTCAGTTGTAACTAGAGCCTTAACTGGGGTCTATTGAGGAGGGTAGAATGGAGAAACTATTGGATTATTAAATGTGGTAGGGCATTAAATACTATCAAGCGCAACTACTATTTGGACAACGTTTCTTTAGAGTAAGGTTTTATAGAGGACATTTCGGGGAGGCAGCTGAGATAGTCCTCGAACATTTTTCTCCATTATTGATCCCGAAAGCGCAATAGGTTCCCCGTTCCAAGTGAATTATACGAAAAGAATGTACACATTTTAGGGGTAATTTTCAGGATCAAGTTGATTCCCTTAAACGTAAGCAAAATCCTAATCAGTGGCTTCCTTTTGAAGACATTCCTATACCTGAAATATACAAACTATGTAAAGGGTGTTTTTTTTTTAGAGGTATAGGACTTTAAAATGGAATAAAGCAAAGATGATTTTTTTTTTAAATTGACATAAAATTTACTTTATCCGAAAGATAATCTTCTGGCATTATAATTTAAATATGATTTCGGGCATATGACCGCCATGGCTGGCTCGCGGACGTAGTCTAATCTGGAGGTCCAATTTTCGATGACTTTTTCCAACATTTGTGGCCGTATATCGGCGATAACGCGGCGAATGATGTCCTCCAAGTGGTCAATCGTCGACTTCACATATCATTACAGAAAATAGTCAAGCGCGTTAAATCGCACGATCTTGGAGGCCAATTGACGGGTCCGCAACGTGAAACTATGCGGTTACCAAACGTTTCCTTTCAACTGATGGCGACGTTGAAAAGAATTTTCATCGCAAGCTTGGCCTTGGCCTACATACCTTCTCTTTGGCGTATGGTTAAAGTTGTGTTCATACCAAAAATCGGTAAGACTGACTACACTCTCGCCAAAAGTTTCCGACCCATAAGTCTGTCTTCCAACCTGCTAAAAAGCTTGGAGAGACTGGTTGAGCTGCACGTGCGCAATGCGTCATGACAGGGGTAAATAGGGGCTACCCTCAAGGTGGTGTTCTGTCTTCCCTTTTATGGTGTATGATAGTAGACTCTCTGCTAAAGGTACTCTTCCTGGAACCTACACACAAGCCTAAGCGGGTCGCCGTTCTGTCTGTCGGCTCGAACGTAAGGACTGTCACTGGTCTGACTCAACTTGTGCTAAAAGGTGTCACTATCCCGATCTCTGACGAAGTCAAATATCTGGGAGTAATCCCCGATAGAAAACTTCTTTGGTCCAAGCATGTTGAATCGAAAACCGATAAAGCGCTGTCAACTTTCTGGCGGTGCAAAGGCGCTTTGGCAAGACATGGGCTTATCTCCTAAGAGGGTGCTTTGGATCTATACGGCAATGGTAAGACCACTTCTTTCATATGCATCTGTTGTGTGTTGAAACAGACTTTCGCGGAAACGCATTACTGCCTCTTTCGCCAAACTCAAAGGAGGGCCTAGGGGCCTTCCCTAGCACTCCGGGGTCTACTCTAGATGCTATGATGAACCATATGCGTTTGCAGTGATAGTCAAGCTGCACGAAAAGCCTCTTACCTCGTCCAAGTTAGTACTCGAACTCAAGCTTGTACTTGGTCGGTAGACTGAACACACTGGTATCCGGAGAAATGAGATCGCAGATGAGCTTGCCAGGCTGGGTTCAGAAGAAGCTCTCTTAGGACCTGAACCTGCGTTGGGTCTGCCTGCATTGAATAGTAGCAACCTCCGACAAAGAAAAAAAAAACGTTTCCTTCAATAAATCAATTGTGGCACCAAACCAAACTAAAAATAAATCACTTGACAGCTGACAAAATGGCTGCCAGTTAAAATAGTGTTGCCAACATAAAGTTTTATACTTCTAAAAAAACACCCTTTAAATCTATTGAATATCCCCCACCCCACGGTTTCAGTTTCGATATCAACATCAACCCACTTATCCCCAAAAGGCAACCCCACGGATTAAGCCAACTTAACCTAAAGTCACTACAAACACCATTCGCATCCTCAATAACATTCCCCCAGTGAATAATTAATGCAATCCGTTGCGCATTACTATGACTTCCGTCATCACTATTTCCAAACGAATCCAATTGTCAGCGGGCATCTGCCCTCATAATACGACTACCCGCACCAGCCAGCCGGGAGAAACTAATATCATTTACATAAAATGCCTTTACAGCAGGAAGTCCTCCATTCGAATGCATTCAAAACAATAACATTACCAACAGAAAATTTGCTTTGTTTACCTTTCTACTCTCAGCAGGCATACTGGAAGTCCTTAAGCGTTGCTTTTGTTTGTTACCCAATTGCGCTATGGTTGCTGAGCTGCCACAAAAGAATCCTCCCACTCCTCCGACAATGGTATCGCCTCTATCACCTCTGGTCATGTTCGCAGATGGAGTCGGTGATATGTTACCATCTGTTGCCGTTTCCAGAACGGAAGCCATTGCATTGTTAGACCCAATGCCACCACCCATCATGTGTATAGGCGATGTAGCCGTATACTGGGGGGATACAGCACCAGACATGGCCTGCTTAAAAGTCAATACACCACCACTCGACTCAACTGCCATCGAGGAGGAGCAAATTTTCCCTTTAGCATTTACAGGAGATTTCACATGCGATATCCTTTCTCTGAAATTACAAAAAATAAAAAATAAAATTACGAAAAGCACAGAGCAATTTAGCATATGTGTGCGAATTGTAAATAATTTATTGCATATGTACACGTATGGAGGGTGCTGTCAAGTTAAAATCAATACGTAGAGAGTGTTTTATCAAAATTAGGTTAATTCCTTTGGGCGACAAGTGGTGACAGTTGTAATGTTCTTAGCGGAATGTGCGATACGAATATTCGTGGAAATTATGCGAGAAAACTTTTTTAATGGCATTTTCGCCGAACGGCATCGGGATATGAGATGAATTCAAATTGGGATGTGCGGTGACTGCTGTGTACTTTTTGAGAAGTTTTAGGATTCACGAAATGTTGCATCTGACATATGATTATCAAAAGTTTTGATACAATGGCGCGTGGGAAATAGTGATGAACTTGCGTCGCAACATTGATGACTTTGCGATTAATTCAAGACACGTGTTTGGTTTTTTTGGGGAGCACAGCAAGCCTGGTGATAATGAAATTCAAGAAATGTACTCTTGTAACCAAAAACCTCTATTGTCCTCCAATTTTTTTCTCCTCACTACACATTGAGAAGTGAAAAAAAGCTTAAGCTAGTTGACGAGTTGAATTCAAAGTGTTCTGCATTATTAGTTAGCGTAGAAATGGCTTCCTTTAAGGAAGAGAATAAAATTAGAAGGCTTGATAGGTAACTTTACGCGAGCATTAACAAAATGTATATAGGTGTTCAGTATCTCTGTTGAATTCAAAAATTGGATGCTCATCGTTAAATTTCCGCGAATGCCAGCAGCTTATGCCAATCGATGGAGAAGAAAAGTGCATAATTTACTTCCTAATAGGAGAAGACTCGGGGTCTCATTCAAGAGTTTTTGAAGGCGCGATGCACAGTTTTCCTGCAGGATTCGTCAGGCTGGGTCAATTTTGAGACATCTTGGTAAAAACTAATTCTGTGTTTGTTCCAACTCTTGAGATTTGGGTAATGACTGAAAGAATAAGATCGCGGCTACAAGCTGCCGAAATGAGATTCCTCCATCGAATTGCTGGTGTGACCTGCAGGGATTCTATAAGGAATCCCAAAATACGGGAGGAACTTAATGTCGAGCTGCTACTTCTTCGGACGGGAGCGATTTATTGGTTTGATCAGGTTAAACACCAACCAGAATCCCAAGACGTCCTATGGAATCCGTAGCCGTACCATTAGACAGACGTTCTCTATCTAGACCCAGAATGAGGTGGTTGAATCAAGTGCATATTTTCTCCTCTACCCTTATGCTGATTGCTATTACGTTCAACTCATGGTCTCAGTCTCAAAGTATCAACCTTTGTGCAATCGTATTCAGTGGAGTCAATAGGGCCAGAAACAAATGCTTCTATTTGATCCTTTTCTTTTAAATTTATCTGCTTTCTCATTTTCGAACCGTATGGCCATGCACCGGAGGGCGGAGTAGCGCAGTGGTTAGTGTGCTGGACTACTGTGCGAGGGATCCCAGGTTCGATCCCCGGAAAAACACAAATTACATCTTAAAAGTTTTTTCTACTGCGCCACCTCTCGCGAACGTCTGACAAACATCCGAGAGTATGACTGTCATGAAAAAAGCTTCTCAATTTAGCCGTTCGGACTCGGCATAAAATTGTAGGTCCCTTCCATTCGTCCCAAAAATAGAAACTCACATAAAACGAATGGTTGCGAGAAGCTAGGCCTTGGGTGTCTACCCGCCTGTTGCGCCACCTATTTATTTTTTTATGGCCATACACCGAGCCACAGCCTTACAACCCAACTGTTACTTCCAGTGATGTTTTTATCGATGAAGTTGGATCTGTTCAACAAAAATCATTAAAGCGGAGGTTTAACCTTGTGCAAAGTGACAGTGCTCAGTCGTGGCACGATGTCTGATCTATTAAGCAATAGTAAAGCCTTCCATCTTCTTGAATTTTCTTTAAATTAATTTTGAATTTGATCTTTTCACAAAAGAATAATACCACATTTCGAGCTCTTGCCGGAACACCTCTAAAGGTGACAGATAGGGCAAAATATCTAGGAATTATGCTCGACAGAAAACTTAATTGTAA
This sequence comes from Cheilosia soror, assembly GCA_949372485.1. Taxonomy (NCBI): domain Eukaryota; kingdom Metazoa; phylum Arthropoda; class Insecta; order Diptera; family Syrphidae; genus Cheilosia; species Cheilosia soror. Next base: position 70,280,638 of record OX443563.1, on the reverse strand, counting down.
GCCGAATGTCAATGAAAGAGTAGAAAGCAGCTAACGCTTTCTACACATGTTACCGCATCTTTGACAGGAGGTGGGGACCAAACCCGAAAACAATCCTGAAAGTGTAGAAAGCAGCTAACGCTTTCTACGCATGTAACCGCATCTTTGGCAGGAGGTGGGGACCAAACCCCAAAACAATTCTGCGGATGTATACGGCAATCGTGCGGCCAATAGTCACATATGGCAGCGTGGTCTGGTGGCAAGCCACAGACAAGGCGACTAATCTCAAGTCAATGACAAAAATATAAAGATTAGCGTATATAGGGACAACCAGTGATGAAAACCACGCCTACAGCTGGACTGGAGGTAATTCTTAATCTGACTATATTAGACCTATACATGGAGGAATCTGCTACCAAAAGTGCCTTAAGGATTAGCCAAGCTAAGACTTGGAACCCAGGTAATTTTGGCCACGCACAGATTTTAACGTAACTTCTCACTACATGTTTGTTTGAACTTTGATAGACTATTCTCTTGCTCTTTTCCGGGGTAGGGATGAATGTACCACAAATGAACCCACTAAGGGGTAATCGATATTCATCTACACGGATGCATCAAAGCTGGACTGTGGAACCGGTGCCGGTATATTCTCGCAGGAATTAAATATACACTGCTCAATCGGGCTCAGCGATGTCAACTGAAAAATGTGATTTGGAGCCAGAAATGTGATTTCAGGGCTAGTTCAGGGCCATTTATCTATCTGTTTCAGGCTTACTGATAAAAGCCAACAACAGGTGGAAAGAACCAACGACCTTTGAAGTATCACGGAAACTTTGGCCATATTATGACCCCCCCACCCCCCCCAAAATAAAGGGGCATACTAATGGATCCATGAGCGAGGACCTAAGTGTGGTACGGCTGGGTCCATAAGTGGGTGGATTTTATCGAATAGCGAGATATTTTAAAGTTCATAATTGTGTTTGCCAGTGATATTTATCTATACGCGTGCTTTCGCTTAGATGGGATTACTAGTGATATTCAAGATTTAAATCAAGATTTTGACACTTTTGGCGCTAAAACCCAACTTGTATCTATATTTTTAGAAAGAAGTTGGATGTATCTACCATTCACAATTATCAGCCTTAAATGTTACGATTGGGTAAATCTACAATACCTTATTTGCTATTTTCTACTCAAAGCAAAGTAGAAAACTTTAGAAAAACCTTGAATCAAACAAAAAGTCGAGGCATACACCAAAATAACCAGTTTTTCACAAATGCTTGCATACCTGCAGGCTGATTAAGAACAAGTCGCAACCAGGGCATGTGTCTGGGATCGCAGAAAATAGGCAATTGCAGTGTCTTAGATAGAGTTTCTTTGCTAAAATAAAATACGTCGTGAAGAGTTATCTCTAATTAACATCCGATAACCAACTAAATTTCCTCAGATCACAAAGGAACAGCTGTTCTAAGATGGTCTATGTTTAATTATCTGAAACCTGAATGCACCTTTTTCGTTTATGTCCTTAAACACCTAGTTTATAATGGGGTCTGCCAAGTTACATGTACCTAAAGCTACCTTAGTGTATTTTATGTGTTTCCAGTGATCAAACCTAATACCCTTAGCTCAGTAGTCCAGCACACACCGCACCAGTCCACCCACGAGAAAAATATTTCATTGGCTGGAACTTTCGGCAATGGAAATGGAAAAGTACATTCTGCCTCCTGCTTTTGGCTTCAAAACCATGCTCGCGAATAAAACTAATTAAAATACAAAACAACGACCTTACTTCGTGCTTTGCTAGATGACTATACCCAACATCTCAGACCCACTAACTTCCATGTTCTTGTTTGCGGATTTATAAATTAAGCACCAAACAAAAGTCCTCACAGGAAAGAAAAGTATTCAGCACCCGCAGTCAGTCATCTTTGTTTTTTTTTTGGCACAAATGAGACATTTCATTTTTGTTTCGCTAACTTGGAAGGACTTTCTATACAGCCTCGCCTGGGTATGCGTCTCATTTATATGCCTGCCAACTAATCCCCTTGTTCACTAGCATCACAATCGCAAGGCACATCTGTCATAATACGCTACTTAAACGGCGACGAAGCATTCTCTATGTGCGGGTGTAGCGAGAGAGAACAATTATTCCACTCCTTGACTCCGATGAATGGTTTTATTTATTTTTATTATTTTCCCAGTCTATTCTTCGCGTTAATTTTCCACCAGAAAGCAAGACAGAAAGGAATAATTTTTTCCTATTAGTACCGCCATTCTATGCCTTGAAGAGAGGAAAAAATAATTAACACGGATACCAATAAAGAGTCGAGCTACCAAGTGGAGGAGAGCTGAATCAATTTAGTTGTTTTGAAATGTTTCTCTTGTTGCATTTTATTGTCTTTGTCGCTGCCTGTTTCCGTTGGGCGATATTCTAAATAGATTCAGCTAAGGAAGGACGAATTCAATTTCACTATGTATTGTATAGGAGGGCTTTGCGATTTGAATTATTGCGGGAGAGTTTTAAAAAGAAATCAGTTTGAATGTGCCCAGCAATGCTGATGATGGTGGTGGAAAAATACTTAACGAGTTGTCAAATTTAAGAAAAGCACAAACTAAAATTGAGTTTTAAAATTGAGGGCAACAGAATTGAATTTATCCGCGCGAAAAGGTTGGCCCTATTAAAAGAAGAAATGTTTGGATCTTTTTGAAGCTAGGGGTAAGTTTAATACGGCAGCTATATTTTAACAATTCTAGATGATTGTGACAAGTGGCTGTCATATTACGGGAATGATATCCAAGGACAATGACTACAAACAACACAAAATACAAATGGCGCAGGGACAAAGCTTAAATGGGTCCATAATGGATTTGTGTCCCACTTCGGTGAGCCTTCTATGGCCTTCTGATCCATGACAGGGGCAATCAGTAACTTCATAGTTGCTTTTTCTTTCCGTCTTCAGAGAATGAAAATGGGTCGCCCAAAAATTTCTGATATTTCTGTTTCAATATTTTCGAAGAATGCTACTGCAGAAGTTACCATTTAGCCCAATTGTTAAATAATAATCTAAAATAGATGTACAATTTTTACCACGAGGAATTTAACGCATCTCTGAACAGCTAAATTATAAAAACAGGAATTGCTTAAAAACTTTGCCCCAGAACTTGCCCCTATACACCATATGTAAGCTATTTAGATATCGTACTTCCAGAATACATTCTTGGAAGATCGGTCGCATTTGTCGTAAATGTGAAAGGAAATGCTTGCTGCAAAGCTACCCTCTTCCAGCTTTATTTTACGTGACAATCAAGTTGATGTTGAACTGAGCATTCCACTTACGACACCTTACGAACTTGAGTGTGAAATTAACCGCTTCGTTGAGATTGTACAGCTCACCTCCTGGAATAATACGCCCAATCCAAAGAAAAAGCCGCACAAATAACGGGTTTTTCAATAAGAGCGCTACAAAAGTTTTTTTTAAATAAAACAACAACGGTTTTGGATATCAATGAAATTCTTTATTCCTGTGAAAGTACGTTCGATGCCATTATGTATGAAACTTGATTTCTTTTGCATGGCCACCACGGGCACGCTTGCAGAAGTCCAGACGCTGAACCCAATTTTCGACGGTTTTCAAGCATAAATCGGCCGATACTGCTGCAATTTCACGTTCGATATTCGTACGGAGTTCATAAATCGTCGCTGGTTTGTTGGCATAGACCATAGACTTGACGTAGAACAGGAAATAGTCTAACGGCGTCAAATCGCACGACCGAGGCGGCCAAGCGACTGGACCATTTCGTGAGATAAAATACGTTCTCCAAACTTGGTTTCCAATAAATTGATTGTGACATTCGCTGTGTGGCTTGTGGCGCCGTCCTGTTGGAACCACATGTCCTCCAAGTCCATATCAACCAATTGGGGCCAAAAATATTCGGTTATCATTGAACGGTAGCGATTCCCATTCACAGTAACGTGCCGGTCTTGATCATCACGGAAGAAGTACGGCCCAATGTCGCCGCCGGCCCATAAACCCGTAATTTTTTCGGGATGCAATGATGACTCATGGAGTACGTGTGGATTGCTGCCTGACCAATACCGCATATTTGGTTTATTGACGAAGCCATTAAGCCAATGAGCCTCATCGCTGAAGATGATTTTTCGATAAAAATCCGAATCATTTTCAAGTTGTTGCTCAGCCCAATTCACGAACATACGACGCTTCTGGTGGTCAAGCGGCTTCAGTTCTTGCGTCAATTTAATCTTGTAAGGATGTAGGCCAAGATCTTTTTGCAAAATTCGTCACAACCACGTCACAGAGATGCCCAACGCTTGAGAACGACGTGTGAGAGACACATTTGGGCTTTCTTCAACTGAAGCCTCAGCGGCAGCAATATTCTCGACACTACGAGCACTTCTTTGTCTCACTGGCACGGGAACATTTTGTACTGTGCCTGTGGATTCAAATTTTTCCACTAGACGCTCAATTGTTGATCTGCTAGGACGATTATGACGACCATAAATTGGACGTAGCGCTCTTAACGTTGAGGCCACTGACTCCGAATTTCGGTAGTAAATTTTAATAATTTCGACTCGTTGTTGGCTCGTATATCTTTTCATCATGAAATGGCAAACCTTACTTAAGAGAAATGTCAAAAGAGCGGCAAAAAATTCGGCGTCGTTTGCTGTCCCTGTCGCTCTACTTTTGTAGCGTCCCTATTGAAAAACCCGTTACCTAGGGCTTACGATATTCTCTGGAAATAAGAGAATTGGTCAACCAAAAAAAAAAATGAAAGCGCGGAAAAAATGGCAATAGACTCGTTCTCAGCAACATAAAGCACATTTAAATTTGTTGTGCAATTTGCTGAAGACAACTATCAAGGATTTCAAGAATCGTGCGATAGGCTCTTACCTTGAAAGCTTAACTGCAAAAAAAGATTCCAATCACTTTGGAAAGCTGTAGAAGGCACCAAATTAAAATAAATCAAAATGAATGGGTATGGAGGTATAAGCTATAAAGATAAAGTGGATGTTTTTGCAGCGCATCTGGAAGAAGCTAAGTGCAACGCTAACCCCCAGTTTCACAGTGGGAGTTTAAACTACACTTTTAGTTTAAACTTTAGTTCAACGATTAATTCGGTTTCATAGTTTCGTTTAAACCTTGAAGAGGGTTCATTCTGTAGTTTAAGTTAAACTACAGTATTCTGCCGTTTAAACCTTAGATCAGGCGATTGTCAAAAACACAAATATTTGACGTTGTTTTGTGGATTGTTTAAAGGAAAATGCAAGGAACGATTTTGAAAAAGTCGTACAAAAGCTTACTAATGTACAATACTGCCAAATTCTATTCATAAAATTTCGTTAAATTGAGTTCAATTGAGTTGAAGTTCAGATTATATTGTGAAACCGGGGGTAAGAGAACTAAAACATGAGATCGACGATCTTAAGCCTAAGAAAGCTCCGGGCTATGATTTGATCATAGGAGATCAAATCTCAAAGCTCTTCCTAGAAAATCACTAATTAAGCGTCTCTATATTTTTAATGCCGCGCTCAGATTAAAATAGTGATGAGCCAATGGAAAGTTGCGGAAGTTAAAATGATTCTAAAACCAGGAAAACCGCCAAATGAGCTAAAATCGGCTAGACCAATTATTCCAGTCATATACAACATTTTCGAGAGGATATAACTAAATCATCTAGAACCGGTTATAGAAGATAATAATCTTATTCCTGACCATTAGTTTAAGACCTGAGAGTAAAACAAAAAATTACAAACTGGATCTGGGTTTACGAAATGCTTAACAGCAGAGTAATTAACTCAGAAAAAGAGAATGGTGACCAGGGGTACTCCACAGGGGGGACGTCATATCTCCTCTACTGTGGCTCCTAGTGGTCAATAAGATCCTTATGGCTCAAAAGATAAAAGGGACAAAAATTGTAGCATACGCAGACGACATTGTAATCCTAATAAGTGGAATGTACCTCCCAACTATTATCTCATGGAATCGGCTCTAAAGGAACTATCCTCGTGGGCAGGACCAAACGGCCCCGGAGTTAATCCAAGCATAACCGAAACTGTCCTATTTACTAGGAAAAGAAAAATCGAGAAATTCGATCTGCCAAAATTGAACAGAATTCGTCTGAAACTTTCCTCAGAAGCCTAAAGGAGGCAAAAACCTAAAAGCACAGCTCCTATGGGCACGGCTCCATAATTCAAAAATACTTGAGTATCGATCTGGCTAGAATAACGGAATACATGACTCCATACATGAGCTTCAACAAAAACTACTCTGCTTATATGCCCCAAAGACAGAATTGGATTACTAACACGAACGCAAGCGTACAAGAAATACAAATTTACACTGGCGAGTCAAAAATGGAAGTAGGTACAGGAGCCTCGAATAAACTACCAAATGAAAAAGCAGACGAACCAGCAAGAACTGGGTCGGAACTTGATGCAGTAAATATCATTACATCAATAGACATCCCAATTAGTGAAGCAAAAAGAAATATTGACCAAAAATCAAGGGAACAAATTAACACCACCTGGTCTAACGGACACGACTGTGTTATATCCCGTAGCCTTTGGCCAAGAATCGATGAAAAAAGAACAAGATGTATTCTGAAAATTAATAAACAAGATATTCAAATCTTAACGTGTGTACTGCCAGGCCACTGTACCATTGGTACCATGGCCACAAGACTGGACATCATCTCACCAGACTACTGCAGGAGCTGTCAAGACATAGCAGAATCGGAAACCATCAAGCACCTGCTCTGCGACTTCGATATCTGGGAGATAGACTTTTCGAAGACCTAGAGGTCATAGTGCAGGTACCATTGACGGACACAGATTTGTTAAAAGTACGGGTTGGTTTATCTAGTAGACCAACTCTGGCAAGGAATACCTCCAAGAAATAAGGTAAAGTGTTTATACATGTTTTTGTGTTGTAATGTAAATTTTATCCACGACCAAAACTAAGGGATCACAATGGACCAAAAGGCCCCCGTGGTAGCGCAACACTCTAAAGCTGTGGACTTCCCTCAAACCTAACCTAACCAAACCATCAGTTTCGGTTCAGAAGTAGTCATTCGACGATTGACCAGGTGCATAGAATTACTGACGTAATCGAAAAAGCACTTGAGGAACGAAAAATATGTTTAAGCATATTCCTTGACGTCTCGCACGCCTTTTGAAAATGTGTGATACACTACGAAGGCTTAACATGAAAATTACAAATTCTCCCCGTACGTCTGTCTATATACGATATTTTGGAATCATATCTCGGCAATAGACTTTTCCGTGTAAAAAGAACAAAACCTTTCGACTTGGTGATATACGGGTTAATCGCGTCTAAATTGCGGAACATGCGGGATCTTTAATTAGAGAGTAAACTGCCAAAAGTTTCCAAAAACAAAAATATAAGTTAAGGGAAAATGCTATATACTATATAAAATGAAGGCCATCGATAAATAAAATAATAATAGTAAGGATTTCGCAACATTCGCTCTGCTGGAGACCATTTGAGTTATGTTTTCCACTTATTAGAGGCAATCGAACAAAATGGCGGGTTTAAAGCCTTTGTCTTGAACACGTCGATTTAAAAGTAAAGAAAAACAGCAATAATAATCTGAGCACTATACAAAACTGCTTCGTATCAATAGACAATGTAAAAAAACTATCATAACCTACTCAGCGTAACGCCATCTGTTGGCGATCACATTTTCGTGAGTGACATAATTAGCCAATTTCGGGGTTTTCATATTTTCCCAGTTTTCCGATCGAAGATCTAGACAACATAGAGATGCGTCAGCGGTCAGCCCGAAGCAGCTCCTACTTCTCTTACTCTGCAGACTAGAGCTTTGGTTGGTATATTGGCTCTATATATTCTAGCGATTTTAAAGGCCCAATGCCCAGTTATTTGACTAGGTCAATGTCGATCTTAAAGTACCAAATATATTACGAAGAATTTTTCACTCCAAAAGACCAAGTCATGCTTATCCGTCTTTTGAAAGAGTCCATTCATCAGATCTTTTAACCATGGCGGTTATTATTAAGATTGAACTACTAACGATGAATGTGACCAAAATGCGGCTTACAAGTCGAATTTGTCTTTCAATTTGCCCTAATTGAATCCAGGCATGCTTGACATTTGACTTTTATTATCAAATTATTGTTGATTAATACAGACAAAACAACCCCCCCGCATGGTGTTCAAATTTTTACTCGCAATTGAAGTATGTACTGTAATCTAAAGTACAAAAGAAATTATATTGTGGAATAGAGGAAGCCCATGTTCTAAAGCCTAAAACATTTTTGACAAGCTGACTAGGTAAGTAGTAAGTAATTATTTAAGTAAGTGGCTACGTTTCCCTTGCTGTCTTAAAGAGCCTGCATTTTGGTCTCAAAGCCAGCAGCCAGTTGCTTCTGTTTCTTATAAAACTTCAGGATGTTTTCTTTTGTTGGAAGACTGTGTAGCCCATAGTTTCTTCTACGAAGGATTTTGTTCGCAATTTGTTGTTCCCTTTAAACAATTGACCAGTCACTCAAGTCACAATAAAAAAAATGGTCACAGTCAACTTTTGTGACAGTGATGTAGCTTATGAATGAAACAAGAAGTAAAAAGTGCCTTGCATGTATTATTACCACGGCCGATTTCATTTTTTATCTCAAGACCAGCCATCAAGTTCATTGAATCTATTGTGAATTTTAATAAATTTATATTGCTTTATCCGGTTGTAGTACTTTTATACTACTGCATAAAACGACGAAATTGCTAAAACTTGCACAATTCAGTTAAATTGAATTTCGGTACATAAAACTCTTCGTTGAAGACTAAGAACGACAACACAATGGCAGCACATTCCCTTGGGGAATACCCCAAAGTTATAAAATTTTACACCTTATTATCGCAATAAATTATTTTATCCCGAGGTAAAATGTGCACTTGGAAAGTTTTCGCATAGAAATACGATTTGGATGGTTGTCCTTATTTTAGGAATTTTATGTCCCCCGTCAGACAAAAGAGGTGAATATAAAGTCCAATCTTTTGTCTCGGAGTATAATTAAAACTGAAAGACTTACTCCCATTATTGCAAACAGATGTTAATAAGCTTTGAAAAAGGAAGGAGTAAATATTTGAACACATCTTAAAAGTTTTAAAACTTTTCGCGATAGCTGTCGGTCATCACTCAATAATTTACTTACAATTACGAGAATTGGCTAATAATATCTATTTTGTGCAAGGGATGAGTGACAATTGGCGTGTTTTTCTGAAATGACGCTAGCCAGCAGTTCATTTGGACCATTATTCCCAGCAATCTGAAGCCAACCGAACTTTTATATCGCCAAGTTTGTAAACATGATTTCCTTTGTGCATGGATACACGATCATGGGCATGACTTTCACTCCTATGAAGGATTTGGCTATACACACGAAAACAAGGTGTCATTGCAATGATATAAAATTTGACAGGCACATGAATAGTTAACTTTCCATGAACGTCGTGTACACTACAGTGAGATAGGTACATTTTGAATGAGTAGAAAGATGGCATAGAAAATGTAACGAAAATGCAATTTCAGAAATAATTCGCGAAGGTTCTTTTCCGCACCATTGCGCTTTCGATACAAATCTTGATTTGATATTTGCGTTGATGGAGTGAGAATGTCAAAAAAGGTCGTGCGCTTAGGATTTTTCATAGAATTTGTTCGTGTTTTCAATTTCAGTATTCCTTTAGCTGGCAAATTTTATTTCATTGCAATAGAGTAGTTCGTGACATTGTCAGTCTCAAATGAGAAAAATAAAAACTAAAATGACAGCTAAAAAACTTGTAGGAAAACAAACGAAATTTTATATGGCGGGGGATAAGTTTTACCTAGTATATTGGTGAAAAGTTTACAATAAAGTGTGAAATACAAATTACAAACATTGCAGAATTGTTTAAAGTGTTTCCAAAAGTTAAATAGTAACATTTTTAAAGACTGTGTGCAAAAATATAAAATAAACTCTTATTATCGTGCGAGTTGCGTAGATGCAAACATCGCCACCTTTGCCACCACCAGGGGCCGCCAGTACCACGAAACAACAAGTATTGTTAAACAGTAGCAATTTTTCGGAGCAATATGTTAAAATGCTCTATTTGTTTCGTGGTACAGGACCCAAGTGATCAATATTTCACCTTTATCAGGTCACCAACTAATTTCCTAGAATTGTAAGCTGGATCGTCAAAATTCTTAGAAAATACGAAGTGCATAAAAAATCGCTGACACTCTGCCCCAGCAGATTTGCCGTCGGAACGGCAAATTGTCCAATTTCAAACGAATCACAGGATTTTTGCTTCGAGGTAATATTCTTTCGAACAGCTTCTCGGTACTTTTTTCCGACATTTATGTAAAGCACACCGGCGCGGCTTTTGTGTTTTTGGCAGAAATTTTTGACAGATTCATACGAATTCTATTCCGATATTGGTTGCGGAATTTGTTTACTTTTTGCATTGAAGTATTGATAAAATGTAAGCAATAAAAAAAAAACTATTCAGCAAGTGATTTTTTTTTCTTCTTATAATTTATTATTTAAATTTGTGCTTCCAGGGGGCTTATTCCAAAATCCGCGGCAGATCGCTTTTCGTGACGGATTTGTATTTTTGTATTTCCAAAAGCGATTCGATCCATTCAAAAGCGATAGCTTTATACGTGACGGATTGCTGGAGGATTTATTGCGGATAAACTAAATTCTTGTGACGGGAAAAAGCTGTCAAACTTTTAGGAAAATAAATGGCAAATTGGAAGTCTAATTGGAAAAAACTGGAAAGCACAGTTCGCATTTGAGAATAAGCTAAAGCGAAGACGGTCGAAATCGAAATACGTATCGCTTTCATTTGGGAATAACGCCGCAAGGCAAAAGCAAACGAAAAGGCAGGCATCCAATAAAAAAACCCCGATGTAGCAGGAAACAAGATCATGCCAATTAAATGCGTCATCGAATTTTAATTATTCTTTCCGAAGACGGATACCTCGAAAAGTCAAATTTACTTAATTTCAGCATCCGATACGCATACTCCGTTGTGGAGAATTCTCCATTCCGACTTATACCTCGCTACCAGATTTAGCAGTTTCCTGCGATTTTAGCAGGATTTGATCGTAAATTTCACATGCATCAGAATTTTTAGCATTTTTGTAAATACAGGGTTTTTCAATAAGAGCGCTACAAAATTTTTTTTAAATAAAACAAAAACGGTTTTGGATATCAATGTAATTCTTTATTCCTGTGAAAGTACGTTCGATGCCATTATGTATGCAACTCGATTTCTTTTGCATGGCCACCACGGGCACGCTTGCAGAAGTCCAGACGCTGAACCCAATTTTCGACGGTTTTCAAGCATAAATCGGCCGATACTGCTGCAATTTCACGTTCGATATTCGTACGAAGTTCATCAATCGTCGCTGGCTTGTTGGCATAGACCATAGACTTGACGTAGCCCCACAGGAAATAGTCTAACGGCGTCAAATCGCACGACCGAGGCGGCCAAGCGAACATTTTTCCACTAGACGCTCAATTTTTGATCTGCTAGGATGATTATGACGACCATAAATTGGACGTAGCGCTCTTAACGTTGAGGCCACTGACTCCGAATTTCGGTAGTAAATTTTAATAATTTCGACTCGTTGTTGGCTCGTATATCTTTCCATCATAAAATGGCAAACCTTACTGAAGAGAAATGTCAAAAGAGCGGCAAAATTCGGCGTCGTTTGCTGTCCCTGTCGCTCTACTTTTGTAGCGTCCCTATTGAAAAAACTCTTTATCATCAGTAACATTTTGAAAAACTTAGTCGACTAAACAAATTGCGCAATCAATTTCTTTCTGTCGGAGCATATTGGAATAAATTCGTATGAAGCTGTCAAAAATATTAGTCAAAAACGCACTTGATCGCACTGCAATGCAACGCAAAACGCTGGTATGCCTTACATAATAATGTCGAAACAAAGTTCCGAAGAGCTTTTCGGATTTCGGAAAAATGTATGAAATCGGAAAATATGTTAATTTTACCAACATTAGTACGGCTTTTAACAGGAAAGTTTGCTAAAAACCGTAATAGATTTAGTATAATGAAAATGTTGCATTAATTTTGCAAGTAGGTACAGCAGGGGTTTCTGTAAGTGGAAGCTCCAACAAATAAAATCTTGCCTTTAATGAATTCGAATGTTCGAGTTATAGAAATTTTAAGGCCAAAAGTTGAAGAGTTGAAAACTATCGGGAGGAGCCGAAACGTGCCGAAAAGCGCAAAGCCTCCGTTTTTGTCGTGCACATGTGACCTGGACTTAGTAGAAGCATTGTGTGGTCTTCTTGGATGAAAATAATTTAATTTGGAAGCCTCGGATGGCCATAGCTACTATTTCCATAACCTCCGCAAAGAAACTAATCATTTCGACCGGCTGCATAGCAGAGTTGAAGGTGTGGTGGCCGTTTCGTATTATTTCACCTGCAAATTAGAATTTTTGGCAACCACAATAAATGCGCTGTCTTGCAATTGTATACTGATAAAGTGGTAAGGCTTTAACATATTTTCATAACCTTTTTGGACATCTGCCGTGGATCTAACAAGACAAATTGTGGAGCTATTAAGCTGACCGGCCTACTCACCGGATTTGAATATCATCGAAAATGTTTGGCAATGGTTGACACTTCAAGTTTATGGATCGGGTCAAAAATATTCGGCTGTATCTAAACTAGTCCAAGCCATCGAATTAGCTTGGAGCCCGATTTCGATAAATTATTTGCCCATTTTTTAAAATCTAAAATACTCCAATTAACTTAAATTTAACTAATGTTTGGGTTAAGAAGAAGCAGAATTCTGTAAAATGTTTTTTCGCTGAAGTGTTCTATTCAAGTGGCCCAAAATTAAGACCCCATATTTTGCCGAGTTTTAGTTAATAATTTTTTGTTAATACCTACTTAGAGCTTTAGTTTTAAATTTTCTTTCCGGTCAAATCACAATTAATTGAACTTTAATTAAAAAAAAACTGAGTCTCTAGCATGCTTGATTTGGGACCAGTTCACTAGAAATTCACTAGAATTTCATTAAAAAGTAAAATAAATTCAATTATCTTTCGTGAAGAAAGCGATCGCAGTTTCTTAACATTTTTTACGGTTTTGTTTAGCAGTTTTTGCAGTTTTCCACCCCGACTTTAGCATTTTTGAAAAAATAATCTGGTAACGCTGCCGCTAGGGCCGAAATGGCTACCGATTAAAGGCACATTATAATTATGTATTAAATCGAGGTAAACTACACGAAATGTGTGTAGTCTTTCGGACTATTGTCATTATACCGCAGCAGCATAATAAAGTGTTCTTTGCTAAAAACAAAAATGAATGTTGTTTTATTTTTAGACCAACTCAAGAAGAGTTATTTCAGTTGCGCGTTATGGCGAAAAATTTTACTATTTTCCACATTCGATAACTAACAAATATATCTGCTCATAAAGAAATAAAGAACAATACAGACAAATTGCTGCATTAAAAACTGTACAAACTATATAGTCAAAAATAATGACACACAATTTCATTTATTTCCAAATGCCGAGTCAAACTTTGTTTAAGGAAAAAGAGAAAGCAAACGTTTGTATTTTTGTACACAATCTTTTTAAATATAACTACGTGTGTAAGTTTTGCTAACACTAAATTTCCATTCTGCAATGTTTTCAATTTGTATTTCGTTAAAAACTCCCCCACCCCAATAAACTGAGTAAATCGTTTCCCCCGCCATATAAAATTTCGTTTGTTTTCCAAGTCGCTCATGGGAATGAAAGTCATGTCCATGATAGTGTGTCCATGCACTTTATGCGTTTTTCTCCATTGTACAGGTGTCAGTAAAACAAGCAACCGCAACTACTTTATAAGCCACTTGTTGCCTTTTGCGCAACCTCTTTGTGAATTCCTAGCCAACTGACAGCCAGCAGCTCTCCTGCTGGAGAGAAAATCAAGAGTTGAAGCCAGCCAACAGTGGCCAACCTTTTATTAAACATGCGAAATGTGCTTCTACTGGCGACGCATAATGTTTTCAAACAAAGCGCTAGTCAGCTTATGGTATGGCCTTATGGAAATTGCCTGGAATGACATGTTTTTGATGCTCATGCTATCAATAACAATTTAGGCAACGATGTGCTTTGTCATCAAAGTTGTAAGTATCTTTAAGCAAAGTATATTTTGACGATTTAAAGCAACCCTCATTGCAAAATGGTGATACTGCTTAAAGCGACATAAAAGTGGCCACACAAATTGCTACATCATGCGAGATTAAGAAGTGCAAAAAGTTTTCCACATCAGATGATTGCCATAAATTTGTTATTCGATTTTCGGCGATACGATATACTAACGATGCCACTTGCAAGAAGGCAAGGATTGATAAATTGTATACAGCCGAGTGAACATATTTCAGTGTGGTAGCAGTTGCAGATTGTTGTACAGGAAAAGTTGCCAGTTGGAATATACGAGTAGAGAGCACTTAACTTAAGATGCAGAAGTTTAGAGTAAATCGAGGGGGTACTTGTAAAAGTTTGCATCCTTTTTGTGGGGGGAAAGTTAAATGTTTTTTTTTTCCTGGAAGAATTTCAAAAAGTTTCATTTACAAGACATGAGTGTAAGGTAACTGCATCTATCAGTGTTTGCAGAATCTAGTAACTTTGTTATCTTCACAGAAAGTTCGCCGAGTTTGAATAACTAAATTTGAGGAGTGCCTGCAAATAATAATTGGTTAAATTTAAGCGATAATAGTCTTATGGGTTGCAGGGGAAGCAATTCGTATAATAAGCTTCTTAATCAGTTCCGATAAATTTTGTTCTGACTTAGGCTTCCGCACACGACTTGTATCGTCATCGTCACATCATGAATTTGCCGTGCACGATAACGATACGCGTATTAAACCGCACACGACGCAATTTCCAATTGTCAAAATTGTTAAAGATGTCGCTCGACATTGTTTTTTTAAATAAAATACGTAGGTATTTAATTTTTAATGTAAACAAACTCCAAGCGTACTCGTACAAAGACGATAAGCGGCCGACACTGCTTGATGATTATAATAGTCGTCATTATCATGTAGCATGCATGCTGCGCCGATTACGGGTAGCAGACGAGTCGTGTGCGGTTCTTCATTAAAAAACAAGTGTGCGACAACAAATCGTATGCCTCTCGTACATCGCACCGCATACGCTACGATGACGATACAAGCCGTGTGCGGAAGGCCTTATATTAACACTAGCTGGACCCGTGCATTTTGGCTAAAAACTGTTTCTTAGGACGTGGCTATAACCGACATAGCCTATAGCATTCTCACAGTCTTAAGGAATATTTTAAAAAAGTTTCATTGAAATCTGTCCAGTAGTTTTTAAGTTTTTAGCTGACAACGAAAATTGCTACAGTTTTATTATATGTATAGATTTTGCTAAAAAAAAATAACAGAAGTAAGACAAAAAGTCAGATCTGCTGTGTATCATTTGCCGAACTGATTAAGGCCGGTAGAGGTATGCGTATGAACGAAAAGTTCCCCTTCGTCACATTTTACATGTAACAGCATAGCGGACTCACAATAAAGTGCGTTACACAACTGACCAATAGCCATCATCAACTATGATATCCTTCATCGTAGGTGGCTTTGTGGCGTGGTGACAGTCCGGTGCCACTTGCCTCGAACAAGTTTAATTTTCCAGTGACAAGCGGATGGTGACCACGTGGAATTGTAGAGGCATATCGCTAGTAGAGACTGGTGACGACTTGGATTTTGGCATTATTACCTATTTTTGTTTAAGACGACATTTTAAGAACTGATGAATCGGTGGTACCATAAGTTGTTTGCCACTTCAGTGCGCGTTAAATAACTTTCATAACACTTCGCCGCCATTCTATAGCTACTTGGTCAACACACCAGCACCACGCCATTGCCACGACATTGCCACAGCACTTGAGTCTAATGGGCCATGTCTTGACAAAGAGACTGTTTCGCAGCAGACCAGACTAAAAGTGGCCCTACTACTCAGACTTATTATTACTTATGGCTGTCCCATGTGATTTAATATAGCGCCCACTTTGTGGAAAACACTAGAGTGTTTAAGGGGCAATGTCTTACAATCTGCCTCGGGTTGTATAGAACTCCAGAGTCTATGGGGTGCAACTGAGTAGGATTGACAATTTCCTAATTAAAAGCAATGATAAGCGATATAAACCATTTCTATGGTGTTTATGTCGGCGCAGTAGCGCAGTGGTTAGTGTGTTGGACTACTGTGCGAGGGATCCCAGGTTCGATCCCCAGAAAAACCCAAAATTACATCTTAAAGTTTTTTTCTACTGCGCCACCTCTCGCGAACGTCTGACAAACATCCGAGAGTATGCCTTTCATGAAAAAGCTTCTCAATTGAGCCGTTCGGACTCGGCATAAAATTGTAGGTCCCTTCCATTCGTCCCAAAAATAGAAACTCACACAAAACGAATGGTTGCGAGAAGCTAGGCCTTGGGTGTCACCCGCCTGTTGCGCCACCTATTTATTTTTTTTTTTTTTATGGTGTTTCAGGCGAGGTTTCAGGTTAAACGTACGCTTCGAGCTGGCTGTATACCGCCTGAGACATTTGATATGTAAAACATGTCCTGGCTGATTGGTGATCAATGCTCAGCAAACGGTAAGAGCTAGAAAGCTGACATTTTGAAATAAATTTCCTTTTATGCCTAGAGACACTTAGACACGATTTGGGGAAATTCGAACGCCAATTAGAGGGGTATCAAGCGCGTAGCAACACACGGCGAAGCCGCCGATAAATGCTAGTTTCTTCATATACCTAGATATGAAAGGGTTAGTCGAAAAAAGTGAGGTGAGCCGGTATTGTACCATTAGCCACTACAGGGGAAGGGATAAGTGGCTCATCCACGACAAGTACGTAATTGCGCAAAGGGACATGATCGATACCATTAATCAGCTCACAGAGTTTTGATGGATTAAAGAAGAGGTGAGGGTTGATACGGTTTCCCGGGGTCGGGCCGCTACTTTTGTGAAATTCTTCCTTAACACTGCTAGAGGAGGTGATGGGACTACGAACTATACAAGCTGTACAGTGACATCGATCTAAGTCAAGCACGTATCTGCTGTCTAAGCAGGCTAGGACATGTGGAGCGAATGGACGCTAGAGCTCCGGCCCAAAGAGACTTCGACTCAAACTCGGAGGTACAACGCAGTAGAGAAGGAGCTCGACTTTTTGCATTATCTGGAGTTTGAAACTGAAGGCAGTTAACCAAAGAATGAGTTAACTGAAGAGGGGTACTGGTTACTGAATTTCGGATTGTCCATTTTGAGCGTGGGCTAGAAAATATTCACTGCACAAACCTAAAGTTTTAAATTCAATATTCTTAGGTGCAAATTAAGATTGGTGTAAATAAAAAGAATAAGTACCAAGGCAAAGTTATAAGATCCACGCACCACCACCCTGTCATTAAATAGGGGACATTTAGGAAAATTAAAAGAACGAACAGATTGACAAAAGACTGTACAAAGCTATGAAAGAGCGGTTTCTGTCACAGCTAAACTAGAAATATTATGGTCTCTTTTTCGCAAATTGAAGTCTCGAAGTATTTCCCAACAACAAATCTCCTCAGGATTGCCAAAAAGTGTGTTCCGTAATACAATCACCCCAAATGGTATTTGTGTTTGTATCCAATACAAAAACCAACATTCAATACATGAACCAAATTAATAGATACTGCTTCTTCAGCTACTTCTTTAAATTAAGATTTCTTCTATCACACACTAATTTCCCTCAATGAACAATAAAATCGCGTAGGCTTTCAATCCTTATTAATCACGCTAACATGCCCACAAATTATTATCTCATTCAAAAAACAAACAGACTTCCAAGCCCAAGGATTTTTTTTGTATGTATTTTTCAATAATTCCTCTGAAATTATTATCGCTTGGCATAAAGAAAACCCTCAGCAGGAATTTTAATTTATTCTTTAATAATGAATACTTAATGAGTCTTTATATCCGATCCACGCGTCCTTAAGGATAAATGTTCTTACTTCCGTGTCATGAACACAATGAATTCTTTTTTTTTTGTGCAAAGTTTGCATTATTTCCTCTTCCCTATATCCGTATCCTACCTATCCTATCTTATATTCATCCATAATAGGAGGAGTAAGTATAAGGATGCAAGCCTGAAAGTTTTCACATTGTTTGTCATAAAAAAAAGTGTAACATCTCAATGCAATAAAAGTAAAGAAAAATAATATGAAAACGGAAAATTTTATATATTGCTATATATTTTATATATCTCCTTGAAGGAAGATGCAATAAAAAATATAGTTGAAGGATATTTACCTTGTGCTACTGTGCGGAATCGTTGAATGATTGCGAGGGATAGTTTCATCGGTGTTCCGGTATCCGCCAATGTCCGTTGTCAGGAGATTCGCTGCTATGGATGAGGACCGTCGACGATTTAAGATCGGAGACTTTTGTGCTCGTATATTCTGAGAATGAAAACGAATGAGAATAAAATTGAAATGGTATTATTATTTGTTGCTCCCAGTTGGGTTGTTGGCATGGATAATGCAATTTACTAAAGGATGTGCTCAAAGTGGTCACCACTCGACATTAATACGAAACAACTAACTGAAATGAAACGTGTCTTCTTTTGGAATATAGAAATGAACGACTTAAAATATTTGTATATAGAACAAAGTGGACTTTACAATTTTAAATTTAATGATGGATAATAAAACTGTGCTTTTAGGGGCTTTGTGCTTATATTGTTTTTTTTCATATCTTAATAATTGTAAATTGCAAACGTTTAAGATATATAAATATTTCAGTGAGTACCTGATGTTTCACAGGGTTCGGTACTGGGCCCTATTGTATTTCTATCGGATATGCAAACGAATGCTGATGATGTAGCGGAAACAGAGCCGAGTAGCCTATACTTTGTAAACTGGACATTTGACTAAAATGTCCTAAAACGAAACAGCCACCGAAAAGAATGATAAAACCGACAGAGAGCAGAATCATTTACGAGATTGTTATAGACTTAACATAGGCTGCTATAACGCTGCAGGTAAACGGATAAGAACAAAGAAACCTTGTAGTAGAGTAACAGTCATTGCTGATGATATGGGAATGCCATTTCTGCAGACTGTTAAACGGCAGAGATGACCGAAACTCCGCTGTCAGGTACAACAAGCCATTTTTTCTGGATGATGAAAGCCAACATTTCCGTCCACCCGACCAGTACAAAGTGAGGAAAGCGATATCTAAATTCAAGGCCAAAGACTAGCGTTCATCGGCACCACTAGTGCGATGAGGATAACTCCAACCGCAGGATTTGCAAAGCTATTCTAACCTGCTTCCGTTAGACATTCTTATACAGCTATCGGTCGCAAATAGTGCCAAGAGAATTAGCCAATCAATGAACTGGAAATCGAAACGGGTCATGCGAGGGACATCACGCCTTACCTAGGGTTTACAAGATCCTTCTCGAGCGCCTATCCCAGCAGGGAAGAATAGAGAGGCGGGCTCGTACCTAGCATACAAGCCACAGCCGTGTTTTCAGATGGATCTGAAATAGACACTGGGGTATGGTCAGTTGTCTTTTTCTGGGTATATCAAATTCGATACCCCTCCCCGACCATAGTAGCGTCTTCCAAGCAGAGGTCCTGGCAGTAACAACAGCAGACCGTGGGTCTGTGGTAAGGGCAATACCACCTGGAGGTATTATCTTCTTTATTGACAGCCAGGCAGCAATAAAAGCCATAACTGCGCTAGAAATAAAACCGAAGCTTGTAAAATGCTGTCGCGAAGAGCTCGAAGCTCTTAGTACACAGCGCAAGGTATTGCTGTGCTGGGTTTGGGGATATAAAAGCATTCCAGGCAATGGGAAAGCAGACAAATTAGCAAGACAAGGTTCGACAGCTGTTTAATAACAAGCTGATCTATCTATGCACAAAAGCTTGAAGGAGCTAGAAAAGCCATAAGAAAAGCGAACGCTAGATTGGCTACCTTGTAATATCACAGGAAGGTTGTGGCCTTTCTTTAACGAAACCAGAACCGAGAGTATAATACAGAAGGATAGGAAATCCCTGTCGACTCTCGTTGGAATAATACCGGGCACAATAATCTGCGGTGCCGCATGCATGAAGAATATGGAAGAAAAGCTCTTGAGGACACAACCTACTTCCTATGCCACAGCCCAGGTCTCCAACACACCAGGTATAAATTCCTAGGAAGTCACTTCTTCAACGACCTAGTTAAGCAGTATTGACCTGAGTGTGGCACGGAATACTTCTCGTCAGCCCACAAACCTAACCTAACCTAAACTCAAGTTCGAACAAGGCTGCTAGACCATACTGCCCATACCAGCCGAGCCATTTACGCTAGCGAGAGACGACTTGGTGGAGTGCATACACAAACTTATCTCCAAGATTTGATCGGAATAAAGTATCCTTGAGGAATGTAACCCAATTCTGAAAGATTGTGTGAAATTTCCCTTTTTGAGGGAATTTTCGACTCAAAATGAAAAAGGAAAGTTAATTCTGGTTCTATTAAACTTTACTTTGGTTTTATTGTTCAACTTTAGGAAAACAATTTTTTTAACTAATCTAGTACATAATATATAGGTACATTTTATCGAACGAACACATATACATATTTTATACACCTGAATGCGGTCATGAACAATCGCTTGTATTGACGACGCAAAAGGAAAGGAAACCTATTTTTTTTGCAATACTTAACTAATGAAGTCTAGGCGGTAAAAGCGGCACGTCAACATCATTAAGATCTATAGTACAATACTAGGCAAGCAGGTCCTCCACGTTTTTTTTTATAAAGTTTGTGATACTGCTGCAAAGTATTTGTTCATCTCTATGGGGTCCAGGTCCAGTTGGTCCCTAGAGAATTCCACATAGACCTAAGCATTCCTCTTAACTACGCCAACTATAAAGGCATCAGTCTCCTTAACATCGCATGTAAGATCCTGTGTGATATCTTGAAGCCATTTGTCAACAAACTGATAGGTCTTTGTCAGTGCATTTCTAAGCACGACAAGTTCACAACCGACCAAATAAATATTAATAGAACACAACGAAGGCAAAACCAAGTATATGCACAATATGCATATGCTGTCATCAAAAAGGGACACGCAACATCGAGAAACCTGACAAAACGTTACAATGGACAGCTATAACTTTGAGATTGTAACAAAATCCAAGAAGAAGCTAAACGAAGAATAACTCTCAAAGGCCTTTGAGTTGTAGAGCTCTATTCCGAGGAAGTAGGGAGACTCTATATAAGACTTTGACTATCCCAGTCCCGCTTTATGACGCTGAAGCTATGGGCTCTATCTAATACGTCTAAATATCTGAAATTCTAAATTGTGTTCTCTTATTATTCACGCAGATGGGCAGATAAAAAGCTGCCGCGCCGTTCCCTCCTAGCCACATAAACGCAATTCGAACTTTAATCTAGACCAGCTGAATGAATGCATTAACCTCAGTATAAGGGAAACCGAACAACTGAAACCAATTACGTCCGCAAACGCAATTCGATTCCAGACACAATTTTGATGGAAAACCAAAATAAAATGTTTCAAACAAAATCCAATATTCAAACTCGCAATGCATTTAATGCCCCATAAAGTAGCCAATTACCGGTGTGAACTTTATAATAACCGCCAACATACAACCAACCTCAACCCTCATCAACAAAACAGCGGTGCATATGCAACACCACCACATCCAATTGCATGTGGTGCCACTGCAATTAATTTGAATCACCGACCGCGCGGCCCCCTTAATTAAAAACCTGAAACTTTGGTAGGTATGCGTTTTAATTGCAATCGTGGAAAACTACAACAGCGATGAAGCATTTGGCTGTACTTACCCCACTCCTGCCCGTCGAGTTGCCGCCTCCGCTTAGCATATTCGACGCCGATAGTCGTTCTGTGGGTGAATTCAAATCCATAAATAGGTTACCCAACGGTCTGCTGCTCCCACCTCCAGCGCCGCCGCCGCTGCCGGATACTGCGCTGTGCGAATTATTATTTGTTCCCGAAATTGAATTTATGACACCGTTGTTGGTGCCACTGTTGTTATGTCCAGTCGATGATATCGATATGCTGCTGTTGCAGTTGTTCGTTGATCCCGTTGCCAGGGTGTTGCAGGTGGAATTTGCTTCCACTCCTCGTAAGCCGATCCGTGGCAGACTTGTGCTGTTCTCTTTTGAATGGTATCCTTTTGACGGATTATGCTGATGGTGATGTGAATAGTGCTCCTTTGACGGGTGCTTCTGTTGTTGCTGTTGCTGGTGATGATGTGACTGTTGATGCGGATGTTGCTGTTGTTGGTGTTGTTGGTGCATGGGATGTCGACTTAAAGCACTGTACGGTATGGTTGGTGTCGAGGACGACGTACTTATTGTATCGCTTTCATCGTCTAAAAGGAAGAACATGAAATAAGAAAGAAACATTTTAGAATCAGATAGGTACCTGTCCGTTTTTGAAATGCAATCGAGTAAATTTGATTTAACATGAAGTTCATTCAATGAGGAGAACATTTGACATATCTAGATACTATCCAACAGGCTTTGCAATTGCATATAGCAAACGTAAAAGGTTTATTTTATTGAATGAGTTTCAAGTTCACAAGTGAAAAGTCTACCAAATTTAAATTGAACATTGACGTAACCAAAAAGAACAAGATGTTTATACCTCAAGACAAAACCCAATGGACACATTTGATACATGAATTTGAAATGTAAGGTTTCACGGTATGCCGTGTTCATGATAAATGTAAAGGGTGGGCCATCTAATGGTTTCTTTTTAAATCATAGGTTATTTTGACACTGACAGCTGTTTCCCGCTCGAAATCTTGACAAAGAGTCAGTATCATACTTCCGCAAAACGAAATCAGTCGCTTTACGCTTGAACAACATTGAAAAATATACCTAGAAAACGTATTTCCAAAGTGAGTGCTGTGTAACTCAAACAGTGCGTTTTATTGAAAAAAAGTTTTGGCCGAAATGAAGCACTCACCTGTACCTATGCAAGTTTGTGCACAAAGTTCGTGAGACTGGTATGCTAGTGGACAATACTAATGGTCCCTATCATCATAGGGTGCGCACAGACGAGAATGTGGCTGCTGTAGCCGAGAGTGTGAGACTCAATTCAAGAACATCAACTCGCCATCGATCTCAATAGTTCAACATTTCACGTACTAGCCAAACGCTCACCATACTGTTTGGGGAAGCTCCGACATCAACAAAAGAGGTGAGATACTGTTTGACTACATTTTAGGTACAAACCTCATTTTGTGCAATATAGGCAACGAACCAACATTCGTGACCAGAAACAGGCAAGAAGTGCTGGATATTACCCTTGCCTCCGACAATATCGTGCAGCGTATACGGAACTGGAAGGTATCCAACGAACCCTCTTCTTCGGATCACAGGTACCTCCAATTTTCTTTATATGAAGACTCTATAAGCCCTCCGGTTTTCAGAAATTATCGCAAAACCGATTGGCTCAAATACAGGACAACTCTGATTAACACAGTTTTCCCCATTAACCCTAACTCCCCCTGTAACCCCCAAAAACTTGATAGCATGGTTGAGACCCTAACCTTCGCTCTCAATAAAGCAATGACTTCTTCCTGTCCGCTGGTCCAACCCAGAGGTAAGAAGAAGCCGCATTGGTGGAATGCAGGTCTAGGCCCTTTTAGAACTAATTGTAGAAAACTATTCAACAATGCCAAAAGTACGAGAAACGCGTTAGACTGGGACTTGTACAAGGCATCACTAAATATATATAAAAAAGAACTGAGAAAAGCCAAACGCAATTCTTGGAGACTCTTCTGTGACAAAATTGAAGAAGCCTCTGAGGCCTCAAGGCTGAGGAAAATTCTCTCCATGAACCCAATAACACCCAGCTCCCTTAAAAAAGACGATGGGTCCTGGACGACCTCTAGCGAAGATTCGCTCAATCTACTGCTTGATACTCATTTCCCAGGCAGCTCCCATGTGGTTAACAATTCGAACTACAACAGTCCATCGGAACCAATAACCATCCCTTCTAATATAATTACAAAAAGTAAACTAAATTGGGCAATCCATAGCTTCAAACCATATAAATCCGCGGGACCGGACGGCATAATACCTGCCGAATTGCAGAAATCATCGGATATAATCTTGCCGATGCTTCAGACAATCTTCAAAAGTTGTCTAGATCTAGTTTATATCCCAAAGATATGGAGAGAAGTTAAAGTTGTCTTTATACCCAAAGCAGGTAAATGCTCCCATACAAATCCTAAAGATTTCAGACCCATTAGTCTATCGTCATTCCTTTTAAAAACACTAGAACGACTGATTGATATCCACTTACGCAACAGTATCGATAAAACACTACTGTCAGCGGCCCAGCATGCATACTGTAAAGGTAATACAGTGGAGACGGCATTACACACTTTAGTACGTAACATCGAATACTCACTGTTCCACAAGGAGTACACAATGGTTGCCTTCCTTGACATAGAAGGCGCTTTTAACAACGTCAACACATCAGCGATAGCAGACTCGCTTTCAGCTCTGAACGTCGACAGCTCTCTTGGCGAACTGATTAATCTACTGCTCAAAGGTCGGATTATCAACTCAAAGCTGGGAGTGGTGTCGGCGAGAAGATCTGTTAGCAGAGGCACTCCGCAAGGTGGTGTTCTGTCCCCCCTTCTTTGGAATTTGGTGGTCAATGAACTACTGATAATCCTGGAAGGTGAAGGATGCACGGTGATCGCTTCGCTTATGCAGATGATGTTGCTATAGCCGTCTCAGGAAAGCACTTAAATACTCTTAAAGAACTCCTACAAAATGCTTTAAATAAGCTAACCAGTTGGGCGGGTCGTTGTGGCTTAGGTGTGAACCCCCACAAAACTGATTTGGTGTTCTTCACCAGGAAATACAAGATTCCGACAGTCGACCCTCCCTCACTCAATGGTACCAACCTAACTTTCTCTGACAAAGCGAAATATTTGGGGCTTATCCTGGATAAGAAGCTTAGTTGGAAACTTAATATCCAAGAAAGAGTCAAGAAAGCTACAGTAGCACTCTTCTCTTGCAAAAAAGCTATTGGGAATAAATGGGGTCTACAACCTCGAGTAACCCATTGGCTCTATATCTCAGTTATAAGACCGATACTCACCTATGGGATAATTGTCTGGTGGACAGCATTGGAGAAGGCCACATACCGCGACCATATAAGCAAGGTCCAACGCACAGCTTGTATGTGCATAAGCGGTGCATTACGCACAACACCCTCTGCGGCACTAGACATATTGTTCCATCTATTACCCCTCGACATATTCAGCAAGCAAATGGCAGCGAGTGCAGCCATTCGCCTTAAAGCCATCTCACAATGGTCAAACAAAGACTTTGGCCACGCCTCTATTCTGAAAAAATTCGAGATCTCAACAGAAAACACTGACTACACCACCCCATCTCTATACTTTGACAAGAACTTTCTCGTCACAATCCCATCCAGAGCAACCTGGGATGAAGATACCTTCCCGGAAGATGAATCAATTCACTTCTATACTGACGGCTCAAAAACCAAAGATGGAGTTGGTGGGGGTGTTTTCTCCGAAAGTCTTAATCTCAAGCTCTCCTTCCGTCTACCAAATTACTGTAGCGTGTTCCAGGCGGAAATTATGGCGATTAAAGAAGTCTTATCTTGGCTCAAGAAAAACGTCATATCTGTTAAGGATATCTACATATTTTCGGACAGCCAAGCAGCCATCAAATCCTTGGACTCGATCTCTACAACTTCTCTAGTAGCCCTCGACTGCCGATCGTCTCTTACGGAGATGGCCGAACAGTTCAACATTCACCTAATCTGGGTGCCTGGGCATAGAGACATTCCAGGGAATTGTAAGGCCGATGAACTCGCTAGAATAGGAACAACTCAACCCATTCTGTCTGATAAAGGCACCCTAGGGATACCAATCGCTACTCGTAAACAAAAATTGAAGATGAATGCTATCGAGAGTACAAATCTTAGGTGGACAAGTTTAACCACTTGTCTAGCGACAAAACAAATTTGGCCTAAACTGGATTTGAAACGCTCTAAGAAATTGATCTCTTTCAACAGATTGCATATCGGCACCACAATAGGTGTCATTTCTGGACACTGCCTGATAGGCAAACATGCCGCAAGGCTGGGTCTTTTCTCTAACGACTTTTGTAGAAGCTGCATGGATGAGGAAGAAGAGGAAACTATCCCTCACCTTCTTTGTTCCTGCCCAGCTCTCTCCCGCAGAAGGAAGCTTCACTTAGGGGCCTTCCATTACAACGACTTGGGTGATCTGACAAGCATAGACATCAGAAGCCTCTTACGCTTTATAAAGAGCTCAAAATGGTTCAACTAGTGGGGAGATCTTAGATCCCTTTTCGTGGCATCACAATGGACCTATACTGGTCTAAGTGTGTTGGCGTTTTTAGCTGACGGCCGCTTTCAACCAACCAACCAACCATGAGGAGAATTCTGCACAAAGAGTTCGGATTATTCGCTTATAAAGTCCAATTGACTGGACTCAGCAGTTGAAGGCGCATGACAATCCGCTTCGTTATAGCTTCGCAGTTTGGGCCTTAGAGCTGCTTGAATTGGACAACGATTTTGGGCAAAAAAATCATCTTTTCTGACGAGGCGCATTTTCGTCTCGGCGGCTACGTTAGGCCCGAAACACACATGCGATTTCAGTCGCGCGTCTGTTTAGTCGCAAAAAAATGAAACACACACATTTCAATGTGAATGCGCGCACATAATTTTGGATTTTATGTGCGCGCTTTCATATTGAAATGTGTGTGTTTCATTTTTTGCGACTGAACAGTCGCGCGATTGTAATCGCATGTGTGTTTCGGGCCTTAACAAACAAAATTGCCGCATCTGGGACTCGGAAAACGGTTGGTGATGAAATCCGCTTTTCTTTTCCAAAATACCCTTTCCAAAATCCCCTGTGCTGAAATCCCTTACTCCAAAAGACCCTGGGAGAAAATCTTCACGGAAAAAATCCCTCATTTTTAGATTTGTGTTTATTAATTCTGCCGCCGGCCGTGACAGAATTATTAATACCTAACACCAAACCTAAAAATGGTGTTAAAATGTGAGATATGTGCAACATCCCTGCTTGTGGTCACTGAATGATTTGGAGTACGTGCAAGGTTCGGTATATGCAAAGTTTATAATTATGTTGTTTCCTTGATTTTACCGCCAAAAGTACGCGTTTTTTTCAATTACCATTATAGAAAATGGAATCACCACGTGCGTGCATTGATTCTGGGTGACGTTAAATTGTAGTCCCAAGAAGAAAAAAACGGTTAAGTTCTAAAGGCTCCCTCAAACAGAGCGCGTTTTAATCAACTGCCACACATATCCCCTGACACACACAGCGCGTTTTCAACATCGCGTTGAACTTACCGCGGCGTTCAAACGCGGCGGTGAAACGCGCTGTTGTGATATATTACAGATTATTTCTCTGACGCGGAGCATTGAGAGTCATTTTTGTAGTGTCAAACAGAAAACTTGATCGAATTTGTATAAAATTACCCATGTCTTTATGATATGGGTGATGAAATTGTATAAAAACATTTTTTTAAAGGGCGAATGATATGAGAACTATATTCTCCGACTTATTTTCACTTTTTATTTATGTCGTTCACCCAAATTCTTTTTCTTTTTCGAAAATTCCGTAGCACACAAAAAAAAATTCAATAATTCGTCATCTGTTTGACGTCGTCTAACGCGGCGTTGAGAACGTCGTATCAAAATAATCTTACCGCCACGTAAATAATCTTACCGCGGCGTTTATAACGCGTTCTGTTTGACGAAGCCTTTATTGTGCGAACAGGAAATTTAAACGAGGGATTTAATAATTATTTGTATATGTAGGTGGGAGATTTTGGTATAGGGGATTTCGTGCCGGGAGATTTTGGAAAAAGAGAAAAAAAAGTGAGAGAATATGTCCAATAAAGGCTCCGTCAAACAGAGCGCGTTTTAACGCTGCGTTTCACCGCCGCGTTGTAATATACTGCAATACATATCCCCTGTCACACAGAGCGCGTTTTTAACGACGCTTTGAACTCACCGCAGCGTTCAAACGCAGCCTTTGTGAAAAATTACAGATTATTCTCTGACGTGGAGCGTTGGGAGTCATTTTTGTAGTGCCAAATGGTGATATGGGTAATGAAATATATAAAAAATGGGAGATAATTGCCAAAGAATTAAATGAGAACTGTATTCTCCGACATTTCTCTCTTTTTATTATTATTTTTATGTCGTGCACCAAAATTTTTGTTTCTTTTTAAAAAATTGCATAGCACGGCAAATATATTCAATAATTCGTCATCCAAGCTGGTTAACATTTTGAGAGATTTTGATGATAGCTAGGTATCTGTTTGACGTCGCGTCGTCTACCGCGGCGTTGAGAACGTCGCGTCAAAATAATCTTAACGCCGCGTAGAATAAACTCACCGCGGCGTTTTTTTTTTTTTTTTTCACCGCGGCGTTAATGTTTAACGAAACCTGAAGAGATTCTGGAAAAGGAGATAAAGTAGTGATCTCTCGGAAAACCCGCAGGTTATTGCCGGGAGGCCAATGCATCCACAGAGAGTGACAGTTTGGTGCGAATTGTGGAATGGTGGCATCATTGGACAATTTTTCTTCGAAAATGAGGCTGGGAACAGCGTTTCGATCAACGGTGGGCGTTACAGAGCTATGTTAACCGATTTTTTTAGTGAAATTAAAGACATGGATTTGGACGACCTCTGGTAGGTACTACATCGATTTTGTGCATCAAATT
Organism: Cheilosia soror; assembly: GCA_949372485.1. Taxonomy (NCBI): domain Eukaryota; kingdom Metazoa; phylum Arthropoda; class Insecta; order Diptera; family Syrphidae; genus Cheilosia; species Cheilosia soror. The sequence goes on along the minus strand of OX443563.1, from coordinate 70,251,795 downwards.
CCCAAATCGTGTTATCAACCGTCTTGACGATGTCAATTGGCCGCCTTGGAGCTTCGATTTGACCCCTTTGGACTTTTTTTTTTGGGGAACTGTGAAGGACCGATGTTATGCTAATAATCTGGGAACGATTCAAGCACTTAAGGCAAATACCGCACCTTAGCAATCCATGAGCTAAAGCTCGAAACCATCAAAAAGGTATTGGAAAATTGGGATACAGAATGCACTATTGCGAAGCCAGCCAATGCAGCCACTTGAACGACACTGTATTCCATAATTATTGGGAATGTTTGCTCTTACTAATAAAGCCATAATACGTGGTTAAAAAAATAATTTTATTCATTTTACTGCATTTTTAAAAAGAAACTTGTATTTGGCCCACCCTGTAAGATCGGATAAAAATTCGGAAACGTACAACCACATGGACATAGATACATAGATGTTGCTTGCATTCAATTCCGTAAATAATAGAAAAGAATAATTGGCATAAATCCGATCAATTTGTATCCACTTTGTATACATATATTTCCATCTATTTCCGTTGACATGGATACATTTACTCCATCTCCAACATTCTAGTACACGATATATGCGAGTGCGAGAGTGTACCACTGTAATTGAATATAATTCTTGTTGTCCTGACAGGAAACAGAATATTTACTAATCAAATGTAATATTCTATTCTGAGATTAATAATTAAATTTGTAAATTAATTCTATGATAAGGAAATCCATACAAATGGTCACTTTTTCAAATTAATGCCCTGGGGTATTAATTTATAAATAAATTAGGCCGATAATTGAATGTTGGGAATTTTATTCGAAGGTCACAACAACATTTGTGGCATACGCACATTTATATACAGTAAGAACAATTATCCGATCAACGCCCAATCTACCGAATGAGTTCACTTTTACTTTGTTTTCCAAGAATTTAATGGCATTTCAGAATCGCAAAGCTATTCACATATTATTTTACGACCCAAACACTTACCACAGGGTTTCCCTTTAAATTACATTTTAATTAAATGGGATGTGGTATGGGGGCCCCATTCAAACTCAAAGGGCACACGTCAAGTTTAACAAAAATCCAACACACTGTCAATCGCCCTCTCTGAGGCTAACTTGCCACAAAAACCACAACCACAACCTAAAACAAATACCGCCTGAGAAGTGAGAGTTCAGAAACTGAAATTCAACATCACGCATAGCATCATTAAATTGCTTGTGATACAACGTGATTTGAAAATTCCTAGTGAAACGTGCATCTTTGAAATTTTGTTTGTTCATCTTTTTGCAAGAGATTTCTCCTTCTACATGAACAGTTTTTTTTTTTAATTTGTTTGAAGAAGCCATGGCTCCTATACATCCTCTAGCTAAAAGCAGTGTCATTCTGCTGTAGTCTGTAGTCCTTTGTGCACAATACATGGTCATTTGCTATTGAGCAAATTTCATGGGTATTATTGGGGGTCAAGTTGGGCTGCTTTCTATCTTATGTTTGTTATTGAGTAGGAGCTCCTAGGATATGTGCATAGCATACAGGACACTGTGTGCATGTTTTTTAATTGAAATTTTTGGGTTGTTGTTCTTAACTTGTACTATTTGACTTAACTTGTAATATTCATAGAAAGAGCGGATTTTGGCTGATCTTATGAAAAGGAGAATAAAATTATGCATGCGGGCAGCTCAGCATATCAAGGAGGTCGAACTGTTTCATTATCTACACAAGTTTGCATCGTTCTATGGCGAAAGGAAGCGCAATTTAAAACTTTCATGAAACTTCAATAACGTTTCTATATAGGTAGGATAAGGCTCGTCTCTAGGTTAAGGCCTGTCGAATTCAAAGTTAAATCTGTACTCCTATGGCCGCAAAACTAAAGACTGTTCGGGTAAAAATCCGGAAACATTTGCACGGTCTGACAGTACATGTGACATCGCAGTACCGTTTTCTTTCGATCACGAGCTCTTATAGTCAAATATTTTTATAGAATGTTTAAGAACTTTAAAATTAAGCTTTAAAATTTAAAGTTTAAAATATGTTTGTCCGTTTATAACTCGAGTTTGGCTACACCGAATTTGATGATTCTTTTTTTTCTGGAAAGGCATTCTTTTGTAGCGGGTTTGTATGTAAAAATATTGGATAAAGGGGCGTGGCACCGGCCATAAAAAAACGTGGTATATTTTGAAAACCACGAAACCGATTGAGCTCAAATTTTGAGAAAATCGTTGTTTTTCGAACAAAGACTATTGTGTGAAGTTTGGTCAAAATTGGACAAAGGGGTGTGGCACCGCCCATACAAAAAAGAACATTTAAAATCGTATATCTCGAAAACCACCAAATCCATTGAGCTCAAACTTACAAATGATCTTAGGTATTGGCCGTGGAGTGCTCCTGTGAAGATTGGTCAAAATCGGACAAAGGGGCGTGGCACCTTCCATACAAAAAAAAGTTGAAAATCTTATACCTACTATATACAAAAAAAATCTTCTATGGGGTGAAACTCAATGACGTTATATCGCTATAACCGCTGGGCCGATTTGCATGATTCTTTTTTTGTTTTCTTCGTATTGCTGAATTTCAGGTTAAGGCAGAAAGAAAATTCCAGAAAATCGATTTATTCTCATTTCTCGCATTTTACGAAAGACGATTATTATCAAGGCCTAAGCGATACAATTCCTGTAAATAAACAAATAAATTATAAATTATTTGACCTTAAAGCCCAGTATCCTGCTCGCGCTAAATTTTATCTTCCATACAAAAATGTCTACAGAGATAAAATTTAGCGAGGCAGGTTAGCAAAGCAGTATCCTGTTCCGCACGCTAAATTCTTACTTTCATATAGATGGGACACACTTAATGTCAGTCCGGTTCCGGTATAACAATATTGTGTGTTATACGTACTACGTAAAATTTTGTTATACTCGGCCAAGAAAATGTCTCCACTGATTTAGCTCGCGAAAGAATTGCCTGGTACATTAAATCGGCGATAAATTTTGACATTTTCGAAACAAAACAATTTTTTAATTGAATATTTCTTTGAATACTTGATAATCGATGTAAGTGAGTAGGAAAAAAGTGAAAAAATAACAAAAATCAATATACTAGGCTTTAAGCCTAGTATCCTGCTCGCGCTTAATTTTAGCGAGCGCTTTTCTCTCCACAGCACAGATAAATGCTCGCTAAATTCGTTGTACAGGATATAGATAGGACACACACCCATATTTTATTGCCACATGTATTTTGATTTCTGTTATTTTTTTCACTTTTTTCCTACTCACTTACACCGATTATCAAGTATTCCATGAAATATTCAATTAAAAAATTGTTTTGTTTCGAAAATGTCAAAAATTTATCGCCGATTTAATGTACCAGGCAATTCTTTCGCGAGCTAAATCAGTGGAGACATTTTCTTGGCCGAGTATAACAAAATTGTACATAGTACGTATAACACACAATATTGTTATACCGGAACCGGACTGACATTAAGTGTGTCCCATCTATATGAAAGTAAGAATTTAGCGTGCGGAACGGGATACTGCTTTGCTAAACTGCCTCGCTAAATTTTATCTCTGTAGACATTTTTGTATGGGAGATAAAATTTAGCGCGAGCAGGATTCTGGGCTTAAGGCCGTGTGTTAATTGGGATAATAATTATTATCCTCGGATAATTTTCAGTCGCGGTGGAACACAAATCTTTTAGCTGGTATAGAAATTATCCTGCTCCGGGGGCCAGATAATAAAATATCCTATAGGCTATTTTTTTGACATTTTCTTTTGTTTAAGTTTTTCTAGAATATTCAAGAGGAAATAAAACATTGAATTTCAATAAATTAAAAGCGTCAAATTTGATAAATCTCTGTTTAAGCCCAGTATCCTGCTCGCGCTAAAATTTAGCGAGCGCAATTCTCTCCACAGCACAGATAAACGCTCGCTAAATTCGTTGTACAGGATATAGATGGGACACACACCCATATTTCATTGCCACATGAATTTTGATTTTTGTTTTTTTTTCACTTTTTTCCTACTCACTTACATCGATTATCAAGTATTCAAAGAAATATTCAATTAAAAAATTGTTTTGTTTCGAAAATGTCAAAATTTATCGCCGATTTAATGTACCAGGCAATTCTTTCGCGAGCTAAATCAGTGGAGACATTTTCTTGGCCCAGTATAACAAAATTGTACGTAGTACGTATAACACATAATATTGTTATACTCGACTGACAATTAGTGTGTCCCATCTATATGAAAATAAGAATTTAGCGTGCGGAACAGGATACTGCTTTGCTAAACTGCCTCGCTTAATTTTATCTCTGTAGACATTTTTGTATGGGAGATAAAATTTAGCGCGAGCAGGATACTGGGCTTAGATTGAAGTTTGGTGAACTTTTCTTTTTAAAACTTTCATAAATGTCATAAAATTTGTCGAAAATAATGGCTCCCCTTGATGGAGGAACGGTGGCGCTAGAGATTAGCTGCTTGCGACTTGTAATATAAAGATGTGAGATCACAGGATCTTGGAAGCCAAGTTCGCGAGTCCATTACGAGAAATTATGCGCTCAGCAAAATGTTCCCCGGCGCTATAAATTGATGGTGTCGTGCGCCATGTGGAATGTTGCGCCATATTGTTGCAACCAAAGCTCTGCCAAGTCAATGTCATTCAACTGAGTAACGAAAAAGTCAGAGATCATGTTTCTAGCACTCTCCATTGACGGTAACATTCTGGCTGGCATCGTCCTTGAGGAAATTTATGTGCTGCTAATTCCACCAGCCCACCAAACAGTGAGTGTTAATGAATGCAATGGCGTCTCGACAAAAGCTTCTGGATTTTTTCCACTCCAAATTCGGCAATTTTGCTTGTTTACATACCTATCCATTTAATCAAAAATGGGCCTCATCGGACAACAACATTTTGAATCATGTTTCGGCCCATTCACCGAACTTAGGACTATTGGTCACGCGCTTTTAACTATTCCACAAGATGGTTTTTTTAAGTTTTTAAGCTAAGATCTTTCCGTAAAATCTTCCACAAAGTGGAATTGCTCCAATTGCAACCCGGATTCTCCTCCTCAACACTGCGCTTCACAACAACAATAACTTCCTCTGTTCGCACTGTTTTTCGTCTTTAGGAACGCGTATTGTCTACTATAGAGTGTACGTTGTGCAAAAAAGATTCATTGTGTTCCAAATAACTTGCTCAGATGGACGATTATATCGACCGTAAGATTGACGTAGTGCACGATAAGTTCAACCATGGTTTTCAAAATTAGTTTGCACAATTTGCACGCGTTGTTTTGGCGTTAATCTATTCATAGTAAAATAGCAAAATGTACTAACCCCAAATCAACTTTCAAGTGTCAAATTGACAATCTGTACAAACAGTGTTGGCAGTTTAAAAACCGAATCTCTAACAAAAACACCCTTTAAGTCACCAATAACTCGTGCCCGAAGCAAAACTTTCAAAATCGGGGAAATTATTTCTTATGTAGAGTACAAGAATTTTAGCATACAAATTTTGACCCCCCCCCCCTTTTATCCCATTTCACTGTGGCCATATCTAAATGGAAATTTGTTTCGAAATTGTATGTACCCCTTACCTTTTGGGCTATGAGTTGATGACTAATCATAATCACCAATCAGTCAGGACAAACTGTTTTATATAATGAGAAGGTTTTAAGGCAGTCTGGCATCACCATCTCTGACAAGTACGTTAAGAAATAAAGAAAAGGCTGATATTTACAGTTTTAAATTGTAAATCTCAAGACATCACAATTGTGAATACTACGAAGCAACGAACTTAACAAAAGGACGGATATAAATAAAGGTAAGCTCATAAAAACCACAGAATGCCGCGGATCGAGTTACTGAATCTAGGTCTTTTAAATCAAGAAACTGGCAGCTGTCTTTGGACACTGTCATTCTTTACCCGTAAGACCTACCTACAATAACCACACAGCACTACCAATGTCAGTCATGTGATCTCAACATTAGGCTACGATATTCAACATTCACCTCCGCACATGTGGATAAGAGGTAAAAAAAAAATGTATCATGGTTAATATTTCAGCTGAATATTTAACTTACCACATCATACCCAAACAATTTGTTCTTGAAAACCACTTTACATACTTTCGATTATGTAAAGAACTTTAAAAGGGAATTACCCCCAAAAGGATAACCAATAATCAGAGGAACATTTTTTCAATTCCCAATAACCTGTCACTACTCTTGTAAAACAACTTACCAAACTCAAAGGACCTCTCCATAATGACACGTCGAGTGTTCTTCGTCGCTTGAACTCCGCCACCGTTTCCACCATTACTCGTTGCGCTCTCATCGTTGCCGGACTCTCCATCACAAACCCCTCGCCGACACATAGACCCATGGCCATGGCTATAGTCGATGAAATTTTGCGACGACTGCTTCTGATGCAGGCAGCAGTATCTCACATGCTTGCAGAAAGTGCTATTCGGTGTGACAACGCTGTTGGGTCTATTTACGCGAAACGAATTCGACCTGCCGATATTAAGGTTGCCTACTCCGGTCCCTGTGCCTCTACTGCTGTTGTTTGTACACCGGAGGCTGCCTCCACATCGTCGCTGATTGAATTTATTTGTCCGCGGTATCACCTGAAAGGAAATAGAGAACGACTTCAATTAATCCGATTCCAATTATTCGGGCTCGCAGGACCACACTGCACTCTACAGGCGAATTGTGTGTTCGGCTCTAGTTAACATGGATAATGAGGAATGAATTCTGTAAACACATTTGCGATCTCGGAGGAGGGTTTCATTAATAGTCCTTGTAGAACAAGAACCATCAGCAGCAGCAGCAGCATCAGGATTTTCACATAAGTAGGTCGGTTATGTTTGATTCCAACAGCGATTGAGGACACACACTCACGGAAAACAGGCGAGTGGATTCTCCAGGGATAGGACGACTACCACGAGGAGATAGGTTTCAGTGAAGTCCTTTGTACTTTCTAGGATCTAGGCTGTGTAAATATTTGAAAAGCCACTCATGTGAGCGGACACTGGTTGTGTGCACTTTTGCCTCGTACAGCGCCGTTGGTAGTAATAAAATCGAAAGAAAAAGCACCGCGCTTACATTTTACCATGTTGCATGCAATTGGGAATAGAAGACTTGACACTATAACAAGCTGGGTGGTGGTGAATGGAATGGGGGTGTATGCTATCATGTGTGCGGTTGCAGTTACCATTACAAGCACTCGAACAGTATATATACCAACAGTAGATACTTCAAAACTAGACCGAGTAAAGTTCATTAGTTTGTTCAGGGGAAACCAGCATCAAGCGTTTTCGTTTACCCATGGCTGAGTGAGAGACCTGAAAGGATTTCAATAACACGTGTGGGAAATATGATTGCAAGGCTAACGTTGGCAGTAGGATGCGAATGCTTTTGTTGGGAATTCAATGCAATGGCCTTACATCTATTCGAATCGCATGGCGATGGTCAATAGAAGACAAAACAGCACTTTTTGTTTAGAGCTAGTTTCCCTTGGAAGCTGAGGCCTTCCACTTGGCCTTTTATCGTACTTGGTTCTATTGGCTTAGATCCGAAGCAAGTGGAATCAATTTAGATTAGTGCTACGAACAACAGAATACCCGCTTTGTAATAAGGAAGGCCTTAGGCAAGTATTTGGTGCTGGGCAGGGATTGTGTGCCAGTTGGTCAGAGGCAAAAACATCAAATATTGGGTATTGTTATACTATACTAGATATGTATTTCTATCAAATTTAATGGTACAGTACGAATCACATTTCGGTTCATCTGGTAGTACGTCTTTTTAAAATAATGCAAATCGTGAAATGTTAAATTTAAAACTGCTTACAAGTCCTGCAAATTGTTAGGCATATGAGTTAGTTGGTTTTGTATGGGAGGTTCCATAACTACTTTGCCACACCAACCTGACGACGGGAAAAAGAAGTCCTCTTACATTTGCTAAGGTGGATTCGCTTGGATCCTATCGTGTTTTCAACAGACAGACAGTCAAGCAAACGGGCAGATGAACAGACGGACATGGGTAAATATATTGGGGTCTCCGGTGACTTACAAATTGAATGGCAAAGTGAATATACCTCCCTGTAGACTTTAGAGGTTACTGTAATAGGAAAGTAAAAGGCATCTGCTATTATAAATACAAGGTGGCCCAAAATGTATCACCCTACCGGAGGATGCCATAACTTTTGCAAATGGCGGCCCGGCAACTGTCAGTTTTGTTTTGGTACTAGTAAAGTAAACAGAAAACAGAATGCAGAACAGACTTCGATGAGCTATGGAACGCTAAACTCCTCAAGATCGCGGAATACTCGCGGTCGTGACTACTTTTCTAAGGAATTATTTGTCAGTGATTTTAGCGTAACGTGATTTTTGGCACATATTTTTCGGCCGTTCTACTGCAACTGGCTAAACACTAAGGCATTAAGCCGCTCGAATCGAAGAGGCTGGAACATTACGGAGAAGCTCATTCCGACGATAATTTCACCGCGGTTGCGAAAAATGCTCCGGATGAAACGTCAACGTCGACTTATTCATGTACCCAATTCTGCAACTATGGCCAAATGTTTTTATACAGGGTGGGACATAATGTATGACTCTGACCAAAATGTACAACACTGACTAATCGTTCGTCAATAACTTCTTGACTATTATTCCGTGTCTTCACACAAAGGGCCTTACCAATAAACATTTTTAATCTTCAGCTTAAATATTTTGACGGTCCCAGTGGATAATTTTATATGGACATTTTCGCAATTGTGACTTCGTAAAAGTTGGTCTGGACACTAAAAATGTTTATTAGTACCGCGGAAATTCTGTTTGCTCCACAAATGTCAAACGTGAATTGACATTTCGACGACATTTTCAACTGTAGTGGGTATTACGATCCATTGTTTTTCGCAAAACTCCCTACGTTATTCCCCTTTCCAAAATCCTTTATTGAACATAAGTATACGTAGTAGGAGAAAGATATTGTTTTTTCGAACTCGAGATTTTGATCAATTCTGTTCTGATATTACGATGATAGGGGAACTCAAAAAAGTGGGTCTCGCAATTCTGTCCGTCCGTATGTCTGTCTGTCCCACCCTTGGGGAATCTAAACGCTTATGGAGATTTGTTTTAAACTTCGTATTTAGAGTTTGTGGGCTTCCCGCTAGGAGGCGTTTTTTTATACTAGCCCTAATTTTAAGGGTACTTCCCAATTCCTGTTGGAAATCACATTAACATGAAATTTTATATCATTTATCTACCTTTGTATTTTATTTATTCTGAAATAAAGCTTTGAACAAATAATTCCCGCATATAGAAATTTTACGAAATATTATACAATTTAGATTTTTTCGAAAACGGCTCTAACGATTTGAACCAAAACTGATGGTTGAATTAATGTAGGCATGCTTAACATGACTGCATACCCAGTTTTTCACTGAAAGGTCCAGCAAAGGCAGTTTTGAAAATTGGCTTTTTCTCGAAAACGGTAAAAAAGATTAAAACCAGTAAGACAATTATCTTCGACTATGCCGAAGCTCAAATACCCGGTACTGTATTATTGTAAAATTAAAAAAAAATATTTTAGTACTAAAAAAATATATATTTGTATGGGAGGTATGGGTAGTTTTTATTCGATCAAGCTCATTTTTTGTCAAAAAATTTTAAATATTATTAAAACAATATGTGCAAAGTTTAAACTTGCTATCTTTATTGTAGCTATTTAAATTTAATTTTTAACATCAAAAAGCTATATAAATCCGATATTTTTGTATGGGAGGTAGTAGTAGTTTTCATCCGATCTTGCTCATCTTCGAACTTAGCCTCAGTTTGGTGGATAAAAGCTTACGTACCAAATTTCAAGTCGATAGCTCTTAAATTACGGACGTAATCGTGCGGACGGACAGACGGACAGACGGACAGACAGACGGACATCGATAGATCGACTAAAAAAGTGATGCTGATCAATAATATATATAGTTTGCCATACCTACAACGCCTCCTTATGTGCGTTACAAATGGAATGACAAAGTGAATATACCCTCACCACAGTGTGGTTCATATCTCAAAAACGCCATTTTCGATTATGATAAAAATGTAACTGGCTGGTAATCCATAGTAATACCATTTGCACAGTTATGAGCTAAACAGTTGCAAAATGTAATTTTTTGTATTTATTGCTTGTGTTTCCAAGTCAAAAGCAAATAAAAAAACAAGCGCTAAATAGGAAAACCCAGATGTTGCCCGAAACAACAACATGTCAAATCAATGCGTTGTCGCATTTTAATTATTCTTTCCGAAAAAGGAAGTAATTTGAGTCTCCGACGGAGTATGCGTTGCGGATAAAATTCCGTTCCGATCGGATACCTCGATAGGTCTGACTATTTTTTAAAATTAATGTCAAATAACTCCTCCACCTATCTTAAAAGATATGTCTGATGAAGAACTTTCATTGCTTGTAAATGCAACAAAGCTCAGAATACCGGATTTACCTTGTCATACACAAAGTGTCTAAGGTGCATAAAAACTGTTACTGAACTTAGTCTTTTTGTCATTGGAGAAAAATCAGTAGATGGAGTTTTTTGAAACAAAATTGAATCCAAAAATCGGAAGCCATCTTAATTAAAAAAAAAAAAAAAAACTATTTTTAACGTAATTTTTATTTTGTGCTGAAGCCTTAATAACTTCCTTTAAATTTACTATTTGGTTATACGTTTATTTAAATTTTTACTATTTTTATGAAATATCAAATCATTTTTATGTTTGTATAAAATAATCATTGGAATAAATAGTAAAGTGAGCAAATGTTGGCACCTTACTTACTTTTCCCTGCTTTTCAATCGTCAGTAGAGACCCAAAAGTTATGCCCTAATCAAAAAAAATTACACATTCGGAATCTTACAATGACGGGACAGGACACCCTTTGCCAAAGGCCAGCCCTTGCATTGCATATGTCGGGTCATGCATGTCCTACTACTGCCACTGCAGTTTGAATAAATTATTTTCGAAAGTCGATCTCCTAATTGTATTATAGGCAACATATACATATAAGTCTGAAGGTCATCTAGAACTCTAGAGTCTAGACCAATTCAATAAGAAGCCAACACAATTAACTTCCAAAGGTATAAGAGGTAAGAAACACAATCCAAATTCCAATCCCTTGAATTCTATTTCAAAATAAAAAAAATAGAAATCCATTAACTTAATCACTTTTAACTTTTGTGCACCTGTGCTTAAATTTCCACCAACCAACTATTTCGACATTCAATTCAACTTAAATTTGGGTTGAAAATGCGTCCCAAAAATGGAAGAAATTACGCATTTATAACCAACGAAAAAGGATCATCAAATTTAAATTTTATCCAAAGTAAAGGTAAAACCAAACATACACACATACGCAGACTTCCATTTAAATATCCAGGTAATAAGATAGATAAAAGATATAGCCTTCCCCCCCAAACAAAAATAAAAGCAAAACCACAAAGGTTCTTTAATACCCAGGGCGATGTTGGGTACCTACCTACAAATATACAGCAGGGGAAAAAAAAAACAAACAATTCGTACATACCTTATCCTCTAGTAAATTAGAAAATAGATCTAAGTGGTCCTCATCTTCGCTCATCATTGCGAAAAAGTCTTTGAAAGTGTCAGGGAAAGAAGCCGGAAATTGTCCTTGACGCGAATCCAATTTCGTTTCCATTTCTGGAAAATTAAATAGAAAAAATTTGAAAAATTAAATTGTGATGTACTGTCACTTTGACGTTTATGTTTTTTGCTCGAATAAAATTAAAATAACAAAGTTAGCAAGGTAGAAAGTTTTTTGACAGTAGTGTGGTTGGATAAATAGACATTTAGACAGATTTGGGTATAAATTACTAGTCTATTGTTGGAATCCAATTAATTAATATTCATTTATGTATGTGGCCATTCACGACAAAAAAAAGACAATCATCTATAGCAAAGTACTTCTTCGAGCACAAACTCTGAGTAAAATGAAGAAATATCCCCAACATTAAAAATATAAGAAGTAAACTCCGTAAATTTCCACGAGAATTAAAAGCTTCCTCTCTTTAAAGCCGGCAGAACCAGATGGAATCATCCCGACTGAGATGCAGTGTCCTTATGGCATTACAATTATCCAGCCCTCGATGATTTTACTGTTCTATTTAAGGTTAAACAATGGATACGTTCACGTATAAAAATCAGGGAGGAAGGTGAAAATGGTTTCTATATCCAAGATGCGAAAAGCCCCTCATACAATACCAAAGGACTTCAGATGCATTTTTCTATCATTCGTTGTACAGCAAACTATAGAAAGGCAGATGCAATAATAACGGCTGATTCGTAATAGGTAGTAGATATTCAAACAGAAATGCACTCTAAATCTCAACACGCCTACTGCAAGGACTGAACGCTAGAAACAGCTCTGCATTCCATTGTCGGCACTTAAAAAATCAATAGCTAATGATAGTCTTCCTAGATGTCAAAGCGGCTTTCAACAATATAGAGCTGAGAGATCTAATGAACTCACTTGAAAACCTGAAGACTTATCTAAGGCTAAGTCACTTTATGAACCAAGTATTATTAAACAGGTTTATTAATAAAGAACTTTGCTGCTGCAAGCTGATAAAGTCAGTGCAGCTCGGTTCACCGCAAAGTGGAGTACTTTCACCGTAGGCTAAAAACAGTAAGTGAAATACTGACAATACCGGAAAAAATGGCTGCAAAGTTATAGGCTATGCGAACGACATCGTCATTTAATTTACGGGGAAATAATGTTAGGTTTGGTTTGAGAGCTGGCGGGGAGTTTTCCGTGCCATACTCAGGTCAATACTGACCACATTGTGATTAATGTAGGGGAAGAGGTTGCCCCTTACCCATTATAACCCTGTATTCAAACTACTTACTGTGCTGCTACAAACAATTGTCTATTGATGTGCTGACAAGCTTGTCTAGGTCGTTGAAGAAGTGACTTCCTATGAATTAGTAACTTGTGTGTTGGAGACCTGGGTAGTGACATAGGAAGTGGGTTGTCTCCTCAAGAGTTCTTTCATCACCCCAGCCTCTACAAAGTTCTTCTTTCTTTAAGTGCATTTTCTTCATATGGTACCGCAGAGTATTGCCCCGTCATGATCCCTACTAAGGTGGACAGGTATTTCCTATCCTTCCGTATTATGCACTCGGTTTTAGTTTCATTGAAGGACGGCCCGGCCATATCATTCTTGTGGTATTACAAGTATTTAAGGTAGCCCATCTAGCGTTCGCTTCTCTTGTGGCTTTTCTCCCTGCTTCAAGCTTGACTGTGCAATGCGGGATGTTCACAGAGGGCCCAGCTTGTTTTGAAACAGCTGTCGAGTCTTGTTTTGTTAATTCGTCTGCTTTCTCATTGCCTGCAATGTTTTCATGTCCCGGAACCCAGAAGAGCGATATCTTAAGCCTTGAGTTCTTGAGCAAAGCACTTACTTCACAAGCTTCGATTTTATTTCTGGTGTAGTTATGGCTTTTATGGCTGCCTGGCTGTCAATGAAGAAGATAATACCCCCAGGTGGTATTACCCTTACCACAGATTTACGTGCTGCTGTTGTCACTGCCAGGACCTCTGCTTAGAAAACGCTACTATGGTCGGGGAGGCGTATCGATTTTTATATACCCAGCGATTCGGACAAGACATCTGACCCTACCCCAGTGTCCATTTTAGATCCGCCTGTAAATACGGCTATGGTTTGCACGCTAGGTGTCCGAGTTCTTCTGTAAATTCTTCCCTGCTGGGATAGGCGCCAGAGAAAGGTCTTGTAAACTCTATGTAAGGCGTGATGTAGTCCGTGACAGGAACACGGCCAAACGGGGAAATATCTTTTAAGTCACGGGGAAAATTGAAGTTAAATTGAGATAGCAAGTATGTATGTCTTTTATTACTAGGTGATAAGTCCACTGAGGGACTTAGTTCTTGGGGACTTATATCCTTACACCTTCTTTCGCAACCCAGAGTTAGTTGTAAACGTTGTATAAATAACTACGCGCACCTTAAAATTGCAGTCACTTTATTTGGTTTATAGTAGTTGCCTTCTATACCATTTATCAGAACAGTCGTTCAATAAGGGTCACGCAAGTGTCGTAAATTCGCACCCATGCATTTATTTTCCCTGAAATAAACTGCTTACCCAAGCGTGACACGGAAACGTTCAAATCGGTTATTTTCCTAAAATACTGATGTTGTTAAGGAAAAGACCCTCAGACCAAACAAAACTAGGTGTTGCTATACTAACAGAGGCGCTTAATGAGGTAACACCTAATGAACAATTTGGAACAGCGAATAAATTTATGAATTATTATACCAACAAAAAAAATCCAGGCTCTTAATGAACTCTGTTTAGTTTGAAAATCATTTCGGCATATTTCTTTTATTTTTTCTAAATCAAATCGATTTGCTCATTATTTCACTTGGGAAGATTTTCAATCAATTCCGATTCATAATGAGTCCACCACGGAACCCTCACTGCACATTTCTTTTATTACGTTCTATGCTTATAAACTTAAAGAACAAGATTTAATTAATTGACGCAATTCCACGCTATAAATGCGCTGTTTATATTTTGGTCGGATTAACTGATAAATGTTATTATCACATCATGTCTTTTGAAATATTCCATCAAAGAGAAAAAACAAAGTAGTTTCCAACAAGTCATTCGAAACACAAGAGGGCATCTTATTCCGATATTGAAATGTGAGAAGTTGCAATTTCTATAATCACAAACTATCAGAAGTAGGTACCTAACGACGACATGTACCTTGAGCTCACAATGGAGGAGTAATTTTTCCGACGACACGTACCTACCTACCAAACCAATAGATGTGCTCGCGTTCTGTTGAATTTTAATTGAAATTTGAAAATTGGCGCTTTACTGTGTGCCCCTATTATTCTTGAACAAAATTAGCTGTAGGGAGATTCTATTCAAAAGGGTATTTTCCGGATCGACAGACACAGATCAAAGTGCTACTATATAGTTAATTGGAATTACGAAATTTAAGTATACCTAAGTGGCAACCTTTTTCATATAACTTGCGAGTTGGGGGTAGGTAAACGTTTGTCATTTCTTCGCATAGCACTCTCAATTAACAAATTTTAAGGCTTTATTCGATCTAAAGTTTTACATTAATTGTCGAAATAGAGCCATTAGCCAGTAGACAAAGGCAACAGGAAACTGGAACTTTTTCTACAAGGGGTTTTGCTCAAATTTCCAAGTGCTTTGCTAATTGAGTATTTTTTTTCAACCCCTATAGGACGAATTTTGGAAAACGATGAATGACAATGAGGCATGTAATAATTTTGACTTATCTATTAAAATACAAACTTTCAAGGTCATACATCTAACGTTTCGTGAGACCCCTCTTACTCCCCGCGACCCCTTTACTCCTTTACAACACTCACACCCACCCTACGGCTTAATTTGGCCACACATCTATAAATCAGAACAAAAAATCATGAAAATCGGACGAACGGTTTTTGAGTTATGGAGGACGAACAGACGGACGTTGCATTTTATAATGTATCTACACAGGATGGATGGATCGTGATATGCGTTTCACTACTTAAATATGTACTTAATTTTAGGTATTAGCCCAGGTGTGCACCTATGAAGATAGGTCAAAATTGGACAAAGGGGCATGGGCATGGGCATGGCACATCTATATTTTTTGTTTTTTTCGTATTGCTGAATTTCAGGTTTAGGCAGAAAGAAAATTACAGAAAACCGATTTATTCTCATTTTTCGCATCTTTCGAAAGGACATTATTATCTAAGACCTAAGGAATACAATTCCTGTATAGTTCATATCTATACATATAATCTATATATATAAAAATCATGGTCAATTGTGTTTGACGATAATGTTCTCTGTAATGCGTTAACCGATTTTGATTCTGGAAATTTCCCATGAAAGGTGACGTTGATACCATGGTTTATAAGTTCATATGGTCTTTGTAGGTGTATTGGTTCATGAGTTATAGGGGCGTGGCAGCTCCCATACAAAAAATGCATTCAAAATTTTATTCCTCGAAAACCACTGAATCGATTGAATTCAAATTTACATACAATCTTAGGTATCGGCCCAGGAGTATTCCTGTGAAGATTGGTTAAAATTGGACAAAGGGGCGTGGCACTGCCCTTACAAAAAAACATTCAAAATCGTATATTTCGAAAAACACCGAAACGATTGAGCTCAAATTGACAGATAATCTTAGATATATAAAGGTGTGTGGCGCTATTTTTCGACAGTCATGGGAGCCAAAGTTTGTAAAATTTGTAACATAGATAGCTATGCATTGTCCTGATAGACAAGAATACTTTCTACACAATACGATTCCTGGATAACCAAAAATATGTACCACGGAGCATTACAATAAAAACTGTTTATCACTGATTTAAATGAATTTGAAACAGATTTTTTATTTTTCTACTTTGCACTACGAAGTGTGCAGGGGTTCGCTAGTTATATATATAGATAAGATAAAACTGTAGCAATTTTCGTTGTCAGCTAAAAACTCGAAAATTACTAGACAGATTTCAATGAAACTTATTTTAAAATGTTTATTAAAATTGTGAGACTGCTATAGGCTACCTATGTCGTTTATAGCCACGTCCTTAGGAACAGTTTTTAACCAAATGTATTTTTTGAAGTGAAAATACCTACCTCTCATTCGAAAAGGGTTGATTTGTTTTCTCAGTGAGTGCTATGGTCAGTTGTATATGGAGGCATGTATATTATGATTGTATGCCCGATGCTAAATGAGGATGGGGTGCGTGCTGCAATATGGCATGGGGTGTATTAGTAATCTTCATAAGAAACCTGTATTGTATTACACGTCTCTTGTATAATACAAAACAGGTTTCATTTCAGAATTTCATTCTGATATGTAATAGTGTAGGTTTGAGGTAGGTTAAGTAGCAAGATCTAGGAGAGGAAGGAATTTTCTTTTTCTCCTAAAAGCGCGAAAACTACTGGACAGATTTCAATGAAAAACTCAAAGCGTACTTTTAAATGAACCAAATACGGGTCCAGCTAGTTTTCATAATAAACTTGTTACAATCGCATAAAATCTAAAATATATAAAATTGTCAATAATTTTTTTACGACTTAAATTATATTTTCGTTTAAAATTTAATTTAAAATTATTCCAACCAGAAATCTACTTGTAATAAAGGGTTTTCCAATGAGAATGACGGTGAATGACCCGCTATTTCGGTAGCTGTCACTTTTGAAGCTTTAATTCTTTGACATTTGACAAGTAGAAACTGCGCCATTACCAAAAATGGAACGATACACGCTTCAACAACGCATTGAAATTATTAAAATTCACTACAAAAATGGTGAAAATCTTGCAGTCACAGTTCGCAAAACTAAAGCATTTTTTGGTCGTCGTGAAGCACCTTGTCGGACCGCAATACAGAAATTGGTGGAAAAATTCGAGCTGTTGGGACAAGTTAGTGATGTGAAGAATAAAACCCGTGCACGTCGCTGTAGCCCAAAGTGTTGAAGAAAACCCAGGTTTGTCCATTCCTCGTCGTTCTTTGGAATTGGGCATTCCACAAACGTCATTACACCGTATTTTGCATAAAGACTTGGGTCTTAAGGCTTATAACGTTCAGTTAACATAAGAACTCAAGCCGGCCGATCATCAACAACGTCGCCAACAGCCCAGCGTCGATTCAAGACCTCAAAGATAAAATTCGTGAGGCTATCGAGGACATAGGGCAGCCACTTTGCGATTTGGTTATGGAAAATTTCATGAAAAGGATATGGTCTGTAAGCGTGCTCGTGGTGGCCATTTGGCTGATGTTGTTTTTCATTATTAACGGCATACCTTCCTCTTTATTATGAAATAAACATCCGATCATTTATCTCAAAAAATGGCATTTTTCTTTGAATACCAAAATAACACCTCTTATTGGAAAACCCTTTATGATTTTATCTGAAGTGTGTACTCAAATCCCAATATAGGTAATGCATTCCCAACGTTTCTGAAACATCCCCAAATATTTCCGCTAACTTATTTCTTTTATATAGCCACAAAAATACCGCAATAGCGGCATAATATGAATCTAGCAGCTGATGCGGCCAGTAAATTTGACATTTCATACATGTTCATCGACAGGGCAATTAAGAGGCGATTTTTTTCGGGGAAAATCAGGTAGGTGCAAAGAAGTTTGTTGGCGGTCTATTATAAAGGGTGTCCCATAATTCACGTAAAGTTTTAATTTTGCGACAGTTATAAGTACAGTGATGCCAACAGGAAAAAAAAGAATAACAATGTGACAGCTGACAGTTCGGGGTTGTTAAAAATGGGGCAAAACAACAAATACCTAGATGCTGTTTTTTCGAACAAAATCACCTTCAGTGATGGAGGAGCTAATTTTCATCTTGATGGCTTCGTTAACTCTCAAAATTGTTGCATTTGGGTTTCAGAAAAAGCACACGTAATTGTTGAGAAACAAATGCACCCAAATGCGGATTTTGGGCATTATCGAACCATTCTTCTTCGAAAATGCGGCTGATGATCAGGCAGTAACAATTAATGGTGTTCGTTATCGTGACATGATAACCCAGTTTTTAGTGCCTAAATTACAAGATATGGATGTGACCAATATGTGATTTCAACAAGATGGAGCCACATGCCATACAGCCAGAGAAACAATTCAATTATTGCATGAGTTATTTACTAATCGTGTAATTTTCTTATGTTTTTGCGATCAGAATTGCCCATCTAGATCTTGCGATTTAACGCCATTGGACTTTTTTCTTTTGGGGTTTTTTGAAGTCAACGGTCTATGCAAACAATCCCCGATTTTGATGTTATTCCCGAATTGACAGTGACTACAATTAGAAAGGCATTACGACCTTCGGCATATCATTCCTCCGACCAAAAAATGTATCTTTCCTATCGCATCTTTATTTTTCGTATTCGACACGAACTCCAAGTCCTGCCAGTGGAGCCCTGCATTTTTTTTCGGAATTTTTGTGAGTACCTACACATCACCATGGGTTCATTATCGTAGATGAAATTAATATTGCAGAATGCACATCTTCCTCAAGTCAAGCGCTTTCTTTCGCACACCAATCAGCGGCAATATAAATCAAAAATCAAACCTCAACCAAGGTAACCTCATCAATTTAATTAGAACGAAACTCTACCTTATGCACGTGCGGATATTCGAAGCCATCATTAACTGCCTATTAGCTAATAAGTGTGTACCCAAATGCCACAAAAGAAAAACCATTAACTTTCGAGAAAACTCATTAAATCTGTCAACGAAACAAATGCCGGGTCTGTGTATTTCTTTTAACAACTTTCCTGTTCGTCTTCTGCTCTAGAGGGGAGGGGAATGCAAATAAATTAAATATAATGATCTAATGGCTATGCGAATAATGAAAGGCTTCTATTTGAAAAACTTGACTCTGAACGAAGCCATGCAATGCCAGAAAAATGTTTCCCGCATGTTGGATGTCTGACAGGATGTGCCGCTAACTGATTGGATTGTATGGAGGGATCATTCCCTTGTCCCCAATGCGAAAGGAATATTATACACCCGACTGTAGGCAAGGTAATGTGTACCTTTGGAATGCTGAAATATAGATCTAATATAATGGACATGGTTTTTGGGTCTGCATCTCCATAATCACGAGGCACACAACGGTCAATTATTCTGTCACTTTGGGTTGAAATAAAAGTTTCTTTCGAAGCCCCAGAGTTTTGCGGTAGCCACTTGAGTGGGATCAGATATACATATTTGAATACAAATTCAGAATTCTTTTTCCATATTCCCTTTGTTGCTTTATGGATTTAAAAACAGACCTCTTCAGTCACTCATCTCATCCATCATCATACCACCCACGGCATAATAACAGTAATCCTTCGGATTATAATCCCTTTTCACCGCATCCCCAACAATGACCTTTTTCCATCAGAAAGAATTGCGAATTATTTAGGTTCCCAAAAGAGTGCTATGGCTTTCCTTATGGTAGTCTCTTGGACTGATGCAGATACATTTTTGTTTTCCTTCGCCTTTCATACATTTTTTCCATTGAACCGATTTTGATTGTCTCCGTCGTTTATTTTGTCTGGCATCCTTCAACTGTTTAGTTTGTTTTTTTGTTGACATTAACATGTGTATTGTCAAGCATTTTGGGTTGGAAAACATTAAAATTAGAAGAAAAAAAAATCATTGAGTTGGAAATTGGAAATTTCGTTTATTGAGCCCAATCAATTTGAACTCATGCGGCGGTAGGTGTAATGGGATCTTTGAACTTTTATTGTACACACTCCTCCAGGAAAGGGTGAATAAACTCGAAGTGAATTAATGTCTCTTAGATATGGAGAAGAAGCAACCAAGAATCGTCCTTGTGTCTAGTTCATTGTTATTCTGTAGGTGAATGAACTTTAAAATGTTTACTATGATTTTGAAGTGTTGTTGTTCTTGAAATTTATCATATAAATTAGCAAGGAACATACGAAACGAAAAGCTATGAGGGTTGTCCGTTGTAAAGTGGTTTTTGGCAGGCTGGATGTGGGTTTTTGAAAGGGGGCGCCTTATTTGACGTTGTAGGCGCAGTGAGTCAAGGGTTTGTCTGGTTAGAGAAGAAGTCGACCGACAAATGTTTCCAATGTTTGAGATTATATTGTGTAACGCATACCTGAGTGAAGGTATATTTCCCGAAACTGGTAATGATCCCCAAATAAATTAATGTATCTGAAAACCAATCAGCATTTCGCTCCCTCTTTATGTTAGACTAGCTGGACCCGTGCTCGCCTTGCCCGATCGCACAAAATCATATTTGGTTCATTTAAAATTACACTTTGAGTGTTTCATTGAAATCAGTCCAGTAGTTTTCGCGCTTTTAGGAGAAAAAGAAAATTCCTCCCTCTCCTAGATCTTGCTACTTATTTGTAATGCATTTCCTTTCCTTTGTTTCACTCTTCCTATGGTATCCAAGCAACTACCTACCCCAAACCTACACTATTACCATAGGTACCACATGTTTTGTATTATACGTCTCTTCTGTTTTGAAAATTAAGATTATTAATATACGCACCCCATCCCCATCCTGCATCGGACATACGATCATAATATAAAGGGTCCGCCATCTAACGTTTTTTTTTTCAACTAGTGCGTATTTCGCGAATGGTAACACTAAGCTCATGTCTGATTTGACAGATAATTAGTTTTTGTTGAGAAATTTATATTATTGTACATACATAACTGAAGTATCGTATTATGTACTCCTTCTTGAACTCTACTAACTTCTTAATTTGTACTCTCTTTCTTTTTTGCATTAATAAAGCTTTTAGTCTTTGTATAGCACTCAAACGGAGCGTTTGGGTTTTCCTTTTGTAATAGGTTATGGGCCCAGGTTCGCGGTAAAAATATTTGGGCAATATTAGTTTTTTTTTAATCGCAGAACAATTTTTGTTTGGACGAATATCCATTGTGAGATACTCGGGCAGGTAGTTAGAGTGCTGGTATATTAAAACTCACTTAAGTTTGTCGCGCCAATATTTATAGTTTGCTTCATTAAAATGGCAGAGGCCGATTTTAAAATTGAAAAATTAACCGGTCAAGAGCAGTGGAATTTGTGGAAATTTCAGATTAAGATAATTCTTAACGCTGCTGATCTGCTTAGGTTTGTAAATGGGGAAGCTACTTATCCTGTAGTTGGAGGTTCAATTAAACAGGAAAATTTAGCTGCAGCTGAGTTTGCTTGGAAACGTGGCGACAGCAAGGCACAAAAGATTATTGTAACTTCCATGGCCACACAGCCACTCTTGCATATAATAAATTGCACAACTGCTAGGGCCATGTGGTTAAAACTCGAGACAGTATACGAAGCAAAATCTAAAGAGAGCATTCACATGCTTCAACAGCGATTTTACATGTTTTCGATGGATCCTGCGGATGATGTGGCAACACATGTTTCAAAATTGCAGGCTCTTGTGCAACAATTAGCTGATGTTGGAGAGACAATTTCGGACTCTATGATCATCACAAAGGTTTTAATGACTTTACCCGAGCATTACAGTCATTTTTACAGTGCATGGGAGTCTACGGCAAGAAATGAACAAACATTGGATAACCTAACTTCGAGGCTAGTTATGGAAGAAGCGCGTTTTAAATCCAATCAGGCGGGTAGCGGGGCGGATGGCAGCAATGCTTTGGTGGCGAGGAAGTTCGGTGGAAATTTTAAGAGATCACAGGAAAAGGGGAGGCGGCAGATCAAACCGGGCAAATGTTTTGTATGTAATAAAAGTGGACATTGGAAGAGAGATTGCCCGGAGAGATTAGCAAAGGGTAGTCAAAGTACAAAAAGAGGAGAGGCATTTATCTGCGAAGCAGCAGCAGCGGAACAAATTGGCAAAAAGGATGAGTGGTTTTTGGACTCAGGAGCCAGCGACCACATGACACATAGAAGAGAGTGGCTCATAAACTACACATCATTCAAAGTACCAGTAGTCGTTCGCATAGGAAATGGAACCACGATCTGTGCTGTTGGTAAAGGTGACGTTAATGTGCTCTCTTTTGTCGACTCAAGCTGGAAACGTAACCACATGCTCGACGTTCTGTATGTTCCAGACATTCATGTAAATTTGTTCTCTTTGAATACTGCTCTAGATAAAGGCCTCCGTTTTTTTTCCGACAACAACAAATGCAACTTGACGAAGAACAATACTACTGTTGCAGTGGGAGTGCGTCAATCAAAGCTTTTCAAGCTCCTAATAAAGGTTACTGTAAATGACATTGATCAGGTTTCTGCGAATGTCGCTGTGAAGAGAACTGACACACTACAGTATTGGCATGAGAAACTAGCTCATCAAAATCTTTGTCAAGTAAGACAAATTTTAAGAGATCTCCAAATTCCGTTTGTCGAAAACAAGGAATTTGTATGTGACGGTTGTATGTACGGAAAGCATCATCGTGCCGTGTTTAATCACAGCAAAAGTAAATCCACATCCATTTTACAACTAGTTCACACAGATGTTTGTGGACCCATGCAGCAAAAATCAATTGGAGGGTCGAAATATTTTCTATTATTCAAAGATGATTTTTCGCACTATCGGAAAGTTTATTTTATGAAAGAAAAATCGGAGGTTTATGGTTTTCTTCAGGTTTATTTAAAGGAAGTGGAGGCTGAGACGAGAAATCGCGTGAAAGTTCTAAGAAGTGATAATGGGCTCGAATACGTCAACAAAAATGTAGAAAAACTGTTAAATGTACAATGTGTGGTGCATCAAAAAACTGTGCCTTATACACCGGAGCAGAATGGTTCTGCTGAGCGTGAAATGAGAACCATAATGGAAGCAGCTAGGTCGATGATTCACGCCAAAAATTTAAGTTATAAATTTTGGGCGGAGGCTGTGAGTACTGCTGTTCATGTTTTAAATAAAACAGGTACGAGTACAGTTCTAGGAAAAACACCACACGAACTTTGGTTTGGTTCAAAGCCTGACATCAGATATTTGCGCGTGTTTGGGGCACAAGCATTTGTGCATATACCAGACCAGAAGAGGAGAAAGTTGGATGCTAAATCTAAAAAGGGGATCTTCGTAGGATATGAATGCGGCGTAAAGGGCTATCGAGTTTATATACCAGAACAAAATAAAATTGAGATATCTCGAAATGTAGTCTTCAACGATCTTGGCACTTCCTCGGAAGTCGAGAGCATGAGTGGTGATAAAGTTTCAACGCAAATCGTAGAGGAAGATATGGATTTTGAGGTTACTGATGGTGAAGGCGCTGTTGGTGGAATTTCTGGTACTAGATCAACTAGAAATGAGGATGCTAGTGGTGAGGCAAGTAATGAAGACATTTCCGGAAAAATTACGGATGTTGGATCGGAGCTGGTTCATGGCAATAGTGTTAATGGTTCAGGAGTTGATGATGACTGCAGTGAAGTTGTTGGCTGCTTAGGTGACGATGTCGTTACTGATTCTTCTGACGACCAAAGTTACCTAACTCGCGAAAAACAGGCCGACAGTATTAAGAATAGGCTGAGAAAAAGGAACGCAAATCAGCATACAGGTAGTGTGAATTTTTCTAGTCTGGAACATTTTGCTTTTGTTGCAGAAACGGATTCTCCGACATGTTATGAGGATGCCATTTGCTGTCAAGATGCTGAACACTGGAAAGCAGCAATGGATGAAGAAATTTCTTCATTAGCGAGAAACGATACCTGGATTTTGATGGCTCTTCCCAAAAATCGTAAGTTGGTGGACTCGAAATGGGTTTACCAGAAGAAGAATGCTACAGAAAATGAAGAAATGCGGTTCAAGGCAAGGCTTGTTGCTCGTGGTTTTAGCCAGCAGTATGGAATCGATTACTCGGAGACCTTTAGTCCGGTTGCAAAATTCTCTTCAGTGCGGACTATATTGAGTATTGCTGCAGCAGAAAATTTGAACGTCATGCAGTTTGACGTAAAGACGGCGTTTTTAAACGGTAGCATTGAAGAGGAAGTTTACGTGCAGCAACCTAAGGGATATAATGATAATAGCGGGCGAGTGTGTAGGCTCAAAAAGAGTTTGTATGGTCTCAAACAATCCTCTCGGTGTTGGAACCAGATGTTTACAAAACTCTTAAAGGATTTCAATCTAAAACCTACCGCTGCTGACGCATGTGTTTTTGTCAGCCATCTCAACAACAAGAAATTGTTTTTAGCAATTTATATTGACGATGGTTTGATGGCAGCTACAGACGAGGAAGATATTGTAATTCTGTGCAATTATTTAACAAAGAACTTCGAGATAAAAGTCTTTCCAGCAAAACACTTCTTGGGACTGGAAATTAGGCGTTTAACAGATGGTTCTATACACTTGAATCAGTCGCAGTATGCAGCAAGGGTGCTGCAAAAGTTTAATATGGCGGACGCAGCTGTGGTGTCAACTCCTGCAGATCCTTCAATCAATGCGGCAGAGTATGCAGAAACTACGAAAGAAAAAATCAACTTCCCGTTCCGGCAGGCTGTTGGGAGCCTGATGTATTTGATGGTGGCAACCCGTCCAGATTTATCGTTTGCTGTTGGGTGTGTTAGCCGCTATCTAGAGAATCCATCCAGGATTCATGTCAACATGGTGAAGCGGATTCTTAGATATCTAAGGGGCACACTGGATTATGGTATATTTTTTGAAAATAAATTAAATTTAACTTTAAATTGTTACAGTGATGCGGACTATGCTGGAGATATAAGTACTCGGCGATCCACAAGTGGCTTGGTATTTCTCATGGGCTCCAGTTGCATCACATGGGCATCGCAGCGCCAAAAATGCGTTGCCCTTTCTACAACCGAATCTGAGTATGTCGCAGCAGCCGAGGCAGTGAAAGAATTGGTCTGGATTAGACAATTACTTGGTGACTTACTTCCGAATCAGAACATCAAACCAATTTTGTACGTCGACAATCATGGTGCGATCCGTTTAGTCCGAAATCCAGAATTTCATAAAAGGACGAAGCACATCGACGTCCGATTCCATTTCATACGTGAAAAATATTCTGATGGATTATTTGAATTGGAATATGTGCAGTCAAATAATCAAATCAGCGACATTTTTACAAAACCATTAGCTAAAGATAGATTTTATCGCCTTCGATATCTAATGAATTTAATTGATTTGAAAAATGTTATGAACTAGAGTTTTTTTTTTGATAATAATCTAAAATTTCATATTTTGATTTGTATACATACTCATATATTTTGTGAATTAAATAATGTAAGTACATACATATAAAGTGGGAGTGTTGAGAAATTTATATTATTGTACATACATAACTGAAGTATCGTATTATGTACTCCTTCTTGAACTCTACTAACTTCTTAATTTGTACTCTCTTTCTTTTTTGCATTAATAAAGCTTTTAGTCTTTGTATAGCACTCAAACGGAGCGTTTGGGTTTTCCTTTTGTAATAGTTTTATCCTTCCGCTGAACGAATATGGTTGTATATACGCTTGAACAACGCTGGGAAATATTGCGACATTACTTTGAAAATCATGGTAATGTTGCAGAATGTGTGCGAAAATTGCGTACGGATTTTGGAAGAAGAGAAGCACCGTCAGCTCCGTGTGTTCGTTATCTTGTGGAAAAAGTGAAAGAAACTGGCATCCTCATCGATAAAACAAAGCGTGAAAAGCCAAAAACAGTGCGTACACCCGACATTTGTAGTATATGTACATGTATATATTGTCACTTCAAAAAAATACATTCTGGCTAAAAACGACATAGCCTATAGCAGTCTCACAGTCTTAAGGAACATTTAAAAAAAAGTTTCATCGAAATCTGTCCAGTAGTTTTCGAGTTTTTAACGGCCAAAGAAAATTCCTACAGTTTTATTATATTACTAGCTGGACCCGTGCTCGCCTTGCCCGCTCGCACAAAATTATATTTGGTTCATTTAAAATTACACTTTTGAGTGTTTCATTGAAATCTGTCCAGTAGTTTTCGCGCTTTTAGGAGAAAAAGACAATTCCTCCCTCTCCTAGATCTTGCTACTTATTTGTAATACTAAATTTCCTTTCGTTTGTTTCCCTCTTCCTATATGGAATCCAAGGAACTACCTACCCCAAACCTACCCTGTTACCATACCACATATCGAATGAAATTCTGAAATAAAACCTGTTTTGTATTATACGTCTCTCTTCTTATGAAGATTATTAGTATACCCCATGCCATTCTGCAGCACGCACGACTCACCCCATCGCCATCCTTCATCGGACATACAATCATAATATACATACCTACATAATATACAACTGACCATAGCACTCACTGCGAAAACAAATCAACCCTTATCGAATGTGTTTGTTTGACGATCGCAAAAGTATAAACATCCATTCGTAGCAAGGTATATGTGTATGTATATATTTTCACTTCAAAAAATACATTTTGGCTAAAAACTGTTCCTAAGGACGTGGCTATAAACGACATAGCCTATAGCAGTCTCACAGTCTTAAGGAACATTTAAAAAAAGTTTCATCGAAATCTGTCCAGTAGTTTTCGAGTTTTTAGCTGACAAAGAAAATGCCTACAGTTTTATTATATGTAAGGATGTATAGATACGGCTTGAAAAATTCTAGAGAGTATCATTATACCACTAGGTTAGAAGCATCAGTGCAGTTTTCAAAAGTCACGCTCAACAGTGGACGTAATTTGAGTAGTTTTTGAAAAAGTGAAGAAAGTCAGGAGATCGAGAGGCGGGGTAAACGGTACTTGTGGTTAACTCAGTGAATTGGAATCATATATTTTACAATTTTCGAAAGCTAAGACCAGCAACATACATCTTGACGATTGTTATGGACTAATTTAGACAAAGAATGCTGATACATGACACAGAAGATGCATACAAGGAGTGCACTGTGGAAGGTGGAGTACTACGGGGGTAGGTGCTGAGCCCCCTCCTGTGGAAAGAAAAGAATATGATGAAATACTCAATTTGAATGTGGGCGCAGTAGCGCAGTGGTTAGTGTGCTGAACTACTGTGCGAGGGATCCCAGGTTCGATCCCCGGAAAAACACAAATTACATCTTAAAGTTTTTTCTACTGCACCACCACTCGCGAACGTCTGACAAACATCCGAGAGTATGACTGTTATGAAAAAGCTTCTCAATTCAGCCGTTCGGACTCGGCATAAAATTGTATGTCCCTTCCCTTCGTCCCAAAAATACAAACTCACACAAAACGAATGGTTGCGAGAAGCTAGGCCTTGGGTGTCACCCGCCTGTTGCGCCACCTATTTATTTATTTTATTTACTAAATTTTAATTTACCGAAATAATTTTTTTTTTACTCTGACCTTTCTATTAGGGACCTCTTGCCGGTTAGCTGATTGCCTAAGCCTAAGGTAGATCCGAGATTGCTCGAAATCCTTATTGTTCGTATTGCGTAGAGCCTGTATGCTGACAAGACCTTTCACCTGGTTTCGTTTAGTTTTAGAGCTCCCCCCCCCCCAGACCGTTGCAGCGTATAGAAATATTGAGCCAACCACTATGGATAGCTGAATTCTCCTGGTAAATCCAGGTGCACCGATGTTTGGCAGTATTCGGGAAAGAGCTGCTTGCATCTATGAGGCCTTCCTGCCGGCGTACTGGATTACTCCTAGGTAAATTAGAGACTCCTTAGACTTAATGGTTTGATTCCCAACCCGGAAATTTGCAAATTCCACAGACTTTCGGCTGGTTAGCCAGACAGCCTGGGTCTTGTGGTCAGCTAGTTCTAAGCCGGCGGACTCCAGCCATTTTTTGATTTTGGCAACTGCTTCGTAGCGGATCTCGTAGATGTGTTTGGCCACCGTTACCACGGCGATAACGTCAGCAAAACCGATCACCTTGCGAAAAATGTATGAAGCCAAATGAATCTATCGAAAAGAGCAAGTAGCATGACAGGGTGACAAAAACAGTGGAAGGCATTAACTAAAGGCACATAAACCTGTCATCCTTTGGCCGGCAGATCAGCGATAGACAGATTTTGTACACTGAGTCAGAAATCCTGGAGAAGTCCAACGAAATTCGCGCTGACTGAAAAGCCGCATTTGACAGTCTTCAATATCAAGAGTTCTATATGCAGGGGCATAGTGAGGATTCGAGCCGGGGGAGGTTGAATTTCATTGAAATGCCGACTTATTTTAGGAACTTCCCGACTGTATAGAAATCGTGTCATCAAATTTCACCCAATTGAAGGTGTTTTATTTTTTTTTTTTGTATGGGAGGTGTCACGCCCCTTGCCGACTCTTGAAAAGCGTGGGATGTGTAATATTTACTCTTTGATCAAAGAAATGAATAAGAGGGTATTAGAGTCTCAAAAAAGGGAACTCCATTTTAAAGACTGACCAAGCCATTTCGGAGGTCGTGTCCGCGCAATCGAGGACAATGGAATGCTGTATAATGTCTCTGGCGGATAGATTTTTCACAAGTTCGAAGCCGCTCTAAATAAGAGTAGTAGCAAAATACTAGTGAGCTTTATTTGAAATAATTTGATACGAAATAAGACTTAAGAGATGTCTTATTTGGGGATAATACAGGCTGGGCCATCCAGTGGTTTCTTTTTAAATCATAGGTTATTTTGATACTGAGAGCTGTCAAAATCTTGACAGAAAGTCAGTATCATACCTCCGCGGAACGAAATGAGTCGCTTTACGCTTGAATAACGTTGGAAAATATTGAAAACTTATTTCGAAAGTAAGTGCTGTATAGCCCAAACAGTGCGTTTTTTAAAAAGAAATTTTGGCCGAAATGAAGCACCCACCGCGCCTGCTGTAGGCAAGTTTGTGCGCATTTTCATCCCGGAGGCTACGTTAACAAACAAAATTACCGCATCTGGGGCGTTACGTTATTATCTAGAAGCCAATGCATCAACAAAGAGTGACAGTTTGGTGCCGATTGTTGAGTATGGTGGCATCATTGGACCATTTTTCTTCGAAAATGAGGCTGGGAACAACGGTAGACGTTATACAGAGCCATCTTAACCGACTTGTTTTTTTTTTTTTTACTGAAATTGATGACATGGATCTCGACGCCCTCTGGTTCTGCAATCGATTTTGTGCACCAAATTCCCAAATCGTGTTATCAACCGTCTTGGCGATGTCAATTAGCCGCCTCGGAGCTCCGATTTGACCCCTTTAGACTTTTTCTTTGTGGGAAACGTGAAAGACCGATGTTATGCCAACAATCCGAAAACGATTCAAGCACTTAAGGCCAATATCATCCAAGCAATCCGTGAGCTACAGCCCGAAACCATCAACATGGTTTTGAAAAATTGGAGTGACAGAATGCGCTACTGCGAAGCCAGCCGAGGCAGCTACTTGAACGACGTTGTGTGCCATAATCAATCGAAATCTTTGCTCTTACTAACAAAGCCATAATACATGAAAAAAAAACGAATTTCGTCCATTTTATTGCATTTTTAAAAATAAACTTGTATTTGGCCCACCCTTTATAACTTTTTAGAATATTTGACTAATATTTAAAAATTGCTAAGTTTGTGAACACACTTTCGACAACAACGCTTTGTTAAATAACCATATCCTCAAAACAAGAAAGCTGTAATCTATAATCAAACACGCGCACATAGGAGAACTCTGCAATTACGAATCCATTGTCTGGAATTTTTGTAATTTTTCTCGAAAGACGCAACGAGAGTTCCGCCATTACCTACTGTCGCATTGCATTAGAAAAACATGTTGTCAGTCATTATTAATAAAAGTAATCAAAGCCAATATCAATCGGAAACATCTGTCAATCACAGAGAGCATATCTTAACATCCATCAGACATCTTCTGTAGATCCTGTGACCTGACACCCGCGCTCTGTCTGAACCCACTGACTGTATACAAAAGAAGCTCACGTATACCATCTTTTGTACTCAGCATGTACTCTGCTGATTGTTAATCTTGTTATTGCCGTGAAAAAAAAATTGCTTCGACATACAACAATGACAAAGACTAGACCCGCAGAGCAAACGCAATGAATGAAAGGATGGGTCGATGCCGTCATTGTCCGGCTCTTGGTTTTCTTTTTGCTAATGGAAATCAAAATAGATTAGTCGGGTGAGATAATGATGAGGAAAATAATTTCCATTTCCACGAAGAAAACTTATTTAACTGCGATAATAATAAATTCCATAATGATGCACTTAGCCAGCAGGACACTTGGTGTCCTTTCGATCCATGAACGCGAGTAATTGTGACTATGTACACACAGATAGAGAACGACGACGTTGAAAGCATAGGAAGGGCGTTTCTAGGGATGGTAATCGGTTGAATGGACTGCTCCAATCTGAATTGACAATCATACATTCGTCAAAATATCTTAGCCATTAAAACGTCAACTATCTGTATTTTTCGTGTATCCTCTGTCGTATAGAATGTCGATACGAATATTGTATCTGTCCAAACAATAGACTTCTTCGACACACTATTGCATTGACACATGAATTGCTCCAAGAGAACAAACAAAACCCATTAGTGTCCTCAGTTATTTCCATCAAAGGAAACTGTAACCCACCAGAGCGTGTAAAATAAGTTTTGTGTCCCACTGGCGTCCTTGTGTGTCACTTCAAAACCACTTCAGTGGCCAGTTCGTACAACAATAGTATTCGTCAGTGTCCACAAGGATGTTCGATATATTTTTTCCAATTTCAGTCGGAAGAAAACTTCACTGGGAAGCACTCGTATTCGTACAGTACCAATTGGACTGTTGGGATACGTGTGTACTTTGAAATTAAAATTGCATGAGCGACATTTGCTGAGAACTTGGCCAGTGAGTGGATTGTCCTAGATAGGTTGAAGCCTATACACCGCCTAAACAGAGATATATGTAGGTACAGGAGAATATCACGGGTTTGTTAGTTTCAATCTAACAAAGTAGTAACTTAGTTGCTCCTGACGGTCGGTGGGGATTGTCCTTTTACCTGAATTGAAATTATATTATGCCAGGGCACATTGACTTTATTAAACAAGGACTTTCCATGGACATGCTTCAATAAAACACTCACGTAGGGACACATTGCAGGATACACAACAGGTGCCTTTTCATATAGACGTTATTGGCAATGCGAAGGAGTGAAGCGTGTTGGCAACGTGAACTACAATTCTAACCGAAATGGTAATTGAGTCGGGATTAGGACTCATAATTTATGCAGCAGTAAGATTTGCTAAAGCAGAGGAATCTAAATTTATACACAAGTTGGTTACTCACAAATTTGTAGAAATCTCAGGCAAATATTTGGAAGAAATGTATCTGGAATGCCGCCAAATAAGGATTATTTTCAAGATTTCTAACTCCTCCATAATTGAAGGGTTTTGTAGGAAATTAATATTGGGACAGAAGACTGAAAAGTCCCTTTATAATTGATGGTGCTGAGAGGAGATAGGGTCTTAACAACGTAGGCGAAAATATGTGTATCAGAAAACTTTGAAATAGTTTTCTTTAGAAATATTGTTAAAGAAGACTGGATCTCTTACAATTGGCAGTAAAAGACGGTATATATAATGGACCTCAACCTCCTCCATTTAACCCGATCTTTGGCTAATCGACTCCAGTAGCGTATTCTAAGTTGGTTGAGGTCCCTTTCCACTTCTACCTTAGGCAAGGTCTTCCTCTATTGTTGGAATCGAAGACTCTTCGGGCCGGAGCATTGGTGTTCATTCGCTATATACATGTCCTAGCCAACTTAGTTGACTAATACGTACTTTTTTGACCAGGTCTATGTTGATATACCAGCTCGTAGAGTTCGCTGTTAGGTCTCCTAATACAAAGCCAATCAACGCAAATGGGACCGACAATCACAACGACCAAGAAGATCTTCATCCGCCTTTGTTAACGTCCATGATTTTGCTTTTGGTCTTATATAGAGTCTCCTTAGTGTTTCTTAATAAGGTCGTACGAGTCACTCGCGTTCTTAGGCCAACAAAATCAATCAAAAGCGGCTTCACTAAAATGAAACTTGATTACACTTCATAGGGTATGACTGCATTTATATTGTTAAAGCCATTCGAATGAGACAGGAAAAAGTTCCAAGGTTACTGCTTCCACAGGTATACAAGGTCAAATGTGTCTGAGAATGTGAATTACTAGTATTGAAATATCGTCAAAACCTCACGTTTATACCGAATGAGCCACATTCTTCCATACGACAAAACCTAGTCAAAGAGTTTGTGACGAATCTGCGAATGAAGTTTGTAGTCATCGCAGCACAAAGCTTACCATTAGAAAGCTGACCCATTATCTTAATGACACGACGTATTTTTGGATCAGTTCACATCGCCCACATAGCTTCCAAAACTATGGGAACTTGAAATATGCGGGAGCGAGAGGATCTACAAGGTGGCACAAAAGATGTCACTCGATATTCTTTGATTGTAATTTTTTTTTTAAGAATGAAAAACTTTGGTTCTGCTTTTGCATTATGTTTATTTGATTTCTTAAATTGTTTTCCATTAAGTCGAGTAAATGATATCGGCTAAGTGGTTGCCGGTCAGTGTAAATCGCCAAAACGAGTGATTAGGCGACCCTGAAATGCAGTCCTCAGAATTTCGGTTGTGGCTTGTGCAGTATGCGCCGTTACTCCATCCTGTTGGAACCACATGTTCTCCAATCCCAATTCATTTAATTGAGGAAGGAGAAAGTCGTAGAGTCTCTGTAGTGCTCGCCGTTCACGGTAGCCCTTCGGCCTGCGGCGTTTTCGAAAAATATAAGGCCCGCTGATGTATCCAGCTCCAACAGCACACTATGCAGTAACTTTGAGCGCATTTAATGAATCTTCGTTGGTTATACGGAGATTTTTGGTGTCCCAATAGGCCAGAAGTGATAAATTTGATTATTCACATATCCACAGAGATGGAAATGAGCCTCTTATGATGATTTTCGATAAAAATTTGTCTCTCTCATGGTCGAAATTCAGAACCACTTACACGGAGGCACTCTGCTAGGTTCCACATTTCACTTTCACTCGAAATTAAATCGGAAATGAATTTTTGTGTTCTACATTTTACTGTATTCGATTTTAATTTCAAAATTTTCTGAATTGAGACAAAGTGAAATTGTGATTTCAAAAAAATTTCGGAGTTTCCGAATCGCTCGAAATGCCGAACACTGAAAACGAATTCACTCGATTTGCAATTTCGATTCTCTTAGATTTCTGGAACCTAGCTGACTGTCTGTACCCAAGGAAATATCCTACAGTATTTTACCAAAATTAGTATGTAAATACCGCCGATTGATGCCCAATTGCGTGGCACGTCGTTTAGTCAATATGGGGTATTCTGAGACATTTTCAAATAGCCGGCTGCAGAACGGCTGCTCCTGTACCTACCAGAGCCAGACAGAATATCGTGCAGTCCCATACTCTTCTAGAGGCAAGCGGCTAAACGTCGTAGTGCTTCTATGTTGGTTTTGGACGACCGGCAAAAAAAATTTAAACAATAATTACTATTCCGCGTTTTTTAGGAGTATGAATCGTTATTCTTGTTGACGTATATTTTGTACCTACCTGTGTCATTGATGTGAGCTTACATAGGTAGGCCGGGGCCATCTTCGATGCACAGGTGAGGAGGGCGTGGCACGTCGCAATTGCTCAGCTCAGCTCATCGGACGGGGGTTATTCTTGCCCCCCCACCTTACACCACCGTTGTTTCGTCCTATTTATCAAAATCAAAAGAAAGAAGGAGAGAGAAAGCTAGGTAAATCTGATTGCGGATGGACAAAAAGGACAGTGAAAAGAATGTCAAAGTAGTAGTAGCAAAATGCTCAGTTAGCATTGCCATTTCACCATGGATAGACTTACGCCCGAACAATGTTTACTTACTTAAGGTGGCGCTACAGTCCGGGGTGGACCTGGGCCTCAACCAACAAGCGTCTCCAGCCAGCACGATCTTTGGCCAGCTGCCTCCAGTTTCGCACGCTAAGTTGGTTAAGGTCCCCTTCCACTTGCGTGCGCCGCACCTGAGTCGCGGTCTTCCTCTACTGCGCCGTCCCTCGGGTGTGGATTCGAAGATCTTCCGGGCCGGAGCATTCACGTCCAATCGCTCTACATGACCCAGCCACCGCAGTCGTTGGACCTTTACTCTTCTGGCTAGGTAAATGTCGCTGTACAGCCCGTGCAGATGGACGGACTTTTGAAAGATAGTGCCTCTGGTGTCAGCGTTCTTTCAAGAACGATGTTAAAGAAGTCACATGACAGCGCATTGCCTTGTCTAAATCCTTTTTTGACATCGAAGGTCTCGGTGAGTTCTTTACCGACCTTGATGGAGCAGCGTGCATTCTCCATTGTCATCCTGCACAAACGGACGAGTTTTGCTCTGTATAGCTCGTCTCTATAAATGCTGTCATAGGCGGCCTTAAAATCGATGAAAAGGTGGTGGGTATCGATTTGGACTTCCTGGGTTTTCTCCAAGATCTGCCGCAGTGTGAATATTTGGTCGATGGTAGACTTTCCTGGCCTGAAGCCACACTGATATGGGCCAATCAGGTTGTTGACGAAAGGCTTCAGGCGTTCACACAACACGGCAGAACAATGCCGAACAATGTTTGCAAATTAATTTTGATACCAAAAATCGAGCTCAGTAAAAAATGTACCGCGAATCCATCCACATATTGCTAGTCGAATTTGTTGAGCAATTCATCTAATGTTTTGGACCTGTGAATTGGCCGCATAGGTCGTGCTATTTGACACCGTTGGACTATATTTTGTGGGGCTGGGGGATATATGAATTCTCTAGTCTATACAGATAAGCCAGCAACAATTGCCGCCTTGGAAGACAACATAACTCGTGTTATTGGTCAGATACCACCAGTAGCTATGTTTGAAAAAGTATACCAAAATTAGACATTCCGGGTGGACTACTTGACGCGTAGTCGCGGTCAACATTTAAACGGAATAATATTCAAAAAGTAAATGGCAAGAATTGATTTATCGGCCATAATAAAAATTTGACTCAATTTTGCAAATTTTCTTTGTTTTTTTTTTTAATTTTAAAAACCAAACGATTAAGAAGTCATCCGTTATTATGAGCACTTAACAGTTATGATGAATGTCAAATTTGTAAACGATCTAGGTACTGGGAAACCATAAACATTGGGGTGGGGATACCTACATAATACCCAAGTGCAAAATCCCCAAACCCCAAAATCTCCACCTTTTGGAAAATACCCAAATTGACTATCCCCAAGTACAAAATTCCCAAACGTTTTGCAATTGCAAAATTCCCACAGTGGATGACAATGTACATACCTACCGATTGGATTGTACATAGACGATGATTCCTACATGTGCATGTACCGCTTATCGATTCATACAAATGCTTTAAGCAAACAAATTTTACCGCTTATCGCGTCATTTCTACATTGACATTTGGCAGAGGAACATCAAATCGGCAGCAATGGAAATTAACGTAATAAAATCACAGAAGGGCAAAGAAAAATTATTTATTGATGGGTATGACTACCATTTGCATTCAATAAAAAAAAACGAATTTAGATGGTGCTGTGCGAAACGGAAGGAATATTTTTGCAAAAGTGCAAAAACAAATTAATGAAAAATCATGTCCCTCTAGTACATAAATTGAATATTTGTATTGCTGATAACAATTTAAAGCACATGGCAAGTTCAACATCTTTGCAACCGTCGCAAATAGCTCGGGAAAGTATTGTCGGATGCGAACCGGAATGTTGTGTGTACTAACCAAGTAAAGGCGCTCAAAAAAGAAAGGTAGGTCGAATTCATCATGCTGAACCGGCCGATTTAACATCAATTAATATTCCCGAAGAGCTATTAACTATAGAAGGCGAACTCTTTGTTTTAAGCGAGAAATTATTTATTGGCGAAAAAATATAATTCTGGGAACTACAACATCACTAAAATCTTTGGGAAAAAGCCAGTGTTGGCTTATGGATGGAACATTATTTAGTATACATAGACTTATAGATGGACAGGTTGTGCCTCGAAGGTTGAGTTCTTTTATGAACTATTTCGCTTGACACTTATAAATAAATATAAATTTGAATCCGTTAAGAATCATTTCTGATTTTGAAAGTACCATCTATTTGACAGCAAAACCTTATTTCCCTTCTTCGCATTTCTAAGGATGTTTGTTTCATATCGGACAAATAATTTGGAGGAGGGTACAAAAAGAAAGGCTTCAAAGGATTTATGGCAATAATGAGACATTCGCAGTATATATGTCAGAATGCTGAAAAGCTTGGCATTTGTACCGCCAGAAGAAATACCAACTTACTTTTCTGAGCTAAGCAAAAGTTTTGATGATAATAATTTCAGAAAACTTTATTCTTGGTTTGAAAAAGAACTACATGTCGACAGTAATTATATAAGAAAATATGAACCTGCATTTTGGTCAGTTGCCGATTGTGTTAAGACAAATTTTTATCGAACACAGAACTGTGTGGAAGCCTTGCACCGCCGCCTCAAAAGCATTGTTGGCAGAAAAAGATCTGGCTTGTACGATTTAATTGAAGATCTTTCGAAAGAAATGAACTAAGCTCAACTAGGTATTGAACTAATAGCAACGATATAAAAGCTGATTGGACTCGACTTTCATCGGGACATCCAGGACTTTTTAAAGTGATCGATATTTTTATTCACTATGAACTTTGACTATTTTCACAAAAATGTCGATAGGTAGCTAATGAAGAGAAACCTTAGTATTTGCGAAAACCATCAAGGGGATTGGCGTGAATTTGATTTTAGGTTTTCTGACATTCCATTCCAAATCTCTTTGAAAATTAATGTTTTCCAAACAACAATACGGCTTTTGTATATTCTGAAATAAGAGCTCATTTTCCTGATGGAGGATTGTAGGGAACGGCATAATTTCAATGATAATTTTAGGCATGCAAATCATTCCAATATATTTCAAAACTTTTCCAAATTATACTGTATAGAAATTAGTCAGCAAAATAAATTTAGAGAAAATAAAAACAAATTGTCAAAAGTAAAAAAAAAAATAAAATTTTCATTCCTGCTGAGAGTTTTTAACAACAAAGATTGTTTCTTAAAAATAATAAAATTAACAAAAAAAAAAACTACAACGATTATTGCCAAGAAATTTGCTATAGATAGTTTTCTTGCCAAAAGTTAGTTAAATCAAAAGGCCTAAGAAATTCATAAAAAAAAAGAAATCTATTTAAGAAGATTATTAAGTCCGATTTCTTGGACAGCTACGCTAATACACCAGCAGGAAATTAAAAAGAAAAGGAAAATATTCTTAAAATCAAGAACTACAAACGTTTTGTAATTCAAAACAATTAATGTAGGTACATGTACAAGGATTTTTCAGACCATCGAGAAATACAAGACTGTCAAGAAAACATTAGCTAAGAGCTAATATATAGAAGCCAAATTAAATACATTTGTACACACATGAGGTCAAGATCAGTTCCTTCCCAGCAAACATTTTTCAGTAAAAATGTAGAACATGTCTTCATTTAACATTCATTTAACAACCAAATCTGGTTTCAGATTAAAACGAATATTGACATTCGATTTTCATTCACATATGAATGAACAAAAATGATTATGAGCAAGCTGTCTCCAAAAAAAATATCTCGCACTACATTTTCAGAATTCAAATTTAAAACGACTCAAATTTCCTTCACTTAAATCAAATGAATAAAAGTGACAGTGCACAAGCAATCGTAAAGAAAAAGATCGAGGGTTATTTTTGTGCAAGAGAAAACTTGTTTTTGTGCAAATGGATAGTGATAACGGGACCTGAAAATGAAACAAAGAAAATATAAAAAGTCGATGCGTCAGTTCAATAATTGTTTGTAATGAAGGTGGTCCCCGCTCGCAAAAATAAAAGGATTGAAAAGGATAAAAAAGATAGAAACGCCAGCAACTGCGAGCAAAAGCATTTTCTTGGAGAGGTGCTCAGACCAAAAAATCTGCACGGGCTCTAACAACCGTTTGCCCTACGAAGTAAGTTAAAAAACAAAAATTATAATCTATTAACAAAATTTTTTTTTAAGAATGCATTTTACGCCAACTACAACCTTACGGAGGATTTTTTCGAGCAAACAGCGATGAGGAACTTTGAATACGCCAACGAGCGGCTCAAGCAAAAAAAAAAAAAAAATGTGCACGACTGGGTCGCACGTAACTTTCTCCGTTATTGCGAATCTCGCAGAATCTTAGAGTCATTTCAGCAAATTTTACGTTTAAAATCATACCCACTCAAGGTGTAATTAATACCGTAAATACATAATGTACTACATAAACATAAACCTACCTACTTTCAAATTTCACCCCGAACTGACACTTGAAGGAGGCAAGTAGGCGATGAATTTCAAATTATATTGCTATGTACTGAAGTTTTGGACTTTACAAAAATATACCGTGTGTGAATACAGATCGGGATTTGGGTAGTCATTCTTGAGAAATATTCATAAATCGGTAATATTCGAGTTTTCTGAGAAAAACTAAGTACGTGATCATGTTTAGAACGCTTATGTTGTCTTAAATATGTATTTTGATCAAAATCGTTAGAGCGGTTTTTTGTAAAATTATGCTGACAAATGTTACAAATTGGATTCGAAAAGCACTGTTATTAAACTGTTTAGCTGAAAACTGAGTATATATATTCTTCAGGATATAAACATTACCTAGCAGATATATTTTCATCCAAATCGAAAATGGCGTTTTCGAGATATGAGCAGTTTTTAAAGTACCGTTTTTAGCGATTGGGAAGGACGAATTCATGGTTCAAAAAACACTGTTTTTCAACTGTTTAACTCAAAACTGAGCAATTGTTATTACTATGGATTTAAGCATTACCTGAAAGTAGCATTTTTATCATAATCGAAAATGGCGTTTTTGAGATATGAGCAGTTTTTTAAAGTACTTTTATTAGGGATTTGGGTGGATATCAAAGGACGGAGTCTTTTTAGGGAAAAACTGAGTTTACCATCAAGTTAAGAATGACAATAGTACGTTAAAAATACGTTTTTTTTAAATCGTTTTTACCGTTTTCGAGATAAGGCCAATTTTCAAAACTGCCGTTGCTGGACTTTTTAGCGAAAAACTGGGTATGCAGTCATGCTGGGCATGCCTAAATTAACTCAACTATCAATTTTGGTTCAAATCGTTAAAGCAGTTTTCGAAAAAATCTAAATTTAGACATATTTCGTCATTTTTCGTAAAATTTTTATATGGGAGGTACCGTTAATATTAGGGCTAGCATAAAAAAAAAACCGTCCCGAGCGGGAAGCCCACAAACTCTAAATACGAAGTTTGAAGCAAATCCGTCAAAGCGTTTAGATTCCCCAGGGGTGGGACAGACAGACATACGGACGGACAGAATTGAGAGACCCACTTTTTT
The DNA here is from genome assembly GCA_949372485.1 of Cheilosia soror. Classification (NCBI taxonomy): domain Eukaryota; kingdom Metazoa; phylum Arthropoda; class Insecta; order Diptera; family Syrphidae; genus Cheilosia; species Cheilosia soror. The sequence goes on along the minus strand of OX443563.1, from coordinate 70,211,932 downwards.
GAGTTCCCCTATCATCGTAATATCAGAATTGATCAAAATCTCGAGTTCGAAATTTTGTACGAAAACAATATCTTTCTCTTAGATACTACGTATACGAGAAAGTTAATAAAATATTTATAAACAAAGAAGCTAAAATGTGTTGTATGGTAATAAAACAAGTATGGTAATAAATATTTATTTTGAGACTATGTAAATGATTTTTGTTAATGTCTTTACTTAAGTGAAGATATATCGTGACATTTTACATGACACTTTCCATAAGTAAACATGCTTAAATTCATTTTAGTGGATGTTTCTTGAATCATAAATGAATTCATATCTGAACGTTTTATTCATTTAAATGAATCATTTATGATTCAGTTTTGAAGAAAAATTTTTGCTGGGTAGTTGCTTGGACTTGGATTTCATAGGAAGAGGGAAACAAAGGAAATGAAGTATTACAAATAATAAGTAGCAAGATCTAGGAGAGGGATGAATTTTATTTTTCTCTTAAAAGCGCGAAAACTACTGGACAGATTTCAATGAACTAACTACTTAAAGTGGAATTTTAAATGAACCAAATATAATTTTGTGCGAGCGGGCAAGGCGAGCACGGGTCCAGCTAGTATGGTTGTAAATTACATAAATTTGGTAAGCGATTTTTCTGTTTCTATAAAAATAACATTTAATTTTGGTGCGATTAATTTTTTTTAATTACGTTAAAAACAATAATATCCAAATATTACTAAACTTTTCATTCGGTTTTTTTTTTTAATTTAATAATTCGTATCCTTGAATTCATTTTTTATTGTTTGTTTTTACTTGAACCTTTATCATTAATTTACTCTTTTTTTTATAATCCGACAATAAATGTTTTTTAAAGAATGACAATGCAGACATAAGATTGATAGGGACTGTCATAAATATTAATGGACCTGGTAGCCATGGTGTATCACATCGGATCCATTTGGGATATTGGTGTGGTGCAGAGGGTGGGTATCCTGAGGGAGCACAACCATCAATCGCTCCCCACCACTGAAAATAAACTGAGTCTGTGACATTTAGACTTCATTTCTTTTTTTTTAAACTTATAAATATTGGCATGTATTTGCGTAACGAGCCGTCCATCCGACGAGCTAGGATGAAATAAAGCTAGCATGCCAAGCTGTCGGGACCTGGACACCCTTCCACTTTTGCTGCCCGGACTGACTCCATGTACCTGGAAACATGGAGTCATAACGGTAGTGAGTGAAAGGTGGAAGGCAAATAGCAAATTTCGGATATCTCATCTTGACATTTACCTGTCACTGATGTAATATCCAAACATAGGCAAAGAAACCACTTGCTCAAAAAACATTAATTTAAAAATTGGGTCTCCCAGTTGATGTTTCATTCAACGATCAAAGAAAACTTTCCCATTCAGCTAAATAAACGTAATTTAGAACCCATTCAAAGTAACTCCTGCCTCGTAGATTTCTAAGGAAACCTTGCCATTCCAAACCGAAAACCTATAAACTTTATCCAACCGCATAATATACTTTGAATTCAAATTTATTCCCCTATCCCATCTGGTCCACCAGAGTCATAAATTTTAGCCCTTTTCTGTTAATACAACCTTAAAATAATTCGATTTCCACGACCTGTGTTATTTCCCATGGTGGAAGTTTTGAATATGTACTATTTATTAATAACTCTTGATGCTCATCCTGTCAAAGTCTACACCGCACCCATAATATAACCACAACATTATTTTAAGCTTTATTGTGAATAAACGTTAATGGAGTTTATTTTATCGCAAATTATTCAATTACCAATCCTTTGTCGTGTGCTTGTCGCCACTCGAGTATGATTTTCAATCGATGGAAAGTGAAGATGCTGTTGTCACCAACGGCAGCTGTTAATGTCTTGCAATCGCGTTTCCACAGCTTAGTACGATGAAATCTCCTTAGAGTATTTCGCAAGTCATTGCCCCTAACGGTAATTTGAAAGGGAATACCACAGTAGAGAGATTTTTACTTTTCCCAAAGGATGGGATAAGGTCTACGTTCGATGGATCCTATTAAATGTTTTTTAACCTCAAATTAGAGGCAAACTTCCAGAGAGGATATTTCTTACTATTTCGGCACCTTCACCTTTGTAGCCTCCTACACTATGTTGTGTTCAGGCGTGCGATAAAATGGCGCTTTTAATGGGTGCTTTCAGGGATATCGCTGGTTTTTCATCTAGGCCGTTATCGTTAGTGACTGCTTAAGTTTCAAGGTGAGGTGGTATAGTGTGGCTCAAATTCTTGTAGACATTTCGGGGAGGAAATCATTGAGCAGTGTCGTGATGATGAAAAGGAAATCTGACAAAAATTAATCTTGCCAATTGGTCCGGAAAATCTCATACTAATTCCCATTTAAATTAAGTCCTTTCACGGGAAAAAAATACCAATGGAGTTTTATTAAAATTCCACAGAATTTAAATATCCTTCGTGTTATTTCATTTCAGAAGGGATTGGAAGTCCGACGATACTTGGAAACAATTTTAATTCACTTGCATTTACCATATCATTCGTAATATTGTAATCCTTGGACCATTGATGGAAAAGTTCATTGGCCAGCAAGTGCGAGAGAGAACAAGAATGAAGAAAAACTTAATTCTCTCGAAGGACCACTGTCGTCTATTTTCATTCAGCCTTCTTCAATACTTCTTGGAAATTCTTATTAATTTTAATAAGCCATCTGTACCTATACCTGCAAATCTTAGTGAAGGGGGAGTTAGTGCCGCGTTCGATAGCAGGCCATTGTTCGTTTCCTTCTACTGAAATTTGATGAATGGATTTATTTTCCAATCTTTTGTGGCATTCAACTGAATTGCAAAAGATTTAGGTCTCCTTGGGAATTAGATATTATCCGACCTGTCGAATGGTTTAAGTGCTTGCTGACGTTTTTATTTCGGTTTTAGTTGAGTATGAAGGGATTTTTCTTTTTGCAGTTACAAAAGCTAGTGATAAGTGTGGCAATTGACTTTAAACCAGATATTTCTCCTGAGCCCCGGCCATTTAATCAGGAAGAGCCCAGCGCGAAGAAAATCTTATAAAAGACAAATTTTTGATATGTAGTAGTTGTTTTTTAAATATTTTTTAATTTAAAATATTTTTTTCTTAAAAAAGAAACATTTCAATGATGTGCGCATTTGCGCAAAGCTGCACGACTTCAGTTTTCTCGAGAGCATATGACGTGGAACAAGGAGTGGCAGATTGTCGTGTTTTCCGATGAAAAGAAGTTCAACCTGGATGGACCGGTTGGCTAAAACTATTACATTCACGACCCGCGAAAGGATGAATGTGTTTTAGGTAGTCATCACACCTGTGCATCAGGGGCATTACCATACTCCGCATAAATCATATTATGGGACTTGTGACTTTGTGAGCTACAATTTGTTACATCGAAAATTAACGCGAATGTGTACAAAACTGTAACAGAAAATGCTTTTCCAAATTTTTGGAATATTTTTGAACGGATTCCATGGACAACGGCCCCATTCATACCTATACTGGAGTGTTGTTAAACAGTGGATAAAAGATCAAAATGTGAAATTGCTCGAGTGGTTGCCATACTCCCCGGACATAAATATTATTGAAAACGTTTGTGGTCTATTGTCCAAAAAAGTATATGAGGACAGGGGATAATTTGATAAGCCTGCAAGCCTAATTGGCGCCATTAAAAAAGCCGGCTCAACAATTTCACTTGGAATTATTGAAAAATATTATAAGTATTTTCCAAATCGTATCTATGAAGTCAAGATAGTACTACATAATAAATTATACTAAAATATTTAGCAACCAAAGCTGTGAATTAGTACTTAATATAATTTTTTTTTAATTTTCAATTTTTGAACCTATTCAGTTGAGCCAAAATAAATGGTAATTTTTCGATACGTTTTTGGAAAAATAATCATAAAAATATAAATACCTGTGTTTTCTATATAAGAAAATTGTTTTCATTAAAATCGGCAAGTTGGTTACAGAGATATCGTTATTTTACTTTTTAAATAATGTTGAACCTATTCAGATGAGCGGGAGTGTACATGTACATACTTTGCTTCCGATACTATGTCCTAAAGGCGTAAAAGGGGGGATCAAAGTTTGTATGCGAAAATGTTTTTTGTTTCATCCGATTGACTGGAAACTCGGTTTGTATAAGAAATCGATTTATAAGAAATAAAGGAAATCAATTTCTCCGATTTTGGAAATTTTGCTTGGAGACCGAGTTATTAAGGTGCCTGTCCATTTGAGAGTAAAATTGCTGCGAGCAGCTCTCAAGCAGCTCTCGAGAGCAAACTCGCAAGTGGACATAGTCTTGAGAGTAGTTCGCGGAGAGTTAACTTTTTACTCTCGAGATTCGAGCCTTTTGAAAGTCACTCGCAAGTGGACACATGTTCTGGTCACTATCGGAGATTAGCTCGCAAAATTCCAACATGGTTCGTATTTTGGGAGCAGCTTTCGAGAGTTGACATGGCAAAACAATGGGTATCGGAGAAAATAAATCAAATCATAGTACTACCAGTACACACTCACAAGCAATACCAGGGCTTCCCTTAATTTGGTATCCTTTTTAAAAATATTTGGCCTAACAGATTGAATTTATATTGAAATATTATTACTTGTTAAAATCCCTGAACTCCTGATGAGCATCTTCAATTTGAAGCTCTCTTGCAAGAGCAGACCCTTCACCGAGTTGCCGAGGACGATCTACCCATGGTTTAATCCAGCATTTCTTTTTTGCTTCATTCTTTTCGTTAAGAACAGTCCTAATAATTATTAACGCAGCAGCGACCTTTTTGCTTGTAAGAATACATTTTAACTGGTAACTAGCAGACGAAATATATCAAGTGGACACGGTTGCGAGAGTACTCTCAGGGAATCTACTCTCAAAATGTTATCAAAGAACTCGCGAGATTAAAATCCCGAAATTATTACTCTCAAATGGACAGCCACCCGAGAGTAACTCTCGAGAGTTTACTAGCGAAAGTACTCTCAAATGGACAGGTACCTTTAGCGATGGCCCCTTTTAGGGGGGGAACATTTTATAACACATGAACCATTCGTCGTATCAATTTGAAACTTTTTAATGCGTCCCAAACCTCTGTCGCTGTATAGGCTTATCGCTTCTTCCAACTTTATCTAAAGATATTCAAACAGATTTCTGTAAGAATTTGGCATAGTAGGTACTGCTAGAAAATGGTACCTACACATCTTCACGATATCTTCGGTTGCATATGTTGCGGCCTTTGGCAATACCGCCCAACGAAATAACATGCAAATCGATTTGGAAATAACGCACAAAAAATGTACAATGCCTAAAAATAAACCACAAAATGCGGAAAGCCCAAAAAGAATTTGTGGTTTAATATTGGGTCAAAGCTTGTAAGGAAAAATTCGTATTTTTCACCTGATCACCTTTAAAATCGATTTCTGTACTGGTACTCTACATAATAAGAAATAGGAAAAACCGATTTCTCCGAGTTTTTCATCCTATCGAGTGCGTAAATCGCACTAAGTACTTCTGTAATGGCAGTGAAGCACCGGATAAAATCTAGTAGGAAATATTTAGGTTTTCGGTACAGACAATAATAATTTTTATGTTGTAGTACGAAACAATACAAAATCACAACATCATTTTGATGCATCCGCAAAATTTCCATAAAAGTTTCAAAAGGTCTTAATTTTTTTTATAAAGGGTGTTTTTTTTAGAGGTATACAACTCTGAAATGGAATAAAACAAAGATGATTTTTTTTAAATTGACTATTCGAAAGATAGTGTGTTGGACTACTGTGCGAGGGATCCCAGGTTCGATCCCCGGAAAAACCCAAATTACATCTTAAAGTTTTTTCTACTGCGCCACCTCTCGCGAACGTCTGACAAACATCCGAGAGTATGACTGTCATGAAAAAGCTTCTCAATTCAGCCGTTCGGACTCGGCATAAAATTGTAGGTCCCTTCCATTCGTCCCAAAAATAGAAACTCACACAAAACGAATGGTTGCGAGAAGCTAGGCCTTGGGTGTCACCCGCCTGTTGCGCCACCTATTTATTTATTTATTTATTCGAAAGATAATCTTCTCACATTATAATTTAAATATGATTTCTGGCATATGACCGCCACAGCTGGCGCGGACGTAGTCTAATCTGGAGGTCCAATTTTCGATGACTTTTTCCAACATTTGTGGCCGTATATCGACAATAGCGCGGCGAATGTTGTCCTCCAAGTGGTCAATCGTTTCGGGCTTATCGGCGTAGAGTAGCGACTTTAAATATCCCCACAGAAAGTAGTCAAGCGGCGTTAAATCGCACGATCTTGGAGGCCAATTAACGGGTCCGCAACGTGAAACTATGCGGTTAGCAAATGTTTCCTTCAATAAATCAATTGTGGCACGAGCTGTGTGACATATTGGGCGCGCCAGCTCCTGCACATTATGGTTTTTCAATTGATGAACGAAAAAGTCAGTAATCATTGCTCTATAGCGATCACCATTGACTGTTACGTTCTGGCCAGCATCGTTTTTAAGGAAGTACGAACCAATTATTCCACCAACCCATAAAGCACTCCAAACAGTCAGTTTTTGTGGATGTAATGGTGTCTCAACATACACTTGAGGATTATCATCACTCCAAATACGGCAGTTTGGTTTATTGACGTATCCATTCAACCAAAAGTGAGACGATTATGTTGACCGTAAAATGGAAGTAGTGCGCGATACGTATTTCGAACAGAACCATGATTTTCAAAATAAATTTGCACAATTTGGAAGCGTTTTTTAGGCATCAGTCTATTCATGTTGACATGCCAAACAAACCTAAAAATAAATCACTTGACAGCTGACAAAATGGCCACCTGCAGCGTTACCGATGGACAATTTGAAAGTGTCTCCAAAAAAGGTTGCCTGAGCCAAAAAATGCGTCCCACCAACAAAACAACAATAAGCCGTTTGGGCTTAAATTATACAGTTTATTTAACAAAATAGAAGAGAATTTATTTTCTTAATGAAATAAACTTAAAGTTAAAAAAAAAAAAATTATGAATAAATAACAGTTCATGTAGATAGATCTTCTATATCAATTGGTTTGATGAGCGTTAGTCTCGTAAAAACTTAAGACTTGTTGGTCTTGAATCAGTGGTGGTCTAGAAAATTCGGAAAATCCCAAATGAAAAGCCAGAAAATCGAAAAAATCGAAATTTGCATTTTGTATGGGTATATACACCACCAATGATCGCAAAACTCGAAAACCACTAAACAGATTGAACTTGATTGGGAAAATCTTTGTTATTAGCTCAATAGAGTTTCTGTGAAGTTTGGTCAACATTTGACAAAAGAGCTTGGCACCTCCTGTACAACAAATTCTTAAAAATCGTCGATTTTCATATCTGACCGAAATCTGTTTACTCTGACCGGAGAAAATTTTGAAATCCGGTCTAACCATTTTTTGATCGGAACGAAAAGTGTTTTTAACCGGAAAACGCTTTTTGGGCTGGAAAAATAAAATTGCTCTACTGACTATAAATAAAGATGGATCTATAGGTCATTTGAATAAAACTTTGCCATACATTACGAACACGCTCCCAAGTTCAAACAGAAACCAATTTACTGCGAATATTGGGACATTTACAACATAAGGCTACGGACAGAGTAAACGCGAGCAGCTAAGCGAAAGCTAAAGCTAAAGATTCTAAGCTATACGCAAAGCGAATGGTGTCCATAATGAAAGCGAACATTACCGCTTCGGAAGTCCATCAAAATAAACAAAATCCTTGAATTATGGAAATGGAAATGGTCAGAAGAAGAGGAATTTCCATTAAATAATTTATTTTTCAGCCATTCATTGTTGGAAAAGGACAGTCCGTTCAAAAGATTAAAAAATCACCTAATAAAAATGACGAATTTGATCATCCTTATAAAGATTTACGAAGACATCGGAAGACATCCTGACAAAAATTGCTGAATAGGTACGTTTGAATTAAAAGTATTCGATTTATATACCTAAATCTATTGACAGCTGCGTTTTAGGTTGAATTTCTTGCTAAAAAAACTGTGCAGAAGAGTTTATTCGCTTTTAGCGCCAAGTTTCACTTAGCATGTATCTTAGCATCGAATCTACTATGGCCAGTGCGATTAAAATGTATGGGCGCAGTTTATTAGCTTTGACCTGTCAAACCTTAGCTTTAGCTTTCGCTTAGCTTTTCGCATGCACTCTGTCCGTAGCCTAACACATGGAATTCTCCTTCGGGAGCAGGATAATAAATTATCTCACAGGCTAATTTTTGAACGTTTTCTTTTGCTAGAATGTTGAAGAGGAAATTAAACAATGCATTTCAATTAAAAGTGTGAAATTCGATAAATCTTAGATTAGAGTTTGGTGAACTACTCTTTTCAAGTGTCAGAAAATTATACAAAAATAATTATTTAGCCATACACGTCTTTCCATGACTTTCGTTTCCATTAACGACTTGGCTACAAACAAAAACGAAGCGTCATTGCAATGAAATAAAATTTGACAGGTAAAAGAATATTGAAATCGGAAACACAAACAAATTTTATAGCAAAGCCGAAGCCGACGCCCGTTTTTGACGCCCTCACTCTATCAATGCAAATATCAAATGCAGATTTATATCGAAAACACAATGGTACGAAAAATAACCTTTATGCCCTGCCCAGATCATGCCAGAATTACTTCTGAAAATGGATTTTCTGCCCATTTTCTATGCTATCTACTTTTCTCCTTTCTACCCACTCAAAATCTACCTGCCTCGCTGGACATTGGAAGACGTTGTATGGTCATGCCCTAAAAGTGTATTTCAGGACTTAAAACACGTCATATAAAATGAAAAATTAGTTTCAGTAAATTTTAAACAAACGAAATAAAAAGCAAATTTAAAAACCCAAGATTCACATATTATAAAAACGTTTTCTCAACATGGATAACTTTAGTTTTTTCCATTTTTGACCGGATTTCTGGTCAAAAACTCTGATTTTGACTTTCGACCGGATTTTTTAACCCGATATAGAAAATAAAAATCCGGTCATGCGGTCAAATTTTACAGGATTCACTTTTTTTTAGTGGCAACACTGGTTATGAATACTCTCTTTAGGCTGGCATTAAGAAAATTGGGAAATAAATGAGCTGGGAGAGCTTCTCAATCCAGCCGTTCGGTCCCTTATATTCTTTCGAAAAATAAAATCTGGACCGCGATCACAGATCTGCAAGCAAGGTGTTCTGGCAGACCATCCGCCGTCTTAGAGGAAGGAAGTGGAACATTATCGAAGGAGTCAAATCCATAGATGGTACACTTCTTTCTAATGAGGAGGACATCTTGCGCAGATGGAGCGAGCACTTTTCTGAATTGCTCAATCCAATCCAGGGCATTGAGGATGACACATCTATCGCCTTAAGCAGGGCGGAAAATAGTCCCACGGTAGAGGAAGTCACTTTTGCGATCAAATCGCTAAAAACTGGCAAATCTGCCGGAGTGGATGAAATCCGGCCAGAAATGCTAAAGGCCTTAGGTGAAGAGGGAGTCAAATGGCTCTCTCGTGTCATTAAAGTGGCCTGGGAATGCGGCGAAACACCCAGCGATTGGCAGATTGGGGTGATTGTGCCCCTTTTCAAGAAAGGGGATAAAAGGGATTGCTCCAATTACAGGGGTATATCACTTTTAAGTCTCCCCGGAAAAGTCTTTGCCAAGGTGCTGGAAACGCGTTGCAGAGCTGTGGTCGAGGCACGATTAGGAGATGAGCAGTGCGGCTTTCGTCCCGGCAGAAGCACAACCGACCAGTTATTCACTCTCAGAATGGTACTTGAGAAGGCTTGGGAGTATGCTACACCTGTTTACGCTTGCTTCGTAGATTTGGAGAAAGCATATGACCGAGTCCCTCGAGGGAAACTCTGGAGTGTATTACAGGAGTATGGAATTGATGGTTCTATCTTGAGAGCCATTCAATCTCTTTACACAAACTGTAAATGCTGTGTTCGGGTAAACGGCGTTAAATCAATACCTTTCACCGTGGGCGTTGGACTTCGCCAGGGGTGCGTCTTGTCGCCTCTCCTTTTCATTACTTATATGGACTGGATGTTACAGCGCAGTCTTGGCGAAGAACGTTTCGAATTGGGAGATCTGAGGATAAGTCATTTGCTCTTCGCTGATGACTTGGCCATCCTTGGGTCCTCTCAGACTGAACTTCAGCGCGCACTCGATCGGTTTGTAGCCGTTTGTGTTGAAGCTGAGATGAGGGTAAATGTGAACAAATCTGAAGTGATGGTCGTCTCCAGAACGCCTGTTCAATGCACTCTGCATGTTAGTGGAGTCCCATTGAAACAGGTGGAGAAGTTTAAGTATCTCGGGGTCTTATTCACGAGTGATGGAAGGAGCAATGCCGAGTTTTCCTGTAGGATTGGTCAGGCTGGATCGAGTTTGAGACAGCTTGGTCATTCTGTTATCAAGAGGACTGAACTTGGTGTCAAAGCTAAGTTGTCAGTCTTTAATTCGGTGTTTGTTCCAACTCTTACCTATGGTCATGAGGTTTGGGTAATGACCGAAAGAATAAGATCGCGAATACAAGCTGCCGAAATGAGATTTCTCCGTAGTATTGCTGGTGTGACCCGTAGAGATCGCATCAGAAATACCAGAATACGTGAGGAACTCAATATCGAGCAGCTACTTCTGCAGAGCGATCCATGCTTCGGTGGTTTGGTCATGTCAAACGCATGTCCCCGACCAGGATTCCACGACGTGCTATGGAATCCGTACCATCGGGCAGGCGTCCCCTAGGTAGACCCAGGATGAGATGGTTAGATCAAATTCATAATCTCTCCTCTACCCGTATGGGGATTGCCCTGGATGATTTAGAGTCGATGGCGGAGGATCGAGAGCTATGGAGGGTCCACTTGAGCAACCTACACCCGCGACCCACTTAATGGACAAGCGGACCATTTGAAAATGAAATGAAAATGAAAAAAAAAAAAAAATGAAAAAATAAAATCTCCACAAACGATTGGTTATGAGAAGCTAGTCCTGGGTTCTTTTTGAGTCCTTTTGTTCTAAAACTCTGGTTGCTACTGGTTGCGTCTCTGGTCAGCTGCGAGCGAAAACATTAAATCTCTGTAAACTGGTATGTTCCCAGCCCACATAACTTCTATATTAGTGTTCCAAAGATTTCCATGAAATTCCACTTCACCTTTGCCTGTCGATATCGAAGCGAGTGAGCCGAAAAAAATGAGAACCACTCAATTAAGAAACTCCATGCAACAAGGAAAACAATAGGTATATGCCTACATCAAAGAACAAAAGCGGATAAAAATTCAACAGGGAACATGTGAACCTTTACCATGTAAACTGAAGTGGAAAGTTCAAAGGCCATATCATGTTACAGAAAATGCTATATGCGTCCTCGGGCTTTTGATTAGAATCAAAATTTATAACAACCGACGACGACGTTTATCTACATACCTTTTGCGTGACTTTGACATTTGTTCTATGATACTTTGTGTTTCGCTCCAAAAGTTCATCATTTCAACAAAGGCCGCATGGTAATTAATACGTAATGTCCTTATTGTCTGAAGTCACGCAGTCGCACTTAGCTTAATGGGTTGTTAAAATGCCAGGGCACATTGCGTTGATATATTAGGTCCCTCTTCCGTGGAGAAGAATGAAATGGCACCCATCCATTCAAGAGCCATTCATGCGCGCTTATGTCATCGAACAAAGCAGCATCCCAATCTCTTTGTGTAAAGGTGCTTTCTATGCGACTCCTTTCAATTTCTAGCCAATGTTCGTATGCATTTGGAGCACTAACAAAACTTAATCTCCCATCAAGGAATTGAATTTCAAAAAAAACCAACCTCTGTCCGTGCTTTACGACTGCACTGCAATTACATTTCGCACTTTTGCACACACAGCAAGAAAATCCAACAGTAAAAAAAAGAAGGTACATACTACAGTGTTGCAGCATCCTTGCATCTATAACTTACACACATCGTCAGCATTCGTATACAAATCCACCATCAGCGGTTTAAGAAGGTTAACGTGGATTTTTTTTTTTGCTTCCAGATGAAATCAAACGTAGAGGATGCTCTGGAATAGATGGAGAACAGCAGGCCACCACCATAAACATAGAAAATAAAGCTGAAAGGTCGACAGCTTACCTCGAAACCGTGTCAGCTAACAAGAGGACTACACCTTTCTCAACGCCACTAGAGGTGAGCGGGTGGCTTCCATCCCCACACAAAGACCTACATTCAGAGTATGGTACTCGTGTTGTTGTGCGGAACTCTCTCAGGCATGTGCGAGCACTTTTTTCTAGCAATTAGATACTTTTTTCTATTTTTAGAACAGAAAACCTACACACACGTTCCTGCGAGAGAAGAAATTTTCATATTCAACCATTTGGCTGCGGATTGGCAATGCAATGTGCATCGCATATGGAATGTGTTACAGGAGCAGCTATAAGCTATATAGCTGAAGCAGCGCCGCCGGAAGAATAAAATAATTCTAGGTGAGCCATGATGTGCATTGCTTTTAGTGTTTTGTTTTTTAGCTTTTCATCATATTTTGAAAAATGTGATGACTACAATACGAGGCTAATTAGAGATTTACAAAATTGGGTACGTGTGCCATGCGCTGGGATATTCCAGTTCTAGATGAGGAGGTGCCAGTCAGAAGTAGTGGACTCAGAGATTGTGAATGACGAACAATGGCTGTATGGTCATGAATTTGAGAGAAAATAAGGTAAACGTTAGGGTGCTACAATAAGCGTTTTGACATAGTTAAAAGAAAATTCCAAGTGAGTGACTTGGCTATAAATAGAACGCTTTTGTTGAAGCTGTTCGGAGTAGGTGTTGAATTTGTTTGCTTTTCCGTTGAATATAAGCAGAGAAGAATGAGTCCTTGAATCCTTAAATAAAATGTAGAGCTAGAGCGCCAGCATGTATAGTCTATATATGGAGGGAAGATCGTAATCTCTTCAAATCTGGGCCAGTGAAAAATGGTTTACTTCATAATTGTCATATTGATGCGGAAAACGACAAACGCCCAATGTCAATGCGAGGCAACACTTTAGGCAGACAAATTCGATCTTATATTTGGCTTCTGTTGTGATGTCATGGTGAGCTGTTGTAGTCAGAAGCTCATGTTTTCCTATATGTGTTTAAGTTCACGACCATTGTAGGTAGGTACTCCTTTTTAGGACTTATTCAAGGAGGTTTGAAAAAAATGAGAGATCCTGTTTCATGTGGCACTTTTAATAGTTTTCACCTTCTCTGGATCAGTACTAATGTCACTAGGGATAGGGAGCCGATATTACTACTTAAGTACTTAATATCAGCGCAAGCAAATCGGCAGCGCAACAAACTCGATGGACAGACTCTAACGGTTTAGTGCGTCTTTACTAATTCAATGCTCAACTTCCTCAGAATGGTTGTTCTTGTCCCGACATTATTCAATATGTGCATCCACACTTTGCTGCAACAAGGAAACGAGCGCTTCGGAACGTTAGAACATTGAATGTATTGAAGGAGTGCCTTACATCAAACCCTACGTGACCAATTTGTTTGCCAGTAATTTGGGTATATGTACTTCAAAATTGCATTATAAGAGATTGAGGTGTGGAAATTGAAGTAAATTCAAAATAATCCTTTTTTTCTGATCAAGTTGTCTTCTCTGATGGTCCTACTGAAAATTTGCTCCAAGTTTCTTGAGAAACAATCTTGCTGGCACATAATGAGGCTAACTTTCGAGACGCAACATCTTTTGACTAATGTCGTTTTCGGTTGGTCGTCCAGAACCGTCCGGAAGAACTCTCCGCGATTCTGAATTCAAAACCAGAAGCAAATTTCTCTTCTTTCCAGTAGAAGAACTGTCAGTTGAGTGCCAACCGAACGCTTTCAGAGGTGTTCGGATTGCTCCCGGAAGGTTGTGGACGACCAACCGAAAACGACATAAGTTTACCTCGGATATAAAAAAAAGTACCCAAACATCCGCTGTATCTGCTGGCCAACAAAGAAGATGTCACAGGTTCTTGTATTTCTGGAATGCGGTCGGTCCTTCCCAAAGCACTATGTACCTCAGGAGACGGCCAGGGAAAAATAGCAAAATCTGACGTCAATAATTATATTAACAACTATCAAAGCACTTAAGCGCCCACACATACGCAGTATTTGTCCAGCGCTAAATAGCACTTAACGCAGTCTTTAAGAACACTTCCTAAAGTCAGTGCAGTTCAGGTTCAGCGTGCCGCGGTTGACGTGCCGGTAATAAAAAAAATATTAGGTAATTGCAATTGGATTATGGCCGACAAGTGTGCTCGAGCTAAAGTCATCGCCCTTCCTAAAGTTAAAGTCTTGTACAATTTTCCATTCCAATTTAATTTAGAATTAAAATCTTTTTTTTTTTTAATAATCTATATCTATTTATATAAAATAAAGTTTAAAATATTTTTGTCCGTTTAAAACTCGAGTTCGGCTATACCGAATTTGATGATTCTTTTTTTAATGGAAAGGTATTCTTTTGTAGAAGGTTTGTATGTAATAAAAATTGGGCAAAGGGGCGTGGCAACTCCCATAAAAAAAAGCATGGCTCAAATACCACAAAACCGATTGAGCTAAATTTTTGAGAAAATCATTGTTTTTCGAACGAAGTCTATTCTGTGAAGTTTGGTCAAAATTGGATAAAGGATGTGGCACCGCCCATACAAAAAAAAAACATTCAAAATATTATATCTCGAAAACCACCGAATCCATTCAGTTCGAATTTGCAGACAATCAAAGTTATTGGCCCAGAACAAAGGCCATTGGCCAAAATTTAACAAAGGGGCATGGATACTTTCTTATATATTATATAAGAAAGCGTATGTAGGTCCAATAATGGCCGCGCTGAACCTCTGAAGCTATCCGCCTTCATTTCTATTAAAAAAAATTATTGAACAAATACATATATCAAAATAATATCTCGAAGCAGCCATGGGTAACCTCATCCGCTTTTGATACAGTACATGCCCTTGCGTCATAGAAAAGGACTCGGACGATTAGGGTTTTATAAAGGGTCACTTTAGATGTTCGAGGGAGGGCTTTGCAACTCAGTTGCTTTCTTCGCCGAAAAAGACAACAATTGGCAGTTATTTTTCCTTTAATCTCAGCGCTGATATCATTGTCTGAGTTCATAACGGACCCTAGGTAGACAAAGTCCTTAACCACCTCAAAGTTATATCTGCCTATGTGCATATAGTCACATTATGTCCAAGATGTCGGTGTTGGGTGTTCTTTCTTTATGACAGCATATACGTTGTCTTGCCCTCATCGACCGCCAAACCCATCTTCGACTCCGTCTCCGTTTCAAAACTCACAAACGCGCCAGTGACATCACGCTGCGTTATGCCGACTGTCGATGTCATCGACGTAGGCGAGTAGATGGACGGACTTTTAAAAGATAGTGCCTCTGGTGTTAGCGCTTGAGTTTTGCACTACTTTTTCAAGAACAATGCTGAAGAAGTTATATGACAGTGGATCGCCTTGTCTGAATCCTTTTTTGACATCGAATGTCTCGGTAAGTTCTTCGTCGAACTTGATGGAGCAGTATGCATTTTCCATCGTCAAATGGAGGAGTTTTGCAGACAGACTAGATGTTGAAGATTGAATTTATGTATTCAGCAAATCTATTTATTAATTTTGTTCAAATAATTAATCTAGTACATTTTTCTAAACAAATCTGTTTGTAAATACATTTTGGCAGCATTGTATTAATTATTCTGTCATTGTCATTTTTGCTTAGTCATACAAATCTCAATTATAAAAGCCAACTTTTGGCGGCATTTTCTAACCTCAATAAATCGAAGAATTTATAACGAATCGGTGCGTTTTTTAATTACTTCTGTTGAGTAGAAAAATTCTCAAGTGTAAGTGTTTCAAAATTATACATTAGACCTTGTCTGTATAGCTCGTCCCCATAAATGCTGTCATACTCGTCCCTAAAATCGGTGAAATTGTGGTGGGTATAGATTTGAAATTCCTGAATTTCCCTAAGACCTCCCGCGCTGTGAATATTTGGTGTTTTAACCTGGACTGAAGCCACACTGATAAGGACCGATCAGGTTTTTGACGAAAGGCCTTAGGCGTTCACATAACAAGGCAGATACGATTTTGTAGGCGATGTTATGAAGACTGATACCTTTGTAGTTGAGGATAGAACAAACTATGCTGAGGTTCTATTCATCGGGCATACTTTCCTCCGACCATATTTTTAACAGACGAGTTGGTGCATGTTCTTAACCAAGTCATCGCCTGCCGTTTTGAACAGCCCTCGGCGGCTTTATCTGCTCCAGCGGTTTTGTTGGACAAGCTTAATTCAAAATATGTTTATCTTCACTTCGTCCAGGTCGGGTGGATCAAATTGTTGATGTGTATCGTCTAGGTTGAATGTTTCATTAGTTTGTTTCATTAGTTGACAGAGAAAATACAAACAATTAAGTGAATTCCTTAAAAATTCTGTAAAGGACAAATCCCATGTAACGACTATGATCTATAAACTGCATACAATATCCCTATCTTGCTTTCGCTTCCTATAATCCTATATAGCTTGTGCTTTAATCGACCATATAGGCAGCAATATCTAATGTAGAAAACAGCTGAAAAATTGAGTCCACCTTAAAGCACACATAAACCCCTAGTTACTTACTCGCCCTCATTTGAGACTAGAAGACAACTTCAAAAGCGAATATGTATGCAGCAATCAAACACACACTCGAGCCCACCTTAAAGTCATTCCTTTTATGTGGTGGAAATGAAAGCCCATATCCTGAGGAAGTAGTTTAACATTTTATGAAATTATTCCAAATGATCCATCATATTTAACTACTACTTGGCGTTCCGGCAAAACGCTTATAGTCAAAAATGATAAACGGCTAACACTTCGATGTGGCGTACTCGTACCTATCTTTTATCTGTTTTATTCTCCCCCAGGATATACGGGCAACATGAGGGAAAAGAATAAAGTCATATTTTGCACACAGTCATGCAGTGTTGTGGCACATGCCCTGCAACGCATTTATGATTGGGTGTTGGCATTTTTTTCCCCAAATTAGTTACCCAAAAAACTCCCGGCGGCGCCATGCCGGCCGGCACACGAAGATTGTACAAGACAATTATTTTATTATGCTTTCGTTTTTGGTTAATCTTTGTGTAGTCCTTTTATGTGACAGTAAAATTAAGCCGAGTGTCAGGTTGACAGCTGGCATGAAGAGCGACATTTACACAATTATGCTGTATATACTCGCCCACTTGGTAGGGATTGTATTTGTATCTATAGCTCCTCTTTTGTGAACTCATCGCCACTCAATAATTCATCATTCAAAAGGGTGGGCAAATCAATCGTTTTGAGTGGAAACCTGTTGTGCTTGCTCCCTTCGGCCATCAGGTTCGATGATGGACACGTGTCATTCTTTTGATATTTTTGTCATTTCCCTTTTTATGAGCTTGTTATACACAATATGGCACAAATCTGGTTCTTGATGTTTGCCCTCAGCCAAAATGTTTAAAGTACCTATTTCCTATCCATAGGCATTTGCTAACACATCATTTTGGATGTCAAGGACAAAAATATCAGATCATTAATATTTCAGAGGGAAACATGGTCATGTTTGTAAATGCGAGTACCTATATCTACTTGTCAGTTGTTGCTTTTTTATGTAGCTTTAGTGCTACGATATAATTACGGTACATACTTATACTCAACTTAGTCATATCAATATAAAAGTGGACTTTTATGAGAAAGACCATGAATGTTAATGGTCCGTACTAAACTTACGAGTTACGAGTATGTGTAAAAAGTACTCGACACTAAGATATATGATTCATGAAGATATTACGTTTGTGTAGATGCCATTCAAATTTATTTCAATAAAGGAGCTCATACTGATAAATTGTAACGGACATATAGGCAGTCGTAATGAATATCTTACTCCTAGAAAATGCTATGCTTCAACAGCACCCAGATTTATTTCTAATCGCTCAATAATGTAAAAAACCACTGGGGCACGGTTTAGGGAGGAACTTGGCAACTCTGTTAAAGCTCCACTTAAATTAAGATCAATACAAGGGGTAGAGAGGTCTGCTCAGGATCTGAACAGCGTCCTTATCGGTTGTTTTGAACAAGCGTGTCCAGTTATAAAAAACTCCTGTAGAAAACCGGTACCTTGGTGGAACATCGAACTGCAGTGTATTCGCAGAGAAACCAGGAAGCTCCTAAATCGGTCTTTAAAAACCAACATAGAGGAAGACTAGAATCTCTATCGATCGAAACAAAAAGAATTTAAGAGACTAATTCGAAAATCGAAAAATGACTCTTATAGGAATTTTTGTGAGGAGGTCGAATCACTAAGTGCAACCAGTAGGCTTGTTAAAGTCCTCAAAAGGGACGGACCAAATAAACTGGAATCTCTCCAAAAATCTG